>OY743179.1:12002577-13413284 GCA_963555705.1 Ligustrum vulgare
GATTGGTTGAGATATAAGTTTTGCTTATTCCATCTAGTGTTCCATATGTTTTCATTCATCAGTTTGACACAATCAGTTTTGTGGTTTTGAGTTGTGACTGGTGATATGATATGATATGATAACGATCAATCTTTTATCTAATACATTGCTTTTAGGTAAGTTGCCACATCATCCAAAGGAAAAGGCGTCCATGTTTGCTAAATTTGATATATACTTTTTCAATATATTGCAATTCTTACTGATAAAATGGTGCCAAGTTCGTGATGTACAAGCTATTTTTTTCACATTCAGGGTTGCTCTGATATGTTTTTGCACTGTTGCATTCATTGTCCAACCGCTGAATAAGAACATGGTCAGAGTGAGGCATCACCAACCTGTCATTCTCCCTCTATAACCCCAAGATGGTACTAGTCCAGTTTTGCAATGGACTGACAAAAGTATATGGCAATGTGATAAGAAATGCATTCACAATATCAGTTCCATGTCATTTTTATTTTATTTCTGGGATTTAGTCTTAAATGTTTATTGAAATGGGGAATTTACAATAAAGGTCCATTAAACATTACATGCTTCTATCTAGAAAAAAACACAATTACATTAGGCAGAGAAATTGTTATATCAAGATTTCTTAATATTCTATAAATTATGACATTACAATGGCAGAGAAATCGCAAGTGAAAGCGACATCCAATTTTCCAACGAATATCCTTCAAAATGATTTTCAAGAAATTAGTTCCATATTTTCAAATCACGTGAACCAAAAAAACATTTCAAATTAGTTAATACCACAAACTGGACTCGATTTTATTTTTCGGAGCATTTTTTTCTCATTATCCATGGGTTTCTTCAACAATATGTATTATATCCCAAGCTACAGTGCAACATTTGTTTACATATATATTCCTACCACTATCAACTCCATGACCTTCTGTACATAAAAGTTGTAGTTACTAGTTTCAGTTATGCCTAAACATCTTCAGCATTAGGGATTTCACTAGTTTCATCTGCATTCCATTTTTTAATTGGTGATGAGAAAAAACCATCACAATCAAAAGCAAGACATAAAGATTATATTTTCACTTCTGTCACCTTTGTTATGCCTCTTGCAGGTCTACACAAGTCATGATTCTCGTTCACACTTGCTTTATCGCAGGACAATATCATGAAATTGTGCACGTCTATGTGCAAGTGCACTGGTTCAAGTCTCCTTAGACTAATCATTAATTGTTTATTTTTGGTGTTGGATTCACATTCGAGCCCCCAAGTCCTATAATTTGGGATACCTTTATTCACATATATTCATACACCAGCAACATAGGGTGATGCAAACATAATCATTTATCATGAAAATTCTCACCAATTCTCCCTTGCACATGTTGTTTTCCTTGTTTATTATTGATTATTATCTTCACAAGATACACGTGTAGCGTTTAAGTTGGTTCATGCTAGTTGCAATCAGCAACTAAATCTTTTAAAGCAAATATAAGTGTGAGAAGCAAATATGAAGTGCCAAACATCCTTAAATTTATTTTCCACGACACAGCAAGGTAAATTTCATTCTTGTATTTTTTAGGCAACACGACATAAAGAATTTTAGCAACCAACAACAGAAAAAAATGCTTAATGGCTTTAGACAGTCTTCATATCATAAAGACGAGTTCAAAACATGTACTAAGGGGATTAGTATATAAACACAATAATCAATTATGGCTAACCATTTCACAATCAGTAAAAGCCACTTCAAAGTGTCCAAAAATATACGAAAAAATGTATTAGGAGAATGTGAAATATGAAATTCAAGCTTTCAACATAGACTGTAATAAGAAACTTTAATAAGATCATCGACTGGCCAAAAAAGGTTTCTTATCAAAACATCGGCCAAATAGGTTACTAGCTAGCATCGCTTCCTATGTTGCCTTATCTGATTGCCACAGGATAATGATTTCCCTTAGTTACAAATATTAACATTGATCTCCACCAAACATATATGTTGATTCCCTCACCTACATGATCTGACTGTGAAAAATAATAACATTGGTCTCCACCAACCATGACATTGGTCTTCGGAGGGGAAGTCATCAACGCACCATCTGTAGCACGGTGTTGGGCTATCATTATCTCGTTGTTTTGACGTGTACTCAATGCCAAATAGGAGATTAAGGAGACAGATTATGAATCTACCTCAACAAATTTCGGATTGAGATTCGAAATTGATAATGGGTGATGCTTGACTGCAAAACTCAGATGGATTGTAATCCTTTAATGAGCAATTAGAATTTTTGAATTGGTACCAGTTTCGGCTCTCTGCTATTACAATCAGTGTTGATTTGAATCTGAAGAATAATATGAGCTATCATCATTAACTGAAATGAGAAGAATCAGGGTACGTTATACAAAGAGGGATATTCTGGTTCTTTATAATTAAAATTGTATTTTTAAAAAAAATGGGATGGCATTTTACTGAATTCTTTTGCTGGAGGTTTCATATTTCGGTTATCAATTTTAGAGAGGTTAAATATCAAAAATAGTTTATTTGACGTGGTTAAAGGGATAATTTCCACTAAATTTTATATGTATCAGTAACCAAAATGAGAGAGAAATAGGAAGATAGAACAGAAAATTGAGTCACTATTTGATCTAGGGGTTTTTGAATAACTTTCCTCAAAACTCATTCTCAACCACACATTTTTTATGAGACCCACCATTTTTGCATTTTCAACCACATATTTTTTCAATAATTCAATTTTCCTCCAATATCTCCTACACCAAACGGGCTATAAATGTCAGTTATGAGTAGAGAGAAAATGACAGTTACAATTCGAAACTCAAAACTTTCCAACGATTCTCGAAATGGAAAAATGCTAAAACAATGATATTCAAATGAAAGGGCAGTTACAAAGATAAACAGTCAAACCATTCCACTCAAGTTGGATCATAATCAAACTCTCAAAATGTTAGATATAAATATATTATTCAAAATGAAATTTTGAAAAAAAAAATAGGAATGAATTAATGAAGAAATGGAAAGTAAAGGAAAAGGAGCCAAAACCGAAAAAATCGTGGGGCCACTCGGTATGAAGTCTGCGCGGTCACACGTAGAGACGTAAAAAGGCAATGGTTTAGAAGTGATAACCATGCGGCCGCATGAAGGAAAATCACGCGATCGTATGGGGTTATTATTTGACCGTTTTCTAGTTTTTTCAAATTTTATTTTGACACTTTTTTAATGAAATAATCCATCTTTTCATGAAATATTAGCACAAATTTGTGGGTGTTGATTGTATATTTATAATAGGAGTTGATACTTCATCTTTAAACTTACTTCAACAATTGATACAAGATTTGATATCCATGAATTCCATTTATTTATTTATTCAATATTTTAGTATTCTTAGTTTTACAAGTTCTTACTTTATTTTGTTTGAACTTGTTAATGACTTGAATATTAATCGTACAAACCTATTTGCTATAATTCTTCAAAAACAAACATTAATCCCGATTGAGCAAATATGGTTTGAGAACAACATTCTACATGTTTGAGCTTCTATCATTTCTTGGTTTTGTTATCATTCATCACTCTCCTACTCCAAATTTTCAAAACAAACTAGAATAACATTTTCATAGAGCTCTTATTTGGTTCTCTTTAACGTTTTCTTGTCTTTTTTTCTACAATACTCAATCTCAACCATCCATTAAAAGTCAAGTCCACAACATTTGATTTTTCAACCAAATATCAATCATCTATTCTCCCAAAAATCGCTATTCATTTCAAAAAAAAAAAACTTTTTTTAAACAGTATCAAACACACAGATCGGGTTTTTGTGTGCAGGTTATGTGCGATTTTTTATTTTTATTTTTTTAACTAGATTTTGGTTTTAATGGGTTCAATCTTCCTGAAATGTATTCAACAAATATCACGATAATTGGCAATTATTTTTAGCGCTCTATGCGTTGACATACTTATGTCTGAAACAAATCAAGAAACTACACTCACAACTGTCGATTGTTAACCCAAGGTTTCATTTTTTATGCTGGAGGTCAATAAACAGTGTTATCATTGGGGGAATGACATTGACATATATAAAACTGCTAATTTATGCATAATGCATCTACAAATTAGCATTTAGCTCTGGTACCCGTAAAGGGTACTACCCGTCTAGACACAAGGGTGAGCCCCCACGTATATTGGGGGCCACCTCCATGTATGTTGACGGGTAGTATCCATAATGGGTACCAAGGTTTCATTGCTACAAATTATATTATGCATCAGGATTAACAAAAGCTTAAAAGTACAGGCGCATTTGTCTTAATTTTTAAGTAAATATTGACGTCATGCATGTAGTGATCTAGGATACATAGTTATGATAGAGTATTATTTAATTCATCAACAGTGCTACAGGTACAGACCTGTAACCTGTACAGGCTACACACGGTAGCAACACTGTAGCAGTGAACAGTAAAATTACTGTTCACTGCTACAGTGAGTAACCTGTACAGTACAGGTCTCTACATTCATCATTTTTCTTAATTCATTCCTTAATTGTGGCAGCCATTGTAATTTGACTGTCAGTCAATTTTTTGAACCATCTAATTAATAATCATTTATTTATATTACTTTTAAAAGTCCCCTAAAAAAAGAAATATTTTTGAAATATTTTATCCTCACGCCTTTTTAATAATTTCATATTCACCATTAATTTTAATTATTTTACATTTTTTAATATTTTTGTTTTTGTATTGTCAATAAAAATATTTTTCATATATTTACAATCTAAACTCTTAACTTTCTCAATAAAAATCTTTTAAGTAAAACCTATAACTCTCATATAATTTATAATTTCTAATACATCCTTCAATTAATATGAGGAAGAAAAATGTGCACTTCTTGAATTAAAATTTTTACATGCATATAATAAATTTTCCCTTAAAGGAAAAAACGTTTTTGAACTATTTTACCCTCGTATTTCTTTAATAATTCCATATTCACCCTTAGAATTAATTAATGTACATTTTTTATTATTGTATTTCTTTTTATTTTCATATTGAAAATAAAAATATTTTTCATACATTTACAATCTAAACTCTTCACTTTCTCACTAAAAATCTTTTAAATAAAACCAATAACTCTCATATATATAGTTTCTAATACGTCCTTTAATTAACATGAAAAAAGAAAAAAAAATTACCCTCGAACCATATTTACCGTTAATTTTAATTATTGTACACTTTTTTTTTTGAAATTTTATTTTAATTTATAATCGTATTGTCGATAAAAGATATTTTCCATATATTTAGAATATAAACTCTTCACTTTCCCACTAAAAAGAAAAAAATGTGTATTCCTTGCATTAATTTTTTTTATTTGTATACAAAAAAAAAAAAAAAAAAATTAGAAAATCATTTTCACCTTCTACATTAAACATTTTATTATCTATTAGTCATATTCCAATTTTAAGTTTTTTTGTCAAATATTAATTTGACGTTGATTATATTCTTATTACACCCATAAAAAGTATTGTGAAGATTTATTTCTTTGTTCAGAAAAATAATTATTGAAGTATGGTTCGTGTAAATTGTTTTTCTAAAATATTAATTGTATGAAAAAATAATTAAGTTTTGTTTTTCAAGCAATTTAAATTCTTATTGCATTAAGTTTTTACGTTGAAATTTCGAAGTACAAATTTCTTGAGAAGATCATTTGTTTATATTTTAAGTTGGTTTATATGTCGCACATGATGAAAATTAGAGTATAAAAATTTTCAATAATATCTTTACAGATTCTATTGAAACATATATATATGTATCGATGGAGTTTTAAAATTTATTTTGATTTTTTTATTAATGAAGATATAATATTTTCCCATTACATTTGTCTATATTTATTTTAATAACTTTTCGATATTAAATAAATATGTTATCTTTTTTAATACTTACGGTGTACCATATTCTTGCTACACTATTTTGACCCACAATTGAAAATTTTATCCCACGCTTCAAAAAGAAAAAATATATCAACTTTCATGAAAAATTAGACTAATAGTCACTACAAGAAAATTTTGATTTCCCCACAAATAATGCGAATACAAAATGAGATTTGTATATAAAGATTGATTTTCCCTGCAAAATGAGATTTTGTAGGGGTAAGAAATTGACTCCAAATATATGTATACTCAGCCTACAAAATTTCGCCTACAAAATGAGATTTGTAGGTGGAATTGTGAACCCAAGATAGACTAACCAAGAGGAGGTGAATTGGTTTATAAAACATTTTCGATAAATAATCTTAAACTTAAAAACCAATGAGTATAAGTATGAGCACTTAGTATTACAAGTAGCTAAACTATCAATATAGTGTGCTATTGATAAGTGTATTTTATACACTTATTTATCTGTCGAAATTAGGATATTATGTTGTTTTTCTTGAATAAATTCTACTTAGTTTGTGTATATTATTATTATTTCAGGTTTTTATCCCAACATCAAGAAAATGAGGAATTGAAGCAATCACACAACAATTGGATAATAATTGGTGCGAAATCATACAATTTGAAAGTTGGTGAAATTATTCAAGAGTAAAAGTGGAGCTTAATAGAAGACATGCCAAAATTCAAGGACCCAAGTGAATTGTTTGGAATAATTGAGGCTTTAAAAGTATAAGCTAGGTATTTATAATTGGGCTTCTATAAACCCAATTAATATGACTTCTTTGGCCCAAAAAGTGTAGGTTGTTGGGGATATATACACACATTGCAGTCAAGAAAGAGGGGGAAGCCGCAGGTCAGACGTGGGTAGAAAGGAGGGCATGCTGTGGGTAGAGCCGAGAGAAGAGATAGGAAAAAAAAAGGGAGAAATTGCGGCTGTGGAGAATTAGTTGTGAGAATATACACACACAATCGCCTGATTTATAGAGGCTGGGAACTCCTTTGATTTGGAAAGGAAGTTGGCTGGAGAATTATTTGTGGTTGGCTGTGGACACATATTTAGAGGTAGATTAGTGACTTGGAAATAAAAAGGAGTTTAATTGGGCTGCATTAGAGGAATTAGAGGCTACACTTTTGGATCAATTGAATTTGACGGCTGGGAGACAAAGTATATATACAAATTAAAGTGGTCGGCTGTTGAAGTGGAAGTAAAGATAGGAGTTGTTGCTGCTGCATAAAAAAAAGGGAGAAGGTGATGGTGGAAATTAATTCTTGAATTGGTGGAATATACACTGCTGGAAGCTGCACGGCTGGGAAGAATTAGTTAATTGTTTGGTTTGTGATTGAATCAATTGGAGGCAGAGTGCGGCTGTTGAGGGTGGAATAAAAAGTCAGTAGATTTTGGTGATTCTTGGTGCTGACCGGTGATGTTAATTCTTCAATTATTTAAATTTCAAGTTTTACATTATTCATTGCTTTTTATTCCACAAGTATGAGTAGCTAATTTATTAATCGGGATTGACGATATAAATTTAATGTTTCTTGTTTGATTTTAATTCTCAAGTTGGTGATTTGATATTTATGTATTGATTTTGTTATTGCGTTTAATGCTTGAGTTGCTTGATCACCAATTCATGAATTAATGGTTGTTTTCATAATCCGAGAGGTGAGTTGACAATTAGATCACGTAATAAAATTCGTCAATTTCAACAAAAGGATAGAGATATGAATTTGTGGTTGCATGTGGTCACTTATGAATTCCTAGGAAATTTCATGCATTTAGCTAAGGAGAACTCTCACCCGCTGTAGAGATACATGGTTGACTTAGTTAAATAGGCCTAATTTGAACTCGAGAGAGGTAAATTAGATAGATGCGTGAATTCGACCAAATACAATTTTAGAAAACAACTTGAGATGAGAAGTTAAGTTAGAACATTATTTCGAAATCGTTAGTCCCGATATTCATTCAATTGTTTAAAATCCACCACGTTTGTTTCTCGCTTTTATTAATTGCTTTTAGTTTATTTTCTATTTTCATTTTAACTGCATTATTTATTTCGTTGATTTCCAATTACTTGTCGTTTTTGTTTTTATTATTTTGCAATTTATTTTCTTAGTTAGTTTTGGTTTTCGTCTAGGAATTCTATATTCGAAGTAAATTTATAGCGAATTAAATAGTCCTCGTGGGATCGACAACTCGGACTCAAAAGTCCACTTTTATTACTTGTAGCGATATCGTGCACTTGCGATTTCACACCAACAAGTTTTTGGCGCCGTTGCCGGGGACTATTTTAATTTGTTATATATTTATTTTGATTTTGGTATTCTTAGACTTTTAGATTTAGTTTGCCTTTAATTGTTTATTTTATTATTTTTTTCTTTTTCATATGATCTTCTTGCTTTTATGTGTGACATTGTTGATAGTGATAGAAGAAAAGCTAAGAAATCTAGACATCACGGGAGGACATGAGCTATATGACAGAATATAATATTTTTTCCAACGTAGATGATGAGTACTTGGGCTCTGAACTACTAATGACCCAATCGATCATTATTAGGGACCCTTTGGAAATTCAAACAAGTTCAACATGTGAATACTGTGGAGCAATCCATAATACTGCAGATTGTATACTGCTGGCCACATCAGAGGAAGTGAAGAACTTTATAAATGATGATACATGTCTATTTTACAAGGCCGAAAAATACAAGACACAACTTCCAGAGATTCATTTGACAAGGCCAGAGGAGGACGAACCAGTGGAAATTAATAAAGAAGAAGTTAAGGAACAATCTGCACCATCAAAAGAGGAAGATGAGCATGTTGAGAATGAAGAGTTGATTTTAATTGAGAACATAACAGTCAACAAGGGTGTAGCTATCAAGCAATCCTTGTACTCAATTGATTCTCATAAAATTGATTTTGTGATAGGACCCGAAGAAATGATCGAAATATACATAGTTGAGTTCGAATCTAATGGTAAAATTATCTATGATTTTGAACAGGACAGCATAAAGATTTGCAGCAAAAGTATGATTTGGATCAAAGGCAACTTCAACAAATATAGCAGATTATCAAAGTCATTATTTCGAGTGCCTTGAAGTCATGTTCAAAAGTCGGGCTTTAGACTATAAATGGAGCGCTTATTGGGAGGCAACCCAATTTTCTATCCCTTTTATTTATTTTACTTTATTTACAGCTTTGCATTTAAATTTTTAGGTAGTACTTGTATTTTTTCTCTTTATTGGAGTTTTTGAAGTAAGCATCCCTAGCACCAACTTCTTTGATTTGATCTTCAACTGCACTCTTCATTTTAATTCATACATGATCCATAAGTCAACAATTTTGCATCACATAGTGTCAAAGTCATTACTCTTATCATATCAAAAACAAATCATATGCATGATTTTGCACACTTTGGCCGTGTTTGAAAATTCAAATTTTTCTATGTTTAAGTTGGGATTGTTGCTGTTGATATATTTCAATTTATTAATAGTGTGTATGATTCTAATATTGTTTATCTTTTACTTGCGAGGAACACACCCTTTGTAACATTTTCAACCAAGCATGGAAACACAAGAAACATATAGAAATCATCCAAGCGAGATTAAAGCAAAGCTTCAAGTTATCGCATCGCTCCTCTAAACCTGGGAAGTACCTAACTCCTCTTTTATGTATTGTTATCAATTGATATACCTTTTCTTTTACATTGAGGACAATGTAACTTTCTAGTTTGGGGGAGTGGTATCTCATTTCTTCATTTTTTTATTCATTCGATACCTTGTTTTTGGGATTCTAAAAAAAAAAAAAAAATGTTGAAAATTTTGTTGATTTATTTATTACTTATGAAATGATTTGAATTGACTTTTTTGCTTTAGTTAGAAAATTTGGACAACATGTGAACTAAAACTTTTCTTGACATTCATCCATGTAAGACATTAATCAAACTTGAGCACATAGACACTTTCGAATAATAACTTGTGTAGGGAGATGCTTGATACTTGTGGGATAAACTTGTGCACTTTGAACATAGAATTGACTGAAAAATTTCAAACCTTAAGAAATTAGATCCTGACCTGAAATGTAGAACCAAACTGCTCAAGAAGCAGTTTGGGGGTAGAGAGGTCAAGTACAAGTAGGCATTGACAGATTGAGGGTCTGAAATTTTTAATGATCCATCTTTAGTGGAAGGGGTTTTAATCAACGGGTATAAACCATGACCAGCATAAAAACAGAAAAATGCTGAAGGTCTTATTCTACTCTTCAAATGCCTTTTTGACTCGAGTAAGTAAGTCCGAGGGGTCTTTCAAACCTGGTGCCCTAAAGTCGTCTGGCTTGGGAGTCATCGACCTAAAGCTCGCTACAGGGGTCAACTAGAAAGCAAGTACGGAGAGTGGACTTACACATAAGACACTAAAACATCTTTAACTTTTCTGTTTAAGCCTTTATGACTCGGGTAATTAAGTCTGAGGGGTTCTCTGAACCTGGTATCCTAAGCTCAACTGAGTTGGGAGCTGCCGACCTAAAGCTCGCTACAGGGGTCATATAGAAAGCCAATATGAAAAGTTCTGCACAAAGATGGTAAAAGACAGGACATTAAAAGAAAAAGTCGTCCATATAAAAAATATATATATGATATATAAATGGTATAAGCTTTGTTGATTAAAATTTCTAATACTGGAGTGTGGGATTGGAGATGAATTATTCTTGGTCTGTCTTGCATACTTGTCAAATCCTAACTGCCTTGTGTGGAAAAATGCAATGTAAACATGTTTAGAAACCACATCAATAGGAAAGACCTCGGGATATGAGAGAAAAGCATTAAGGTGTGATCATCCATGAGAGTGTAAGGAAAATAAAAAGAAAATCATTGTTGACCACATGGGATTCGGGCTTATTTCTGCATGACTAGTCACACAGTGTCAAGTATATTTTTACATGAGTTTGCATTCAATTTTTGGCTATTCACACACACACACGATGAAGTTAAGCATTGGATGAATGAAAATAATTTTTGTTGTTCATATTTCCTCTCTAAAGTGAATCGTCATTTTGAATTATTGAAGTGCATGGTAAATAAATTGACAAAAACAAAAATAATTTCTGTTTGCATTTTTAGTTTTATTTTTATAGTTTAGTTTTATTTATTTTTTGTTCGAGGACGAACAAATATTCTAGTTTGGGGGGTTTGATAAGTGTATTTTATACACTTATTTATCTGTCGAAATTAGGATATTATGTTGTTTTTCTTGAATAAATTCTACTTAGTTTGTGTATATTATTATTATTTCAGGTTTTTATCCCAACATCAAGAAAATGAGGAATTGAAGCAATCACACAACAATTGGATAATAATGGTGCGAAATCATACAATTTGAAAGTTGGTGAAATTATTCAAGAGTAAAAGTGGAGCTTAATAGAAGACATGCCAAAATTCAAGGACCCAAGTGAATTGTTTGGAATAATTGAGGCTTTAAAAGTATAAGCTAGGTATTTATAATTGGGCTTCTATAAACCCAATTAATATGACTTCTTTGGCCCAAAAAGTGTAGGTTGTTGGGGATATATACACACATTGCAGTCAAGAAAGAGGGGGAAGCCGCAGGTCAGACGTGGGTAGAAAGGAGGGCATGCTGTGGGTAGAGCCGAGAGAAGAGATAGGAAAAAAAAAAGGGAGAAATTGCGGCTGTGGAGAATTAGTTGTGAGAATATACACACACAGTCGCCTGATTTATAGAGGCTGGGAACTCCTTTGATTTGGAAAGGAAGTTGGCTGGAGAATTATTTGTGGTTGGCTGTGGACACATATTTAGAGGTAGATTAGTGACTTGGAAATAAAAAGGAGTTTAATTGGGCTGCATTAGAGGAATTAGAGGCTACACTTTTGGATCAATTGAATTTGACGGCTGGGAGACAAAGTATATATACAAATTAAAGTGGTCGGCTGTTGAAGTGGAAGTAAAGATAGGAGTTGTTGCTGCTGCATAAAAAAAAGGGAGAAGGTGATGGTGGAAATTAATTCTTGAATTGGTGGAATATACACTGCTGGAAGCTGCACGGCTGGGAAGAATTAGTTAATTGGTTGGTTTGTGATTGAATCAATTGGAGGCAGAGTGCGGCTGTTGAGGGTGGAATAAAAAGTCAGTAGATTTTGGTGATTCTTGGTGCTGACCGGTGATGTTAATTCTTCAATTATTTAAATTTCAAGTTTTACATTATTCATTGCTTTTTATTCCACAAGTATGAGTAGCTAATTTATTAATCGGGATTGACGATATAAATTTAATGTTTCTTGTTTGATTTTAATTCTCAAGTTGGTGATTTGATATTTATGTATTGATTTTATTATTGCGTTTAATGCTTGAGTTGCTTGATCACCAATTCATGAATTAATGGTTGTTTTCATAATCCGAGAGGTGAGTTGACAATTAGATCACGTAATAAAATTCGGCAATTTCAACAAAAGGATAGAGATATGAATTTGTGGTTGCATGTGGTCACTTATGAATTCCTAGGAAATTTCATGCATTTAGCTAAGGAGAACTCTCACCCGCTGTAGAGATACATGGTTGACTTAGTTAAATAGGCCTAATTTGAACTCGAGAGAGGTAAATTAGATAGATGCGTGAATTCGACCAAATACAATTTTAGAAAACAACTTGAGATGAGAAGTTAAGTTAGAACATTATTTCGAAATCGTTAGTCCCGATATTCATTCAATTGTTTAAAATCCACCACGTTTGTTTCTCGCTTTTATTAATTGCTTTTAGTTTATTTTCTATTTTCATTTTAACTGCATTATTTATTTCGTTGATTTCCAATTACTTGTCGTTTTTGTTTTTATTATTTTGCAATTTATTTTCTTAGTTAGTTTTGGTTTTCGTCTAGGAATTCTATATTTGAAGTAAATTTATAGCGAATTAAATAGTCCTCGTGGGATCGACAACTCGGACTCAAAAGTCCACTTTTATTACTTGTAGCGATATCGTGCACTTGCGATTTCACACCAACAGCTATAAATGTATGAACTTAAATGATAAAGCAAATAAAGCACTTAGATATAGTGTTGCACAATATAAATTGATAGAAAATAGTAAGTGCAATGCAAGTAAGTAAAAGGGATAAGAGATTGCAAACGCGATTTAGGGAGGTTCAATCAACCAACGTGATCTACGTCCTCCATTACCGAGCTCTCCGTCACGAGCAAGGTCAAATCCACTATATTGATAACTTACAACAAGGAGTATCGAATCCTTAGGTGACTTTACAACAAGGAGCACCTATCATTTACAATCGAGTTTTCACAAGGCTCTCGAAACCACAAAATATAATGAATTTAATTTACAATTGAAATAACTCTCTTAACAAATGATATGATCAATACAAGTATCTTGAGAGTTTTAGGATAACACTTCAATAGATAGCAAATATTTAAAGCTCAAGTGTTTATGAAAACTTTGAAGAAGGATATGAGATAGTTTTTCTTGAATCAAAGTTTTTCAACCAATGATCTCTCTTTCCAAATAATACTTAGTTAAGTATGAAGAGAGATATACACTTCAATAAGTGTTTGGTGATATGAACTCAATCAATGATCAATAACGAAGTAAGAGTATTGAGTTTTCTTACAAAATAGAATTCTTGATAAAAATATGAAATAGTTTTGAACAATCAAGAGATTCCTTGCAATAAATGAAATAGAATGTAAAACAAAGTAAGATCAATGATTTTCTCAATAAATTTCTCTCTTAAATGCTCTTGTAAGTTGGTAGAAATGAATGCAAGAGAAGTGGCTATTTATAGATCAAGAAATTTGAGATGCAGGAAGTTTCGGTCGACCGGTTCACACTTTCGGTCGACCGAAAGCTCAAAAACTAGCCGTTATACATTTGAGCCGTTATACTTTCGGTTGAGAAAATATTTCAGTTGATCAAAGTTTCGGTCGATCATGTGCATTTCGGTCGACCGAAAAAGGAAAAATTGGAATTTTTATTTTTATATCAAAAAGTTTATTTTTTCCAAAAATTATTTCATGTTATGATTTGAAAAATCATTTTTATGCAATTAATGATTTTTAGAAATATTTTTGAGCTTTATAAACTTGCTAAAAATTGATGAGTCGATACCTTTACAAATGTGTTGAAATTTTTCAACATGAATCTTCTAAAGCTTTAATCTTCGGTCTTCGACGATCTTGTTCACTTCAAATCTCTTTTATGATTGCTTTGTACTTCAATGGATGATGATTGTGGTCTCGGAGTATCCAAATGACACATATATGATAAAACTTAAGAATTGAAACCATGAGATCTTGTTTGTTATAATCAAAACAATATATACGTGAATAGTCATAGGTCAAAAATTTCCCCCTTTTTGATTATGACAAACAATGTGATTTGTAATTCGTAAAAAATGATGATATATATATATATATATATATATATATATATATATATATATATATATATATATGTGAGTACATATTCCCCCTTTCTTTTGCAATGTATTCCCCCTTTCTATTATAATATTGCAAGATAAAACAAATCAAATCGTAGCAAATATCTTTTCCCCCTTTTGGCATAAGCAAAAAGTGTCAAGTAGCCTTAAATCCTACGGGAATAGTCATGGAACACCTATAATCAATTTTCCCTCTAATAGAAGGTCATGTAATAAATAGGAATGTGGAATAATAACTTGATGGAAACACTAACACATAGTTTGCATGTTCCAAAAAAAATTTGACATGGAATCCCCGTATTTTGTACAAACCGATAAGAATATAATCTTATCATATAGAAAGAACCTATATTTCAACATCATCACAACTCAAAGCAAGAATCATATCAAAATATAGCATGTGAATCATAAGATGCAGAACAAATAGGCAAAAAAAATATTAACATAGCGAGAATGTCATAGGTTTAAAACATGATTACATAGTTTGAAAACAAAGTGTTTTGAGAAAATCACTACGAAAGAAATAAAAATAAATAAAGATAGGATCTTCAATTGGCCGCCGGTGGTGGAGGTGGATTAGGCGGGTAGATGGCGTAGAAATGAGCGAAGAAGGCCTCTTGAGATGTATGCATATGTTGAAGTTGATGTTGGATGCCTTCAACCGCCTGGTGAGAGAATCGATACGCCCATTTAGGATGTTGAATTGATCTTCAGAGATGGATCGATGGGGAGGTGCTGCAGCTTGCGGTGCTCGAGTCCGTGGCCTCGGTCGAGGCTAGTGATCCCCACCACCTTGTTCAGCACCTTCACCGACACCCCCTTGGTCACCCTCACCTGCATCCGCCCCTTCACCAATCTCCAATTCCTCTTCAGCTTCCTCTTCAGTAAATGGCCAAGTCGTAGGCCCCGATGCATCATCGAAACCTTGAGTATTGCACACCCATTGCCCATCACCCTTGACAATTTTCATCCGTTTGAGAGTGTTGATGTTGATAATATCGGTGTGTTTAAGTTTAGGAATAGGCTCATTGTCTAGAGGCACATTGAAGTGATTAAAAAGTTTTGTGAATATCATGCCGTAGGGTAGGCCTAGAACCCGAGGAGAGGTATGAACATGGTGAAGATGTTGGACGAAGATGTATGGAAAATCAAGTTTACGACCGACAAGAAGAGAATCAAGAATGAATAGGTTGAGATGATTCACTTCATCAAAATGACCACTACGGGGTACAATTGTGTGAGCAATTGCACGATGAAGGACCTTGCATGGGATAGTCAAATGGTTGAGGTTCAAGGTCATAGTGGTAGTGAGGGGTCGGGCAGTGACACGACTGCAAGCCTCTAGTTCATTGTATCCCTCGAACCTAACAGGATAATGAGTAACATATGCATAATGTTCACAACGTTGCAATCCTAGGAGGTTTCGAATGAGGGATCGTTGGATAGCAACTCGTGTTCCCTTAACTAAACTAGTAATTTCATCGGGATAAAAGGTAGCATTTCGAAAAAATTCCTGAATTAATTTCAGGTAGGAGTTTTCAGAAATAGACATGACATTTTTCCATCCGATATCTTCAAAATAACGCTCAATTTGAAATGAGGGGGCTTGAATGTAAAAATCGAAGAAATCGATAGATTTACCTATTAGAATTGGATAAGCAGAGAAGCAGTCGGAAAATGGTGCACGTTCCTCAACATTCGATGAGCTGGCTTCACCTTTCTTTGATTTCTTCTTCGGAGGCATTTTGAATTTTCGAGTGAATTGATGGAACCAATAGAAATTTTTGGAAAAATTTAGGTAAAAACGATTGGAAATGAATGGAAAGGGTAGAAATCAATAGTGTAGTGATATAATGGGAAGTTTGATGGAGTGAGATCGATTCAAAGGGAGAAAATTTTGGAATTTTCGTGTTTTACCCCAAAATGTAGGGTTTGAGGAATTTTTGGATGAAATGTGAAGAAAATCAAGGATTTTGAGAGAGATGATGATAGGAAACACGAAATTTTGGATGTTTTGAAGTAATTTGATCAAATAATATGGATTAAGGAGAGAATGAGGTGAGGGAGTGCGAAATTAGGGTTTATGTTATGAAATTGGGGATGGAACTGATGTTTTAAAAGTCTGAATCCGCGTATCTTTCGGTATACCGAAACTCTGCAGGTTTTAAAACAGGTAGCTGCAGGAGGGTTCGGTCGTGTGATGGTCGACCGAAAAGTTACTTTCGGTCGTACAATGGGTCGACCGAAACAGGTTTCGGTTGAACAATTAGTTCAACCGAAAGTCACCTTTCGGACGACCGAAATTTTTAGGTCGACCGAAACACTCAAAAATCAATTTTTTGCAAATATTACAATTAAAACATATATATATTGTAAATTTAGTCACAAATATCATTTTCATCAATAATACCCAGTCCTCTTCGTATATATGAAAATCTATCATGAGTTAGATGTTTAGTAAAAATATCGGCCAATTGTTTTTCGGTACTAACAAATTCCAAGTAAATGTCACCTTTTTTCACATGATCTCTAAGAAAATGATGTCAAATTTCAATATGTTTAGTGCGAGAGTGCAATATGGGGTTTTTTAACAAATTTATAGCACTAGTGTTATCACACATAATAGGAGCATTTTCAAAAATCAAGCGATAATCACTAAGAGTTTGTTTCATCCATAAAACTTGAGCACAACAACTAGCGGCCGAGATGTATTCGGCCTCGGCGGTAGATAGGGCAACGGAATTTTGCTTCTTGCTAAACCATGACACAAGTGCAAAGCCTAAAAAGTGACAAGTTCCACTTGTGCTTTTTCTATCAATTGTGCATCCCGCCCAATCGGCATCCGAATAATTTATAAGATCAATATGAGTGCCTTTAGGATACCAAAGTCCCAAAGTTCTAGTGCCACATAAATATCTAAAAATACGTTTTAAGGCACTTAGATGAGATTCTTTAGGGTTGGATTGAGATCTAACACATAAGCATACACTAAACATAATATCGAGTCTACTTGCGGTCAAGTAAAGAAGGGATCCAATCATACCTCGATATTTTGTAATGTCAATGGAAGTGCATTACTCATCTTTGTCCAATTTGATTGAAGTACTCATGGGAGTATTCATTGGCTTCAAGTTTTCGATCTCAAACTTTTTTAGCATATCCACAATGTACTTGGTTTGACTAATGAATATTCATTCACTAGTTTGTTTGATTTGAAGCCCGATGAAGAATTTTAACTCTCCCATCATGCTCATTTCAAATTCATTGCTCATACATTTTGAAAATTCTTCACAAAGAGACACATTAGTTGCACCAAAAATAATATCGTCAACATAGATTTGTATAACAATCATGTCGTCCTTTTTGGTTTTGATAAAAAGTGTAGTATCCGCATTTCCCATTTGAAAGTCATTTGAAATAAGAAATTTACTCAATCTTTTATACCAAGCTCTAGGAGCTTGTTTTAAACCATATAGAGCCTTTCTTAGTTTAAAAACATTATCCGGAAATTTATGATTTTTGAAACTGGGAGGTTGTTCAACATAGACTTCTTCTTGAATAAAACCATTTAAAAATGCACTTTTGACATCCATTTGATAAAGAGTAAAACCTTTATGACAAGCAAATGCAAGAAGCATACGAATGGATTCTAGTCTAGCAACCGGTGCAAAAGTTTCTACAAAGTCAATTCCTTCTTCTTGATTGTAACCTTGGGCCACTAATCTAGCCTTGTTACGCACAATTATACCGTTTTCATCCTTTTTGTTTCGAAAAACCCATTTTGTACCAATAACGGTTTGATCATTTGGTCTATCAACTAAATCCAAAACATGATTTCTTTCAAATTGATTTAGTTCTTCTTGCATTGCAAGAATCCAAAACTCATCAAACTCGACTTCTTTGAAATTCTTTGGTTCAATTTGAGAAATAAAGACACAAGTATTTAAGAATCCTTTAGTAGAATTTCTAGTACTTACCCCTTTCGAAGGATCACCAATTATGAGCTCTTTTGGATGAGATGAAGCAAATCTCCATTCGATAGGAAGTGTTAGATCACTTGAGTTTTTGGAAGATATTCCTTCTTCTTGTTGAGGAGTTGGTTCTTCCAAGTCTTTTTCTTCATTGTCTTTGGATATTTCATTGCTTTGATCTTGAATATTCATTTCCTCAAAAGGAATTTCCAAACCTACATCAACACCTTTCTCTTGATCAAGAGAATTAGTTTCATCAAAAGTAACATGTATGGATTCTTCCACTACTAGAGTTCTTTTGTTAAAAATTCTATAAGCTTTGCTAGTGGATGAATAACCAAGAAAAATTTCAACATCGGATTTTGAATCAAATTTTCCCCAAGTTTTCTTTTGTGTTAAGAACAAAGCATTTACAACCAAAAACTTTAAAATACCCGATATTGGGAATTCTATTTTTCCAAAGCTCATACGGAGTTTTAGTTTTCTTTCGACTTACTAAAACTCTATTTATTATGTAGCAAGTGGTGTTAACGGCTTCGGCCCAAAAATATTTTGGTAAGTTATTTTCATTTAACATGGTTCTAGCCATTTCTTGCAATGTACGATTCTTCCTTTCTACTACACCATTTTGTTGAGGAGTTCTAGGAGCCGAGAAATTATGTTCATACCCATTTATCTTGCAAAATTCATCAAAAGCCATGTTATCAAATTCTCCACCATCCCTTTTCATTTTGAACCTTTTTGCAAAAATGTTTAAATGCATTTAAAGCCTCATTTTTCAAATTTAAAAATAAAACCCAAGTAAATCTTGAGAAATCATCAACAATGACAAAAGCATAGTGTTTACCACCTAAGCTTGCGGTTTTAGATGGTCCAAAGAGATCCATGTGAAGAAGTTGTAATGGTTTAATGGTGGAAGAAAATTGTTTATTTTTTAAAGAACTTTTGGTTTGTTTTCCAAATTGACAAGCGTCACAAATTTTGTCCTTTTCAAATTTCAAACTTGGTAGGCCTTTGACAAAACAATTTTTGGATATTTTTGAAATAAGGACCATACTAACATGACCTAATCTTCTATGTCATAACCAAGTGTCGTCTTTAAAACTTGACAAACATTTTAATTCCTTCTCAAATTCAATATTGATGATATAAACATCTTTACTTTGGCTTCCTATGAACAATACCTCTTTCGATGTAGCATCTTTGATAAGACATCTAGAAGAATCAAATTTAATGTGATAGCCTTTATCACATAATTGACTAATACTTAGTAAATTATGTTTGAGGTTATCTACTAATAAAACATTTTCAATAGAGGGAGAAAGATGATTACCAATATTTCCAATGTCAATGATTTTTCCTTTGACATTATCTCCAAAAGTGACATGACTTCCATCCTTTCTTTTGAATCTTGATAAGAGTGATTTATCTCCGGTCATGTGCTTTGAGCAACCACTATCCAAGAACCAATTGCTTTTTACTTTTGTTGATACCTACAAAACATGACTTAATTTTTGACTTCTTGGTACCCACATAATTTTGGGTCCTTGATAGTTAGTTCCTTGAACCCTCTTATGTCTTTCTTCAAAGTGAAGTTTCTTTTTCACTAAACAATTAAAAGCTACATGCCCACTTCTATTACAAAAACTACAAGTAGTTGATGTTTTGACAAAAGTGTTTTGATGAAAGGAATAAGAAGTAGAAGCTTTAACAAAAGTATTTTTGGTAGATTTTTGTTTCAAAAATGGTTTGTATCTAATTCCTCCTTTATCAAAAACACATTGTTGTTTACCAAGCATTAGTTCAAAATTTTTCTTCCCTTGAGTGAATTTGTGAATAATGAGTGTTAAATCTAAATTTTTTTCTTTTAGGGAGAGGTTTTCTACTTTTAAAGCATTTTGATCAAGATACTTCTTTTCAATATCCTTTTGTATTTCAAAATTCTTTTCGGCTTCATTTTTCAACAAGATGTATTGCTTTTTAAAAGTGGAATGTTTAAGAACAAGTTTTTCAAAAACTTCAATCATTTCTTCATATGAGGTAGATAATTCATCATAAGAGGGAATGTCATTTACCTCATCTTCAATGGCCATGAAGCACATGTTTGCAACTTCATCTTGACTTTCACTTTCATCTTGCTCATCATCACTATCATCCCAAGTAGCTTATAGAGCTTTCTTTTTGAGAAATTTTCTCTTGTTGGGACATTCGGTTCTTTTGTGACCGGGTTTGTCACAATCATAGCAAATGATCTTTTTCTCTTCACCTTTGTCTTCTTTCTTTTGAGATCTACGGTTGTTACGAAAGGTTTTCCACTTCTTGACTAGGAGAACAAGATCATCGAGTTCCTCATCGCTCTTGTTAGAGTTTGAAGCTTCTTCAACATTTGATGACTTTAAAGCAATTTGTCTCCTAGGAGGATCCTTCATTTCTTCCTCTTTTGCTTTTCTAGACTTTTCTTTTGTCTCGGCATGATTTAGCTCATATGTCATCAATGTTCCATAAAGCTCTTCCAAGGGATATGTGTTGACATCTTGGGTGTTTTCTATCAACATTCTCAATGAGCTCCAATCTTCCGAGAGAGACCTAAGCATTTTGCTAACAAGTTCACCATTAGAAAATTTTCGATCAAAGCCCTTAAGACCATTAAAAATATCGGTAAATCTAGTAATCATGCTAGCAATTGGTTCATCTTGTTTCATGAAGAAATTTTCAAAATTTTTATACAAAAGATTTATTTTTGTTTCTTTAACTTTATTTGTGCCCATGTGTGTGACTTCTAAAGCATGCCAAATATCGTGTGCGGAATCACATGTGCTAATACGATTAAAGTCATTAATACTAAGTGCACAATAGAGAAGATTTTTGGCTCTAGCATTTAAAGATAATTTTTTCTTATCATCCTCATCATATTCTTCCTTAGGTTTTGAAATAATTATATCCGGTTTTCCATCAACTTTAATAACCTTAGTAAGCTCATGAGGACCGGATTCAATGACATCCCAAATATTATAATCAATGGATTGAATAAAAATCATCATTCTAGTTTTCCAATAATTATAATTAGTACCATCAAACAATGGAGGACGATTAGTAGAATGACCTTCAATATTTTGGTTAGACATAACTTAAGATATTAAAATCTAAATGAAAGAGTTCCTAGGGTCTGATACCAATTGTGAACCCAAGATAAACTAACCAAGAGGGGGGTGAATTGGTTTATAAAACTTTTTCGATAAATAATCTTAAACTTAAAAACCAATGAGTATAAGTATGAGCACTTAGTATTACAAGTAGCTAAACTATCAATATAGTGTGCTATAAATGTATGAACTTAATTGATAAATCAAATAAAGCACTTAGATATAGTGTTCCACAATATAAATTGATAGAAAAGAGTAAGTGCAATGCAAGTAAGTAAAAGGGATAAGAGATTGCAAACGCGATTTAGGGAGGTTCAATCAACCAACGTGATCTACGTCCTCCGTTACCGAGTTCTCCGTCACGAGCAAGGCCAAATCCACTATATTGATAACTTACAACAAGGAGTATCGAATCCTTAGGTGACTTTACAACAAGGAGCACCTATCCTTTACAATCGAGTTTTCACAAGGCTCTCGAAACCACAAAATATAATGGATTTAATTTACAATTGAAATAACTCTCTTAACAAATGATATGATCAATACAAGTATCTTGAGAGTTTTAGGATAACACTTCAATAGATAGCAAATATTTAAAGCTTAAGTGTTTATGAAAACTTTGAAGAAGGATATGAGATAGTTTTTCTTAAATCAAAGTTTTTCAACCAATGATTTCTCTTTCCAAATAATACTTATTTAAGTATGAAGAGAGATATACACTTCAATAAGTGTTTGGTGATATGAACTCAATCAATGATCAATAATGAAGTAAGAGTATTGAGTTTTCTTACAAAATAGAATTCTTGATAAAAATATGAAATAGTTTTGAACAATCAAGAGATTCCTTGCAATAAATGAAATAGAATGTAAAACAAAGTAAGATCAATGATTTTCTCAATAAATTTCTCTCTTAAATGATCTTGTAAGTTGGTAGAAATGAATGCAAGAGAAGTGGCTATTTATAGATCAAGAAATTTGAGCTGTAGGAAGTTTCGGTCTACCGGTTCACACTTTCGGTCGACCGAAAGCTCAAAAACTAGCCGTTATACTTTTGATTGAGCAAATATTTCGGTTGATCAAAGTTTCGGTCGATCATGTGCATTTCGGTCGACCGAAAAAGGAAAAATTGGAATTTTTATTTTTATTTTTATATCAAAAAGTTTATTTTTCCCAAAAACTATTTCATGTTATGATTTGAAAAATCATTTTTATGCAATTAATGATTTTTAGAAATATTTTTGAGCTTTATAAACTTGCTAAAAATTGATGAGTCGATACATTTACAAATGAGTTGAAATTTTTCAACATGAATCTTCTAAATCTTTAATCTTCGGTCTTCGACGATCTTGTTCACTTCAAATTTCTTTTATGATTGCTTTGTACTTCAATGAATGACGATTGTGATCTCGGAGTATCCAAATGATACATATATGATAAAACTCAAGAATTGAAACCATGAGATCTTGTTTGTTATAATCAAAACAATATATACGTGAATAGTCACAGGAATTTCTTTTTTTCTCACAAAAATAATTTTTCGTAGGGATAGAGTTTCACCTAAAAAATTTTAGAAGGAAAATTTTATTTCGCATCGTAAGTTTATTTTTCCCTACAAATTTAATATTAATTTATAGAAGTATTTTCGTGGCGTAAGATATATCTATTGTCGACAAAATAATTCACCCATTTGTAGGCAAAAAATTAGAGACAATTCTAATTTTTTTTTTAACTAGTTCTTAAAAAATAAAATAAAATAAAACAAAATTTATAGAAAAAAATAATAAAAGAAATCAGATTTGCACCACCACCAACCCCAAAGCCATCTACCGCTCTACAGTTGAAGATGAATTCAGCCCCCAACAAATCCCTCACACTTAATCCCGTTCACTACCGTTGAAGACAGTATTTGAGCGAATCGAAATAGCGACTGTTGAGACGAATTCAGGGCTTCAATCGTTGTAATCAAAGGAGGAAATCGATCGGTCTGAAGCAGGTACGTTATCCCTTATCTTTCATCTTCAAAGAGAACATCTCAATTTCTTCACCAAATATAATCGATCAAGCCTCTGCATGAGAGAGTTTCTGCATTTTCGATGTGTCACAGCACTTGTTTAATTTCTACATACATGTATGTCTCTTGCCCACCCTTCGAATCCATATTGCTTTGTTTACATATTGAATGGTGTTATTTGCAAATTAACGAGATTGTTAATAAGGAGATATGCACAAGGATATGACCTAAATGGATTGTGAATATGTTTAAGTGAAGCGGAGATTGGAAGACAAAATGAAGCCAAAAAATGGGTTCTTGCAAGTCATTTAGAAGGTATATTTTCTGATGAATTAAGTCAATATTTTCTTTATAATTTTGGATTAGAGCTTTTTATTGAAATTTGGATTATAACTTTTTATTTCTACTAGATTATTTATTTTGCACACTTGTCTATAAATTTTTTGTATTTATGATTGATTTTCTTAGTGGGAAGGTTTTTGGTGTTGGTGATTTCTTCTTAACGATATGGAGGATTTCATGGGTTGTCTATTTGTGTCTTTCAATATGAACCTTCTGTTTGGGATTGATTGGTGGAATGTAAACACTTTCAGCCTTATTATGAATGGATTGGATTCTAACGAGCATGTTATTCATTTTGATTATATTTTGACATTGTATCATACTCTCGAATTGTAGTGTAAACATGGAAGCTTACCTAGAGCAAACTGGCATAGTATAAACCTATTTTATTTGGAAGACATCTAATATTTTATTTGGTTCAGTTACAAGTTTGATGTCAAGGTGCTATTTATAATAACAATTTCCCTTGCTATTGCAACTTTTATGTGTAAATATACATTTCTCCATGACCTTGCAGGCAGAAAACATGATCAAGCACATAAATGAAATTTATTCACGACCTAAAAGAACTTGTTTGCCATAGAAAAGGAGAAAAGGCTTATGTCAAATGCAGCAAAGATACTAGAAATGTGGATGTATATGGGACTTTTGGCATGTGAACATATTTTTCACTTGGCATATGAAATGCTAGTTGCTCTTTGCGATGCGGGGTTCTATGTCAACCCATGCCTCACACAAAGCTTTCATTAAGCGCTTCAAGTGCCATTTTGTGATGTTTATGCCTCAAGGGGCCATGACGACTAAGGTGTTTGCTCTTTTGTTTAATCTTTTTTAAGTGCTTCAAGTGCCATTTTGTGAGGTTTATGTCTCATGCCAAGCGTATACTTTATTTCTACAATATTTAGCTCATAGCTAATTTTACTTCACATGCTTCTTGTTGTTTCATTCAGATCCTTTCTCTTCTTCAATTCAGTAGTTATCCTTGCACGCCTTATAAAATCATAATTCTTGATAAGGCTAACTAAATGATAGAATACTCACAAGTAAGACTATTGGTGTATAAAGTTTGCTAGTTTAATTGAATGTCAAAGCAATTTAAACATACCATATTGGTTGCAGAATGCCTTGCGATGCACTTGAATTATTCAAAAGTCACAAGGTTCTTCATTTATAATTGCATGACCAGGTAAGTCTAGAGTTCTCTAACTCTCAAGGTAGGACTTTCATTTTGTTGATAATTAGGCTCTTTAACGCATAAAGTCCATTTATTTGTTCTGTTCTGAGGAGTTAATATAATTTCCTTTGCGGGTATGTGTACGGAAGGCTTGGAAACGACTTCCAATAATCATCCTACTCGAGGGGCGAGTAAACAAATTAAGATCTCACGTATTGTGCGTACTACTAGAGAAGAAATTCGAGTTGTATACAACTCAGTGAGCAAACGAACAGCAAGTTCAGAGATACATAGTTTGTTAGTTCATGATATCGGTGCTATAATGATAGCTAAAGAGCATGTTTGCTAGACTATTTTTATATTTACATCACATTCAATGACAATGATTTTTTAGTTTGAGTTTGATACAATATTTGGAGTTAGTAATATATTGTTTTATATTAGAAATTTAAATTTAAATTTAATTTATTTTTATCCTAAAAATAAGTTTTCCCTACAAACAAAAATTTGTGACAAGAAATTAACTTACAAAGTGCTTTTCATACAAACAATTATTTGTGGGGAAAATTACGATTTAGCCTACAACATCATTTTACTCTATACCTGCAAACATACTTCGTAGTCCAATCTAACATTAGAATTCAAAAAATTGAGTAGGGATAGAAATTAGACAACAAATAATATTTGTCTCTAAAATATTTGTAGGCTTGAACTTCAGCCAACGAAACATATTTCGTAGGTAAAATAAACATTAGCATACAAATAATTTCGTTGGGAAATATCTTAGACGACAAATGATTTTTGTAGCGAAAGGGTTTGTAGACGCATACCTCCGCAGACAAAGGTAATAATTTTGTCAGCTTATGTCTATCCCCTCGATATTTGCCACACAAACCTCTCTACAAATTATCTTCGTCTGGGAAAGTTTTTTCCTATGAATAAGAACATTTCCCAACAAATTTATTATGTATGCGGAAAGTAAATTTCTTGTAGTGAGTAATCATACATTTCCAAATGTGAAAGATAAAATGGAAATCAATTTGATGGCAACACAACAATATTGAAGAGAATGAAGATGTCATCGATCAAATTTATGCATTAATGAATTCTTGCAAATCTCAAACTTTATTATAAAGGAAAAATACTTGCTATTAAATATTCTTTGACAAATTTTTTCATCTTTTTATAATATTTCAAATATTATATAAACAAAATCTATCATTTATTCCCAAATATTATCGATATTATTCTCAACGTGAAGCTCATATTTGCTTTCATCAAATAAGTGAGTTTAGTCAAGGTTTTGATTGAGAGAGTAAAATATGGTCTCAAAAACTTTGTTTAAATGTTAAAAATTATTAGATTTTTTTAATTCTTTTTGTCTTACATGCTTGGCTAATTTTCTTGAGAAAAAGCTCAAAATTTTTGCAATTTTTAAAAACTACTTTATATGGACAATTAACGTGTAATGCACGTTTAGACAACTAGTAGGAATATAAACATAGCTTTAGTAAAATGGGATACAAAAAAAAAAAAAACAAAATTTCTCATTTCAATATTCCATCTAATATCATCACGTGTTCAAACTTAAAAGGATTCTATCAGTAAAGTTCCACTTAGTTAGGTATCACTTGTGATTTTTTATTTTGGTTATGATAGGATTAATCATTCTTATTTGTGGAAATTACACATACACCTATTTTTAAAGAATCAAATTAAAAAATGAGGCCAAACTTTTTTAATTTCAATTCTTAGGGAATAATTAAAATTTTAATAACAAAAAATATTATTATTATATATTTAAATAATACTCAAACCCACATCCCACTCCACTCATTTCAAGCCCTAACTGTCTACAGATCTGCCTCTTCTTCTGTACTCTCTCGGTCTCTCCCAAACCACACTGCGACCACAGCAAGTCGTTCGAGGCTAACAGCAGCAACACGACGGTGTCTAAATTCCCATATCTCTTGATCAATACAATCATCGACTTTCCCTAGCTCCGTTCCACCTCTACACACCGGCCATTTCAAGGTAAGCAGCGGCGCCCAATCAGCACCGTTGCTTGCATCTATTCCATCAAGCAGCGGTAGATTAGCGATGCTACTGCATCAGGTAAACAAAATATCAGCCACGGAATTTTATGGAGGTGTGAGGTGCGAGACCAAGCGCTGGCCACCGTCACTTGCAAACCGTCGCCTTTGTTGTATAGAGGCGAATTTTCTTTATTCATCTCGATGAATCTAAAGAGCTCAGAATTTCTCTAATGGGTTTGCTGGATCTGCTAAAACTTGATGTAGATCATATGTTGGTGTGAGATGGATGTGGTGATGATATTGGTGTTTGGTGAGTTGGTGATTGTGATTGTGGTCGTTGATTGAGGCAGTGGTATGTGACCTAGGTTGGGGATGTCGGTGGTTCATGTGTGAAATATTGATGAGCTGTGACTTTAGAAATCAAGTAAATGTGACCTAATAATTTAATAATTTGATAACTGTGACTTAAAAATCGTGATTTAAAAAAATGTGTGACCTAATATTGATGAACTATGACTTGGAAATTAAGTAAATGTAGCCTACTAATTTGATAACTGTGACTTAAAAAATAGTGATTTAATAATTTGTGACCTAAAAATATGTTGAATTCTATTAATTCGACATTTTGTGACATTGAAACTAGTTGATGATTTAAAAAATCCGTTATTGTGAACATTTTGGTTTATTGTGGCATTTTGATTCTTCTTACAGGTTGGCTAAGTCCAATTTATAGGGGAGGTTCTGTCGAAATTTTTGTAGAATTTTGTAAATAGAAAATGAAAATTATAGTTTAAAGTAATTTTCACTATTACAGAATTAACCATACTAAATAAATAATTACATAGAATATAATCATTGTAATAAAATTACGAAGTTTCCAATCTAAAAAATTATCGTATTTGATTTCAAATATTAATATATAGTTGGTTTAAGGATGTATCATGAAAAATATTAACTCAAAAATAATAAAACAAATTTAATTGTTGATGCATTTATGTTGTGATTGTTGAGAATTTGATAGTTTTGAATAGCAGGGTCCCCCTACAGGTTGGATAAGTTCAATTTATATGAGAGACTCTGTCAAAATTTCTGTAGGAAATTTGAGTCATATTATTATTTTGTAGCTATTGATATGATTTATTGAAATTTTAGGGCTTTCAAAACATATTGGACAGTTGGAGGCATGAGGACGAAATCCAATACAACGTGGAAAAACGTAAAAGTATGAAAATACGGATTTAAACTTTATTAAAAATCTTTGAATTATTTTTATATTTTATTTAGTTTGATTACTAATATTGTTAGTTTTTAATGTGAATATTTCAGTGTCCTCAACAACCTGGAGGGTCTGAGTGTGGCTACTACGTTATGAGAAATATGTATGAGATAGTCACAGAACACTTTCAACTTACTTCGTTAGAAAATGTATAAGTCATTGAAAATGAGAATTTTAATAATGACTTTATATTTTATGAAAAAATAACTAATAATTAATTTTGATTGTTTGTAGGCATTTAAAAAATATTATTCAACGAAGGAAGTAATCGAGATTCAAAACTTATGGGCAAAATACTTCGTTCATAGGTTTGTGTAAATCGAAGCGTAATCAAACTTGCATTTACATATATATTTAATTTGTATCTTAAATTAACAATTTTGTAAGTATAATTGTTGTTAATTTAATTTTATTACGTATATGTCGATTATATATATATTTGGTGATGCGCATGTTCAGATTACCGCAGGCCACGTCCTGGTCACTGCACGACCTGTAGTGGCCTGGGTCATTATAGGCCACGTCCAGGTCACTACAGGCCACGACTTGCAGTGGCCTGGGTCATTGCAGCCCACGTCTAGGTCACTACAGGCCACGACCTGCAGTGGCATGGGTCATTGCAGGCCACGTCCAGGTCACTGCATGCCACGACCTGCAGTGGCATGGTTATTGCAGGTCATATAATGTGAAAAAAAAGTTTTTAGCGTCGTTTCTAAATTTAAAACCGACGCCCAAAACTAACTTTGGACGTCGATTTTATATTAAAACCAATGCCCAAAGTTAATTTTTTTTTTTTTTTTTTGACTTTAGGCGTCGGTTCTAAATTAGAACCGACGCCCAAAACTCACTTTGGGCGTCGGTTTACAACCGACGCCTAAAGTCGAGACTTTACGCGTCTACGTCCTAGGCGTCGCCGCTACAACCGACACGTATTCCGTTTTCCAACCGACGCGTATTCCAGTTTCTGTGCTAGTGGAAAAAGTATACCCGATCGAGGATGGGCCTAGCTATCAAATCTCCACCCCCCTCTAGACTTAACCCAAAATCATCCCCAATTAATAAGTTCAATTAAAAAAAAAATAAAACAAATTAAAAGTATCATGAACCACCCGACATCAAAATATATCATTTCAAAATCAAGCCCTACATTTCAACTCTATACTACTTTTTATCTCTCACTCTCAAATCTCATCTCATTCTCTCCAAACATACTTCTTTAACATGATTAAACTTGTACTACTCTATAAAAGATATAATGAGTTTTTTTTCTTATTAATGTTAATAATTCTTTAGATCTATTAAATGAGAATTTTGTAAAATAATCATACTTTAAGAAAAGAATTTGTATAACTAAGTCATTAAATAACCATTATAAAATAATAAACGTGGATGTAAACGGGGATTATGGGCATCCCCGCCCCATCTCCACGGGTCCCCGTTTAGACGGGGAAGGGACGAGGATGGGGTTGATAAATCTTCGACGAGGCGAGGACGGGGATTGACATCCCTACCTCGAATCTGTCTCATTACCATTCCTAAATTATAGCCTACACGGGGACGGGACGAGGATGGGATTGGTAAATATCCTACGAGGCGAGGACAGAGATTGACATCCCCACCTCGAATCCGTCTCATTACCATTCCTAGATCACAGCCATCCAAATTGGTTTATAGGGTATCCAGAATGGAATTTGTAGGAACATTCCAGACACTTCACCTCACACACTTTGTCTAAAATTTTCTCTCTAGATTCTTCTTTTTCTCTTCTTTGTGAGATTTTTGAGAGGACTGAATGTATACATCTTCGTATTGTATAAATTTTGAGAGGTCTGTGTTTTTTGATTTTGCGTATGAGTATGTATACTTTGCAGTTAGTCTGCTGAAATTTGTATATTTCGTTTCTTTGTGGTTTTATGATTTGTTCACTAATAAAAGATCTTGATATTCTTTTATGATTTCGATCTTTTTTTGAGTGTTGGTAAACGTTGTGATTTTTGGTTTACAATTAGTAACACTTCAGGTTTCAAAATTTCTTTCTTATTCAATTTATCGCGAACATAGTAAAGTGCGCCAAGAACAGAATTTACCTATATTTAAAGATTTTGACTACTGAGATAAGTACAGAAGTACCTAGAAAATGCTTAAGTAGTCTCTTCGTTCTTTTACGCAATGATTACAATTTATAAATAAATTTATAAACAACACAATTTATCAAATTATTTTTTAATCTCACATATTTTCTCTTTCTAATTTTCAACCATTGATCTACCTTAAAAACACCAAAAAATCAAAAAATAAACGACGACTTCCGCCGCCGAACACACGTTAAATAAACAAGAAGATCTATGAAATGCCAATTTTTTTTTCTTTTAGACGTATGAAATGCCAATTAAAATACAATGAAATCTAAAAACAACCAAAAACCATTAAGGCTATCTTTGATTGAAGATGGAAAATAGATAGTAAGAAAATATTTTCTAAGAATTGATTTGCTTGAAAAATATTTTTCTAGAAAATGTCAATTATAAGTGTTTGATTGGATTAATTTTCCATGTGAAAAAGTGAGAAATTTTTCTTTTTTTTGTTTGATTGGCATTATTTTCCTTGACAAATAAATCAAAATTTAGCTATTTTAATCAATTTTTTTCACTTATTTGTACTTGATAATATTAATGTTTAATTTTCGGGAAAAAAATAAGTTAATTAACAACTACAATGAACAAACGTAACGAAAATGCGTTTTCCACTTAAGATGGAAAATATTTTCGTAACAAATAGATAAGAGAATATTTTTAAGACAAATGAGTTAAGTGTACTTTAATTGATTGTACCTTAAAAAATATTTTCCAAGACAAGTTTTGTCATCAAAAACCACACAAATACAGAAGGTGGAAAATATTTTCCACCTTTTCACATTTTTCAGGCAAATTCAAGCGAATCAAACAGAGCCTAAAATAGTTTTGTTGATAAAAATAGTGTCAAAGTATCCATTCGTAACTTAACACATTCAATATGCAAAAAGATCAAACAACAAGAAGCTAGTACACGACATATAGTCGATTGAAAGCATGTGAACTTGTTGACCACAAAATTTGGTGGGATCTTGAATCAACATGTTTCACCTCCTCCATCATGAACACAAATGAGGTCTAAAGGCAAACGAAGTTGGTGTGGCTCCCGTTTACAATTTCATTATTTGTTGAATCTGCGATTCTGCATCCATAAGACGCAATGGTAATACAAAAAGGGAAAAGTCACAGGAGATGAGCAAATGAAAATCTATGAATAAATTGTAAACTGATACTATATGCTTTCCGTTATTTTCTTCTTATCCCCCGTTTGGCCTCCATTTTTTTTGAAATAATGTGGTTTTGAATAGTATTTTTAGGAGAATGTGTGATTAAAAATGTTTGAAAAGTTAAAAATTGTAGGCTTGACTAAGATGGATGATTGAGATTGAATGTTGAATAAATTTGAGTTTAAAAAAAATGGAGATCAAATAGGGCTTAATATTGTATTGTCAAAGTATTAAATGAAGTGAATGCACAAACATTTATGTAATTAGTAATGAAAAATAGTAGCCCCCAGGGCACATCTCTCAGTGACAAAGGGAAGGGTTGGTAATTGCTCAGCACGTCCGGGTGCAGGGTTCGAATCCTGAAATATTGAATTTGCTCCTTGTGGAAATTGAGAGTTGTTGAGAATTGATCATGCTTACTCAATCCCTTCACCCTGATCCCTGGGAGGCATAACCTAAATTTACAATCTCGAATCAATGGCATTGAACCTGGTCGGTTCGGGCCCTCAGGGTGTGGGATACACCCAGCAATGAAAAATAGTGCAATGACATATTTTTACCTGAAGATACTGCACCCTAGGAGTTCCACATTTCCTAGTGTGCTCTTCTTGTCTCCTTTCATTGGTGAATATGTTGGCTGCAAGAGTGAATGGATAAGGACGTACAATGAAAATTTCATCAGCAGTAGTATAAAATGATCAACGAATATGCTACATTTTGATAAGGAGGTTAACAATTAACTTACATGGTATAATCATATTTTTTTAACACATCTCATTACCATTTAAATCAACAATCACGACTCTTCCACGTCATCAAATTATCAACCATCTTGTCAAATTACTTGTACAAGTGGCAAAAATTCATACAAATTATTTGGCATTACAGCAACTTGTTGAAAATTTATGACATCATCAAGAATTATAGCAGCATATGTCCTACAACTTTCACAATTTGTCATCATGGACGACTGTTTTAATTCACTCTCCGATTAAATCGAAGACCGCCTGCTTCTGATCCAGCTTCAGAGTCTGTGTCAGTTGATGCACCTGCTAAGATTACGCACACCAAATCTCAAAATGAATTTCAAATTGACTATTTTTGTGGCCAATGAATGCCATTCGAAGGTAATCTGTGGCAGCTATCTCTCAAATTCAAAGGTAATCTGTTATAGAATATGTAATTTTGATATGAACACAATTTTATTTTGATAATGAAAGCTCAAAATACCGCTGAAGGTGAGTTTGAATTGAAAAAAAAAATTTTTTTTTTTTTTTAAATGAATGTTTCCGTAATCCAATTGGAATCTGATTTTAATTTTGAGCATCTTTCACCATTAATTGTTGGAGTAAAATCAGGGCCATTTCTGGCCTGGATTTTCTAAAAACTATTAATATGGATTAATTAATTTAAAACTTTTATCTTGTATTAATCAATATTAAATAATATTTAGGTAGATATAATTCAGATTTAGTATGTAATTGATTTTAGTTAAAAGGGAAATAATTATAAATGGATCCAATAACTATAATATTTAGTAAAATAGACTTTGAAACAATAATATTGTAAAAATAGACTTTGACTCTTTAAACTTACAAAAATACCCTTATATATAGAATTTGCAATACAAACCATTAAAATATGGAAAGATTTCATTTAAGTCCTTAGAAAGTTTTGTTTACATAATTTTAAATGATTTTTGTTTATATGATTTTTGTTCGCTCATAGTAGCATCCCGTCAACTGGTATCAGAGCCATATGGCAGATCTAAAAGATAAATACTATACGACAAAAAATAAAAATAAATATATAATATATACATCAAGATTTATAATTATGCATACACTAACAATACCCGATAATTATAAAATAGAAATCTTGAATATTTTAAGAGATTTAGATAAAGATATAAGAAGAGAAATATATGATCTAATAAATTTCGATATAATAAAAGAAGATTTTATCATAAACGAAATATTAGATTTAATCCACAAAGATATACTAGAAGAATTATACAAAAATTATAGGAATGGATTATCATAGAGGAGAACCCTTATTAATCAAATATCTAGATATAAAAACAAATGAAAAATTAGATTCCATAATAGAACAAAGAGGAAATCTATTAGACCAAATGATAGAAGAAAGAAATATAAAAAGAAAGGGATTTCTAAGACTAAAATCATTAGAAAGTAAAAGAAAATACTTTAATACAATTCTAAAACAATTACCTAATATACTTATGATTATAAATAACAAAGAAAAAATTAATATGAAAAAATATGATATAACTGGAGAAATAAAATATTACAATAAAAGTTATAGAGCACAACAAAGAAAAATTATGTTAAGATCAATTGAAGAATTTTGTGAATATAATATAATGATATGTAAAGAAGTAAAATATGATACGGAATTAAGATTAGAAGTTGAGCATATCAAAGGAAAAATTTAATGACAGAATTTCCAGAAATAAAATTTGAAAAACAAATAATAGAAAATATTAATCTACCAGTAGGATCTTACCAAATAAAAGGAGCTAATACAACAATGTTTCAACCATTAAGCTCATGGGGAGAATCTGACGGATTTCTTAACATGCAATTAAATTGGATAAGTGTTTTTTTATGGCAAACATATAAAAACATAAATTTACAAGATAAATTAGCCGTTGAAGAATTACAACAATTAAATATACAGGATATGAATATCAAAGAAAAATTACAAAACATTCAAAATAAATTAACAATACAATTCAAAGAATTAAAAGAAATGATAGGAGAAGTTAAAAATATAGATGAAGAAATCTTAAAAGAATTCCAAAGAAAATCAGGAGAATTAATTAATCAAGATGAAATTGGAATAATTATAGAAAAAATAGATAAACTAAACGAGAAAATAAGAAAGAATGAAAATGAAAAAATCATATCAATAGAAGAAAAAATCAAAAAGCTAGAAATAAAATAGATGATATGTATGACAGACTATTTAAGGTACAAAAAACTCAAAAATCAAGAGTATAAAATGTCAATAAGTGAATATATTGAAGATCTAAAAATATTAATAAAATCATTAATAAGTGACGTTCAAGAAGTAAAAAATGAATTGAAAGAAGTAAGAAATGATATAAATATACTAAAACTAGAGATTAGAGAATTCAAAGAAAATAATAAAAGCAAAGATAAGATAGTAGACAAAAAATTCATAGAAAAAGAAATACTTAGAATAGGAAAGAAACATTTTGAACAAGAAAAAATTATAATAGAAGCAGGAAGTATGGATGATGAATTTAGGAAAAACATATTACCAAAAATACTAGAAGAAGAGTTAGAATTACAAAAATCTATAGAAAAAACTTTAGGAAAATTAAAAGGTGAAGAAAAAATTGAAGAAGACCGAGACAAAAATGAATGAAGAATTAGATTTGCTTATAGAAAATTTTGATCAATTAAGCATAGAAAATTTTGATGAATACCAAGTTTTAATGAATACTGGAGGAGCACCTAACCCTACTCCTATAGGAACTTCTAAACAAGAATTACCAGATCCAGATGAAAGTTATGCACCCTTATATAGTAAACCACACCGACAATATTATGATAGAGTTAGAGATAGACAACCACCTAGAGAAAATAAATATAAAGATAGATTTGAACCAAATAATAATTATGATAAACCTATTAATCATGGGGGAACAAAATTAGATTTGGATTGTAAAATAGACACTAAAAAAGCCTTATTAACTTTGGCAGATTCAATGATACTATTCTTTTTATACAATAAAGATGATACATGGGAAAATACTGATAGAATGATAATTTTTTTAGTAGCATCTTTTGAAGGACATGTTAGAAATTGGTGGGAAGGAATAAGTAGTGATACGAAAGCATTAATAAGAAGAAATGTACAGACGGAACTAATAAAATCAGATAGAAAGGGAATAGAAAAATTAGTAGATTATATTGCGGATGAATTTTTAGGAGAAAATTGGATAAGTAATTATGAAGCAGAATCAATAAAAGAAAAAGATAATGCAAGAGTAAGATTAATAAATTTAACAATATGTGATATGTGTAAAATCAAAGAATATACTTGTGAGTTTAAAGAATACTATTATGTCCAATTTTATAGTAATGAAAATCAAGAAGTATATAGAGATATGTATTACAATAAATTACCAGGTTCATGGGGAATATACTTTAAAATAGAATTTGAAAAATTTATTAGAGATAACCCTGGAACACCTAGAACATTAGGATCAAGAATAAAATCCCTATTTGAAAGATTAGCATATATATGTCAACAAAGACAATTATTAAAGAAATCAGGAAAATTAACCAGAATATGTTGTGAAGATATGGAAAAACCTACCCAATGGGGATGTAACCCTGAAAGAAGAAAATATAATAACAAAAGAAAATATAAAAATAGAAAGTTTAAAAAATTCAGAAACTTCAGGAAAAAATATATAAAGCCTAAGAGAAGATATTACAAAAGAAGATATAATCCAAATAAAAGACAGAAAAATAAAACTTATAAGAAAGACAAAAGTCAATGTAAATGTTGGAATTGTGGAGAAATGTGGCATACAAGCCCTGATTGTAATAAAAAGAAAGTTAAAATATTACAAAAAGAATATCTAGAAATAGAAAGTGAACTAAGTGAAATATCAGATATTGAAGAATACTATGATCAAGAAGTCTATATAAGTGAAACGGATTCAGAAAATGATGAATCAGAATCAGAATAAAGAAATAGAAGAGATAGAAGCAAACAAGAACATAGATAAACAAGAATATGAAGGAATAGAAGGTTATGGATTAAAGGTAACTTTTGATAATAATAAGTTTAGAAAGATACAAAAATTATCTTTAGATTTGAATATAGGAAAATGGGAAATACTAGATAAAATATGGAAAAGAGAAAAAGTAGCAATAAATGAATATCATAAAATTGAAAGGGCAATAGATGTTAGAACCACCTAAGGAACACACAAATTAAATCTTTTAACAAAAAATACAGTTTCAGAATTATTAACAAAGATCAATAGAAAACAAAGTGAAAAGATTCAATATGTTTACTTAGCAGGTATCCAAATAATGTTTAAATCCCTATTTAGAGAAGGATTAGATTCACCTTTAACTGTAAGTTTACATGATGGAAGAATTATAAATTTAAAAGATAGTCATTTAGGAACAGTAGAAGGAAATCTAGCATATAAAAAGCTAATATTTACATGTTATCCAAAATATTGTATATCGTTAAAAGATAGAAACTTTAATGAAGTTTTAGGACTACATTTCAAATTATATAAGGATGACATAATGGAACCAGGAGATAAAATTATGACTATAGAATACAGAGCATTATACACATTTACTAATTCTAATTATGGAAACATTTATTCTAAAAAACCATATATTGAAATTCATAAAGAATGTAAAGACTTTGGTAAAGTCGTAGAGCCAGATAAACAAATAAGTTTAGTTCCAAGAAACTATGAACTTACTATAACAAAAAATAAACCAGAAATTATAGAGTTAAGAGAAGAAGAATACCCTAATAATAATATAACATTTGAAGATGGCAGATTAATTAGGAGATCAGCAAGTTTACCTAATAGAAAACAATTAGGAGAAACTAGTAATACAAGGGAAATAAAACTTAATAGAAATGCTGGAAATATGAAAATCGAAGGTGAGTATTTCAATGGAATAGAACATATAAAAGGATCCAATATATTAATTGACACAGGAGCTAGTGAATGTCATATAGCTTCAAATAGAAATAAAGGACTAATATCTCATAGAACGGATCCATATAGATATATAAATTTTGATGGACAAGTACATACGACAGAACTTGAAGTAAAAATACCAATAAAAATAGGAGGAGTAAATCTCTTAGTACCATGCCATGTAGATAATAGTATGGTAAATCCTCATGTATTATTAGGAATGAGCTTTCTAGATGGACTAGAAGATTATAGTATAAAACGTGAAGGATTATATATAACTCATAATGATCAAACTATACTATGCAGAAACGCTGAATGAATGAATAACCAAATAAGTTTTCCATTAGCCGTTTATATACAAATTACAATTGTTGAAACAAATATAACAATATGTGCATTAATTGACACGGGAAGTGATATAACAATATTTAAAAGTTTCTTAATAAAATCATGGAATACTAATGGAAAGATAAAAATTACAGGAGTAACGGGAGAAAATACTCATATAATTAATAGTGCTGATAAAGTAGATATAATACTTGGAAGTAAACAAATAGTTGTAAATAAAATATACAATTATAACAAATTAGAATGTGATATTTTACTAGGTAATGACTTTATCCAACAATTTCAATATTATAAACAAAATAATTACATGATAATGTTACAAACACCTTGTGCACATTTACTAAAAATACTAAGAGAATTTAGACCTTACAGAGTTCAGCCTACACAGCGTGGTGATAAATGGGAGAAAAAACCAATTACACAAAATGAAATAAAAAATAAAAGAATAATGTATAAAAAAGCCTTAAAAACGAATATACAAACAAACATGGAAAAAATCATTGATCAACTAGAAAAAATTTGTGGAGAAAATCCATTATTATTTTGGAAACCACATCATCCAAAAGCTAAAATAGAATTAACAGAAAATGTTATTATAAGAGTTAGACCAATGATGTATACCATACAAGATACACAAGAATTTAAAACTCAGATAAAAGAATTACTTAACCAAAAATTAATCAGACCTAGTAATGGACCCCATAGTAGTCCAGCTTTTATGGTTATGAAACATTCTGAACAAAAAAGAGGAAAAGCTAGAATGGTGATAAATTATAAAGAATTAAACAAATATACTAAATTTGATGGATACTTTTTACCAAATAAAGAGGTACTAATAAATCTTGCAAAAGGAAAGCAATATTATTCTAAATTTGATTGCAAATCAGGATTTTGGCAAGTAAAAATGGAAGAAGATAGTATTCAATATACAGCATTTAGTACACCCCAAGGTAAGTATGAATGGATGGTTATGCCATTTGGTTTAAAAAATGCACCAAAAATATATCAAAGAAGAATGGATAATATATTTAGAAAATTTAATGAATTCTTAATTGTCTATGTCGATGATATATTAATATGTTCTAATAATAGAGAAGAACATAGAAACCATTTAATTAAATTTATAAATGAATGCAAAAAAGAAGGAATTGTTCTTTCAAAAAATAAAGTCATAATAGAAAAACAAGAAATTGATTTTCTTGGGTTATCAATAGATAAAAGAGAGATAAAATTACAAACCCATATATCTAAAAAGATAGAAAGTTTTCCAAACAAATTAGAATCAAAAGAACAAATACAAAAAATTTTAGGATGTTTAAATTATGCAGAAGGATTTATTGAAAATCTATCAAAAAAGAGACATAAAATTCAAATTTTACTCAGGAAAACAAATACCAAAGGATGGAGTGATGAATATACAGAAATTGTCAAATCACTAAAAGAAGAATGTAAAAATTTGCCAAAATTAAGATTACCAGATGAAAAAGATAATCTGATAGTTAATACTGATGCCTCGGATAAATATTGGGCAGCAATATTAAAAACAGATCTTAATGAAATTTGTAGATATTCAAGTGGAACGTTTAATCAAGCAGAAATAAATTATACTACTCATGAGAAAGAACTGCTAGCAATTATCAGAGGAATAAAGAAATTTTCATTGTTTTTATTATCTAAGAAATTCATTGTTGAAACTGATAATTCTCAAGTTGCAGGTTTAGTAAAAAATAAATTACCACCAAAACCTCAATATAGAAGGCTCCATAGATGGCAAGCCTATTTGGCATTTTATAATTTTGATATAGTTCATGTTAAAGGTGTTAATAATTATCTTGCGGACTTTTTAAGCAGGAATATTGAATTTGCAGATGGATAATATCAAAAGATCCCTGATAGACGCCAAAAAGCGAATGAACTTCCTCATGGAGGAAGCTGAAGATATAAAGCTTGGAATTGAACAACTTGCAGAAACTATCCAAGGAAGTTTCAAGCAATTAATGGAAATCTCAACATTTCATCACAATTATACTAAAGAATTGAGCGATAACATAATTGAGATTGAATCTTAGTTTGAATCGTTGGTTACCAAACAGGCTGATACCAAACAGGTTATACAAAAAATACAAACAGGTACATCTTCTGGAAGCAGTGGTGGACCAACAATTAAAAGAGATGAACCAAGTCCCAAAAAAGTTGTTATAAATGAAGCCAGTCCTCGAAAAATCACAATCAATGCCAAAGATGAACATACAAGGGTAGTCAGAATTCGTGCTGAAGAGGAAGACGATTCCCCTTTTTTACCAAAAGAAAACGAATATAAAACCACTGTTGAAGTTATATATGAACTTCAAGAATGTGATTGCTATTACATTTCGTCTGGAGACCATGTATACCCACGATTGATCGTTACCCAGGGAGGAGATCCCGTCATGACAAAAATGGCAGCTGATTATGGATTCTTGGATCTTATCTATCCAGGAAAAGATCTAAAAGAAATCGAAAAATTTGATGATTTACTAAAAAGAGAAATTTCAAAGTTTGCTCAAGGAAGATCCATATATTTAAAATTTTATTCAATCAGTCCTGAAATTGATGGAATGATATATTATCCTACTGAACATATTATCACGATTGGGTATGTTGCTCGAAATTTTCAAATTGAAGTTGGAAAAAAATACTAAGCCAGTACCAAACATTACAAGATCATGGTTTAGATCCCGAAGGGTGTTGGGAATTAAAGTTCTCTACAACATTGCCAAAAATCTGTATGAGAAAAAATTCAAGTGCATATGCCAGTATAATGGATGGATCCTACTCACTAATGGAGGAAAAGAAAAATCAACAATCCTGCAAGAATACATCAATAAATTTGACACTCATCAAATCCATGGAAGCTTTGCCACTTTGCAAGAGGCGTGCATAGCCAGAAACTGCCCCACATGCCAAAGGAATTGATGGACAGGTGGAAGCCACTTGATGGATCTGCTTCATATGCCAATAAATTGATGGACAAGTGGAAGATATTCAATAAATCTACTTTAATTCAACAATGCAGAATTATGTAGGGGCCATACCAAGACCAAAAAAGAGAAGGATAAGTGTCCCTATAATGTAAGGGTCATGTGATGTAATAAATAATAGAGGGACAGGTGTGTCCTTAGGTGAAAAAAGTTGTAAAAATTGTGAGCACAATGATGTAAGTAGTGATGTAATTGTGTCCAATGTAGTATTATAAATAGAGGCCTCTGGGCTAGTTGAAAGACAGAACTCACTTGAGCACTCAGTTTGTGAGAAAGCCAAAAATCTTCTGTCTTTGAAAAATTCTCTTATCAATCTTGTTTCAATCTTCATATTATCAATAAAATCTCAATCTACTTATCAAAATATGATGAGTTTCTAAATTCTTGTCTGCTAAATCCTGTTTCCAAGAAGAAGATATATTATTAAGAAAACTCCCTACACTCTGTCCTAAAACATTTTCCATCTAAAATGTTATACAGTGAAGGCATCCAGGTTTAGCTAATAACCCGTGAAGGCAGGAAGCCATTGAAGGGTGTGGAGCAGAAACCTATAAGCCTAATGGTCACTAACAATAGAAGGAAAATACAAAGGTACTGAGAACAGGAAAAGAGGTTAGTATTCTTAATATATCTATCTTTACGGAATTAGGAGGAAGAAGAGTTTTTAACATGACAGAATTCAGGATTATTAAATTTAATTATCAAAACAGTCATTATAATGATGAACACCATAGCATAATTGAACATTTATTCATGTATAAACAGTTTACCAGACCTAATAATGAAATAAAAAAGTTATATCATGTGTATATGCCATGTTTGTTAGTTATCTTTCCGACATTAAAAAGAATATTAGGATTAGAAATTACAAAATCAATTATTTATTTTTGGCTTGATAGTGATAATACTGAAATAAATAATGAATTATATTTAGAATATGTGTTTAGCAGTGATAATGATTATGACCCTGTAATAGATTATGACAGTGATGGAAGGGATGAATCTTTCTTTACCAGTTTTTGAAAATCTTAATATCATGAATAATAGTAATTATATCATGAAAAAACTCAGAACTAAAAGAGGTCCATATAAAGTTCAAAAGCATATCAAAAGTAAAAAAGGTATTGAATATGAAAATAAAATTGATAAAATAGGATACCAAGAGCAACTATATGCATCACAAGAGATATTAAAAAGTTTTAAAGAAAATTTGATAGAAAACTTTGCTAGAGGTACTGTAAGATCTATAATGGTACAAAATATTCAAGATATAATTGATAAATTAGAAAAGAGAAAGAAAAATATTTCAAAATATAATATACCATTTGAACCAAGCATAAATATTATGGTTGATATAGATATTATCAATTCTCAAACATTGATAGAGTTTGAAAAATTACTTGAAATTTTATAAATTATTTATCTTTATGTTTATAATGCATGGATATACTATTGAAGGATTAGAAAATTTGTTAGATAGGATAACGGAAAAAATAGATAACATTATATCTCAATTAATAGATATGGATGAATCATCTGAACAATATTATATACTTTTAGAAAATCATGATCAATACATTATAAATTGTTCTGATATATTACAACTTAAAATAGATTTAGAAAATAAAATATTAACAAATACAGTCTAAACCTAAATGCCAGGGTATACAATAGAAGGACTGGAAAATCTTTTAGAAAAATTAAGAGATAAAATGGAAGATATTAAATATCAAATGGAAAATGAAAATATATCTTCTAAAGAATACAATAAACTTTTAGAAAAATACGAACAATATATTGCAGATTATTGTATTTTACTAGACCAAAGAATGAAATTATACCAGAAAATTTTGTATAATAATTTACCAACCCAATAATCTATGAATACTTTACAAACATCAACATCTTTAAACTGTGAATATAAACTATATTTAAATGATAAAGAAATTTCATTTTTATCAACTATTGTTGAAAAATCTAAAAATATACATTCTGTTGGACAAACTAAACTAAAAGAAATATACGAAGATATTGACTATGCAATCCTAAATAGAATAGAATTTAATTCTGTTGAAACAGCAAAAAATATAAATACGGTTCATAAAATTATAGAAGAATACGAAGATATAGAAGAAGAAATATCAGAAGGAATAATGTTAGGATATATAACTAAAAATAATCATCCTAAAACTTTTGAAAAATTATTACAATATAGAACATTTTTGGAAGAACTTAAAAGATTAAAAAATATAAATATAACCAGAAGCATTGAATTAAATCAACCTGACTAAGTTTGGGGATATACCCTGCAAATTAAACAGTCATTTTCATTAAGGGTAATTTTGACATTTCAACTGAGGGATCTATTTTACTAAACTTATTACATATCAAACCTATTTAACTAAAAACCCTAGTTAAAATGAGTTTTTTTAAAAATGAATAGTGATTTGTAGGATAATTGATGGTTGAGATTTAATTGAAATGTCAAATATTGTGGGCTTGATTTTTAATTGATAGTTAAAATTGAATACTGTAAAAAAATGAGAAAAGTTTGATGAAAATCAAGCAAGCTCTTAAAAGTGATTCGGTGGTGTTATATTAAATAAATATAACAGATAAAAAGTCCAATTTGAGAAAGACCAAAAAATATATTACTCACAAATATAAGACATTGACATCACTTCCTCTTCCTCTTCCATCTTCCACCAACTCCCATCACAATTACAAAATAGTTACATTGATTTATTTTTAATTTACCATTAATAACTTGTGACATATTGCATGAACTCCGAGTCCGACTCCAGACCCGCCATGGTCTCCGATGCCAAAATCACTTCAAAATCTACAGTCCCACCACCTTCTCGACCCGGGAATGCCGAAATCTTTCCGTCAAATTTATTAGCTTGCCCACTTCGAACTGCGACGGGTCTGCCCCACCCGAAATCATTCTCATACATTGGAAATCTAGGAGAACTTCCCATTGTGATCATCGCACCATCAAAATTACCCAAAGGGAAACATCGTGGGTCCCGCTCCCAATCCTCTACATACTTCCTCACGGTATCATTATCGTGCGCCAAGACGTTCTTGTTTAACTGCTCGGCGCACCAGCGCAGATCTTTCGACAGCACGTCACCGGCTAATGCGAGAGTCGGAATGCTCTGTATAGCGTTACCAAAGTAAAGTGGCTCCAGCTTCGGCTCGAGCCGGTGGCGACAATTCACAGCCATGCGAAACGTCGTAGTTTTAGAAGGTGGTAATTTCCTTGCTCGTGTAATTCCACGCCATAATAAAGAACATAATGATTGAAACGATGAAATCTCAGCAGTTGGATTTGCATTTCTTGTCTCTTTCGTGACAACATTTTTTAGCCATGTTAACGGCGTTAACTTTTCTTCCGGGAATTTGAATGTGTCGTTGCTCTGCTTCCCCATTAATTCAGCTACGTCGATGTCGCCGTTAAGTTCCCATCTCTGGTTATTGACTTTGGCTTTCAGCTTTAGAATTGTTTCTCTGCTAAAACTGAAAATCCTTTCTCTCAATGGAGCATCAAGGGAGAAAGTAACCTTTGGTCCACCGGCGGGAATTTTAAGCACCGCCTGGGAAATCAGAATCGATTCCCGGCGAAAGTCTGGAGTCCGGAATATTCTTTTAATGCCCCTACTCACGTCAGCAAAACTGTTAAAGAAATTCCAAAACGACGTCCCATCCATAACGGCATGATTTACGGCGCAGCCAATGAAGACTCCGTCAGCCAATTCCGTCACCTGAACGGCAAGAATGGGCCTAAAATGTCCTTCGTAGCTAACCGTCTGATCAAAAGAGAAGAATGTTTTTACTACTTGTGGGACATCAGTGAGCCTAATAATGTCCCTGACATAAATATGGGATGCATTGGCGTGAATGAATTCAACTCCAGCATCATTGCAGGTGATGTAAACGTATCCCTCATCGTCGGTGGTGAGACGACCGGCAAGCGGCGGGAAGTGAGTGAGCGTCTGAGAGAGACTGCGCTTGAGGAGAGAAACGAGTTCGGTACAGGGGAATGGTGGGCTTGTAAATAAACATCCCTTCTGAATGTAATGACATGAGAGCATAGGGAGGTCTGAAACTGAGAGTTTGAGGTCATCCATGGCGGAAATTTGATCGGGGAAAATTGTGCATTTCGACACCTGAGTTGAAGATTGCGTAGGCATTTTTGTAATTGGATTCGCAGTCTTTTCGGTGCTCTGTGGATCAATTTGTGGCGACTGAGGAAAATGGGAGTTGGGGGTAGGGTATATATAGGGTTGGGAAGCGGATTTGGTTCATGCATTTGCTGTAATTGATTTTGATTTCTCTCTCTCTCTCACACAGAGAGAGAGAGAGAGAGTTAATTGTGGAGGTTTATTTTGATGATGGAATACTCAAAAGATACGAGTAAATCAACACATTTTCATAACTCATTTTAAATTTAATCATAAATATTTTTCCGAGAGAGAGAGTTAATTGTGGAGGTTTATTTTGATGATGGAATACTCAAAAGATACGAGTAAATCAACGCATTTTCATAACTCATTTTAAATTTAATCATAAACATTTTTCCGAATTATTTTTTTCACATATTTTATCTCAAAAATATCACATTTTTATAAACAAAATAATTATACAAAACAGAAACATGTACAACTCATCATTACTTCGGTTGGATATTGGTTAATAAAATCGATTAAAGTTTCGAGAATTTAAAATCGATTAAAGTGACTTCGTGTCGACTTCGGCTAAATACTCAAAACCCGACCCAATCCGTTTAGGCAAAATTATGTTTGCCGCTTCGCCGCTTCGTGGGGGCTCGGGGGCAACGCTCCCGAAAGAGAATTTTGATTTCTCTACATATATTGAAGGGTATATTTGGCATCTCGAAAACCAATATCGGATGAATGAGAAATTTCGGAAACGGACAAAATATAATTCGGATTTTTGCCCGTGCGGTCGCACGGTGTTAAGAACCGTGCGACCACACGTCGTTTTATTTTTCGGTTTTCACTAAAGCCGTGCGGCCGCACGGATTATAACCGTGCGGTCGCACGGTTGTCCGAGAAAATGTACCTTTTGGAATTGGTGCATCTTTTGGAAGGGTTGCATGGTTTGGCTTGAAACATTCCGTCCACAACCCTCATACTCTATAAATAGGACCCTTTGGGTGTCCTATTTGAAAACAATTGATATGCAATACATATACTATACTCATTTCTCTCCCAATCAAATTCATAAACATTGTTTTTGATTATTTTCATTCATTTCATATTTGGAGTACAATAACCAATATTCGGTTCGTCGAACTTGTGTTTTGGAGTGCTACTAACACAAGGGAAGCCGTTGTATCTTGAGAGTCGATTGTCGGATTCCGTCGGCACCGTTGCGGGGCAATTTCGACTTAAGGACAAAGAGTCCAACTCTTGCCTCGGCTTATCACTTTTCTCCTTTTCTTTTCTCTTGTTTATTTGCATTTGTCTTGCCGTTATTCTGTCCAAATTTTGACACGAATTTATAATATATTTTGACGTCACTATTCACAAATTCCACGAACAACTTCAATATTCACCTTAATTAGTTAAGATCAAAATATCTATTTAAAACAACTAGGATGGTTTGATTACCTTGAATTTGCCATGAAAAATCAAAAAAGAAAAAAAAGGAATTCATCTTTCCTCTTTTGCACTTGTCCGACTCCAAAAATTTGGAGTGGTAAATGTTTTCTTGGCACTACTCCACGATCCGCATTTTGGCTAACTTATGTGGAAAACATTTTCTATGTTTTCAAAGTTTAATTTTTAGTTATGATCAATTTTGTTATTGCTAATTAACTTATTTTTGTTTAAAAAAATAACATTATTATTGTCAAATATAAATATGTTAAAAGGTAAAAAATATATTTTTGATTAAAATAACTTTTTACCATGAAAAATAATTTCAATCAAATAACAAAATTTTAAAAATTCTCAACTTTTTCCACCTAAAAAATTAAATCAATCAAATACTTTCAATTTATATTTTTTACGAAAATATTTTTCAGACAAATTAATTCTTTAAAAAATATTTTTTTTCAACCAATTTTCCACAATCATAATGAATAACACCCTTATATTAAAATATCAATCTAGCTAGGTGACATCTAACGTCATTAAAATATAAGAACATTTATATGAATCACATAATTTATGTCTTTTATTAAGTCTCTGTTTACTAATTTATTTATAAACAACATATTTTTCAAAATTACTTTTTAACCGAAATATTTTTCAAACTCACTTTTCAATAACATATTTTATCTCGAAAACAACAATTTTTTAATTTATCAACAAAAAAAACTTTTACTAAAATTATTTGTTTATAACAAATAACAAAATTTTCTACCAAAGAGAACATATACAAGTTAATTAATCACGTGATGATATTTATCAACATTTAGTATCAATTAAAATCTAAATTTTTAATATAAGTCAAAGACAATGATCAATATCAATTACATATTTTAGAAAACTCGTGACAATTCAATTACACGTTTAATTAAATTTTATCAAAATTTAATAAAGATCATCACCAAATAGGGGGGCTTAGACTGGTGTAATTCTAGCATAAATGGTGTCAGACAGCATTAATCAAAGAACTTGAACCTCATCATGATAGTTGAAAATGAAAATAAAACATGAGTGTTTTCCATTAAACCCCTGTTTTTTGCCTGCATTTTTTTTTTTAAAATTAAATTTATTCAATACTCAGAGTTGTTTGATAATGGTTAAATTTTTACAAATTTTTAAATTCAATCTCAACCATCTATTTTTAGTCAAACTCACAATTTTTGACTTTTCAAACAATCTTAAACCATACATCCATCAAAAAATTCAAAAAAATTACAAAAATTAAAAATTTTCACATTATCAAACAGGCTCTCAATCTCAATTATTTATTTTAATCAAACTTACAATTTTTGACTTTTTCAAATATTTTTTAACCATTTATTCTCTCAAAACTACTATTTTAAATCATAATTTTTTTTTAAATAATGAATCTGAAAGAAGGACGAAATGGTGTTTAGCCAAGGGTAGTGAGAATCTGATAAGAAAAATCCTCTTGGTTTTGGTGCAAAAATTGTTGAAGGACACATGGTTCTCTAAATCCTTTTTGGGATCAGAAATCTGATTTTTGGGAAAAGGAAAAATTGATATGTTATGTCTGGTACAATAAACTCATATATCAGAGGATTTTGTTTTAGATTGCAAAAAAGATTTCCCTTCAAATTTTAGGCTAACTCTCGACAAAATACGGATTTGCAAAGTGTTATTTTAGATATGGCAATCGGAGTTGAATCTTTTACATCGATTTTTAGGCCGTAACTTCGTTCACAATTTTAACAATCTCAACTTACAAACACGCAATTTTTAAACTCTTTTAAACTTAAATAGTACCTTCGTGTTTCACTAATTGTTGACGGATTCATTTGTTTATGTTCCGTGAATTTTTATTTTTTACCAAGAGGTTGAACTATTAATGCGGTTATTTTTGTTAAATATTTTACTGTACACTGTAAAAATTATGAATAAACTTTATTTTTTAAAACTCTTTTCAACCACACATTCTATCAATAAAATAACTTACACACAAATTCAAAAAAAAATATTAGTTTTTAATCACAAATTCTTCAAAAAATTATACTTACAAACCACATTATTTGAAATAATCTATCTCAAACAAGGGATTAATATATTAAGAACTAAATACGTCAAATGTTTGTAGGCTACAAACTAAATACATCAACATGAGCTTAATATGTTAAGAACTATTATCGTAAGAAACTCAAATGTTAGAAACCGTTTGTGCTATTTATATGTTTTTAACGCTGAGAACTAACGTAATCTGAAGGTATGGATCATTTGCGCAACGTTTGGTGATTCTGAATGTATAAATGTCAAAGACTATTTTCGCAAGAAGTCGAAAGGTTGGGGGCCATTTGTGTTGTTTACCCAAAGGATTTTTGTCCTAATTGACTGGATATATCTCTTGTAATTTGAATTCTCAACATAAGATGTTTGTTGAATGATCTCTAGTACTACTAAAGCAACACCCAAAAAAATTGTAAGGTTGAAGGTTCATATCCTTAGGTACGCATCCAACCAAGTTTGGGATAAAATTCCCTACTCTGGGATTAATTACTAACATGGTTAAGCATCCTTTCACTTAATTCAATTTCAATGTAAATCAAAACAAATTAATAAGATTTTATACATAGGATGAAATTATTCTATGTGGGACCCAATTGGACTAGAAATGTTTGATCTGTTTGATCAAAATTTGTAACATGCATTGATATTTAATTTTTTTAGTTACATTCATTCAGGCGAAAAATATACATTCAAGTCCTATACGAGAGTTCCACACACACACACAAGAAAAAAAAATAGACAATAGTTTCTATATTTTAAAATTTCACCCACACCAGCTGTAATTAGTATATAAATAAATGTTAAATATATATGCATGTTTTTTTCAGTGTTTGGAAAACCGGATCGGACCGGCCGGTTCGACCGGGAAAACCGGGAACCGTCCCAAAAACCGGCCGGTAAATAACCGGTCGGTTCAACTGGTTTTTAACCGGTTCAACCGGGAAACCGGTCGGTTCAACTGGTTTTTAACCGGTTCAACCGGGAAACCGGTTGAAAACCGGGAAAAAACCGGCCGGTTCAACCGGTTTTTTTTTCTTATATTTTTTTTGTTGTTTTAAGTTATTTTTGTGTATAATTTTATTTTCTAAATGAGTAAATATTAGTTTATTTTTAAAATAACTTGTTTTTTTAGAATTTTTGTGATTTTTTAATAATTTTTTATATTTTAATTAAAACCGGTTCGACCCGGTTGGACCTTTTGACCCTTGACCCGTTGCCTTTTCGGGTTTGAACCGATTTCCGATTTTCTAAACATTGGTTTTTTCACAGTTTTGCCACAGCCAGACAGAAAAATCTGAGTTCATATGTAGCAGAAATTAATGTAAGATGAATCCCAGCCGACTATTTACATTCTGTATGCTGGCTGTCATTCCCCTGATTCCTAGAAAAGTCGGTCTGAATCTCTTCTACAAAATTCACATTATATAAGCAAATTGTTTTGGGAAATAATTAATTACGGCTACTTGAGATTATTTTTCTATAATTACTTGGCTTGTGCTTTAGATTATCTGATAAAAAACAATGGTAATATATTCAGCAAAACTGTGTTTTCTGATTTCTCGGCGTGTGTTGATATTAAAATAAAATTAATTTGAGAAATCTGGAGACTAAGAACTTGGACCCTAATGGTAATTAATTATATTTGCTGCATAGTTTATGGATTTGCACGTGTGTGACAGTACAAGAACAACCCTCTTAAATTTATTTTATTATTAGGCTTCTTATATCACATCATACAATGTGAAAGCTCGCGGCAAACAATATGATGAAATGAAATTTCTAATCAAAGGTTTTGAATTATATTTAAAAAGTTAAAAATATATATGAAGCTCTATGAGTTTCACAATTCAAGAAGTTTATAAACTATATTCAGAATGATAACATTAGCATTTTAAAAAACCTCTGTTTGATATATAACTCGTACAACATATTTTCACAAATAACTTTTTAACAACACATATTTTTTTCAAATTATGTTTCAATTACATATTTTATTTCGAAAACATTACATTCTTCATTTATAAACAAAGTATTTTTACCAGACATTTCAATTTTTATCGACATTTCATTATTGTAGTAGCAAATCGATTATGCTAGTTGTACAATGCATTTCACAATGTCCTTGACAATTTCATTTTTCTCCTGAGATATTGGTAAATAAAATATCGTGATATTTTGAAATCAAAAATATTACCACACTGCTCAATGCTCACTGTAATATTCAGAGAAAATCAATTACGCTCTATCATCTCATGGGTTCTCCTCTCCACCTACTGATCACTGCACTGCCAATGACCCACCCCACCCCACCCCCACCCGTCGGAAGGTAGCCCCCCCACCCACTGGAAGATAGCCACAGGTCAACTGTAGCTCGAGAATTTTTTTGCATTTCAAAAACAAGATTTTCTCTCTTCCATCTCAACACATTCTGTCGAGCCACCGCCTATCCACCTCAATGTCGAACCTCGGTGAGTACATCACCTCCAAATAGGAAGCTCAAGGAAACTTAATGACCCATAAACCTCTGCAATTTTTTTGGTCTGAACTGGTGTTATTAAGAGATTTTTTTGGTGGATCTTATAGAGTAAATTCAATTACAAGTTATGAGATAAACCAATAGGTGATGCCAACCTGATGAGAATCGGGAAAGTCAAACCTCGATGCACGTGCCCGTGGGACCTATGACGAGATCCGAAGTTGAAGAGGTTCAAGATTCGAGGCTAAACAATGTGAATAAATCAAGAAAAGCAAGTCGAGAATCAAGTTGGAGCCAAAAAGAAGACAAAATTGGAAACAGCCAAGTTCGGTCGACCGAAACTAATTCCGGTCGACCGAAACTCTGCAAAGGATTTTAGACCCAGCTTCAATCACTTTCGGACGAGGAGCGGTCAACCGAAAGTCCAGTTTCGGTCAACCCAGAGATCGACCGAAATATTTTCGGTCGACCAATTCGGTCGACCGAAACACCTCAGTTTTCAAAAAAACGGGATTTTCTTGCAATTTCCACAAAAACGGGATTTTTCTTGTAAATACCGAAATTGCACATTTTTCCCATTTTGTACATTATATTCACATTTCTTGTTCATTTGTAAGAGAACTTGGTTTGTTCATTAGAGAGCTCTTGAGAGCTAGGGCTTGAAGTCCCCCTTCTTGAGGTAAGGTTAAACCTCTTTGATCTTGTATCTTCCTGGAATTTAATCAACTTTGCTTGAGTATTGTTATTCTTGTGTTGTTGTTTATTTTCCGCCACCTTGGAATTTGTTTAAGTGACCCCCATTGGGCTAGGGTTTGTTAATCCTTGAATTTTGGGTTAGAATTAAACTTGGGTTAAGGTGTTTATCCATTTATTTACCACTTTAGCTTTCTTGGGTTGGTATTAAAATTGTTGTGGGAATTTTCGGTCAACGTACCGAAGGGGTTCGCATCACAACCTATTTCCCACATCGTCACCAAGAAGAAGAATGTGGATGATTCTTAAATGCTCGGGCGCCAAATAATGGAACTTAAATCAGCCTCTACTGCCCACGTTTTATTTGGATGGATTTAATTTCTTGTCCCATTTTGATATTGATATGTAATGTCTACTAATTAACTATGTAGTTGTTTTATTTATTAGACTAATGGATATTTGCATTTTTCATGAGAAGAGTCATCTTAAAAGTTCTGAATTTCCTTTCTGGAGTTCTTTGAAGCATTGTAATGTATTCTGCCTTAAATATGCTACAAGCCTTTATGTGGTGTGGTTATGCCAATCATTTTTGAACTTGACTTGTAGTTTTTCGGCTCTCATAGTTCTCTTCAACTGGACAAGGTTGGTGTTAGTTATGCATATGGATCGATCAGTACATTGGTTAATAAATTCATGTTTAACTCGACTTGTACGTTGTATATGAACCTGCCAATATCACTGAAATCAACCTACCAACACAAGCTATTAAACTACAACTGATTTCAAGCATTCGTTTTCCATCAAAATACAAACATTAAATATACATCATCTAATTCATTTCTTCACTAACATCCTACACATCTATTGATATAGCATCTTCTCTTTCCCTTCATCATTTGGACTTTTTTATTCTTGCGAAATGTTATCATGTTTATTTCTGTATCCTCTTCATCTGGTATCCGGGCACAAGTTTTGAGTAGGCGCGACAAAACATCTTCATTTGGACATTCATCCAACCAATTGTCCGACTACAGGAGATGAATAGCCTTCCACGGTTTAACGTCATTTTTCTGCCTCAAACATTCGTACAAAAATATTGCAAATACATGAACCCAGAATATAAAGCCACAATCGATACCATGAACCCAGAACTAGCAAATTGAGGAAATTGTAAATTCATGAACCCATAATACGTAGCCAAAATGCAAATAACCATAAATGCATAATCGGACTGCAAGCCAAAAATTGCAAATACAATCAAATTGCAGAATCTAAAACCAATACCATGAACCTGGAAATAGAAAATTTGAAGAAATTACAAACTATCATGCAACCACATTATAGTTGATCGTCTTGCCCTAACCGAAAATTTAGGGAAAAAGTTATAGTCAGATGAGGCGGGTGAGAAAAATAGGATTCTTGCACTAGTTTCTTTCTCCTACACACTAGTCGACGGCGAGTTCCTCCAACAGAACCACTGCACCACTACGGACCCAACAACGACTGCACAGTAATCGGTGACTGCAAGGGATTCAACGACTGCATGGTAATCGACGAATGAAGGAAGATGATGAAGAGATTTGTGAATTTGTGAAGTTTCTGAACGCAGAAGTAGGTATTTTGTGAAATAAGATGGTGTGGACTGATTTTGAAAAAGAACCAGACATTTCGGTCATTTGTTAGTTTATTGAGGGCTATTTTGGACTTTCAACATGAAATTGTCAAAGACACTGTAAAATGCATTGTACAACCAGCATAATCGGTAGCAAATACTATTTACTTTAAGAAACGTGACTTGACTAACTTGATAACATCGAGAAAGTGCAATTATAGCCTCTCTTTTGTAAAATTTTGTTTACAAACAGTCATGTGATAATATTTTATTGAACAATTTTTTTTGAAAATTCAATAATTTTTACTAATCAAATAGAAACCAACAATATATTGTCATATCATTATTTATTAATAATATTTATAAACAATCAATTATAAATGGTTTGACAAAGAGAGAATAATCATACAATGAAAAGATTGTATAGGAGTAAATTCTATGGCATCAATATCTCCATTGAATTATTATCTAAAAGAATTGTTTACATAAATTTGAATACAAAACACTGTAGAATATTTATATTAGAGAACGTAATAAATTTCATGGTTATAAAAAATTACCATTCAATATTTAATTAAAATCTATTTAATATTTATTAATCTCTAGTTTTTTTTTTTTTTTTTTCATAAAGTACCAGCACAATCCAGCATGATTTCCAGGCCTTCACCAGAGCAGCTAATGGGGGTTAGGATTCCTCTATCATTTTATATTTTATATATAATAAAATGAAAAGTGCAAGGGAGGAGGGGAACATAAATCTGTCTTCCCGAAAATGCGAAATATAAAGAGTGTTTGAAAATTTGCAAATAATGAGGTACTACCTCTCATACATGAAGAAAGCAAAGAAAAGCAAAGCAAAATGAAAATCGAACTAAAGCAAATGGAAACTAGCATAGTACAAAGCAAAAATGAAAACCGAGCTAAGGCAAAAGAAAACTATTCTAGTAGTTGTTTTTTTTTTTTTTTCCTTTTTTGCTGAGAGGATATAGACCTCAACAAAACACTAGAGGATTGCTATCACACAACCCTGTGAACATAGAGGATTTGGACTTCTACATAACATTAGGGGATCTGACTTTGAAGAATAAGCAAGTACATTGGAGATTGGACTGATGCAATATGTAGCGACCAAGAAATTTTTACGTGTTAAATAATTATTTTAAATTATGAAAATCGTGCTGCTCGATCTCGCCCATTTTTAATTTGAAGTCATGACGTATTCGTCTGACCAAGTCGAGAAATATCAAGTCCATTCGATTTTAATTAATTTCGAATTTTTAAAATTATATTATTTTATTTATTTATTTAAATTATTCTTTTCAAAATCATTTTTAAATTCCAAAATTTTAGTAAGCTCATTTTATCAGATCCATTTCCTACTCAGTTGATTCATGCGTATTATTTTTCTCGATTTCTGTGTATTGCTGTCAAGATTTCCAAAATGCCTAATCAACATATATTACTACCAACTTCCACCACACCCAATCCCATACCCTAACTCTATATCACCAATCCCTCCAACTCACTCCTCAGCATTATTCATCACCACCCTCTCTCACGACACATCCTCACAACCCAAGCTCCACTGCACCATCAAACCAACACCAGCTTCAATTCCATTCCAGCCTCATTTCCAGCACCTCCATTCACAGCAAATTGGAGTATCAGCAAGCTTCAAACTCCAGCAAGGTAAGAAATTCCTCAACCTGCACAATACTAGGGGTGGGCGTGGGTTGGGTTGGGTCGATTTTTTGCCCAACCCGAACCCAACCCACTACGATCGGGTTGATAAAAAATCAACCTAACCCAACCCACCAAATTTGGGTCGGGTTGGTCGGTTTGGGCTTTGGTCCAATTAGTAAAAATTTTGAAAAAAAAAAAAAAAAAACTCATAAATCTATCTTTAATTCAAATCAATTATATACACTACAATAACCAAAAATACAATAAATTGAACATTTTTTAATAAAATTAAAATATGTTCAATCAATATTTAAATAAGTCAAATTTTATTACTTATAATAATAAAAAAAAAAAAAAAAAAAAAAAACGTCTTTTTTTTTTTGGGTTGGGTTGGGTCGGGTTATTCACCCAACCCGCAACCCGAAAAAAAAATTAAAAAAAAATCGAACCCAACCCAATTTTCATGAAAAATCGACCCAAACCTATCGGGTTGTGTCGGTTTGGGCGGGTTGGATCGGTTTTTGCCCACCCCTACACAATACCACTTTCATCACCATTGAATAAAACCAGATTCAACAACTATCAAACCAATTTTCATAAACAATACCACTGCCTCCCGCACATCACCACTGTCCATCCATAACCATCTCGCCAGTTCAATCATCACCCTCATCACCACAACCCAGTCATCACCCCCACTGCAGTTTTACCTCCACCGTCGAACAACCACCGTCACCACCCCTGCAGCCGCCGCCTACAACCCATAGCCGAAGTCACAACCCATCGGCAACCAACTCCAAATCGCCACCACCGTCACATCCCTCATCATCATCATCATCATCACCATCACCTTGACCACCACCACCACCTCCACCATCGGACAACACTTCCCAACACCAAATCCCCATCAATCAACCAAAATCAAACCCAGAATAAGACCTAACCCAAGTACTTTCCTCGGCTGCCGCCCAGTTCGCCGCTCACTCGTCGAAAAACACAGCGATTAAAGCCTCGTTTTGCCTCGTGTTTCACACTCAACCTCGCACCAAAATGCACCAAAAATCCCAGAAAATCTGAACCCCTTCCTGCCCCCCGCTCGCCTCCACTCTGTGCTGGCGTTTTGCCGGAAAATCACCGGTAGTACACCCCGAGCTCTCCTTCCGCTCGCATCTCTCTCTCTCGCCTTCTCTGTCTTCACGAAAGTGAAGAAAGAGAATGATATTGTTTTAATATTTTTTATTTTTTTTATTTGCAGCTTAGCCCCAAGTTTTTAAAGTTATTTAAATTAGTCCTTTTAGTTTTAAAATTTATCATTTCAGCCCCTTAAGTTGTTAAATGATTTTAATCAGCCCCTTCATTTTAAAAATCAATTATTTCAATCCCTACAGTTTAATATCCGTTTTGAGTTTCAACCCAAGTTTTAAAAATTTGCATTTTAGTCCCTCAATTTTAAAAGTATTCATTTTAGTCCCCCAACTTTCAAATCATCAATTTCAGTTCCCAAATTGTAACTTATCATTTTTAAACTATAAATTTCAAAAGACTGATCTAACTCATTTTTCTAATTGGCTAGACGAGTCATACGGAGATTTAAATGATTGAAGTCATTTCCCGCTCAACTTTGCACTCGTTGAATTTAAGGTAAACTCGCCCCTATTAATTGATTTAAATTATGATTGCATGTGAATGTGTATGTTACGTGAATTATGTGAAATTTATTTCATGAAATGAGACGACAATATATTTCTTTGGAAATATTTATTTTGTTATGCTTGTCATAATTTATATGCTTTTATGCATGAGAAAGAAGAGAATATCTTGCAAGATAAATGATAATGTTATGCATAACTTATGTGTCTTAAGTGCACGAGAAGAAAGACTACCCACACTCGATGATTTTAAAGAGCCTATGATTTTTCAAAGAGAAGTCATGTGCTTTAATGCACGAGAAAGACTACCCACGCCCGATGATTTTAAAGAGCCTATGATTTTTCAAAGAAAAGTCATGTGCTTTAATGCACGAGAAGAGCAACCCACACCCAATGATTTTAAAGAGCCTATGATTTTTCAAAGAGAAACCATGTGTTTTAATGCACGAGAAGAGCAACCCACACCCTATGATTTCTAAAGAACATGCATTTATGTGTTCAATTATAATGTAAATTAATTAATTGGCGATGAGTCTACTGAGTATTCCTATGAATTGCTCATTTCTATTTTAACAATATTTGTAGATTTCGAAGAAGGTGGCAGGTAATGGATGATTGTGACAATAGTTGTTAAATAATTGAGAATCTTATTTTGATGATCCATATTTCTAAACTTTGGTTATTTTTTAGATTTTCAATTATTTGAGAAATTATGACATTGCCAAATGTTTTGTATTATTAATGGCTCGATTCGTTATTTTGAATTGCTTCATAAATGTTTTCGAGTTTTATTGACCATTACAGTTTATTTAATGTTGTCAAAAATGAATTTCAGTTATTTCTTCCGCTAGAATATTATTTTAAAGTTTAGACCAAAAATGGCGTGATGAACCGGGTGTTTAGAACTCGGGGCGCTACACAATGGATGGTTTCATGATAAGCGCACTTGTTTAGAAAGTTCAATCTAGTCACAAAAGATACGATAATGAGTTTACCATATTCCAAGTGTCCAAAGCAATTGAAAGTGTTTACAATGGGTGTCGAGTTGTTGAGAAAAATGTAAGACCAAGGTTGAAGACTATTAAAAACGACTATGCTGAAGTTCAGCAATTACTGAGTATGAATAGATTTGGTTTGGATCCTAATAGGGGATGTATCGTAGCAGGTCCACTTGAATCAGTGCATGGGAGGAGTTTATGACGGTATGCCCTTGAAAATCTGGTTATTGTGTTATTATTTTTTGTTGTATAAAATAAAAGTGTGTTTGTTACCTGAAACTTAATATTGGACATGAAATGTTCTTATTGTTTGTAGGGTAAACTAGAATTTGCAAGATGAAAAACCAAACTATGTTTGCGATATGAGGGGTTGGAGGCTATATTTGGAAATGATTCCGCTACACGAGAACGTACTGTGACCAAATTTGAAACTTTCTCACCGATGCAAGGTATATATGTTATGTTCCAGTTGTTGGGAAAAAAAATTGACGCAACGGGATATCTAATCACAAAAATTAATTTCTTGTGATTTGGATCATCCCATAATAGGAATTCGCCGTTTTATGTATTTGACTAGATCAAATAATTTTGAACAAATAATAATTTAGCAATCGTTACCCTTGTAGCGTGCTTTGACAATTATCTGTGTAGATCTTGATTCCACCAATCTCCAAACCTTCAAGTTTTCCTTGGTGTTCTTCAACAGAGGCTATGCAAGTGTGTGGTCACTTTTCTCTGGCCTTTTGGTTACACTAGGGTTAGGGTTTTTATCAAGAGAACAAAACACACACTTCACACTTTAGTGTGTGTCCCGCCCACATGTGTATTAGGTTAAGAAAAACAGTCTTAGAAGATTATTTATAAATTATTTACCCTCTAAAACCCTACCAACCCTAATACTATAACCCAGGCCCATTTCTGCATGGCCCAATACAAGTTATAAGCCTGTATATGCCCTGTTTTATTGAAGCCACCAAGGGAACCTGATCGGACCCAATTAAACTAAGCTCCAATAAATTAATTCTGATCCAGTCAACTCTTGACCAATCAAAATAATTTATTAATCACGTTCTATTCCACTAAAAAACGAGATTGCACTCTTAGTAAAATTGTAATTACTGAAGCAATAACCAATAATTATATCCTCTGACTTATCGCTCTTACATGTTACCCCCGTCGATCAACTGGAATATTCGAAGTAAGGTTAAACGACCAAAATACCTTTATATGAATATTCATAAATTCTCGACTCCCTTCTTCTATCTGACAGTTCTATGTGATCACATCACATCATAAAATCCAACAATCATTGTCGAATTACTGAGCTCAGATTTAACTGTCCACTAGAAGAACCAGTGAGATCATGATCATACCTAATGGTGACGGATTCCATAATACGAATATATGTTCCTCGTTATTTTACTTTAATTCCCAAAGTACCGAGATATTGACCAACAATTTGATCTCACCCATTGATACCTCAAAGAACTTCAAGTTAGTAATCGAAGTTCATTATCCGATTAGGATTAAGGTTCCATGTACAATAGTCAAGTGAAATTAAATTTGCACGGTCAATGTCACAAATTAATTTCACGTGGTCCCGTTCAATACATATCAAATGTACTCTCAATTTCATTTTCAAAATCAAAGATAGATTTTAATGAAATCGAGACGATCAAAAATAAATTATCCATATTTATTTTACTGATCGTAAACAATAACTTTAGATCGAATTACAAATTGAATCTTTCTGTGTTTAACAACTTAAACACTCAATTAGTAATATCGAATCGATCTATGGATTAACGCAAGCTCAAAATAATATAATCAAAAATAATAAAATAATATTTTATTCCAAAAACGTCACGAGTACAAATAAATTAACTCGACGGGCATACACTTTCCAACACCAGTATGCATAAGTAATTCATAGTATAGTTGCTCATTCTGATTTTTTTTTTATTTGATATTAGGAACCGAAGAAAGTGTGAACGACATTGAGGAGCTAAATGAGGACATGGATCCAAGTCCTACTTGTTCACATAAGCGTACATCAGAAGACGAAACAAGCAAAACAAAGCATAGACGTACAAAATCAATTGATGACTCTGTAATTTCTACTACTATGGAGATGTAAGCAACATTGGACACGCTCAATCACGTCAATTGGCAGATGATTTTGGATAAACTACGATGTATGAACCTAGAAAAGTGCGACATAATTTAAGTGATTAAAGCTTTTAAATCAAATGAAAGTACCACGAGAATGTTTATAAACTTAACTGATGGGGAGTTTATGCATGATTTGGTTTTCGAGACGCTTGGCCATGATCCACCTCTGCATGCACCATGAATTTGGTTGCGTCCTCATGTGTTACATGTAATATGTTTTTGTTTTTGATATGTACGTGTGTAGGTGGTTGTGGTCACCAAGTTGAAACACTTATTTTTCGTACATCAGTGTAAGGGAATGAAAATATGAAGTCCACCCCTTTTGTATGTATGTATATTATCTGGTGGTATGTAGGACAATTCCATATTTTGGCACGGAAAAAATCCTTGCTCTCGAGATTTGATGCAAAACAATTTCAAGTGTTTACATATTTAAATTCCATATGTTGTTACAAACATTTTGTATCAACCCATTTTGGTATTTTATGTACAAATTCAAAATTTTAACTTGTCTCAATTTGCACGAATTGTTAAAATCTGTTTTGACAATTTCAATTTCGCTAGATTTCAATGTCATATCACTCAATTTCAACTGATATATCACTACCATGAAACAATTTGCCAATATTTGATATTGTTTGAAAAGAATTTATTTGAAATAAATTGTAATTTTTAATAAAATGTGCGGTTAAAAAGTAGGAATTTTTTTGGATTTATGTTTGATATTGTTTTATTGCACTGTCTAGCTCCAATTCCCCAACTTCCGCATCCAACAACCCTTTGTACCTGAAGTTTTCAGAAAAGTAAACCCATATGCTTCTTTCTTCTTCTCCCACAATATCCCCAGTTTCAATTCATGATTAAGGGTCTCGTAAACCTCTCGATTAAGCTAGCCGTCGTTCACAGAACCACCCCAACTATTATCAACAATCCGGAACATTAATAATCGACAACATATTCGTTAACTTCTTGAAAATCAAGGATGATAGAGAAACTTCAATACAGCACAAATTATTGAAGCTGTGGTCTAAATTACTATGATGGAGTTTTTTGTGATTTGTCATTCCAATTTGTTGAATATAACCAACACAGTTGTACGACTCTATGGATCTTGCTATATGAATCTGAATTTATATTTTTAAATACGAATTATATATTTTTTGTGGTGTATGGGTGAGCCATGAATGGAATGAATAAATATATGAGCAAATAATAAATAGGATATTTATGTCATTTTACTCATGATTATTTAAGTAAATAAAAAAATTGTGGTATATCAAATATTTATTGTGGTGAAAATACAGTCAAAACAATAGTACCTAATTCATGGAATATATTCATATCTTGAGCTCATGATTACTTCTTTATAGCTTCTATGACCACATAAGCCAAAATTCTTTAACTGTGTCTAGGTATTTTATAGAGCTGAATTTCATGTAATTCATTATTATTAATTTGCCCGGGATTGGGATGGGACCCGCCCCCTGTGAGGGGCGTGCATTTGTTACCCTCCCAGCCACGGGGAGGGTAACAAACAAATTTGTTGGTAAATTATACATTTCATTAAATTATTTTTTAATTAAAAATATTTTTTTAAATTAATTTTCAACCACATATTTTATCTTGAAAATATCATTTTTTTATTTATTAAAAAAAAATTACCAAACGGATGCAATATAGCTAGCCCACCAAACTCTCATCAACTGGCAGCACAAGACATGTTAACAAAATGAGAGTGACAAAGAAGAAGTTTTCTACATTCACCTCGACTTTAGTATTCTCGGTTGGCCGGATTTTAATCCACTTGCGAGTGAATTGTACAATGTACACTAGAATATGAGATTCTTATATATTATTGTTAGTGCCCGAACAATGTAAGATTTAACATTGAATAAGAATTGGCATCTTCATGCAAGGTTGCTTAGACTTTAGAGTCACACCAATTATTTAAAAGACATAATTGAGTTTTTGTCCGTTTGTTCTTGTTCTGTTGAGACTATGCTAAATAATTTTGAGGGACGTAACCCACACCTTGAGGGTTCGAATCGATCATTGTGACGACCCGAATTCTCTTCCATTCGAGTGCCACTAAAAGTGACTCATATCATATTATCGAGACTTAAATAGTAATGTAAAATTATTCAAAAGAATAATTAGAATCCCATAATTTTTTTTTGTGAATAAAAATAGAACATAATTTTCTTACATAAAGTTCAACATAATTATCTCATCAATCTTAACCACTTTTGCCACTTCCATGTTGACCGCCTCGAACCTTCAATTATCTGAAAATGGTAAATATCGTGGAGTGAGATTTATAAAATCCCAGTAAGTATACCAAGCATAAATTTTCTTTTGAAAGCATATGGATCATTTTCATCATAACATAGGATAGGATCGAAATACTCATAAACATAGGGAGACACAAGAATTTTACCGAACTTAAATGGCAAGAATTCTTATGTGTAGCGCTACTAAACTCCGGTCCCCTTAGCATAATCATAAACATATCATATGGAACCCATAACAATCTTGTGAGATTGATTTCATAGCAATGATCCAAACATTTTCATAAAAACATAAGATATACTTACTTGTCATAAAAACATACTTACTTTTCATAAAAACATAAGGTATATTTACCTTTCATAAAAACATACTTACTTTTCATAAAAACATAAGATATACTTACTTGTCATAAAAACATACTTACTTTTCATAAAAACATAAGGTGTATTTACCTTTCATAAAAACATACTTACTTTTCATAAAAACATAAGATATACTTACTTGTCATAAAAACATACTTACTTTTCATAAAAACATAAGGTGTATTTACCTTTCATAAAAACATACTTACTTTTCATAAAAACATAAGATATACTTACTTGTCATAAAAACATACTTACTTTTCATAAAAACATAAGGTGTATTTACCTTTCATAAAAACATACTTACTTTTCATAAAAACATAAGATATACTTACTTGTCATAAAAACATACTTACTTTTCATAAAAACATAAGGTGTATTTACCTTTCATAACAACATACTTAATTTTCATAAAAACATAAGATATACTTACTTGTCATAAAAACATACTTACTTTTCATAAAAACATAAGGTGTATTTACCTTTCATAACAACATACTTAATTTTCATAAAAACATAAGATATACTTACTTGTCATAAAAACATACTTACTTTTCATAAAAACATACTTACTTTTCATAAAAACATAAGGTGTATTTACCTTTCATAAAAACATACTTACTTTTCATAAAAATATAAGATATACTTACCTTTTAAAAGATTAAAATGAAGTGTAGTAGTAAATGGACCAAAACTTTCTTGACAACCTTGAATTTCTCTTACTTGTGGATTTTGTCAAAAGGTTGGAAATAAGTGTATATGTGTAGAGTTGTGTGTAAAAGAGATGGGTTTAAATAGATGTATAAAGTTGGCATATTGTAAACATAATCATTCAATTCTATTAATTTTAACACATCATTTTCTTAAAGTAAAGCACCATTCATATACTTTTCCATATTTATACAAATAATATGCTCTTCATGATTATATATAATGGAGTCTATCAATCATTCATATACTTTTCCATATTTATACAATTATTATGCTCTTCATGATTATATATAATGGAGTATATAAATCATTCATATACTTTTCCATATTTATACAAATATTATGCTCTTCATGATTACATATAATGGAGTATATAATTCATTCATATACTTTTCCATATTTATACAAATATTATGCTCTTCATGATTACATATAATGGAGTCTTATCAATCATTCATATACTTTTCCATATTTATACAAATATTATGCTCTTCATGATTATATATAATGGAGTATATAATTCATTCATATACTTTTCCATATTTATACAAATATTATGCTCTTCATGATTACATATAATGGAGTCTTATCAATCATTCATATACTTTTCCATATTTATACAAATATTATGCTCTTCATGATTATATATAATGGAGTATATAATTCATTCATATACTTTTCCATATTTATACAAATATTATGCTCTTCATGATTACATATAATGGAATCTATCAACCATTTATATACTTTTCCATATTTATTAAATTAAGATTCTCATAATTATTATATATAATGGAACCTCTCATGCTTGCATATATTTTCTTAATTTAAATAATAAAAGTAATTTTTGTACAAATAAATATTGGGATAACATTGAATTAAGTACTTAGACTTAATATACTTTAAATCAAGAGAATGGAGATATTTTTAGAAATTCGGAATTTAATTTAAAATCGAACGATCTCGATTATTTCTTGACTTGGCTATACGAATATGTCGTGGCGTTAACTTAATAAAAATGGGTGAAATAGTAGCGACACGATTTTCTATTAAAATAATTATTAATCGCGTAAAAATTCTTGGTCGCTACAAACTTACCCCCTTAAAATAATTTCGTCCTCGAAATTAATCTTACTTGATCTTATGATTTCTGAACACTTAATCAGAATCTCTTCTTCTTCTTCTTATGTAGCATCATCGCTACCATATTTAACCCAACCATATTTAACTCACTGGACTTTGACTAAATGCATCAATTTGTTTTCTTAAGACATGGACTTTTCTATCAATAATAGACATATGTCTACTCATAAATTCTTCTGAATCAAAATGAAAATTCCCAATCGTATGTGATATTTCATCATATCTTGTAGTATTCATGTAACTTGTCATTTATCATCGTATCATGTGACCTCAGATATTAGTATATATCTCTAAAATTTCAACAAATCTTTACTGATATATCATATCATAATAATTTTTCCTTTCTTCTTATCATCGAATATTCTCAAAATAATCAAAACAATTCCCTGAATAATCTCTCTATGTAATATACCCAATAACATATCAACATAATATCATCAACTTATCCTTCCAATATTTGTAACCCAAAATTCAGTAAACAAATATCTCCCAAACTAAGATTCTTTACTTAAATATCACCACATTTCCTGTAAAGTATTTCTTTCACTTGTATATACGTATGAATTCTGATTCAATACGGTCCTTATTTCTCTTTCACGTATTCCCGTATTATTTCTATACCTTGATTATTATATCAGAATATCAGTACCCAAAATCCAAGAAAAATATTTCATATCTCAAATCTTATCATCCATGAACGCATAACTTGTATGCTATATGGTTCTGATGCCTTTATAGCCCTGCCCGGAGGTTTTGGTACCTTAGAAGAAATCTTTAACATTACCTCGTGGGCTCAACTAGATCTCCATACTAAGCCTATTGGGCTTCTGAATGTTAACAATTTCTTTGATGGTTTGTTAACCTTTCTTGATTATGCTGTGGAACAGGGATTCATCTCTCCATTTTCCAGAAGGCTCCTTATTTCTGTTCCTACTATTGATGAACTACTGGATAAGCTGCAGTCATATATCTCAATACAAGATCCAGCAGGGGTTAAGATAGATTGGTCGCAAGGAAGGGGAATCAAGCGAAAATGGAGTCCGGTTAATGTAAACTTAACTTTATGAATCTTAGAATAGGTGGGGGTAGAGTACGGAGTATTCTTACTCTCGAGACACCCCTCTAATTTCCTAGGATTTCCTTAATGTTTAAATCTTGTGTGTACCTCAAAGGTTCCAGGTGGTAGATTACGGAGTATTCTTACTCTCGAAACACACCTCTTTGAAGGTTTCTTTATTTCCTCAAAAGGTCAGAGGTGGTAGGATACGGCTACTCCGGAAACACATCTCTCAATTTGAGGAATTTCCCATGTTGCTTTCTTTTGCTTTTGCGTGTTTCATGTATTTCTTTCCAATGTGACTCTTGTGTGTTCTCCTTACGAGAAAATAATAAATATCTCTGTTATCATCTACTAAATCTCGTTTGTGATGTAAATGAATTTGCATGTCTAACCTCAATTCTCTTAGTGATTGCATACCATACTATGCTCTTAATTCCAAACGATAAAATTCTAAGCAGAGTTTCCTTTGAAATTTGGACTTATTCAAACCGTAAGCATACTTCATAACTCACAATAATAAATAATTCCACATTTGATCACAACGATCTAAAAATATTGAAAACGATTCCAACACTTCAATATCATCAAAAAAAATATTCCAGAAAATCAATTCATAATTCCTCAACATAGAAATTTCAAATCATAGTCGTCAATATCACAATATCACTTCCTTCAATACCTTAATTGGCTCAAAAGATTACTCATACTTATATTTATAAGTCATAAATCATATTCCCAAAATTTAATCACAAGGCCAAAGTTCATAATAAATTTCTCTTCAATATAGAGGCATAATTCACTTACTCAACATAATAGCCATTACTTAATTCCCAATAACCAAATCTTTAAATCTCTAACTTCATAATGCTTCTCATAAAAGTCTCATTAAAATCATATCACTTATAATCTTAACATCTCATAAAACTTCATAAAATTGGCTCGCTATTTCTCATTAAATCTAAATGATAGATAATCTGAACATATTTCTAATCATTTCTGTTGACTTCTTATACTTAGTGCCATGTCTAAAATCAATTATGCAAAGTCCATTTAAGGTTCATCATTTCTAAACTCGAGGACAACAATTATTTTGAAAATCATTCTTAAGTCATATTATTCTCATTATGCTCAACACCCGTTCTCTTTCTTTCTTTTCTTTCTGAATTTTTTTTTTTTTTTTCAGAATTGAAACTTGAAGAGTGGTACCAATAATCATCCACAGTTTTTCCTTGCTTTTAAGCAAAGGTAGTGATAAAGGGATAAATTATTGAACCGAAAATTGAAACTTGAAGAGGAAGTACTAATAACCATCCACAGTTTTTCCCTTGTTTTTACACAAAGGTAGTGATAAAGGGATAAATTATTGTACGAATTCATTATCAATTTTGTTTGTTTAATATATTATTCCATATATTTTGGGCAAAAGTTACAACCCAACTTAATTTCTAATTGAGTCAATCTTACTAAGCTTAATATGCACCAAAATTCATATAAATATCCTCTCTGTCTCATGATTCTACATTGAAAAGAATAAAAAAATTGAGTCTTCTATCAATTTATATCATACTTGACATGTATTTTATGTGTAACACATAAAGATTCATAACATATGAAGATTTCATACTTAACATGTCTTAATAAAATCGTAAATGACTTGCAAAGCATATAACATACCTGGTTCGAGGAGTCAATACATGGAGAGTGACATAGTAAAGTGATGAGTTAAAATATTTCATATAATCTTATTTTCCTTTAATCAACAATAATTTAATGTGGTTGTATCCAAATCAACATTTTCTTGAATCATAATTCCTAATTAATCACAGTCTTCAAAACAAATCCAATATCGATATAGTAATTATCTCCCCATCAATAATTAATAACTTAACCCAAATAAAATTTATCGTCAAATCTTATTTTTCCTTTAGACCCCGAACTTCTAGAAATTTATCAAAGACATCAATATAAACATCATATCACTACCTAATTATATTCCATAAAATTTTCAGGACATTACAAACTCCCTTGCTTAAAATGAATTTTGTCCTTGAAATTCGCACATCAAATTTCATCATGCTTTTCAAAATCATAACCATACTTGACATGTCAAAATTCAATTTTTTTTTTTATAATGAATAGTGATTTCGTTCACTGTTCATCATGAATAGCACGTCGTTTTACTGTTCACGTGAATAGTGATTTTTTTTTTTTTTAAAGAAATAAAATTTCAAAAAAATCTACAGAATCGTTTTTAAAACTCTTTGCTCTGATACCAACTGTGACGACCCGAATTCTCTTCCATTCGAGTGCCACTAAAAGTGACTCATATCATATTATCGAGACTTAAATAGTAATGTAAAATTATTCAAAAGAATAATTAGAATCCCATAATTTTTTTTTTGTGAATAAAAATAGAACATAATTTTCTTACATAAAGTTCAACATAATTATCTCATCAATCTTAACCACTTTTGCCACTTCCATGTTGACCGCCTCGAACCTTCAATTATCTGAAAATGGTAAATATCGTGGAGTGAGATTTATAAAATCCCAGTAAGTATACCAAGCATAAATTTTCTTTTGAAAGCATATGGATCATTTTCATCATAACATAGGATAGGATCGAAATACTCATAAACATAGGGAGACACAAGAATTTTACCGAACTTAAATGGCAAGAATTCTTATGTGTAGCGCTACTAAACTCCGGTCCCCTTAGCATAATCATAAACATATCATATGGAACCCATAACAATCTTGTGAGATTGATTTCATAGCAATGATCCAAACATTTTCATAAAAACATAAGATATACTTACTTGTCATAAAAACATACTTACTTTTCATAAAAACATAAGGTGTATTTACCTTTCATAAAAACATACTTACTTTTCATAAAAACATAAGATATACTTGTCATAAAAACATACTTACTTTTCATAAAAACATAAGGTGTATTTACCTTTCATAAAAACATACTTACTTTTCATAAAAACATAAGATATACTTACTTGTCATAAAAACATACTTACTTTTCATAAAAACATAAGGTGTATTTACCTTTCATAAAAACATACTTACTTTTCATAAAAACATAAGATATACTTACTTGTCATAAAAACATACTTACTTTTCATAAAAACATAAGGTGTATTTACCTTTCATAACAACATACTTAATTTTCATAAAAACATAAGATATACTTACTTGTCATAAAAACATACTTACTTTTCATAAAAACATAAGGTGTATTTACCTTTCATAACAACATACTTAATTTTCATAAAAACATAAGATATACTTACTTGTCATAAAAACATACTTACTTTTCATAAAAACATACTTACTTTTCATAAAAACATAAGGTGTATTTACCTTTCATAAAAACATACTTACTTTTCATAAAAACATAAGATATACTTACCTTTTAAAAGATTAAAATGAAGTGTAGTAGTAAATGGACCAAAACTTTCTTGACAACCTTGAATTTCTCTTACTTGTGGATTTTGTCAAGAGGTTGGAAATAAGTGTATATGTGTAGAGTTGTGTGTAAAAGAGATGGGTTTAAATAGATGTATAAAGTTGGCATATTGTAAACATAATCATTCAATTCTATTAATTTTAACACATCATTTTCTTAAAGTAAAGCACCATTCATATACTTTTCCATATTTATACAAATAATATGCTCTTCATGATTATATATAATGGAGTCTATCAATCATTCATATACTTTTCCATATTTATACAATTATTATGCTCTTCATGATTATATATAATGGAGTATATAAATCATTCATATACTTTTCCATATTTATACAAATATTATGCTCTTCATGATTACATATAATGGAGTATATAATTCATTCATATACTTTTCCATATTTATACAAATATTATGCTCTTCATGATTACATATAATGGAGTCTTATCAATCATTCATATACTTTTCCATATTTATACAAATATTATGCTCTTCATGATTATATATAATGGAGTATATAATTCATTCATATACTTTTCCATATTTATACAAATATTATGCTCTTCATGATTACATATAATGGAATCTATCAACCATTTATATACTTTTCCATATTTATTAAATTAAGATTCTCATAATTATTATATATAATGGAACCTCTCATGCTTGCATATATTTTCTTAATTTAAATAATAAAAGTAATTTTTGTACAAATAAATATTGGGATAACATTGAATTAAGTACTTAGACTTAATATACTTTAAATCAAGAGAATGGAGATATTTTTAGAAATTCGGAATTTAATTTAAAATCGAACGATCTCGATTATTTCTTGACTTGGCTATACGAATATGTCGTGGCGTTAACTTAATAAAAATGGGTGAAATAGTAGCGACACGATTTTCTATTAAAATAATTATTAATCGCGTAAAAATTCTTGGTCGCTACAATCATGTCCTGAATCATTGATTCGAGAGATAAATAGTAGATTGTGCCTCTCAGAGTCAGGGTGGATGGCACTCAGTAACGCCTCTCTGAGCAAAGCAACTCCCGCTTGCCACATGGTACAAATCCATTATTCAGCCGTAAATTCAAGCGTCATGATCTGAACCCTGCACCCGACCGCGCTCAGCACATTATCGACCAATCTCTTTATCACTAGGAGATATGTCTTGGGGATAACTAAATAATTTTGATGTCCAATTAGATTAAATTTTGACTAATATACTCCTCATTTCTCTAGTACTGTCAATCTATAGTAATTTTGATGTGCAAAGAACATGAGAAAATAGTGAGCAACCTGTTTTTGGATTAAATTTTGGTTATCATACTATTGAATCTTGTCTAGTGTCATAAATTTTTAGCTAAATTTGTGGTTAAAAAGTAGAGGGGGTTTGGATTTACTTGCAGAATATTACTTCATTATGAGAATATGTGATTGAAAATAAGTATGAAAAATAAAGATTTTTTTTTTTTAGGAAGGAGAGTCAAACAAGGACAAAGTTTCTCTAATTATTACATAAATTTATAATATTTCATACCAGTGTCGGTCCTGTAAATCGTGAAATCTAAGGCGAATTACAAATTAATCTCCCTTTGTAGTCGAAATGGGAAAACTTTTCCTATAGGGTAGGGGTGAGGGCTAAATTTTTCAGGTGTCTAATTAACATAGATTTTTTATAAAATTATTCATTTATTTCAAGTGTAATTGAATTAATTCTCACCCAAGAAAATTAACTATATTAATCATTAATATATATAAAATAAAAAACATGCAAGACTAACAAAGTCACAATCATATAAGCTAACAAGGCCACAATCATTTTCAATTATCCAAACAATGAGCAATGACAAGCCCTTGCTTACCTAAAAATGAAGGTGAATTCACGTAGCAACATGAATAAAATAAGTGTCGATCTCCATAATAATCATTCAATAATCAGTTTGAAATTTGGAGGACAACGGACAAATCAATTCACTAATTCAGTCCACTAATCCACTGATTTTCGTCAATTCTAACAAAAAAACTTCCTCGTCTCAGTCCACGAATCACAACTTAAAAAGGGGTAATTAATTATTTGATTTAGGGCAAAAATAATAGAACACGAATGGAACAAAAACGATGCTCGAACAAAATATAGCTAGGGTATAAATAATCCACCGCTGCGATTTTCGTTTCAGAATGCAAAATGGAAAACGAACGGTTGAAGACGAAGCAAAATCATGATTAATCCATTCTAATTTGATTTTGGCGTTTGATTGGGACATTGGGTGTTTGAGTTAGCCGGTTAGGGGAGTATTGAGCAATTTCTAATTTCTTGGCCCAATATTAAATAATTTTATTTTGGTAATTTAGCAGTCTGTTTCGGTTGTTGGTGTTATATATATATATATATATATGGAAAAAAATGAAATTTGCCCCCTTTAATTTGGTGTTCGAGGTAGTTGTTTCGTGCTTCATGGCAGGACCGGCTCTATTTCATACTTAAGTTAATGAAATATGTAACAATACTACTCTGCAGTCCAATATTAACAAATATCATATTATCCCCCTATTTCATCCAAATACTTTTATACTCATTTTTTCTAAACTCGTTTTTAATTATAATATTTTTAAATATGAACTCGTAACTTTTTCCTCCTTTTAATCATACGTCCTCCAAAAAATTCACTTTTACAAAATTTATTCTAAAATATTCACTACAACATTTTGGACTTTTTATAACACTTAACAATAGCATTCTTAATAATATTGCTATTAATTAAAAAACAATGAAATCCTATACTAAATCCATAGCGTTCTTAGCCCAGTCATAATTCCAGTTCATTTAAAAACCAAAGCTATTTTCATTACTTACATCAAATTTTCGCGCCTTCAATTTCCCTCTACGCCAATTTTCACCTAAGCCCTAATCTGTGCCAAAGACAATCTTTGCCAAAGACAAAGGCGTATTGAAGACTCTGTTCAGATTTAAGGCAAGCTCGAATTTTTGCTCTTCCTCGTCAGATGTAATACTCCTATTGTTCCCTAATCTGTTCGAATTGAAAGTTCTTCACGGCATGTTGAAGGTACTCTGAACAATTCATATTTCTGAAATTTTCTTTATCTAGTTTTGTTTGATGTTAATAATCAGTCTGAGACTTGTGCTTAATGAGAATCTCGAAGTTATGATATGATATAATTATTTCTGATGCTTCCTTCAAATATTGTTATTGTTCATGGCTTTAAATCAGTCTGGTTATTGAGAAGAAGGGTGTGATATATGATATGGAATGGAAAATACTAAGAGTTCTATTTTGAAAAATACCTGTTTTGTTTTATGTGTTTTGGCCTAGAATCTGTAATTTTTTTGGGGCAGAATTTATTCTTTGATGTTGTATTTTATGTTAGCCAAACATAGAAATAAATGTGGTTTGATTCATAGAATACAATTTTCCAATTGTTGAAGTAGTTAAATCAGCCTGGTTGTTGAAGCAGTTAAATCAGTCTGGTTATTGAGGCAGTTAAATCAGTCTGGTTATTGAGAAGAAAGTTGTAATACATGACAGAATCTGTAATTTTTTTCTGGGGCAGAATATAATCTTTGATGTTGTATTTTCTGTTAGCCAAACATAGAAATAAATGTGCTTTGATACATAGAATACGAGTTTCTAATAGCAGTTAAATTCAATTTAATTCTAAGTTCTGTGGCTTAGAAACCAAAGCCTTTGAGCTTTTCTAGAGTTTCATTGCCTTTCTTCTCATATCTAGCTCTCAAAACCACTTTGAATCCTTTACATTCCAACTGATTACATAGCTCAAACCATATTCCTTTATTTCCCGTGTCTCATGTTCCAAGGTTTGAGTCATCTTTAGGATGTAGGACATATTCCGTCCACCAATCTTGAAACGGGCATAACTTTTGACCCGACCGTTGGATCGGGCTGAAATTTAAATATGTTATCAAGCACAAGGAGTTCTAGAAGGTCGCCAATCGACATAGTCCATTGGCACACTGAATTTATCCAAAATCTAATGGGAAGGGCCTCAATTTTAGCTCTTAAGTTTATCTAGAATTAGTTTTCTAGTTTTGACAAGTTCCCTAATTTTATTTGCTTTCTTTTCATATTTAGTTTTCTATTTTGATTCTAATTAGGACTATTAGGTTCTGTTCCTATAAAATACATCTATTTCTATTCAAGATTATCCAAGTTTCGAGTTCATGATTTTGTCTCAAATTGATAAACCTTTGAGGTTCAATTTTTATACTTCTTGTTATGTTAAAAATATATTGCCTTACAAGACTATTCTTGTTTGATTTTGTACCATTATTGGTGCATTGGGAAACTATTGCTCTAGGTGTGCTATTTTTTACATGATATACATTCCTATAAGAGACTATGCTCTAGATTTCTTACTGAAGTAGCATTGACAGAATTGTAGTTCTTTCATAGCTAAATGCTTTGGTGTAGTATTTGCTAAAGTATATAATCTTCATGGCTAGTGTGATAGTGTTTTAGTCATAGGATAAGAATTTGTTTTGGTCTAAACATTATCATTATCAATTAAACTAAGACTATATTTCTAAATGTATAATTGTGTCATCGATTAGAATAGATAATAAAAATATATATCAAACTTACATTGTTTTCTATACTTCTATTCAAATAGGATAATATTTTCGTGCTTACAAATTATGAATAAAGAGTGAGTGCATCTTAACAGGTATTATTACTTTGTATACCATTTGTTCTTCAAATTTATATATAATGCGAACATCTTAGAACTTTATTTTTTGAATTTGTTAGGGCATTAGAAGAGTACATGAAATGATCAGAAAATTTTGTTAACACGGCTCTTCATAATTTAGGCAATCCAGAAAAGATTTTATGTCCTTGTAAGGGTTGTAGAAACTTAAGTCACCAATATGTGAGTATTGTTCATGAGCATTTGGTCATAAGAGGAATGGATCCTACATACACTAATTGGTTTCACCATGGAGAAAAATTAATTAGTAATGATGCACCTCCAAGAAAGACTGAAACATATCATTTATATGAAGCTGCACAAGCAAATGAAGAGCATAATATGGTAGGTTCTGAGGAGGATTTGGATGATGACATTAGTCAGTAGGTTATGAGTAGTGATGATAACGGGGCGGGTCCCCCCGACTCGTGCCCCGCGAGAATTTTTCAATTTCAAACCCGACCCGGGAATTTCGGGTCAGGACGGGTTCGGTTCGGGGCGGGGCGGATCAACCTACCCGCCCCGTTTAATTATTTTTATTTTTATTTTTCCGATATTTTTTAATTTTTTTTTCCTTATTATTTTTTATTAATTTATTTAATCGGGGCGGGTTCGGGTCGGGACAGCCAAACCAACACCCGCCCCGCGACCCACCCGGGTCGGGGGAAATCGCCCCATACCCCCCCCCCCCCCGCCGACCCGCGGGGCGAGTTCGGGGCGGGTACCCGTCGGGTCGGATATTTTTGTCATCTCTAGTTATGAGGAGGATTTGGATGATGACATTAGCCAATTAGTTAAAGATGCGGAAACTCCTTTGTACCCATAAAGTAAAAAATACACAAAATTATCTTCAATTGTGGCATTATATAAGCTAAAAACTATTAATAGTTGGTCAGATAGTAGTTTTACTGAACTTCTAGAAATTTTAGAGGATATGTTACCTATCAATAATGTAATTCTCACATCTACGCTATCTGTTAAAAAATATCTTAAGACTTTAGAGTTAAGATATGAGAAGATTCATGCATGTGCTAATGATTGTTGTTTGTTTAGAAAAGACAAAAAAGACCTTGAGAATTGTCCAAAATGTGGTTCATTGAGATGGAAAGTTGATAAAAAGACACAAACGATTAATGTTGGTGTACCTGCTAAAGTCTTGAGATATTTTCCTACAAAACCTAGGTTTGAAAGGATGTTTAAAATACCTAGGATGGCTGAATCTTTAATATGGCATTCAACAAATAGAAGTGTTGATGGTAAAATGCGTCATCCAGTGGATTCACCGTCTTGGGATTTAATTGAAAATAAGTGGCCTGAATTTGCAAAGGATCCGCCCAGTCTTAGGCTTGGGCTCGCTACAGATGGTTTCAATCCTTTCAGTAATTTAAGCTCAACCTATAGTTGTTGGCCAGTTATGTTGGTCATTTATAATTTACCCCCATGGTTGTGCATGAAGAAAGAAAATATTTTGTTGTCATTATTAATTCTAGTGCCAAAACAACCTGGAAATGATATTGATATATATTTACAACCACTTATAGATGATTTACAAGAATTGTGGACTATTGGAATTAATGTATACGATACATTTTCCAAGCCAATTTTCAACTTAAGAGCAATTTTAATGTGGACTATTAATGATCTCCCTGCTCTTCTTGCTGGATGTACCGTTAAATGTAGGGTAGGTTGTCCAGTATGCGCGGAGAATACTCGTTCACAGTGGTTAAAATTCAGTAGAAAGTTTGCATACATGGATCATACAGGCCAAAAAAGTGTTTTATTCAAGAGAGAGTGATTCATCAAACTAGTATGTGGTATTGAAAGCACCACCAAGAGGCTTTCATGACCTAGAAATATATGATGAGAGTGAGGAAAGAAATAGTGATGCTAGAAATGCATTTTGTTTGAATGCTAGTAGTGTGATTGAGGAAGTTAGTTATGTTAGAAATTATTGTGATGGTACTTTTATCTGGCTTTTTGTAAACTTCGAGTTTGTAGGTGGATTTATATTATATTGCTAATCTTTCATAGGTTTTCTTGTTCCTTTTTCTCATGAGCTTGAAGTTAGCATCTGTTTATTTTGTTTCCCTTTTGAACTTTATTTTCTTACAACATCATCATTATTATTTAATTTTGTAGTCAATCGGGTATTAATGGTGAGCATTGTTTATTCATTTTGTATGATATTTCTTTAATTTATTTAAATAAATTGCTACTAATGGGTGCATCTGTTTTCTTAAATAGGTTTAGCATAATGGTTAACACAAGAAAGAAGTCTGTTATTTATTCAAAAGCACCACGTACAAGGAGATCAGATAGAAAAACTACTACCGAACAGGATGAAGTATCAAAAATCGTTCAATGTTCTAAACATGATCTGCCACCTGTTGATTTAGCTACAAATTTTATAGCTGCCCAAGGAGATCTTGATACACCAACAAATCACACAAAGAGGTCTCTCACTAGGACTAATGTAGAAGATGAGGACAATGAGATTACACCACAAGATGATATTGATTTGAGATGTACCCAAGACCAAACAACATACGTAGAAGATATAAGTTTAGATCAACAAACAACTGCACAATCTTTGGGAGAGCATCAATAAATCAAAAGGACAAAGAGAGGCCCTTCCCAATTGAAAAACTTGAAACAAGTCGTTGCTCCAATTGAAGTAAAGTTTAATGAAATGGGACAATCACTATCAGTTACTTTATCTTCATTTTTAGGCCATCTGGTGAGGGAGTGTGTGCCTTATACACTTGCTGATTGGAGACATCTTCCATATGATATGAAACTTGTTTTGTGGAAAGATATTCAGGTACAACGTTCAAAATTATTTTTGGTTAAATAGTATAAAATATATTTATTGGCAGTAGGCTAACTAAATAAATATGTAACTTGTAGCAATGGTTCAAAGTGGATCAAGAATGGCAGAAAGATTACATTTTTAAAGAAATGGGTGGGCTTTGGAGGGCATCTAAGTCAATACTTGTGAAAAAAATTCGAGATGCTCCAAATGAAGTCGAAAGATTGAAACTCAAACCTGATAATATACTTAATCCTCAACAATGGAAAAAATTTGTGAAGGAAAAGACGAGTGTAGAATCTAAGGTAAATTCATTTTTTTAATGTTTGAACTTTTATTGGACTGTGATGTATTTTTAATATCTTCAACATTTACATTGATTTACGTGATACTAATTGCTAGGCTACAAGTCAAAAATTTAGAGAAATTAGGAAGAAACAAGTCCCTCATACATGCAGTCGCAAGGGATTTGCTAGGTTACGTGAGGATTTGGTAATATCATAGTATTCTTTATTTATGTTATTAATTAAAATCATATTTTCAAATTTTTGATTAGATTCACTTTTATTTTCTTAGAAAAAAGAGAGCAGCAATCCATCATCTATAGGTAGAAAGGAGGTTTGGACAGCAACACATCTAAAAAGGAATGGTGAACCTATATGCGAACTTGTTACACAGATGCTTGTAAGGATCACATCATTTATTTATTTTACGTTTATGCATAAATCTATATAAATATTCTCATATATTGTCTTTTAGGAAAATTTAAACGAAGTCAATCAGCATACCGATGAAACTAACATAAAAAAGATGCTCTTTCAAAAGTACTTGGCCCAGAGAATCATGGAAGATTACGAGGAATTGGAGGTGAAGTTAGTTATACAAAGTATTCTATGTTAACTCAAAAAATTCTAATATAGCTCATTTGAAAGAAGAACAAAATCATTTAAAAGTTCAAGTAGCACTGGTGCGCGTCGCGATGCACCAAGAATTAATTAAATTTCCTTACTTGCCAAAACTCAAATTTAAATGTGATAGCGGAAGCAAGGGTCGATCCCACGAGGAACGGGAACTAATTTAATGCCATGTCAATTAGAATTATAAGGGGGGTTTTGAGTTGAAAATTGCAATTAATCTAAATAATCAAATAAAGATGTAAAATAGCTGGAATAAAAATCAAATAATAAAGAATCCTAGTTCTCAGGTTCGGTTGTGCCCTATCATAATATTATCATTCCCCAAGCAACGCATGTACTATTGCCTATATTTTATTTATCACCCGGAATAATCAAAAAGCTCTAATTAATCCAATTCTTCCTTAATAATAATCAATTAGAATTATTTCTCCAATCAATCTAGAGTGAATGAACAACCTAGAATAAGCTCCCTAGATTTAATTCATTAACTATGTGAAAACAAGAAGAATTAGGTGAACTAAATTATCAATTACATATGCTCGAATTGATTAATCTAGATTGGATTTTCATATGGAAATATAAAATTACCAATTGCTACTATGATTTGGATAACAAGACAAATACGAATCCAATTACCCAAATTAGCAAACATCAACACAATAATTAAAAGACAAGGCCTTAATCAATCAATATATTGTCTTGACGAAATTAATGTTCATGAGAAATCCAATAAATAAAGCATAAAAATAAGAACTACGTTACGAGTTTGAGGAATGAATAATAAAATAATATGAACACAACGTCCCCCTTCGAACTAGGTTGAGAAGACTAGCCACGCATTGCCATGAAGAATTCCCCAAAAATATTGTCTTGATTCACCTTGATTTTGCCCCGAATTTCTTCTCTTCAAACCTTGATATTGGTGGCTCTCAAAAATAATTCTTCTCCCCTTTTCTTGTCATGAACTTCCCTATTTATAACCTCAATTTTCGTGCCCTAGCTTTTGGAGCAAGAAATCCAAAAATATGGAAAGAATTGAAATATGGAAATTTTTGACTTGAAGATTTACGGCCGTAATTATTCTTTTACGGCCGTAACTGAGTTACTGCATATTTCATCAAATTGGTGTTACGGCCGTAATATAAGGAGTTACGACCGTAATTCACTTTCTGTTTAATTTCTACGCAATTGATTCACTTCTTACGGCCGTGACTAACAACTTGTTACGGCCGTAAGAAACTTCCAATACGGCCGTAACTAACAACTTGTTACGGCCGTGACTTTCATGTTGTGGCTGTAACTTATTTACATGCCAGGTCCTCAAACTTCCTTTTTACGTGCTTTTTTGGTCCTTTTTCCTTCTTTTCTTGTCATTTGTGATCCTACACAATATAAAACATAAAATGCATTAAGCAATACTTAATTAGGATCAAACTAACAGTAATTCGAGGCAACAAGTAAAGAAATAAAGTGCTAGTAAAGCACTTATCAAGCACATATGGAGAGAAAATTAGCGATTTGTTGAAAACACAAGTTTGTAAGTTATTCAAAAATAAACATTATTTATTTACCTCTTTTTGTAACATGTAGGTTCTCTAACTACTTTTTGACTTCCCGTATTTGTAGACTCAGGAAAATCGAAGTGAGGAATTATCTAATAAGCAGCTACCTCCTTCATCAGTAAAACTTCTTTCTTTTCATTCATTATATTTAGCCCATGTTTGGTATAGATTAAAATTAAATTTAGTAGATTCTAATAAACAATTGGTGAGATGTGTGGTTAAAAAGTTTGAATTCCATAAAATGTATTGTTAAACTTAATTGTTGACTTTGATTTGAGATTAAAATCAAATTTTAATCATAACCAAACTTGAGGCTTAATTTAAAGGCTTAATTAAGACTGACAATGTTCTTGTTGTTGATATTCTTTTTTGAAGAGTGTAAACACTAATATACTCAACAAGTGTAAGCTACTAGATTGGACTGGAACGGGAGAAGAGATTGCACAAGGACATTGGTCTTCAAATGATCCAACAACATTAGTTCATCACATCCCTCTAATACCTAATGCTGTGAGAGTTTGGGTTGATGTAGCTAAGAAACCAGATTCATTTTCGTTGAGGCCTACTTCCGATATGACTTACGTTGAAGATAGCGTTGGTACTACAGTTGCATGGCCATCTAACATGATTGTAATGGAATAGAAAAGGTACACTTTTGTTTAGTATACTAATATGTTTGTTACTTATTAACTAGAATTTACTTTATCATATTACATTTTTTTAACTGATTTAAATAATTGTTTTATACTTCTTTTCAGGTTCTTGATACAAGATTTAATATGGAGACATTCTTTCAATTTTTTTTTTATTTTTTTTTTACCTTTTTTAAATCCTATTGAACTTAATTTTTAGATGGTTGTCTTAAGGTTTTGTCATTAGTTGTTACTTTTTATCTTAAATGTTTTGACACTGTAAACATACTTTCACTTGTTTATGGGAACTATCAATTGAGAATAAATGTTATCATCTTAATTGATGTGAAAAAGATTATTATCAAGATTATTCAAAAGATTTATTATAGATTTGCTAATCGGCATTGAAGAGTGATTTTGAAGTGTATATAATATGTTCTTTGAATGCTAAAAATATAAAGAAAAAGAATGTTATCGAATATTCAGCCATGACAAATAAAAAATGTTAGTAAAACAAAATCATAATATGAAGAAATGCTATAGAATGTAAGTATAACAATTGAAGAATGCTATAAAACCTGAAACATAGCATTCTTTGAATGCTATAGATGAGCTAATATAAGAGCATTCAACAAATGCTATAATTGAAACCAGATTTTTAATACCATCAATAATAGCATTCGAAAGAATGCTGTTGAACATGATCGATAGCATTCTTATAATGTTATAGATGCACTTATATAATAGCATTTTAAAAATGCTATTATATAGGACAGACTTTTAATAACACCACCAGTAATAGCATTCGGAAAAATGCTATGGAACGTGATAGATAGCATTTTTTGAATGCTATAGAATAATTACTTTGTTGTAGTGATTAAGGTTGTGTTCTTTAATCATTTATTAACCAATTTATAAATAACACAATTTTTCAAATCAATTTTTAATTACACACATTTTTCGAAATTATTTTTTAACCTCACATTTTATCTAAAAAAAAGATAATAATTCAAGGCTCCGTTCGGCAACTATTATAACAGATAATGATTGATGTTATTTTGTATTTTCTAGATAGAATTTGTGGTTAAAAACCGGATAGAGAAAATATGTGTAGTTAAAAAGTGGTATTGAAAATTGTGTTGATTATAACACTATATTGCTGAACAGATGCCAAATAACGGTAGCTCAAGCTGCCAAAGAGGGACTAAATCAAACTCACCCTTTAAAGTAAGGTGCCAAATAAGGCTACAATTTTTGTCAATATTCAGCACAAGTAGTATAGCCGTATAGGAAGGTGCCAAAATAAGGGTATGAGTAGCCTACCCTAAAATCTTCACGGAGATACATAGCATAAGAATAAAAGACAGGCCAAGATTCATGCATGCACGCACATTTTCAACTCAAAGAATGGGAAAACTGATCTTGATATGTTGATGGTGATAAACTGGTCCAAAATGACAAGCTGCCTCTCTATCTTTTCAATATTCGTATACACAAGGATAAGATTACCACTGCTTGCATTTAATTGAAATGAAAAATGGAACCTGTATTTTTACACTTTTACTGTTTATACATATACATGCTTAGAAAGTAGACTGATTTTCTTACAACGACGCCCTTATCGACTCTCGGGAGGAGGCGAAACAGTTGAAAAGTCGAAAAGATTCAATGATGAACTACAGGCCAGATTTTAGAAGATTATAAAGAATACTAGCAGCTAAGGCATGCTTTATTGTGAGATATAATATAATATGATACCATCCACCACCTTTGGCGCACTCGTTTGATGAGCTAAGCGTAAGCGCTTGTTGTCAAACCAAGAGCTTGGATCGAATCGGTATATCTATATCGATCGATTCGATCTTCATTGACACAAATAGTTCATGGGAGAAAATTGAGTTATTTAGGCTCGGGAGAACTAATCGCGTGAACTGCTAGTTTTCGAATACTTGATATCCATCCTAGCCACTATGGGCACATATGCCCAATCGACACATCTATGGGAATCAATATTGAATTGATTTTAACGACACAAATTCAGCTTGATCGCTCATGGCGCTATTTTTTTTTTTTCCTAGTGAATATTAGTAAATATAGTGTTCAATCAATCAATCATGTAATAATTAATGGAAACTTCTTTTTGAATAATAGCATTGTAAATATTCATGATTAAATTCAAATATTCCATTGGATAATATTTTATTATAATTTTTTATTTTACCAATGGGATTTTTCATGAGAAACTTCACCACTCGTACAAGATCACACGAAAGCATCTGCCAAATCTTTGTGGGGGATGAGGGCCTCGACAATATATATCATTTTCTTTGCTTGAAATCAATTACAAAGAAGAATCAACTATCAATCAACAAACAACATGTAGTACGTTACTACGTACCATTATATTATTGGTCAGGGACAACGTAAGAATGTGTATGAAAAACGTTTTTAAAGTCTTGTATAGACGGTATAGTACGTATACTGTACTAATTAAGTCTTTCAACACTACAAATTAAAAATAATATTTTGCAACGTTCGGCACATGTCGCAAAGTGCAACGTTGCCGTAGAGTGTATGAATATGTTCGCGTGTACGTTGCAAAGTGCAATGTATCTCATCACATCAATCATGTGGTGTGAAAAATCAAGTCATTTCAAATGTGATATCACTCGTAATTAAGTATTTGGGAATTTTCAATTACTAAAAAAAGTTGATGTGCCAAGGTATATAGTGGGGGACATAATCGGAAAGAACTATCAAACAAGAATAACAAATCTCATCATTTCCCATGGTGATCAATATGTGTAGTGCTGTGAAATATAAGTTCAATATCCTCACTATTTAAAATTCGAAAATTCCTAACATTTTATCTTAATGCATGAATGCAACTATGAAACTTAGGCTTAAGCATAACCTTGTCTGCTTTAAAGAGATAGAGAGGAATAAAATATTCTCTTTCTAATTTAAATTTTTATATGACTTTATATGAAACTTAGCCTTAAGCATAACCTTCTCACATACGGATCGAATTGACGGATTTAATTTTTTATCAGAAAGTTTGCGTACACAATTTTTTTAAATGAGCAGCGACAAAACTTGAGCTCAATTTCTCGTCTTGCTATAAAAATGAAGATAAAGTTTGACCTAGACCTATTGTTCAATGCATGCTTGAGAAGATGAGGACATATTCATCTTTATCTTTATATAATATTATATAAAGGTTAGGTAGTTTTTAAAAACAATTTCTCGCTCATTTTCAATTTTCATATATAATAAGTTCCCTTAAAATTAAGCAGTGTAAATGTAAAGCGAATTAGTACGAAAGCAAAATGAATGTATGCCAAATGTGAATGTGAAATCTGGATAAATGTGAACTCATTTATTACCTTAATTATAGAGTGTGTGTGTGTGTATTAATCAATTTTAATTTTATTATTAACACTAATACTGAATTAATTCAATTAATATTTTTAGTTATCAGTATTAAAGTTATCATTTAGTTATTTTTTATTTTTTATTTGTTGTTCTTAATATTATAAATTCTATGTGTATTCATCACTATAAAAATTGTGTTTTAATTATTATAATGGTCAAATCATTTGTCATTTTTAATATTAAAAATCATATTTTCTAAAATATATATGTAGTTAAAAAAATGCGCTACTTATAAATAATTTATAGAAAAAGTTATTGAACGAAGACTAATATTGAATAATTAATGCTTTGATTTCTTTTTAGTTAATAATATCAATAGAATGATTAATATTTTTTAATCATTCTTAGTTTTAATAAATTTTTAAAGATTATAGGGTATAAGATTTTTCGTATAATTTCGTAATCTCCAACTTTAATCAGTTTTTGGCTATTTGACTTTGATTTTTTTAGAATTCTTTTGGTGAAAAAATGATTTTTTTAGAATGTATAGTTAAAAAGTAGTATGACATTGTAAAACATAAATTTTTTAAAGAATGTGTGATTGATAATGAATGTTCAGAACAATTGATTCTTGAAAAATCAATTCCATATGGATAAAGTACTATGTCTTGTGAGTAAAACAACCGCTCCGCTTTTATGAATCAAGATGCATAGATGATTTCGTAATATATAAAGTTAAATGTATTTGTGATATACATTCATTAAAATTTAATCAAAACTAACATTTCATGTTACTTAATTTGCTACATACATTTAAATATATGACCACATATATTTAATTTGTAATTTTATTTGTTTAATAAATATAAATATCAAATATTGTAATAAGATAGTTATTATCAATTCTAATAATATTATTTGGATAGTGATATATTATTTGTGATTATCTAGAAATTATATTTTGAAAAGATTAATTACATCAATAATCATTAAAATTGAATAGTTATGCAAATGGTTATTGAAGTTTTTTTTTTTTTTAAGTAGTTAGTTATTTAAGTTCCTAACTATTATAATTATGGAAACTTAGTAAAAAATAATAAGTAAAAAAAATTGGCCCATATTCAGTACACTTTATCCAAACCCTCATTTTTTTTAAAAATAATTTTCAACTAACATTCTATTAATAAAATAATCTACATATAAATTAAAAATAAATAAAAAATACTTTTTAATAGCTCATTGTATCAAAATTTACTGTTACGAACTACATTATTTGAAATATAGTGAGTCTCAATCAAGTGGTTAAGTATACATTCTCTATAAAATCATTAAACTCATTTCCTAAAATGATAATTAATAGTATTAATTCACTATATATTATTCATTTTAGATAAAATTCAGATTTAAAATAATCCAATTGAATGCGAATTTTTAAATAGTTGCATTTTTCAAGTCCCGACCCGAAATTTCTTGGTTCGTCTTCCCTCTTGAAAATTAATTACAATTTTTTTTTAATTCGTAAAAAAAAAAAAAAAAAAAAACTTTGCCGATATCACATAAATATTTTTATTTAAAAATAGAAAATGAAAGAGGATGAAATAAGAACATTCATCAATTTATTTTTATTTTTCTTTTCTTTTCTTTTCCTTTTTTTTTCATTTTAATAAAATTTTGAGTGTATATCACAAATTTATCTATTTTTTCTACTTATTACAAATTCTATTTAAATGTAATTTTTTTTCCATTTTAAGTATTAAATCAATTCAAATTAAAATATCTAAAGAAATTTTTGAAACGATAAACATATAAACCGTAAAAAAAAAATTTAAAAATTAAGGTATGTGTAATGTGCCTTTGTAAATCTTCATTCATTTCTCATTTTTAATTAAATATTAATTTCATATGTTAAAATATAAATTTGATATATGTAAGTAACAAATAATCGTGCATCGCACGAGTGTAACACTAGTTTATAATAATTGAGAAATCTTCTGTTGCCCGTGAAGGGTAATCCCGTCACACACACGTCCACCTGTGACTTGGACGGGAATACTCATCACGGGCAACAAAAAAATTCTGTATGATAATACACCCTTCAGAATGTATTGGGATCTTTCTCAAGACAAAGAACACAAGGATTGTGGATTAAATAGATTTTTGTTGAAAAAACTCTTTGAAATACATCTCCTCTTTTGAGGGAGAAGTACAATGGACTGCATCATTAGTGTTTCCACGATGTCAATTATGGTCATAAAAAAATTAGTTAAAAGGAAGAAAATCATTGAACTTGGGAATAGAATAATTGTATATTAGGATAGTTGTGGAGCACAAACAAAAGCAAATTTATTTTGTATAATGGTATCCTCCGCTGAGGTTGACTCCCACCATTTTAAAGTGTGATTGATTGAAATTTTAGAACATATTCAACGGTGGACATATTATATGTCACAAAATGGTTGTACAATAAAGAATGATGTGGGAGCATATGTCAAAACCTACTCTATATAGAAAAAGAAGTATTTATGAATATTTTGATAAATTTGAGTTTACTAGATTTGTGATGAGATTACCAAATTGATTCTTTCCATTATATGAAGATATGATTGTGGACAAATCAATCATTTTATTATAAACTCCAACTAGAGGTAATGGTGAACAGACGCGGAGCTAGTTCAGCCCCAGTGCAGCCACACTGGACCTTTAGGCTACCCTGAGTCTGGCCAAAAAAATAAAAAAAAATTGAAAGTTACACCCACCCCTACATTTAAAAATTAAAATTCATAAATGAGATGAAACCTACATTACTTCAAAATTCAGGTTATAATTAAGAAATAATTAATTAATAAATTAGAATAATAAAATAAAATTAATTATTTAACCATATTTCAATCATACACCACTCTACACCATTTCAACCCTAATTATATTCTCCCTAGTCTTTGCACTTCGTACAGTCTCTCTCAAACGGCTTCCTCTCTCAAATTGTTCAAACGGCTTCCTCTCCCACGGTTGCCGCCGGATCTGCCACTACTTCCACTTCTCCGGAAAGAATTATATAAAGGATTTGTGACCCATGAGGTTTCTGGAATGAATGCGAAAGGGAGAGCGAGTAGCCTTCGCTTGGGAGCCGAGCCGAGCCTCGTGGCGGCACTACGAACGGAGGACGACTGTAATACAAATTTAGCGGTGAAAGAAGCAGTAAGAATGGCCATTTCTTTGATTTATCTTCCGTCGAATCTTGAGAAATTTAAGGTGTTTTTGAGTTAAGCCTCAAATCGTGCATTGTTGAGAGTTTCGACTTCATCGAGTTTAGTTGGTGGACATTATCAAATCTGGAGACGGGGATATTTGAGGTGAGATTTAATATTTGTGGGTCACAGATGGTGGTGTTGGTGGGGTGGTGCTGTGGTGGTGGGTGAGGTTGTAGTGTAGCGGTGTGGTGATTGTGGTGTGGCAGTCTACTGGATGCGATGGTGCATTGGGCTGCAATGATAGTGGTTGGTGGTGGTGATGCTTTGTGTGTAAGCAGTGTATGCTAGTTGATTGCATTTTTATTTTTATTTTTAATTTTTTGGGGTTGAGGTTGAAGTGGTGGAGGCATAGATGACGATAATGATATTCAATGGTGATGAGCAAAGATTACAAGTCACATGTTGTTTTTGGTAATTTATTGAAGTGAAAATAAACATAGGTGGTGGCGATGAGGTGGTGGTGGGCGGCGACATTGAGCCGATGGTGGTTGTGGATTGATGGTGGTGAGACGGTGACGTGGGCAAATTTCCGGATTTATTATGAATTAATAATATAATAATTGTGGCTTAAAAGATATGTGATCTAATAATTTGATAAGTTATGACCTAAAAATAACTTGAGATCAATTAATTTAAAACTTGTGGCCTTGAAATTATTTGACTTAAAGAAATTATTATTGTGACCTACTATTTTAATAATTTGTGACCTGAAATAATTTGAGATCAATTAATTCAAAACTTGCAAAACTTGTGACCTTGAAATTATTTGTCACTTTAAAAAATTGTTATTGTGACCTACTATTTTGATAATTTGTGACTCTGAAATTATTTGTGACTTAAGCAATTTGTGTTTTGTGACCTGAATTTATATAATTAACAAAATATTTTTAATTATTAAATTTAAATAAATAATTATAACTACAACTTGATTTTTGAAATTTTTTAAGTTATATCTTAAAATTGAAATAATGTATAGTAAACAGTAAACACCTTATATATGTATTTTTCCCAAAAAAACTACTTAATTTCTCGTTAGCGAAAGCAGAAGAGTAGAACCACAACCCTAGCTCCAAGTCGTTGCCTCAACCTCGAACCCCAAGCCACAAGCCTGTATCCTACAGACTTTGATGGCTCACGGGCAAACCGACACTCCTATTGAAGACGCCTACTCCCTGTAAGTGGCCAAAAGGCTCAAAGCCATATGACTCTGGTGACGCCGCGACACAGATCCGGCCCTGAGATATCGAGGCCTTAAGCGACATTATACGGGGGCCTCCGATAAATAATTTGAAAAATAAATACTAAAAATATAAACAATTTTTTTAATAAATAAAAATATCTAAGAATAGAATAACTTCATTCTTATTTCTCCCACATAAACAAAATCCTAATATACTACTCAATCGCCAAAATTATCTGTCGAACTCTTTTTTTCCTAACCCTTCTCCTAGACTGAAAAGAATCCACCAAATATACTTTCTTCAACTTCTTATGATTAATTATCTATGTGCCTACATAAAAGACTAATATGATGAATAAGCTATAGTAATAGAATGTAGAATCAGAGAGTTACACTAAATGTTACTCCGACTTTAGTTCAACGTGCTGCTTATAAACAGACTAAACAGTAAGCCTTCTTTGTTTTTTATATTGCAATAGAGGGAAAATGAAAAGAAAACCAACAAATCAATCAATAATCATAATCCATTAAAAGATAACAATGTAATTTATAATTTATTCAATAAAAAAGAATAATCTAAATCATTATGAAAAGATTTTACCTTCGCCACTATATTTCAGCCTTTTGTTTGAGGGAAAAATGGCACAAAATCAATTAGTAAATGGAAAAGTGAGAAAAGAAAAACTTTATTTTTCAAGATGAAAAGAAACCAGAATCTAGGAAGTTCTGCTTTCACTTCAAATTACGAGTCATCGGCCAACTCACTGAAATGGGGAAGAGGAAACGTTTATTTCCATTTGGGCTAATATAGGTTTAGGCCATTATAGATTTGGGCTTGTTTAAAAGGGAAAATGATGATTTAAACATTTTGATTAATGCTTAATGGTTAGACTTAGGGGGGTTTATTCAATTTGGATTTCGAAAGATATTTAAAGACTTTTTTTGATGGACTTTTTTTAATGAATTTCATTGAATTTTATTGACTTTTATGGATTTATATAGACTTTTAAAAACTTTCGTGGACATTTATTTAAAAGACTTTCATATACTTTCAAAGACTTTTATAAATTGATTTAAAAGACTTTCAAATACTTTTAAAGATTTTTATTTTTTAATTGAAAAACATAAACGCTAATAGATTAATTTTCGTATGATGTGAATATGAATCGTTAATAATAATTATATGTAAAGTAAATTACCAAAAAAAAAAAAAAACAGCGTGAGAAATATAAATAATTTTAAGACGGATAAACATTTGTGATTAAAAAAAATGGGGGAAAAATAAAATCACATTTGATATCGACATAAAAATTGTACTATGTTCATAAAAAAATTTCTAGAGAAAATTCTTGAATCACTTTACTTATTATTATTTGTTTTGACACAATTTATTTATTATTTTTCTATAAGATCTTATGGAATTTTAGTTAGATTTATTTTCATAAAAAAATCGAAAAAAAACGATGAAAAAAAAAGAGAGTCCAAATATAAAGAAAAAATATTTAAAATAAAAAAAATACAAAAAGTTGAAGAGAAGAGAAATAATGATTTGTTTAGTCAAATGTTTAAGGTTTCTAAAAATAATATGAAAGAAGAAAAATATAAAATAAATAAAATTACAATTTAAAAGATTTTTTTTTTTATAAAAGTCTTTCAAAATCTTGGAGGTTAATGAGAGACAAATAAAGAGATTTTGTGATTGTACTTTATGTTTAGAAGTTAGTACATAGAGGATTTCGTAGGAGTCTTTAAAAATCATTGATAATTTGAATAACACGAGACTTTTAAAGACTTTTAAAAGTCTTTATATAATACACCATGACTTTAAAAGACATTTTAAGAGTCTATTAAAATCTAGATTGAATAACTCAAGATTTTAATGGATTTAAAAAAGTCTAGATTGAATACCCCTAGACTTTAAAATTCCATCAAAGTCTTTAAATTTCCTTCCAAATCCTAATTAAATAAACCCCCCTTAATGAAGTTCGATTTAAGAAAATGCTTGCCATTGCTAGGTGATTTTCTGATTTATGAATATGATGAAAAACTGAAAATGAAATTGATTAATGAGTAATGACTATGTAATTAGTTATTTATGTCTTGTTGTCTACTGATATTGATTTGGAATTGAGATATTTTTAATTGATTTAATTACTGATTATCTTTGTTAGAATTTTTGTTATTTGAGATTTGTGGTTTGTTGAGTTGATTTAATATGAAATTAGTGGTTTTTGTTTTGTGAAGTTCATTTGTTAGTTTCTAAATATAACTTGTCATTTGTGCTATTTGGTTTAATTTTTCTCAAAAAAATAAAATAAAATTGTTCCCCCAACCTCATTTAATTTTCATCCGCATTGACTGAAAATCCTGGCTCTACTCCTTATGGTGGAGTTACATTTTTGGACTTGATATTCCTAGGGTGTAAGAAGAAAAGTAAAAGTATTGTGGAGTGTGTCGTGTGCAAATATCCGTTTGGCATAAATAAATTGATAAGCAACACATTTTTTAAAATTACTTTTTAATTACACATTTTCAAAAATCATTTTTTAACATATGTTACCTTTAAAATATCAAAGAATTACATTCTTTGTTTATAAATAAAATTTTTTTACAAGATTATCCTTCACACAAGCTACCGTAGAATGAAGGCATTATTCAGTATTTTGTGATCAACTTTGTAATAATTGTCACCCAAAAAGTCCAAAAAAATGAATGTGTACAATCACTCATTTAACCCATCTCCATTTATTACATTTTGCTGCAGAAATTTCACTATTTTTGTCGTCGGTGAAATTTTAAAATTCGTGAAAAATATTTGCTCACTAGAATTTTAACATCCTCTTCAAAAAGTATTTTTACCTAGCAGAAGTGGAAGAACCCTCAACACTCAGATGCATGTGTTGGCTCATGTTTATTAGTAAAATCACATTTTACCCACACATTTCGATGAACTTACACGAATTAACAACTTATCTACCATTAATTTTTATCTAATGCTTATAAACACTTCCCAAACAACTCTTAGGTAGTGCTTGAAATGGTTTATTTTCCATGAAATTGAAATTAATTTTTCCACTTTAGCTTTATTGTTGTTTGATTTGTTAAATTTGCATTGAAAAATCAATTCTTACCTTCCTAAAAAGAATTTACAATTCCATGATTTAATGGCAAATGAATTCTTAAGGGTTTGGTGATAATTGATTTCCATGACAATTTATAAATGCCGTATTTGGTCATTTTTGTTGATGTTGACTGACTTATTTTTTTAAAAAAATTAACATTATTATTATGAAATACAAATTTATGAAAAATTAAAAAATATATATCTTTTTTTATTAAAATAGCAAAATGTTGATTTATTTGTCATAAAAAAGAATGTTAATCAAATAACAAAACTTGAAAATTTCTAATTTTCTCATCTAGAAAATTAATTCAGTCAAACACTTTAAACTTGTAAATTCCAATTCTCAATAATTCAATTTCCTCAAATTCGTTTTCTTCCACTCAAATTTCACCCTTACTATCAAACGGACCATTAGATACCTTGCATTCCTCCAATGCCTCAATCCTCAATCGCATATCAGCTGACCTTGCTTTCTATTCAGCGAGATTATGACCTTCATTAACCCCCCCAAATAAAATGACCAGGAATTCCTCTGGACTGTGAGGTGAAGATCTTAAACCAACACATCAATCTTTTAAGGTAAACCACACTTCGAATCTACAATAATTGAGCTCAAACTCTTATTTTGGTCAACTCAAATTGGTTGTGCTAGTTCAATGGGTCTGCCATTTTAGCCACAAAACAAAGGTGCCTAAAAATTAAATGATCCTTAAAAGATTCCACTGCAGAGTCATACTGGTATCATTACGGTCCTCATAAGCAGTTCAAAGAGAAGGGGAAAAAAGAACTTGAGGATAATATACATATTCAGACAAATGGTTCCACAATTTCGAAGACAAAGTTCGAACTTCGAAGAACAGACTGCACCTCAAAATTAAATGCAGACGCTTAATCCTAGTAGCCACAGAACATCACCTCAGGAACAAATGGGAAGCTACTAGTTGAATATTGTGTAAAAAAACAAAGCAATGAATGTACAAGGACACTATATAGAAGGTATAAAGAATATGATCTCAGAAAAGTGTACATTTCCAGGGAAAAAGAAGAACAGAGCCTGAAGTGCTTATCTTGCTCATAGCCAGGAAAAAAGGATGGATCAAACATGCAGACCTTGGGTTCAGAGCAACTATAATGATGCAAAAAATTATTAACATGACAAAGTCATCATATGGCCGATAGACATGCAAAACATGGACCATACCTAGCCTAAATATAATTATTCGTTAGTTTCTCTAAACCACAAGTCAAGAAAGAGAAGGAAATTTTAAGAACTTGAGAAGTAGCACAATTCACAATGTCAGTGATGTTGGATAAGTAACCAATTCCAAAAGCAAAGCAAGAATAAGAAGAAATGGCCAAAGGGATTTTGAATTCCTTCGTACATCTAGAAATATGCGCTAAATCCACCAACACGTGGTCAGAGCAAAACCACAATCATATTATGTTATCAAATTTGTTCCTATTTTTTTTTAAAAATAAAAGCATTAACTAGCATAAAACTTTTTTTACAAAAGTTCTATCCTTATAGAACTTTTTAATTCTCTTAGAAGTTAGATGGGAATTGCCATTACAATACAGAGTAACCACTTATCATGAAGACCCCCACCAGTTCCACTGCTACAGAGGTTTACACACCAGAATCCTTAGTATCAGAATTCTTATTCCATTGTCACTAAAATATCAACAGTCTCTTCACCCTGAAAGTTGAATCAATTAAGTGAATTCAAAATTATCGAACTTCCATGTTAATCTAGAAAGCACCTACACGCGCCACAGAAGCCAGCTTGTTGGTGCCCAATGTGTAGACAGGCTCTGAGGTATGTCAGGTTCCCTCCTTCAAAGTAATTCACTAATTTGACTACCTACACCCGTAGAGATTTCTCAATCGCAAAATGGATCGAACCCTTGGGTACTAAGAAACAACAAGTAGTTCAATATTTACATATAGATCATGAATGTTTGAATCCATATTATGAAATGAGACATGGCTTTTGCTAACTCGTCCGCAACCGCGAAATGAAATTAGAATGGAATAAACTAAAATGAAACAAAAGAAACTGAAGAACTAAAATATGCTAGTGGGAATATCAAGTCCAAACAGCCAGAGGAGGAAAAGGTGCTGGTTGGGGGTTTGCCCAAAGGTAACTATGAAAGATACAAGTAAAATGCAAAAGCAATAATATGCACCTAGTTGATAATAAAAATAATGAGCCAAAAGGGGGGGTCATAAATTAAGTTGGCCAGAAGACAAGGTAACGACTAATAAAAGGCCCCATGTGTGAGGGACAAGTAATTGAAGCACAATTTCGGCATTTCTGGTCATTGTGTGAGTGAGTGCCCGCTAAATCTCGGTTTGAAGAATATTTCGCAACGGATTTTTTAAGAATAACCAAGTTGCTAATGAAGAATGCAATCAGATTGCTAGTTTGAATGATATTATAATTCCAAAATATTTATACTGTTTCACTAAATGAGACTTGTGTTTACAAATTTAAGCTATTGAAGTTACTTTCTATAGCAGAAACGCAATTTGCTTCTCTTATGATGCTTAAAAGATCTAAGCTTATCAAAAGTGGTCTTGAAGTTATGAATATAAGTCATAACTGGTCATCCAATCGAGAAGATGACATGTGAAAGGAAAATTTTGTCAATTAAAAAGTAGTTAATGATCTTTGGCAAGACTCAGTGCATTTCTTAAACTTTGTGATACTGATAAACATCAACTTCACTTAGTTTATAACATGTGAAATACAATGAGAAAGGTAAAAATAGAGATGGTGAAAGCTATAATCTCCAAACACGATAGAAAGCACCAACCATAACTTTCATCATTTCATGATGTCATTCACCACACTGGGTTTGGCTCATTCTTTAAATCAAGATCATTTAAAGAGCTTGTTTGCTCTATCAAAAGTTTTTACCAAAACTTTTCAAATTCAATCTTAACCATTTATCTTTAGTCAAGCCAACAATTTTTTACTTTTCAAATCAATCTAAACCACACATCCATCAACAAACACAAAAAAAATCACAAAAATCAAAAAATTTCCATGGACCGAACGGGCTCTAAATCATACATCTTTTCTTTACTTATATCTTCACACTTTGTTTCTAATTAATCCATTTATCATATTTTTTGTTCTTTCTATATCAAACTATATATATGATATAGTGAAAATGCCACTACACCCACTGTATAAAGATTTAGAAATTTGACAAGGATAACGAAGAACCTCAAGATATACTTGTCAAATGAAAAGCATTGAAGCAGATGAGGATTGCAACTAATTCTCAATTTTGGGCCAAAGATTCAGGTCATTTTGCAGTTAGTATTGAAATTACTAGTGCAACCATCTTCTTCATCATGTTGTGAGTGAAACTAGAGTATTTGTTTCTTTTGTGATTTCTTTTAAAAGGAATAAGGTAGCTCCAACACATACAGAAAATTCATAGCAATCTTCTTTTTATTGAGAAAACAGTCGAGAATATTGAAAAAGAGAGATTGCAATGTAGGTTATTAACGATGTTACATTTAGTTAATTCTAAAGATGGTAGTCTACTCGATGTTGCTTATTTATATCTACATAAATCAGTGTTGGAAGCAAAAGTACCTAGTGGTACAAAGAGATGAAGATCTTGCCTCTTGGCAACTAAAGTAGATATGATAAATTATTGTTTTTAACTTCGCGCTGACAAAATATGTATGAATTATAGTTGAAGACAGGTAAGTCTTAATGGGTTGTTGGCTCCACCTATTATCTTCTATGAAATGTTGTTGGCGTGCATATTCCATGTTAATATTGGTGATAGAGTTTTCCTTGAATTGATTCTATAAATTGTAAATATTTACACGCTGCATTTTAGGGAAAAGGTTTCACTAGCCGCCTTAGGCTTAAAGGTTGATGCATTAAGGCCGATGCACATGGGTTTTGGCGCCTTGCAAAGGTTGCCTTCAACGTGCTTGTTATAGTATAGATGGAAATAACAAGTAGCAATGGTAGCATCATTGCATTAGATAAAGGTGGTTGGTTTAGTCCCATTACAATCAAACAAGGGTAGAAAAACGATATTCAAACATTCCCCTAAGGAAAAAAATACCATACAGCCCACTAGTACTTAGCCCCGTCTATTTCGCAATGACAATGGGAAGGAATAGAATTACTCAAAAAATCATTAAGGGAAGGGAGGGGAATGGAGGGCCTTGGATGTCATGGTGGTCTCAACGATTGCCATCTATAGGTGTTTTGAGACTAGGGAGCTCTGGAAATGAGTTGACTAATCATGGGGTTACATTGTATTGTATTGTATTGTTCAAAGAAGTGAAAAGGGACGAGAAATTTATCACGAACTATTGATTCGTTGAATACTGTTCCTAGATTGAAGATAATAAATATAAATCTAGCATAAAACTTACAAGCTACTATTGGAACCTTATATGTTGACATCAAGCAACTACAATGACATGAAACAAGCAAATTACCAATTGGCCCTTCAACATATGTTACATTAATCAACAGAAATGATACAAAGTACAAAAATTATGACAAAGGGAGTACCCAATAGCATACTTCTAGAGATACTTACTTTAGAATATAATTGGTAACGATCCCCAAAAAATAAAAAATAAAAATAGTTAAGAAACTTGCATCATCATGGCCATATGGAAATAGTACTTAAAAATCACAATTATGAATTATGTCTACTAAAAGTATTAGTAAATTAAATTCCTAAGTTTCTATGCATGAGCTTGGTAGGCTTTAAACTCCAGTTATTTTCATAACAACTTTACATCTAATACTCTGATAAGATCACCTAAGCACTGTGAGAAATAGCATTTACCCAAGCATCTAAAGACCGAAATTACTAATAGCACCCATCAACCTCACAAGGCATGCTACGAGCTCAAAAATAAAACTTAGTAGCATACCATTTATGAAAATATAACTCATCCAGGAGTGCAGTTAATTCTGTAACCATATTCTTTCTTCATACAAAACTCTAATTGCTTGAACTTTCATGTTAAGTTGAAGTTACTCGAGTAAAACCTCTCAATTAGCATAATTTAAACAAGACGCCTTACAATCCATACACCTTGCAAAAACAAAAGTTATACCTATTATGCAGTTCCCTGGTTTTCCCTCCTTCCTCATACTCGTGAAGCATGGATAAACTTAAAAACAACTCAAAAAAATGAAATTAACTAGTTTAATTATATTGAAGTTGAAGGTAGAAATTTAATAACCAGATTTTTATTTCTGCAACATAGAATTCATTATATATGGGGACAGTTTCTCACTGAATAAACTTCACTTAAACTCAATGTTAGATCCAACACAGAACGAAACCCACTGAAAAGCAGCACACTTTATATACATATTTTATCATGAAATTATAGATTAACACAAACTCATTAACCATTAATTAAATCTTACGTCAATAATCAGTGCGATAGTTACTGTAATGGCCATCTCTTGAAGCCATCTCATTTTCAAGTATCTCCGCTATCTTCTCTTCCTCGGACTTTATCCGTTCTTCCAGTGCCAACCCTCCGAGTGCTCCAGTCACGCCTCCAACTGCCAATCCTGTACTCATTCCCATTCCAGATTTTTCACTCCCTCGTTTCTGGTGATCATAGAGCGCATAATCCACTGGGGCACTCGGCCCTGGTCCACCATAGTTAGACTGCCTCTCAAAAAACGGTCGAGGAGGAGGTGGTTGTGGCACCTGCGAGTAGTAACCAGGATAGTAACTTGAGTAGGGATCGGAGTACGTGGTGTATGAGAAGGATTGAGGTACAGGAGGTGGTGGCGGAGATGGCATAGACGGAGGCGGGTGAACCATTGGAAGACTGGAATAAGGAGCAGGAGAGTAACCTCTGTAGTCGCGTCCGGGGTAGGTCGGCAAAGGAGGGGGAGGTGCAGTAGAGTACATATAGCTGGATGGAGGGGCAGCTTGGTAATTTTCACTGGGGCGTTCTCGGAGAGACAATTTCAATCGGATCTTCCCGTGGGGACGACCTGAGGGGCGTTTAAGCACAAAAGATTTGACTCGAGTAGCTGCGTTTGAGTCGACCAGGAGTTCCCTGAGTTCGATTCGGAGGGTGCCAACCAAGGGTTTCGACGTCTCCGAGGGTCGGGAGTGGAAGATCTCCAATGTGAGCAGAGAATCTCTAGGAGGAAGGGAAAGCGGCAAAATAAACCGCTCGTTCCATACAGGTCGGTCCATTCCGAAATCATCAGGCTTGGTGGCTAGGCGACGATCCGGGTCGACCCAGAAGATCACGTAAGGCCTGAGTTCCCCCTGACGCCAGTTGACATTCTTCAAGTGCTTTGCGTTGACGACCGTAATGTCGAGATCGTAGAGCTTCGATGACGCCGGCGGCCGTGAATTGATGGAGGCTGTTTCCATGGTAACGAATTAGGACCTGAATAACGTACGCCGGTTGTGTAATTGGAGTGCAAAGGTGAAAGGACTAGGGTTGTGGAAAGGAATTTTTATATTTTCTGGAAATGTGGAATTTTTTGGTGCAAGATCTTGTTTGGCAAAACTAGTTAGCTGTGCGTTATACGTGGCTTTATAATGATAATGATATTATGAAATATATTTAAATATTTTGAATTGAATATCTCATTAACACACATCAACTATTTTTAATATATTTTTTCTAAAAATTGTATAAATTAAAAGCACGTATTTACATGTTGATTATCTATTAGATTAATAGTGGGTCAGTATTTTCGTCAAGACAACAATTGAAAAAGATACCAAACTTGCTAATAAATTGAAGTTAATTGACTTAATTTTACCAACTTTGATACAGTCATAATTAGGGTCACAATGAGAATCATAATTTGTTTACGTGGTGCAATCCTCTCTTTGCACACATCACATCATCTTTTAAATCAACAATAATAACACCTCCACATCATCAAATTGTCATCTACATTGTCAAAATAATTGTACACTTCGATTAATTCTAATTTCTCTAAATTGAAAATAATTTTTTTTAAAGCTAGGGCTTGCATTAAGGTGAAATAAGATATATATCAGTACATAACTTTAACATATTTATTTTTTCAAACTATTGTCAACTAAACGATATTTTTAATGTATTACTTTCTCAAATACTTGTTGCGTGCAATATTTATAAATAATTGAAGTCGATACTTGAATCCAAAAAAATAAAAATTCTGAAAAAATATTGAACCACTTGAAAACATAAATGTCAGTTCTTTTAGCTGATAAAACAATAAGTTATATATACTAATAAAAAAATATAATGAGGAAGGCTAAAGCCAAGTCCCATGCGATCTGGGGCCTTGTCAATGTTATGCTTGTACTGCTTGAGGAAGGCTAAAGCCAAGTCCTTCCACTTGCGAATGTAGGATCGATCTAACTGTATATATCACCAGGAAGCGGCTCCCGTAACCTACTGTTGATGTGGCATTAACGTCTCTTGTTGGTGGAAGGACAAATAAAATGCCCAATGTCTTAGAGAAGTAGCAGTGGGGGAATATAATAGGTCAGAATGAAGCCAAATCTTTTTGCTAGAAGGGCTTCTTTTCGAAAAGAATAAGGCATAGGCTGTTGAAAGTTCAGTGTCTCTTAAAATCACTAAACATAAATATATAGATTGCGACATTATACCTTAAAATACAAATGAATTTGGAAGAAATTAATAATAAATAACAGAAATGATATCAAATTTATACAGTAACATATTAGTAAAAAATTTGGTGGTCAATATTTATTAGTAACGTCATTTCCTTTATAAAATAGAACCTTTTTCATGCGTAAATAAATTTGAAATTTATTTTTAATTATAAAATTGTTGTAAATATTATTTTATATTGGTGAATGACAATTGTACACATGTAGCCCTAGATATTATTGTTTTGTATATCTTTATTCTCCCCTATATATATGGGACTTTTGGTACATAATAAAATACACAAGTTTATTGGTGTTTCTACTTTTCTTTCTAGTTTATAACACGTTATCAGCACGAGTCTCCACCATATATCAAAATATTAGTTAGAAAGTAATATAATATGCGCTGAAATTAATTTGGTGACATATGATTTTTTTTATAGTTCCAAAATCAATGGATTTTGAATTTGATTATTCAAACCAATTACTCCAAACTATGTTGCTTTGTGTATACTGGAGTTCAATCAGTCGTCGAGTATATCTTTTTGATCGGTATATTTTTTATTATTACATTATTAGAATATTACTTTTCACCTTTATACGTGAGGCTCAAAGTCATGCTTTGGGCTGGCCTTCTATCTTGCCTGATCAATACAAATTCACGACGTCTTACAATAATTTAGGGATTCGAAATATAATAGGTCGGGGTTGCCTTGATCAATGGATCGATCACATCTATGACCAACAACCAAATAAGCACATGGTCGGGCAAGAATGCCCCGACCATGCATAGATCGGGATTGTTGCCCGACCTTATTAGGTTACCAAATCCGCTCATCTACAAGTTGACATGTCTGCCCGAACTTATCCTGTAACCAAGGTCGGGTATTCCCGCTCTTGTCTTGTTTAATCCTATAGTGTTTTATGGATGGTACATCCCGGCCATATTACGCCTACAAGTCCAATACAAACGGGTTCAAAGCTTTATTCGTTTATGGGCTTTACCAATGGGCCACCTTCTTGGGCTCTCGAAATAAGACATAACCTATACGGGAACGTCCTAAAAAATGGGGAAGTACAATTATTGTAAGGTTAGAATTCCTCCTAAAAGGTAAGTTTATGCTAAAAGGACTCCTTCTTTAATTAAAAAAGGTTATGGACTTTTCAGCCCTATAAATACATCTCCTTTGATCACATATTATTCATTCATAACTCTTTACATATATTCTAGTTATATATTTTCTGCTTCTCTCCAGAATACTAATTCTCACACCGGAGGGGCGACGGGGAGAATCCTCCTTGCCTTATTGCAGGTCATCCAAGGCGAAATAATTCATCTTTTCCAGTGATCAAGCAACTCCAGATCTTGCCACGTCGAGGTTTCTTGGAAGCTTAGATCATCATCTCCAACAAAATATCAGCTTTTGATCTCGCCACATCAAGGTCAGAAAAATGACCGAAACAATTGGCGCCATCTGTGGGACTCTGATCAAAAAATCATGTTGTTCAAAGATCAATTTCCAACTAACGAAATAAGAAATTCAGAAAATTGAAGATTTCGTTACGGGAAAAATGGGTAAATGGAAAAAAAGTGTCCGTAAAATTAAAGATAATCACGTTTAGACTCTCTTGGAATTGGAGAAGGAAATATGGGGTTCTTTCTTCTTCAATGACGACCACTGAGGCTTTTCATCACAGTGATCACTTCTTTGATCATTACAAAATCTTCAAAATTCCAGCGAAGAAATCTAGCAAAATATGAGTGGATTTGAGGAAGCGGGCAGCGAAGAAATCGGGCAATTTATATCAAATTCTGATCCTAAAATTGGAGTCATCAATGTAGCCGCGTCTTTGATGGGTTTATTGGAAACATCATGTATACAGTTTTCTTCTCTGGCGAAGGATGATCACACTTTCCGATCACAATCTTCCGATCGTAGTCACAACCCTCAATTGGAACCACTAGGGACGATGACCATAGGAAGTTGGTTTTCGGTTGCTGTTATCCACACCAGTTGGATCGAGACCACATAGAGCATGCACTCACTCCATGGCATTCGACTTTTCCATCCTCAATCTGCAAAAATAACCCCTTGACGACCTCACTCTGCCATAACCTCCAGATGAATGTTGCAACGAGGATTCACCTCGACGATCGCCTCAAGATTGTGGCGAATACCCACTTCACCTACGAAGTAAGAATTTCGAAATTCCTTCGTTTTTATTGGATATTTGAATTGGGAACACAACATAGCCCATGTCTAGATTCAATCTAGTGAGGGAAAATTATAAGTAAATGACAAAGAGTGTGATGTGTATCTGCAATGCCTGATCACCCTTATGCTCTTCTTCGACCTTTATCTGAAAATCAAAATCCGAGCATTTTCTCTTCATCAATATGTAACAAAAACTTATCTGAAGCCGAAGGACATTGCGTGAATTGCAGCCTGTTTAATCCTACACCTTCTTTATCTGCCGTGGTTATTAACTATTACAAATTGAGGGGAAACATAATTAGTTACAATTTAGGTGGGATGGGTTGTAAGGCCGATTTGATCTCAGTTGATCTCGCTTAAAATCTTCTACAAGTTCATCCTAATACTTATGCTTTGGTAGTCAGTATGGAGAACATTACCCTGAATTGGTATTTTGGGAATGAGAGGTCAATGCTCATTTCTAATTGCCTATTTCAAATTGGAGGGGATGCAATTTTGCTATCTAACAAAAGATCGGACCGTTGGCAATCCTAGTATAGATTGGTGCATACTTTCACAACGAACAAAGGTGCTGATGATAAATGCTTTTCTTGTGTTACACAAATGGAAAATTCTAATGGGGAGGTTAGAGTCGCTCTGTCGAAGGATTTGATGGCAGTGGCCGGTGATGCCTTGAAGATGAACATTACTACCTTGGGTCCTCGAGTACTTCCTATGTCCGGGAAATTGTTTTTCTTTGCCACATTGGTTTCAAGAAAGCTGTTTGTGTTGGATAAAAAAAATCTACAACTATCCGATTGGCACATGGAACCTTCTAGAATGACTCTATATCGATTTGGAAACACCTCGGGAAGCTCTATTTGGTATGAATTGGCATACATTGAGGCCAAAGGGAGAATTGAGAGGAGAGTCAGGACTTGGAAAATTGCCATTGGAACAAGGTTCAAGTGTAATAGTGCAGTATGGAAAGCTCTTAGGACTATAAATCCAGCCAAGGAGAAGAACCTGTGGATCAATGAAACTGACTAATTCCCCGTAGAGGTTCAGTAAATCTCAATTATCTAATATATCACGCCAGAGCTTTCTCTTCTCAGTATCCACATTTTGGATTCTTGCCAACATTTAAGTCAAGTTCCTTCTCATTCCATGGCCGATTAACAGCACCAGTTGCAAAGACTGTCAAAATGGATAGAATTGAGTCACAAATCTGCTACCAAGAGCAGTTGAAACAAACAGAAAAAGGGAGTAACCATTTTTAACTCTTCCATCTTCCTCCCTACTCTTATGTGCATCTCTAGAATTTTCTTTGGTTAACTGCTAGCTATCTTTCATTTTTCATCACAAAATTCACTACATTTTGCAAAGATTTTGCACTTGAAGCTTACTTTGGTAGAGCCTCTAGTCACTACGTTTTGTTATTTCTTCCTTGTTGGCATTAATTGTAGAGGGAGACATTGAGATGATTTCATTTGCAGGATTCATTTGCTTCCATTGAAGAATGGAAAGCTTCTAACACCATATCATTAGTTACTTGACATTTTATGGGATTTGATCAAGTTGCAGTAACCTTAATTTAACTTCAATTTATGTCCCTTATGAGAGATTTGGATAAAACGCTTCAACCGGATCTCTTATCAATTATGGTGTAATATGGCCTCCAGTTTTAATTGCTAAGCCTTTTGATCAAAGCCGCCAACGCAAATACCGCTTAATGCTAAGCATCTATTTCCCGAGGTCCTTGGTCATTTCTGGATCTGCCCTTGGAAGTGCAAAAACAAGGTTTACCCTAACACTCTTTATTAATTCAATAATCCTTGCATAATGTTGATCATGTGTTAGAGCTAAAAAAATTTCAATCCCATATTATCTGTGATTACTACTAAATAAAGAGTTAATCAACTCTAAATAAGGTTAATTATCTTTTCCCAAATTGATAATCTATTCGGTAGGTTGAGACTAGTTTATTAAATCTGTAATAGCTTGTGATATGCTTATTTATTAGTCCCTCTACTTCTTAGAACAAGTCGAGAGCTGCGACCAAGACTCAAAATGGAACGTTCTTGATACAAATCTGATAAAACCATTATGATTTATAAGCAATATGTCTAAAGGATTACAATCAATTAATTATTGATCTTTGAAAGTCTCATAATCTGTTAATATGCTGATTTAATTGATGAAATCGGATTGCAATCATTGTGACATCTTCTCTCTCTGTGGGCCCTTCACCCAATCTTTCAGGTTCTGGAGCAGCCTCGGCCATTGCCACATCACTAATCATATTTACGCTCCGGTCTTGAAACTTTCGGAAAACTTTCGGATAGCGTTTGTGTAACAGGCCCGTGATTCAGTTTGACTCCCCCTAACATTAGCTATGCCATGCTCCGTTGGGAACTTCATGCAAATATACTTCGTATGAGTTACAGCCCCTAAGTCAATGAGACCAGGCCTTCCAATTGAGCCGTGATAGGAGGAGGTTTTGTCCACAATTAAGAACTCCATGGGTATTCTAGAGAGAGTTGGAGCCTGCCCTACTTCAGTCATAAGGGTTATGGATCCTTTGGGAGTTATGCTGTCTCCAGTGAATCCATATATTAGATCTAGGACTGGAATAAGTAGGGTACTAATCCCCATTTTATCAAAAGTTACCCCATAAATCATGTTCACCGAAGCACCATCGTCCACCAGCATCCTTGACAATCCATTTCGAGCCACCACCACCCTAATAACCAGATCATCATTATGTGGGAAGTGCACCCCAATAGAGTCATCCTGGGTAAACGTGATAGATTCTGTCCTAGACATCCCAGCAGGATGCGAATGGATGTGATAGTTCACATTAGCGGGCTGTTTAGCCTCTCTGATGTACCGTTTCTGGGAGTTATTGGTACTCACACCCGGATGGGGGCCTCCCAATATAGTGTCAATTTAGCGGATCGATGGATCATTTGCAGGCATAGGCGGTTCCCTTATGTTTTTATCGTGTGCCAAGGGGTCACTCCAATCCTTGTTCATATCTCTTTGACGACCATAGACCCTTTCTTTTGTTGGGTTTTTCCATGGAGCTCGCCTATCATCTCGATTGAACTTTTGGTTACTTGGCCTTTGCGTTTTTCCTTTGTCGGGGGGAAATCACCTCCCCTTCTTCCGTGTGCCTTTTGGTCAGCCAACATGTGGATTTCCCTACAATCCTCCATAGCATGACCAAAATATCTGTGGTACGCGCAGTAGGCCCCGATCATGGGTTATTTTCCACTTCGGCTACCTTCTATCCTTCCAAGGGCCGTGGGAGGATCCGGGGCAAGCGCAGTAGAGTGTAAATTAGGGATAGCCTCCGTAATCTCAGCCGCATAACTGGATCCAGTTCCTGGAAACGGACGTAGAGCACCACCGCGAGTACTGCCGAACCTATCCTTGTTACCTCCTTTCCTATGGTTCTCTTAATTGGGGTACCCAATATTGTATCTCCCTTGAGGATGGTTATCTCTGGCCCTAGCCATTTCTTCTGAGACAATCTCCTCCTTCAACAAATCTACCAGGGCATTGTAATCCCTCGACTTTCTGCTTCGGACATCCCTCCAAAACATGCTTGTCATGTCTAGGCCTCCTTTTAATGTAGAAAACATCTCCACCTCGGTGATGTTTTCACAAATGTGCATTTCTTCTGTAAATCGAGCTAGATAGCTCTTCAAAGACTCCTCCCTTCCTTCCCTTAAATCTTGAAGGCGTTGGAGTGGGAGCTGGTTGGGCCTGGAGGAAACAAAGCCATTTTTTAAGTCTGCCTTCAAATCTCTCCAACTGTGGATGCTACCAGAAGGGAGTTTTTTATACCACCGTATTGCACTTTCCTCAAGTGTTAAAGAAAAGGCTTTGCACTTCAGTGCCGGAGTGGCTGCGACTATTTCCATGCTGGCGCAATAATTCAATAGGTGATCATCAGGGTCACCTCTGCCAGAGTACTATGTTATTTCTGGAATTTCAAAGTCGTGGGGCACGGGCACTTTCGGATGCCCTCCGTAAAGGAGCTTATTTCCTATTCATCATCCAGTTCATATGACGGTAATTTACTGTTCTCACCATAGTCGAAATTCATTGCGTCATGATATTGGTCATGGGGCGGCTGAAGGTAATCCTGCCCCTGTGGTGGCAAAACTCGGCTGTAGTTTGGCCTCTGAAAGGTCGGAAGGCCTCCTTCAGTTGGGGTCCGAGCTGCTTCTGCTCTTCTCTCTCTCCTATTTCTAGGCTCACGTGTGGGGCTCAATTTTTCCTCCCCTGCATCATTTCTATCTTTAGGCATTTGGCTCCGCGATAGGGCTTCTTCAACTCGTCTCTCCCACCTATTTCTAGGCAGAGCCATATTAGGTCGACCTGGTTCATTTCGACCTCCTCGTTTGCGCCTAAATAGGCCCCCTATATGGCTAAAAACACTGACAGACTTTGAGTGCGAGGCTTCCCCATGGTTGCTAGGTGGTTGACCTTGTTCTCTTGGTGCTTCATGCACGGGGTCCTCTTCGCCGAAAGGAACAGATTCCACCTCGTCATAAGCCTGTGGATCTTGGTAATAATATGAGGCAGTGGCCACATCAGATGGTGAGTAATTTGGCTGCGAGCATTGCGGGGGACATCACGGGTTCGTTTATAACCTATCCCCTAGCCATATAGGCGTTCATCGCAGCAGTTTGCTCTATCTGTTGTTTTTGCATTTTCAACTTCTGGACCGCCATGCGCGTCATGTCTTGCAACATGCGACAATTTCGGTGTCGGCGTGGAGGGTTAGGTTCGGCCACCCCCTCATTTACATCCTCAAGAGGTCTCTGAGGGGCCTCCTCCTCACCGTGTTGTTCCCCTCTGTTTCTTCGAGGGTTGACATCGTTATCACTTTCATTCATGTCTATAGCAATTCGTGAACTTATATTTCAAAGTTTTGAGCCTTTTTCAAGGTTATCAAACTTATGTTTCAGAGTTTTAAGCCTTTTTCAAGGTTGACAAACTTATGTTTCAAAGTTTCAAGCCTTTTCAAGGTTTTTGTTTTATGTAGCTTTTTACCACGCTTTTTCGTGGTTAGAAGTATGGTTTCCCACAGACGGCGCCAAAATGTTGACCTCAAAATCCGGTTGGACCTTGGACCAACACGTCTCAACTCCTCCCTCTTGAACACGTGGATCTCCTGCGCACTATGACAAACAATCAGTTTGCAAAGGGAGCCGAGGTGGCTCCCGTTAGCACTCCGATGCCAAAGTCAGTACTGATTTCAAGTGAATATATATATTGGGTGCAGGAAATGTAAATGTGTAAAAGAGAGAAAAGGGAGTGAAATTCGAAATATCTTGTTAGTGTATTGAATTACCAATCCTTTATTTGGAGGCAAGTGTGTGTTATTTATAGGAGAAGTTACAGTCTTTAGATGGTGGCATGTGGTGGACTTTACACATATCTTCGCCCTTGCTATTGGAGAGGTGGACCAACTTCCTTGAAGTAATCATTGCTACGTTTAGTAGGGGATGGACATCTGTCATATCCTCTGTAAATGCAACGTCTCATCAAGCAACAATCAATTGGGGAAAGTCACATTTCTCTGACACCATCCGTTGTCCCATCACCTATTCGAGGTGTTTTCCATAGGGAACCTCGGCTAGCTATAAACCAGTTCGGATAGAGAGGTTCGTGTAACGTTCCGCCTGGCAGTAGGCCCAAGGGGGTCCCTAAGTTCTGGTCATGGGCCAAGACTCATTGGACCTCTATTGAGCCCTTGCTGGTGATTCATTGGGCTCCTTTTTTTGTTAGCCCAAGAGTAAACTAACCAAGAGGGGGGTGAATTGGTTTATAAAACTTTTTCGATAAATAATCTCAAACTTAAAACCAATAGGTACAAGTATTAGCACTTAGTGTTACAAGTAACTAAACTATCAATGTAGTGTGCTATATATGTGTAAACTTAATTGATAAGGCAAGTATAGCACTAAGATAAAGCGTTGCACAATATAAATTGATAGAATAGAGTAAGTGCGATGTAAGTAAATAAAAGGGATGAGAGAGTGCAAACGCGATTTATGGAGGTTCAATCAACCAACGTGATCTACGTCCCCCGTTACCGAGCTCTCCCTCACGAGCAAGACCAAATCCACTATTTTGGTAACTTACAACAAGGAGTACCAAATCCTTAGGCGACTTACAACAAGGAGCGCCTATCCTTTACAATCGAGTTTTCACACGGCTCTCGAAACCAACAATCGAGTTTTCACAAGGCTCTCGAAACCACAAGATATAATGAATTGAATTTACAATTGAAATAACTCTCTTGACAAATGATATACTCAAATTAAGTACCGAGAGAGTTAGGCTAACACTTCAATAGATAGCAATGAATTAAGCTCGAGTGTTAGAGAAAAACTTTGATGCAAATGATAATGAAAAGTTCAATGCAATCAAACAAAGTTTTTCAAATAATCTCTTGTTAAAAATATTGAATCAAATTAAGTACCAAGAGATGCCACACTTGAATAATTAACAATAAGTTAAGCTCAAAGTGTTTAGGCAATGGAACTTTGATGAATCAAATGATAATGAAAAATGTAGCACAAATAATCAAAGTTCCTTAATTGGAATTTCCCTCTTTTAAAAGATTAAAACAAGTTTAGAACAAAGAGAGACTTACACTTCAATTCCAATATAGTGTGAAGATGTTGAAGAAATTTAAACAATGTAAAACCAAGAATCTTCACAAAACTTTCTTCCAAACACTTTGATGAAATTGATAAAACAAAGTTTAGATCAATCAAAGTTTTATGAAAATAAAAGATGAATATAAACAAGTAAGAACAATGAATTTTCACAAGAAAGTTTTTATAAAATGTTTTCTAAGTTGTTGTGAATGAATGCAAGAGAGAAGACTATTTATAGATCAAATTTTGCACATTCTGTCTTTTGCGGTCGACCTGTTCAACCATGCGGTCGACCTCAATATAGCCGTTGCAAGAAAATAGCCATTGAGTTCAAAAACAGCAGTGCGGTAGATCAGTGCGGTCGACCTGTCTTTTGTCATGCGGTCGACCTGTCTGATCTACCTCAAAAAACAGCATTTCAAGATTTTGATTTTTCAAGGTTTTCTGACTTGTTTTTCATAGTATAATCATGATTTAAGATCAAATAACCTTTGAAAAACAATCTTGACTTAGATAAAAATATTTTATGCAAGTGATGAATTTTCAAGTAGGTTTCTTGATGCATAAAAAAATCATTTTCGAGCTCGTTGAATTTCATCGCTAAAGATTGAGAGTATTATACCTTTACATATGTTAAATCAACTCTAATCTTGTATGCTTGAATTCTTGATCTTCATGTCATGCTTTTCAACCTCAATTTTGATCTTTGAATATCTTCAATTCTTTCATAATCTTCTTTGCGTCTCATGTGCTTGATCACATAATTTTGATTTATATCCTTGAGAGACGATTTGAACATAGAGTGCTTTGAATATTTATCATTACATGAAATACTTGAAGCACACTTGTTAGCAACACAATAAATTCTTGTTTGTTATGATCAAAACAATAAGGTCAAATTGACCATAGGTCAACATTTTTGACACGGTCTCAACAGCTATAATTAAAATAAAATTAATTGAAGGATAAATAAGAAATTATAAATTATTTTCGAGAGCATTATATCTAAAATATTTCTCTGTTCAAGTTATTTTAAAAGTAGTATAGATATAAATATAGATCAATGAAATTTGAAGAGACAATAACCATCATTAAATTAGAAAATATTATATTAATTAAAATATATAATAATTAAAATAAAATTAATTGAAAGGACAAATAAGAAATTGTAAATTATTGTTGAGGGTCTATCGTCGAAATTTTTTTTCCCTTTAAGGCGTTTTTAAAAGTAGTAAGTTTGGATGAAAATTTTCATCACAACTTTTCAAACTCAATCTCAACAATTCATTCTTGATCGAGCTCACAATTTTTGACTTTTCAAACATTTTAAACCATACATTCATAAAAAAATTACAAAAACTTCTAAAATTAACATTACCAAACATGCTCTAAATGTGAGATGTGGAAAGGTGCTGCGATAGACCAAGGGCTCTAAGTGTAACGTGGAGTGAAATTTATCCAGCCCAATTTTCTCCCTTGTTGGGCTGTTAGTGACATGGATCTACATATTAAGGTCCTATCTATGTGGGTCATGTTAGCAGTTTGCCAACTAAGAGCATCCGCAATGATGTGTGTATTGGGGAGGTAGATTGATTGAGAAAGAGATATATATATATATATATATATATATTATTTTAAGATTAAATTGTGGAGATGATGTGTATGTTGAAAGTAGAAAAAAGAAGGAAAAATGAAAAAAAGAAGAGAGAGATATAGACACAAATTCAAATAAATTAATAAAAAAATAGTGGCAGGGGTAAAGGAGAAGGTGTGATTTTGGACCTTGTGAAGGGAGAAGATAGAGAAAAATAGGGAGAAAGTGGAAGAGATACAAGAAAAATGAGATATTGAATGGGATCCATGAATTTTTTTGTGTCTTTCTCTCTCACGCAGTTGACAACCACCATTTCGGATGCTCTAAGGAAAATATATAATTTAAAATTTAAGAACCTTGGCATTTTAGCCAAAAAAATCAAGTTTTTAATTAAAAAATATGTAATTAAATATATTTTATTATTTAATAGCTAATTAAATATGTTAAGATCACAATTATATATTTTATGGTCACAGTTACAAATCACAAATAATGATATTTCTCGATCACAATTTGTTAAATTGTCGTGGGAATTGTAAAAGAGCAAAATGATTATCATTTGTTTCAGTCTCATGTGTTGAAGCATTATATGTATCTTGGTGATAGGGTGGCACTGTTGTGATGTTTGGTCATAGGGCGATATCATTGCGGTGGTGTGAACTTAGATCTGGTAGTGATATGGTATTTATAGATCTAGTAGTGGGCTGGGGTGGGATGGGATGGGTGGAGGTGAGGTGGGTGGTGGCGATGGGTGCGACTGTGACAAGGTGGTGGTGGGGAGTGTCTAGCGGCAACTTAGACCGCGTTCCCATACCAATCAAAGAGAGTCTCGAGGAGCCTAGTGCCAAGATTAATGTTTTACTTTAAGCTTATATTTCACGGTTGATGCTCGAAGGACTGTCTTTGACATCTAACATGGTATTCATTAGTCGGGTTTGTTTCTTGCAATTTTGATCGTCTATTTGAATTTCCTACTTCATGTTTTGTTCAATTTTAGATACTTTCAAATAGTTAAAGTATGGCAATGCATGTTCTTGTTGTTTACAGTTGTGCTCTTCTTTTGCAGAGTGCTGGACGTTTGATGAGAGCACTATTTGAGATTGTTCTAAAATAAGGATGGGCCCAGATGGCTAAGAAGGCTTTAAAGTTATGCAAAATGATGATAGGAAAGAGGATGTGGAGTGTGCAGAAACCTCTTCGTCAATTCCATGGAATTCCAAATGAAATTTTGATGAAGTTGGAAAAGAAAAGATCTAGCTTGGGAAAGGTATTATGTGTAAGGATTTTAATCAATCGTGTGGGCTTATATGTGAATTATTGTGTATTGAATAAAAGGTTATCAAATTTGGTTAAGCCCATTTAAAGTGATCTAATAAGGATTTGATATATTGGGCTTTAATGCATCTAATTAAATGTAGGGAAATAATTGTAAATAGATCCAATAACTATAATATTTAGTAAAATAGACTTTGAAACAATAATATTGTAAAAATAGACTTTGACTCCTTAATCTTACAAAAATACCCTTATATATAGAATTTGCAATACAAACCATTAAAGTATGGAAAGATTTCATTCAAGTCCTTAGAAAATTTTGTTTACATAATTTTAAATGATTTTTATATGATTTTTGTTCGCTCGTAGTAGCACCCTCACTTTGGTATCAGAGCCATATGGCAGATCTAAAAGATAAATATTATACGACAAAAAATAAAAATAAATATATAATATATACATCAAGATTTATAATTATGCATACACTAACAATACCCGATAATTATAAAATAGAAATCTTGAATACTTTAAGAAATTTAGATAAAGATATAAGAAGAGAAATATATGATCTAATAAATTTCGATATAATAAAAGAAGATTTTATCATAAACGAAATATTAGATTTAATCCACAAAGATATACTAGAAGAATTATACAAAAATTATAGGAATGGATTATCATAGAGGAGAACCCTTATTAATCAAATATCTAGATATAAAAACAAATGAAAAATTAGATTCCATAATAGAACAAAGAGGAAATCTATTAGACCAAATGATAGAAGAAAGAAATATAAAAAGAAAAGGATTTTTAAGACTAAAATCATTAGAAAGTAAAATAAAATACTTTAATATAATTCTAAAACAATTACCTAATATACTTATGATTATAAATAACAAAAAAAAAAATCAATATGAAAAAATATGATATAACTGGAGAAATAAAATATTACAATAAAAGTTATAGAGCACAACAAAGAAAAATTATGTTAAGATCAATTGAAGAATTTTGTGAATATAATATAATGATATGTAAAGAAGTAAAATATGATACAGAATTAAGATTAGAAATCGAGCATATCAAAGGAAAAATTTAATGACAGAATTTCCAGAAATAAAATTTGAAAAACAAATAATAGAAAATATTAATCTACCAGTAGGATCTTACCAAATAAAAGGAGCTAATACAACAATGTTTCAACCATTAAGCTCATGGGGAGAATCTAACGGATTTCTTAACATGCAATTAAATTGGATAAGTGCTTTTTTTATGGCAAACATATAAAAACATAAATTTACAAGATAAATTAGCCGTTGAAGAATTACAACAATTAAATATACAGGATATGAATATCAAAGAAAAATTACAAAACATTCAAAATAAACTAACAATACAATTCAAAGAATTAAAAGAAATGATAGGAGAAGTTAAAAATATAGATGAAGAAATCTTAAAAGAATTCCAAAGAAAATCAGGAGAATTAATTAATCAAGATAAAATTGGAATAATTATAGAAAAAATAGATAAATTAAATGAGAAAATAAGAAAGAATAAAAACGAAAAAATCATATCAATAGAAGAAAGAATCAAAAAGTTAGAAATAAAAATAGATGATATGTATGACAGACTATTTAAGGTACAAAAAACTCAAAAACCAAGAGTATAAAATGTCGATAAGTGAATATATTGAAGATTTAAAAAAATTAATAAAAACATTAATAAATGATGTACAAGAAGTAAAAAATGAATTAAAAGAAGTAAGAAATGATATAAATATATACTAAAACTAGAGATTAGAAAATTCAAAGAAAATAATAAAAGCAAAGATAAGAAAATAGACAAAAAACTCATAGAAAAAGAAATACTTAGAATAGGAAAGAAGCATTTCGAACAAGAAAAAATTATAATAGAAGCAGGAAGTATGGATGATGAATTTAGAAGAAATATATTACCAAAAATATTAGAGGAATAATTAGAATTACAAAAATCTATAGAAAAAACTTTAGGAAAATTAAAAGCTGAAGAAAAAATTGAAGAAGAACAAAACAAAAATGAATGAAGAATTAGATTTGTTTATAGAAAATTTTGACCAGTTAAGTATAGAAAACTTTAATGAATACCAAGTTTTAATGAATACTGGAGGAGCACCTAACCCTGCTCCTATAGGAACTTCTAAACAATAATTACCAGATCCAGATGAAAGTTATGCACCCTTATATAACAAACCACACCGACAATATTATGATAGAATCAGAGATAGACAACCACCTAGAGGAAATAAATATAAAGATAGATTTGAACCAAATAATAATTATGATAAACCTATTAATCATGGAGGAACAAAATTGGATCTTGATTGTAAAATAGATACTAAAAAAGCCTTATTAACTTGGGCAGATTCAATGATACTATTCTTTTTATACAATAAAGATGATACATGGGAAAATACTGATAGAATGATAAATTTTTTAATAGCATCTTTTGAAGGACATGTTAGAAATTGGTGGGAAGGAATAAGTAGTGATACAAAAGCATTAATAAGAAGAAATGTACAGACAGAACTAATAAAATCAGATAGAAAAGGAATAGAAAAGATAGTAGATTATATTGCGGATGAATTTTTAGGAGAAAATTGGATAAGTAATTCTGAAGCAGAATCAATAAGAGAAAAAGATAATGCAAGAGTAAGATTAATAAATTTAACAATATGTGATATGTGTAAAATTAAAGAATATACTTGTGAATTTAAAGAATACTATTATGTCCAATTCTATAGTAATGAAAACCAAGAAGTATATAGAGATATGTATTACAATAAATTACCAGGTTCATGGGGAATATACTTTAAAATAGAATTTGAAAAATTTATTAGAGATAACCCTGGAACACCTAGAACATTAGGATCAAGGATAAAATTCTTATTTGAAAGATTAGCATATATATGTCAACAAAGACAATTATTAAAGAAATCAGGAAAATTAACTAGAATATGTTGTGAAGATATGGAAAAACCTACCCAATGGGGATGTAACCCTGAAAGAAGATAATTTAAAAATAGAAAATTTAAAAAATTCAGAAACTTCAGAAAAAGATATATAAAACCTAAGAGGAGATATTACAAAAGAAGATATAATCCAAATAAAAAACAGAAAAATAAAACTTATAAGAAAGATAAAAGTCAATGCAAATGTTGGAATTGTGGAGAAATGGGACATATAAGCCCTGATTGTAACAAAAAGAAAGTTAAAATATTACAAAATGAATATCTAGAAATAGAAAGTGAACTAAGTGAAATATCAGATATTGAAAAATAATATGATCAAGAAGTCTATATAAGCGAAACAGATTCAGAAAGCAATGAATCAGAATCAGAATAAAGAAATAGAAACAAATAAGAACATAGATAAGCAAGAATATGAAGGAATAGAAGGTTATGGATTAAAAGTAACTTTTGATAATAATAAGTTCAGAAAAATACAAAAATTATCTTTAGATTTGAAAATAGGAAAATGGGAAATATTAGACAGAATATGGAAAAGAGAAAAATTAGCAATAAATGAATATCATAAAATTGAAAGAGCAATAGATGTTAGAACCACTCAAGGAACACACAAATTAAATCTTTTAACAAAAAATACAGTTGCAGAATTATTAACAAAGATTAATAGAAAACAAAGTGAAAAGATTCAACATGTTTACTTAGCAGGTATCCAAATAATGTTTAAATCCCTGTTTAGAGAAGGATTAGATTCGCCTTTGACAGTAAGTTTACATGATGGAAGAATTATAAATTTAAAAGATAGTCATTTAGGAACAGTGGAAGGAAATCTAGCATATAAGAAGCTAATATTTACATGTTATCCAAAATATTGTATATCGTTAAAAGATAGAAACTTTAATGAAGTTTTAGGACTACATTTCAAATTACATAAGGATGACATAATGGAACCAGGAGATAAAATTATGACTATAGAATACAGAGCATTATACACATTTACTAATTCTAATTATGGAAACATTTATTCTAAAAAACCATATATTGAAATTCATAAAGAATGTAAAGATTTTGGTAAAGCTGTAGAACCAGATAAACAAATAAGTTTAGTTCCAAGAAATTATGAACTTACTATAACAAAAAATAAACCAGAAATCATTGAGTTACGAGAAGAAGAATACCCTAATAATAACATAACATTTGAAGATGGCAGATTAATTAGGAGATCAGCAAGTTTACCTAATAGAAAACAATTAGGAGAAACTAGTAATATAAAATAAATAAAACTTAATAGAAATGCTGAAAATATGAAAATAGAAGGTGAATATTTTAATGGAATAGAACATATAAAAGGATCAAATATATTAATTGACACAAGAGCTAGTGAATGTCATATAGCTTCAAATAGAAATAAAGGACTAATATCTCATAGAACCGATCCATATAGATATATAAATTTTGATGGACAAATACATATAACTGAACTTGAAGTAAAAGTACCAATAAAAATAGGAGGAATAAATCTCTTAGTACCATGTCATGTAGATAGTAGTATGGTAAACCCTCATGTATTATTAGGTATGAGCTTTCTAGATGGACTAGAAGATTATAGTATAAAACGTGAAGGATTATATATAACTCATAATGGTCAAACTATACTATGTAGAAAGGCTGAATAAATGAATAACCAAATAAGTTTTCCATTAGCCGTTTATATACAAGTTACAATTGTTGAAACAAATATAACAACATGTGCATTAATTGACACGGGAAGTGATATAACAATATTCAAAAGCTTCTTAATAAAATCATGGAATACTAATGGAAAAATAAAAATTACAGGAGTAACAGGAGAAAGTACTCATATAATTAATAGTGCTGATAAAATTGATATAATACTTGGGAGTAAACAAATAGTTGTAAGTAAAGTATATAATTATAACAAATTAGAATGTGATATATTACTAGGAAATGACTTTATACAACAATTTCAATATTATAAACAAAATAATTACATGGTAATGTTACAAACACCTTGTGCACATTTACTAAAAATACCACGAGAATTTAGACCTTACAGAGTTCAGCCAACACAACGTTGTGATAAATGGGAGAAAAAACCAATTATACAAAATGAAATAAAAAATAAAAGAATAATGTATAAAAAAGCCTTAAAAACTAACATACAAACAAATATGGAAAAAATCATTGATCAACTAGAAAAAATTTGTGGAGAAAATCCATTATTATTTTGGAAACCACATCATCCAAAAGCTAAAATAGAATTAACAGAAAATGTTATTATAAGAGTTAGACCAATGATGTATACCATACAAGATACACAAGAGTTTAAAACTCAGATAAAAGAATTACTTAATCAAAAATTAATCAGACCTAGTAATGGACCCCATAGTAGTCCAGCATTTATGGTCATGAAACATTCTGAACAAAAAAGAGGAAAAGCTAGAATGGTGATAAATTATAAAGAATTAAACAAATATACTAAATTTGACGGATACTTTTTACCCAATAAAGAGGTACTAATAAATCTTGCAAAAGGAAAACAATATTATTCTAAATTTGATTGCAAATCAGGATTTTGGCAAGTAAAAATGGAAGAAGATAGTATTCAATATACAACATTTAGTACACCTCAAGGTAAGTATGAATGAATGGTTATGCCATTTGGTTTAAAAAATGCACCACAAATATGTCAAAGAAGAATGGATAACATATTTAGAAAATTCAATAAATTCTTAATTGTCTATGTAGATGATATATTAATATGTTCTAATAATAGAGAAGAACATAGAAACCATTTAATTAAATTTATAAATGAATGCAAAAAATAAGGAATTGTTCTTTCAAAAAATAAAGCTATAATAGAAAAACAAGAAATTGATTTTTTTGGATTATCAATAGATAAAAGAGGGATAAAATTACAAACCCATATATCTAAAAAGATAGAAAGTTTTCCAAACAAATTAGAATCAAAAGAACAAATACAAAAATTTTTAGGATGTTTAAATTATGCAGAAGGATTTATTGAAAATCTATCAAAAAAGAAACATAAAATTCAAGTTTTACTCAGGAAAACAAATACCAAATGATGGAGTGATGAACATACAGAAATTGTCAAATCACTAAAAGAAGAATGTAAAAATTTGCCAAAATTAAGATTACCAGATGAAAAAGATAATCTGATAGTTAATACTGATGCCTCGGATAAGTATTGGGCAGCAATATTAAAAACAGATCTTAATGAAATTTGTAGATATTCAAGTGGAACGTTTAATCAAGCAGAAATAAATTATACCACTCATGAGAAAGAACTGTTAGCAATCATCAGAGGAATAAAGAAGTTTTCATTGTTTTTATTATCTAAGAAATTCATTGTTGAAACTGATAATTCTCAAGTTGCAGGTTTAGTAAAAAATAAATTACCACCAGAACCTCAATATAGAAGGCTCCATAGATGGCAAGCCTATTTGGCATTTTATAATTTTAATATAGTTTATATTAAAGGTGTTAATAATTATCTTGCGGACTTTTTAAGCAGGAATATTGAATTTGCAGATGGATAATATCAAAAGATCCCTAATAGATGCCAAAAAGCGAATGAACTTCCTCATGGAGGAAGCTGAAGATATAAAGCTTGGAATTGAACAACTTGCAGAAACTCTCCAAGGAAGTTTCAAGCAATTGATGGAAATCTCAACATTTCATCACAATTATACTAAAGAATTGAGCGATAACATAATTGAGATTGAATCTCAGTTTGAATCGTTGATTACCAAACATGCTGATACCAAACAGGTTATACAAAAAATACAAACAGGTACATCTTTTGGAAGCTGTGGTGGACCAATAATTAAAAGAGATGAACCAAGTCCCAAAAAAGTTGTTATAAATGAAGCCAGTCCTCGAAAAATCACAATCAATGCCAAAGATGAACATACAAGGGTAGTCAGAATTCGTCCTGAAGAAGAAGATGATTCCCCTTTTTTACCAAAAGAAAACGAATATAAAACCACTGTTGAAGTTATATATGAACTTCAAGAATGTGATTGCTATTACATTTCGTCTGGAGACCATGTATATCCACGATTGATCGTTACCCAGGGAGGAGACCCCGTCATGACAAAAATGGCAGCTGATTATGGATTCTTGGATCTTATCTATCCAGGAAAAGATCTAAAAGAAATCGAAAAATTTGATGATTTACTAAAAGGAGAAATTTCAAAGTTTGCTCAAGGAAGATCCATATATTTAAAATTTTATTCAATCAGTCCTGAAATTGATGGAAGGATATATTATCCTGCTGAGCATATTATCACGATTGGGTATGTTGCTCGAAATTTTCAAATTGAAGTAGGAAAAAATACCAAGCCAGTACCAAACATTACAAGATCATGGTTTAGATCCCGAAGGGTGTTGGGAATCAAAGTTCTCTACAACATTGCCAAAAATTTGTATGAGAAAAAATTCAAGTGCATATGCCAGTATAATGGATGGACCCTCCTCACTAATGGAGGAAAAGAAAAATCAACAATCCTGCAAGAATACATCAATAAATTTGACACTCATCAAATCCATGGAAGCTTTGCCACTTTGCAAGAGGCGTGCATAGCCAGGAACTGCCCCACATGCCAAAGGAATTGATGGACAGGTGGAAGCTACTTGATGGATCTGTTTCACATGCCAATAAATTGATGGACAAGTGGAAGATATTCAATAGATCTACTTTAATTCAACAATGCAGAATAATGTAGGGGCCATACCAAGACCAAAAAAGAGAAGGATAAGTGTCCCTATAATGTAAGGGTCATGTGATGTAATAAATAATAGAGGGATAGGTGTGTCCTTAGGTGAAAAAAGTTGTAAAATTGTTAGGACAATGATGTAAGCAGTGATGTAATTGTGTCCAATGTAGTATTATAAATAGAGGCCTCCGGGCTAGTTGAAAGGCAGAACTCACTGGAGCACTCAGTTTGTGAGAAAGCCAAAAATCTTCTGTCTTTGAAAAATTCTCTTATCAATCTTGTTTCAATCTTCATATTATCAATAAAATCTCAATCTACTTATCAAATTATGATGAGTTTCTAAATTCTTGTCTTCTAAATCCTGTTTCCAAGAAGAAGATATATTATTAAGAAAAATCCCTACACTCTGTCCTAAAATATTTTCCATCTAAAACGTTATACAGTGAAGGCAACCAGGTTCAGCTAATAACCCGTGAAGGCAGGAAGCCATTGAAGGGTGTGGAGCAGAAACCTATAAGCCTGAAGGTCACTAACAATAGAAGGAAAATACAAAGGTACTAAGAACAGGAAAAGAGGTTAGTATTCTTAATATATCTATCTTTACGGAATTAGGAGAAAGAAGAGTTTTAACATGACAGAATTCAGGATTATTAAATTTAATTATCAAAACAGTCCTTACAATGATGAACACCATAGCATAATTGAACATTTATTCATGTATGAACAGTTTACCAGACCTAATAATGAAATAAAAAAGTTATATCATGTGTATATGCCATGTTTGTTAGTTATCTTTCCAACATTAAAAAGAATATTAGGATTAGAAATTACAAAATCAATTATTTATTTTTGGCTTGATAGTGATAATACTGAAATAAATAATGAATTATATTTAGGATATGTGTTTAGCAGTGATAATGATTATGACCCTGTAATAGATTATGACAGTGATGGAAGGGATGAATCTTTCTTTACCAGTTTTTGAAAATCTTAATATCATGAATAATAGTAATTATATCATGAAAAAACTCAGAACTAAAAGAGGTCCATATAAAGTTCAAAAGCATATCAAAAGTAAAAAAGGTATTGAATATGAAAATGAAATTGATAAGATAGGATACCAAGAGCAACTATATGCATCACAAGAGATATTAAAAAGTTTTAAAGAAAATTTGATAGAAAACTTTGCTAGAGGTACTGTAAGATCTATAATGGTACAAAATATTCAAGATATAATTGATAAATTAGAAAAGAGAAAGAAAAGTATTTCAAAATATAATATACCATTTGAACCAAGCATAGATATTATGGCTGATATAGATATTATCAATTCTCAAACATTGATAGAGTTTGAAAAATTACTTGAAATTTTATAAATTATTTATCTTTGTATTTATAATGCCTGGATATACTATTGAAGGATTAGACAATTTGTTAGATAGGATAACGGAAAAAATAGATAACATTATATCTCAATTAATAGATATGGATGAATCATCTGAACAATATTATATACTTTTAGAAAATCTGATCAATACATTATAGATTGTTCTGATATATTACAACTTAAAATAGATTTAGAAAATAAAATAGTAACAAATACAGTCTAAACCTAAATGCCAGGGTATACAATAGAAGGACTAGATAATCTTTTAGAAAAATTAAGAGATAAAATGGAAGATATTAAACATCAAATGGAAAATGAAAATATATCTTCCGAAGAATACAATAAACTTTTAGAAAAATACGAACAATATATTGCAGATTATTGTATGTTACTAGACCAAAGAATGGAATTATACCAGAAAATTTTGTATAATAATTTACCAACCCAATAATCTATGAATACTTTACAAACATCAACATCTAATAACTGTGAATATAAACTATATTTAAATGATAAAGAAATTTCATTTTTATCGACTATTGTTGAAAAGTCTAAAAATATACATTCTGTTGGACAAACTAAACTAAAAGAAATATACGAAGATATTGACTATGCAATCCTAAATAGAATAGAATTTAATTCTGTTGAAACAGCAAAAAATATAAATACGGTTCATAAAATTATAGAAGAATACGAAGATATAGAAGAAGAAGTATCAGAAGGAATAATGTTAGGATATATAAATAAAAATGATCATCCTAAAACTTTTGAAAAATTATTACAATATAGAACATTTTTAGAAGAACTTAAAAGATTAAAAAATATAAATATAACCAGAAACACTGAATTAAATCAACCTGACTAAGTTTGGGGATATACCCTGCAAATTAAATAGTCCTTTTCATTAAGGATAATTTTGACATTTCAACTGAGGGATCTATTTTACTAAACTTATTACATACCAAACCTATTTAACTAAAAACCCCTTAAATGTATGGGCTTTTATGTTTAGATACCAGGTCATTACCTAATTCATGATGGGCCGGATTAGGTTAACTGGCAATACAGTATATAAAGTCGGTTATGGTCCCTGAATCCTACGTACTGTTCATCTTGTCTGACATCCCATCATCAGAGAGAAAATAAGGACTACGTATTGATTTGGAAGATCCAACCAACCGAATCGTTTATCGTGAATCACGTTTGATTAAGGTACGATTCCGCTTTAGTTATTTAATTCTTGATAATTCAGCATAATGATTTATTTTGGATCATAGATAAATAATTATCTGTGATAAATTTACTAACAAGTGGTATCAGAGCCAACATCGTGTTGAATTATTAGATCTATTTCGATTTCATATATGTGAAACCTCATTAATTGCGTATGAAACCAAGTATTATTTCGAAAATATACATACACAGCAAATTGAAATTTTGGAAACGTGATTTACTTAAAAATTGGAATTGCTTTCTGTCAACACATTGAATCGGGTTATGGGATTAAGAATCAGTTTATATATGTTCAAGCAGATATGGATTAAATCATGTTGTGGAATTTTGTGTGTATACATATATTCATTCTGTGTATATAGTTTTTGAAATTAAGGAAGAAATTTTATGTGGAATCTGATTTGGTGTTGGTCGAAATCAAGTTCGGTATGATTTTCTGAACTTGGGTTGAAATCAATCGACTAAAGAATTCAGTCTTGAATCTGTTTTTGGTTGAATTTCGATTGGGTACCGTTCTGGTGTTGGGGTTTGCCTTTGGATGTTGTGGATTGTGGTATTTGTAGTTGAGATTGGTGTGTGGATCCGGTTGGGGATGAAACGCCGCAAGCTGCGCGTTGCTAGCGGCGGATTTTAGCCGCGTTGCAAGCGCTGAGCAGCGACGGACGAGACTGCATTCGCGGCGTCAGAGGGCGCCGCTCGGTGGAGATGAACCACCAGCGATGGGTGATGCACCGGTGGTACAGGCGAGCAGCGCCGATGATGGCGCTGCACGTGCAGGATTTGCGGAGGCGGGGGCGGTATAAACCCTAGCTGCTGTGTGGTCGATTTTAGGGCAAGGGGCTTTTCTTGGAAATTTGAAGTCTTCGGGGGCTATTGTGCAATTTTTGGGAAATTATGGTTAATTGCACAATCAGATCCCCTAATCTCGTTAAGAAATTAAAGTTAATCCCTTAAAGTTATGATAATTATGACCTAAGCCCCTAAGGTTATAAAATTCTTAAGGTGGGCTTTTAAAGTTCTGAATTATGTAATTCAGCCCTTAAAGTTTTAAAATTTTATAATTCAACCCCTAATGTTTGAGAATTTTCAAAACTGGTCCCTAAAGCTTGAAAATTCTCTAATTTGGTCCCTTAAAGTTTGAAAGTTTTCATTTTCAGTCCCTGAAGTTTGAAAATTTTCTAATACAGCACCTAAAGTTCTGAAAATCTTTAATTTGGTCCTTAAAGTTTGAAAATTTTCTAATTCAGTAACTAAAGTTTGGAAATTTTCAAAATTGGTCCTTAAAGTTTGAATTTTTTTTTTTTAAATTAAGTCCCTAAAGTTTGAGAATTTTCTAATTCAGCCCCTAATGTTTGAAAATTTTCAAATTTTGGTCCCAAAAGTTTGAAAATTTTCATTTTTATTCCCTAAAGTCTGAAATTTTTCAATTAAGTCCTTAAATTTTCCAAATCCACTATTTTGGACCTCTAAAGTTTGATTTTCTTTCAAATTGGGACCTAAAGTTTAGAATTTCTCTAAATTGGCCAATAAAGTTTTGGAAAAATTATAATTTAAGTCCTTCAAGCATAAAATTTTTCATAATTGACCACCAAAAGTTTAAGAATATTGCAATTGACTCTTTCAACTTAAGGATTGCTTTATTCTAAAGTTTTGAATTTTATAATTCAAATCCTAAAATCAAAATATATGCAAATCAGTGATTTCAGTTTCAAATCTTGGTACATCGGAATCTTTTGGGAAATATAATATTCGAAAGTAAATTAGTTGAAGCAACATGTTGCCAAAACAACCTCTCTTGTGGATATTAATTAACTTTAAATATTAGAAGGTATTTGTGTATGTTATTCATTGCGGATATTGATCGGCCCAAAGGAAGGTCAATATTTGGCTCGAATTTCACATGCACCTGTGGTAATAAATACTTGGCAATTATTTGGTTTAACGTTTGACCGATAAATCGGTCCAAAGAAATGTTTATTGGTTAACATGTCTTATTGCCAGTGTTTGATCACTGCACTAAGGGAAAATTAGGTGTTTGTGTGTTATTTCATGCGGATATTGATCGGCCCAAAGGAAGGTCAATATTTTGCCTGAATTTCACATGAAATTGTGGTGATAAATAGGTGACAGTTATTTGGTTTAACGTGTGATCAATAAATCGGTCCAAAGAAAGATTTATTGGTTGACATGTCTTACTGTCAGTGTTTGATTACTACACCAAGAGTACCACTTACAAGTCAATATTTCTGTCCAAAGACTAAATATTGATGTTGTGCTAGGTATCTTGTGATGGGCCCTACCATTGTTTGAAAGTATGATTTGCATAATAAGGTACTAATGTGAGCTATTTTATTTAAGTGTTCTCTATTCGGTTTCAAATTCTACTAGTAATATATCTACAAGCTCAAATTTAATCCCTGTATTTATGGAATAAACTTCAAGGATCAAAACAAGAACATTAACGTTTCGTTGGATGCATGGATCTGGACCGTGTACTAAGGATTGAGCAACCTGCTCCTCTTACGGATGAAAGTTCATCTAATCAAATGAGGAACTTTGAGAAGTGGGATTGCTTAAATTACGTAAGTCTCATGATCATTAAGTGCGGCATTCCGGAAGCCTTTTGTGGCATAGTATCTGAGGAGGTAAATGATGCCAATGAATTCCTTACCGAAATTAAGAAACGTTTTGCGAAAAACGATAAGGTTGAAACAAGCACGCTTATGCAAAGCTTGATTTCAATAAAGTATAAAGGCAATAGGAAAATAAGGGAGTACATCATGTAGATGTCTCACACTGCTTCAAAACTTAAGGAACTAAAACTCGACTTGTCTAATGACTTGCTCGTGCATTTGGTATTGATATCACTTCCTGCACAATACAGTTAATTTAAGGTTAGTTATAACTGTCAAAGTAAAAAATGGACTCTAAATGAGCTCATTTCATAGTGTGCAAGCTTCTTGCACAATTCAGTCAATTTAAGGTCAGTTGTAACTATCAAAGGGAGAAATGAACTCTAAAATGAGCTCATTCTATTTTTTGTGCAAGAGGAAGAAAAGTTGAAGCAGGACAGAACTGAAAGTGTTCACTTGGCAAACACCTCTAAAGATAAGGGCAAGAAAACAAATAAAGTAAATAAAGTTGTTAAGGGGCTATTAATTTAATAATCTCACACTTAAGTCAATTTTTGAAATGGGAACTGCAACATTTTTGAGGAAGTTGAGTTTGGTGGGAGAAATAAGGTTAGAGATATTGTCTTTAAGGAAGAAGTTGAGGAATGATCGGTTTCGATTCCTACTATTGCTTTTGACAATGTGCAAGTTTTTATGTATGTCATTGATCAAGAAGCATATCCGGAACCTCAATTAGACAATATTGAAGAACCTCCCATCTAAAATAAGGTAAATTTCAGAAGTACAAACTCAACAACCTCAATAACTAAAGCTATTAAGGAAATCCACAAGAGAAAGGGAAAAAATGCTATTCCGGATAATTTAAATAGTATTTTTCCAAGAACATAAGGAAAATAATGGAATGATGAAAGATTGTTCAATCAATTTCCATCAGGCCATGCAGGGTTCTAACTCTCAAAAGTGGATTGATGCCATAAATAAGGAGTATAAGCATATGCAAGACAATAAAGTTTGGGATCTTGTCACATTACCAGAAGGTGCGAAGCCCATTGGTCTTAAATGGATTTTTAGACCAAGAGGGATTCGATAGGTAATGTGGAAAGATATAAAGTTTGTCTTGTATCTAAATGCTTTATATAGAATGATGGCATTGATTGTAAAGAGACTTTCTCTTCGGTTTCTACGAAAGACTCTTTCAGGAAAGTTAGGTTGTTGCACATTTTGACCTCGAGTTACATCAGCGTTTCTCAATGGTGACATTGATAGGACGATCTATATGGTGCAATCAGTAAACTTTGTGTCAGTAGACCCAAAGAAAATGGTTTGCAAATTAAAGAAATCCATTTATGTGCTCAAGCCAGCTTCCCGTTAAGGGTAATACAAATATCATCAAGTAATTATCTCATTTGGTCTTGAGATTAATGCTGTTGATGGTTGTGTGTATTACAAGTTCAGTGGGAGTAAGTGTATTTTCCTGATTTTGTATGTTGATAACATATTGCTTGCCACTAATGATATAGGCATGTCACATAAAATTATGAGATTTTTGTCAAGGAATTTTGAGATTAAAAATCTTGGTGATGTCTCTTTTGTATTAGGAATTCAGATACACCGGGATTGTTCTCGGGGTATTCTTGAATTGTCACAAAAGGGTTATATCGTTAAAGTACTTAAGAGGTTTGACATGCAAGACAGTAAATCAGGGGACAGCCCTATCTCTAAGGGAGACAAATTTAGTCTCGACTAATGCCCGAAAAGTTATCTTGAAGTTAAAGAAATGCAGAGGCTTTCATATAGTTAAGCTATAGAAAATCTGATGTATGCTCAAGTTTGTATGCGTTTGGATATTGCATACATTATTGGGATACTAATCAGATATTTAAGTAACCCTGGGATGGATCATTTGGAAAGCAGCCAAACATGGGTTATAAGGTATTTAAAGAGAACAAAAGATTACATGCTCGCATACAGAAAATCGGATCAGTTGGAGATCATATGGTATTATGATTCCGATTTTTGCTAGATGCCAAAACAGTAAAAGATCCACATCAGGCTACGTTTATCTGCTAGTTGGAGGAGCTATTTCCGGATGGAGTGCTTAACAGGCACTTTAGCTTCTTTCACTTGGCAGCACAGTTGTAGCAATTTTGGGGGCATCTAATTATGGAATATAACTGAGAAATTTTGTCACAAGGCTGCGTATTCTGTATGGTATAGAAAGACCAATAAAGTTATATTGTGACAATAACTGAGCAGATTTATGTTCCAGTAACAACAGGAGCTCAACTAAGTCAAAATACATTGACATAAGTTCCTGGTTGTGAAGGATACAGTTCAAAGTGGACACGTGTCAATAAGAGCACATTGGGACAAACTCCATAATTTCGGATCCGCTTACTAAAGTATTACAACCCGAGGTCTTTCATGAGTACATTACTCATATGGGTGTTGTATTTCTTAAGGATATTTGGTTTCAGTGGGAGTTTGTATTTTGGGTGCGTTAGACACATTTACTGTCCTTTTGGATACGGTTTAAAGTTGAAGTTATTTACAGCTGTAAGGTTTCAGGTTTATTATCTCTGAACTTGTTTAAGGATGATCTCACTTAAGTCGGACCAGTTAGAAATAGGCATGTTGAAGATCACATTACATGTAATTTCCATACTACACATCCATACTTGATCCATGTCATTCAGTTATGTCGATATACGTGACCATTAAAGGTTTAGTTACGATTAATGTAGCGAAAGCCGCTTTGATCCTATGTTGATATAATTGATGGACCGGATTGTTTGGGGATGCATTCAGTAATGATAGCAAAATTATGAGTACTCATAAGGTTATGATTGATACACAATTGTAAGGTTACACATATAGCCCAAGTGGGAGATTGTAAGGATTTTAATCAATCGTGTGGGCTTATATGTGAATTATTGTATATTGAATAAAAGGCTATCAAATTTGGTTAAGACCATTTAAAGTGATCTAATAAGGATTTGATATATTGAGTTTTAATGCATCTAATTAAATGTATGAGCTTTTATGTGTAGATACCAGGTCATTACCTAATTCATGATGGGCCGGATTAGGTTAACTGGCAATACAGTATATAAAGTCGGTTATGGTCCCTGAATCCTACGTACTGTTCATCTTGTCTGACGTTCCATCATCAGAGAGAAAATAAGGAATACGTATTGATTTGGAAGATCCAATCAACCGAATCGTTTATCGTGAATCACGTTTGATTAAGGTACGCTCCCGCTTCAGTTATTTAATTCTTGATAATTCAGCATGTAGGTTTATTTTGGATCATAGATAAATAATTATCTGTGATAAATTTACTAACATTATGATCTCTCTTCACAGGAGATTGGGGAATTGATTTGTTTCCCTAAGATGGGAAGAAGGCTTCACAAGTTTATTCATCAGTTTTCGAAGCTTAACCTAGCAGCACATGTTCAACCAATTACTCGCTCGATTTTTAGTGTTGAACTAATGATTACATCGAATTTCTAGTGGGATGACAAGGTCCACGGATATGTGGAGCCCTTTTGGGTTATTGTGGAGGACAATGATGGGGAATTTCTTCTTCATCAATTTAGCGTTGGCAACGGGGCGGATCGGACCCCGATCCCCCCCGCCCCGAATTTATTTTGTCCGATCCGGATCCGCCCCGCGATCCGTCAAATTTCGGGTCTGGGCGGATCGGTCCACCGATCCGTGGACCGATCCGCCAGAATTTTTTATTTATTTATTTTTATTTTTTAAATTTTTTAAATATATTTTAAATTAAATCTTTTATAAAAAATTTAGAAATTTTATTTTTTTTATTAAATTTTATTTTTTTTATTAAAACGAGACGTATAGAGGCCGATTCGCCGTTTTAACGGATCGAATTTTTTGGCCATCACTTATTGGAATTCTTTCTTCAAATGAAGAACATGAAAAATGTGTTTTCTTTAAAATGAAAAATTGCATGTTATTCCCAGAAATTAAAGTTTGCTACAAAATTTACATATTAAATTTTTATACATGATAAAAATATTATATTAAAAAAAATGTCGGATCGGGGCAGATTAGATCAGCTCCGATCCAAATCCGCTCAGTGAATTTTCGGATCGGAGCGGATCACATAAATTTCGATCCGTCGATCCACGGATCGGGATTTTTTCGGATCGGATCGGGTCGACGGGACGGATCGAATTTTTTTGTCATCTCTATTCATCATGAATATTTCATGTTGAAGAAACAGTACATTGGTGAAGATCACACTTTGATTTTCATTGTACCCATTTAGGAGCTACTGCCTCCTTAGTACTTCATTCATGTTGTGTCAGATAGATGGCTCGGGTCACAGACTATCTTGCCTAGGCACTAGAAAAATATCCTCCTCCCACAGATCCGTTTGGCAAAAGTCCAAAAAATAAGGTCCTGTTCTCTTTGCTGTTTTGAGTCCGTTTTCAGTTTTCAGTTTTTGGAAATATCGAAAACGCGTTCACTTTGCCAATTTTCAGAAACGCGTTTTCCAAAACACAAAAAAAAAATACAAAGGAAACTCAAAACGATTTTATTGCGTTTTGGATATTTTGTGTTAAAAAGTCCAAAACACGCGTTTTGGATTTTTTTTTAAATGTGAGATACTTCATTCACTTGAAATTCTTATATTATTTTGTCATTATATATAGATCCATGTTAAGATTTTTTTTTTTTTTTTTTTTTTGTAATTTTTTTTTTTATTATTTTTTTAAATGTGAGACACTTCCTTCACTTGAAATTCTTATGTTATTTTGTCATTATATATAGATCCATGTTAAGATAATTTTTTTTTTTTTTTTTTTTTTTTTTTTTTTTTGTAAAAGTGAGACACTTCCTTCACTTGAAGTTTTTATGTTATTTTGTCATTATATATATAGATCAATGTTAAGTTTTTTTTTCTTGTAAATTTTTTATATTTATTTTTATATATTTTTTTTTTTTTTGTAAAAGTAAGACACTTCCTTCATTTGAAGTTCTTATATTATTTTGCTATTATATAGATCCATCTTAAGATTTTTTTTTTGTAATTTATTATTATTATTATTATTTTTGTAAATGTGAGACACTTCCTTCATTTGAAATTCTTATATTATTTTGCCATTATATATAGATCCATGTTAAGATTTTATTGGTATGAAGTTAAATTTTTGTTTAACTGAAACAATATTAATGATGAATTTATTGACATAGAGAACCAACTGATTTATTAACATTAAAATTAATGTAATTCAACAAATCAACCATTTTTTACATATAAAATATCAGAAAATAACTATATTAAAAAATTACAAAGTAAACGCATTTTTTAGTTTTCTATTTTTGATGACAGTTTTCCAAAATCACAAAGAAAACATGTTTTCAGCAATCCCAAAACAAACAACCAAAATTCAAAATTCAAAACAAAATCCAAAACTCAAAATCCAAAATCGAAATATAAAGAGAACAGACCCTTAAGTTTTTATACAACACAATTTCTCAAATCATCTTTTAATCACATATATTTTCTCTCTCTACTTTTTCAACCACACATCTTACCTAGAAAATATAAAAAAACATATTTTTAAACACCAAAATTTTACAAAACAGAGAGAAAGCTGTTGGATTTGCAACCCCGTCTTGATCCCAATGCAACGGTTATAATGACAACTTCTGTTTCTCATATAACAAGCTAAAAAGGAACTTTCAAAAGATGATTTGACTATGCATGCTGCTCTTCCGAAGCCTCAATTATCTGATTGTATGCTTCAAGGTGGTAAAGCCACGTCGAAGCACTATTGAGGATTTAGTATGTCCTTTCTAATTGAATTGTAATTTTCAGCACTTTAAAGCTTTCGATTGACTTGATATTATATTATGATATGGTTTTATAGTGGAGTTTCTTGGTGTCATAGTCGAGGGATCATCGGAGGAGGCTTTTGCAGCTCCTCCTCCTCCTGTCACACACACACACACTAATGCAAGATGTTAATATGTAATTTCCTTCCTTTTTTATTCTTAGGGTGTGTTTGATTGTTAGAGTGAAAAATTGGTGGAAAGAAAATATTTTTCAAAGAATTGATTTTGCTTAGAAAATATTTTGTGAAAAATCAATTGAAAGTGTTTGATTGGTTTAATTTTTTAGGTAGAAAAGGTGGAAAGTTTTTCAAGTTTCATTGTTTGATTGACATTATTTTTCATGGAAAATAAAGTAAATTTTTACTATTTTAATCAAAAAAATTTCCCAATATAACGGTAATGTTATTTTTTGGAAAAAATAAATCAATTAATAATAATAAAATTGATCAATCGTGACGAACATAATTTTTCATGTAACCAAGAAAATATTTTCTCAACCAAATCATGAAAAATTATTTTCCTGCCAAATTTTGAAAATCGGAGCGTGAGTGAATTGTGAGGAAAATATTTTTCATGCCTACTTTTTGCAATCAAACACAATAAAGTGTGCAAGTAGGAAAATAAGAGTGTATTTATTAGTTGTGTGGGAAATTCAGTTAAGTGAATAAGCTATCTTCTATTGCATACGTTGAGGTGTACTTATTTCATTTTTTTGATCTCATTTATCTCTGTTTTGGAGAGAGATGTAAATTGAATGACCATTTATTATTGCTTATGAGATGGTTCTTGTTTGCCTTTTTCTGCTTAAACTTATTAATAGCACAAATTTGAATTTTAGGCCTCTGCTACCAAGGACGACGACGACGATGTGAATTTGTTTGGTGAGAAGATTGAGGAAGATAAGAAGGCTGCTGAAGAACGTGCTACAACTGTGAAGGCATTTGGAAAGAAGAAAAAGAGTGAGTTTGCAGTGTGCGGGCGCTGATTCTATAAATAATAAAACATGCTAGGAACTTCTTAATCATAATTAATTCAAGTTTCCGCGTAAGTCTTTCTTGCCCTATAGGAACTAGGTGGTAATGACTAATATGACCTAGCTTAAGGCTAGGGATGTCAACGAGGCGAGCCGAGCCGGCTCGCGAGCCGAAGATCAAGGCTCGAACTTTACTCGAGCTTTTTCCGAGCTAAGCCAAGCCAAGCCAAGTCCCGAGCTTCTACTTTTTTTCTTATTTTTATAGCAAAAATTCATAAAATTTTTATTGAAAATGTGTATATATAGCAAGTTGAGCCGAACTTGTGGTCGAAATTCATTGTTCAAGCTCCCATCGAGTTTTTTTAACGGGATTTTTTTTTGCTCGAGCCGAGCCAGCCAAAGTCCGTCTCTCAAAAAAAAGCTTGGCTCGAGCTTTGGCTCAAAATCTCGAGCTGCCAGCCGAGCTTAGCCCGAGCTTTTTCCGAGCAGAGCCCGAGCGGCCCGAGCCGACGAGCCGTTTTGCCATCCCTACTTAAGACTGAGCATGTACAAGATTTTCTGAATTTGGCTTCGTTTCTTTCAGGTGAACATCATGTCTCCACTCTGTCTCCACTCTGTCTCCAGCACGCCCTTTCGGGCCAAAGCTTTAGAACTATCCATGCCAAATAGTGAAATGAGCGATTTCTTTTTCAATATATAGTTGATTACGTTTCAACTTCTCTCATATTTGTTTTACTTTATCAATATAGTTGATTACTGCTATTCAGAGTCAAATTATGTGAAACTACTTGCTCAAATCATTTTAGACAACAAACATTTTGTAAAGGATTGGCCATTCAGAGATGAGGCAGGTGACTTACTGAGATTCATGTGTCAAGTAACGCCAAGCTCAATCGACCAGAAACCCAAACTTACCCGAGACTTCTCACCTGCAGGGTGTATAGTTTTTCCACTCCATCCCACTATCGGTGATTAGAAGTTAGTTGTTCAAAATGCAATGAGAGACGTTGTGTTATGAAGAAGCTGTTGGTAACAGCTGTTATAGAGAAGGAGCAATCAACTATTGAAATTACATCAATTATTGAACAAATATGGATTTTCAATGGAATTTGTAGCTGAATGGATTTCCCTAAAAAAGTGATATTGATTGCTTTTTTCTCTCCCTTAATAAGTTGTTGTTGTTGCTTCATCATTATTGGAGACTTCACTTAATATCTGTTTTACTTTATTTATGCTTTGAATAATGCATTAGAATGTAAAACTCAGAATACTTGATCGAATTGAATAAACTTCAATTTCCTTGATGAATGTTCATTATTTTCTTTGTTGCACTAGACTCGAAACTTAAGCAAGACTTGATCAAATTTCGGGGGGCTGCACACAACTCATCAAGAACATCATGACTCATGACTCTTTGGTTTAAGCAAAGGGACATTATTATGCAAGTGACTTGGAACATCTTCTCCCGTGCTGACAATGTATTTTGAACTTTGGTAGGATGAAGTTGTTGGATATTGGTTAATAAATCCAGAATTGAAAATCGATTAAAGTGACTTCGTGTCGACTTCGGCCAAATACTCAAAAGCTCGGCTCAATCCGTTTAGGCAAAATTGTTTGCCACTTCGCAGACGTTTTGTATTCTGTATTTACTCCAGACGTTTTACAACTGCAGTTGAGAATTCTGCGCTTACTCCTGCATTTGAATTCTACACTTACTCTAGGCGTTTTTGGAGTTACAGTTTGAATGGAAATCAGTTTGGAATTATGTTTTAAATGAAAAATTCAAAACAAAATTTCAAAACGTGGCTTGCACTTTGTGTGCCAATTTTTGACTCGTTCAGTCCGACATTCGTGTACGCAGGTCGCACCCGCACACAAGTTCAAGGCTCGAAGGCCAAGTCGGTCCAAGATTTGCACCCCCCTGCGGGCGCGTAGGTCATGGAGGAGTCTCTATGCAACAAATGGTTACACCTTACAAATTGTTAACCATATATAAATTGGTCCACAAACTCATTTCTATCCTATGTGGGATAACTATTTAAGCATTCCCAACATTTCCACATTTTTCCATTTTCCAATGTGGGATGGAACTATTATTTATAACCTCCACTTATTCCCACTTTTCCATTTCTAACCAATGTGGGATTATAATCTCTTTTAAGGCTCCTCTTCAAATCTCAATTTTCAATCAATGTGAGATCAATTTCACATTTACTCAAGTGAAAATCAATTTCCAAATATATTTTCCAACAATGACATGGACACCTCTTTAGCGAGTGCAGTTGTTGAACCATACAAGAATGAATAAGTGGTTGTCTGCTCCTACCTGTTTTAACCTTTTTCTTTGTTCAATTTAAATTTTAGATGATTAGCATTTTTATATGCATTGCATTCTGCACCACAATCAGGCTGCAAGTTGCTTTTATAACATGAGGGTGTTTGTAGTAGATTAAAATTTAAAAATTTCAAATCGATCATATGGATATATTTTTTATTCCCACCATATATCGAATTTGAACGTTAGCCATGGTCTGATGATTTGTTTTATATGACCATGTTGTTTATGAACATCTTTCAAATTTTCACAACACGATTTAGATTTCTTTCAATTTGAATGTTCTATTCGATACACACGCAAGCACGCACACATGTATACTTTTTACTTTTGACCATTCTTCGTGAGGTAGTTTATTTCGAGTTAAGACATGATTTGTCATTTGACAAGCTACTTATAAATGGAAAATGGCAAAGATATCAAAGCATGATAGATCATAAATAACTTTATTAAATTTTGCTCCACGGGGAGGGGAGCAAAAACCCCCACCCCCTCACAAAACCCCACCCCTATGAGGTAGGCGGCAGTGGGCCCCACCCCAACCCCCTCTCAACGGTGGATTTTGCTCAACTTTATTTTGAGATCTATTTTTCTTTCGCCTATTGCAATCTTTTCATTAATTCAAGATTTATCTAATTAGAAACTCAAAAAAGAAAAAAAAACACACACACACACACAAATTAGTAGATCAAGATACAAAACAATAATATAACATTGTTATATACAAGAATTACCACATCCTTGCATCGCATGGGCACTACTAGTTTTTTTGAAATAGGTCCCTTAGAGCATTCATATTGAATGTATTAAAGTGTTTGTTAATAAGAGATATTAACTAATTGTCAATTTTGGGTATGCATTAGATATGTTAACTTGTTGGCAAAAAGAATCTTTTTAGTAAAAATTTTGTTTAAATTTTTTTTTTCCAAGGTAAAATGTGTAGTTGAAAAGTGGAGAAAAAAAAGATGTGTGGTTAAAAAATGATTTGAGGAATTGCGTTGTTTAAAAAAAAAAAATTTTGAGGTTTGCCAAACAGAGTATTAACTTTCTTATTAAATTTAACTAGTATTTTAACATTCGATGTGACACTTTTATCTTAAAATTCTCTAATAACTTAAATACATCTCACCCCCACCCCCACCCCCACGCACTCAATCTATTATTTATATTGATAAAAAAATATATATATTTTATTAATTTCATATTATATGAATTAATTAGTTCTTCAAAATGAGTATTATATTAATATATAATTTTTGTTATCTTAGAAATAAGTATTTATTATATTCTTGAATTTAATTCAAAATTAATACATTCATTCATTGTAATAATAATAAGTAGTTAACACAATATCCAATTGTTGATGGCGTGGCAATCTGAGCAACACAGTTGATGACCTAATGGTCTCTCACTGGAGTGCAATTTTACTCACCCCCATAACCCCATAAAAGACAAAAGAAAGGCAAAGGAAGAAACTCACTATCTCACATTCATTTCTCAACTTTTTTTTGGGTATCTTCTCACAATCGTAACTCCCATTTTTTCGAAATATATTTAAAAAAAAAAAAAAAAAAAGTAGATAGTTCTGTTTTAGGATCTATTCGGCAACCATTTAATTTGTTAAATTAATATACTAAAAGACAAAAAAAGACAACAAATTTAATTTACACAATTTTTCAAATCACTTTTTAACCCTCCAAATTTTCTCTCTCCAATTACACAATTTCCCAAACTAATTTTTAACCACACATCTTACCTAGAAAACACAAATAAATCAACAAAATAATTTTAATTCATTACCCAAGCCGCCGAACGGACCCTTAGTTTTCGGCGCATTTTTTTAGAACTTTAATTTTTTTTATTATAATGTAAACTTGTCCAAAACTAATTTATTTTTTATTTATCAAGTAAGTTCTCCTTAATATAGAATATCTTAAATAATTTATATCTATATCTACAATCTATAATATATAAAATGTGTGGATGATAGAAATTTTTTTGATTACCTAATGGATAATTATATTAATACCACATTTTTTTTTATATTTACACCACAATGTAATTGTTAGGAATATCTTCAATATTTGTTTACTTTTGCTCTTATGTCCTCAATTTTTTTCATCGCATTATTATTCATAACATTCAATTAATTAATATATTTTGTTTTTAATCACGATTTCTAATCAAATATTCTTCTAATTTGTATTGAAAAGATGTGCAAATATTTTTTTAAACTTTTGAATTAATTATTTATTTTGATTATTTAAAAGTATGAGAGATAAATAAGTATTTTTAGCCCTCTTAACAAATATTTTGGATGAAAATCATCTCTACAGATAAGATGTGAAAATTAATAAAGAATTGATAATAAAAAAAAAAAAAAAACTTGGAGTGTAAATGTATGAGTAAGGAAAACTTAGGAATCTTCATTAAAATTAAAATGTGGTGTGATTAACAAAAAGGATGGTGTGAATATATTTACCCTTACCTAATATGTCTGAATATATTTATCCATATACCTAATATATCCTCACTTGATATTTAATACACACATCCTTACAATACATGCATGTAATATTGCGAGAAATTACATACAATATAACGAGAAACTTTTGCTTCTCTTTTACCTTTAAATTGTTATGATTTTTTTTTCGATATTATCTTTAATATTTAACTAATTTTATTAAATAGAATTATTATTATTATTAATCTACAGCATATTTGCTCTATTCAGTTACACGGTGGCAATTATAAATTAGTTTAGTTATAAGGATGTCGTTGAGTTGAGCCGAGCTACGAGCCGAAGTTTAAGGCTCGAGCTTTTAGGGAGCGGGCTCTTTTTGCTCGAGTAGAGTCAAGCTAAAGCTCTTTCACAAAAATAAGGTTAAACCGACTTGAGCTGAGTCCCGATATTTTAAATTTTTATTTTACTTTAAAGGGGGTGAATATAACCTCCCATAAAATAAAATTTTTATTTTATTTTATTTTATTTTATTGTAAGGATGTGTGTATTAAATATTAAGTGAGGATAATATATTTAGACATATTAGGTAATCAAAATAATTTCTATCATCCACACATTTTATATATTGTAGATAGATAGATGTAGATGTAGATAGACGTAAATTATTTAAGATATTCTATATCAAGGACAACTTACTTGATAAATAAAAAAATAAATTAATTTTGGACAAGTTTACATTATAATAAAAAATCTAAAGCTGCCTTAAAAAAGTGCCGAAAATTAAAACAAAACTATTGGAATTTTTTGAAATATATTTTAAAAAAAGGGTACGACTGTGAGAAGATCCTCAAGAAAAAAGTTAAGGGTAATTATGCCCTTGTTTGGTACCGATTAAAATTTAGATTTTAATATAAGTTAAAGTCAATAATCAATCTTGACAACATATTTAATGGGTCCCACAATTTTCAACCACATTTTTCATCAATTTTTATCAAAATTTGCTAAAAATCTTATTTTAATTCATACCAAACAGGGGCTATATTAACATCATATTTTTTATTAAGTGTACCACAATTTAATTGTAATGATAATCCTTAGTTTTTACTAATTTTTATACTTATATCTCTTAATTTTTTTGTCTTATTTTAATCATCTATTTCTATTAAGGATATTTATTTATTTAATATATAATAGTAGGAGAGTTGAGAGAAAACTCCCGCTCAAAACATCCCACCCAAAACCAGTCTGGCATTTTTTTTTTTGACTTGAAGACCGTAAATTTCAACTACAAATCGACAACTCATTTATGTAACAGTAGAAGACTGGAATATGTCACATCTTTGCAAAACAATAACCCATTCTCAGTACGTAAGTTCTTTTGACCACAAATCCGTCTCTCACTCACTTCTCTCTCTCTAAATCTGTTGAAGAAAAGTGCAGCACCGACAAGAATCATAAACTGAAGAAGTGAAAAAATTATAAAGGGAACCAACCAAGTGAAAAGAAGTCGTGGAAAAAATGCAGTGAGTGGACAACAGTAGAAGGAGACCGGTTGGAAGCACAATGAAGGAAACCGAGCATATTCCGAGAGAATATCTGCAATTTCTGGCAGTCGCAGACCTATCAGTGACTCTGTAACCAGTAAAAGGTAGTCATCTTTCCTTTAAGCTGGGTCACGCCTATTCATTTAACCTGTTGCATTCCTTTTAGTTTTCCTTTTGTCGTTGTATTTGTGCTTTCTGGTTAGGGTTCATTCTCTTTCTTGAAATTAGGGAAGAACTATCCCCGAGGTAGAAATGGTAGCCGAAAGAAGAGTGGTAACAGTGGGTGGGAAGGGCTATTGACTAACGTCCTCTTCGATATTTGAGGTGCAGATTTTCCTTGGTTCTTGCTCTCTGGTAAGAATCCCCCGCCTCACGTACTCCCTCTACGGATTCCTCTCAACTCTATAACATTTCCGCTTAGGATTTCTTGATTGGACTAAAAAGTGCCTTTCGCGAAGCCTTTGGGGTTCGTGGCAGGTATTTTAGTTGATTTTTTTTTCTTTTGCTACCATTTTTGTGGTTTGAGCAATTTAGGTTTCTACGTCTGCCTGTCTGCTAGTACGTAAGTTTTTGTGCTTGATTCAATAGGTTGGATTTGAAATTTCTAGGTTGCCTTAATGATTTATAATAACTGACATATAGAGCCAAGAGCATTAGAAAGCACCATTTATCACCAATTCTATTTTCACTTTAATGTTTATCAGAAACTGGGAAGGAGAAGATGGGTTTCTTTGTTCAACTCATGTTTTTGTCTATTGTCACATCTCATAGATACAACTCATTCTTCATTGGCATAAGACATGTTTGTATTTCTTTGTATGTATGATTATTCTGAGGGGAACGAGAAGTTGGGTTTCGAGATTTTGATGAACAAATTATTCTATACTTTTCGTTATTCTCATTACTTTATAGAATTTTTACAGTAATTAACGTGATAACAACTTATTTACAGTTAGAGTTACACCTGCATGGAGTGAGAACTGGATTAGAAAGTGTTCTTTGGAATAGGAAGAAACTAGAAGGTGGAATGAGTTGGAACAAGATCAAGTTAATAAAGGGTCTGTAACATTGTCACTAAGTAAAGAAAATCCTCAGTTCATGAATATTCATCTAGATATGGGGACTAAAATAGAGTTATTATTTGTCATCTCATACTTTGGTTATCTCTAATAAAGCTACTCATCTGAATCGTATGTCTATTTTATTTTCTTGAACTTCGAAGATTTGTTGGCAAAATAGAGAAGTCGCTGCAAAAACATCCATGGAGGTTGAAAGCAGCAGCCTTAGAACCCACACATCTGATATGGATGGGGACTAAAATAGAGTTATTATTTGTCATTTCATACTTTGGTTATCTCTAATAAAGCTACTCATCTGAATCGTATGTCTATTTTATTTTCTTGAACTTCGAAGATTTGTTGGCAAAATAGAGAAGTCGCTGCAAAGACATCCATGGAGGTTGAAAGCAGAAGCCTTAGAACCCACACATCTGATATGGACACTGGTTTGGAGACTGTGAAGGTTTATTTTGAGATCCTTGCTTACACGAGTTTGACTTAAAGTGTGTATCCTGTTTAAACGTTATTAGCTTACCCGAGCGAAAAACAATTCAAACTGATTTACTGGAGTTACAAATGGCTAAATTTCAACAATTAACTGAAACTACATTGCTATGGAAAGACATGAATTCACGGTTCAAGGACCATCATAAAAAATTTGGACAAGTTCTAAGAATTTCTGTAACAAGGACCATCATAAAAAATTGGACAAGTTCTAAGAATTTTTGTAGCATGTCCCACCTGAGGCTCAACGTTCCTTTTGATAGAAGTTGTTTTTTGAACTCTATGTTTTGCTTACGCTCTGTTTGATAGCCCTTCTTTTTCATGGAAAATGCAAAATTTTCACCAGTTTTCCATATTTACTTGTGTTTGATAGACAATATTTACAGGGCAAAACGAATTCTCACTTTTCCCTCACATGATGCTGAATTCCTTCCTATATAGGAGGTTTTAGTTTCTTGGCAAAATATTTTATCAATTTCGTCACATTTGATCCTTTTTGTTGTTGTTAATTGATTTATTTTTTCAAAAAATTAACATTATTATTATCAAGTATAAATATATGAAAAAATTATTATTATTATTATTATTATTATTTGTTTAAAATAACTAAATTTTGCTTTATTAGCCATGAAAAATAATGTCAATCAAACAACAAAAATTAAAAAAATTCTAACTTTTTTCACCTAGAAAATTAAATCAATCAAACACATTAAACTTCCAATTTTCAGGAATTTAATTCCTTGAAATTCATTTTCTTTCCACCCAAATTCCACCTTGATTATCAAACGCAATCTTAAAATTTTATTGGTGTCATTTTGTAGTTTATTTTAGGAAATTGGGAATAAAATAATTTATTTAATTGAATTTTAATGGCTCAAGCTAGCTTTTTATCGGTTGTTTCTACATTGCAATATCCATGAGTTTATTTCGTGTCATGTAGATATTTTGTGTCATGTTATCAATTGTTTCAAATTATTTACATGTTTAAAGTTTAAGCATAATATTGGAAGGTTAACATACTTCATATACTGTCTCTGATCAATACTAAAAAATTGATAGCATTCTTTTACTTTGACTAATATCATTACTTTTTTTTTCAGACTATATTGAATTTTGCTGTGATTTTCTTATTTGAATTTGCAGAGAATGTATCCCTTCCATCATGTTCAGTCATCGAATAAAGGCATTGATTGGTGTAATTTTAGGTTTACACGTTGAAGGAATTCATGTAATTTATAGAAGTTTGTGTATTAAATATTTTTGTAATTATATTTTGAAGGAAGATCTGTGGAAACAAGTTCTTCCAGTTGGCATAGAGGTTAGAATTTAATAATATCTCAAATTTTTATTAGCCAAGAAGATTTTAATGTTTGATTTTGTTAATCTATCAAAGTTGAACATTGATTATCTGTACCCGATGTTTTTTTTGTGTGTTCATTATATGATTATGCCACTTTGTTCATTAATACTTCTCATTACAAACAAAGCATAACAATAATGTTATTCATTCATTGCAAGGGTGATGTTGGACTTCATTTGAAAATGCCAGTATTCAGTTATGAACAACTGTATGTATCAGTGTCTCGGGTTACTAATCGTGCTAGATTGAAGATATTAATTTTTACAATAATGGGCACCCAACAAGTTCCACTACAAGTGTTTTTAAAAATGTTTTCCAAAATTTTGTTTAATTTTGTCAACCAACCAAATTTGAATATTGATTATTAATATACAATTATATTTCTTTGTGTTTATACAAATATTTTTAAAGAAATTTTTCAAAATTTGTTTGATTTTGTCAATCAACCAAATTTGGATATTGATTATCAATATCTAATTATATTTCTTTGTGTTTATTACTTTATAATTTCATTTTGTTCATTAACACTTCTCACTGTAAATAAATATAATGATAATGCCATTCATGCATAACACGGATATATATTAGTCGTAATTAAAATGTGATGTTATTAATTATTATTATTAAGAATAACTAGTAATCGCACCCGTGCGATGCACGGAATATATAATTGAAAATTATTTATTGAATAAGTTGTAAAAATATAATATCCGATAAAAACAACACAATAAAAAATAATAATAACTTGCATCACAAATTGTAAATAATTTGTAATTTCATTTCTCCATATAAGATTTCTTACTTTATTACATAATTGCGTATTCAATATATAATCCCAAAAAAAAAATTATAAATTGCATTTTTTTAAAAAGTTAATTGTTCATTCTCTAATTTTCTTAGTTTAATTATTTATATAGAATTGATTATTCAAAAATAATTTTTTTTAATGTTCATTCACAACCACATATTATTTAAAAATTAATTTTTCACAATTGCACATACTACTTTTTAACCACACATTCTAAAAAATGAAAATCAATTTTCAACCACTCAATTGATTGATTTGATAATTATTTTATGTTTTATACTACCTTCTTTCACTTTCAATCACACATTTAAAACTATTTATATAATCTATATCAATATCAATATCAAACTTACTCCTATTCAATTATTCAAATGCAACGTGACATTTTATTTTTCACCAAGTATTAAAAATGGTCATGTTATACACACACACACACACACACAAAACTATTTTTTGTTCCTGTTAAATAAATGTATTAACCATATTTTTATTTTTAAATAGAATAAGTTTGATAAAATCTTGTATTTTTATTTTCTATAGAACTCAATGAATTAATTGTTAAAGTCTGTAGTATATATTTTACAAATTGATGTTCTTTTAAATTTATAAAATTAAAAAATAGATAAATGAACAAAATGAGTAAATTTATAAAATTAATTTCAAAATTACCAAAAAATTTATCAAAATCTAAAGTTGTAGAAATTAAAATATTTTAATTGAATTTACTTAGAAAGATTGAATATCTATTATTTCTTTTAATTTGATAAGAAAAAATATATGAAATTAATCATTTATGTCAAATTGAAGTTATGTAAGAAAAGATAGATATCATTTTATGATTTAAATGAGATAAATTAAAAAGATTGGATATTGAAAAAAGTAAAAAGTATAAATTAAGCTTTTACATTTATTATTTGAGACAATTTTACGAATGATATATTTAGAGTTTGTTTTCATTTGTTAGCTTGTATTAAACTTCTCGTTAAGATCTTGAATTTGACACCCATATTGCATATTTTTTTTACTTCAAAATATTACAATAATTATCAAAAGAACAAAAATAAAATACAATTTGATCTATTTATAGATTTTTTATTTTTTACAAATCTATAAGTCATTTATTATATGCCACCTATAATTAATTTTGCATTATTTGAAGTTTCCTAATTCAATTATTAAAATAATTAATAAAATTATAAAGTTTCCTAAAATAGCAGGTAAAAATGACGGGAAACTATGTGTGAATTTATGTGACGGCTATGTTGTTATTATATATACTAGTGCATCACCCGTGCGATGCACGGATATTGTATCGTACAAAATATATTGTAAAATTAGTGAATAATTTTGGTATATTGAAAAGAGTAATCCTACAGGTACATGTCCTGTACGAATGCAATTTTCCAATTGAAAATACAAATTTGATTTGTAATAAAATATGTCAACACTTTTCTTTTAAGTGTAGTATAAGCATTATAAATTCAATACTACACCATTTTAATCCATAAATAAAAATAAGTGAGATATTGAGGATGCTATGTTTGTCGAATACTTTAGTATTTTACTTAATACATTAGTAAATAATACTAAAGTATTCGCCAAATATAAATATATTGTGGAAGGTATCAATTATTTCTCATGATTTATGCCTCTCGTATTTAAGTTTTTCCAATTTTGATTCAAAAATATAAATCACAATAATTATAAATGTGTGCTTAATCTTAAACCCACATATATTTGTATTTAACCAATAAAACTATATTTTTAATTATAAAATCAAGTAGTCAAAATAATAATTACATAAATTTAGCAATTATCATGATATGACAACATGCTATGTTGGTGACAAAGAAATTATAACGAAAATGGTATACCATATAATCTTCACACAACTATTAAAATTAAGAATGATTAAAAGAATATTATTCGCTTTTAACCACAATTTTTGCATTTTCCTCACGTATTTAACATTTTATCTAAATTTCTTTCAGAAACATCAATCACAATAATTATAAGCTTTTGTTTAATCTTAAGAGCAAATATTTGTATTTGACCAATAAAAATGATTGTTAATTTCAATAATTTTTATGAGTTATGGTCAACTTCAAAGAAAATCCAAATTTAGTAGTTTATTTAATGGTGTATCATGTTTTTTATTTAATATTATGGATACAATATTGATTATGTGGAATGTATCAATATATTTCTAATGGCTTATACATTCTCCTCTCGTATTTAAGCCTTAAATTTTTCATTCAAAAATAAGAATCATAATAATTATAAAAGCGTGCTGAATCTTAACCCACAAATATTTGCATTTGATCAATAAAATTATATTTTCACCTATAAAATCAAGTGGTCAAAATAACAATTTCATAAATCTAACAATTATCATGATATAACAATCAACAATGTTGGAGTAAAAAAATTATAGCAAAAATCGTACCATATAACCTTTACACAACTATTAAAATTAAGAATTATTAAAAAAATATTATTCATTCTTAACCAATAACATTATAGTTTTACATATAAAATCAAGTAGTTAAAATAATACTTACGCAAATCTTGCAATTATCATGACATGACAACTGGATAACATTGAAGGTCAAAAAATTATACCGATAATTTTAGATCATATAATTTTTGGATATTTAAGTAGTAAATGATTATTAAGTTTTCCACATTTTTTCACAAAAAAAAAATAAAATGAAGTTGTTGTTCGATAAAAAATTGATATTATTTTTTATCGAAAATAACAGATATTTGCACATTGTTTGGAGTTGCGTTTTTAAGTATTAAAATGAACATCCTTAATAATTTCAATTTCATTTCCCAATGCACTAAACGCATCATCAAGCCCCTGTTTGGTACCTATTATTTTTAAATCTCATTTTTTAAAAACTCATTTTCAACCACACATTATACCAATAAAATAATCTACGATTCTACACATAAGTCCAAAAATATTCTCCAATTTTTAACTACACATTCTTCAAAAAATTTACTATTCAAAATCACATTATTCCAAATAATGAGTCTCAAACAGGGACCAAATGCAGTCAAAAGGTCATCCATAACATAGTAATTAATTTCACTATGTAAAATGATTTTCATAATACCATTCAAATGTATATCAATGTGATGACATAATAATTAGTTTTAGTTTCAATAAATTATTAATTATCATGAGTACCTCTTACGTTGATGCAAGCAAGTTTAATTCAAATAATTAAAAAAAATGAATAGTCACCGTTTTCTAAAAAAAAATTACTGCTTTCTGGAAAAAAATCTATTAAGAAGTGTAAACAAACTTATTTGTCACTAATATTTTTAACTAAACAAAAAAGAACAAATATTAAAGTTTATTAAAATATTAATCTAATTAATGCACAAATAATGCACGAAAAAGTAAAGTTATTTTTTCTTTTCAAAGTTAATGTATAGTTTTCCAAATGTATTAATTTATTTATAAAATTTATTTTTTATAAAGCAATTAATGATGAATATTAATGCATTCCAATTTTTGGAAAGTATTTTAGACTGAAAAACAAAAATGATATACGGAAGTTACAATTTAACAATATGAATTTTGATAAGTGCTTGTTAATTTTTAATGCTTTTACATAATTTCTCCCGTATACAAAATGCATAAAAAATAATATTATATTAAAATTGTTGATAAGTAGTCCAATTTTAGTGACGATGTGACGACGTCAGCCGAAAAGTCCAATACAGATCCGCCATGATGGCCGGAATGATATCCGAACTGATAATGTCAGGTCGGATATTATTATAACATGCTTTGGAGTTTGTAGATGAATTAAGCGACACGATTCTGATGTGGTCCAGTGAGGTCGGTTACTGAAGGTAATTCCGACGTGGTCCAGTGAGGTCGGTTACTGAAGGTAATTCCGACGTGGTCCAGTGAGGTCGGTTACTGAAGGTAATTCCGATGTGGTCCAGTGAGGTCGGTAACTGCTCAGGCGAAACAAGACCAACTACTTTCTTACACGTTAGTTGAGACGGTTATTCAGACATAATGGTTGTTAGATTAAGTATAACTCAACTACCTTACGTTATGTAAGAACTCAAATAGTTCAGTTATGTACTTATGTCAGATAGTCAGGTATTGTAATAAGCCAGCTCACCCCATTCTCCCTATAAATATAGGAGAGGGTAGCTCACTTAAGGGGGAAAAAAAACTTTGGCTATTCAAAGCCAATACTATTTTTATACAAGAAATCATACGTGGAGTCCAGGTCATTCACACGATCTGGGATCCACCTCTTATCAACCGTCTTTTATTACCTACGTGGAGTCCAGGTCATCCATTACGACCTGAGGTCCACCTCTTTCACATATAATTTTCGATTACACAACTAACATCCACTTATTTCTTGCTGACTTGGAATATTTCATATTTCAACCGTCAACAATTGGCGCTAGAAGGAGGGCCGCGCTTTGTGATAGAATAGCAGTCCATTACACCAGCTCATTCAAATACTTCACATCCTCCCTCTTTAGGTAACATGGATGAACGTGGTTCAGGAAGCAACCATGGAAAGAAACCGGATGAGCCGGGGGGTACAAGGATGGAGGCCGACCCGGAAGTCAGGCCTTTCTCAGACTCCCAAATGGATGAAGTAATGCGTCAATTGTGGAATTTGACACAAGCCGTAGAAAAGATGCAACATCAACCACCGGGGAACATTCAGGCCCCTTATTCTATTCCGGTACCACCTCATCACCCCCTGGTAACCAACGAGTCCGCCGAAAACTCAACTATGTGCCCGACAGGTCTGAAAGTTCTACTGGAGAGAGCAATTCCCGCACTCCACGTGGGGGATCACCTAAAAGGACTAACAACGTGTTCAGCAGATTAGGCCCGGATCACACAACCCCCGTAAGGGAGGGCCCAACACTGGGAAAAAGCAAAAAACCTGCAACGTCGAACTACTCGGAAAGATCTGCACGTAGCCCATATAATGAGCCCACACGGACTCGAGGTAGGAACTTCAAAGCTCCTACCAAGAACGCAGCCACTTTGAATCTCAGTGATCCATCCTATGATGAAAGAGGAAACCGGGAAGAACTCAACGCGTTGAGGAAACAACTCAGTGATCTGGAGGAACAACAGAAAAAGGACGGCCAGGATGACAAGTATACGACCTCCAGGATCACCCCATTTTCAAAAGAGATCCTGAAAGAGACGTTACCTAGCAAGATCAAGGTTCCGCAGATACCCAGCTACGATGGGACGACTGACCCAGTGGCCCATATAGACCGGTATGTTTCCTGGATGGAATTACAAGGTGTGAGCGATGCCATCATGTGTAGAACTTTTCCCCTCACTCTAGGGGACAGGGCTTAGAGGTGGTTACGTACTCTACCAGACCACTCCATATCAAGTTGGAAAGATCTGTCTTCTCAGTTCCTCTATAACTTCATGGCTGCAAAGACAAGGACTACCCCCAAGGAACAGCTGGTAACCATCAAGCAAGGAAGAACTGAGTCGTTGAAGAGTTATCTAGACCGGTTCAACAAACAAATCATGGATATGGACAAAGTGTCAGACGACGCGCTCCTTATGGCAGTAACTTCGGGCCTATGGCCGGAATCCCGGTTCTGGTGGACAGTACACGAAGAGGGGCCAAAGACCTTTCGAGAATTTCTTACAAGAGCAGACAGAGCCATTGGAGCTGAAGAGGCGAAAGCCAGCAGGAGGGAGGACAAGGTAGAAGCAAAAGATCAAGAAAGATCTAAAGGGAAGGAGAAGGAAGCACAGAAGGGAGACAGGTACAGCCAGGAAAAGAAACGGGACTTTCGGGGTCTCGGGAGTTTTCGCCCCAATTTATCAGCTCCTACATCCGTAGACCTCCAGAAAGCCAGACCTGAGACCATATTCATGAGCATTAAGGATCGGAACTTGCTACCTCAGCCCCGGCCATTAAGAACAAGCTCATCCGAACTAAATCAGTCCAGGTACTGCAGGTACCACCGATCGGCGGGCCATGACACGGATTACTGTAAAGACTTGAGGATAGAGCTCGAGAAATTGATTAAGGCAGGCCATCTGAAGGAGTATACAGGAAAGTCTCAAAAGGATCAAGAGAAGCAGGGTCAACTGGAAATTGGAGACATACCTACGGCTGAAATCCGCATGCTGGTAGGCGGAAGTCAAAGCCAAGAAGGATCCAAAAGGCAGAGGCGTCAGTACATCAGGGATGCTCGGAATAGCTATCAGATTCTATCCGCAAGGGCTCCGATACTTGTCAAAGAGGACGAATCTTTCAATTTTGATGAAAGAGATGCTGAAGGAGTCCTTCAACCACACGCGGATGCCTTGATCATAACCATTCCGGTATCGGGGGTGAAAATCCATCGTACTTTGGTGGATAACGGGAGCGCTGTGAACATCTTATACTGGAAGACCTGCCTCCAAATGGGAGTGGAAGAACGACACCTAAGTCCTTACACGACGAAACTACAAGGTTTCACCGGAGACTACATCACACCGCTAGGTCAGATCGCACTGATGATAGAACTGGGGACCCCTCCATGCAGTAGACGAGTAATAGCAGACTTTGTCGTAGCCGACATACCGTCCAACTATAATGCAATCCTAGGAAGGCCTATTTTACACGAACTGAAGGCTGCCACCTCAATATACCACTATGTAATGAAGTTTCCCACTTCCAGTGGGGTAGGAGTAGTACGGGGAGATCAGAGGATGGCCCGAGAATGCAATCTTAGTTTCTGCCCATGCCAGGCACAGCAAGTGGAGGTGGTCCAGATGAAAAACCCATTTGAAAAGATCCAAACATTGGATCCCCGCCTGGACCAAAATGAAACCAAGACTGGGCCAGTGGAGGACTTGACATTGATAACCGTGGACCCAGACAAGCCTGATTTGCAGTTGAAAATTGGGAAAGACCTTCATGAGCCGGTGAGATCTGAACTTGTAAACTTTTTGAGAAAAAATAAAGATGTTTTTGCTTGGACTCATGCTGACATGGAGGGGATACCAACGCATCTGGCCTGTCACAAGCTCAACATTGATCATGGAGCGAAACCAAAAAGACAGAAGCGCCGACCACTAAACGGGGAAAGGTATGAAGCTCTCGCAAATGAGATACTGAAGTTATTGGGGAATGGATTTATACGGGAGGCTAGGTATCCAGAATGGGTGTCCAATCCAGTCCTCGTGCGGAAGAACAATAAATCCTGGAGACTCTGTATAGATTTCACAGACCTGAACAGAGCTTGCCCAAAAGATAGTTTTCCACTTCCACGCATAGATCAAATGGTGGACGCCACGGCCGGGCATGAGCTGTTAAGCTTCATGGATGCCTATTTAGGCTACAACCAAATTCCCATGTATGGCCCAGATGAAGAGCACACATCGTTCATCACAGATAGGGGCCTGTACTGTTACAAGATGATGCCCTTCGGGTTGAAGAATGCAGGAGCAACCTACCAGAGACTGTTCAATAGAATGTTTGCAAAGCAGATCGGTAGAACTATGGAAGTATACGTGGATGACATGCTGGTAAAGAGCATAAAATCATCGGACCACGTTCAACACCTGGCAGAAATGTTCACCGTTCTCAGACAGTACAAAATGAAGCTAAACCCACAAAAGTGTTCTTTTGGAGTAGGATCCGGGAAATTCTTGGGATACATGGTACATCAAAGAGGGATCGAAGCGAACCCGGAAAAAATCCAAGCCCTGATTGACATGAAAGCCCCAACCAACATAAGAGAAATCCAGAGTTTGACGGGAAGAATAGCAGCTCTGAACCGATTCGTCTCAAAATCTACAAATAAGTGCGGACCATTCTTCGAGGCGCTAAAAATGGGAAAGAACTTCCAATGGACGGAGCAATGTCAGAAAGCCTTCGAAAACCTAAAAACGCAATTGGCCTCGCCTCCCCTACTCTCCAAGCCAGTAGCGGGAGAGGCGTTGGAATTATATCTAGCAATGTCAGAGAGGTCTGTTAGTTCAGTTCTGATTAGGACGGATCATGGTGTTCAGCACCCCGTCTACTATGTCAGCCAGGTCCTGAAAGATGCAGAATTAAGATATCCGCCTATGGAGAAACTAGTACTAGCGTTAATTATGAGTTCGAGGAAATTGCGGCCTTACTTCCTGGAGCATTCACCGGAGGTGCTAACTAACTATCCATTGCGTCAAACCTTACAGAAGCCGGACACTTCGGGAAGATTGATGAAGTGGGCCGTAGAACTGGGACAATTCGACATCACATACAAACCAAGGACTGCAATTAAGGGACAAGCACTGGCCGACTTCATAGCTGAATTCCACAAAGAAATAGATCCACCCGGCCGAGACGAACTTTGGTCCCTGTATGTCGATGGGTCTTCAAATGAAAATTGTGCAGGAGCTGGAATTGTCCTAGTCAGCCACGGCCGAGAAATTATTATATTTCCAGTCCCTCCGCTTCGAGTTCCCAGCAACCAATAATGAGGCGGAATATGAAGCCTTCATTGCAGGTCTCAAAATGGCAAGAGGATTGGGAATAACCAGGGTGACTGTACACAGTGACTCCCAGTTAGTTGTGAACCAAATCCGAGGGAGCTACAACACGAAAGAAGAGAAAATTGTATTTTATCACAAGGTGGCCAAGAAAGAATTGGAAAAGTTCATCCATGTAGATATCGTACAGATACCAAGAACCCAAAATAGTCAGGCAGATGCTCTTGCTAGGCTAGCCACTAGCGAAGGAGCCGAGACCTTAGACAGTGTACCTATTGGAAGGGTCCAAAACTCAGCCTTAGTGGAAGCGGAGGTATTAACGATGGCAGTTGACACAAATAAGAGCTGGATGGATGAAATCATCCAGCACTTAAAGGAGGGAGTAATGCCCCAGAGCAAGGACGACGCTCGAAAGCTCAGAATCAGATCCGCCAGATATACTCTGATAGACGATGTGCTATACAAACGAGGTTTTTCCCTCCCATTACTCAGATGCTTGAATGAAGAGGAAGCCCTATATGTTATGGAGGAAATACATGGAGGAGTGTGTGGCAACCATACGGGAGGACAATCCCTTGCATTCAAGATCCTAAGACAAGGATACTTCTGGCCGTCCATCAAAAGAGATGCCATGGAATTCGTGAAGAAGTGCGAAAAATGTCAGAGATTCGCCCCAATGATCAGGTCTCCCCCGGAAGACCTGACTTCAGTCATGGCACCTTGGCCATTCGCAAAGTGGGGCATTGATTTGATTGGACCGTTGCCAACAGGAAGGGGATTAACAAAATACGCAATAGTGGCAGTAGACTATTTCACAAAATGGGTTGAAGCAGAGGCCTTAGCGAAAATCACTGAACAAAAGACAACGGACTTCATATGGAAGTCGATCATCTGCAGGTTTGGTATTCCTCATTCGATAGTCACTGACAACGGGAGAAAATTTGACAATGCAAAGTTCAGGTCATTTTGTGAAGAACTGAAAATTAAGAATCATTTCTCTACCCCGTGCCACCCACAAGCAAACGGACAGGTGGAAGCAATTAATAAAATTATCAAGCACACACTGAAGACCAAATTGGATGAATTGAAAGGGGCATGGGCCGATGAACTACCTGCGGTACTATGGTCTTACAGGACAACATGCAGAACAGCAACGGGAGAAACTCCTTTCGCCCTCACTTTCGGATCTGAAGCCGTGATCCCTGTTGAGATGGGAATCCCCACTGGCCGAACCCAATATTTTGGAGAAGAAACAAATTCTGAAATGCTACGGTTCACATTGGACCTGATTGAGGAGAGGAGGTTAAACTCAGATCTCAAGAATGCTTGCTACAAACAGAGAAGCACTAGGTACTATAATTCTAAAGTGAGGAGCCGAAAGTTCCACGCGGGAGATTTGGTACTCAGGAAAGTGTTTTTAGCCACAAGAGAAGCTCAATCTGGCTCGCTTGGCCCATCTTGGGAAGGACCTTACAGGATTAAAAAAACCTTGCAAAACGGGGCATATGAAATAGAAACTTTAGAGGGAAAACCTTTACAACACCCATGGAACGCGGAACATCTGAAAAAGTACTATCAATGATTGTAACTAGAAATGTAATGGTCAATGTGTCTTGAGATATTCAGTGGAATAAATTCATTTTACTAAATTTGCAAGTGTTCTTGATAAAAAAGGCCACGTGCTCATCACGTCTGCCATAACGGAGTTTACGAACTCCTTAGGACCTTAAGCTAAATGCTCATCAGGTCTGCCATAACGGAGTTTACGAACTCCTTAGGACCTTAAGCTAAATGCTCATCAGGTCTGCCATAACGGAGTTTACGAACTCCTTAGGACCTTAAGCTAAATGCTCATCAGGTCTGCCATAACGGAGTTTACGAACTCCTTAGGACCTTAAGCTAAATGCTCATCAGGTCTGCCATAACGGAGTTTACGAACTCCTTAGGACCTTAAGCTAAATGCTCATCAGGTCTGCCATAACGGAGTTTACGAACTCCTTAGGACCTTAAGCTAAATGCTCATCAGGTCTGCCATAACGGAGTTTACCAACTCCTTAGGACCTTAAGCTAAAAGCTCATCAGGTCTGCCATAACGGAGTTTACGAATTCCTTAGGACCTTAAGCAAAACGGGGAACCAGATCTTCCCACCAAAGGTCGTGAGCTTCTACGATCTTAAGTAAAACCAGAGGCGAGCTAGTGGCCAGTACATATATTTAATCCAGGTCAGAAACGGGTAGATAATGGTTTAAGACATACCGGACTGAAAGTCCTACGTTCGCGAGTTTATTTCAGAATCGAACTCAAGGCTTATAATACAATCAGATCTGACAGTTATTAAAAACAGTGCGGAAAATAATCATAAAAACTAATTTCATTCATGTCAAAGTTGGGCCGGACTAGCCCTACAGACTACCAAAGACATATTTTTTACAAGTTCACCCAGCCGCAGGTGCAGTACCTAAACCTAGTTCAGCCATGGCCTCAGCCTGATCCTTCCTAAGCTTCTCCAGCTCTGCCTTCAACTGGTCCGCATTGAATTCAGGGTGGAGCTCCTGAAACCTTTTTACGGCATCTTCCAATGCCATGATATAGGTATCGGTATGATCCACCTCATACTTCTTGGACTCCTTGTACACATCCACTGCAGAGCTTAAGTCCGATCTGGCCTGTTCGAGATCCTTCCTAACCAGATCAAGCTCCACCACTACCCCTTCTTGAGCTTGCCGGTCCGCTGCTGCCTTGGCCTTCAACTCAGCGTTTTCCAGTTGTATCTTTTCCAGTTCGGACAGAAGCAGACCGTTTCTCTGTTCCAGGCTCTCACACTTCAGCTCAAGCTCTTTCTTGGCCCCAGCCAGTCTGTCCCTCTCCAGCCCAAGTGCGTGGTTCTGATCCTTCACAACAATGCTTTGGCGCATTAATTCGTCGTGCAGCTCTGTCTGGGCATGGGCTTTAGCTCGGACGTGGGATACATAGTTTTGCGCAAGTCCAAGGAAAGCAGATGTGGCATGGGCAGCGTTGAGTAAGTCCATTTCGGCGGCTATGGCTTCCTTTTTCTTGTCCCAAGTCCGCACTATTATATCGACGGAGTTATGGACGCAGCTGGGAAGGACTTTCAGGGAGTTCGACCCCGGACATTTATGGGACCGAACATCCCTCAGTGCTTTGGGGAGTTTTCCCTTCAATTTGGCCATCTCCATAACCCGGGCCTTATGAATTCCGAAATAGGAGAAATCAGCAGGATCGGCAGCTACAGACACCGGAGGTGGCAGATCTGAGGCACCTTGCATGCCGGACTGGCCGGCATTACCGGATGATCCTTGATCATCTGAAACTGTAATCGGATCATTAGAGGGGGGAGGTGGAGCCACCATGTCTTCTCCGACCATCTTCCTTTTGCCGTGGGAAGATCTGGAAGGACTCGGAACAGAATTTGGAGCCCCACTGGATTGACCAGACCTGGGAGTGGGGCCCATTCCAGAAGGGAGAGTTTTCCCACCAGTAGTCGGCCTCCTTTTCTTGCCCACGAATGCGCTTCGGTCGAAAGGAGGCATATTCCTTTTTCTTGACTTGTTCGGTTCTGCGAAAACGACCAAGAAATTAGTATAATGAAGGAGAAAGATGAGCTCGGGCTAGTGACTACTTACGACGTGGAGGAGGCAAGAAAGAAGTAGCTGGGTGTACAGTGGTGAGCCCGGCCCTGAACAGATTCTCTTCAGTGATCAATTCTCTGAAGTCCCTGTCACGCCGGTCAAGTTCACGTGCCCTTTGCAACTGCTCTTCAAATGCCAAGGACCTGGAGGGATTAGCCGGACTTGAAATGCAAAAGAGATAATTAATATTAGAAGAGGCAGTTCATACATAAAGAATAAGGTCTGAAACATACAGTAAGGTTTGTAGTGGGTGGGAACAATGTTGTCCAGGTCCTCAGTCCGCTCCAAAGTTTGTCACCCGCCACCTACATAAAACCACTGATCCCTCCACCCCTTAATGGAATCTGGAAGTTCCTCTATTAAGTTCCCGCCAGTCCGGGGTCGGACCATTATATAATACCAACCAGAATCCTTCCCATCAGATCGGAGTTGATAAAGGGAACCAAACTCACTGGCACGGGGTGGAGGTAACCCTAATTTACTCCAGATGACTAAAAAACCAATTATCACCCTCCATCCGTTAGGAGTAATCTGAGAAGGGGCCAGACCCCAGTACCGTAGGTAATTGGTTATAGTACGGGGTAATGGGAACCTAAGACCTGCCTCCAACATCATCCTATTCACCGCCACGCAACCCTCAGGGGGTTCGTCAGCTCGCTCATCGCTCCTAGGAAGAAAAAACAGTACTGAGTCTGGGATCCTAAACCTGAAGCGCCATTCATTCAAATCAGACTCAGAGACAACGGAAGGATGAAATCCGGCCTGCCAGAACGTCGAAGTAGAACTGGATAGTCCCGCTCTTTCAGAATTTCTTTGTGGGGGGTAGAATAGGTCGAGGAACAAAAGAAGGGTTTGTAGATCTAAGTGGTTGCACCTCACGGGTTACCCCTCGCAGATTAGATACACTCACATCTGACCCACTCAACCTAGATTCTAAATCCGGACTGGACTCCTCATTTCCCCCACCCCAAGAGTCAATCTTAGTGGCCTCACTATCGCTACCGGAATTGCTCATTATTTTTCAAAGATAAGAAGGAATACCTGGAAAACAGATCTGGACTCTATGTCGTGAACTAAACCAGCCAAACAAAGGGTCACGTCGGAACTAAATCGGAATCTTACAGAGTGTTTTGAAGAAATTGTGAAGGAAGAAAAAACGCCTAAGGGTCCCTTATATATAAAGACGTCATTAATTACCAGTACAGAATTTGAAGAGACTCCTAGAGCCCCTAAAAAGAAATGACGGTTGACGGCTTTCTACTGGCATTGTCAGACCTAGGCGTCTAAAACTAAGACACGTGGCAACGTCATTATGGTTTATTTTAAACATTAATCCTCAAAAATTTCAGTAGGCGCGGATCAAAAATCCTTTCAGACCCACACCTAGGGGCAATTGTTGATAAGTAGTCCAATTTTAGTGACGACGTCAGCCGAAAAGTCCAATACAGATCCGCCATGATGACCGGAATGATATCCGAATTGATAATGTCAGGTCGGATATTATTATAACATGCTTTGGAGTTTGTAGATGAATTAAGCGACACGATTCTGATGTGGTCCAGTGAGGTCGGTTACTGAAGGTAATTCCGACGTGGTCCAGTGAGGTTGGTTACTGAAGGTAATTCCGATGTGGTCCAGTGAGGTCGGTAACTGCTCAGGCGAAACAAGACCAACTACTTTCTTACACGTTAGTTGAGACAGTTATTCAGACATAATGGTTGTTAGATTAAGTATAACTCAACTACCTTACGTTATGTAAGAACTCAAATAGTTCAGTTATGTACTTATGTCAGATAGTCAGGTATTGTAATAAGCCAGCTCACCCCATTCTCCCTATAAATATAGGAGAGGGTAGCTCACTTAAGGGGGAAAAAAAACTTTGGCTATTCAAAGCCAATACTATTTTTATACAAGAAATCATACGTGGAGTCCAGGTCATTCACACGATCTGGGATCCACCTCTTATCAACCGTCTTTTATTACCTACGTGGAGTCCAGGTCATCCATTACGACCTGAGGTCCACATCTTTCACATATAATTTTCGATTACACAACTAATATCCACTTATTTCTTGCTGACTTGGAATATTTCATATTTCAACCGTCAACAATTGGCGCTAGAAGGAGGGCCGCGCTTTGTGATAGAATAGCAGTCCATTACACCAGCTCATTCAAATAATAAAACTACTTCAAATTATAATAGTTATATTAAAAAAATTTATAATTTTTTTATCATCAACTCTTTATTAATTTCCACATCTTGTCTTTTGAGACGAATTTTGTTCAATATATTTGTTTTGTTGGCAAAAAACACTTATTTATCTTTCATATTTTTAAATAATCAAAATAAATAATTAATACAAAAGTTAAAAAAAACATTTGCACATCCTTTCAATGCAAATTAGCAAAATATTTGAATAGAAATTGCGATTAGAAATAAAATTTATTAATTAATTGAATGTTATAAATAACAATGCGATTAAAAAAAGTTAAGGATATAAAAGCAAAACTAAACAAACACCGAAGATCTATATTGCAATTAAACTATGATGTAAATTTTAAAAAATGTGTTGTATGAATATATTTTCCTAAAATAATATATATATATATATATATATAGACAAATTATTAGCATTCAATACATGTAGTCAAGTGCCTATTTACAATGCATTACACACTTTCCCACATTAAATGTCTCATTAATTGTCAACAACTCATTTCCCAATTCCGGAAATTCAATTGAAAAAAAAAAAAATTCCAAAAATAAAAACTGAAAATGGGCGGGAAAATTTTTTTGACGGCACTTCTGTTTTTATATATACTAGTTGATTACCCGTGCGATGCACGGAATATATAATTTTTAAATCATAAGTTTGAAAATATCTTGATTCAATCATATCAAATAAAAAACATAATTTAAAATAATTTCAATAAAAAATGTTATTCAATTTTAAACTTTAAAAAAACAAAAATATTCAAAATAAAAAATGATACCTGTACACTAAGTATACCACGCCATTCAAAATTTGACACTCGTTTAAATTTTTTATATAATTTTTTTTTTAACTTTTAATTACGTTTTTTTTTTCTGAAAGTTTGCACACCTCATCACCTATTTTCCTTTAATATGTTATAATTTTTTATTAACTATATTTTTTTAATGTGTTGCTTACATATATTTTATTTGAAATCCAATATATTAATTAATATATTTTATTTTTCCTTATTTTTTAAACTTGTCAATTTTTGTCAAAATTGTGAAATGATAAAGCCTCCGTTTGGTAATTTTTAGTTTATAAACTTGTTTATTTATGATTTTGAGGTAAAAAGTAGTTGCTAAAAATTGGAGAAAGAAAATACGTATGGTTAAAAAGTTGATAGAAAATAATTAATTATTTTTTTAACATGCGTATTGAAGAGCCTACTCATTTATTGATATAATAGAAAGTAAAATTTTAATAATTCTATTTATTTATTTTCAAAATATATTAATTCAATTTTTTTCATTTCTAACTTAACAAATTTATATATATCATATATTTATTTATTTTAAAATATATTAATCCAAGTTATTCATTTTTAATGTAATTTATTTATATTCAAATATATTAATCCAATTTTTTCATTTCCTACATAACACATGTTATTGAATTTGAAACTTTTTTAAAAAAATTAATCAAAATAGAAAATTCTGCATGTACACTCAGTGTACCGCGCCATTCAAAATTTGGCACTTAATTAATTTTTTATATAAAATTTCTTTTAACTTTTATTTACGTTTTTTCTCAAAAAATTTGCCCACCTTATCACCTATTTTCCTTTTAATATGTTATAATTTTTAATTAACTTTATCATTTTTCCTTATTTTTTAAACATACCAATTTTTGTAAAAATGATGAAATGATTAAATTTTTTATCAATTTATCATTGGTGATAAAAGGTTGAGAGCAAATAATTATTTATTTTTGTAATATGGTTATTGAAAAACCTACTCATTTATTGACATATTAGGAAGTAAAATTTCAATAATTTTATTTATTTATTTATTTTTAAAATATATTGATTTAAAATTTTCATTTCAAACTTAAATAAATTTATATATCATGTATTTATTTATTTACATACATACATATATATATATATATATATATATATATATATATATATATGTATATATGTTAATCCAATATTTTCATTTTCAATGGAACACATTTACATAGATATGATATTTATTTATGTTCAAATATATTAATCTAATTTTTTCAAATTTTCATTGTTACACATTTTCACATAGTACATTTATTACAATTCTTACTAAATATGTAATAAATAATAATTTTTCCTACAAAAATCTTTGAATAATTCTAGAGGGACGTTTTTAATTGACATTGTGACATGCCAAAAATATATTGGATGGTATAAATAACTACACCACTACTTAGTTTTTCATCACCCAATGTATGTGTATCATGTCACAATGTTACTTAAAAATGTCAATTAAAAATTTCTTTCTAGAAGTACACAAAATTTTTATCTTTTATTTATTTATTTTTATATATAAATATAGAAGTGAGGAGAGACTCTCTCTCCTCACTTCTACTTTTATATATATAAAGATATATAGATATAGATATAGATTAAGATTAAGATAATAATAACTGTGAATATAATTTTCCGAAAGCTAAATAAATGAATGTGAGACGGTGGGCCCTTCCTTTGCCTTTCTTTTATCTTTTGTTGGAGGTTATTATTGCACTCCTCTCACCGGGACCCACGAGGATGTAAAGCTGACGTGTATAAAACCCCGCATGGCAATTATTGATATTTGGCCAGATTCCCGGACTTCAAACCTACTATATACCCTTATTCATTATCATTTTTCACGTCCGTAGTATCTCCATCTGTTCTATAAATATGTCTGCTGGGCCCTTCGTTATCAATTTTGCCTCAGTTACGACATCTTGTTGAGAGGTTTTTTATTGTTTGAATTTGAAAATAAATATTTTTTGTTGCATAGTTCGAATTTTAATTAATTTCTGTTAGTCATTGTTTGAAGATTTGTTACATTTCTGAATTGAATTTTAAACGGGTTTGATAAAATTTTAGACAATATAAACTAAGGCTCTTTGCGTTTTTTTTCCCTTAATCTCAATTTACGTCGATTCAGTTTAAGATTTGAAGATGGTTAGTTCTGAAAAGCAAGAATCGAGAAACATTCGCGAGATCGAAGATGTAAACCGTGTGGATCAAGATACTAACGGCGAGGATTCAATCAACGATTCATCGGGCGGTACAGAGATATCATCAGCTGATAATCCTTCGATTATGCAGATGTTGAATGAGATTCTTGTGGAGGATGGTGATGGCGATCTGCTGCTACAACAGAGCGGTCGGGGCGATGGATTTTTGCAGTGGCTTCAGGCTCTAGATATGCAGGTTTTGGGGGCCTGTCGCACGGACGAAAGGTTGAAGCCTTTGCTGAAACTCAATTTATCCACCGGCGTAGCTGATGATAGTTTGCTGGCTTACCTTAATCAGGTATAAATAATCAAACGAGAACCTGGGCCCTTGTATATACTTTTTATAATAAATTCTATGTGGAGGGGTAAAATTTATTGGTTTTGAAATAGAGTCGGTTCAATATCTATGCAAATTTGGGCAGATATTTTCTAATTCAATTTCCTACCCCAAACCGACTTTACTTCACGTATTCTCGAGTTTTGAATATATTTTTACTTATTCTGCTAATACTTTATGGGATGGAAGAAATTGAAGTTTGATAAATATTTCCAAAACGTGTTTGGTTTGTTACATTTCTCAAGTTAGTTGGCAAGGAAAGATATATTAGATACGGGATAATTTTAACTAGTTCTTTCTAAATAGATATCTATGCTTCAATTATATATGAAGTATGTGTACATAATGCCCCTTCGTTTCCTTTTATCAACTGACATTAACCTACTATGATAATGAAACAGCACTTTGAGCCATCAGAAGTGGGTATGCTGGCTAGGTGTTTCTGCATGCCTCTTGTTTCTATCCGCGTTGGAAAGATCACCAAGCAAGGGAGCCTCTTATGTCCAACACCCATAAGGTAGTTCTCTTCATTTTGTCTCTCACTCAATACTTTTGCATGTGAAAAATGAGTTCTCATCTATTACAGCGTCTACAGTTTTGTTGTTTAGTAATTTTTTTCATTAAACTGAATGGGGAAATGTGATCTCGGAGACAAATTTAGGTTTTCGGTTTTGTGTTTTTAGGGGTTGGTTTAGAATAATTACAAATTTGGGTTAGGGAAAAAAGTTGGCTTACTTTGAAGCTGAAAGTGAAGCTTATCTTGTGTGGGATAGATTCTTGCTGTTAGACTTGCACCTCTGAGTATTAATGTTATTTAGCTATCCAACTTTCAGGAAAATAACTATTTATCACCAAAAGCCTGTTAGTTTTTCACAGGTGATCAAATTTTGTCTTCTAATTTCAAGTAGTCTGATGGAGAAGCGCAAAAGTATATTAAAATAAGGGGTGGAAGTATTTTTAATCTCTCTTTAAAGATAGATAAATTTCTAAATTGATCTAGCTTGTCTTTATATGTTCCTTGCAATTGTCTTCAGGCATAAAATCTGATAATGTTGACTCTCATAAAAAAATGAATGAAATAGTTCGGCCATTGTTGATTGGAAAACAGGATTGGCAAAATGCCAGAGTAAATTTAATCAAGGAAATTAAATTAGATTAATAGTAAAATAACATGTACCTATAAGAGCTAATTTTCAGTGGACGAGTTAGACCGTCGATTCTTTATTGTCTCCTTTGAGCCTACTTGGTCGCATACTCCCATATAGTGGATGATTAAGTCTCAATTTGGTAAAAGTTTTTTTGTTTATAAACAAAGAATGATATTTATGTGATGAAAAGTGATTTGGGCAACGTATGTGGTTAAAAAGTGACTTGGAGAAATGTGGTGTTTATAAACAAGTTACCAAACGGAGGCTAAGTATTTATATTATGTTTCAAGTATGCATTGGCTGTACCATACAAGCAGTTGGTTTTATTATTGCTTGTGATTCAAAATTTTGTATAATTTAATGTAAGTGGAGATGTGATTTAGATTCTCTAGTTATTTGCTGGTAAATGTCGTTATGCATTATGTTTTTGTGTTACATTTTCCTTGCATCTGATTAATGCTCTAACGTGTTCTTTTTCTATGTATAAAACTTTATATTGCAAATTTTCCTTCTCCATTTTTTTATATTTATACATGAAAATTACTTTACCATGTCAACAATTATTTGAATGTCCAATTTTATTTTGATCACTAGAGTAGTGATAACATAATGGATTTTATTTTTTCACCTCTAACCTCTGTAGTCATTTAAGGTTTTTTTTAGTGTCTTGTTACTCTTGTATATGAATTGCAGACATGTTTTAACCATCTCTTGATCGGCGCTTCAGATGGGTTCTATCTTAGGCCACTGCGCCTGAACATGAGGCTTCGTAGTGAAATGGGCACTTCAGTATTCTGGCATCATTTCTCCATGTTTATATATGGTTTATGTTCATTTATTGTTTTGCAATGCATTTTAGCTCTTCGATTCTTTATAATAGTACATCATAAAAATTATAGTTAATACAAATGACAATTCGATGCGAGATTAATTAGTTTTATATAATCATATCACATCTTATTCTTGATGACTACTAGATGTTACAGGATCATGTGTTTTTTACGTTCTTAATGGTGATTATGCTCAGCCTTCCAAGTGAAAATATCTTTTGACTTGTAGGTAAATTGGGCGTTACTTTATGATCTCTGAATTAAGAAGAAGTAAAGGTAGTTTCATGATCCTATGTTAATAATGTACCTTACATTTTCTTGTTTGTACAGAATCTATGCTATAATGTGGAAGAAGTTTCATTGTTTATCTTGTCCTGTATTTGCTTTATAATGTTGTCGTGATATTTTTGTTTGGCTCCTACTATGTGGAGATGACTGGCCGGTTTGGTCAGATGACTGTGAATATTTTACTTGCTATATAGTTTGAACTAAGAATTGACGTCCATGACTACTAGTTTATTTCGGTCAGTGTATATTTTTAGTCTTGAGCTCACTATAGTGTTTCATATTTCTTTTGTTAGATGATGGTATTTTACTTGCAACTTGTGTTAATAAATTCAAAAAAGTTTTTTTTTTTTTTTTTGCGCATCCATTTTATCAGCTCGTAGCATTCAATGCTTGTTTGATGTCTAACTGGTGTATATATCCTCCCCTTTTAAGGAGTTTGATACATATACATATGGTTTCTCTTCTTTCTTTGGACATGTCCTTGATTAAATCCTCATGATGAGTTAAAAAATTATCTTCAGATGTTTCAGGTAAATTGGGAGAAATACTTGGCATAAATAGAAGGAAAAGAAAAGAATTGTAGCCTACAGAACTGATTGTTGAGTGGGAGGGAGCTGAATAGCATACTTAAGATTTTTTCACGCTCTTGATGGTTGTTCTTGTAACTGGTTACTAGGAATGCACATAGCCAAGATGATTCTACCTACCCCTTTCTAATTCTAATTCTAAATTTTACCTCCTAATGATTGAAATATAACAAAGATGCATGAAAAACAATCAAGATAAAGTGCCTGCAATGAGGTATAAATTGAAATTCATTCATTGCAGGAAACTGGAATAGATTGTTTTTCAAGGCTTGGCTATTTGGTTGGTGTTCTAATCATCATTGTTCCACATGTATGTTACCCTGGGTCTTTACTACAAAGATGGGATGATTCTGCCATTATGTGACATAATTTTTTATTTTCCTCACTTGCAATTGCTTATTGAACTTGTTTATATTTGAACAGAGGGAATTTAAATCTCACACTTCTACCAACTTTGGACTTGCGCATCTCTTTCACTGGGAACGATGGTCTTATGGAGAGAGTGGCAACATTGAGCACAGATGCTCAGTGCTCAGCTGTAGAAATTGGAGAAATTTCAGCAGATAAGTCTGGACGATCTTTCTTGATCAAGATCCCAGATGGTGATGTTATCTATTTTTGGTGCTCTGAAAAGTCTAAGCTTCTGGGGAATGAATTGCTCAGAAAGGTATGATCAGTGTAATAGTTTGTAGCATGTTTACATATTTTGCAGTGCATTATTTTTAACTTTTATATTTCCTTTCCTGGTGTAGATGAAGGATTTACTTAAGAGGAAACCATCACTAGCTGAATTAACAGGAATTAATGATTCACGCTTCAACTGTTTTGCGAGTCATCTTCAAACTTATCTTGCTGGATCAATGACGGCTGGTGCTCAAGCTATTTCGATTCTTCCAGCTACCCCTTCTTCAGATAACTCTGTTGATTCTTCTGAATCTAGTTGTGCTGAATCTTCTTTAGAATCTCTGAGAACCCCACTATTTGGGGTCTATGGCAGTCAAGGAACAAAGACAAATCCAGTCTATCAGGCTAGCTTCAGTCCTATAGCTAGTTCTTTTAAAGACTTGACTTCAATGAGTGGTGTTGCCTGGAAAAAACTGAGTCGATGTGAAGAGATATGCATGTCATGTGTTGACAACCTAGACGTTGCTTCACCAAGTTTTGTAGAGCCGACTAGTTCAAATTGCCTTGAGAAGAACGAGCTTTCAGAAGCCACCGGAACTAAACTGTTTCCTCCATTGAGTTTTTTAGATGCTCTTGGGAACTCCATAGATCTGCCTTTATGGGGGCTAGAAACTCAAATTCCTACACATTCAATGGGCGAATCAGTAAATCTACCTCCACTTTCTTCTCTTCTGGCAACTGCCAGGCAATCTAGTCATTTGACATCAAAATTGCCTCTTAATCTTGACCAGGTCCCCCCTGTAGATTTTCCTCCCCTTCTGCCTGAGGCGTTGCTCAGGTTGCCACTGCCACTGCCCATTCCGACATCACAGCAGATTGTGACCTTCTCGCCTTTAACATGTGACCCAATTGTTCATGTTCCAGTTATTGAAGTATGCTCCTCCGGCCAAGGGTATTTTGTCAGTGCAGGCCCAACAATGTCGACAACTATTCCATCATTAGGTCCAGATCTTGTGAAGCCTCTGATTCCAGACGTCGAAAAAGGTGCTAGGGAGACACTTCGCTTGCTCATTAGTAGTTCCAACCAGCCTAAGTCGCAGCTGCTTGATGTATTTCCCTCTGTCCTGACCAGTAGTGGCCATATGCATAACATACTTGCCGTCAGCAATAACATGACAGCTATGGGCATGCTTCCGTTCTTGGAGAAGTCTTTGGAAAGTAGCATTGGCAAAGGATGCATTAGCAGAGATGAGTCGGTTGACCAGTCAGAGAAGCCTGCTGGTTTTGGATTTGAAGATTATTGCTCTAACTCGAGAGATGAAAATGTCTGACTGAGAAACATGGTTGCTTTTACTGTTTGTAGGTTCAGTTTTATCGTGGAATTGTAGTCTGTAGATATCTGGTTCTAGATTTCATGTCCTGAATTGCAATTAGCCTTAAATTGTATACATTCATTTCCTTCTTTTTTGGCTTCAAAGAGGTGAAAAACTTTGTTTTTATCTTTCAGTGTCTTCATGTGGCGACCTTGTTCTTGGAAGTCTGTAAACAATCTCACTGCATACTTTTATTACTTTATTAATTTTATTACTCTCTGTATATAGACTGTTTTTTATTTTTCACAAAAATTAAGAAAATATATTTAATGTTATTAAAAAAGTAATTTTTGTAAAGAAAAAAATCAAATTATCTTTATTTAAGTATCGAAATTATTATTATTGGAAGTAATAAGGTATATTAGTAAACAAATAAAATAAATATTTTTCAATAAAAAAAATGTCTATATAATTGGAACAAGAGGAAAAGTAAATTGAACCTATATAAATGGGACGGAGGGAGTATTACTTTACATTTATGAAAGTCACTTTAGCCATTGTTTGGATAGTTATTAAAATCAAGTTTTTAGCAGATTTTGATAAAAATTGATTAAATGTATGGTTCAAAGTTTGGTTTCTCTTTTATTAACCTTGATTTTTAGTTCCACCAAACTGGGCCTTAATTGAAATCTCTACTATATTGGCTCATAACATGCTAATTTGTCATCATGTCACATTACAGAAGTGTTGGAAAAAAATCACTCGATTTACTTTTTGAATTAGCATTGGTTTGCTGCTTTTTTTTTTTTATATAAACAAGGAATTTGCCAATTTTGAGGTAGAATATATGTTTAAAAAGTGATTGAGAAACTTTTTTATAAACAAGTTTACCAAACGGGTAAAAGGCACAAAACGTCCTTAATATTTTGCGTTTATTGCGATAAATAGTTCATAATCTTCTAATTTTATCATTTAAATTAACAGAACCAACAATTTTGAAATTCATCCATATCGTTAAAATGCGTTAATTTTCACCATTAGAAACACCGTTTGATCCAAATATTATAATTTTAAAAAGGTATATTTGTCCAGACACTTCAAATGCTAATTTCCCGTCTATTTTAATTTCAGTTTAAATGTTGTTTATCTTAGAATAAAGGTTACTAGCATCAATCATTCTTAATGTGCAAACATTTTGTCATATAACATCTCTAATGTACAAACGTTTTAAATGTATTACGTTTTAGCATTATGTACCTAACCTATTATTAGTTTTTTGACGTAACCCATCACTAACCTATTAATTTCGAAATGTTAAATCTATCCAAATCCTTCAATTACAAACTAAGAAATGGGAAAAATCAAACGATTTCCAAACTAGCCATGCACGATTGAAGCTCTATAGGAGAATACGAACCAATCCCAGGTCAATCTCACTATCGACGAAGGGCAAATCTCCAAGAAATACTGACGGTGCACCATACATGTTCTAGTAGTTCACTGAGAGTGTAGTGTGCTATACGAGAGTTCTTTTCGTGGCTTCAAACTCCTCTGAAATTCACGATCTGTAATCTTGAATTTTTTTTTAGCAATTTTTCTTAATTTGCGGTTTACTTGAAAACAATGATTGATCCACATGAATGGGTCTTCCGAAATTTCGGTTGAATGAAAAAAGAGGCTCCCACAAACGGTATAGTTCGAAATTGTAATTGAGATGCGATTTTTTAACTTTTTTGGTTATTTGCATTTGGTGTTCAGAGTATAAAAACAAATTTGAGCAATGTCCACTATATGTACGTATTTGTAGCAGTTTAACGTAGACGACTAGGCTTTTTATACTGAAAATGGATTGTTACTCATGTACAACGTAATTTCTAGCAGATCCAGATATTGATTTGGTTTGGGAATTGTTCGATTTTCCAATTTCTTAGTTTGTAATTGAAGGGTCTGAACAAATTTAACATTTTTAAATTAATTAATAGGTTGTTACTTGCACCAAACCAAAATGCCAAAACCCTTGCACATTAATGATGATTTGTGCTAACAACCTTAATTCTCGGCCGACAACCATTAAACTATAATCAAAATAGGAGGAAAATTAGTAAGTGAAGTGTCTTGACATATATACCCTTCTAAAATTATAATATCTGGGTCAAACAACGAAAGAAACTTTGAAAATTGTTATAAATAATGTATATATGTGAATGACATTACCATTATATCCCTGTAAACTTTACAATATTACGATTGTGCCATTGTCCACTCCTATAAATAGGAGCCTATACTTACCAATTTATGACACCAATTCTTGAAGAGAAATTCTCTCCTCTAAACTCTCTCCATTTCTCTCTCTATGTTGTTCTTATGATTTCGATGATTTTATAACACGTTATCAGTACGAGTCTCTAACCAATTGAGTAATAACGGGAGTATGCTCTACAGTTGCATCTAAATGATGAGCCTCTGTATCAGAAACCTGATTATTACTAACCAATGTTTCCTTTTCTCTCAAACTGAAAAAGAATGATTCTGGCCGATCCAGATATCCGATCGACGATCGGCCACCGCCATCAGAACGGGCTTGTCAAGGAGAAGACTCGCCTAAAATTTGGCGCAGAACCAACGGCTGAAACAAAAGATATCGACCGAAGAAGAAAATCTGAAAAACTGTGCAAAAACAGATATCTGACCGAAAATTGAAATGCTTATTCCCGACGATTCTGAACTCCGATCGACGATCGGCCAGCGGCATATCAACGGGTTTTTCTAGGAGAAGACTCGACTGAAATTTGACGCAAATCCAACGGTTAAAACGGAAGTTATTGTCCGGAGAAGAAGATGCTGGCGGACTGAAAAATGATGATTCCGGCCAAACGGTTGATCTTTTGGAAAATCGGAGACCACCGGCATGTTCAGGACGCCGAGGCACATATTATGGTGATGGGTTAATTTTTCCGATCACCGGCGCTTGGCGGCCGGCGGCGGCGGCGCGTGGCGGATCCGGCGATGACGAAAGGCAGTTTGTCCGTTTTGATGAATTGGATTTTTCTATGATCTTATTTTTCTGTTTTGTGCAGTTTTTAAAATATTCCGGCGGTCGAACATGGCGGTTTTCTTAAAAACTGTTTTTGGAGCAATCCTGACGAGATTTTGAACTTCGGACCAAAAGTAAGTTTGTTCTAAATTAAATTTTAAACCTATTGACGGTTTCAATTTATTCATATGAGCAATATATTAAAATATGGACGATTTTGCCCTTAATAATACATACAAGTATAATAATCGTAAATTAACGATTAATATGTGATCAATTGAATTATATTATGCTGCCACCTACATGGTTGGTTTTACCACCTACATGGTTGGCTTTACCCGGTTTAATTATTTCATTATGTCGATTCCGCCTATATGGCCGGTTTAATTGTTTCATCTCGTTGATACCGTCTATATGGCTGGTTTAATTATTTCATCACGTTGACACCGCCTATATGGTCGGTATATCAATTGAATACATATAAACACCTCAGTTGTTGGTTAATTCTAACATATTAGAGGGTTGTTGTCAACATATATACTTGGTGGTATAACCCCAGTATCGTTATTGTTAATATATATATACAATATTATTGTTATTTGATACTTCATTAAATGATACCAGAAGTTATCAATACTAAAGTTAGAAAATATTTTATCAAATGATACCAGAAGTTATCATTACCAAAAGGTTGATAAATATTAATAAAATGTTTTATCCAATGGTACCAGAAGTTACCAATATCTGAATTTGAATGGGTGGATGAAAATTATTCAACAAGAGAATGTTGATGTATGATAAGATAATATCACATGATAGCACGGATATAGCTAATGTGAAAATAATCTCATCAGTATTATGAGATGAATGTTAGATGATAAGTGCCTGGAAAAGTTCTTGCACGAGCACTTATATATTCCAGAAGAAGTACATATTTACTCCAGAAGAAGTAAAAATTATCATCTAAACATACTGAAATGATATTATTATTGCTCCTGAAGAAGCATAAACGAGACATACATGCAAAATGCAAAAGGGGAAAACATTTATGATCCTCAAAATTAGAGATGTGTTTCGGGAGTAGCCGTATCCTACCACCTCTGACCTTTTGAGGAAATAAAGAAAAAAGTGTGTTTCAAGAGTAAGAAATACTCCATACTCTACCACTTTAAATCTTTGAGGTACACAAGATTAATACATTGATAAAATCCTAGAAATTTATGGTGTGTCTCAAGAGTGAGAATACTCCGTACTCTACCACCACCTATTCTAGAGTTCAAAAAGATAAATTTACATTAACCGGACTCCATTTTCGCTTGATTCCCCTTCCTTGCGACCAATCTATCTTTACTCCTGCTGGATCTTGTATTGGAATATATGATTGCAACTTATCCAGCAGTTCCTCGATAGTAGGAGCAGAAATAAGGATTCTCCTAGAAAATGGAGATATGAATCCCTGTTCCACAGCATAATCAAGAAATGTTAGCAAACCATCAAAGAAATTGTTTACATTTAAAAGCCCTATAGGCTTAGTATGGAGATCTAGTTGAGCCCATGAAGTAATATTAAAGATTTCTTCTAAAGTACCAAAACCTCCAGGCAGGGCTATGAAGGCATCAGAACCATATAACATGCAAGTTATGCGTTCATGGATAGATAAGGTTTGTACTTCATGCCCTCGTGTTTTGCCTGCAATATCAGCTAAAGGAGTAGGTATAACACCTATCACTCTTGCTTTCTCTACTAGAGCGGATTGTGAAACACAACCCATCAATCCACTGCTACCTCCTCCATACACGAGAGTGATACCTTTCTCTCCCAATTTCTTTCCTAAATTCACGGCTGCTTCTAGATACCCAAAACCTTTTCCCACTTTTGATCCACAAAATACACAGATAGTTTTGATCTGTCGAAATTTTGGTCCTTCCATTTTTGAAAGTAAAGAAGGAAAATGTTATTTTGGGATGCATGAACTATGAAAAATGTTTGGCTATTTAAAACCGAAAAACTTCACTATTTACTGGTCGTTTTTCGAAAAAGTGAAGATTTACTTTTGACAAAATCATCCTACTCACCTTTCGGCGATTTAATATTTTTAACCAGCCTTTATCAAAACTCGTGAAAGGAAACAGAAAAAATATTTTATATGTGCATATATATCAAATGATTTACCTTGTATTAATGCTGCATAGCCAAAGCATCATTGTTTATAACAGCATGGCAAACAGGATCTTTTGCTATTATATTTTTGAGACTATATCTCTCTTTATCGCTGATGAATTTAGCCCATAAAGATAGTAGCTCACGCTGCACATATCCACTAGGGTGCGTCTCAAGAGTCAATCGGATATCATCCAATGACTCCTTACTCAGTCCACCCTTAATGAAGTCTATCTTATCATCTCGATTTATGGATGAATATCCTATTGATTTACAACGGGTATCACATGTCCATCGAGCACATTTGTAGCAACTATTTAATCTTTTTGCTCTTCGCTTCTTTGCAAAAGTACTCTTACCTAAGCCAGGCTTGTGCTTAGAAAATGAATCTGGTAATTCACCAGCTAATCGAACTTTTGCTTCGATCAACCAGCGAACATCTTCTGGCATGCCATGATCCATCAGCAACCTCAATCTTTCGAGCCTAATTCGATAAATTTTTCTCAAATCATTTACTGGAAGATTGGAATAATATTTGCGAATATTTGAAAGTATGATATCCATTTTTGATGGATCTAGCCTTCTTCCCAAATCATCTATTTAAATGCATTATTCAACGCGTAAAAGAGCGGCGGCTCCGCGTGTCAGTGATATGGATTCCATCAAGAAATAATGGAATAAATTATTGAAAAGGTGAGATAATATGCCATTACCTTTTTCGATATAAGGGAAGATTTGGCGACAAGATTGAGATTATGAGATATTTCCTTGGATATTGTACCTGATTTTTCGGTATACTAAAAGTAATAAAGGTATACTGATTTGAACTATATAGAATACTGATGAAATAAATGTTGTATTGAACCAGAAGTTCATACATATGTACAAGTGAAATATCTTATTGAACCAGAAGTTCATACGTACAAGTGAAATATGTATATAGTATGAACCAGAAGCTCATAAATGAAATATACATTGTATTGAACCAGAAGTTTAGCGATATTGTATTGAATCAAATATTCATACATAGAAATGAAATAAAACCGTATAGAACCAGAAGTTCTATAATAAACGGTTAGATTATCAAAAGTTCCAAATTATTTTCTATGAGAATAACTTATTCAGAAATTGTTTATCATACAACAATATTCTATGTCAAACAGGGAATAGCTCAAGAAGCTTTATTATTTGTAAAAGTGCGATATGCATACACTCCACCAAAGCGCACTGAGATATATGATTGAAATTACATCCCTAAAAGAATGACATGTGTTATGGCATTTTAGCCGATTGATAATATTTGAGAACATTATGGTGAAAACACGCCTGAAGCGTAATTATGCCTGAAGCATAATGACTATCGATTCCAAAAATAAATATCTCTTGAATGATTGAAATGATTCCTTTGAGGCTAAATACTCAAAGTAAGTAAAAGGGACATAGTCAAATGATGAGATATTCAGGTACCTGATGATAGAACATATAAAGAGATCTCTCCACGTTATATTGAGATGGAATCGATAAATAAGTCGACTGCATACCCTCTTATGAAATAAGATTGATGAAATCATAATTCTTTGGCCAAGTATGAAACCCTAATGTAGGGATTATTGTTCAAGGACCTGAAGTCCAAATGCTTAAATGTGTAAAGCCAGTAATTATATGTACAAATGAAAAATATTTCACAGTCGTAAAAGACGACTAGTTGCGCGCGAAATTTTTCATAGAACTGGCATGACATATGGTGGATAGACTATAGTCTAAATCACTAGCTTGAGCTCCTTGATATACCAATGAGTGAGATCAAAATGTATGATTCTCATCTCGGTACTTTGGGAGTATTCTTTGATGTACCAGTTGATCGCGGTACGTTGGGATTTCAAGTAAAATGATTGTAGATTATATGTCGAAATTGATATCTATTTCAATGATTGATTATGCTCCTGCAAAATTAGAAATTGCAGTTTATAAAGTGCAAGAACATACATGTATAAATCATTGAAAGATTCAATATGCCCAGATTAGTATCACTATAGAATGATACAAATGACTCCATGATATAATATGTTGAAAGTGAAATTGGAGTGTACTATTTATAACATCTGGGAAATTGATTATTCACTAGAAGTGAATAAGAAAATGAATATTCACCAGAAGTGAATTTGAAATTGATTATTCACTAGAAGTGAATTTGAAAATGAATATTTAATTATTCACTAGAAGTGAAAGATGCAATCTATGAAAGTGAATTATAGATTTGATTATTCACCAGAAGTGAATTCTAAATTTGATTATTCACCAGAAGTGAAAAATACAATGAAAAGATTCGTGATTGCACCAATATACATGTAATATTCCATGAAAGGAATAAATACGCGTTGCACTCTTTTTTCCTTAGCTGAGGTTTTGTCCCACAGGGTTTTCATAGCAAGTTTTTTAATGAGGCAACAGTTGAGGCGTATTGATGAAAATTAATGAGAATAATGCACTCTTTTTCCCTTCGCTGAGGTTTTGTCCCACAGGGTTTTCCTAGCAAGGTTTTTGAGGCATCATCATAGCTATCAACAAGCTATAATTCAGCAACACATTGTTATACTGGAATGATATCAACAAATGAAGAAAATCATACACATCTTATGAAGAATGTTATGATATCGACTACACACAAGAAGATTTTCATATATATTCCAGAAGAAAGATGATATCATTATTCAAAAGGTTCATGAATACTTGATTGCACACTTCAGGGGGAGAATCATGCTGTCATGCTGTACTCTTTTTCCTTCGTCCAGGTTTTGTCCCACAGGGTTTTCCTGACAAGGTTTTAACGAGGCAGCGGCTGTACTCTTTTTCCTTCGTTCAGATTTTGTCCCATTGGGTTTTACTGACAAGGTTTTAACGAGGCAGCACTGAAGCACTGAAGAACTTCAAAGATTCAATACATGATTTGTTCTACTTGAACATTAAGACTCAACGATTGACGATGGCCAATATCAGGGGGAGCAACTGTACTCTTTTTCCTTCGCTCAAGTTTTATCCCATTGGGTTTTCTTAGCAAGGTTTTAACGAGGCAGACAATTGCGTAATATGTCATTCAAGGGGGAGTGTTATAAATAATGTATATATGTGAATGACATTACCATTATATCCCTGTAAACTTTACAATATTACGATTGTGCCATTGTCCACTCCTATAAATAGGAGCCTATACTTACCAATTTATGACACCAATTCTTGAAGAGAAATTCTCTCCTCTAAACTCTCTCCATTTCTCTCTCTATGTTGTTCTTATGATTTCGATGATTTTATAACAAAAATTAATAAACTTTGATTGTAATGATGAATTTCAAAGATAGCTTATCATGGGTGTAAATGTCTAAAATAAAAGGTTAAGGACGTTTTGTGATGTTCATCCTTCCAAATTATATCCCCTATTTGGTATTGATAAAAATCAGATTTTTAGTAGATTTTTATAAAAGTTGATGAGATATGTGGTTGAAAAGTGATGAGCCTCACAAAAAGTGTTGCTAAGATTAAATGTTGACTTTGAATTATGAGGTTTATTTAATGTATATTTTGAAAGAGTTTTAAAAATTTTAAAGTATTTGAAAAATTTGGGTGTATTCAATTTAAACTTTAGAAACTTCATAAAAATTTAAAGACATTTAATATTGATTTTAATGAACTTTTTAAAAGTTCATAAAAGTTAGTGTGTATTATATAAAAAATTTTAAAAGTCTTATATCATTCAAAATGTCAATGACTTTTAAAGACTCTTACGAAATCTTCTATGTACTAGCTTCTAAACAGAAAGTACAACCACAAAATATCTTAATTTGTCTCTCATTAATCTTCAAGATTTTAAAAGACTTAAAAAAAAAATTAAAATTGTAATTTTGTTTCTTCCTTCCTTCTTTCTTTTTAATATTCATTCTTTATATTTTGACTCTATTCTTTTTTCATCATTTTCTTCAATTTTTTTATGAAAATAGATCTAAATAAAATTTTGTAAGTTTTTATAGAAAAATAATAATTAAATTGTATCAAAATAAATAAAAATTAATTAAAGTAATTCTAAAATTATCTCCAGAAAGATTTGCATATTCAAAAATATTAATTAAAAATCAATCGAAATCTATAAAAATTTGTATATTCAAAAAATCTTATGAACATAGTATAATTTTTTTGTCGATTTCAAATGTAATTTTATTTTTCCTCATTTTTTTATCACAAATATTTCTCTCTACTAAAAATATTTATCTCTTAGTCACGTTTTTTTTATAAACCTGACATATAATTATTGTTAAATATTGAAAAAAAAATAAAAATCAAAAATTTTTTTTAAAAATATGTCAAAGTCTTTTAAATAAAAAATATACAAAAGTTTTTGGAACTCAATGAAAGTCCTTTAAATAAAAATCTGCAAAAATTTTTGAAAGTCTATACAAATTTGTAAAGATCAATAAAATTTAATGAAATTCATTAAAAATGTTCCTTAAAAAAATCCTTTAAATTAATTGATCTGTTCCGCGGCTCCAGATCAGAATTCTTTTTTATTTATTTGATTTTTTGATTTTTTGAAGGTAAAATGTGTGATTAAAAATTGAAGAGAAAAAATATGTGTAATTAAAAAATGGTATGAAAAATTGTGTAATTTAAAATATGTAATGATTAAAAAAAAAAATGGGTGACGCGGAATGCTCCGTAAATAAACCCCTTATATAAAATCTAGTGACAGGGGCCGCATAGAACCTAATTGTCATAGCCCTAATTTTTCTATTTCCGTTTTCTTGGCGTCATGAAAAATGAAGATTGAACCAATGGGGAGAAGCCAGATTCAAGATTCAATGGATATTCGTATTGCAGCCAAATAGGAGGAAAAAGTATAACAGAACTCTCTCTCCCCCTCTCCCTCTCTCTATAGATGCAGAGTTCAGGCTCGGCCTTTCCCGTTTTTCAAATTGGTTACCCTAGAAATTCTCATTGCAGTTTCATTTCCGTTTCAAAGACGCCGCCCAAGAAACCGCCATTTCCCCTTTCCTTCATCATTTCTCACCCTCTCAAAGTGATAATACAATTGCCAGTATGAGCGAATCAAGTGGTAGCGGTAAAGAAGCCGCGACATCAAACAATACTGTATGGGACTGCGTGCTTCCGTATGTAAAGGAACCGCAAGATCGGGCTACGGTTTCTTTGGTGTGCAAACAGTGGCATAAAATCGATTCCCTCACGCGAAAGCATGTCACTATTGCACTGTGTTACGCCGCCACTCCGGAAAGCCTCTGGCAACGGTTCCCCAACCTCGAGTCGCTCAAGCTCAAGGGACAACCACGCGCTTCCATGTTCAACCTTATTCCTAATGACTGGGGCGGCTATGCTACGCCGTGGATTGAGAAAATTGTCAGGTCTTTCAAGAAAATGAAGGCGCTGCATCTTCGAAGAATGATAGTTAAGGACTCGGATCTTGAATTGATTGCCACCACATCAATTGGGAAGGGTCTGGAAGTGTTGAAACTTGATAAATGCTCTGAATTTTCAACCGATGGACTCTTGCATATCTGTCGCTCTCTCCGGTAAATTTTTTTGTCGTGTTAAAGATTTTTTACCCTGTTTTTCATTAACTTTCTTTATAATTTTCCGCTCTAGACATGTTGTTTACGTTCGCTTTTTAATTTAGCTTTTTGAGGATTTGACAACTTACTAACTCTTGATTCCCTGTATAAATTTAGGATCATGCTATGGCTACAAAGTTGATGACAAACCCCTCACATGATTTAGAGTTCATATAAATTAAAATATTTATGAGTCCTTCATGAAAACGATTTTGTCATCCTTATTTATACAAATAGCTTATTTCATAAATTTATGTAGGGGTGAATTCACTGGGGTAGGCTAGCGGGGTCAGGAAGCATATTTTTTTTTAAAAATATATAGCTCCTGTTTGGGCAAGATTTTTTCATGATTTTATTTTAATAAAAAATAGAACAGTTGGAAATGGAGGGTGGGCTCCACCAGCAATTATTTTTGACTAAATATATGTTCAATTGCCATTTCTATCCTCCTTTGAAATAATGTGACCTAAGGGCATATACATAATTCAACAAATTATGGTCATGCGGCTGTAGGAATTGCAGTAACGGGAAGATTTTTACTAAAATTTTGGCAGAATCAGCTCCAGATTGGGGCATAATAATGTTTACTTTTGAGTTTTAAGTCTTTGACCCCGATAATTTTACCTTTGACCACATGTTGTAGATTGATTTCATAGCTTTTGTCAGTTGATTATTCTCACATTTCGTTTACTTTATCAAATGTGACTTTCAAAAAAAAAATAATAATAATCAAATGTGTAGTCAAAAATGATGGCTGGATGGAGCCCACCAGAATTTAATACCCCGTTTGATAAATGTCATTTTTTTGATTTATAAATCAAATTATAAACCACACAATTTCTCAAATCACTTTTTAACCACACTTTTCTCTCTCCAATTTTCAACCACTATTTTTACCTCAAAATCATAAATAAACCAGTTTATAAATCAAACAGTGTTACCAAACGGAATCAGAAAAAAAAAAAAATTTGGGAACCTCCCTCTCCACCGCCAAAATTTTCCACCCCTGAATTTATGAATACTAGTATTTTCATCGGAACGATGCAAGAGAATATAATTGTGATAGTAATTTCAATCAAAATTTATGAAAATATATTAATTATACAATCATATCAAATAAAAATATTATATTATAACATTTTAATACAAAATATTATTAAATTCAAAACCTTTTTTAAAAAAAAGGTAATCAAAATAGGAAATGCAACATTTACAAAACTAATAAAAAATATGAAATTATGATCATTATAAGATTTTTTTTCCTTTTCTTTTTTAAAATTGTTTCTCTTTTTTTAAAAAAATAGTTTTATTTACGATTTATTTGTTTGTTAAACTTTCTTTTTTTAAATAAGTTATTTTTATCTTTTTTTTGGATATATTAAATTATTTTGAAATTAAATTTAATAAATAAAATCAACAACCATAAATCTATATTTGCTTTGAATTGATAAAAAATATTGTTGTTATATTTTTTGTTTATTTCATTTTATTCTAAATGAGTAAATGTTGTTTTATTTGTAAAATAATTTTTTTTAGAAAACTTTCTGATATTTGAAATAATTATTTATTTTTTAATTAAAATAGATTCGACCCCGATTCAACCCGATTTAATCTTCTGACCCTTGACTTGTTGACTTTTTTAGGTCGAACCATTTCAGGTTTTAGCACAATAATTATAAATGTGTGTTATAAAAAATTTTAGCTTCTGTTTGGCAAATTAAAAAAAAAAAAAACGTGTTTTTATTTTTAACACAATGAGTTTATAATCGTAATGATAATCAAAATATATAAATAACAATAACAATCAGTTTATTAATTTTATTCACGTTTATGTTGAAAACGATATTTAAAAATTACATTCAAAGTAATTTATACCGAAGAAAATATGATAATGTTAACTAATTATTTGTTAATCAATAATTATATCATGTTTGGTGTAATATATATAGAAAGTGACAACTGAATTTTTATATTCGTGTAATTACTTTAACTAAATATCTATTTTTTACGCAATCATTACAATTTATAAATAACACAATTTTTTAAATCATTTTTTAAGAAGAAAAATATTTTCTCTTTCCACTTTTCAATTTTAGCTCAATAAATCAATCACAATAATACATATGATAACATATCATTTTGTTCCATGCAAAATTTATACCGATATATGTAAACATATCAATCACTATCATTTTTTAGTTTTTTTTTTTTTTCTCATTATGGGCGGGAAATCGTGAGGGGAATTTTTTTTGATGCACTTCTTCTTTTATATAGTAAGAGATCTTTATTTGACAAAATCAATTTTAAGGAAGTCACATAGAAAGTTTAGATCATCTATAATCATGTCTAACATATTTGGAAGCCCAAAAATATGTAAAAGTTACTTCTACTTTTTAGTTAGTTGTCTACCCGTGCAATGCATGAAATATATAATTTTTAAATCATAATTTTGTACTTATCTTGATTCAATCATATCAAATAAAAAACATAATTTAAATAAAATTTAAATACAGAATGTTATTGAATTTGAAACTGTTCGAAGAGAGAGGGAAACTTATTTCATAATAGATACAATTAGGTTACAAAATAAGGTATAAAGAATGGAACAAAATACATAATTATGCTTACTAGTCCCCAACTACTCTAGACTATTAATTTTGGTCCTGCAATACTAATTACATATTCCAACACTCCCCCTCAAGTTGGAGCATAAATATTAATCATGCCCAACTTGTTGCAAATATAGTTGATCCGAACCCCATTTACAGCTTTTGTAAAGATATCTCCTAGTTGTTTTCCAGTCTTTACATATCCTGTAGATATCAAATTTTCTTGCACTTTCTCACGAACAAAATGATAGTCAATCTCAACATGTTTGGCTCGTTCATGAAATACAGGATTAGATACAATGTGAAGCGCAGCTTGGTTATCACACCATAATTTTACTGGTACTGGTACCTTTAAAACAACTTCAATCAAGAGCCGACGTATCCACATTATTTCACATACTGATTGTGCCATAGCTCTGTATTCAAATTCCACACTTGAGCGGCACACAACATTTTGCTTCTTACTTTTCCATGAAACCGAATTTCCTTCAACAAATACACAATAACCTGTGGTGGATCTTCTGTCAATCTTGGAACCTGCCCAATCTGAATTTGCGAAGCATTCGATGTGACTATGTCCATGATTTTCATACAATATACCCCGTCCAGGTCCCCTTTAAGTAACACAAAATTTGCTCTATAGCTGCCCAGTGATGAATAGTTGGAGAAGACATGAATTGACTTACAATACTAACTGAGTATGCAATGTCAGGGCGAGTCACAGTGAGATAGATTAACTTCCCAACCAATCTTCTATATTTTTTAGGATCTTCAAATAAGTCACCATCTTTTGTAAGCTGAGTATTAGGAAGCATTGGTGTACTACAAGGCTTATCTCCTAATTTTCCTGTCTCGGTTAATAAGTCAAGCACATATTTTCTCTGAGACAAGAAGATGCATTTCTTGTTCCTTGTCACTTCCATTCCCAAGAAATATTTCAGTAACCCCAGGTCCTTTGTGTGAAATTGAGTAAGAAGGTAATGTCTCTGATACCATGTTCAAAGAGAGAGGGAAACTTATTTCTTAATAGATAAAATTAGGTTACAAAATAAGGTATAAAGAATGGAACAAAATACATAATTATGCTTACTAGTCCCCAACTACTCTAGACTATTAATTTTGGTCCTACAATACTAATTACATATTCCAACAGAAAAAAACTATTCAAAATAAAAAAAAATCTATATGTATACTAAGTATACTGCCCCACTGAAAATTTAGCACTCCTTTAAATTTTTTATATAATTTTTATTTACGTTTTTCTCTGAAATTTTGTCCACCTCATCACCTATTTCCCTTTAAATATTTTATAGTTTTTTATTAACTATATTTTTTAATGTATTGCTTACATATATTTTATTTTTCCTTGTTTTTTAAACATGTCAATTTTTGTCAAAATGATTAAATGATTAAGCATCTGTTTGGTAATAATGTTTGGTTTATAAACTTGTTACTTATGATTTTGAGGTAAAAAGTAGTTGCTGAAAATTGGTAAGAGAAAATATGTGTAATTAAAAAATTGATAGAAAATAATTAATTATTTTTGTAACATGCGTATTGAAGAGCCTACTCATTTATTTACATATTAGAAAGTAAAATTTCAATAATTTTATTTATTTATTTTCAAAATATATTAATTCAATTTTTTCATTTCTAACTCAACAAATTTATATACCATATATTTATATATTGTAAAATATATTAAACCAAAATTTTCATTTTCAATGTAACATATTTACATAGATAAAATATGACATTTATTTATGTTCAAATATATTAATCTGATTTTTTCATTTCCTACATAACACATGTTACTGAATTTGAAACTGTAAAAAAAATAATCAAAATAAAAAAATTCTGCATGTACACTCAGTGTACCGCATCACTCAAAGTTTGACACTTAATTAAATTTTTTATATAAATTTCTTTTGACTTTTATTTACGTTTTTCTCTAAAAATTTGCCCACCTTATCACCGATTTTCCTTTTAATATGTTATAATTTTTTAATTACCTTTATTTTTTAATATGTTACTTATATATATTTTATTGGAAATCCAATATATTAATTAATGTATTTCATTTTTCCTTATTTTTTAAACATACCAATTTTTGTCAAAATGATGAAATGATTAAATTTCTACCAATTTATCAGTGATGGTAAAAAGTTGATAGCAAATAATTAATTATTTTTGTAATAATGCTCATTGAAGAACCTATTCATTTATTGACATATTAGGAAGTAAAGCTTCAATGATTTTATTTATTTATTTTCAAAATATATTGATTCAAAATCTTCATTTCTAACTTAACAAATTTATATAGCACGAATTTTTTATTTTCAAATATATTAATCCAAAATTTTCATTTTCAATTTAACACATTTACATAGATATGACATTAATTTATGTTCAAATATATTAATACAATTTTTTCTTTTCATACATAACACATTGACATGGATATATCACATTATTTATGTTCAAATATATTGATCTAATTTTTTTATTTTCAATGTAATACATTTATTCATAACATTTATTCATAGTATATTTATTACAAATCTTACTAAATATGTATTTCCTCCGTCCCACAAAGATAGGCTTGTTTTCCTTTTTTGTTTGTCCCACAAAGATAGGCCGCTTTCCTTTTTGAGAGTATATTATTGTCTTTATTTTCTAATATATCTCTATTTAATATGCATTGTTATCAACAAATATGAACAACTCATTATTTAATGTAGGGGTATATATTAGGTAGAATGTAGGTAAATTCATAGTTCCAACACATATTAATTATGTTTTCTTAATCTGTGTGAATATATAAGTAAGCTTATCTTTGTAAGACGGAGGGAGTAATAAATAATAATTTTTCCTACAAAAATATTTATCTTTTCTTTCTTTCTTTATTTTTATTTATTTTTTTATACATAAAAATAGAAATGAGGAGAGAGAGTTATTAAATGCAATTTTCCCTCCAAAATCTCTCTCCCGACTTCTACTTTTATATATAATATATAAAGATAAAGACAAGGAAACAAGTCTTTATTCTTCTTTCTGTTTTTATCATCTATATTCTTTCTTGACATTTCAAGATTAGCAAATTCTCGTATTGAAATTTCATGAGGAAGCAATTGTTTGATTCAAATATTGATAGAATATAGTACTCATATGTAGGACGAATCATAATTGCATTGATAATTATTATGTTTCAATCATTAGTGTGTGTGTTGAAAAAAAATACATTTATAGATCTTGATGTTTTTAATCCTAAGAAGGCCAATGGGGGAAGGTTGCAGAGGAATTGTGTTGATCAGATGTAGAAAAAACAAGAAAGTATCCAACTCTGATTTGTCAAAAAAGCTTTCTTAAAATTATTAACCCATTCATTAACTATCTTTATCTGCTAAAGATTGATCACTTTCTAAACCTTTTCTGTAAAGTTCATGTACTTTGCCCACATCAATAGAAAATACTTGGATGATGAATGTTTACTGCACTACTGAACTAAAAATCAGAATCAACAAATACAATTTTTTCCGTTCTCCAAAGTTAATGTACTTTATCTCTTTCTTTTCTTATTCTAACTCATTACTTGCTAATCTGTAGCTGCATCTGATTCTTTTATGCTGCAAACTTCATTACATGTGCTGTGCTTTGTTCGACAAAAATCTCTAAATAAGATGGTTTTCTTCAATAAATTACCATAAAATTATAACCAAGTGAAGAAATCACACGAATAGGTAGCAATTTCATGTCTATGAGTATGTATTGGTGTTGGAAAGAGGGGTTATTGGCCTGAGTACACTGCCAATGCAGCACATACGGATAGATTAAATCAATAGCCCCTTCAAAAATTATCTTTACTTCTTTGCAGGAGTTTAAGGACTTTGGTTATGGAAGAGAGCACAATAATTGACAATGGCGGGGAATGGTTACACGAGCTTGCTCTGAACAATGTAGTTCTTGAAAATTTGAACTTTTACATGACAGAGCTTGAAAAAGTCAACTATGGAGACCTTGAACTAATAGCCAAAAATTGTGCATCTCTGGTTGTGGTGAAAATTACCGATTTCGATATTGCTGAACTCGTTGGTTTCTTCCGCAATGCAACTGCATTAGAAGAGTTTTGTGGGGGCTGTTTTAGCAAACTACCCGAAAGTGGTGGTGACATTTCAAATCAGCTATTAGAAAGGTACGTGGCGGTAGCATTTCCCCAAAGATTGTGTTGCTTGGGTCTTACGTTCTTGGAGAGAGCTGAAATTCCTATTGTCTTTCCCATTGCTGCTCGACTTAAAAAAATGGACCTGGTATATGCTTTGCTTGATACAGAAGGTCATTGTCTGTTACTGGAAAGATGTCCCAACTTGGAAATACTTCAGGTAAAACTTATGAATCGTGTTTCTCCTATTTTGTGTAATCATGCATATGCATTTCCTTTATGTGGATAGAGGGTGCTATGTGCCATGTCCCAACTTTGTAAGAAATTGAAAAGACTAAAGATTTTGAAGGTAAGTAATTAAACGTGATTTTGTCTTTGTGAACAGTCAAGGGACGTGATTGGAGATAGAGGATTGGAAGTTGTTGCTCAGATTTGTAAGAAATTGAAAAGACTCAAGATTGAGCGTGGAGATGACATGGAAGATGTTGAAGGCGTTATTACACACCGAGGATTAATGTCTTTGTCGCAGGGATGCCTTAAATTGGAATACTTATCTATTACTGTGTCTAACATCACAAATGCATCCCTAGAATGTGTAGGCGCGCACTTGAAAAAGCTCTATAGCTTCCGGTTGATCTTAATTGAAAAACAAGAGACAAGAGCAAATTTTCCGCTCGATAATGGAATTCGATCTTTGTTGATGGGTTGTCATAAACTTACTGGCCTTACTTTGTATCTTCAGGCTGGTGCGCTTACAGATGTGGGTCTCGGTTACATTGGAAAGTATAGTCCAAAAGTGAAATGGATGCTTTTGGGTTCTGTTGGGGAATCTGATAATGGGATTTTGGAATTTTCAAGAGGTGCGCCTAGCCTCCGAAAGTTAGAAATCAGGGGATGCCGTTTCAGTGAAGGTGCACTAGGATATGCTATACTACAACTAGCTTCGTTGAGGTGTTTTTGGGTGCAAGGATACACTCAATCGGGAGCTGATTGGGATAAAGTACATAAGAAGCGTCCAAAATGGATTACTGAGTTCATTCCAGCAACACAAGTTGCCATTCCGACTGCAAATGGAGAAGATGTATTGGTTGAGAATAAAGCCCAAATTCTAGCATATTATTCACTTACTGAGCCGAGAACAGACTTTCCATCTACAGTTGTGCCCTTTATCCACAAGGTCACAGCCGACGAATAAATGTGTATACTTTTGAGATAGATCCCTGTGTTTAGGTGTCATGTAAATAAGATAATTTGCAGTTGAGATACATTATGTTCTTAGTTTAGTGTAATATAAGTATGCTTTTAGGTGGGTAGAATTTTTTATGTGTTGGAGTAGTCTGATATCTGGTAATACTTGGAACAATGGAATGACTCAATAAAATTTTAGCTGCTAATCAACGCTTGTGTAGTCGCAACAGGTCGACTGAACATATATTTGTCAAATGTGAAAACTTTAGGCCAAATATTTTGGAAAATTTCATTTAATTATCTATATGCAGACCTCGATCTCCATGATATTACTTTGAATTTTCATGCCAATCCTATGAAAGAGCTTCTTAACGTGATTACAAAGTAAATGAACTTTAGGAAGATTTCTTGAAAATACACGGATACGTGAATTCTACAATTCTAATACAATGTGAATCCAACCATTACATAGGCAAGGCACTATATGACTACTCATTGTATGTGACTCTAGATTTGTTTCAAAATGACTCTTTTCGCATTTCATTTTATAAATTTATGAACAAAATCTTCGTTCTTGCAAAAAATTGCAACTTTTATTGCTGATGCTGATGGTGTATGATGGATTTATTCAAGTTTCTTCTTCTTTTCTTTGTTTTTGATTTACTGGGAAAGTCTCTACTGAAAGTAAATAGCTCATGACACTCGTAAAATATAGATAATAACAATGTACTTAAAGAATATTTTCTTTATTTTTTTTAAGTAGTCGACATAATACTCTTTCTCTATTAGTACAGTTGGCATTTGTATCATCAATAAAAGTTGATAAATCGCTAGATGCATTTAGATCTCTATTTTACATTTTCTATTGCTGCAATATCTTGTTGACAACTTTGTTCCGATCCTTGCTTCCAAGATAACCATACTATCTCAAAAGATATCATGCATAGTTATCTTGACAGCAATTATTTGAAGCACTTTTTTTACTCTATTTCGGAAACTCAAGGACTCAATCGTATGGATATGTAATACACGATTTCCAATCTTAGCAAGAATGGGAGGGAATCGGATACTCAATTTAATTTTCTTAACTAGAGATCGTCCACTTCGAGTTTTAATTATTGCTTCGTTACCTAATTTTATTTGCAGTGTTTACGCTCTAATATCACAAAATGATTCTTGAAACAAATATAACTAATACAATCCCTTCTATCCCTAACGAGTTTAACATGTTTGAACTGGAGAACTAATGGTAATTGAATGTCTTGATTTAATAATTGTTGTATTCAGAATTTGCATTTTTTTTTCTTTTTTTTTTTTTTTTTGGCTGACCAGCTGCTAATATGTTAGACATTGGTGATATATTTTGTATGGAGGATTTTGAAGCCCTCGAAAGTACTAAAGAAGAAAAAATTAAAATCTTGTTCATTATACTGTTCACATCATATTGCATATTATAAACATACACTTGGTGGTTCTGCTAGAGCAGCTAAGTTTTAAAATATTGGCTGCTGCTGCTGGGATTTGGATACTGCTTTAGTTTTTTCATCAATAATTTGTTTTACTTTTAAATGTTATGGTTCACTGAATAGAGTTTAATTAATTACAAGATCAGGAAGATTAGATACTTGATACATTTTTCATCAACATTTCGACCTGAAAAACTTGCTTGTGAATTGATTATATTTTTGGTAAATACAAAATATAAGTTGTTTTGAAGGTCTTCACTATCAAATAACTTGCTCGTTTCAACTTAAACTAAGAGCATGTTTGGGATGGCTTTTATGAGCATGAGAGAGGAGATACTTTTTTCTCTTGTGCTTATACGCATGAAATAAGCAACCCCAAATATGATCTTAAACTCCAAAAGAAATCAAGCAATAGAATCAATCCACTAGTTATGGATTCTCACAAATTGGTATAAGAAACAAAAGTCTTTCATTGATTAATCAGTTTATAAAAAATTGAATGGAATTCTATTTTGAATGGATTCTACAATCATTTCCTGAAAGGAGGCCAAAAAGCTTGTTTTTTTCTCCATAACCCCATGCTCATGCTAGGACAAACTAAGACATATTATAAGTCAATTATTAAAAATTCTTCTATTGCTAATCTGGTGGTGGTTGCTGGTACAGGTTGAAGCCTCTTACTGGGCTTAGAAAAAAGTATGTTTAGAGGGCAAAATCCTTGGACGAAATCGCAGGATCCGTACTTACCATGGGAACGTTGCACCTCACATTCATGTCAAAGTATAGAAGAATATCAAATGTTGATGCTTTTAGAGATTGTTCTCTCGTTTACTTCGCTTCTTGGCTTCGCTGTAGAGTATAACACCAATGACTGTGAGAGCATAACCAAGCATTCCAGTGACAGAGACAGGATTCCTAAATATTAATATTGAAATAACCACTGCTACCGCGCCTTTTGCATTTCCTAGGACCTGAAAAATCAAATTTTAACGACTTAATAATACATCAGTTTGTGCTTATCAACAAGAAATACTTTTCGACTTTCCAAAATCTGTGGCCTTTTAGGACAACTATAACAGGATGGTTAAACGGAAATTGCTCATTATTTAAGTAGTTTGTTTTCAAAAATGAAATAAATTACAGTGGTTTATTTAGCCAAAATTAAGCCTCAACAACAACAGTTAAAGAGTTAGCAATGTAATGACCATAAAGATATACTAGTGTTAGAGGTAGACAGAAATTCAACTAGAATTGAGAAAGTGAGGAGAAACCAACGCTTATGATATAACAGAAGTTGCTCAAAACCCAAAATTAGTCAGATTGGAGGGAATTTCCATCAGTAGGAACTCATATGTATTACAAATTATCCATTGGTTTTTACACTGTATACAAGGTTCCTCTATGTGCTATATGCCGAATAGAAATATATTCTTGTAGCCAGATAATAGTGGCCATCACAAAACATAATTCCATTAAGTGGAAAGGAATATTTAGGTTATTGAGGAATATTTAGCACGAGTAGGTGAGCATATGATACACATTTAACTTCCTCCAACAAACTTAGAAATGCACATCATATTCTATATTCTTCGTCTCAATTATGTGAAAACTAAAAATAGGACAAAAAACTTGCTAGAAATGTTTCTCCAACTCAATAGTTTTGTTACTTCTTTTCACTAGATATTTTAGAATAAAGCTATTCAGCCCCACCAATGCTAAGCACCGATTTTTAAGGCAGTGGGGTCAATGTCACATTGTTTAATAAAGTTATAAAGTATTTTTATTCAATGGACAACGTGGTTAGTAGTTATCATGCTGCTACATTGTCTGGTGCCAAGTACAGGTGAGGGTGAATAGTATTACTCTATTTTTTAATGAATATCTTCATATCCTTCGGTTTGTTTTCTTTATAAACCAGATCTTTGTTGTTCTTTGTTCGTACTCCATACCGTTCAATATTGTTAGTCTTACTCATTTATTAAAATTAAAATAAAATTACAAACTTTTTTGTTCTCCTATTAGCACAATAAATATATGTGCAAATTCAAATCTTAAAAGGGATTTAGTTAGGACTTGGAAGTAAGGAGTTACCTGAAGAGTCAGAGCACTAGTGTGTTTTGTGACCAAAAAATTGGTCAAGTTTACAAAATAAGCAAGTGCAGAATTGAATAGCAGTAACCAGACAATATTGATGTCATCCCTTGCAAGTGCCAATGTGATGCCAACTACATTTTCTTCCATAAAGAGTGTTGCTGGGAGTAAAAGCACCACAGCAATTGGTGCCATGTACAAGAGCAGATTCATAGAATTGAGTTTTTCCCTTCAGAAATAACAAAACTTTCAGAAATGATGTTTAACAAATGTAGAGCAATAACTCCTGTTTAATTTCACCAGAATATACGCATCAGATAGACATATACTTACCCTTCCGAAGAAAGCAAAATCCCTTGAAGCACTGATTTAAGTGCCCTTGCAGCTGTTGCAGCAACACACACTATAAATCCAAATAAATGGAAACTTGGCTCACCCTAACATCACGAAACAAAGGAAGAATCAATAATTAAATTGATTTCACCTCTAGTATCAAATCAAGATTAAACAAGCTGTAAAATAACAGAGGTGAGGTATTTTCTTGTAAATCTTGCAATAACCAGCTTGGAAGATAACTAGAATTTCGATGGAAAAATTGATCAACTTTTCCACCTAACCATACAACAACTCTTTCTAAATTGATCCTAATTACAATTCTGGGTAAATTATTCAATCAGCACCAATGACAATAATAACTTTTTTTTTTAAATTATTATCAACGTGACATACAGAACACTGGCACTTCCTTCACCTTTCCCCTACTTATCTTGGTAACAGATTATCAGAAACATAATTTCCAATCATTGTTTTTCCCATCGGTACAAGAAAGCCCGCTGTCCAATGAACAAAACCATAATTTGTTCTCTCAAATTACCACATAGAACTTCAACTTCAGTTAGACCAATCAAAACACTTCAAGATCAAACAAATAGCATCATACCAGATCCATAGAATTCAATAGAAAACCCAAAACAGACAAATACACATTCAATTCAACAGAATAACATTCACAAATTACGAAACAAGCAAAAATCCAACATTTCTCCATAATCCAAACAAAAGGTAAACAAATACCCCGCTAGCAATCACGACTCCCGTGACAACTGGAATCAGAGTCACATAAGTCAACCATGCCTCCCTTTTCAACGTCATCAAATACGCGAACACCGCAGTGAAAAAAGGTGTGGTAGCCCCTATCGCCTGGTTAAAGCTCACGGGCAAATACCTAAGCGAAACGTTCCCGCTAACAACAGACCCGCAAAACACAAGACTCAACGCGGAGATCTTCATTAACTGAACCTTGGATCTTATGGTCTGCATCGGGACCATCTTCATCCAGGCGATCGCAATGTAGCTGAACAACGAGCAAGCCGTCATGTGGCACATGGTCAAGAAAATTGGATACTTGAATCCATAATTGCTTAACAAATATTTGTTCAAAAGCAAAACTCCAATGTTGGATGAGTACCATGCTGTTACTAACCCAATCGTGAAAAATCGGCCCGATGAATATGATTTCATCGCCGACATCTTCTTTCAATGCAACAAATCCCACAAACTGAAACTATTCAAAATTTATATGTATAAATTTAACACAGGTAATTAACAAAAGTAAGGAGATCTGCAACGCACTAGTGATGCAACTATGAAATTGAACGGATCGGATTCATTTTCGTCATACAATATCAAAAAATCTTAAACTACTCTCCTTTTTGTATATATAAAATGCAAGTATACCGAATTATATATAGTAAGTATGAATGAATTGAGATGTAATGGGAGACGACCGACGAAAACTTTGTAGATAGATAGAGAAAACGCGGAGAGGGGTTCCAATCCTGTGCAGTCACTTGCTTATAACGTTAATACAATAATAATGAGAGCACAAACCGAGCTTACAAGGGGATTTTTAGAACTAATTGAGGGGGGATTCATAGGACTAACTGAAAGTAGAAGGGTTGATTTTTGTTATTTTAATTTGAAATGATAAAATGTGTACTATTGACCCCCTAATTTATTATTTTTAAGTAGTTAGTCCTTAATCTTTTAAAATTCTCTCTATCTTTTTTTTTTTTTTTTTTGACACATTACAACAATATATAAACAACCCCACCGAAACCCCCCAAGAGATTCGAACCCAAGACCAAATGCTTGATAAGAGATGTTCCCCCACTTGAGCAAAGCCCCCGATCTCCTCTATCTTTTTTATTATAGTTGTTGCCAATGTTGTCAAACTCGAACCAGCTCGGTCGGTAGACCTGAAAACCCGCGATTCGGCTCAAAAATTGAGCCGGGTCAAATTAAAAACTCGATCGGGTCAAACCCGGTCAACGACCCTAGTTAACCAGGGAAATCCGGTCAACCCGGATTTTATATATTTTTTATTTTTTTTAATTCTTTTGGTTTTTAAAATATTTTTTAAATATTAATTAATGTCCGGATCGATCCCGGGTTGACCCTCCAACCCTTGACCCAGTCTCTCGGTCGGATCGATGTCCGGTTCGAGTCTGAAAACATTGGTTGTTGCACAATTTAAAAGAGGGACATCTTACCAAGTCAATCACACGAGTTCACATTTTCAACTTTATAAAAATTGAAAAGAGATGAAATTTTAACATTACTAATCAGAGTTGTGCATTATAAAATATTTTATAAGTGCCGTAAAAGTAATATTTGAAGATGTGTAAATATAAAAAAAAATATAGTTAACTTTATGTTGAATGAATTTTTTTATTCAATAAGAATCTCTTTGTATACTATAATTTGTGTGATTACGAGTATCTCACTTGACTAAAATCTTCGTGGTTTCCATAGAAACTCCTTTTGAAAATGCAATGAATAAGATCGTCGTTTGCCATAGAAATTCCTCTTGAAAATGCAACCTATAAGATCATTGTTTCCTTTGATCCATAAAGTAGCCACTTGATCAACGATCGATGTATTGTAAACACTTTGATTGACATTAACATTACTTGCAATAAATATATGTATATATAGTGAATGATCGATCCTTTATATTAAGAAAAATCGAGCATAAGGATTGTGTTGAAAAACTCGCTTAACAATGGTTTCATCAAGACCAGCATCACTTAGCATTTGAATCTTATTTTCAGGGCCGTACCTGAGGGCAGGCCTAGTAGGCGACCGCCTTGGGCCCCCAACTTATGACCCAAACTAATAGGCCCAAAATTGATTTGCCATTAAAAAAAAAAAAAAAAAAGAATTTGGACCCTATTATTAATCACCAGCAAGTCTTCTTATATGTTCCTAACCCAAAAATGATTGTGATTATTGGAACATGTCGACTTTAGTTAAAAAAAGGGAGAAAAAATTGCACAAGCGAGGGCCCAATTTAAAAGTTCGCCTTAGGCCCTCATGACCACAGGTACGACCCTGCTTATTTTGCATTTCACGATCATCATCGTAAAAATATAATTGAGAAAATACAGGTCAGTTTTTTGATAAAAGAACTGAAATGTCATGACATATTCATCCTTGAGCTCTAAATATGTCCACTGTCTATATTCAAAATTACTCCGAATGAGAATACACTATTAGAACCTCTCAGTCTTTTTAAAGAAAATCCCTTCATTGGAGTATGAAGTAAACAAATTTATAGTTATTCGTCTTATGGTATCCCTTGAGGGCACTATAAAAAATCTCATCACCACTTGTCGAGTAGGCATTAGGTGTCGAGGCCCGCCTGATACCTCCCAATAGGGGGCGAACAAATGCCCCCAGTGGGCATCATAAGGTGCTCACTAGGGACATTATAAATTTCTTTTGTTTTAGATACGGATCTTGTACTCTCATTTACCTTCTTTATATTTTAATATTCACTGAATAAATCAATTGGAATAACAAAAAATAATGAATTTAATTTACAATCCAATCAAGTGAAATGAATTTGTCAAATGCATAGAAATGATACGACAAAGTTGAAAAAATAATTCATAATAATTTGTGTAATTGGCACAAAACATTCATATTGAATGTCATTTCTATTACTCTTAACATCACTTCACCGTCAAATTGAATTTTAAAATCTTTAAGGGCATTTTCATCCAAAATCATGTTTCGCCCATTTCTTTTTCTTTCCCGCCTTAGTTGGTAACCATCAGTAATATTATTTAAAAATAAATTCATAATTTACTTTTAAAAAATAATGTAAAACAGGAAAACGGTCTTGTCTTTACCATGTAAATAACAACGACGAGAATAGAAGGGGATGAATTGGAGGTATGTCAATTAATCGTCATATTTCAGCTTGAATTTCAATGATGAAGAGAAGAAGGAAATTTGCAGAAAGGTAACACAATTTTGCTTGAAATGAATCTGGTTCTTAACATCCCACGTTTAAATAACTTTGGTGAAGAACATCCCAATATTTGAAGATGTTTGGCGTTAAATATCCTTACATTTGACAAATATTGCGTAAAGCTTCCTTACCTATTTGTCGTTAAATATCCTTACCTTTGACAAATATTGCGTAAAACCTCCCAATCTTGTAACAGCCATGTCTTCTTCATTTCTCCAGCCTATTACAATTGCAAATTTCGTACAGCTTTCAGAAATTCACACAAATTGATTGTACTAGATATAATGTGTGACCAATCATTCAAAGCCTATCTCCCTTCTGGCACAAAGGGCTTGAATTCTAGCATGGCCCTTTACCTTCTTCAGGGTATCAATTAGCTTTGATGCCCTTCAATGTACATCTTCATATCTCTTTTTCATTTACACATACTTATGCTAAAATCATGTATATATTAAATGGTATAGGGTCCTATTAGACGTATCTGTAAAGTTCTTGCATAGTAGTAGGGCAAGTATAATGTCCCAAATTAAATCATTTGAGAATGTTGGACCTCTCGTAGGCTTGCCAATTACAAAGGATAACTAAGTCTTGAATTGTCTCGAGAGAAATGGGAAAAATGAACATCAACAAAACTTCAGACATATTCTTGCATTGTCTCGAGAGAAATGTGCCAATGAACACCGACGAAACTTCAGATAGATTTAGCTCTTCAATTAGTTTCTTTAAATCCAACTTCTCTCCAACCCCTCCACAAAAACCCATAACTCCACCATCACCACCTAAAACTCCATCTTCCACAACGATTTCTAGATTTGGAACATTCCCTTCAGTGCCATTGTAAGTCCAAGCCCTTCTCCCATTGAAGGCTAAAGCATAGTCATCTTTACCAATGAGCTCCTTCTTGGTCATTTTACCTTTTGGGCAAAAATGCATCATAGGCATCTTGACCAGAAAACTCATTGTTGATCATTTTGTATTCTAGACGAAAATGCTCTTAAAATTTTTAAAACTTGACTGTTTAAACGGTGAAGAAATTAAAAGTAACAAAAATGACATTCTCCGCAAAATTGGAAACGTTGGAACGTTATGTACCAAAAACTTGAACTTTGAAATTTTTTGCACAATGAGTGTTTAATGTAGGGACGTTTTGTTCAATTACTTTGATAATATTTTTCAAATGATCAAATAAATTAAATACATGTTGGAAAACAGAAAAATGAGGTATTATTGAAATAATTAAATTAAATTAGGGATAGAATCGTTCAGAAATTAATTCCCAGTTCATGTTATATTAATATATTATAAATTATTATAAATTATAGATTACACAATATTTAATAAGAATAAGAATTATTCCTGTGTATGTGGATTGATTGTAAAACTATAACTAAAGCGTTAAAATTCATATGCTCTTTCGAAAATATTTGTTTCAAAATTGTGTATATTAAAAGTAAGTACCCGTTGACTATTCATTTTGTAAAGCATGTGATAAAGTCAAAAATTATAAAAAAATTGGTAAAAGAATTTTGTTTATAAATAAATAATGTGATCTTTTCGAGATGAAACATATAATTTTAGAAAATGCATTTGATTAAAAGATGATTTAAGAAAATATGTTGCTTATCAATTTTACCAAACATAAGAAAGAAATTAGTAGAACTTGAGTGGTCGAAATGAAAAAAAATCTAATAGAGAGGGGTAATTGTGAAAAATCGTGACAAATGGTACGTAACGTTGGATCTGATGTGGATAAGCAGCTGGAATTCTTGGGGGGAGCGAGTTTGACGTGCCACATTTGACCATCATATAATTTTGCTCATGAATTGATTTGCTAGCCCGAAAGTAGGGTGGTTTAATAGGAACGGTGGGGGAAATGAATTCTAGAAAATTGTATTTCAGAGAGTTCGTTTTTCTAAAAATTAAAAGTTTAATATATTTAATTGATTTAATTATTTAAGTTAAAAAAGTTGTAAATTTTTCAAATTTTGTTGTTTGCTTGATATTATTTTTTATGTCAAACAAATCAAAATGTAGTTATTTTAATCCAATTTTTTATTACTATTTTTTACATATTTATACTTGATAATAATAATGTTAATTATTTTTAAAAAAAATAAATCAATTAATAATAACAAAAATTATCAAACGTGACCTAAAAATATTTGTCAACTAAAATGGAAATCGTTTATCTAGTAAATCAAGGGAAAATGAATTCTTGAAAATCAAGACAAAGGACAATACGAGAGCTTGAAAGTATGTTCGGTAAACTTTTGTTATAATCAATACAATTTTTAACACTATTTTTTAATCACACATTTTCTCTCTCTTCAATTTTTAACTACATATCTTACCTAGAATATCAATTATAACAGTTGCCGAACACAAACTGAGTTGAAAATCATTTGTCATGCAATTTATTATCTATCAAAGCTAAAATGTTAGAAAATGGCAAAACAATTTTGGGAAATTGGCGCATTTAGTCCCTAAACGTTGACCTCTTTGTGCAATGGGTCCCTAACCTTTCATTTTTGGTGCTGAAGTTCTTAAACGTTACATTCTTTGGTGCAAGAGGTCATTTTGAATGATTTCTTTCTATTTTAATGTTAAGAAATTTGGGAAAGACGAAAATGCTCTTATACATAATTGACGCAATTAGTCCATAAACTTCATATTTGTTGCTTGAGATCCTAACATTTCAATTTGATGCAAGTGGTCCCTAAACTTAGTCATTATTTAGCGCTATAAGTCCTTAATCTTTCAATTTGGTGCTTAAGTCTCCAATCGTTGTATTATTTAGCGCCGTGTATCCTTTTAAATAATTTTCTTCCATTCCATCTTTAAAAATTCAATTTTATTTTTATCAAAAATATTAAAATGCTCTATTGTCAAAAAAAAAATATTAAAATTCTCTATAATAAATAAACAAGTCCGTTTTGGTAACTTAAAATTTTTGTTTCTTACTTTTTTCGAATCTCTCCCTTTGTTTCAATTGGGCTATCTATAAAGGATTTTACTGTGCTAATACAAATTCTCCAATTTACCACTTTTAAAATTTTAAATTTCTTTTTATACATAAAAGAAGAGGCTTTATTTATTTGTTTAATTAAGATAATTGATTTTAGATATAATTAATATTTTTTTTTTCTTTTTTTAGATAAATTTCATTTTTTTTCTAAATGAAAATTAATTTTAGATAATTTTCATTTTATAAATAAGCCTTAAAAGTTGTAAATTTCCAATAATAAAGAAGAAACAAATTTCTTTCTTTCTTTTTTTTTTTTTTTGAAAAATTATCCGAAAACGAAAAGATAAATTTATCTAAAATCAATTTTCTTAAACGAATAGATAGGTTTATTTAAAAAATGAAATTTATGTAAAATCAATTTTCTTTTAGAAGTAAAAATGAAACTTATATAAAAAAAGAAAAAAAAAGTAAATTTTATCTAAAATCAATTTTCTTATACAAATAAATAAAGCCTCTTTTTTTTGTATAAAAAGAAAATTGAATTTTTAATGATGGTAAATTGGGGAATTTGTGTTAGCACGGTAGAAAATCTATATAGGAAGTCAAATTGAAACAACAGAAGAGATTCTGACAACGCAAGAAACAAAAATTTTAAGTTGCCAAAAATAGACTTATTTATTTATTACTATAAGAGCATTTTAATATTTTTGATAAAAATAAAATTGAATTTTTAAAGATGGATTGAGAAAACCATCTAAAAGGATACGTGACGCTAAATAATTCAACGTTTGGGAACTTAAGTACTAAATTGAAAGGTTAAAGACTTATTGTGCTAAATTATGCATAAATTTAGGAACCACTTGCACCAAATTAAAATGTTAGGGGCTCAAAGCACCAAATATGAAGTTGAGAGACTAATTGCGCCAATTATGTATAAGGGCATTTTCGTCTTTTCAAAAAAAAATTAACATTAAAATGGAAAGAAATCATCCAAAAGGACCTCTTGTGCCAAATAATGTAACGTTTAAGGACTTCAACACAAAAAATGAAAGGTTAGTGACCCATTGTATAAAGAGGTCAATGTTTAGGGACTAAATGTGCTAATTTCCCAACAATTTTCCCTAAATATCTTGGGAAGCGAAGGTATATGTTGCCATGTTGGTTATCAAAGACGTCCTTAGACTCATCTCCATAAATTTGAACTAATCCTTTGAATGAGGAATAAGTGACAATTGGAAACGTCTTGCAAAAAGTATTTTTTCTTTCCTTTTTGTGTTGATTTTTTTGACAGGTTTCCATATGTAATTATTGCATCGGTAGTGTAGCCTGATTTCCTTAAACTCAGGGTATTAAGTTTAAGGACACGTAAAGGTAAAAGTGTACAAATTTTTACTTGCACATAAAGAGATACGTATATAGAGATCTAAAAACCAAACTAGTTTAAACTTTAGATCCAAGAGCATGTCTGGAAGGGAATTTTTGAAAAATCTTTTTTCTAGTTAAGAGTAAAATCGAAGACGCGAAATTTAGTGAATTTTTTTATGTTCATAAATTCTCATGAATTTTATGAATTTTAATATAATTTCATAGAATCTTTCAAATTCTAATAGAATTCTATTCGTGAAATTTGTTGAATGTGCCATTAATAAGGAATTTAATGGATTTTAGAATCTTATATACTTTTACCTCTTATCAGGCAATTACCGTAATTTAGCTTCCGTTTGCCAAATTAAAAAAAAAAAATGCTTTTAAATAACACAATTTCCCATATTATTTTTTAACAACAATTTTTCTCTCTCTCCACTTTTCAATCACACATCTTACCTCGAAATCATAAAAAATATGTATTTAAACACAAAACTTTTAATAAATAGAGTCATTTATTATTTTTTGTTGTGCAAGACTACAAGTTGAATGTGAACTTGAAATAGAAGTATATAATAATAATAATAATAATAATAACAACAACAACAACAACAACAACAACAACAACAACATAAGTTCTTATTTGATCATCAAAGAAAAAGCAACTATATTCGAATTATGTTTTTAAAAAATAATATATATAACCTCGTCTAGTTTTAATTAAAAAAAAAAAAAATCATAGTTTTTTAACTAAATGAATATAAAGCTTTTAAATTTGAGAAATGACACTCGTAACTTTTTAATCAATCTCTATTCTTCTCATTTAACGCATCTCTCCACATTTTGAGCTATGTTATTTCTCCATGTATTTGCATTCTCTCTTTGATCCTCTTAAGTTTGAAAAATGTCTTCAACATCTCCAGTTTAGGCTAGTGGAGATGAATCTTTATTATTTGGTTCAACAGGAAATTCATTGGAACAACACTCTTTGAGAAGAAAATTGTGCAATAATGTACAAGTCAATGCTAACTCCGCTTGCGTTTTCAATGAGAATGGAGATGCTGACTTAAAATGGAATTGTGATTTGAACATGCCAAATATTATCTCAATTACATTTCTCAATGAAACATGACGTAGGTTGAATAGTTCACGGGCATTTTCAGGAAGGTGGACATTCGCCACCAAAATCGTGAAGATGATATCGAACACCTCTAAATGGAGCCAAAAATTGACGACGATTTGAAAATCCACAATCCACAAAATATATTTTGCCTGAGTATTGAGTACTTGCAAATACAATATCAAACTCATACCAAGAAAAAGATAAATCATACCCAAAAAATATTTTTGATATCTTTGCTTTAAATGCTTCCATCGACTTTGATACATAAAGTGTCTTTTGACATCAGAACTTTCATTTAGCCCATGAACTTTCATTTAGCCCATGTTTGAGACCCATTATTTGAGAATAATGTGGTTTGTAATAGTAAATTATTGGAGAATATATAGTTAGAAAGTAAGAAATTTGTATGAGTTTATGTGTAAATTATTTCATTGTTAAAATGTATGGATGGAAATGAGATTTGATAAAATGTGATTTTAAATAATGGGTACCAAACATGAGCTTAAAAGAGGAAGTATTTTTTTCTCAACGGTTTGTTTACTTATTAACCCACTATTATAACGTCATCCACGATAAGCAGTATCAACCAAATGTTCTAACAACAAAGAGCTCACTTCTGCACTCCAAGAATTAAACCCATTTCTACATTTTACTTGTGACTCACCCATTTGTAATATCACTACTAAAGAAAAATATGTGTATCAAAGAAAGTACGTTATAAATTTCTATAAATATTAGCCTAAAAAAGAAAGCATAACGCAAGAACAACATTCAACATTGCTATTTATAAAGTTAAGCCAAAAATTAATAAAGAATGTTATATTAAAATCAAAGTAATCAACACATTACAGGGTACTAAAGAATAAAGATGCAACATCAACAAATACATCATTTTCATATTCTTATCAAACTTGAATTTAAAGTATTATTCATAGAGTTCATGCTTAACCATGAATGTAACTATAACATCTCTGTCTCAATATGCACAAACAACCAGACTCAGGTCTAGATTTGAGACAACTCAAATTATTACTAGTAACGGATTTAGCTTTTATTAGAATACCTTAAAACTTGATACAAACATACTCTGAAAAATTAATTGTTTAAAAGAATATATACTTGAAAAACTTCTCACCCCCACTGTTTCTGTAATTGGTGATATGCAAAAAAAAAAAAAAAAAAACAAAAAATCCATCAAGATTTCTTATTCCAAAATAAATAATTAAATTAGATAAGTTTATACCCAAATTGTTTAAACAAGCAAGTGCCACAAAGAAGAAGATATCCACAAGAAGTCCTAAACATATAAACTATTATAATTTATAAATTTATCAAAGTATAAGAAAATAAATAGAATAAGAAAAAAAGAGACCCTTCATTCCATTAGCATCTGCAATCATCATCTAAACACTAATATATCCAAAACCAAAACTCACATTTATCCAGAAGCTTTCGAAATCTTGTTAATTTTGTTGGGTATTTGACCCAAATTAATCAAGTGCCTAGTGAAACATTATGAGTGCCTAGCTAAAACAAAGGATGGTGGAGCTAATTATGATGTCTATGAAATGATAATTAGTATAGACTAATTATGGCATTGTGTGGTCCAATAAAGCGTGTCATAATTATCCTTAACTAATTATGATGTTTGGTGTTAAGAGTTTTCACGGTGAATTCTCCTCTATAAATTGAGGAGAAATCAAGGAAGAGACCACCACCACAAATAGGTTGGTCTAATTAGTGACACACTGTGACCAAAGAGAGAAAATTGTGAGCCTAGCATATTGTGAAGTTTCTTGTAACTCTTTGTGGTGTAAATCAAAGGGTAGAAATTATATGTGGTAAAGCTCTTTTGTTGTATTTTCTCTGTGGTTTGTGGGATTGGGTTGGTGAGTGAAAGTCTATATATTTGTAACAATTTAATATATAGTGAAAAGCTTTGGCCAGGATCCGTGGACGTAGGCAAGTTGCCGAACCACGTAAATTTATGTGTTCGTATTTATTTTCTTGTTTGCTTATTTTACTTTGAACATCAAAAGACCCTGTGGGAAAATTAAAGTGGGAATCGACGTGTTGAAATTCCCAACAAGTGGTATCAGAGCTACAGGTGGTTCAAATAATTTGAAGCAAAAGAAAATATGTCAAGTACGATGTGGAGAAAATTTTTTTCGCAAAGTTTTTGGAAGGAAATTCCAGCCCTGGAATCCGGTCAAGTGGAAAAAGAAGGAATTGTCCAAAAGGTGGAGCGGACTCGGCAAACTGCTCGAAGGACAATGCGACTCTCCTGGTGGAGGGTGGTGGTGATGTACTTTTGTAAGATGGGACTTCATTATGGCATGAAACCAGTTGCCATGATAGAGGATGTGTTCTTACTGGTGGGTACATGTGTTTGCACACGGGCATTGGTTTGGCGTTAATGCAAGGTGTGTGATGAATTGATGTCGATGGCTGATGAGTTCCCAAGGAAAGCCAAACATGGGAGTTGCACCATAATTTTTCAGCAAAGTTTGTTTCGACATGTGCCGATGAAATTCTCGGAGTTCGTTGATAATTCTGAGTGATTATACTCATATGGTGGAGTATGGGACTGTCAAAGTGGAAAAATGCTTGCCTGTTACCCAATATTTGAATTTGGTTTTGGCTTAGACAAATTTGTGTCAAGGTGGAGATTGTTGGGTATTTGACCCAAATTAATCAAGTGCCTAGTGAAACATTATGAGTGCCTAGCTAAAACAAAGGATGGTGGAGCTAATTATGATGTCTATGAAATGATAATTAGTATAGACTAATTATGGCATTGTGTGGTCCAATAAAGCGTGTCATAATTATCCTTAACTAATTATGATGTTTGGTGTTAAGAGTTTTCACGGTGAATTCTCCTCTATAAATTGAGGAGAAATCAAGGAAGAGACCACCACCACAAATAGGTTGGTCTAATTAGTGACACACTGTGACCAAAGAGAGAAAATTGTGAGCCTAGCATATTGTGAAGTTTCTTGTAACTCTTTGTGGTGTAAATCAAAGGGTAGAAATTATATGTGGTAAAGCTCTTTTGTTGTATTTTCTCTGTGGTCTGTGGGATTGGGTTGGTGAGTGAAAGTCTATATATTTGTAACAATTTAATATATAGTGAAAAGCTTTGGCCAGGATCCGTGGACGTAGGCAAGTTGCCGAACCACGTAAATTTATGTGTTCGTATTTATTTTCTTGTTTGCTTATTTTACTTTGAACATCAAAAGACCCTGTGGGAAAATTAAAGTGGGAATCGACGTGTTGAAATTCCCAACAAATTTCACGTATTTTTTATGAAAGTATCATGTTTAATTAACCCATTAATCTATAACAAATTCAATAAAAATATTCCTAAAAATGAACCAAAATATCAGACCTGAAAGACGACTCAATATCTTCATGATGTGGTAGAATGCTATGGATTTTGGGATCCAGAGCCGATTTCTGAACGAGAATAATAGCAGGAACCGAGTAAAGACAAAATCCGATGATATAATATAATGGAGGGAAATATGTCTTTTTTATATTATTATTATTATTAAAAAAAGGGTGGAATTAGAAATCCGAGGTCTTGGTCGATTTGTTTAAAAATTTTATCTTCATATTTATGGTTTCAGTCCATTACAATCTTCTCAATTCCATTAATATAAATTAATATAAGAAATTCATTGAAATTCATAAATTTTTTAGGACCTCTAAATTTTATGAAATCAATTGAATTCCATATTAAAGACATTGAGTTTGATAGATTATATAAAATTTCAAAATGAGGATACGTGAAATGTTATGAAATTCTAAGCCCCTGTTCTCTTTGCTGTTTTGAGGTCGTTTTCTATTTATATTTTCGAAAACGTTAAAAACGCATTCTATTTACCATTTTCGAAAATGCATTTTGGAAAACAAAAAAAAAAAATTTGTACACAAAACGGAAAACGCCCGAAACATCGTTTTGGGCGTTTTGTGTGTATTTCGACAAAAAATGTCAAAATGCGGAAACCGCGTTTTGGGAATTTTTTTTTTTTTTTTTTAACTTAGAACTAAGCTTAATATAAAGTTTTTATTTTTTATTTTTATTTTTTTTAGAATTATCCTAACTTGAAAATAAGCCTAAATAAAGAATTTTTTTTTTTTTAGAATTATCCTAACTTGGAATTTAGTTTAAATAAAGTTTTATTGAATTCAATATCAACATTACAAAAAAAATTAAATGAGAATTCTTGTTGTTATATTTCAAAAAATGCAATGATAAATGGACTTTGATGGTTTTGAAAGAACTTGCATTTTCTGGATTTTAATAGAAGTAGAGCTTTTTCAAGTCTCGAACCTGACCAAGCTGTGTTAATATAGACTCTTAATGCTCACATTAGTGTGTTGCATGTAACCATATTTTTAGTGTATTGTGAAAGGAAATTTGAGTTGGAGTTAGTAGTATTCTGCAAACAAATTAATTAAAAATAGTTTAAATAGTGTTTTGCAAAATTTCAAAAAGAACGTGTTTTCCAGCTTTTCATTTTCAAAAACAGTTTTCAGAAATGACAAACCAAACGCGTTTTCAGCAAATTTGAAAACAAAAATGAAAACACAAAATACAAAACATTTTCGAAAATGAAAATACAAAATAAAATACAAACAGAACGCCACCTAAAATTCACTAAATTTCATTTTGGGGACACACCTAGTCTGCTTTCGAGAAGAATTTATAAATAATTTAACATCTATTATTTAATGCAATCATTATAATTTACAAACCAATTTATAAAAAATACAATTTTCAGATCATTTTTTAATTATATATTTTCTCTCCTCAATTTTTAATCACACATTTTACCTAAAAAATATAAATAAATCAATTTATAATTCAACATTATTGCTGAACGGACCCTAATTTAAAAATGAAAATTGTTTGTTAATTTTGTTTATAAAACATCACGTGGTAATATCTTATTGAACAATTTTTTTTTTTTTTTGAAAAGTCAACAATTTCGAATTTCGACTGGTCAAAGATTTTCGCCCACCATTTTTTATTAAAAAAAAAAATGAACGAATAAAATATTACAATAATTTCTAGCATGCAGCATTTTTCAAAACTTTAAAAAATAAATGTAAATCAACACTTGGGAGAGTCGATAATAAGATTCAAATGGAATGACACATTGTCAAATATATGGCAAGTTAATGAAAACACTAGCATGATTCAAGAAAGCACCATTGACTTCAATGGAAAATATGAACCACTCCTAAATCCACCTATGACTTTACTCCCTTCTGCGACTTTAACAACTGCAAAGAGAAGAAAAGTTGAAACATTAGGATTGTAAGCATTCAGTGGAATGAATGGCAATAATGGGAAGGCCATAAAGTTCCAGGTCGAGCAAAATATTGTGTAGCAACAAAATATCGGAGACACTAAACCCCTGTTTGTAGGACCCCACAACTTTTTAACAACACATTTCATCGACATCCATTAAAATCTGATTTAATATTCACCAAACAGGGGCTTAATAAAGAAATTTCCAGTTATTTGGTATACCAATTAATGTAAAACTCAGGTATTTTAAAACCCAAACCGGGAAGAGAACCGGAGGAGGTAATACGATAGAGGAGACAAACTATGCCAGAGATTGAAAAAAAAAAAAAAAAAAAGGAAAAAAAACAAGACCTACATTCCCTTTAACAATATATGGTTAGATTTTTACACAGCTAAATTCAAAAGAAAAAAAAAAATAGGTGGCGTTCTGTTTGTATTTTATTTTGTATTTTTATTTTCGAAAATGTTTTGTGTTTCCTGTTTTCATTTTTGTTTTCAAATTTGCTGAAAACACGTTTGGTTTGTCATTTCTGAAAACTGTTTTTTAAAATGAAAAGCTGAAAAACACGTTTTGTTTGAAATTTTGCAGAAAACAACTTAAACTATTTTTAATTAATTTGCTTGCAGAATACTACTAATTCAAACTCAAATTTCCTTTCACAATACACTGAAAACATGATTACATGCAACACACTAATGTGAACATTAAGAGTCTATATTAACACAGTTTGGTCAAGTTTGAGATTTGAAAAAGCTCTACTTCTATTAAAATTCAGAAAATGCAAATTCTTTCAAAACCACCAGAGTCCATTTATCAGTGCATTTTTTGAAATATAATAACAAGAATTCTCACTTAATTTTTTTTTTTTGTAATGTTGATATTGAATTCAATAAAACTTTATTTAAACTTAATTCCAAGTTATGACAATTCTCAAAAAAAAAAAAAAAAAAAAAATTATTTAGGCTTAGTTCCAAGTTAGGATAATTCTAAAAATTAAAAAAATAAAAAAATTTAATTAGGCTTAGTTCCAAGTTAGGATAATTTTAAAAAAAGTAATAAATAAAAAAAAAAACTTTATATTAAGCTTAGTTCTAAGTTAAGATAATTCTTTAAAAAAAAAAAAAAAATCCCAAAAACCGTTTTGGACATTTTTTGTCGAAATACACACAAAACGCCCAAAACGAGGTTTTGGGCGTTTTGCGTTTTGTGTACAAATTTTTTATTTTTTATTTTTCCAAAATGCGTTTTCGAAAATGGTAAAGAGAAAGCGTTTTTAGCGTTTTTGAAAATAAAAATAGAAAACGACATCAAAACAGTAAAGAGAACAGGGACTTATATTTTCAAGATTTTTGCTCTTTGGTATTCATGCATCTCTTCACCGACATTCTTAATTTTCTCAATTTGTACACAATTATAAGTCATGCTATTCTATCAACTTCATTCTACCACACTGGATGTCACCCTCTCACATGAAGATGGAGCCGCTAATTATGAGATCGGTCCCACATCCGTTCATGTGATAGGGGACACTCGCTGTAATAGACTGCGGTGGGTAAAATAGATTAATTCCAAGTATAATACATTGTCCCATTCCTAATGGAATTGAAATTCTCCTCCAAGAACAACGCTGAAAAATGCCCAACTTATCCGTACTCCAGCCTTAAAATGATCTAAAATCTTCATGGGAAATATCCACCACGAGCCACTCCACAATTCATCTTCCTAACATTTTCATTGCTACCATTTTATTTTTAATTTCTGCATGTACCCACTAGAAAGCCATAACATATTTTATGAATCGCTCAAGACCATTCCGTAACGTGAAAGAATTTTCTTCTATGGATTTTTTCCCCTTATTATACATAAATAAAAAAAACCAGGAAAACTGTGGTCAGTTCACTGAATATAAGTTGAACTATACTTAACTAGTATTCTGTACATGGTTTATACCATGCAATGGAGGTCAAACAAAAATTGGTTTCTACAACATTGATCAAATTGCACAAACTATATACCAGACAATTCGAAAAAATCCTATTTTCCAACAATTTGATATTTTTGAACATTATTTTACCATATGAAAATTATGATGCATTAACAATAAGAATGGTAAATTAATCTCATCTACATTCAACATTGCCTTTTTCAACATGCACAAACACGCCCCCAGCCCCAGGTCAAATGAAAATGGAGAAATGGATACAATCCGATTCAAAAACTCAACCTTCACATCCACAAACCAGCTTCCCAAAATACTGCTCCTACATCTATATCACAAGCTCTCAAAGACCATAATAAGCGTCAAGCTATGTCCGAAGAGTATGATGTACTTGTTCGTAATGGAACCTGGGAACTAGTTCCCCCTTATGGCATTTCTAATGTGGTTGGTTGCAAATGGATTTTCCGCATTAAAAGACACCCTGATGGTTCTATTGACAGGTTCGAAGCTCGCCTTGTAGCCAAGGGATTTCATCAAAAACCGAGTATGGACTACCATGAAACTTTCAGTCCAGTTGTCAAACCTACCACAGTAAGACTTGTGCCTAGTGTCGCAGTAAGTAATGGATGGTCTCTCCGCAAATTGGATGTCAATAATGCCTTTCTTCAAGGTAGACTCTCTGAATATGTCTTTATGGCTCAACCACCAGGTTTTGTGGACTCTAATCATCCCTTATATGTATGTAAACTTCATAAAGCCATATATGGTCTTAAACAAGCTCCACTGGCTTGGTATCATGAATTGCGTCAGTTTCTGCTAGCTTTTGGTTTCAAGAATTCACACTCAGATACCTCTATTTTTGTTCTTAGCAACGATAATCATGTTTTATATCTTCTTGTGTACGTTGATGATATTATCTTAACTGGAAGCAACGATGCTCTTGTTTCACAGTTTGTTGAATGTCTTGCTTAGCGATTCTCTCTCAAAGATCTTGGTTCACTCTCTTATTTTCTTGGGGTTGAAGTGGTCCCTCATCGCCTTGGCATTCTACTCTCCCAACGAAGATACATTCAGGGCTTACTCAACCGAACCAATATGGATAATGCAAAACATGTTCTCACTCCCTTGCCAACTAGCTCAGCAGTCATCCCCTTAACCTCGGGCACACCACTTTCAGACCCCACACCATATCGTGCAGCAGTTGGTAGCCTGCAATATCTTTCCTTAACACGCCCAGACATCTCTTTTGCTGGCAATAGACTAGCCTAATTTATGCATCAACCTAGAATAGAGCATTGGGTTCTTGTTAAACGCATTTTGCGCTATTTGTGTGGCACACTAGACAAGGGGCTTCTTCTCTATCGTGATTCTCCTCTCACTCTTCATGGCTCCTCTAATTCACTTCATGCCTTTTCAGATGCGGATTGGGTTGGTAATAAAGATGATTACTCTTCCACCAATGCTTATCTTGTTTACCTTGGGCGGAACTTTATCTATTGGAGTTCGAAGAAGCAACAAATTGTTGCTCGTTCATCCATCAATGCGGATTATCATTCTGTTGCTGCCACTGTTGCTGAACTTCGTTGGGTTTGCTCTCTTCTTTTAGAGCTTGGTATTGGCTTAACAAATTCTCCAGTTGTCTATTGTGATAATGTTGGTGCTACCCAATTAAGTTCCAATCCTATCTTTCACTCTCGCATGAAACATGTTGCTGTTGATTATCACTTTATCAGAGATCAAGTTCAATATGGTCTACTTCGAGTAGCTCATGTCTCCTCTGTAGATCATATTGCAGATATTCTCACTAAGCCACTACCAACTTCTAAGTTCTTGCTGTTATGAGACAAGATTGGCCTCTCTACTCGTGGCCTATCTTGAAGGGTGTTCACTAATATCTCGCGATGCGAGATATCCCCGCAAGTGTACGGATCGTGAGAAGTAATAAAGTGGATCTAGGAGTCCGGATTATCGTCCCACGGAGACTGTTTACTAAGTACCGAAATGTGTTAGTTCTACACCTTATTTGAAAGAACAAAATAATTTGAGGTTTTAAACTAAAACTAAAGAATTAAACTGAAGAATTAAATTGCGAAATTTGATTTGTTTTTAAAAACGATTGTAAAATAGTTGGGATTCACGATTTCACCTAACCAATTAAATTAACTCCAATTCCATGTTTTATTTCCTAATTATGTACTCGGTCGAATTTACTAATTTATATTGAAATTCCTCTCTCGAGTTTAAATCAATTCTACCTACATAAGTCAACCATGTATCTCTACAGCGGGTCTGAATATTCCTTATCTAGATGCAATAAATACAAGAATTCACACACGACCGCAATAATAACAAGAGTATATCTCTATCTCTCGTTCAATTATCGAATTTATTAACACGTTCTAAATTATTAACCCACCTCTCGGATTATGGAAATAATTCAATTATCATGAACTGGTGATCAAGCAATTCAAGCATTAAGAACAATAATAAATCAATACATGCAACGAATTACTAAAACAACGGAATTTGGAATTAAAATAATATGACTAGGCTACATCGTTCATCCCAACATGGCAATTAGTTACACATCATGAATAAAGAACAATAACAATAAAAATTAACGTTCATTAAAAATAATATAAAGAATAGAAATCTTGCACCAAGTTTTGATTCTTCAATTATCTTTAATTCACGCCCCTTTGCAATGCTTTATTCTCCAAGAATTTGATGTTGATTTCTCGATTGTGGCTCGTTCTATGGAGAGGCAAATGTCTGATTTTCGTGCCTCTTATGTTGTATATATAGGTTTTGGAGAAAACCTAGGTCAAAAAGCCCAAAGCCTGTTAAAAATCACGAGAAAAATCTGATCTGCGGCCCAGTCGGACAACCGAGCGATCGCGTGGTAGAACCTCTGGCGATCGCGTGGTAGACGTTAAAAACTCTCGGGTTAAGAATTTGCACCATCTCGCGATCGCGTGGAACGTATCCAGCGATCGCGACTTCCTCTTTTCTCAGCTGTACAATTTAGTCCCTGACTTTTAATTGCACCTTCAATCCTCAACTTTCAATTGTTGCAATTTAGTACCCAAACTTTATCTTCTTCTTGATTTGCTCATTTAAGCTCTCATATCCTTCAATTCGTTCCTCCAACCTTTGATGTCAACACTTTGGCACCACGCATGTTTCCCGATTATTGTCACAAACTCATCACTTGTCCAATTTAGCTCCAATTAACATCCAATTGTGTCCTTTTTCCATTGATTTCATCATTCTTCATCTTTTGGGATATTTTCTGAAAAGTAAACGATAAACACAAATTAAATAGTAAATATTCCAAAACGACAATAATTTATTCTAATTTAAACGTACAAATAAGTGTATAAAATACACTTATCAAATACCCCCAAACTAAAATTATTGTTCGTCCTCGAATAATGTAAACTAAACTAACAAATTAAAATAACAACGTGCAATTATTTTTGTTGTGTCAACATGTTCACCATATGCCTCCATAGTCCAAATCAATTCAAGCTTCAGCAAGAGTTATGGATAACAATGCAAAATAATTTCTAGTTATATCATGCCAGATTTTCAAGTGTGTGTGTGAATAGCCAATGTCAAAGGCATACTTCTGCAAAAGATATACTCAACACTGTGTGGCTCATTATGCATAATCCAGCCCGAATCCCATGTGGTCAATCTGTGATTTCTAATAAATTTCCTTTCAAATCTCATGGATGATCACCACTTTCTGCTTTTTCTCTCGCATCCCAAGTTTTTATCTATGTGGGTTCTAAAAATATTCTTAGCTTTTTCCACACAAGGCAGTCAAAATCAGAAATATGCATGCACAACTAATCAAAAGAAAGCAGTTCCCAATTCTACAACCTCAACCACCACAGTTTAGTCAACAAAGCTTATACCATGCAATTTTTTTTTTTTATGGACGACTTTTTCTTTTAATTGTCCCTGTCTTTTACCATCTTTGTGCAGAACTTTTCATACGGGCTTTCTATATGACCCCTGTAGCGGGCTTTCAGATCGGTAACTCCCAAACCAGACGGCTTTAGGGTACCAGGTTCAGAGAACCCCTCAGACGTACTTTCCTGAGTCATAAAGGCTTAAACAGAAAAGTTAAAGATGTTATAATGTCTTATGTGTAAGTCCACTCTCCGTACTTGCTTTCTAATTGACCCATGTAGCGAGCTTTAGGTCGATGACTCCCAATCCAGTTGGCTTTAGGGCACCAGGTTTGAAAGACCCCTCGGACTTACTTACTCGAGTCAAAAAGGCATTTGAAGAGCGGAATAAGACCTACAGCATTTTTCTGTTTTTATGTTGGAAATGGTTTATACCAGTTGACCAAACTGCAATGACTAAAGTGAAAAACCAAGAACCACAGACCTCCAACCCGTCAATACACACAAATTCCAACAATTTTACCCCCAAATTTGCCTTTTAGCATGATTGGTTCTAATTTAGGGGTGGGATGTCTAACGATCTAAGTTCAGGGCTTTTTGAGTCATTCCTAAGTTCAAATTGCATAAAACTTTGCTCCACATGCATTAAACAACATCCCTCACACAAGCAATTATCCAACACTGGCTATGTGCGCAATAAGTATGAATCTAGCAAAACATAACCAGTTCAAAATAAGTTCATGCTTTCACGTTGTCCAATTTTCAAACCTAAACACAAATTGATTCATACTATATCCTAAGCAATAAACATGTCAACAAAGTTTTCAAATTTTTTTTTTTTTTTTTTTTTTTTATCCCTAAAGAATCGAATGAATATAAAATGAATGATGAATACAATGAATTTTCACCCCCAGACTTGAAATGAACATTGTCCTCAATGTTTGTCAAAAATATTCAACAAAATAAAACAAGACAAAGAAAAGAGAACGAGAACTTCCCAAGTTTAGAGGATGTATTTATTTGAAGCTTCTTGTTGCACTGTCTTGGATGAATCGACCCTTTTCTTGCTTTTCCCGATTTGGTTTGAGGTGTCCTGATTGATGTTTACCTTGCAAATAAGAGATAAGTAACATTAGAAGTCATAAACATCAATAAGAAAAAATGGAAGTTCAGTGCTACACTCCCAAACTAAGGTTAAAGCAATTTTTTTTTTTTTTTTTTTTTTTAATTTTCAACAATGGTAGACCACACATATTTAAGCCTTGATATAACCTAGAAAAACACAAATTTTTCCGAGCCATATTTTGATATGTTAAAGTTCACAGCATGGTCTACAACATATTAAAAATTCAGGTCTTTTGGAGCTCAATATGGTCATGTAAAACTATGGCAAAGTTGGTGACGTGAGTGAATTTTCAGGTGCAATGGCCTGCAGTGGCCTTGCATTGAGGTTACCATGGTGCTAAATTTGTTTTCATGAATTCTGTGAAATGAAGTGAACTAATTCATGAACTACACACATATAATCAATGAGAAACATATCATGAAGATAAATGCTCGGAAGGATGTCTCAAATTAGCACTAGAATGTCTTTGTGGCATTTCATCAAACACATGGCGTGCATTGGAAAAATCAAAGGGTATGCATAGGTTTGGAGGCGTGAATGACCCAAAAATTTTGTCTACTAAACCACAAATCACTTTCTCCAACATCTAGCCTAAGCCCAATCTTCACCATTCACAATTTCAAAATTCAAGATCTCAAAGAAAATTTCAAACTTTTGAGTAAATATCGATTTAAGTGAAGAATTACGTACCTTTGATTGGATTTTGAAGTCATGTACGCAATGATATTGATGCAACAAAGTGTTGATGACATGCACACAAGATGTAAGATCAAATATGAGGTGATTAGGGGAGAGAAAACGGGTTTATAATGTTTGAAATTGAAAACATGAGGAACAACTCTTAAACTGCCGAATTTGGTCCAGTATAGCCACGCGATCGCCTGGATGGAGTGCCAGCGATCGCGTGGGTCAAGGTTTTAAAACCTGTTGATTTTTAAATGCAAGCTCGCGATCGCCATAGCCTAGTGGCACGCGATCGCGCAATTTACGACAGTAATGAAAATTTTTCCTATTTCTGATTTTCAAAAATCATTTTTATCCCCCTAATCACTTCATGATTAATGCAGTGATTTTCCAAACATTAACTACATGATTCAAACTAGTGTGTGTGAGTTTGGAATGACGATAAAAACCTACCCTAATGTAAACATGCAAAATCAAAAACATACCTAAATATGCAATAATAGAATATTATGCACAAGTGCTCTTAACATGAAACATGCAAAACAGTCAAACACAATTCCTACCATGCATATATCTAAGTTCAGTAAATAAATAAATAAATCATGAAAGCATAATAAATAAAAGGGAAGAAGGGTTGGGTTGCCTCCCAACAAGCGCTCCGTTTTAAGTCTAAAGCTCGACTTTTTGCACTTCTTTATCACGGAGGCTTGAATGATCCTCTTGAGCCCCTACACAACTTGCAATTACCTGCCTTGCACTTCTCAATCCTTTTCCTCACTCTCTTGAACCCCAAAGCCTCACTTTTATCCAATTGTTGAGGGATGTTCGGCTTTTCTTCCTTCTTGTCCCTCCATCCATCTTTAGCCTTTCTGAACTCATGTTTTGTGCTTAGCTCCTCCTCAATATTAATACCCTGCTTGGTCTTTTCTTCTGGTTTCTGGACCACTTCCTCTATCTCGAAACAACTTTCTTTTAGATTATCAAGATCTTCTCTTGGCTTGATGCTGAAAGTGACTTGCCTAAAAATGCTATTTTCTATTTTATTGTGTTAAATGGAAAGTTGAGAGAAAGTTTAGTCACAATTGGAGAGTAAATAAAACTTATGGCTTAATTAGATAGAGGAGGAGACTTGAGGGTGTAATTTGCAAAATTTCAAAAGATTAAATCCTAAACCTACCTCGGATTCGTCTCTCTCTCTCTCTCTCTCTCTCTCTCTCTCTCTCTCTCTCTCTCTCTCTCTCTCTCTCTCTCTCTCCTCCGACTATCTACGACACCTTCCTCACTCTTGGTTCTCCACCCAACCGGCCACCACTACCACCTCCACCGCCTAGCACCACCCATCGGTAAGACCCTATTTCGCCCCTTCGCCCGCTGCTACACAGCATACACGCACCTGCACACACTTTCACACACTCGAATATGTGTGTGTGTGTGTGTGTTGTTTCTCATAATTTCAGATTTTTGTTTACTTGATTTTGAATTAAACCGTTAAACTGGAGATTTAGTAATGCTTATGTATGTGTGTGTGTGTGTGTAATTCCCACAGTAGTTTTTCAAATTTGGACTTAGTATAATTTCGAAATTTAATTGATTTATTTCAGTCTTTAAATTTAGGTATTTAGTGTTTATATGTATGCGTTAATGATAGATTTCGAAAATTATTAAATTAATTTTCTTCTAGTTTAATGAAGGATTAAATTGAGAATTTTAGAATTTGGAAAGTGGTATAAATGTGAATAAATTACTGATTTTCTTTAAAGTATATGTATATAAATTTCTGATTTTTGAGATTTATGAAAATTGTGGTTTGGTTAACTGTTTGGGTAAAGTTGAGATATATGTTGGTTTTAAGATTTGTGAATTTGTTGGGACTTTAAGGGAGTGAATTTTATAACGCTAGGTTAAGCTATGTAAATTTGAGTTTTAGTTTGAATTAAAAAAATAGAAGACCTTTTAATGTGCATTGAAATTGATTATTTGTTTTGAATATGATGTTTAATGTATTGGTCATAGGGTAAGGCCACATTTTGATTTAAAAGTTATTCCTTATTAATGAATGAGAATAATTAGGATTTTGGGTACATTGACGTTGCGGGCATCTAAGAGTCTTCCACTTGCAAGTCAAGATAACGGTTAATACTAAAGACGTCATGTAAGTAAACTTCCCCCTATTTTTATCAAAGTTGAATGTAAATGTGAAATTAATGTGTAAATGACTGTCTTGCAACTTACTTGCTTTGATGAATTTCGTTTACCTTATGAAAGTATATTTTATTAAGAAGAATGTTCAAGCATGCACGTTATCATGTCATTGCATCATCAAGCATGCATTGACATCGAAATTGGGAAGTCAAATGTTTTTAAATGAAAGAAATGTGTCAAGGTGCAAGTTTGTTCAAAAGTATGTATCCCAAGTTTTTAAGAAAGAATGGGTGTACTTCTTGTTCATGAAAGATGCGAGTGGGAAATGGAGCGCGGGGGACCGGCGTATCCGAATTAAGTCGCTTTGCGACGGAATATTCAACCGTTTTACGGTGGACTGTTAAACCGCTTTGCGGTGGGAAAGTGAATGTTAAACCGCTTTTCGGTGGAAATTTGAATGTTAATCTGGTTCCAAATAAGAATTATCCACTGTTATCTGATTGACTAGAAGATACACCAAGTGAGCTCACGATGGAATGAAGTAAAAGTTTTGAAATGTTAAGTGAAAGATTGAAAAATTTGAAAGTTTTAAAAGGTTAAAGTGAATGGGGATACCTATTTCAAAGTTTAAAACATTTCATGTCATAAGCATGCATCACTTGCACGAAGTTTGCTTACTGAGCTTTAGCTCACCCCAATCCCTTACCGATATTTCAGGTGATGAAAGCTAGATGAGATGTGGAGAGCATTTGGTGGAAGACTCAGACAATACCCGCTTTTATTTCTTAATAAAGTTAAACTAGTATTTACTTAAGTTTTGATTAACCATTTCTTATTCATTCTTTATTGATAATTGTTTGGTTAGAGTAGCTCTGAATAAGTAATGGTATCGTATTAGTGATTTATTTTCTTCTTGCTTCATTTGTTAAAGTTTATTTATTTGGAATTTATTATTCTGAGGAGTTCGGGATTGATTGAAGTGGTTTTGGTAAGTTGGATGTTGAATGAATTGAGAATTTTGTGTTGAAATAGTTGTGGTGTCCCTCTACAGGTTGGTTAAGTCCAATTTATAGAGGATACTCTACCGAAATTTTGTAAGATTTTATAATTAAAAAGTGACAATGTAGTATTTAAAATGTTTTATTTTCGCAATTAAAGTGAAAGGAAGTTAACATGCATATGTTTAAGATTTTAAACTTGGGTTGTTACAATGGCAGTATCGTCCCTCTCACATGTAGCCTGGAGCCAAACATTAAATTAAGAAAAAATATAGTGATATAATGACAGGAAACATATGTTTGAGAGAGTGAGTGTGTTTTTGTGTGTGTGTGTATGGAGGCACCTGAAGCGTTCTCCTTGACACCCCTTCGGCCTTCACCATTTTCGGTAGCTTGTTATCGTATTGGCGGGGTGGGGTGGGTGTTCTGCCTGATTAGAGCAACTCCTGGTACACCTTCGAAAATCGCTTTTACATTTCAATATATATTCTAGTGGATTTAAATCAAAATTTTGCTCCAATGGATATATGTAAGTTATAAGATTTAAATTTAGTTTTTGAACAATTTTTTAACTAGTAAATTTTATGTTAATCTTTTTTTTAGCTTGTGCGCTCGCGCGCGCGCACACACACACATAAATTACGAACAAATTAACCTAAAAAATTCAAAATTTGGTTAAGAAAATAAAAATATAAAAAAAAATTAAAACTGTGCAAATTAATATAAAAAATCAAACGTTAATATAAATTAATATAATATATTTAAATTATATATATCACATTAAGATTTCATGGATTGATAACTAAATTTAGGTGATATTTGTTCCAAGTGAAGGTGTAAAAATTAGATACAAACGTGGATCCTTTTTTAGATAAGAATTCTAATTTACATCCGCTTTACACCCCAACATTGGAGAACATTTCGATGAACTTTGGAATGTCAATAACTAATTGGAGTTAATTTACACCATCATAGGAGCTGCTTTTAGGAAGTGAAATATGCCAAATGCGAAAACCCTACAGGCAAAAAAGTGAAAATTACAGGGAACCCTGTAATTTAAGTTTCAAATTCAAAAATAAGAACAAACCTATTTTAATTCAAAACTTAGGTCTTATAAAAGATTTTAATATGTAATACACAGAATAAAATATATCATTAAATATGTGTAAATTAAGTAATTAACGACTTTTTCGTTTATAACGGTAGGCATAAAATATTCGATTTAAATAAGCAGAAATCAAAACTCCTAAATATCTGACATTGATCATAATCGACATCCTTTCACTAACTTAAACCGAATTTACACGAACTCAGATCTTGCTAATCTGTTCATTGTCATGAACACGTTTACGCTTCACTAACGTGTAACCCGAAAGAGAGAAATAGCTTGATGTGATTCGGGATAGGAGATGTGATCCGGGATAGGAGCTCAAAGGAGAAGTTAAGTCACGGACGACGCAACAACATTCGACATAGGAAAATGAACAATTTCCATGTTGGAAGCTAGTCGAGACGACGAGTGGATCAACCTCATTCAAGCCAACGAAGAAAATTGTGAAATTTCAAAATTCACGGCCGTAACATATGGGAGCTCACGGCCGTAACCAACCTACTGTTGAAAACTGTGATTTGAAGAAAATTGGATTTACGGCCGTAACGTATATTTGTCACGGCCGTAACATTGCGTCGGATCAAAAATAAGATTTTCAGAAATTTGGCTTACGGCCGTAAAAATAGTCTCACGGCCGTAATGTTGGAACAGAAAGGGCCTTACGGCCGTAAAGTGAAGGTTCACGGCCGTAAATAATTATACGCGTGAATTTAGGAATTTTATTTATTTCCTTATTCTTTGGTATTTGTTTCCTAGTTTAATTAAAACGCTTAACCTAGTTTTGACCCTATTTATAGGGATGTAATTTTCATTATTCTAAGACAACTTTGATATTATTATTGTGAGGCAAATTGCTTTCAAACTTCGTTCTTCATTGAACACAATCCGAACTTGCGAGTTATTCGTGTTTGTTCAAACCCCGGTGAGAATTAATATTCCTTGTGATCAAGAGGTCAATATATCCTTGTGATTGTATTGGTTGCTTGGTTCAATTAATTTTAATTGGATCCATAAATCGTGATTTATTGGCGTTCTTAGGTCGATTCCAATAATTTGTGGGTTGCGTAGCTACAATTGCTACGTGGTTTGCATCATTTGGTATTAGAGCTTAGGCTCCAAAAATCAAGGTTATATCTTTATTTTGTTTTTCTTGAGTTTTTCTATCCAGTTTGATTTTTATGATTATCATCGAGTCCCATAAAAATCATCCATATCTTGTTGAGTGTTTTGTCTTTCAGTTTTTTGCGTTCTTCTTGTTCTTGAGTTTGTTGAGTTTTTAATCCAGAAAATCGTTCCAAAAAAATTTCAAAAGTGTTTGTTTTGCTTAATTCTTATCCAAATTAAGTTCCGTTTGTTTTGTCGTGTTCGTTATCGAATTTTCGGATTTTATAAAAAAAAAATAAATTATTATTATTATTTTTTTTATTTATTCCGAAAATTCACCCAAAATTCAAAAAAAAAAAAATATTTCCATTCAAGAACCACTTTCTTGAATTTCCTTAAATTCTTGATAAATTCTTGCCTTCCAAGTCAAATTAAAATTCTTGATATTCTTTCCTTTCTAATCAAAATTCAAGAATCACTTTCTTGAGATTTCTTTAATTCTTGACATTCTCTAAATTTCTTTCTTCCGTTTATTTTTCAAGCAAGAAAATAAATCTCTTCTTGCTAATTGGTGTCTAGATCATCTATTCTTGAGCTTTCTTTAATTACCACATAAGGGATGGATTATGATCCGAGTTCGTTGGTCCAAACTAGATGTTATGTAGGTCAGAAGGTATGCAGTTTGGCAATTGATAGAGAGTGCTTCACTAATTTTGCTAATATCACCATGGTTGAAAGATTGGGATTATCTCTAATACCGCACAATAGACCTTATTCTGTGACGTGGATGAGGGAATTTGGAGAATTCCATGTAACCAAGCAAGTTCTAGTGACTATCACCCGTGGAAAATATATTGATGACGTATTTTGTGATGTAGTGTCTTTAAGGTCTTGTCATATTTTATTGGGAAAATCATGGAGTCGTATGAGGGAAGCAATTTATTATAAGAGTATGCACATATACATGATTCTTACGAGAGGGAAAACATTCACACTGTATGGGTTAACACTCGAGGAAGCACTAGACGATTCGAGGAAGGTAAAAAAAGAGAGTGGGAGGAAAGTTGTACTGGGATTGCAAGAGGAACCTCGAGATAGGGATGTTGAGAAGAAGGAGGGAAAGCTGAAACTAGAAACGGTTGATCAAATTCCAAAATTTGAAGTAGAAGATGAAGAATTGGGTAGTAAGGAGGTGAATGAACAAGGAAATAAAATTGTGGAAGAGGTGATTGAGGATGAAGGTGTGGTTGAAAATAAAAATGTGGAAAAGGTAGTTGAGACTAAAAATGTAGAAGAAGTTGAAACTAAAAATTTAGAAGAGATAGTTGAGCTTGAAAATGTGGAGTTAGAAGAGGTGGATGAGTATGAGAGAAAAGAAATAGAAGAGATTGAGCAAGAAGTTACAACAAAAGAAGGAAGTGAAGAGAAGGACCTCGTTGTTAGGGAAGAGGATTTGGAGATGATATACCATGAGTACAAGGATCCATATCTTGTACTTTGTGAAACTAACATTTCCCACCCAATTTTGCTTAAATCTTTCTTGCAGGTTGAATATACTTGGAGGTTTGAGTCACACCACATTTGGCCAAGGAAGTTCTTATTTCGACTCGTCCTTCCAATCCAAGTATTCGACTATTGGTTGATCTTATGTAATGGAGGCAAAAATTTTCCTTTTGATCCGGCGGTGCGCTGAAACACCATGAACCAAGCTATGATTCGGGACGAATCATCTTGAAGAAGGGGAGAATGATGTGATTCGAGATAGGAGATGTGATCCGGGATAGGAGCTCAAAGGAGAAGTTAAGTCACGGACGACGCAACAACATTCGACATAGGAAAATGAACAATTTCCATTTTGGAAGCTAGTCGAGACGACGAGTGGATCAACCTCATTCAAGCCAACGAAGAAAATTGTGAAATTTCAAAATTCACGGCCGTAACATATGGGAGCTCACGGCCGTAACCAACCTACTGTTGAAAACTGTGATTTGAAGAAAATTGGATTTACGGCCGTAACGTATATTTGTCACGGCCGTAACATTGCCTCGGATCAAAAATAAGATTTTCAGAAATTTGGCTTACGGCCGTAAAAATAGTCTCACGGCCGTAATGTTGGAACAGAAAAGGCCTTACGGCCGTAAAGTGAAGGTTCACGGCCGTAAATAATTATACGCGTGAATTTAGGAATTTTATTTATTTCCTTATTCTTTGGTATTTGTTTCCTAGTTTAATTAAAACGCTTAACCTAGTTTTGACCCTATTTATAGGGATGTAATTTTCATTATTCTAAGACAACTTTGATATTATTATTGTGAGGCAAATTGCTTTCAAACTTCGTTCTTCATTGAATACAATCCGAACTTGCGAGTTATTCGTGTTTGTTCAAACCCCGGTGAGAATTAATATTCCTTGTGATCAAGAGGTCAATATATCCTTGTGATTGTATTGGTTGCTTGGTTCAATTAATTTTAATTGGATCCATAAATCGTGATTTATTGGCGTTCTTGGGTCGATTCCAATAATTTGTGGGTTGCGTAGCTACAATTGTTACGTGGTTTGCATCATAGCTGTAATGTCAGAGAAGAAAAGTACCGACCGAAAAAGGAAGGGAGTCCACGCAAGTGAAATTCAGGCAATTGATACAATGGAATCCGGTAGGAGGCGAAAATGCGAAACACCACCGGTAAGTTCAAAATTTTACGTCATGGTTCCCCTGTGACTTAAGAATTTATGGATAATTACGGGTATTATGTATAAACATAAGATTTTAATGTAATTTATATTTCGAGCTCTAGCGTTGAATGCAGAAGGAATGGTTTTCTCATGATAGGGGGTTTTGGTTAGAATTGGTGTTGTGACCACGATATTTAACTAGTTCGTTCATTATGTGACCTGGACATAGAAATTTGCTTGATTTCATGTCTGTGAAAGAGAAAGAGGTCACAGCATGAGCAAAATTAAGATTTCTTAGAATTGCGGTTGTCTTGACCTTGTGACCTTGAACAATCAACTTGAACCATCACCTATTGGATTTTTTCTACCCTGTGACCTTGAATCATCACTTTGTGACCTAGAACATGTTGAGAAATCACAATGTTTGTTGCGAAATTGGGGGGAATATTACGTGTGAGCTTTGCACTTTCACATTATGTGATCTAGATGATATTGTCAATCAACAAATGTGCGGGTGAAAATTGTTGGTAATGTACGTGTGACCTTGTAACTTCACCTCTGTGACCTAAATACCCTTGTACAATCAGAACCAATGCAGGAGTAGATATATGTTGTTGATAGACTTATTTTGTAGTGTATTCCATTTTACTTAATGGATTTCACTGTGACCTAAGAATTTATATACGTTTACGAGTATTATGTATAAACTTAAGATTTTTATGTTACCTACAGATTAATCACGGTTGCTACATTAGTTGACTGACATAGACATTTGCCTGATTTTATGTCTGTGAAAGAGAAAGAGGTCACAACATGAGTAAACCTGAGAATTCTTAAACCTGTGACCTTAAACCATCAACTTCAACCATCACCTCTTGGATTTTTTGCGAACTTGTGACCTTTAACAATCACTTTTTTGACATAGACCATATCGTGAAATCACATTATTTGTTGCGAAATATGCAGTACATTTCAACCATCTGGGGGGAATTTTACATGTGACCTTTGCACTTTCACCTTATGTGATCTAGGTAATCAGTTCCAATTGAAGACTAATTTTTTGTTGTTTGATAGGCTTATACATACACATGTGACTTTTTAAATTATTAATGCAGTGAAAAACATGTGCAGGTGACAGTGTTGGTAATGTACACGTGACCCTGTAACTTAACCTTTGTGACCTAAATAACCTTGTGCAATCACAACCAATGAACGAATAAATATTTGTTGTTGACAGGCTTATACATATTGATGTGACCTTAATTTCATAATGCAGTGCACAAATTGTGATTTATCCAAGGCAAAGGGCATTACCCAGTAACAAAATGGGTACGTATTTGAAATTTGATTAACCAATGCAAATTTATTTATTTTATACATTTTCTTAACGTATACTTATTTGATGTGACCAGGCATGATTGTGGTATATTCGTCAATGAATATGTGCTCTACCAATTACATCGGAACATGAAATCAATGCCTATGGATTTCGGTGCCAAAGCTGCACAATTGGATATTGCTACTTCCTTGTTCAAGCACCGTCAAATTAGAAAAAGCACGAATCGCACAACACCTAATATTGAAAGCATTGTAATAGATGGCGTGTGATTTCATGTGTTCTGATTTATTGAAAGGCTTTCTAGCTATTTTAATATTTTTGTTACAGTAGAAGCCTCATGGTGTTAGTGGTTTTTTGTATAATGTAGATGTAGATAACCAGGTTACATCTTTTTGATGTCCGTTGGATGTAAAACAATGATTTTATATTTTAATATTAATGTCACTGTTTCCATTGTCTCAATGTAACTTTTACAATTTTTTCCATTTATGTTATGTGTTAAGTTACCAACTTCAAAGTCTAATACATAATTCATTATGCAATTGTTGATCTTAGGATACACACACTGTCACACCGTATTTAGTTTTTACAAGCTTAGGTCACATTTACATATTATTAGATCACATTCATTATGTACACATTCTCAGATTCCATTTTCTCCTCAGATTTATATACATGGCACTAACATGTTAAGGTCACACATGCAATCTTTTTTTATCAGATACGACATCACACTAGTATCATTTTTAATTCTGATTCAGAGTATGTCACTACTCAATTCATAGCTCATGGATACTGCGATCTTGTTACGGTCAAAACAAAACTCGATCATTACTGTGTCCACAAGGTTTGAACAGTCACATCTTTCATCAATCATTAACAAGGCAGACTATAACCCGAAAAGCACACACACATGTAAATAGCCCATACCTGCACCTTAATGGTAATGACGTTAATGAAGGAATAACTCAGTATTAGAAGATGTGAGGAATTAGTTTTAATCAAACTAATCTAAGATAATGCGCAATTTTACCATGACACATTTTATGTGACCTCACAATTGTGCATTCCATTTTGTGCCCACGGTCTAACATTTATTGCCGGTCATTTTGAGAAGTGGTACCAGATACCACAACATTCAATACATGTTCATATCATACAACACACGCAATTCGTGCCATACTGCGAACTAAAATTACTACAACATATGTGCAGTGTCTATACTTAGAGACCAAATCAGACAAAACTCTAATGCCCGTGACCTCATTCATTAGAACGGAATACAGACATCAAATGCTTAACAAATGTCGATGTTGCCTACTCCCTGGCTTATAAGTACTGTGACCTAATTTTAATTTGTCAACAGTGTCAATGACTCATCGCTGAATTTATTTGTGACCTCATAAACTATCTCCTTTTCAGTCGCTTCATAAACTGATGCAGGGCATGAATGGAGTTACGTTAATACCGATTAGGAAGAAGTTGTCCTCGCTGAAACGTTGTTTAGAGATTGTGGATCATTATGGAAAGACCATCTGTAATCGTCGCCGTGATTTTGGGGATGCATCATTCCTTGATTTGCGTTACTATGGGTGTGTTCTTTTAAATTTAATTTGGAATGTTTTGTGTCAAATCAAGGAATTGAACTTATTTGTTGATTTATTTGTGTTTTCTAGGTAAGATGAAGGGTTAAAAATTGGAGAGAGAAAATGTGAATGGTTAAAAGGTGGTATGGGAAATTGTGTAATTTAAATTTTTGTAATGATAGCAAATTAAATTACAAAAGAACACACCCTATATATATATATATACCTGATTTTCGTTACCCCACACACACACACACACACACACACCCACCCACCCACCCACCTGATTTTTGAATAATTTTAGGATCTACCTTATTTTTTATATTTGTATCTATAACTACCTGGATAACATATTTTTCCCGGCAAAAAATTGGTGGATTGGAACGAAAGTGGGTTGGGTCTGCAAACACATATTGGGCCTGTGGATCAATTACTTGATTGAAGCCGATCTAAAATTGGAATAGAATTCGATACCAGCCCATTCTTTGATACTCTCTTACAAGAAGTTTTATGTAAGGGTAATTATATTGATACCACCAATTTTATTAATCCCACAATACTTTTCATATTTATTAAATTGGTCACAGTTAAATTGACTTAAATAACCACCAGTTATATAATTTTTCTTCTTTTTTATTTTGTGTACACCACAAATCTTAAAAATCCTAATTTATATATGTATTACTTATTTGAAAAATTTATTGTCCGACACCACAAATTGGTTTTTCATTTAAGTAGAATCCTTGTTCCAACTCCGATAGACTCTTGAATTTGTTGAGAATCCAAATTAAATCGACATTCGCATCTCATGTGATGTCTGGTTCATATAGAGATGACCATGGATCAAATGTGGAAAATTGGCATTTTGAAGGCACTGGAGATGATAATTCTGGAGAATATTGTGTACTGAAGCTTGTTTTAACATTGGGAATGGAAGATTATTTTCAGCATCCTGTTAATGATACCAAGAATTGTAATTCCAATGGCCTTGTGGAATCCGTGGGTTCGTTTCAATTTCCATGAATAAAGGACATGTCGAGCTTTGTCCGATTCCACAAAACAATTTTTATTCAGCCACACAATCATTATGATGTAGGTTATTAATAAAAATTCGACTATCGATTTATATTGTTTTTTGAAGGGTAAATAATACAAATGGTCCCCAACTTTTGAGTTTCTTGCGAAAATGGTCTGAACGCAGATTTTGACATTTATACCATCAGAATCACCAAAGGTTGCGAAAATAGTTCATACCATTAGATTCTTTTAGTTTCCACCGTTAAAAACTTGTAAATAGTACAAATGGTCCCTAATCTTTGAGTTTTTTGCGATAATAGTCCCTAACATATTAACGTCATGTTTGACATATTTAGTTTGTAACCTCCAAACGTTGCGAAAATTGTTCATACCATTAAATTCCTTTAGTTTCCACCGTTAAAAACTTGTAAATAGCACAAATGATCCCTAATCTTCGAGTTTTTTACGATAATAGTCCCTAACATATTAACGTCATGTTTGACATATTTAGTTTGTAACCTCCAAACGTTTGGCGTATTTAGCTCATAATATATTAAGTCCCCATACGTTTGGCGTATTTAGTCCCTAACATATTAAGCTCCTATTTCAAATCAATTATTTCAAATAATGTGGTTTTTAATTGTAATTTTTTGAAGAATTTGTGATTAACAAGTAAAAAAATAAAAAATTGAAATTATTTGTAGATTATTTTATTAATGGAATGTATGGTTGAAAATGAGTTTTAAATAAACAAAGTTTATTCTGAATTTTTAAAGTGCACAGTAAAATATTTAATAAAAATCCACTCCATTTACAGTTTAACTTGTTTGTAAAAAAAAAAAAAATAGATTCAAGGAATATAAACAAACAAATACATTGGACATCATTTTAGGAATTAAATAACAAATATGTTTTTATCAGTTCTATTTTCGATTTTCGATTTTGAGAGCCGATTAATATCGATTTTCAAAATTTCATTTTTTCAAAACTCGTTTTCTTCCGCACATATTATTAATAATTTTTTATTTTAATTTATGCATAAATTAAAAAAAAATCTTACTTTTTAACTCAAATTATCCAAACTTAATTTCAAATTGATCGATTCTCAAAATCGAAAATCGAAATCGAAAGTAGAATTGGTAAAAACATATTTGTTATTCAATTTCTAAAATGATGTCCAATGTTTTTGTTTATTTATGTTCCATGAATTTATTATTTTTTTACCAATAGGTTAAAATATTAATGCGGTGAATTTTTGTTAAATATTTTATTGTGCACGTTAGAAATTCAAAATAATTTTTTTTAAAAAAACTCGTTTTCAACCCCACATTTTATCAATAAAATGATCTACAATTATATATATATATATATATATATATATATATATATATATATATATATATATATATACACTTTTTAATAGCAAATTCTTTAAAAAATTACAATTACAAACCAAATTATTTGAAATAATTGGTCTGAAATAGGGGTTTAATAAGTTAGAGACTAAATACACCAGACGTTTGGAGGTTACAAATTAAATATGTCAAACATGACTTTAATATGTTAGAGACTATTATCGCAAGAAACTCAAATGTTAGTGATCATTTATATTATTTGCACGTTTTTAACGGTGAAAACTAACAGAAGACCACTTTCACAACGTTTGGTGATTCTGAGGATATAAATGCCAAAATTTAAACTTTAGGGATCATTTTCCCAAGAAACTCAAAGGTTGATGACCATTTGTACTATTTACCCTTTTTTGAATTTTTTGAAGAAATTCACAGTTCAGAGAGATGAATATTGAAGAAGATGATTCGGTGTACTATAACCATCATTGCGGGTAGAGAGATAAAGATGGAAGAAGATGATTATGGTGTACTAATTTTATTTAGTGAGGGTTATTTTGGTAAATGGAATGTGGTGTAACTATAAAATTAATATTTTGATATATGTGTATATGTCATGAGGTGTGAATAACAAAAATGTCGGGTGAATATAATTACCCTTTCTGTAAGAGTGATTTTAGAGAGAGATTTATTTTGAACATTTTAAAATGACATTGTGGTGTGTCATTTTTTTATTGATGATAATTCATTTAGTGATACTTCATTATTTAATGCACTCCTTCATCACACAATAAAAAATTTATCACTTTAAAATGTTTAAAATAAATATAGAATTATTGTCTCTGTAAAGCCAATTTCAAAGGCGCACCTATCCCAACTAAAATCTGTTTAGTCGGCTTAGGTTTTCTTCTGCGGTAATTACTCTAAAAATTGGGAACAATATAGTGTGAAGGAGAGGCAAAAAGGATATAGTTTCATCACCGCTTGGCACCGATTTATCTTTTTGTTGCAGTGATTTCTACTCAACATCTTCATCACCAAACTTGGAAGGTAGTATCGGATTTTATTATTGTGAAAGTGGGCTTTATGTGTTGAAATCGTGAATGATTTAATTTCATCTCAACTCTTTATAATTTATTATTTTTCCAAAATTGTTGTTTCTTGATGATAATCTTCCTCTAGCAACAGTGATTTCTTCCACATTTTGATGCGGTTGTTTATGATTTTCTCCTTGCCTTGAAGACTGGCTGCCCAAGTGTAATAGGTGAAATATCCATGATCAAAATAATTGCCCCCTTTAGACCCCAGGTGGCTCCGCCCCTGTGAGATCATAAGTATCAGAATGTATTTAATTAAATTTTTTGTTATAGTAATGATGGTATTTTTGCTACACTAAATCGAGAATCATTCTCCATATCCCCCCCCCCCCCCCCCCCCCTCTTCCCCTTCTCTCTGCTCTTCTTTCTGTTAAACAAAGTTATTGACATTAACTTAGGAAAGTCTTTCATACTAATTGTTGAGTTGTTAAATGATAAAATGTCCATATATGATAAATATAATGGACGTAATGAAGATGAGGACACTAAGGGTCTGTTCGGCTAGGATTTAAAATTCAAATTATAACATGCACAATTTCCCAAACCGTTTTTTAACCACTAACAATTTCTCTCTTCAATTTTTAATCACACATCTTACCTAGAAAATCCAAATAATACAAATTATAATTCCAATTCCTTTGAGTTTTAGCCACCGAACGGTGCTTAAGATGGATGTGTGATTTACTAAACTTGTTAAGATAAGAATTCAAAATATATGCTAACACATGGGATGGTGATTGAGGATAGTAGGACAATTTAGTGTCTTTACGTGTTATACAGAGACTAAGTGACTCGTTCACATGACTGACATTATCTCGGTATAGTATGTCAGAGGAGGAAGAGAACAAAAATAACATCGTTTGTGGTAGTTGCTAAGGATTTACTTGCTTTAAATCTTTTTGCATATCTATCGAGTAGGGTGTCGGAAAAGATTTAGTTTGCTGATCTATTGACCTCAAAGTTATTGTGGAAAAAGGCTTAGCCATGTTTGAAAGAAATTAAAATCTAGATTTTTATCAAAGTCAAAAATTAATTTTAACTATACATTTCATTAGACCAACAACTTTTCAACTAGACATTTCATCAGTTTTTTTTCAAAATCTGCTAAAAATCTGATTTTAATCCCCGTCAAATAGGGGCTTAATCTGCTGTTGTAACTAGGAAAGACTTTGGAAAAGAAAGAGATACTGATCAGTATGTAATGCAGGAAATGGGTTTGTGGACGCTGCTGGAGGGCTTCCTTCTTCTTGCAAATGCACTGGCTGTATTAAATGAAGATCGTGTGCTTGCCCCTAGGGGATGGAGCTTCCAGGAATATTCTGGTGTTAGGAGAAAATCGTTAAAGGGGCAAATTATTGGTCTTATTTATGCAACCCAGTACTTAAGAGTGCCTCTTATACTTCTCAACTTGCTCTGCATTGTTGTGAAGCTGGTATCTGGTTGATATACCCCAGGATGTTTAGTTGTTAAAGGTCTGGTTTTGCTTAGCAGGTACATTTTATTTGTAAATCACATTTTTTCAATGTATCTTTGAATTTGCTAAAAAGTAATTACCTCTTTTTGGGAAGTATTTATAAACTAAGCCTCTGTTCGGCAGTTTTTTTTAATTAAAATCAGTTTTTTTTTTTTCACATTTTTCGAGGAAGATGGATGGTTAAAAAGTTGAGAGAGAAAATGTGTATGGTGTGAGATTGATTTGGGGAATTGTGTAGTTTAAAATTTGGTTTAAAAACCAAAAAAATGCTATGATCCAAACAGTGCATAAATTGATAGAAATGATTGGTGGATAAGTGGATAATATTTTTGAGTCCATTAGAATATGGGGTAGAAAATGAAGTTTGACCATTTATGAATGATTTATAAATTTTGCCCATCGGAGGCATAAAATTTTATGGACGTAGGAGTCTTTCATGAAGGAAGTAATACTTTTATTTTCCTCATAGGGAAGGACCCATAGCACGGCGAGCCGACGCTCTCGCCCGTGTTGGATCGGTGGAGAAAAAAATTGTTGGATTTTTTGGCATTTTTTGGGATGGAACTTGAAAAATACAGTTATTTAACCGATGTCCGCCGTAGCTGAAAAAACTTTCTGAACGGCCGCTCTAACTGAACAAAATTCCTGAATCCCTCACTAATTCTTCATAAGAAGCGCCTATAAGTTGTCTATGAAGTGGACTCAGGACTGAAGATACCTTTCTTCTTCTCTCTGGATTTTAAAGCTGATGCTTGAATAGCTTGCCAAATATTCACAGAATCAAATGCAATGTGACATCCTAGAATTCCATTATTATATTAGTGGGCTTAGAACAATGTATTCAGAAAGTTAAACAAAAATCCTTTTTCTTTTAGGTCAGCGTCAATGTAAAATTTTGACATGTTCGCGCCAGTAACTATGCGGAGCCAAACCTTTTAAAAATAAAACTTCTGTCCGATATATATATTGACTTGATATGCTAGTAGTTGAGAGTCTGCTTCATGTTGCTGCAGTGGTAGTACTAGTATTCATAAATAAATAGTATTATCCAAGATTGTGATGCTATTCTTTTGTTCCAGGTCAGTTGAAATGATAGTCGATATAGAGATTCATTCAATGGAGTGTGGAAGAAGATGAACGTCTGGAGAAATGGAACTTTATAATTTCTTTTCCAAATAACATGTTTTCACTCTAATCTTGCTTTGGTTGATCAACTATACATCATTGGTTCATCGGTGTATTTTTACTCTAAATGAGGGGTTTCCTCGTGGTTGTAGAACATGGTGATCATCATATGGCCGATTTATTCCCTTGATCATTTGCATTATTTTCACTGTAATCAAAAATTTATTTTGTGGTATAAGGTGTTGCTATGTTTGCCTTTCTCAAGGGAAAAATGTCAGCGAGGACAGGATCTACTGAGTGCATGTTATCTATTATTGAAGTGAAAGTATCATTTTTCTTATTGAAGATAGAAAGAGCAATGAAAGTTTTCTTTTCTGCAGTCGTCTTACGTCGGGATATCAAAAGGGTCAGGGCGGCATGTAAATTCGTGTTTTTTAAATTATCTAATTGTATGAAAAATACTTTTAGTTTTATTTTCCAATCAAGTTGAATTTGCAGACTTGCAGTGATCAAATTTTTAGGTGAATTTTTATTTATTTACAGGTTATAAACATGTTATTTTGAATAAATGCTATCCATATAAGATCTGCTCAAATATTTTCTTGTATTTTGATCACTTTATCCCTTTTATTGACTTTATTTTTATTTTTATTTTCATGTGTTTACTATACCAGGCATTCAGAAGAAAAGAAATTACGATGGCATGACTTTATTGTTTTTGTAATGTCAAATCTATGATCACATCTTATTAGATTGTAGCAAAAATTGAGACGGTGGTTTGTGATGATACTATCAGTTTAGATGTTTGGGCATGTCGCTTTGGATTTACTGGACTATAACCAAATTTGTTTGAGGCGGAAATTTGAAGAGCATCGATTTCAAAATAATTTTTTAGATTAAACATCGCCATAATTAAATAAGATATCTTTTGTGGCTCGAACAATCATTATCATAGTAGGAAATGTAGGTTAGATATATATCACTTTTTCTAGAACATTTAGGATCACATGTTAGTTTGAATTATAACTTTACAAGCATAATCAGCATTATTTGTTTTTTAGATTCAAATTAGTTGCTTTTATCTTGATTCTAAAGCATAGATAAATTATCAAATGATGTTTATCATTCTTTTTATGTTGCAGCAATTGATTAATCATGTACTATATGAACACAAAAGAAAAGAAATTTCTTCTAATTTCAGTTTCTTCAAATAAGGGTATCTAAAAATACATTTCAGGGAATACAAAAATTGAAGAAGCCAACAATCAATAATGAAAAGAAGAATGATGGTATTACTCATAAGCGTATTGCATACATGATAAAAATCGAATAATGTTTAGGGTGAATTGAATTCGATATTGAGATTAATCAATATCTTTTTATCTTTTTTTGGTGAAATTTGTAGGATAATTTAGACAATTTACATTCAGCTTCAAAAGTAGACATCCCTATATGATTATCAATTATCATTACTACCTTAAAAGTATAGATAAGAGAGAATATTTGACTTCACGATTTTGCCTTCACATATTTTGCTTTAAATCAACTATACCCTCTTATATTAATTAATTAAGTTCAAAAATGAAGAGACTTATTTTGTGCACCCCTCATATTCTATTTTTTACAATATGTAAAAATTGGGATTTAGGAGAAACTTTTAATTACCAATTTTTTATTCATGCCATTAAATAATTTATTTTATTATAATCTTTCAATTATTTATTATTAAAATATTTTTATTGTCTAACAATTCACAATGTTATAGTATAATTTTACGTTATTATACTTTCTCATAATATTATACTATTGCATTTATTTAGTATTAAAAAATTATGTTTTAATTTTTGCTTATATCTAATTTCAAAAATTGAATTGTCTACTCAAATTTCATAGTTTACATTATATATTATTAATGTGTAATCTTATGATATTCAATTCAAAAGTTTACAGTTCCGTTAATCCGTGAATTTAATGTTATATGTTACACATGAAAAAAAAATATTGTCCAAATTTAATTCAAATTTACCTCTTTTTTATCATTTTATTATTTGGGTCATCTTCTCAATAATTTTTAGAATTTTTAATGATTTGTTGTTAGAGTTGAAGGGAGTGATTTTGTACATTCCTCATATTTTATTACAATATATAAAAAATTAAGGTTTAGGAGAAACTTTTGATTACAAATTTTTTATTCATACCATTAAATATTTTATTTCATTATAATCTCTCATTTATTTATTATTAAAATATTATACTATCTAACAATTTACAATGTTATAAAATTTTACGTTATTATACTTTCTCATATTATTATACTCTCGTGTTTATTAAGTATTAAAAAATTATTTGTTGTTAGAGTTCGTATTTTTGATTTATAAAAAAAAATCTTATAATTTTTACAACATCCTTTAATGAAAATTTATTCAACATTTTCATTTACAATTATTTCATTTCATGTGTATTCTATTTAATACTTCCAACATTAACAATATCATTCAAAATATACATAAGTTGTGCAATGCACATAATAATAATAATAATAATTAGAGGTGGGTCCGGGTTGGGTTGATTCGACTTTTTGTCCAATCGGGTTGATAAAAAATCAGCCCAACCCAATCCAACTCAATCAAGTTTCGGTCAGGTTGGGTTGGGCTTTGGCCCAATTGGTAAAAAATCTTGAAAAAGGAAAAAAAAAAAACGGTTAATTGCACCCTGCACTTCATTTTTTGGTTCAATTGACAAATTACTATCCAAAGGAAAAAAATTGAAAATTACGTTGTCTTCTTCTCCAAAGCGAAATCATCGTTGCTGCATCACCTTCATCCGCCCAACTAACCGCACAACCACAAGCCACCACCTGCACCGAACCACCACCACCACTTCATCAAATAAACCCGCTTTACCACCATAGGAGAAGGGGGCGAAAACTGCGACTGTGAAGGCGAGGGAAGATGACCAGGAATCAGGCTTTCCTCACGCAATCTTCTGTAACTTCTACTACTGCCCGATTTTAAGCCTTCTCGTCTCTGAACGATTGGCACCTGTAGTGCAAGTGGTGTGGTGGTGGTGGTTGTGGTAGTGAGTTGTGGTGGTGATGCTTGTGTACGGTGCGGTGGTTGCCGGTTGTGGCAGAGGGGGGTTGTGGTAACGTTGTGGTGATGTGCTGGTGGAGTTGATGATGATGGTGGTGGTTGGTGTTGGGGTGGCAGCGTCGGTGAGGTGGGCAGTGGGCCTGGTAGTGTCGCCGGTGGAGTCCTTCACCACCATATTAGAGACAAAGTATCATAATCAAAGTGTAAAGTTTCAAGTTGTGATACTACAATTTCGTCCAAAGTATCATAAAAAATTAATAAAGTTTCATATTTTGATATTAAAAATTTGAAGTCATGTTGTGATATTTTACAAGTATCTTATGATACTATGGTGTTGTGAAACTTGTAAAGTATCATAAGATACTTGCAAAGTATCATGTTGTGATACCTGTAAAGTATCATAGGATACTTTCAAAGTATCATGTTGTGATACTTGTGAAAACAGTATTTTTCCAAAAAAAAAAAAATGAAGTATTTTTCAGTTTTTTTAAAAATGAAGTAAATTTCAATTATGATACAAAAATATGGGTATTTTTGCAAATGTCCCAAAAAAAAAACCCATGAATCAATCATTAACTCAAATCAATTATGTACTGTACAATAACACCAAATACAATAAATTGAATACTTGGTGATAAAATTAAAATATGTTCAATTAATATTTAAATAAGTTAAGTTTTAAAAAAAAACAGATTTTTTATTCGGGTTTTTCACCCAACCCGCATCCAACCCAACCCGACTAAATTTTTTTAAAAAAACTCGAACCCAATTCGATTTTCATGAAAAACATGTTCAATTAATATTTAAATAAGTTAAATTTAAAAAAAAAAAACAGATTTTTTATTCGGGTTTTTCACCCAACCCGTATCCGACCCAACCCGACTAATTTTTTTTTTTTAAAAAAAAACCCGAGCCCAATTTGATTTTCATGAAAAACATACCCAAACCGATCTGGTCGGATCGATTTGGGCTAGTTCGGTCGGTTAATGCCCATCTCTTCTAATAATAATAATAATAATAATAATAATAATAATAATAATAATAATAATCATCATTATCATATATAATAACAATATAGAATTCACATAAATTCGCATATAGTTTTCTGTCTATTTTTATTTTAGGTAATTTCGAATTTTATCAACTTATTTTAATAATTGGATTAGGGGAGTTTAATTAATGCAAAATTAATTTATATGTGACTCATAGTAAATTATTTATGGATTTGTGAAAAAGAAAATATCTGTAAAAGTCAAATCATATATTATTTTTACTCTTTTGTTAATTATTGCATTATTCTCTTTTGTCAATAACGCTCTAAAATTGTTTTATTTTTTGTCAATATTATCCTCAATTTTTTTTTCTTTTATTAGTCCGTAATATTAATCTAAAATATATTTAAAATTCTGTAATAATTTTCTTTATAAGGGTTGAAGATGTGTGTTTGAAGTTCTTGAAATTAAAGGGAAAAATGACTAAAATGAGTAGTAAATAACATTTTTCACAATTTTTGTGATCATCCAAATCGCATAAAGCCTGTGTCATAGTAAACTTTTTTCTCACATTATCTTTTCTCAATTCAAAACATAGAATTTAACAATCAGTAGTTTGTGAAATTTATTGAAAAATCTGCATTATTGAATTTTCCATACAAATTTCCAATTATTAATCAAATGATAAAAAAAGAAAAATATGATGAAAATTTGAATGGTTTTGTAACTTCATATTATTCAATACTTATTTTCATATTTAATAATATCTAAATTCTTACATACGTTTGCAAATTTTTTGAAGAAATAATATCCTTTATTACTATACAAAACCTACAACATTTCATCGGTATTTTTTCCAAATTAATTTTCGAACACAATACTTACTATTTTTTTTTTCGAATTTACATAGTTTTTTATTTTCATTTTCGGCTGATTACTTCTCGCATTGAAATTTATTATCTCAACAACTTTCAAAAAATGGTATAACTTCTGTGAAGATATTATGCATCACATTCATCATATACGTAAGACGTGCAACGCACATGCTTACTACTAGTAATAATAAGAGAGGGAGTTTCCCATTTACCGTTCATAAGTCACTGTTTGGTAATCGTCCTTTTTTTATTTATAAATCAATTTATAAATCACACAATTTCTCAAATCACTTTTTAACCACATATTTTTTCTCTCCAATTTTCAACCATTACTTTTTATTTCAAAATTATAAATAAATTAGTTTATAAATAAAAAAGTATTATCAAACGGAGGCAACTCATTTAACCTTAGGTGACTCTTCACAAAAATTCATGCGTTGCTCGAACTTGAAGATGGTCTTAGGGGTGTCAAACGGGCAGAGCTGGGCCGGCTCGTCCCGTTTGACCGTGGTCCAATATGGGTCCACGGACCGGAAACGGGCCGGCCCGTGGCCCGTCTGATCACGGGCCGGAAGGGCCGGCTCGTCGGCCCTTTTTATTTATTTCTATTTATTTTTTCCTATCCTATCCTAACGGTTACGGCTAAATAATTGAACATTAAAAAATCCTCCTCCTTTAATCTGGGCTTGGGACCGGCTACATTTAAATTATTGTAGGCGGAGTTAAAATTGTACACGAACAAAATGTTACGTGTACAATTTTTTTATTTGAAAGAAACAAATGAAACAATTGAAAATACAGAAAAAGAAAAAATTTACTCACCAATACGATTGTTCTCCGAATTCTTCGACAAGAATTTCACATATCCTATCTTGTTTCCTTTTCTCCGCAAACTGTCAATTCTTTAAACACATTAAGGCCTCCAGTATGTCTTCTTTAAGCCTTGACCTATATTCAGATAACACTCTACCACCTGCACTAAAAGCAATCTCCGATGCTACTGTTGATACCGGAGGTGCTAGTAGATCTCGTGCAATCATAGAAACAACCGGGTATTGACGCTCGTTTTGTCTCCACCACTTAAGAATGTCAAAATTATTTCTTTCGTCCTCGTCTAACATACTAAGAAGGTCATGTAAGAAATACCTAGTTAACTCTCCTGGAATTTCATCTGAACTATATGTATTAGAAGAACTAGAACCACTAGGAAGTGTACTAGAAGTAGAAGTTCCCTTCATAGTCATAAGGTAGGAAAGTAAATCACTGTCTTGATTTTGTATCACATTAGGGGTGGGAGCAGTTCTTCTAACATTTTTACCCGACCTTTGGGCATTGATCTCGTACATTTCACATAAACATTTTTCTAAATCTGTGCATGTTAAAGAGGTTTCAAAAGTTAATTTATTTGATATAGCCTTTATGATGTGTTTAGTTCCCTCTAAATTTATTCTAGGGTCCATAATCGTTGCTAATGGAAACAAAGCTGGTAAATCTTCCCAATACTTTCTAAACTTAGTCTCCATTGCTTTAATGATATCAGAAAAAATAGGAAATGTCTTGTACTTATTAAAGTTATTAGCAATACAATAAAAATGCTTCAAGACTAAAGGACTAGTAGGATAATAAACACCGGACACTTCGTTTGTAGCATCGTAAAATGGTTTCAAAATTTTTTTAACATGAATTGCAAGTTCCCAAATCAAAAGTTGAGCCGTTTGAGTGCCGACCGTTGTAATATGCACATATTAAATTCTCGTAACCTTCACAATGTTCAATCATTAAATAAGTTGAGTTCCATCTATGTCCTACATCAGTAATAAATGATCGTGGGTTCATACCATTTTCTACACACAGTGCATCAAAAACTTGTTTTCTGGAAGGTGCTATCATAATGAAATTGCAATCACACCTAATTTTTTTCAATTGATTTTCTATAAACTTAAGACCATCTTGAACTATTAAATTAAAAATGTGACAAACACAACGAACTTGAAACAAGACTCCACCAAACTGAGGATTTATGAGGGCTGCTAATCTATCAATCACCGCTTTATTAACAGAAGCATTATCTAGTGTAAAACCACGAACTCTACTATCACAGTTAAATTCTCTAAGAATTGCAAGTAGTATATTGAAAATATTTGTTGCGTTATGTGGGTAATCTATAACTTTAAATGTCATAATTCTTTTGTGTATTACCCAAGAATCATCAATGTAATGACAAGTAACAGTTACGTAACCTCTTTGATTATTGCCAGTCCACAGGTCCGAAGTAAATGACAAGTTACCATTTCATTTATTTAAAGCATCTATAAAACTTTGTTTTCTTTGTAAATATTTAGCTATGCAATCAGCTCGTAAAGTATTTCTAGAAACTGGTTTGTACCTGGGTTGGAGATACTTCTGAATGAATTCCGTGAATTGTGAACTTTCTACAATTGAAAGTGGGAACTCACCACTCGATACGAACATGACCATCCCTTCTCGACGTGCTAGATTGGTTGAAGACCCAATTGGTTAGGCTCGAACTTGATTGAGCAAACTGTAGAGTTGATTGGTTTGCTTCAACCGTGCCAGGTTTTCGACATCCTTTGCAGTGTCTATTGAGGTGTGATGTGCCCCCACCCTTCTTCCAAGAGAAAAGTCCCTCGCAATTTCTACATTTTGCTTTGGATATCGATTTGTTTTCAGCATCTTTTTCCGATGTTTCAATTACATCGAAAAAATTCCAGCACTGCGATTTTTTCGTCCTCTTTGGATTTCTGCTGGAGACTGCCGTCGTGCTAGCCGAGCCAGATCCATATGTAGCAGTGACATCTTCATCAATTATGTCATTCAAATCAATAGGAATTCTTGTATCTATATCTTCGATCTCATTTTCAAATTTCGCCAAATTGTAGAGAATTGGAATATCATTGAGATGTGCAAATTCATCAACAAATTGGCTAGAAGAATAACAATGAGATTGTGAGTGTGCCATTAGAAATAATAGAATTGAAAAATTGGAGATGAAAATGAAATGTGGAATGAGATTTGAGACAATATTGTATATTTGTATGTGAAATATTATAGCACTAGCCACTAGAATTTGAGACTTGAGAGAATGAGACTTGAAAGTTGAGAGAGTTGAGTTGAGATTGTGAAAAAAATGAAATAAAATTCGAGTATTTATAGAAGAAAAAAAATAAAAAAAAAAATTATTATAAACGGTCACAAGACCGTTTGAGGGCCTCCCGGGCCGGTCCGTGGTCGGTCCGTATTCGGTCCATTTTGATAGTCCGTTGGACTAGTCCGCGAACTTCACGAGCCGAACCCGAACTGTCCAACACTCAAATTTTTAGTCCGGTCCAAGTCCAAGTCCTTTTTTTAACGGGCCGAGCCTAACTTTTAACGAATCGAGTCGAGCCGAACTCACGAACTGTCCAGTCCGTTTGACACCCCTAGATGGTCTTCATCCTCTCAAGGTTTGTATGGTCCTTCTCCGCCGAATTTTGTCACGCTCTCCGTCTGAAAAGCTGGTCTTCATCATTTCAAAGTTTATATCGTTTTTATTTTACATTTTTTGCAATCTATTTATAGATTTTTGTATTTGAAGTGATTATTGACTTTTATACTTCCAACAAAAATATTATTTGTCCCAGTATTGGTGTCTTATCATATTAATGTATTTTTGGCTTGATTTTTTTGATCGTTGAAAGAGAATGTCAAGGAGCTGTTTTAATAATTTTTTGTTTGATTTTCACAAATTGTTTAATTTTTTCTTGGGTAATGCTTCAGTGGCTTTGAATAGTGGACATCATTTGAGTTTATTGTGGAAAACAAAATCTTTACACAGTGCGTATGAGATTTGCAATTTTTTGCATTTATGTTATTATCCCAATCATGGCATAGCAATTGAACTGTATTATTAATGATTAGCGAAAAATCAATTGAGCCTTTTTTTTTTTTTTGCAAAAATTCTAAATGGACATATTTAAGTGACATTCCGAGGTGTCACCTTGGTATTGATTGATGTCGAGGTGGGACATGGTGACCCACCTTGACATCGATCAATGTAGAGGTGACACCTCGATATTATTGGGTGGATTTGTGAATAGTGACGCCAAATAATGAAAATTTGTAAATTCGTGCCGAAATTTGGACAACTTAACGGCAAGGAAAATACGAAACAAGAAAAAGAAGAAAAGAAGGAACAATGCCGAGGCAAGAGTTGGACTCTTTGTCCTTAAGTCGAATTTGCCCCGCAACGGTGCCTACGGATAACGGCAATCGACTCCCAAGATACAACGGCAACACTTGTGTTTGTAGCACTCCAAAACACAAGTACAACGAACCAAAATTAGGCTTATGTACTCTAAAGATGAAATGAAAGAAATCAAATCATTTGAATAAATGAATGATGAATTGATGAATGAAAAAAATAATACAAGCATATGGGGTCTATATATAGATGTTGGAAAGTTGTATCTCAAAAGACACAACCCTTACAAGAGACACATCCTTTCAAATTTGTCTCTAATTGAAGAGACACAATTATTGGAAATTATTAATTTCAAAAGTCACAATCTTTCATATGAAAAGACACATCTTTTCATTTAAATTAATTCTAGAATATTCAATAATATTCTTTTAATTTTCCAATATTGTCACAATTTTAAGTGGCTTAATTTTTCATTCACTATTAATGGTTCCACTTAAATAATCACATAAATTGGTCAAAACCAATTTTTCCAACAATCCCCCACATGAATGAAAATTAATGCAAATGCAATGCGAATGAAATGCAGACTCTAACAAATGGAGTACACACGACAAGTCATAGCATCAAGATAGGTAGCTTGTGGCCTTGAACCTTCTTTAGTTGAATACAATCGGATTTACTAGGCTAGTTGGTGAACGCGATGTCTTGAACCATCCAGCCGTTCGTGTAAAACCAAACAACTGTACCAACACCATGACTCATGTAACCTATTCGGTTCTCATGGTTGAGTCCATTTTGGCCCTGGACTACTCTTGGTTTCATAAGTGCTCTTAAGAGAATTAAGCCTCGAATTCTCGTAGAAGCGGCCCCACTTCACACTTATATAGGTGATCTCATACCTTTCTATCTTAAGGTTATTAATCATTAAAAGTATATATGTATACTTATCCTTATACACATTTTACATAGCACTTTAAATTTTAGGAATGGGTATAAGTGCTTTATTCTGAATCATTTATGACTTAGTTGTCCCATTGAACCAAGATCTTGGGATCTCCAATCTACAAGGTTGGGTTTCCGTCATAGTAATTCTATTCAATAGGCTTTAGGCCCATTCCCCTCGAAAGATGGTATACTTGATCTCTTGCAAGTCCTTTCGTCAAAGGATCAGCCAAATTTTCTTTTGACTTCACATAGTTAATAGAGATTATACTATTCGATATTAATTGTTTAATGGTATTATGTCTTCGACGGATATGTCGAGACTTGCCATTATACATACTGTTTTGTGCCCTTGCAATTGCCGACTGATTATCTCAATGTATATTAATCGCAGAAACCGACTTTTCCCAACATGGAATTTCTTCAAGAAAATTACGAAGCCATTCTGCTTCTTCACCGGCTTTGTCTAACGCAATAAGCTCGGATTCCATCGTGGATCGAGCAATACACGTTTGCTTAGACGATTTTCAGGACACGGCTCCACCACCAATGGTAAATACGTAACCACTCGTGGATTTTGAATCCTTAGTGTCAGATATCCAATTTGCATCAGTATATCCTTATAACACTGCAGGATATTTTGAGTAGTGTAATCCATATTCAACCGTATGTCTTAAATATCTAAGAACTCGGTTTAATGCCTTCCAATGTACAACACTTGGATTACTAGTGAATCTACTCAACTTGTTGACTATGTATGCTATATCCGGTCTTGTGCAGTTGGTAATATACATTAAACTACCAATAACACGCGAATATTCCAATTGAGATACGGGCTCACCAGTATTCTTGGCTAAGTGAATACCTAAGTCAACTGGTGACTTAACCGGTTTATCGTCATACGCCTTAAATTTCTTAAGTATAGTCTCAACATAATGTGATTGAGACAATGACAAACCATCGGATGTCTTAGAGATTTTAATCCCTAATATTACATCTGCCACTCCCATATCCGTGTGAATTAGTTCTAATGGTGTGGTGTTTCGTTCAACCGAATGAAATGGTGTTTTGGCCGCTTTTGCCTCTACGCATGTTTCGCATTTTCCATTATTAAAATGCATATTCGGAAGTAAACTTAAATTCATTAACTTTCGTATTGAATTAAAGTTTGCATGTCCTAATCTATGATGCCATAGATTACATGACTCAAGCATATAAACTGAAGATGACGTTTTATTGATTGTAGCATTTGGTACAACAGTTAGGACATTCATTTTGAATAGTCCATCTTTTACATAGCCTTTGCCTACATACATATCATTTTTGGTAAGTACAAACTTATCCGATACAAAGACTAGTTTAAAGCCATTCTTGCTTAATAAAGAACCCGACACAAGGTTCTTACGAATATCCGGTACGTGAAGGACATTATTGAGGCTAAGTTCTTTTCCCGACGTCATCTTCAAGACCACTTTTCCTTGTCCTTCCACTTTGGATGTTGAGGAGTTCCCCATAAACAATTTTTCTCCCCCGGTTGGAGTGTATGAAGTGAACATTCCTCTATCGGCACAAATGTGACGGGTTGCACCCGTATCAACCCACCATTCCATGGGATTTCCAACAAGGTTGCATTCAGAAACAATCGTCGATAAATTCATATCGGACATGCCATTTGATATGGCATCAGATTCGACAATGTTGGCTTGGGATTGCTTCTTCGGTTTGCGACAATCAACCGAGCGATGTCCAGCCTTTCCACAATTGTAGCAATTGCCCTTGAACTTCTTTGCATTCTTCTTTGTAGATTCAACGGAATGCTTTCTCTTCTCTCCTTTGTTGTTGCTAGATTCCACCACATTTGCCTTTGCTTGTGGTATGCCATTCCCAACTCGTTTTTCCGAACTTCGGTTATCTTCTTCAATCCTCAATCGGACCACGAGTTCTTCAATGTTCATCTCCTTGCGCTTGTGCTTGAGATAGTTTTTGAAGTCCCTCCACATGGGTGGAAGTTTCTCGATAATTGCAGCCACTTGAAATGATTCGCTCACGGACATATTTTCCGCATGAATGTCATGGAGTATGACTTGCAATTCTTGTAGTTGACTGATGATGGTCTTCGAATCTACCATTTTGTAGTCCAAGAATTTTCCCACAATGAATTTCTTGATTCCGGCATCTTCGGTCTTGTACTTCTTTTCCAAGGTCTCCCATAGTTCCTTTGCAGATTTCTTATAGCAATACACACCGTATAAGGCGTTGTCCAAGCCATTAAGAATATAATTCTTGCATAAGAAATCAGAATGTTTCCAAGCATCCAAAGCAATCAAAGATGCCCTATTATTTTCCCCTTCTTGTATGGCGGGAGGATCTTCATTCAAGAATTTCGCCAAGTTGAGGGTTGTGAGATAAAATAACATTTTCTGTTGCCACCTTTTGAAATCAACCCCAACAAATTTCTCCGGTTTTTCCCCATGTGAAACGGAGTTTGAATGAACGATAGTAGGGGCACCCACAACCGGAGGAATCACATTAGTAGTAGTTGTATTCACACCGGTAGGAACACTTCCTTCAGAAGTTCCCATATTCGAAGTTTCATTCGAAGTAGTATCGGTATTAAGAACCGTATTCATTTCCGTTTACGTAAAACAGAAGATCAATCAAAACAAAATAGAAATGAAGAAGATGTTAAACTTAACAAGTTTAACCAAACAAGAATGTCACTTTCACAAAATATAGAGAATTCGACTTAAGATTGTTGGGTGGATTTGTGAATAGTGACGCCAAATAATGAAAATTTGTAAATCCGTGCCGAAATTTGGACAGAGTAACGGCAAGGAAAATACGAAACAAGAAAAAGAAGAAAAGAAGGAACAATGCCGAGGCAAGAGTTGGACTCTTTGTCCTTAAGTCGAATTTGCCCCGCAACGGTGCCTACGGATAACGGCAATCGACTCCCAAGATACAACGGCAACACTTGTGTTTGTAGCACTCCAAAACACAAGTACAACGAACCAAAATTAGGCTTATGTACTCCAAAGATGAAATGAAAGAAATCAAATCATTTGAATAAATGAATGATGAATTGATGAATGAAAAAAATAATACAAGCATATGGGGTCTATATATAGATGTTGGAAAGTTGTATCTCAAAAGACACAACCCTTACAAGAGACACATCCTTTCAAATTTGTCTCTAATTGAAGAGACGCAATTATTGAAAATTATTAATTTCAAAAGTCACAATCTTTCATATAAAAAGACACATCTTTTCATTTAAATTAATTTTAGAATATTCAATAATATTCTTTTAATTTTCCAATATTGTCACAATTTTAAGTGGCTTAATTTTCCATTCACTATTAATGGTTCCACTTAAATAATCACATAAATTGGTCAAAACCAATTTTTCCAACAGATATGTCACCAAAAATGTCAAAAAAATATGTATGTGTAGAATTACTCCTTTTTTTTTTGTCCCCATCATTTACTTGAAATAGTATGACATGAAATTTTTTTTGACTAGATAACTGTGTTTTAGCATCATTTACTTTATCAGAGGCTAAAATTAGGTGGTGTTAATGTTTATTGACAATGAGGTTAATGCAAGTAAAATGTTGATAACTTTATTCATTGAAAAATGATTAGGTGGATATGACATTTTAACTAATTAATGGTGTATTTGACAACTCATTATAATCAACAATGATTGCAATTTATAATCTACATAATTTTTCAAATTTTTTTTTAATTATACACATTTTTCTCTCGTCAATTTTTAACTACAAATCTTATCTCGAACACCAAAATAAACGACGGAATAGAGGAAATATACCTTGTTGATTGATATTACTAGTCAGTGATGCGATTTTGCTTGTCTTATATTGTTGCCTATAAAAATTGTTACATTGATAGCTCGCTTAAATCTTAGAGCATCCACAATGAACAATTTAAATATAGTTAGTCACTCAAGCATAAAGTTATATGTTAAATGTTACATTCTCGTGTTAAAGTTAACATGTATAAATTGCTACAATGAATATGTTAATTTTTAATTAATTTCAAGAATAAAATAAATATTTATTTTTAAAATAGCAAAATTTATATATTAATATGGTACTCATTTTGAAGATCTCATTAAATTATATAATATGAAATTAAAAAAAAAAAAAAATTAATAGGTAATTGGCGCAAAACGTTCTTACCTTTCATTGATTTTGTGGAAATCATCACTACCTTAAAATTTTTTGGCATTTTCATCATCAACTTCGCATTTTCTTGCCAAAAACATCCCTGCCGTCCAATTTCATTAAAAAATCCGTTTGTTGACCCATAAATCACTCATTGACCAATTTAATGAAGGGAAAAATAGTCTACTCAATTATCACTTTATTTAAAATTGACCAAAAAAATTAAGAAAAAAATAAAAATAAAACACAAAAATAGTATCTTCTCCTCTCCACTAATCGCCACTCCAACTCCACCACCGTCGGCGACGCCCATCATCACCCCCACCTCCAACACAAAAATATGGACATCCCGTTTCAAGTCATTTTCTATTTTTGACCCACCTCCAAGTCAAGAATCCGAAGTCCCACCTCCAACCCAAGAATCTGTTAGTTGGCCCAAAAATCACTTATTGACTATTTTACTGAAGGACAAACAAGTCATTTTAATTTTTTTTTTTTTTTTGACAATAAGTCATTTTCTATTATCATCTAACTTAAAATAAAATGATGTAAAAGAAACAAAAACAAAAATAAAAACTTAAAACCAAAAAGATTGACGCTGTTCATCTTCCACCCCCCGCGCTCAAAGGAGTTTAGTTACTGCAACAAAGAAACGTAGCGACATTTGTCTTCAATACGGAGGAAAATGACCATACTTAGCACCAGACTCGATAGCTTAGAATCTCTTCTGTCAAATCTCCCTACAAAGCAGCCCTTATAAGTTAGCTCTATCGAACTGGTCAATGGATAAGGATGTTGATGTACAACTTGTTAATTGCTATTTTGCTAAATTGATCAAGTCGTTATCTAATGTATCTTCTGTGTTATGATTCACTTACTATATATGTCTAATTCTCAAAATACCTGCATCTCTCGTTGCTTTATTCATCTATTTGGTATCACTGTTTGATTTCTCCCCTACACCAATACCACACGACCAATTTCGACTAAAGGTCATAGCAGAAACTATTTCTTGATTCCTCCCCTAAAATTTTGTAGCTGAGATTTTTCAATTCTTGGAAATTATGCGTTGATTTTGCTTCACTCTTAGTATCCTCCACCGCCTCCTCTACACCAGATCAACGATAAGGCATTCTTGGGAGGTGAAGAAGATTCAAGAAAATCCTCGCATTCTGATTCAAATCGACCTGGAAAGAATCGTCTATTGCATCAACTTTGTTGCAGTCCTGTGGTGGTCCAGCCTTTTTTGGGCTTTAATATGGAGGACATTCGGACCCGGACATGGCCAATACAAGTAACTTTAGGAGCTTGTCTTCTTGAATAGTTTCTAATGAAGTGGGATGTCCTTTGATGAGTTTAAATTTTATTCATACCCGAGCCTTCACAAACCTCAAGTCCGAGCTCTTTGACAAAACATAATCTCCCAAGCAAATGTGTAACCCCGAGAACCATCATGAATCCGAGGAGGCCCTCAACCCCGACCACATAAATATCACCATATATTATATTTTCTATCCCTGAGGAAGATCTCAACCTCGACCACCATAAACCTGAGGATGACCTCGAGCCCGAACACATGAATATTATTCCATATTACATCTTGATACTCGAGGAGGACCTCAACCTCGACAATCATTTATACCCCGAGTATATCGTTTGTCCTCATCCCCGAGCACTTGAATATTTAGCCACATCACATCATTGTACCCCCGAGCAACATATGAATCTCGAGGCCGATCACTTAACATTATACCATACACCATATTGAGTACAACCCTGATCACACTCAAAATGTCTGTGGTAAAAACATTGCCCCGACCACTCATAATACCCCCGAGGATAGAATACCCCGAGTACATATATCTCACCAAAAAGGTGCATGATGTGCTCGGGGTACATAATGCTCGGGTCATGCCTCTCATTGATCGGGCATGACTTGATCTGACACGTGGAGTATACAACCTCATAATCCAAATAGAATTCATCTTCCAACAGAACCCTATCTGAGACTTATCACCTTATCCCTAATAATTAAGAAGATGATTCTCAAAAGGACTCATGCCTAGTTTCAAGCACTTTAGTCCTACGAGGATTCAATTACATACAGCTATAAATACTCGCCTCTCAATCACAATTCAGATACACAATTATCTCTACAATTTATAGCCTATTGCATAAATTTTCTCCTTCCTCTTTACTGACTTAAGCATCGGAGGGGCGACGAGGACACACCTCCTCTCCTTTATTGCAGGTATTCGGAGATCTAGTTCGTGCTAGTTTATTGCTCAAGCTCGGAATATTCCACGTGGGATTTTTAGCATCATCATTGGCATCGTCTGTGGGAACCATTACTAGAAGCCATGGTTAATACACGTTCTGGACTTCCACAAGCAACATTACCTGCTCATGATCATCCTGTTGTGGGGGAGCAGGTGCCCCCGACGTTACCAGCAAACCATACTACATTACAAGGAAATCAGACATCACACCCCCAACCTTCTGTTGATACCCAGGCAGCATTGGAGGAACTTCGTCAACAAGTCGCTGCATTGACTTAGTTGCTCACGCAGCAGAACCAGCGTACGCCAGCACCCGAGGAAGGGAATGCTTCACGGGTCCAACCACCGAACCATACTGCTAGGGAAAGTACCTCGGGAGTACCCCCGTCACCACCGAACATGACAAGTTCAAGAACAGTCGCCATGCCCCCTGTCGAGCTTGCGAGAATTATCCAGAAGGGAATAACAGTCGGTATACGACAAAATACTCAGGTCCCAGCAGGTTTCACCCCGAACACTCCATTCACACCAGAGGTTTTAGCATTTCCCTTACCAGATAGGTTCAAGTTCCCGAGGATAAAGGAGTACGATGGTACAACCGACCCCGTAAATCATCTCAATGTGTACACTGACGTCATGAATTTGTAAGTTTCCCCCGATCAGGTCATGTGCAAGGCGTTCCCCCAAACCTTGACCAGTGCTGCTAGGGATTGGTTCTCAACTCTTGAACCAAACTCAATTTCGACATTCGCAGATCTTACCAATAAGCGCATAAGGAAAATGGCTGCCTCGCTTATGAGACAAAGTCAAGGACAAAATGAAACACTGCGTGAATTCATGACCAGGTTCAATGCTGAAAGACTACAGATCCCTGATCTTCATATCTCTGCCGCTGTATCTGCTCTTACTCATGCTGTAAGATGCGAGTCTTTTAAGATGTCTCTATCGAAAACACCACCAAAGTCAGTGACCGAGCTCCTTACTCGAGGAGTGAAGTACATCAATATGGAAGAAACAATGTACCCCAGGAAAAATAGCCCGAGCACTGAAAATTCAGATCATATAGAAAGTAAGCCCGAACACAAGAGACAACATGACCATGGTACATGGAAAGATCAGGCTCAGGGCAAGCAAGAGCATGACCCTCCTACACCCTTCACACGTCTGAACGCCACAAGGGCAAGTATCCTCATGGAAATCAAGGATCTGGAGGAGTTGAAGTGGCCATAAAGAATCAAGTCTCATCTGGACACGCGAGATAAGAGAAAGTATTGCGAATTTCATCATGACCATGGGCATACCACCGAGGAGTACCATGCATTATAGCGAGAGATTGAATCCTTAATAAAAAAAGGGGTTTTTAAAATCTTACATCAGTACTGAAAAACGCCCAAGGAATGACCACGTTCAATGAAAGTCCGAGGATGAAAAAAACCCACGGCCTAAACAGTAAACGTCGTCGTTGGTAGGACAGCATCAGGGAGAGACTCACACAACATCAGCCCAAGCCTTGCTAGCTACGGATCATGCGTTATTTTATAAGTTGTATGAGTTTTCATACCCTAGTCTTTACCATTTTTTTCATTATTTCGTTTTTCTTTTCTTACATATAGCATCAGGGGCCTACGTGCCTACCTTTAATTTCACAGTAGATAGGTTTGTCTATATAAGCGTTAGGGGATGTCATCCCCAAAAAATTAAAATTGCTCCTTCATCGATGAATATACAAAGCCTTGCCCCGCGCAAGCACACAAAGCCTTGCCCCGAGCAAACACTCAAAGCCTTGCCCCGAGCAAGCACACAAAGCCTTGCCCCGCGCAAGCACACAAAGCCTTGCCCCGCGCAAGCACACAAAGCCTTTCCCCGAGCAAGCACTCAAAGTCTTGCCCCGCGCAAGCACACAAAGCCTTGCCCCAAGCAAGCACTTAAAGCCTTACCCCCACGCGACCACACAAAGCCTTGCCCCGAGCAAGCACTCAAAGCCTTGCCCCGAGCAAGCACTCAAAGCCTTGACCCGCGCAAGCACACAAAAGCCTTGCCCCGAGCAAGCACTTAAAGCCTTGCCCCGCGTAAGCACACAAAGTCTTGCCTCGCGCAAGCATACAAAGTCTTGCCCCGTGCAAGCAGACAAAGTCTTGTCCCGCACAAGCATACAAAATACTTACTTGCGCAAGTACACACAGCCACCTTGAGCAATCAAGTAATCAAACTGATATAATTAAGTCCTCAAGTATACATAAGCTCGGATTTATTACTTAACATAAGCTCGGGCTTATTCCTTACTTAACATAAACTCTTGTTTATTTCTCCTTAACATAATCATCACATCATGATGCCTAACTATTACGCATCCATCTCTCCCCTAAACTCGATAATGGATGCGCGGGGGCCTATGATGAGTATAAATTTTATTCATACCGAGCCTTCACAAACCTCAAGCCCGAGCTCTTTGACAAAACATAATCTCCCAAGCAAATGTGTAACCCCGAGAACCATCATGAACCCGAGGAGGCCCTCAACCCCTACCACATAAATATCACCATATATTATATTTTCTATCCCCGAGGAAGACCTCAACCTCGACCACCATAAACCCGAGGATGACCTCGAGCCCGAACACATGAATATTATCCCATATTACATCTTGATGCCCGATGAGGACCTCAACCCCGACAATCATTTATACCCCGAGTATATCGTTTGTCCTCATCCCCGAGCACTTGAATATTTAGCCACATCACATCATTGTACCCCCGAGCAACATATGAACCTCGAGGCCGAGCACTTAACATTATACCATACACCATATTGAGTACAACCCCGATCACACTCAAAATGTTCGTGGTAAAAACATTGCCCCGACCACTCATAATACCCCCGAGGATAGAATACCCCGAGTACATATATCTCACCAAAAATGTGCATGATGTGCTCGGGGTACATAATGCTCGGGTCATGCCTCTCATTGATCGGGCATGACTTGATCTGACACGTTGAGTATACAACCTCATAATCCAAATAGAATTCATCTTCCAACAGAACCTTATCTGGGACTTATGACCTTATCCCTAATAATTAGGAAGATGATTCTCAAAAGGACTCATGCCTAGTTTCAAGCACTTTAGTCCTACAAGGATTCAATTACATACAGCTATAAATACTCGCCTCTCAATCACAATTCAGGTACACAATTATCTCTATAATTTATAGCCTATTGCATAAATTTTCTCCTTCCTCTTTACTGACTTAAGCATCGGAGGGACGACGAGGACACACCTCCTCTCCTTTATTGCAGGTATTTGGAGATCCAGTTTGTGCTAGTTTATTGCTCAAGCTCGGAATATTCCACGTGCGATTTTTAGCATCATCATCAATATTTTTATGTTGGAGGTGGGACTCCGGTGATGATGAGAGGTGCCGACGGTAGTGGAGTTGGGGTAGCGATCGGTGGAGAGGAGAAGATACTATTTTTGTGTTTTATTTTTATTCTTTTCTTAATTTTTTTTGGTCAATTTTAAATAAAGTGATAATTGAGTAAACTATTTTTCCCTTCATTAAATTGGTCAATGAGTGATTTATGGGTCAACAAACGGATTTTTTAAAAGGGATGTTTTTGGCAAAAAAAAAAGGGTAAATAGCACAAAACGTCCTTACCTTTGACATGTATTGTGCAAAACATCCCAACGTTGTGATTCTTTACGCTGAACGTCCCAACCTTTACATTTTCTTGTTGGAGACGCCATTTCCGTTATATTTAACCATATTTCACCTTTAAATTGAAATTGAACAGTAAACAGAGGGGTATTTTTGTCCAATTCCATTTTTAAAGAAAGAGAAAAAGGGTAATGGCACAAAACATCCCTACGTTTGGCACTCATTGTGGAAAAACTTCCCAACGTTCATTTTTTTGGCGAATAACGTCTCCATCTTTAGATTTTCTTTCAAATTAGTCTTCAAATTTTACTTTTCTTTCAATTTAGTCATTCCGTATTTCATTTAAAGGTCATTGTCTTCAAACGTGTATAACTTTTGATCTACAACTCCGAATTACACTCCGTTTTTTTTGCGTTGAACTCCAAATTCAACCATCTTTCTTAAGATGTATCATGTGCTCATTTATTAAACATTTCGTTTTGCTTTTGTATTGTACATACTTATTTTGTTATGACATCATTGATTAACGTAAATTGTTTTCTATAAATTTTATTGAAACATTGAAATTTTAATTTTAGCGTGTGTTCGACGGCTAGCGAAATTTATAGATTAGATTTATTTGACTTTTTTTATTTTTTAAGGTAAAGTGTTTGGTTAAAAATTGGTATGTTTAGCCCCTGTGTGAGCCATATTATAATCTCAAATCACTTTTTGAACATCACACAATTTTTTTCTCCAATTTTTAAAAAGTGATTTGAAAAGAGAAAATGTGTGTTGTTCAAAAAGTGATTTGAGATTATAATATCTCAAACAAGGGCTAAACATAACAATTTTTAACTAAATATTTTACCTTAAAAATTAAAAAAATCAAATAAATCCAATTTATAAATTTCGCTGTCTGTCGAACACACACTAAAAGTAAAATTTCATTGTTTCAATAAAATTTGCAGAAATCAATTTACGTTAATAAATGATAACCTAACAAAATAAGTATTTACAATACAAAAGTCAAAACGAAATGTTTAATAAATGAGTACATGATATATCATAAGAAAGATGGTTGAATTTGGAGTTTAAAGCAAAAAAGGAGTGCAATTCGGAATTGTAGATCAAAAGTTATACACGTTTGAAGACAATGACCTTTAAATCAAATACAGAATAACTAAATTGAGAGAAAAGTAAGATTTGGGGACTAATCTGCAAGAAAACCTAAAGGTAGGGACGTTATTCGCCAAAAAAATGAATGTTGGGATGTTTTTCCACAATGAGTGTCAGACGTAGGGATGTTTTATGCCAATTACCCTTTCTTTCTTTCTTTAAAAATGGAATTGGAGAAAAATACCCCTCATGTTTACTGTTCAATTTCAATTTAACGGTGAAATAGGATTAAATATAACGGAAATGACGTCTCCAACAAGAAAATGTAAAGCTTAGGACGTTCAGCGTCAAAAATCACAACGTTGAGATGTTTTGCACAATACATATAAAAGGTAGGGACGTTTTGTGGCAATTACCCTAAAAAAATGCCAATGTGGGGATGAAGATATCAAAATTTTGAAGGTAGGGATTATTTGCACAAAACCAGTGAAAGGTAAGGACGTTTTGCTCCGATTACCCTATTTTATTTATCAATATTAAGAAATTTAAAGTAGAAAAAAGAATAAGATTTTGGGGAAGTTTTTCAACTTGATACTGCCATGTCATCCACTAAGTCACTAGGCAAATTTAATATACAAGTTAACACGCGCTAAAAATGATTTCCTTAACATTTGTTTTAACATATTCATTGTACACATTTTTTCAACAGTTTCCTTACTTCACTAACATCTGCTTTAGTCCATTTTGGATAATCTTACAATGCTACTCCCAATTGTCAAGTTCTTTGTACACATTCTGACAACAAATTGCATACCACAGTTCTCTTACATATTTATAGTGTCAGCCAAAAATAAAGTGTATACTACTACCTCCGTCCCAAAAAGATAGTCCTACGGTTATTTTCACACGAATTAAAAAATGAGAGTTACTATAGTTAGGGTATTAAATTTTATCAATGTTTTCCATTTATACCATTTATCCCTTATTTATTGTTTTAAGTTGACTCACTTTGTTTCCAACAAAAAATTTGAAAATGTAATAGTTAAATAATTGATGTGCATTGTATCAAGATACATTATATAAGGGTACATGTGAAAATGAAAAATTTAATGCATGCTCAATATGGAAATAAGACTATCTTTTTGAGACAGACAAAAATAGTATACAATACTATCTTTTTAGGACGGAGAGAGTAATAATTCTTTTTTTAATATTTACGCCAATGCCTTACACGTGCGTCTCACTAGCACTTGAATAAAAAAAATAATAACCAAATATCGTTATAATATCATGTGCACCGCACGTGTTATGTACTAGTATTTCTAAATATCGAACTATTCAATATCAAAAGTAACTATGTATTTGAGTAATTTTAGGAAGACATTTTTTGTGATATTTTTAAGTGACATTGTGACATGACACACATACATTGGATGGTGAAAGAGTAAGTGATGGAATGGTTATTTTTACCATTCAATGAATGTGTGACATATTACAATATCTCTTTAAAATGCCCCTAAAGAATGTCTCCATAGAATCATTGTATATGTTCAATAAAGTAAAGAGATATGCCATTACATTAATCTTCTGTTTAGTAAAAAAAAATTGTTTATAAATAAAGAATGTGATATTTCGAGGTAAAATATGTTGTTAAAAAGTGATTTGAGGAAATATATATGGTTAAAAATAAAAATGTATTATTTATAAACTTGTTTATAAATAATAAATAATCTACAAAACGAAGGCTTATATACTAAACCAAATGAACATTGTTTCCTTTATTTCCTTATTTTAAATTTTAGACTATGTTCTTTAACGCAATCATTATAATTTATAAATTAATTTATAAACAGCACAATTTTTCAAAGCACTTCTTAATCACGCACATATTCTCTCTCCACTTTTTAACGATACACTTTACCTCAAAGACATAAATAAAATAATTTATAAATAAATACTATAATGTTAAAAAACCAAGCATTTAGTTACAATTTCAATTATTAAATTAAAAATTATGTTCAATTAATTAAAACATTGAATTATTAATAATTAAAAAATGCATTACAACCAAATTGGTGTTTTGACGCCAAATTGGTGCATGGGTGGAAATGGTCTAATACACTAGAGAACTAATTGCACAATATTAATCCAGAATTTATCCCCACAATCTTCGCGCCAAACAAAAAACCAACTAAAAATATCACTTTAATTATGAACGAAAAGCTTAACCATTAATTAATTACATCTTGTCTTGACTAATACAAATATTCCAATCCAACAAACGGATTAAAATTTCCTACCAATACAAAGAAGAACATTATAAATCAGCAAAAACATGGTAAGTCTTTGAATCTACAGCAATGAGCCTCAATGCAGCAATTGCTGCTGCAACAGATATGCAACCAAAGAAACAGACGTTAAGCCAGTGCCAACTCTTCTGTATGGAAGTCAATTTGTTTCTCTTAGCAACAAGATACATATGGTTTGCAAGTATGAATGTAAGTGGGAATGTGCTGATAGCACCAGTGAGGCTCATGAAATCTCCTAGAAACGGCAGCAAAGCAGAGACAAACGTTGTGATGGCGAGGTAACCGCCCCTCACTGCAACTCGGAACGACAAGTTGCGGAGAGCCAAAGCGTTTCCTTTGATTCCGTACTTGGTGTCCAAATACTCGTACATCGGGCTTGCAAATATCTATTAGAGAAGATGCTTCTTAAGTTAGTAATTGGACGATAGTAAAGAAGAAAAATGAGTTAAAATCTTCTACAATGTACTCTCAAATCGTGTCCAGTACTGCATACAAAATACTAGCGGATTTAAAAGGGAGGAAGTGGGGAAGATGACGACCGAAAGAATAATAGCAAACAAACATATCAGTAAAAAAATCTTGTGCATCTTTTGAAAAAAGAACAAATGAAAAAGAATGATCAAGAGAATGGGAAGGATGATTTGTTACATGCAAAGCAATAATTGTTTGCAGGAAAGCTGAAATATTAGCCAGAGCCTTCAGCCAAACAGGACCATGGACACTGTTCAGCAAATAGGTAGATGTGTTGACTCCATAAGCCCAATATCCCATGAAGGTAACAGCATACATGGGCAGAACCCCCAATGTGAACTGAAAATAAAGAGCTTTCATCATGTTCTCAACTACAGGCTGTCGCACCGTTGCCTGTTGCAAGAAGAATAATTCATTTGTGAGTGGTCACGTTCAAGCAATATATACCCCAAAAACAATAGCCTAAGCTGCGATGGGGGAGTCTTTTACTCTGGGCACCTTCCAGGCCTCCATGTCAAATAAGGGTGGCTGACCTCCTCCCAAATAGTAATGTCATATTGATACCGTTACTCAGCCATCTCCAAAAGAGGCAAAAAGGTTATGGCGTGTTTTTTTATAACAATACATAGACGATTCTTCAGATTGTTGTGTGTATCGGTGTGGCAGTTCAGCAGAGGAGAGGAGGTATAAAATTATATGATTTACAACAATTTTTTGTTTCCAAATTTAAGAAACTGCAGAGGTAAGATATTTCCCACCTGTATCTCCGGGAGCATTCCAGTATTGAATGCAAAAACAAGGTTTGCAGATGCGCCTATGGTTGTGAAAATCTTACTTCTTGTTGATCCTGGAATGTTGTAGTCTCTGGGAGGAGCTTCAATCCCTATAAAATATATAAATATTATAAGAACATTAAGCATGAGAAATTTCTCTGAATAGCCCCATAGACAGAGAAATAAAGCAGCAATACTAAAGATTCTCTAGATTCTCATGACCGAAAGTTGAGGAATCAAATAAAAGAGAGTACCATCATTCTCACGTTTTTTTTTTTTTTTTTCCTTTCATGATATTCGACATTTTCCTAGTCAAAATAGAGTCTAATCAGGGGTATAAATGTACCAGAAAGATAAAGAACTTGGAATAAACAGAGCGAAAAGAATTTACGTGAACATTTGACACTTCGTGAGATATTAAAAATTGATAATAGCGAAAAAAACGTACCATCTTTAAGAGCTAGCGCAAATCCTACAACAATATACACTAGACTGAAGACTGTTGAAAAGCCAAGCCAAATCCCCAGCGCTGACAAATGGGGTATACCAATGGCGAAAAGAGCACAAGCAACCCCAGCTATTGCAATAAAGTATGGGAGCTTCATTTCATTACCATCTCTGAATAGTACATAAATGGCCTGCATATATTTCATGAGACCCATAATTTTTTAACCACACATTTCAAAAACTTAGATTGCATGTTTGGTAGTCGAATTAGAAGAAGAAGTTAAAATTTTGTATATCCTGCTATATGATCTAATGCATTGTTCCAAAAAATGCACAGAAGGTTTTTCAAAGGTTGGAAGAATGACGGATCATATCTTCCTAGATAGCTAAAGAGAGCTCCAATTGTCTTACTAGAAAAGTACATATTATAAAATAATGGACAAATTCGAAAAATAAATGTAATTTTACCTTTAGAGCCTGACCAGCTAAAATGATATATCCAACATTAATCATGAAGAGATTCACATATTGCAGTCCCCATGTAAGGGAATAAGCTTTGCCACCTACAAAAGCAAAACCTCTGTGATTAAAACAGATTTTAAAAACTTGTTAGATACAAGAAACGGGATGCGATTCATACTATACCAAGGAGCTTCAATATTTTCTCCTGTTACGACACTTTCTACGTTTTGCTCATACCGTATATAAATCCTGCAAGATCTCTGTATCTGATATGCCTCTTTCCTCCAAATTCATGAAGCTTGGCCACAAGAGAATTTGCATATAGAGATATGGCAGTTGCTAAAATTAAACCAACGCCGCCTCCTATCCAACCCAACGGTACCATGACAGTACCAGAGTAACCCAGCACATAAGCACTGTTGATACCAGTAGTCAGAATAAATCCCACTTGAAACCATGAATCTACATTAAGCAAAATAGGTAAAAATAAGTGCAATTACTATAATTCTACACCACTGAAGGTACTCTGAATTTTATAGTATACTAAGAGGTAAATAGAAATTTCCATCATCATAATTTTTGCTATGTGATGGGAAAGAATTTTGAAATTTTAATTATCACCAAACTGTAAGCCCTATTAGGAGGAATCATTCAAAGAAAAAAAATTAGAACTTCAGCCATGCTCGAGTATCTAATACAAAAGAAACTATGTCAATTATTCAAATTGAAATTCACTTTTTTGACACTTGTTGTCCTCAATATTCAATCCAGTTCTCCAATATGAACAGAGAATAATATACAAACAAGAAAGCACATTTCCAATATAAACAATAAACAAAAATTGAACCCAAATAACCAAAGCCGATATATATGCAATATAAAATTCGAATTAATAAAATGGGATTAGGAGGAAAATAAGAAAAAACCGCTGCTGATTTGATGGGCTGTGTCAGGAACTTCAACTGCCAAATGATCATCGGAGAGGACCTTCCTAGTCTTCCCGGACCCTCCAACGACGTCGTTTGTTCCTTGGCCGTCCATATTCTCCTCCATAGCCACTTCTTCTCGACCTCCCAAGAGCAAGCCCCGGTCTTCCTCAAATATCATGCTTCCCAAAGCTACCATTGCTTTCTTTCTATCTGTTTAATGGCTGTATTTATTAACCACCGCAGTCCCACGATTAAAGAAAAACCACAGCCAAACATGTACTAGAATTTTCATACACAGAATTTCAGAGAGATTGTCAGCACCACCATAAAGATCGTTATGTTGGGATTGGCCCCCGCCTGTTCGTTTATTTGAGATTTCGTCTTACGCTTTCTCATGCAATACGACGACGTTTCATAGGCAATTCTTGGGTACTGTTAAGTGCGAACCTCAATTTGCTAAAACAGATGTTCTCCAAAAGAATATAAAAGGGAAATTGCACTGCTGGTCTTATTTATCCTTCAAATAGTAAGTTGGTCTCTAACTTTTAAAAAGGAGGAAGTTGTCACATTTGGTAGCAAAATTCCTTGCTCTCCCTTCAACCATCCTCCTACATTGCTTCGCCTTGAATCGCGAATGTCGTGATTATCATTTTTTTTTTCAATTGAAATTGTATTTAAAAAATATTAAAATAAACATGATAGAGAATGTGATAGTTTAATTCTCGTCCCTCTTTTCAAAAATCTCTGATGATGAGGTAGGATGGAAATGGCCACTCCCACTCCTCGTTGCCATCCATAATTAATTTCTTTATATTTCAACTTGAAATCGGTAGTTAAAAATTTGACATGAGGCATCTTTTTTAAGTGGATGGGAATTTAGACACTCAAAATTTGGTTGTGCATGCAACAAATACTTATTTTAAATGTTAGGGATTAATTTATCATTAATATAATAGATTTCTGACTAGAGATGCAATTTGTTCAAATAATAAAGTTGTGAAGCCATTATCAATATATTTTTCCTTTTTTATAGTCCATTGCAATTATTATACACAACATATATAAATGTCAGAAATCTTGAGAATGACGATTAACATCCAGAAAATGACTGATGGTAACCCCCCCATTGGTCTGCTTTTGTTTGGTAATATTGTTTGATTTATAAATTGATTTATTTATGATTTTGAGATAAAAAATAAAGATAGAAAATTGAAAAGAGAAAATTTGTGTGATTAAAAAGTAATTTGAAAAATTGTTTATTTTATAAATTAATTTATAAATCAATTTATTTTGATTATCAAAATAAAGCATTTAACGTTGGAGTATAGGAATATATAAATATTAAAGATATGATGCCAACTTTAATGACTGTGATTGAAAGGTTTTGTTTTCTATAATATTTTTAAAATCAGAAGAATATTGTGGCTATTGTAAAGAAAAAGATATCATTGCACTCAATAGATCTTCGGCAGTTTTCGTGTTTGGGGGTTATAGCATCTTTGACACGATTATAGCAAAACTAACGTGGGACCAAAAAAGGCGGGGAAAAAAGGTTAAGGGGGAAAAAAGACATTCTCAAATTATGTACATGTGAAAATTCGGGAGGAAAAAAAAAAAAAAAAAAAACCATTCTTGTCCACGTGACACAAAATTATTTGGGTAATATCAAATAATGTGGGCCATGTTTGGAGGGTCGATTCTCCAAATTTAGGACCAAATTAATGTCAAATAATGTGGGCAATGGGTCATGTTTGGAGGGTCTACTCTCCAAATTTGGGTCCAGGTTTTTACCCACATTGATTTTGTTGTTAGTGTTATCTTTTTCGAGAAAATGAACATATCGTGGTGGCCTTTGTCAAATGATAATGTCCTGTACATTTGGTGGATAGAAGTAAGGTAACATGAAAACTTCTGAGGCATGCAATGCTAGGAAATCTAGTACGCTCGTACAATTGAGTCTCAATACTTCGAGCTAATGGCAACTAACCCCTTGCATTAAGTTAACGTGTTGACATGGACGAATGTGCTTGTGGTAAATACATTCAATGGAAACTAAGGCATGCAAAGCTAGAAAATCTAGTACTCTCAAAATTCTGAATCTCGATACTTTGGACTAATAGGGAACTATCCCCTTGCAATAGGGTTCTTGCAAAAGGACAGTTCCACATTGACCCAGAGTACATAGTCTCAATATTCTGTGAGTATTAGAAATACTTCCGCAATACTAATGTGATGGTTATATTGCAGGATCAAGATTATTACCATATGTCAGGAATGAAGCAGCATGCAAAAAGTTGGCAGCAAGTCAAGGGCGAGCTAGCTGTCCAATTGATTTTAGTGAAAAATGAGCATAAGGATGGCAAGTGACCCAAGGTTGAGGGCGGTTTGCTGAGTGTTTGAAAATGTGATGATTTTGCTATGTGAGAAGCAAGAAATTTCATGTAACCACTGGCAATTGGGGTTGTCATATGCCAAATGGATTTTGTGTTATATATTCCAAGTGTTGAGGCGACAATGAAAGTGTATTCGCCCTTCACAAAAACTGTACTTGTTTTCCTTTTCGTTCTCAGTCAATTTTTGTGGGTTTTCACTTTGTTATTTTTCAGGGATGGCTAACTCAGAAATGAAACCTCATTACCATTAGAGGTCGTGAATGGATTAATCAACGACACTTGTGATAATGTCGTATTTGTTGGAGTGTAACATCACACATTGAAAGTATGGAACCGAAGCAAAAAGAATAGCAGCTCAAACGAGAAAAAGAGTTAGTTAGAGGAGTTAGTTCGGTAGAAGAATTAGTTATTTTTAGTTGATTGATTTATGTTTCTTTCTGTTAGCATTATGTATTATAAATACAGCTCAATTCTGATGTAAATCAATTATTCACTTCAATACAAATTACAACAACTTTGCAACTCTTCTGTGTCTTTGTTTCTATTTCTCAACATGGTATCAGAGAAGTGAAACTTCCACAACCCAAAAATCCTGCCTCCGGAATTTTGCAAGCGACTACCCTTGAGTTTTCTGCATTATCTTGAACAAAATCTTGAAAATGAGTTCCGGTAATTCCCCCTTATTGATCATCCTCCTGTTAATCCTTTAGCATCCAATTCCTTCAATCAACCCTCTATAAATCCTTTGGATGATTCAGCTAGTCCTTATTATCTACATCCAAGCGATAGTCTTGGTACTTTGTTAGTATCAAAAATTTTCATTGGAGAAAACTATGTTGCATGGAGCCGCTCAATAGTTATTGCATTGACAGTCAAAAACAAGGTAAAATTCATAGATGGTACGATTGTTGCTCCTCCTACTGATCAAGTTGTTAAATACACAACTTAGTTAAGAGCCAATAATCTAGTTCTTTCTTGGCTAATGAACTCTATTTCAAAAGAAATACGAAAAAGTTTTGTTGTTTTTGACATCTGTAGTTGAATTTCAGAATGAAATTAAGGCCATAAACTTAAGACGTGATGGACCAAGAGTCTTTCATCTGGAGAAATCTTTAAGTTGCATCAGTCAGGGAAATCTTTTTGTAACTAAATATTTTAGTTATTTTAAAATCTTTGGGATGAGTACATCAGTTATAGACCATTTCCAACATGCACTTGTGGTAAGATGGCAATGTGCACCTGTGAACTTTTCAATTTTATACAAACAAGACAACAATCTAATTATGTGCTAAGTTCTTGGTGGGGCTGAATGATTTATATGCATCTATGAAAAGCCAACTTGATGCGAACCCCTTTGGTGATTAAACCAAAAATTCCCACAACAATAATGGATTAACCCAAGAAAGCTAAAATAGGTAATAAATAAGAAATCTTGACCCAAGTTTAACCCAACCAAAATTCAAGGATTGACAAACCCTAGCCCAATGGAGAGATTAAGACAAATACCAAGACTTGTGGAATAAATATCAACACATACACAAGACAAACTCTCAATATATAAGTTGAAATAAATTCCAATAAAAGTTACAAGGAAAGAAAGGATTTACCTCTCTCAAATGCTCTCAATGGAGTCTTCAATGTTCAACCAAAACTAGCTAGGGTTTGGGCTTTACAAAATATATACAAGAAATGAAAAACAACAAGTTTGGTAAATTGCACAAAGAGCCCCGTTTTTTCCATTCAGAGGACTTTCGGTCGACCGAAAGTTAATTTCGGTCGACCGAACTTATTTCGGTCGACCACCTGGTCGACCGAAAGGGCAGTTTCGGTCGTACGTTGGTCATCCGAAACTGCCTGCAGCTGAGTCTAAAAATTCTGCAGAGTTTCGGTCGACCGAAGGAAACTTTCGGTCGACCGAAAGTTCCTGATCTTCCAAAATTAGGTAATTGACCTCGATCTTGCTCTCTTCCATGGGAACTTGATTTCGGAGCTTGAAAATGAGTCCCGCCATCGACTCTTGGACCTCTTTAGCCTTTGATCTTGTCATGGGCCCCACCGGTATTCGGAACGAGGGTTGATCTGTTTGACTTTGACTCGGTTGACTCCCTGGATTCTCATCATCCCCTCCCTCTTGAAAAGGATTCGACCTCGAATCTTCACCTGCATCAAAAGGGGATAAGTCAGAGACGTTAAAAGAAGCTGATACATTGTACTCACCAGGAAGATCGAGCTTATAGGCATTGTCGTTGATTTTCTCTAGGATTTGGAAGGGGCCATCACCACGTGATTGTAATTTTGATTTTCTTTGAGTCGGGAACCGCTCCTTCCTCAAATGCAACCACACCCAATCTCCGGCTTCAAATGTCATTCGTTTTCTACCTTTGTTGGCACTAGAGGCATATTGTTCATTCTTCTTCTCGATTTGTAGCTTGACTTTCTTGTGGAGAGATTTTACCAACTCCGCCTTTCTCTGCCCATCTAAACTACCTCTTTCATCAATAGGTAACAGAATCAAATCCAAAGGTGTTAGAGGGTTAAAACCATAAACAATCTCGAATGGAGAAAAAGAAGTAGTAGAATGAACACTTCGATTGTATACAAATTCAACAAAAGGTAAACACTCTTCCCAATTCTTTAGGTTTCCCTTAAGGACGGTGCGAAGAAGTTGTGTTAAAGTTCTATTAACCACCTCAGTTTGGCCATCGGTTTGGGGATGACAAGTTGTTGAAAACAAGAGTTTAGTTCCCAATTTCCCCCACAAGACCTTCCAAAAATGGCTAAGGAATTTAACGTCCCTATCCGACACAATGCTCCTAGGAACCCCATGGAGTCGTACTATTTCCCTAAAGAATAGGTCGGCGATATGAATGGCATCATCGGTTTTATGACAAGCAAGGAAATGCGCCATTTTACTAAACCTATCTACAACCACGAAGACGGAATCACTACCTTTCTTTGACCTAGGCAATCCTAATATGAAGTCCATAGAGATTTCCGTCCAAGGTTCACTAGGGACAGGTAGGGGTGTGTATAATCCATGCGGTTCTACCTTGGACTTGGCTTTCCTACAGGTTATGCACCTCGAACAAATTCTCCCAACATCTCTACTCATTTTAGGCCAAAAGAAATGTTCTTGTAAGATTTCCAAGGTTCTCCTTACCCCAAAGTGACCCATTAATCCCCCTCCATGGGCCTCCCTTACCATCAATTCCCTCAATGAGCAATTTGGCACACAAAGTTTACCTTCTCGAAACAAAAACCCCTCATGCCTATAATACTTACCAAATCCCACCCTCTCACATGATATAAATATACTAGCAAAATCCGCATCATGCGCATACAAGTCCTTAATGCTCTCAAAACCCAACAATTTAGCACTCAAGGTAGTAATAAGAGCATACCTTCGAGCAAGGGCGTCGGCTACCACATTCTCCTTACCTTGTTTGTATTTGATGACATAGGGAAAAGTTTCCGCGTACTCCACCCATTTGGCATGCCTCTTGCTCAACTTTCCTTGCCCCTTCAAGTGCTACAATGACTCATGGTCGGTGTAGATGACGAACTCTTTAGGCCACAAATAGTGGTGCCATGTCTCTAACGATCTCACCAACGCATAGAGCTCCTTGTCATAGGTGGGGTAGTTCAGGGCGGCCCCACTGAGCTTCTCGCTAAAGTAGGCAATCGGCCTTTTTTCCTGCATCAAAACTGCTCCAATACCTGTGCCTGAAGCATCACATTCAATCTCAAAAGTTTTATCAAAATTAGGCAAGGATAAAACCGGGGCGGTGCACAATTTGTTCTTTATTTCATTAAAGGCCTTTTCTTGCGCCTCCCCCCATTTAAACCCAACATGCTTTTTGACAACCTCGGTAAGTGGTGAAGCTAGGGTGCTAAAGTCCTTGACAAAACGACGGTAAAAACTAGCTAACCCGTGGAAGCTTCTTACCTCGGTGACACTTGTGGGAGTGGGCCATTCCTTAATGGCTTTGATCTTCTCCTCATCGACCTCTATTCCCTTAGTACTAACTACAAATCCAAGGAAGATCACACTCTCCATGCAAAAATTACACTTGTTGAGGTTAGCATACAATTGTTCTCCTTTCAAAACCACAAGTACACTCCTCAAGTGTTCAATATGCTCATTCAAATTTTTGCTATAAATCAAAATATCATCGAAGTAAACTACCACAAATTTCCCAATGAATGCACGCAAGATATGGTTCATTAATCTCATAAAAGTGCTCGGTGCATTAGTGAGACCGAAGGGCATAACCAACCACTCATATAAACCATATTTAGTTTTAAAAGCGGTTTTCCATTCATCTCCTTCCCTCATCCTAATTTGATGGTATCCACTTCTCAAGTCGATTTTACTAAAAATGCACGAACCATGCAACTCATCTAGCATATCATCTAACCTAGGAATGGGGTGTCGATACTTTACCGTTATGTTGTTAATGGCTCGGAAATCGACGCACATTCTAAAGGTCCCATCCTTCTTGGGCACTAGTAGCACGGGAACGGCACAAGGACTCATGCTCTCACGAACATATCCTTTACTCATCAACTCCTCAACTTGTTTTTGGAGTTCCTTGGTCTCCTCCGGATTGCTTCGGTATGCCGGTCTATTTGGAATGACGGCTCCGGGAATGAAATCAATTTGATGCTCGATGCCTCTAATGGGTGGAAGCCCACTAGGCATCTCCTCCGGAAAGACATCCTCGAATTCCTGCAACAAAGAAGTAGCTAAAGTGGGGAGGGAAGTGTGAGGGTCATCAAGTGTAAGGAGGGACTCCTTATAGACCAACAAAAGAATTGAATGATTTTCCTTCAAAGCTCTTTCTACATCACCTCTCCTCGCATAAAAATTCATTTTTTTCTCAATATCCTTTGCTCTCTTTCTTTTTTCTTGCATCCCCTCTTTTCTTTTTTCACTATTTTTTTCCCCTCTTTTTTTCTCACTTTCGTTTTGCCCCTCACTCAACTCCATTTTTTTTCTTCTTTCTTTTTCCTCCTCCTCCTCCTTCTTGAGTTTCAATTGGTCCTTGTAAACTTCTTCCGGACTCAAAGGTAGGAGTGTCACGGGTTTTCCATTCATTTGGAAACTATACCGATTCTTCCTACCATCATGCAATACTCTCCTATCATATTGCCATGGTCTCCCCAATAAAATATGTGTAGCTTGCATGGGCACCACATCACAAAGTACTTGATCCTCATAGGTCCCTATGTTGAAAATAAGGAATACTTGCTTACTTACTTTCAACTCACCATAATCACTCAACCATTGTAACTTATAAGGATTAGGATGTGGCATTAAAGGTAATCCCAACCTTTCAACCATACTAGTGCTAACTACATTGGTGCAACTCCCCCCATCAATGATGAGACTACACGCTTGGTCCTTCACAAGACACCTAGTATGGAAGATATTCTCCCTTTGCTTAGCCGCATCATCCACCTTGGCTTGGGTGTTGAGAGACCTAATGGTGACTAAAGACTTGGGTGGACTAACAATTCCCTCCACCTCTTCCTCCTCGTCTTCACTATCTCCCCTACACGACTTCCCCTCTTCGTCCTCCTCATCTTCCGAGTACCACTCCCCATTTTTGATAATCATCACCCTATTGTTAGGGCACTCTCGAGCATAATGCCCCCGTCCTCTACACTTGAAGCATTCTATATCCCGACTCCTAGAAGTAGTAGGAACAACCTTTGGGTTATCCTTGACGAAGCCAACTTCCTTTCCCTTGGAGGTTTCAATTTTGTCCTTAAGTGGTGCCCTATCAACCTTTTCACTCCCCCACTTAGTCTTCCAATTGGAACTAGGACCTCCCAAGAATTTTTCTTGTCCCTTTCTTTTAAATTGCTCCTTCTTCTTCAATTGAGCCTCCACTTTAATAGCAATGTGTACCAACTCCTCCATCTCAACATAATGGTGTAATTCAACCACATTGGCTATCTCCCTATTCAACCCACTCATAAATCGAGCCATAGTGGCTTCTCTATCCTCCTCTATGTCGGCCCTCATCAAAGCTTTTTCCAACTCCTTATAATAATCTTCAACACCCTTTGTTCCTTGAGTAAGAGTTTGTAGTCTTTGATAGAGCCCCCTATAGTAGTGACTTGGCACAAATCTTTTTCTCATAAGGCTCTTCAACTCATCCCAAGTATCCACACTACCCTCGAAATTCCTTCTCCTAGTGAGTAATAAATTATCCCACCAAGCTAAGGCATAGTCGGTAAACTCCACTACCGCTAACTTAACCTTTTTATCCTCGGAGTACCTATGACATTCAAAAATCAATTCCATTTTCCTTTCCCATTCTAAATAGGCATCCGGATCACTCTTCCCATGGAAAGAAGGAATTTTCATCTTGATACTTCCAAGGTTACCATCCATTCCATCCCTACCCCTAGGGTTCCTCCCATGACCTCGTCCTACTCCCCTCACATTCCTTCCTCCTCTATTCCTACCCATGTTCCAATTTTGATCACTACCCCCTTCACTCTCCAATTCATCATCATCAACATCATCATATTCATACTCATCTCTAGGCCTTCTCCTATCACCCCTCCTAACATTATCATCCCTTGGAGGTGGAACTTCCCTCCTAGTCTCCAACCTTGCTAATATACCTTCTAACCTTCCCCCCATATCCGTCATAGTAACTGTGTTCCAAAGGATTGATTGGATTGGCCATTTGGTTCAAATTTTGTTGTTTTTGTTTATTATGAATCAAAATACTAAAACTTTAAGGTAAACTAAATCTAAAAGCTAAAAATGCTAGAAATCAAAATAAATAAATAACAAATTAAAATAGTCCCCGGCAACGGCGCCAAAAACTTGTTGGTAAAAATAATCGCAAGTGTACGATATCGCTAACAAGTAATAAAAATGGACTTTTGAGTCCGAGTTGTCGATCCCACGAGGACTATTTAATTCGATATAAATTTACTTCGATTCAATAGAATTCCTAAACTAAAACAAAAATAATTAAGTAAATAAATTGCAAAATAATAAAAGCAAAAACGACAAATAATTGGAAATCACTGAAATAAACAAATCAATTAAAATGAAAATAACAAATTAAACAAAAAACAATTAACGAAAACAAGAAATAAAGTGGTGGATTTTGAACAATTGAATGAATATCGGGACTAACGATTTCGAAATAACGTTCTAGCTTAATTTCTCATCTCAAGTTGTTTTCTAAAATTGTATTTGGTCGAATTCACGCATATATCTAATTTACCTCTCTCGAGTTCAAATTAAACCTATTTAACTAAGTCAACCATGTATCTGTACAGCGGGTCAGAGTTCTCCTTAGCTAAATGCATTAAATTTCCTAGGAATTCATAATTGACCACATGCAACCACAAATTCATATCTCTATCTTTTTGTTGAAATTGCCGAATTTTATTACGTGATCTAATTGTTAACTCACCTCTCGGATTATGAAAACAACCATTAATTCATGAATTGGTGATCAAACAATTCAAGCATTAAACGCAATAATAAAATCAATACATAAATATCAAAACACCAACTTGAGAATTAAAATCAAACAAGAAACATTAAATCTACATCGTCAATCCCGATTATAAAATTTAACTACTCATGTTGTTGAAATAAAAAAAGCAATAAATAACGAAACTTGGAGTTTAAATAATTGCATAATCAGATCAATACAATTACCGAACTCGCTTGCAGATATATATATATATATATATATATATATATATATATATATATATATATATATATATATATATATATATATATATATATTTCTCAGCCGCCAACCCTTGTTCTTTGTTCCTAACGGCTCCCAATTCGAATGCAAATCTGAGAGTGGTGATTGGGAATGGATGATTATCAACCGTCCACTACCAATTTTTGCCCCAAGTCTTTCCCTTTTATTCTTTTAATTCCTTCCAGCCGACCAACCACAATTGGTCCTTAATTCTTGTCCCCCCAATTGCCTCTACCTTCTTGTTTAATGTGTATGTATATATATTAGCAAAGAATTTATTCCTCCCAGCTCGGCTGCTCTCTCTCCCTTTCTACTGACCTTTTTTTTTTTTGTTTTTCTCCAAAAGCTGCGTCTTCTTTTAACTCATGGCTCTCCCTCTCTGTAGTCTGCAATATGTGTATAGATATATACACACAAATTAGCCCTAAACCCCAAATCAACTAAATTGTCCATCAAGTTACTCAATTCTTCCATATATGATAAGTTAGTCCTTGAGTCATTTGCACATTCGGTCTTCAACTTTTGAGAGTGTACACTTTAGTCATTTTTCTTCGTTTTATCTCAATATTCGTCCAATTGTTGCATGATTGCTTCAATTCATCACTTTTCTTGATTTTGGGATAAAACCTGAAATAATAATAAATAAACACAAACTAAGTAGAATTTATTCGAGAAAAACAATATAATATCCTAATTTCGATAGATAAATAAGTGTATAAAATACACTTATCAAACCCCCCCAAACTAGAATATTTGTTCGTCCTCGAACAAAAATAAAACTAAACTATAAAAATAAAAATGCAAGCAGAAATTGTTTTTATTTTTGTCAATTTATTTACCATGCATTTCAATAATCCAAAATGACGATTCACTTTAGAAAAGAAATATGAACAACAAAAATTATTTTCATTCATCCAATGCTTCATCGTGTGTGTGTGAATAGCCAAAAATCGAATGCAAACTCATGTAAAAATATACTTGACACTGTGTGACTAGTAATGCAAAAATAAGCCCGAATCCCATGTGGTCAACAATGATTTTCTTTTTATTTTCCTTACACTCTCATGGATGATCACAACCATAATGCTTTTCTCTCATATCCCGAGGTCTTTCCTATTGATGTGGTTTCTAAACATGTATAAATTGCATTTTTCCACACAAGGCAGTTAGGATTTGACAAGTATGCACGACAGACCAAGAATAATTAATCTCCAATCCCACACTCCAGTATTAGGAATTTTAATCAACAAAGCTTATACCATTTATATATCTTTTTTTTTTATATGGACGACTTTTTCTTTTAATGTCCTTATCTTTTACCATCTTTGTGCAGAATTTTTCATACTGGCTTTCTATATGACCCCTGTAGCGAGCTTTAGGTCAGCAGCTCCCAACTCAGTTGAGCTTAGGGTACCAGGTTCGGAGAACCCCTCAGACTTAATTACCCGAGTCATAAAGGCTTAAACAGAAAAGTTAAAGATGTTTTAGTGTCTTATGTGTAAGTCCACTCTCCGTACTTGCTTTCTAGTTGACCCTTGTAGCGAGCTTTAGGTCGATGACTCCCAAGCCAGACGACTTTAGGGCACCAGGTTTGAAAGACCCCTCGGACTTAATTACTCGAGTCAAAAAGGCTTTTGAAGAGCAGAATAAGACCTTCAGCATTTTTCTGTTTTTATGCTGGTCATGGTTTATACCCGTTGATTAAAACCCCTTCCACTAAAGATGGATCATTAAAAATTTCAGACCCTCAATCTGTCAATGCCTACTTGTACTTGACCTCTCTACCCCCAAACTGCTTCTTGAGCAGTTAGGTTCTACATTTCAGGTCGGGATCTAATTTCTTACGGTTTGGAATTTTTAAGTCAATTCTATGTTCAAAGTGCACAAGTTTATCCCACAAGTATCAAGCATCTCCCTACACAAGTTATTATTCGAAAGTGGCTATGTGCTCAAGTTTGATTAATGTTTTACATGGATGAATGTCAAGAAAATTTTTAGTTCACATGTTGCTCAAATTTTTTAACTAAAGCACAAAAGTCAATTCAAATCATGTCATAAGTAATAAATAAATCAACAAAAATTTTCAAAATTTTCACCTTTTTTTTTTTTTTTTTTTTTTTTGTGAATCCCAAAAACAAGGTATCGAATGAATAAAGAATGAAGAAATGAGATACCACCCCCCCCCCCAAACTAGAAAGTTACATTGTCCTCAATGTAAAAGAAGATATATCAATTTATAAAAATACATAAAAGAGGAGTTAGGTACTTCCCAGGTTTAGAGGAGCGATGTGATAACTTGAAGTTTTGCTTTGATCTCGCTTGGATGATTTCGACAAGTTTCTTGTGTTTCCATGCTTGGTTGAAAGTGTTACAAGTGGTGTGTTCCTCGCAAGTAAAAGATAAACAATATTAGAATCATACACACCATTAATAAATTGAAATATATCAACAGCAACAATCCCAACTAAGAAATAGGAAAAATCTGAATTTTCAAACATGGTCAACCATCATGAATATTACAATTATCACGCATAATTCCTCCAAACGTGAAAAATCATGCATATGATTTATTTTTAATATGATAAGAGCAATGAGGTTAAAACAATGTGATGCAAAATTGTAAGCTCATGGATGATGTATGAATTAGAACTAAAAATGCACTTGAAAATCAAATCAAAGAGGTTGGTGCTAGAGATGCTAACTTCAAACTCCAAGAAAGATAAAAATGCAAATACTACATAAAAATTTAAATGTAAAGCTATAAATAAAGCAAAATAAATGAAAAGGAAAGAAAATTGGGTTGCCTCCCAATAAGCGCTCCGTTTATAGTCTAAAGCTCGACTTTTTGCAAACTTTCTTATGGTGGCTTAAAGGATGCTCGTGATGCCCTGCACTCCTTGCAATTTCCCACCTTGCATTTCTCAACCTTTTTGCGCACTTTCTTGAATTCTTTATTGTTGATTTGAGTCTCACCTGGTTTTTCTTCTTGCTTCAAATTATTACCAAGTTCTTGCACCACTTTTTCCAGTTTGAAGCAACTTTCTGTCTGATAATATTTGTTAGGGTATTGAGTGACACTGAAAGTCACTTGATCATCCTGAACCCTTAAGATCACCTCCCCCTTTTCAACATCTATTAAAGCTCGTCCCGTAGCTAGGAAAGGTCTACCAAAAATAAGTGGCATTTGACTGTCCTCTTCAATATCCAAAATCACGAAATCTACTGGAAAAATGAATTTATCCACTTTAACTAAAATGTCCTCAATGACACCATATGGATGCTTCACAGATCTGTCAGCCAGCTGTAATGTGATTTTGCTTGGTTTAGGTTTTCCTAATCCAAGTTTCTTGTAAACTAAGAGAGGCATTAAATTGATACTTGCTCCAAAATCACACAAAACTCTGTCAAATTTGAAATTTCCAATATCACAAGGGATAGAGAAACTCCCTGGATCTTTTAGTTTTGGAGGCAATTTATTTTGTAGAATTGCGCTGCACTCCTCAGTTAAGGATATAGTCTCAAATTCCCTCAACTTCCTCTTTTTAGAAATCATCTCTTTCATAAACTTGAGGTAAGCTGGCATGTGAGCCAAAGCATCTGCAAATGGAATGTTGATATGCAATTTCTTGAATACTTCCAGAAATTTACTAAACTGCTTATCCATTTTGTGATTTTGCAGACGTTGGGGGAATGGGACTGGTGGGACATAGGTATTGATAGGCGATTGAGATTCTTCCTTTGATTTTGCAACATTATTTTGACAATTTGAATTTGATATCTCATTCGTCTCCATATCCTTGTCTTCATTTTCCATCAGCTTTTCCCTCTGTTCATATATCTTCTCATGTATTTCAGGCAATTGCACATCACTTTTGGTAGTGATAGACTGAACATCCTTCTGTACCCTATTTCTTAGGAGTTTATGAGGGAAAGGGATTGGAGGTAGATATCCATTTGGTGGAAAATATTCCTCTGTGGGAATGTATGATTCATCCTCAACAGCTACCTCATAAGCTGGAGTGTAGATTTTGTCCATTTCCACTTCAGAGATCATGTTGACTTGCTCCCTTGGATTTTTAACTGTGTTACTTGAGAGTGTTCCAGGTGCTCGCTCAGACAGTTGTTGAGCGATTTGACTTATCTGATTTTCAAGCCCTTTAAGTGCAGCAGAATGATTTTGTATGGTTGTTTGATGTAGTTCAAACATTTTATCAGTCTTCTGCATGTGCTTTTGAAACATTTCCCCCAAACTTGGTCTTCTCTCCTGCATTGGTTGGTTAAACTCATTTTGATTGTTAGACCATTTGAAGTTTGGGTGTTGTCTCCAACCAGGGTTGTAAGTAGGAGCATATGGGTCATTCTGTTGTTGATGATTGTTTTGCACAAAATTAACCTGCTCCTCTTTTGAAGCCAACAACATGCAATTTTCGGTTGAATGGTTCGTGCTACAATTCTCACACACTACTGGTGATTGAATAGCGTGAACTCCTTGATGATGTGAACACAACACGTCAACCTTTTTTGTTAGCGCAGCAAGTTGCGCATTTGTACTGGTCAGTGCATCTACATCATGTACTCCAGCAACTCTTTTGTGCACTACTCTTTCAGACGGGAACATGGTGTGTGTTTTTGCAATGAGTTCCACCAAGTCCCATGCTTGGTTGACACTTTTATTGGTAATGGACCCACCAGCTGATGAGTCCACTATGGATTTGTATTGTGGTGACAACCCAGAGTAAAAGTATTGAACTTGAAGGCCTTTATTAAATCCATGATATGGGCATTTTCTAAGAAGATCCTTAAATCTACCCCAAGATTCATGAAAACTCTCACCGTCTAGTTGTTGAAAAGTAGATATCTCCAATTTTAGTTTAGCTACTTTAGCGGGTGAAAAATATTTGTTACAGAATTTTCTAACTAAGTCATCCCATGTAACTATACTAGATTCAGGCTCAGAATCAAGCCACTCCAATGCACTATCTCTTAAAGTGTAAGGAAATAGCCGCAAACGAATGTCATCATCGTTTATGCCTTGAAATTGGAAATTTTGGCACATTCTCCCAAATCTTGCAACATGTGCATTGGGGTCCTCGTGTGCCTTTCCAAAAAATTGAAGATTATTACTGAAAAGGTTTATTAAATCTGCTTTTAATTGGAAGTCATTCCTTCCAAAAGGCGGATATAATATACTAGAACGGTTTGCAGTGGCAACAGGAGTCAAGAATTGACCCATAGGAAGGTCTCCTACGTTGTCATCTTGTACATTCTGTTGGTTGTTTTGATTGATTTGCAATGCTGCATTTTGACCAGGAGGTAATGCAGCTGCATTCGGGTTTAGTTCAATGTGTTCCAAAGGATTGATTGGATTGGCCATTTGGTTCAAATTTTGTTGTTTTTGTTTATTATGAATCAAAATACTAAAACTTTAAGGTAAACTAAATCTAAAAGCTAAAAATGCTAGAAATCAAAATAAATAAATAACAAATTAAAATAGTCCCCGGCAACGGCGCCAAAAACTTGTTGGTAAAAATAATCGCAAGTGTACGATATCGCTAACAAGTAATAAAAATGGACTTTTGAGTCCGAGTTGTCGATCCCACGAGGACTATTTAATTCGATATAAATTTACTTCGATTCAATAGAATTCCTAAACTAAAACAAAAATAATTAAGTAAATAAATTGCAAAATAATAAAAGCAAAAACGACAAATAATTGGAAATCACTGAAATAAACAAATCAATTAAAATGAAAATAACAAATTAAACAAAAAACAATTAACGAAAACAAGAAATAAAGTGGTGGATTTTGAACAATTGAATGAATATCGGGACTAACGATTTCGAAATAACGTTCTAGCTTAATTTCTCATCTCAAGTTGTTTTCTAAAATTGTATTTGGTCGAATTCACGCATATATCTAATTTACCTCTCTCGAGTTCAAATTAAACCTATTTAACTAAGTCAACCATGTATCTGTACAGCGGGTCAGAGTTCTCCTTAGCTAAATGCATTAAATTTCCTAGGAATTCATAATTGACCACATGCAACCACAAATTCATATCTCTATCTTTTTGTTGAAATTGCCGAATTTTATTACGTGATCTAATTGTTAACTCACCTCTCGGATTATGAAAACAACCATTAATTCATGAATTGGTGATCAAACAATTCAAGCATTAAACGCAATAATAAAATCAATACATAAATATCAAAACACCAACTTGAGAATTAAAATCAAACAAGAAACATTAAATCTACATCGTCAATCCCGATTATAAAATTTAACTACTCATGTTGTTGAAATAAAAAAAGCAATAAATAACGAAACTTGGAGTTTAAATAATTGCATAATCAGATCAATACAATTACCGAACTCGCTTGCAGATATATATATATATATATATATATATATATATATATATATATATATATATATATATATATATATTTCTCAGCCGCCAACCCTTGTTCTTTGTTCCTAACGGCTCCCAATTCGAATGCAAATCTGAGAGTGGTGATTGGGAATGGATGATTATCAACCGTCCACTACCAATTTTTGCCCCAAGTCTTTCCCTTTTATTCTTTTAATTCCTTCCAGCCGACCAACCACAATTGGTCCTTAATTCTTGTCCCCCCAATTGCCTCTACCTTCTTGTTTAATGTGTATGTATATATATTAGCAAAGAATTTATTCCTCCCAGCTCGGCTGCTCTCTCTCCCTTTCTACTGACCTTTTTTTTTTTTGTTTTTCTCCAAAAGCTGCGTCTTCTTTTAACTCATGGCTCTCCCTCTCTGTAGTCTGCAATATGTGTATAGATATATACACACAAATTAGCCCTAAACCCCAAATCAACTAAATTGTCCATCAAGTTACTCAATTCTTCCATATATGATAAGTTAGTCCTTGAGTCATTTGCACATTCGGTCTTCAACTTTTGAGAGTGTACACTTTAGTCATTTTTCTTCGTTTTATCTCAATATTCGTCCAATTGTTGCATGATTGCTTCAATTCATCACTTTTCTTGATTTTGGGATAAAACCTGAAATAATAATAAATAAACACAAACTAAGTAGAATTTATTCGAGAAAAACAATATAATATCCTAATTTCGATAGATAAATAAGTGTATAAAATACACTTATCAGGCAACTAATTTTCCCCAATTTTTTTTTTGTAATTTTCGTTTTTTTTTTTTTTTTTTTAACTATCAAGAACAACAACAATAAATATAAAGATAGGATTACCAATTTTAAAGCCAAGCTCTGATACCAAATGATGCGAACCCCTTTGGTGATTAAACCAAAAATTCCCACAACAATAATGGATCAACCCAAGAAAGCTAAAATAGGTAATAAATAAGAAATCTTGACCCAAGTTTAACCCAACCAAAATTCAAGGATTGACAAACCCTAGCCCAATGGAGAGATTAAGACAAATACCAAGACTTGTGGAATAAATATCAACACATACACAAGACAAACTCTCAATATATAAGTTGAAATAAATTCCAATAAAAGTTACAAGGAAAGAAAGGATTTACCTCTCTCAAATGCTCTCAATGGAGTCTTCAATGTTCAACCAAAACTAGCTAGGGTTTGGGCTTTACAAAATATATACAAGAAATGAAAAACAACAAGTTTGGTAAATTGCACAAAGAGCCCCGTTTTTTCCATTCGGAGGACTTTCGGTCGACCGAAAGTTAATTTCGGTCGACCGAACTTATTTCGGTCGACCAAAGGGCAGTTTCGGTCGTACGTTGGTCATCCGAAACTGCCTGCAGCTGAGTCTCAAAATTCTGCAGAGTTTCGGTCGACCGAAGGAAACTTTCGGTCGACCGAAAGTTCCTGATCTTCCAAAATTAGGTAATTGACCTCGATCTTGCTCTCTTCCATGGGAACTTGATTTCGGAGCTTGAAAATGAGTCTCGCCATCGACTCTTGGACCTCTTTAGCCTTTGATCTTGTCATGGGCCCCACCGGTATTCGGAACGAGGGTTGATCTGTTTGACTTTGACTCGATTGACTCCCTGGATTCTCATCACAACTGCTGCTAATGGTTCCATTACCAAACATGTCCAAAGTTTTCTCTCTATTACTTCAAGAAGAAAGTCAGATGGAGCTCACAAATTCTGTTGGATATAATGAAACTCATGCTTTGATGGCAAAGAAATTCAACCAACAGAATTATCAACCAAAATCCTTCATGGACAAACCAAAGAAATCTGCTTCACAGTGTAGTTATTGTGGCAACAATGGTCACACAGCTGAAAAGTGTTTCCAACTTCATGCTTTTCCTCCTAGCTAGAATGGACCAATAGGGAAAAGACACGTAGCTTCTGCTCATGCTACCATCACAACTCTAAAGGTCTTTAATCAAGATAATAATAAGAAACAGAGTTCTTGTTTCGCTCTATAGGATTTTAATAAAGTAAAGGCACTTGCAAATTCATCCCATCCAAACTCTTCCAACCAAAGTAGTGTTCAACCAGCTATTAATCTTGTCACTGCTTCTCATTTTTCTAGTAAGGTGTAATCTATTTTCTTGTAACTCTGTTACTTCTAAACCAAAAACCAATTCATCTTGGATTCTTGATACGGGTGCAACAGATCATATGATATGTTCACCACTCTTATATTGCTCTGCAAGAAAACCAATTCATGCATCTATAAACCTTCCTAATGGGATCATAGTTCCAGCCACTCACACGTGCACTATATGCCTCTCAGGTTCTTTGTTTTTACATAATGTCTTGTGTGTTTCCCATTTTTCTTTCAATCTATTGTCTGTTTCAAAGCTCACCAGACATTCAAACCCTTCTCTCACTTTTACTGCTTCTCATTGCCTTTTACAGGACCAATCAATGAAGAAGATGATTGGGATTGCTCTTGAGAATGAAGGACTTTACCACTTGACTCAAACTTCACCAAAAATCAGTGAATCCCCTCAGTCTTGTTCTGTTTCTCTAACATTATTTTCTAGTCACAAACAATTAGATATATGGCATTGTAGATTAGGACATGTATCCAATTCAAGATTACATTCCCTCTAAAAGATAGATTCTGAAATTACATTTGATTGTAGAAATGTTTGTGGCATATGTCCTCTAGCAAAGCAAAGAAGACTTTATTTTTCTGTATCAAAAATTTATTCTAATAAAAGTTTTGATTTGATCTGCTGCGATATATGGGGACCTTTCAGCACAGCCTCCTATTCATTGTTGGGTAATTGCCTCAAATTTCCAAAGTTGGAGGGCTTTAATTGTAATTGGAGAATAAGTTTTGTAATTCAACTGGATTAGGATACAAATCCTAATGGAAAGTAAATTATAAAATTTGTTGATATTGATTACGTGTCCTAGGTGGATTAAATCTTTAGAAGGGCAATTGATCAAGGGAACCAATTCCACAGTTCATGTAGAAGTGAATTGCAGTCATGACGTGATTTGTTCTATATAAATACACGTATTATTCTCCTTTGTTGTATAGCACATTGACTATAAAGTATTGTGAGGAAAAATGTAGTCTAGCATCTTTGTGGGTTGTACAAAGAAGTAGAAATTGGTAGATGTGGTAAAATTTGGTTATTTTTCCTACAATACTTGGGGGGGGGGTTTGGTGAGTGCAAAGTCTATATAATTGTAACAATTTATTATATAGTGAAAAGCTTTGGCGGTCAGTAAATTTTGTGTTGTTGTTTTATTTTCTTGTTGGCTCAATTATTTCTTGAACATCAAAAACTCCTGTGAGATTAATTAGAGAGAAAATTTGTGTATAATTCCCAACAATTCTGGTTTCAAATACTTCTTAACTATAGTTGATGAATTCACAAGGTGTACTTGGGTATACATGATTAATGCTAAGTCAGAAGTGCAATCCTTAATCAAGATCTTCTGCAAAATGGTAGCCAACCAATTCTCTTCCTCTGTCAAAATCCTAAGGTCTGATAATGGACTAGACTTTTCTCTCACCAAATTCTATCATAAATATGGTATTTTACACCAAAGAAGTTGTGTAGAGACTCCACAAAAAAATTGTGTTGTGGAGAGAAAACATCAACACCTACTGAACACTGTTAGAACATATGTTCCAAGCAAATCTGCCATTAACTTTTTGGAGTGATTGTGTACTCACTGTAGCACACATAATCAACAGACTTCCTACTCCTTTACTCCAAAACAAGACTCCTTTTGAACAACTATTCAACAAAACACCAAACATTTCCCATTTAAAGGTTTTTGGCTACCTTTGTTTTGCCTCTACTTTGACAAACCACGGACATAAATTCGATTCCAGAGCCACAAAATGTATATTCCTGGGATATCCTTCTGACATTAAGGTTATAAGCTCATGGACCTGCATACCAATAATATATTTGTTTCTAGAAACGTTACATTCCATAAAACAAATTTTCCCTTTCAAATGTTACCAAAAAATACCGAAGCTCACGTTTTTATGTTTCCCATTTCATAAACCTTCTCAGACCCAATTCATATCAGATCATCCTTCAATCAAAATGAAGAACCTGAGCCATCTCTTATCAACTCTACTCCCCTCTTTGAACCTCATACACATATTGAATCAAAGTCACCAATATTCTCTTCTACATCCAATATTGATCCATCTACTCCCACATCTGATTCAGCTTATCCAGAAGAACTACAGTTCAGAAAGTCAACCAGAATCAAACAACCACCCTCTTATTTACAGGATTTTTATTGTGGTAACGTTTCTTCATTTCAAAGTGCAGCTCAAACGTCTACTTCAACGTACTGCTCTCCAACAAAAGGTATTCTTTATCCCCTGCATCATAGCCTTTTTAGCCGCTATCACAAACTCAGTAGAACCCAAAACATGCATACAAGCTTCTAAATTACCTGAATGGCAAGCTGCCATGAATAATGAAATTCATGCTCTGGAACTAAACAAAACTTGGGAGCTTGTTACTATTCCTAAAAATAAAAAGATCATTGGTTGTAAATATGTATTCAAAGTGAAATATAAAGTTGATGGGACTGTTGAAAGATATAAAGCTAGATTAGTGGTAAAAGGGTATACTCAACAAGAAAGGCTAGATTTTTTTGATACTTTCTCCCATGTGGCCAAGATCACTTCTATTAGATTGGTACTTGCAATAGTAGTGGTCAAGAAATGGCATCTCCCTCAACTAGATGTTAATAATGCATTTCTACATGGAGATTTACATGAAGAGGTATACATGGATTTACCCCCTGGATTAGCGGAGAATAGAAAGTATGTAGACTTTTGAAGAGCCTTTATGGCCTCAAACATGCCTCTCGGCAATGGTTTACCAAGCTATCTAATGCCCTCATTTCCTACGATTTTATGCAAGGTAATTCTGACTGCTCCTTGTTTGTAAAGAAATCTGACAGTTTTTTTATGGTCTTATTAGTTTATGTGGACGATGTGCTACTGGCAAATGATAATATTCTTGAAATTGATCGTTTGAAGACTTTTTTACATGAAAAGTCCACCAATTAAGGACTTAGGATAGCTAAAATATTTTATTGGTTTGGAAGTTACAAGATCCAAAAATGGTATTTCATTATGCTAACGAAAATATGTACTTGATATACTTGAGGATACTGATTCAACTAGATCTAACCAGCTGCCTTTCCAATGGAGTCTAATCTCAAATTACCAACTAATGACACAAATTTATTTCACGATCCATCAAGTTACAACTCATTAGAAAATTACTTTACCTAACTCTTACTAGACCTGATTTAGCCTATTCTGTCCAAGTACTCAACCAATTTCTGGCAAAACCTGCTGTCTGTCATTATCAAGCAACGGGTTTTGAGGTATCTAAAGGCCACACCAGGCCAAGGTCTTTTCTTTCCATCCTCTTCAGATTACATTTAAAAGGTTTTTCAGATAGTGATTGGGCAGGTTGTGTGGATACCCAAAGAAGTGTGACTGGTTTTGCAATTTTTCTTGGAAACTCATTGATTTCATGGAAATCAAAGAAATAGGTTACCATCAGTCGTTCATCTGCAGAGGCTGAGTATCGGGCTCTTGCAACAACAATGTGTGAAATTCAATGGCTTTTATATGCTTTACAAGATCTTGATATCAATCATGCACAACCAGATTTGTTATATACTGATAGTAAATCAGCCATGGCCATTGCTACAAATCGGTTCAACATGAAAGAACGAAGCATATACAAATTGATTGTCACCTCATCAGAGAAAAATTACAGAAGCAAGTCATTAAACTCTTCTTTATTCCATCACGATTACAATTAGCCGACATCTTTACAAAACCACTCGGTTCTCTACCTTTCCATCATAATCTTTGCAAGATGAACATCATTAATATCCATGTTCATCTTAAGGGGGGTGTTGGAGTGTTACATCACACATTGAAAGTATGGAATTGAAGCAAAAAGAATAACAGCTCAAACGAGAAAAAGAGTTAGTTAGAGGAGTTAGTTGGGTAGAAAATTAGTTATTTTTAGTTGGTTAATTTTTGTTTCTTTCTGTTAGAATCATGTATTATAAATACAGCTCAATTTCTGATGAAAATCAATTATTCACTTCAATACAAATTATAGCAACTTTGCAACTCTTCTGTGTCTTCGTTTCTATTTCTCAACAGTATTAGTGCAAGGATTAAAGAGCTCCTAAAATTCAATTTGATTACTAGTTCCGGAGATTGGATTATTTGTTTCACTTAAATCAGAAACATAAAATTCTTGATTCAATTAGTCTCTGTTCTTTAATGCAATAATAAAAATTTTGTAAACTAATATATAAACAATACAAATTCCCAAAATCATTTTTTTACTACACACATTTTCTCTCTCCAACCAGCCAAAATTTTCCGTGCATGACATGATAAAGGCATAAAGCCATGGCAGATCTCACAGTGGAGCTACCAAAGGAGGTGTTCAAAGGGATAGCATGATCCATATTCATTTATTATAAACTCATTCTCTGTTCCGATCAAAGTGTCTTTTGGTTTATAAACCAATTTATAATCCATATAATTTCTCAAACCACTTTTTAACCCTACATCTTTTCTCTCTTCAAATTTTAACTCTACATCTTACCTCGAAAATTGGAAAAATCTGGTTTATAAACCACTCCTCTGATTCGAACAAAGACTCAGTTTTGAGTGTTAGGATCTGATAAGTGCATTTTATGCACTTATTTATATGCTTAAATTAAGATTTTATATAGTCGTTTGAGAGTAAATGCGACTAATTTATCTATCACTTGTATATATTTCAGTTTTATCCCGAAATCGAGAGAGTGAAGTAATTGGAGAAAATAATGAACAAAAATGAAGGAAATTGGACCAAAAGTGAGCAAAGCAAGAGTACTGGATGCAAAACATGGATAAAGAAGGAGATCAGTGGAAGAAATTCAAATAACAAATGAGGAATTGAAAAATCAAAAGAAGAAAAGATGAAATCAAAGAGTTTAGGAAGTATAAGGACCAAACTGCTTCAATCAGAAGATGGGGACTTGAGGTGAAATAAAAATATGAGGACTAAGTTGCAGAAATTAAAAGATGAAAATTGCTACCCGACGTTACAATCGTGCGGCCGCAAGGTAGTCCCGACTGGGCCACTGGTAGGTTTTTTTACGCGAATTCTGATAAAGTTCAGCCCTTTTTCGCCTAGGTCGGGTGGATAGATATAAATAGAACATGTTGCACGAATTTTGGAGCCTCTCTTGACCTAATACATTCAACTGCATATACAAGTTTGGAGTAAGGAATTCGTTGAAGATTCTTCATCAAAATCTTGATTTTTGCATATTCTAGGTGATAGAGTATTTTTATATTTGTGATTTGATATTAACAATGTATCTAGGCTAAATTTCTATAGTGTTGGGATTATGATGAAGTCTTAGTGTAGCGACCGAGAAATTTTCAAACTTAAAAGACTTGTTTTACCAAACTTGTCGCTACGACTCTCCAACCTCAACGATTATTATTCAAAACCAGCGCTCTCGTCTAGTCATATTAATTATTTTAAGGTTCTAAGAAAAGAAATTTAAATTCGTTTAAATCTTTAAGTCCAAATTTCGACTTTAAACTTGTCCCAGTTTCATTCTTTATTTTAAAGTTCAATGGGGTAGACATGGTACTGATGAAACTACCTGAGAAAAAGAATCCAAATATTTTGAATCAAGAAAGTTTTAAATTCGAGGACGAAATTATTTTAAGGAGGTAGGGTTGTAGCGACCGAGAATTTGTTCGTGACTTATTTAAATATTATTTAAAATTTGTCGCTACGACTTTGCCCATTTATTTTTAAACACATTTTCGTCTAGCTATTTTAAGTGAAATTAAATTTATTTTGAATTAAATATTAGTCAAATTTCAAATTTTATTAAATGATGTCCCAAGTCCATTATTTTATTTTTGAAAGTCCAATTTTCAATAAATTGAATTCAAATTATTTCAAGTCCAAATTTTAAATTTATTTTAAATCCAAACTATTTTAGCCCAAATATTATTGCCAATCATTCAAGCACAATTTCTATTTATTTTGGATCCAATTTATCGTTTTCTAGTTCAAAGTTTCCAACTCTATTATCTCGCCCCATTTTAATTCCAATCCATAAATCCTCCCTTATTCCATTTCAAATAACCAATTCAATTTAACACCATTTCTTCCTATTTCTTCTTCACACGTTTTCCCTTCAATTTGGTTGATTCTAAATTTCCATAATTCCTTCCTCAATCATCAAGATCAGCTCCAACCTACCATCTCTTACCATTTCCCTATATGGACACAACCATGATCACTCCTCATTCAACCATAAATCTCTCGGCAAATTCCCTCATTATAGCCTAAAACCAAAAATGCCACAAATTTACCAAAACATGATGCACAGTTCACAGAATATACACTCCTATTCCTCCCCTCCATCTCGAACTCAGCCATACTGCAAAGCCACATCACCACTGCCCAGCCACCGTAATCACCAACTTCAAGCCGGCCACTGCCTTCCGTCATAACCATCAACTGCCGCCACTCAAACCATCACAAGCCAAGCAACAACCAAACCACTACCTAAACCAACAAACCCGTGGTTTCAGCAGCTCCATCATCACCATCTGAACACCTCTACAGCCAATCCACCTTCATTCACACCTGCAGCGTCACCATCCACGGACAATACACCATCAAAACCACCTAAACCGCAATTACTACCAAAACCACCATCACCATCAACGCACACACCACCAAGCTGCATCACCACTGTCAAGCTACCCAAACCAATTCACCAAAACAATCGACCGTCAATACAGTCACCACCACTCTGCCTCTTTCCAAGATCGATCACCACCACCAGAAACTGCCATTACCAAAACCAACTGCAAATCGCAACTCCAAACCGACCACTGCCATCCACCAAGTCGCGGCCAACCCCAACCTAAATCAAAACCCAAAATCATGAATAAGACATAACCCATATCCTTACCTCCACTGTTGAGCCAGTTCACCGGAGATTTCACCGGAAAATCGCGAAAGAAACTTCGCACAAAGCCTCGGTTTAACCATTGATTTCGCACACATCTCGCACCAAACTCCCTCAAACTGGAAACCTCACCTTGGTCGCCTATTGCCGCCACCCTGCGGCGGCGTTCCGCCGGTCAATCGCCGGTTGTAGCGCCGGCAGTGGATCGAAGAAGGGGCGTCGCCCCTTCTCTGTTTTCTCGTCTCTCTCTCACTCTAAGGAGAAAAGATATTTGATATTAATATGTATATATTATATGTATATGTATATATTATTTTTAAAATTTGACCTTTTAGTCCCCTAAAATATTAAACTTATTCATTTTAGTCCACAAGTTTTAAAATGATCATTTCTGCCCTAAATTTAAAAAGTTATTATTTTAACCCCTAAGTATCAAACCCACTTTATTTCAGTCCCTGCTGACTTAATTCATTTGATTTTAAGCCCAAGTTTTAAAAGATTTACATTTTAATCCTCAAATGTTTAAAAGCAATTATTTAAGCCCCATATTTTAAAGTCTTTTGACTTTATTCATATTGATTTAAAATGATATATATATATATATATATATATATATATATATATATATATATATATATATATATATATGTATATTTATAAATCTCAAACTTTCAAAAGTATTCATTTTAGTCCCTCAACTTTCAAAAGTACACATTTTAGTCCCTCAACTTTCAAAGTATTCATTTTAGTCCCTCAACTTTCAAATCATAAATTTCAGTCCTCAAATTGTAATTTATCATTTTTTAAACTATCAATTTCTAAAGACTAATTTAAATTATGGGCTAGACGAAGCGTACGGAGAATTAAAGAATTTGAAGTCATTTCCCGCTCAACTTTTGCACTCGTCGGATTTAAGGTAGACTCGCCCCCACTAATTGATTTATATTATAATTGCATGTATTATGTGGATTTGTGTGATTTTATGCTTAATTGCATGAGAAAAGAATATCTCTTTTGAGATAAAGAATTTATGTTATGCTGGGCATAACTTATCTGCTAGCCAAGAAAAGAAAAGAATGTGTTCATTTGCGTTCACTATGTGATGCTTATGAATAAGAAAAGAATGTCACTACATTATTTGCATAATTACTTGTTCAATTACCTTGTAGATTAATTATTGGCGATGAGTCTACTGAGTATTTCATTTTGAAATGCTTAACCCGTTATTTTAACATTTTTGCAGATTTCGGAGACGGTGGCGAGTGATGGATAATGACGGCAAATTACAAATTGATATTTTTTTAAAAGTCGTGAACTTTGAAATAATTATTTCATTTTATCAAGAAATGTCATTTTTATAAATTTGTACGAAAATACATATTCCATTTGAATTATCGCTAAACTTTTATTCCATAAATGCGATATTCAATATTTAGCCATTTTCCGCAACAAAGTTTATTCAAGAATTTAGAAAAGTGACGTTCCCGCGCTCCTCGAAATTCGGGGCGTTACACTTAGAATCTTATTTTATGCTTTGGTTTGTTTAATTTTATGATAATTGGTATTTTGAGTAATTGATTCGTACTTAATTTCATCTATAATTTTGATGCATGAATTATATGATGTTTGTGATAACTTTCTATGTTCGAAAGAGTATAATTTTTCTAGATTTGAATCAATTGCCATAGGGTTCGATAGGGATAGAAATATACCACTATGCCCTATGTGATCTTTTCATATTCATGAATGTTTAATGTTTTTCTAAATATTTGCATTCATCATAGAAATATAGTTGGATTGTAATTGAAAAAAGGCTTAATTCTTGTTCGAAAGAGAGTTTTAGGTATTATAGGAGCATTGATCTTCAATAATATACCTTATCATAGATTATTCAAACTACGTGTGAAATATCGATACTAAGATGGATTCTAGATCCTAACACTTCATTCACATATACTTGTTAAACAAATCTTGCATTCCCATTTAGTTGGTTTAATTTAACAATTTTAGATTTATTCGATAATTTAATCCAATTATTGAGGAAATTTTATAAACCACTTTGTTTTTACTTGTTTAGGTTAAAATTAATAATTTAAGAAAATAAGTGTACTCAATCTCTGCGGGAACGACATTCGAACTCAATTCCATTTTATTACACTTGCGGTACATGATTAATGCAATCCCTTTGGAAGTCTCATTTAGTTGCTGTAATTACCAACCACCTCTGTGTGTGTTTCGACTTAATAACAGTACAGTAATTCTATAGAATGAAAATGCTTTGGACGAGTTTTTAAGATGGAGAGAGACTTTCGATCCGCAATAAAATTGGGTTTGGCTGAATAGTTACTCACTCCACTCCACTCTGTTCAGTTAAATTTCTAGATTTACATAACATCTAAACTGCAACTGCCATGTGACAACTGACACGTTATTTTTTGGTGTGCCCGTCCCTCTTCTAACACGATCAACTAAAACTTCATTTTGTTTTTCATTTGTAAATGGCCAATATTTATTGCTCTGACTAAAGCAACTTCTCTAAATACTCATTGAAAATAATCTAACCAATATTCAAGAATGATCAGTTACAGGTAACGGCCAACGGGAGAGGCTTCTGATATGATAATGGACATGCAAAAATAGGGAGGAAGAAACAGGCAACACTATAATGATGTTGGATATTTTATTTTGACTCAAATTATTTAAATAAAAGGAACAAGGTAAATTGAATTTATGGGCTTTTGTGAATGGGTAAAAAGCCATTAGGGCATGTCTAGGGACGAATTAAGAATCGAATATGAAAGAGAAAATACAAAAACAACCAAAAAATAATAAAAATTAAAGGGACCAACCCTATTTTTCACCTTGAATTGGTCAAAATATGCAGAATTTCTTACTTTTCATGGATGATTGATCCAATAGCTGGAATCTAAGGCTGACTGATATTGCACACCATTATTCTATTTTTTCTCGTTTTAATTTCAAATTTAAACGTTTCAAAAAAAAAAAAAAGACTTTCCAAAAGATGGTAGATAAATGAAAATAAAAATAATATAGAATGAACAAATAATACTCATCCACCAAAGCCTATAAATTCAATTTACCTTTTTCCTTTTATTTAAATAATACATTGAGTCAAAGTCAAATACCCAACAATATCACCCTTTGACCTAAATTCTTGATCACATCTTCATTCAATTGTAGTGTACATAATCAAATTCAAAGCATCTCAATTTGACTTCTTCTCATTGCCATCACTAATCACAGTACTTGTGTTGGCCACATCAAAATCTTTAATAACAGTGAAAGACTTGATTGTGTGTCTCGATCATCATAGCTCCACATCCATGTAGTGATGGCAATGGCTCGGCTCAGCCCTTTAAGCTCGTTGCTCGGCTCGTCTTAGCAACGAAACAAGGCTCGGCTCGGCTCGTCACTCAAGGGTCAAGCTCGGCTTGGCCTTTGAGCTCGCGGCTCGTACATAACTTTTTTTTTTCATTAAAATTGACATTTTATTTCAAAAAAACACGAGCCCAGCTCGTGGGCTCGGCTCGTGGCTCGTGTTTCACGAGCCGTCCATGAATAACGAGCAGATCCGTGCTCAACTCGTTTTTTTATTTGCTTGTTTGGCTCGTGTTCGAGCTCGTGAGTTGAACGAGCCGAGCCGCTCGTGACTCGTGATTTGCCGAGCTGTCGAGCGGCTCGGCCCGTTTGCCATCTCTACATCCACGTGACTTGGTCACCACAACTCAACATTGGTATTACTATTCGATGTGACTCGATTACCACAACTCTTTTTTTAACTCGATCACCACTACAGCTTCAACTCGAGGTCAATCCATCACCACAATTCCACCTCAAACAGATAAATGTCATCGTCAAAATTATAGTGTCTAAACTATGAGCTCTGATAACACCATTGGGAAAAATCATTGTCTATCCAAATCTCTTATACCACTTGTTGAAAAAAATAATCAACTCTCCAGCCATACATAGCAGCAAACACAAAACACAAAATAATGGGATAAAAGAAAAAACAAGTATTTTAGCGTTCCTCAGCTAACCGTCAACGACTATCGGAGAAGAACATTTTTATTTAAAATTTTGTTCGTAGTAATAACATCAAAGAACATTGCTAAATGCAAAATACGTAAAGTTTTGGCAACGTTCATCGAACGTTGCAAAAGACCACATGTTAAAAGTTTTAGCAACGTTTGAAAAATGTTTCCTAAAGAGTAACTTTTTAACAAAGTTCAATAAACACAAAAAAAAATTGTGAAATACGTAAACTTTTAGCAACATTCACAGAACGCTGCAAAAGGCAACATATTAGTAGTTTCAACAACATTCAACGAACGTTACTATAAAATCAACTTTTAACAACACTCAATAAACGTTGCGAAAAATGCAAAATATGTATTTTTTTTTGGGAATATGCAATGAACGTTGTAAAATGGTACATTAGCAACATTCATTAAAAGAATGTTGCCAAAAATCAATTTAGTTAATCAATGACAATATACACTTAATGTTGTGATAGACCCATCTTAACAACACGCAATTAATGAATATTATCTTTTGCATATTGCAAAGGTCATTTTTGTTGTAGTGTGTTAACTAGCATTATTAGTGATAGAATGTCAACTTAGTTATTACTAGTTGTCCAAACGTATTTTGCATGTTAATTGTCCATATGAAATAATTTTTAGAAATTATGTCTAGCAAATATTTCTAGTTTTTCTCAAGAAAATTAGTCAAGATTGCAAGACAAATAGAATTAAGAAGATTCAATAATTTTTAAATATAAACAAAATTTTTGAGACCATATTTTACTCTCTCAATCAAAATCTTGATTAGACTCACTTATTTGATAAAATCAAATATGAGCTTAACGTTGAGAACAAAGCCGATAATATTTGAAAATAAATTATAGGTTTTATTTATATAATATTTGAAATATTATAAAAAGAGAAAAAAAAAGTTGTCAATGAATATTTAATACCAAGTATTCTTCATTCATAGCAAAGTTTGAGATTTGTGAGAATTCAATAATGCATAAATTTGATAATTTCAGTGACATGTCAATGTCAATATCAATCTCATCGATTTTATTGTTTGTCTCAAGTTGATTTCAATTTCATCTTACACACTTGGAAATGTATAATTATTATTAGTCTAATTTTTCATGATATAGTCGTTATATTTTCTCATTTTGAAGTGTGGGAGTAAAATTTTCAATTGTGATCCAAATAGTATTGCGATATTCTAGTACTTTATAAGTATTAAAAAAGACAAGATTTTTGTTTAATATTGAAAAATTATTAAATAAATATAGACAAATACATGGGAAATATCACATTTTCATTAATAAAAACCCAAAATAAGTTTTAAAAGTTCATATAGGTGGAATTCTATACAGATATTGAAAATTCTTATATTTCAATCTTCATCATATGTGAACAAATTTCGTAGCATCAGCCAACATATGGTTAATACTTTTATTTGTTGACAAAACTCGATTTATCTAAAATCCAAATTTGAGAGAAATGATGACTCAAAAAATGTTCAGCAAAATATTAGATTAGACTTTAAACACCATTTGAATTTATAATGAGCTATATTGTGTTATATTATATGTTGTATTAAATTCATTTTAGTGTAACAAAAATACTTAGTTATTAATGGTTCTTGTAATTATAGACTTGTTAATGAAAATTACTAGTTGAGTTATATGTAACTTAAATGTACTTCCTCCGTCTCATTTATATAGGCTGGTTTGACTTTTCACGCAAATTAAGAAAATATATTTAATGTCATTGAAAATGTAATTTTTGTAAAGAAAATTCTCAACATAGCCTTATTTAAGTATCAAAACCATTATTATTAGAATTAATAAATAGGAGTACATTAGTAAACAAAACAAAATAAATATTTCTCAATAAAGAAACAAGTATATATAATTGGGATAAGAGAAAAAGGAAATGCAACCTATATAAATGGGACAGAGGGAGTATTAGATTGAAGATTATATTGTATGTCATTTTGGTTATAGAGTGGGGATCGTAGATATTCTTATTGAATTAATAACATTGTTGACAAATTTAAAAAAATAATAGAATATTAAAAATATAATTCAAAAAATATATTATTCATATTTCGGTAACATGACTCTTTAACTAATAGGAGGAAAAAGAAAAGTTACGTTGTATTAGAAATTATGAAGCAAGTATTTGGTAAATAAAATAAATTAGTTTATAAAGTACACAATTTTCTAAACCACTTTTTAAACACAAATATTTTCTCTCTCCAATTTTTAACAACTACTTTTTACCCAAAAATCATAAATAAATCATTTTATAAACCATGCAGCGTTACCAAATAGAGGCTAAATAAGTTTTGAATATCTTTAATACTTCTTCCGTCTCATGAAGAAACGCTTTCTCCTATTTTCATATAAATTAAGAAATTGTCAATTAATGTAGTGGGAAATATAAAATTTTCTTAAATTTTACTAATATATCCCTACATTAAATAACGTAATAAATATAATTATTTTATATTTGTTGATAACAATGAATATTAAATAAGGACATATTAGAAAAACTTAAAAATATGTTGACTTTTAATAAGGAAAGTGACATATAATTTGGAACGAACATATAAGGAACACACGCCTATTTTCACGGGACGGATGAAGTATTTTGATTGTTCGTATCATTTTTTTTTTCAATTTCTGTCATTAGTTGTGATTTCACGTTGTAGACTGATTTATGCGAAACTTAACTGTTTGATTTTCATTTTTTGAGGATTGATTTTTTAGAATATGTTGTTAAAAGTAGTATGAAAAATTGAAAAAATAATTTTTTAAAAATAATTTGTGATTGAGAATGAATGTTCAGAAATTGTTTCTTGAAAAACCAATTTCATACGGGTAAGTTATAAAACATTATGTCTGTGAGTTAAACAATTGCGCATTTTTTATAAATTGAGATGTATAGATGATTTGATGAGATTCGAAGCGCGGAAGAAACGCTGGAAAGTTCCGAACCCAGGTTGTGGATGGACGGTGGAATCTTGACCCAATATTCACAACGCGATGGCTCGACGATGCGTAATAAAGAACCAAGACTTTCGAAACGCCACAAGGAATTGCCCAGTCTCCTTGATAAGTTTCTAGTTTTGAACGCCACAAATACTCTCGCGAATATTTGATAAGTTCGATATTTGAACGCCACAAGATAATCAATCTTGATAAGTTCGGATTTGTAATGTGAATCCACACATTAAACAATTGAAAAACATTCAATCTTTTTTATACAATCATCAAAGTCTTTTGTTAATATTACAATGAAGACACCTTTATATAGCCTACCAGAATAAAAATCCTAGTCTACTTAGAAAACTAAATAAAATCTAATCTAATTAGGGAATAGATAAAATCTCTCATAATGAAGTCATCATTTAATTGGAAACAATAATAAAGACAAAGTAAATATAATCCTATAATTATGGAAATATAGTAAATTTCTGTCTGCATCATTGATTTGCCAATTTGAAGCCCGAAACTATGGAATTTGGCCTAAAATAAATGGGCTCAAGGGCTTTATCCCATGAGTCTTTCTCAGTGACCTGTTTCTACTCGAAAAACATATATTATCCATCCAATCTCGACATGGTTGACTGGACTGCACTTTTATTTGGCTTGAATATTTAACTTTCTGTCAAGCCTGCTATGACTCCGATTGTCGCGGGTCCGGAACACATCATACCCTCCTTCTTTAGGATGATTCGTCCCGAATCATAGCTTTATTCATGTTGTTTCACTTCACCTCCTGGATCAAACGGAAAATTTCTCCTGCCATTGCACATGATCAACCAAAAATATTCTGCAATGGGGGTCACGTGAATGACTTGAATTTGAAATACCTTTGGACATTGGTGGTGTTGCCCAAATTTCCACGTACCATTAACCTGCAAGAAAGAATTAAATAGAATGGGGAGGGGAATGTTAGTTTCGTGAGGTACAAGGAATGGATCCTTGTATTCATGAATTATCACCATCTCCAATTCTTCTTTAAGAACCACGAGGTCCTCCTCTTCACCTCGTTCTTCCTTTGCATCTCCAATCACATTTTCAAAATTTTTACTCTCAAATTAAACAACATCTCCTATCTCCACACTTTTATCACCATACTCGTGCACTACCTCATCACTATCCAAATTTGGATCTCCCAATTCAACGCTCAAATCTTGAACTTCCCCCCTCAACCCCCAATTCATTCCTCTCATCATCAACAATTTCACTCTTAATCACTTCCTCACTACCCAACTCCACATTTTCCTCATCAAATTTTGGAGTTTGATTATCCGTTTTTAATTTCAACTCTCCCTCCTTCTTATCAATACCCTTATCTCCACGATGCCTCCTATTACACCACTTTTCACTCTCCTTCCTTACCCTCCATGAATCTTCTAGTGCTTCCTCTAATGTCAATCCATATAGTACGCATGTTTTCCCTTTCTTAAGGAATTTGTATATGTGCATACTCTTATCATAAACAGCCTCCCTCCTACGTCTCCATGGTTTTCCCAATAAAATATGATAAGATTTTAATGGCACTACATCACACCATACATCATCACTATATATTCCCTGGGAAATAGGTACAAGAACTTGTTTGGTTACTTTGAAATTCCCAAACTCCCTCATCCACGTCATCCTATAAGGTTTATAGTGTGGTTCTAGGGGTAATCCTAATTTTTCAACCGCGGTGCTACTAACGAAATTAGTAAAGCACTTTCCATCAATCGCCAAACTGCAGCTCTTATGATCCACATAACATCTAGTTTGGAATAAAGAGCCCGGATCATAATCTATTATGTGACGTTAAAAAATTTTCAAGAATGAAGAGAATTTAGACATCAAATAGCAAGAACGACTTTTATTGACTTGGAAGGAAATGAATACCAAGAAATTTAAAGAAACTCAAGAAAGTGGTTCTTGAATTTGGAATAACTATTTTTTTTTTTTTTTTTTTTGGGATAATGAATTTTCGGAATTAAATAAAAAATAAAAATAATTTTTTTTTAATAAATCCTAAAATTCGACACGAACGCAACAAAACAAACGGAACTTAATTCGAATAAGAATTAAGCAAAACAAACACTTTTGAATTTTTGTTAGTTTTTTATATGGATCAAACTGGAAAAAAATTTACTGGCACGAAGAACACTGAAGAAAAGAAAGACTCAACAACAAAATATGGATAATTCTTATGACAGACTCGATGATAAACATAAGAATTAAACTGGATAGAAAAACATGAATTCAGAGTCTAGCTCTGATACCAGATGATGAGATTCGAAGCGCGGAAGAAACGCCGGAAAGTTCCGAACCCAGGTTGTAGATGGACGGTGGAATCTTGACCCGATATTCACGACGCGATGGCTCGATGATGTGGAATAAAGAACCAAGACTTTCGAAACGCCACAAGGAATTGCCCAGTCTCTTTGATAAGTTTCTGGTTTTGAACGCCACAAATACTCTCGCGAATATTTGATAAGTTCGATATTTGAATGCCACAAGATAATCAATATTGATAAGTTCGGGTTTGTAATGTGAATCCACACATTAAACAGTTGAAAAGCATTCAATCTTTTTTATTCAATCATCAAAGTCTTTTGTTAATATTACAATGAAGACGCCTTTATATAGGCTACCAGAATAAAAATCCTAATCTACTTAGAAAACTAAATAAAATCTAATCTAATTAGGTAATAGATAAAATCTCTCATAATGGAGTCCTCATTTAATTGGAAACAATAATAAATACAAAGTAAATATAATCCTATAATTAGGGAAATATAGTAAATTTCCGTCTGCATCATTGATTTGCCAATTTGAAGCCCGAAACGATGGAATTTGGCCTGAAATAAATGGGCTCAAGGGCTTCAGCCCATGAGTTTTGCTCAGTGACATGTTTCTACTCGAAAAACATATATTATCCATCCAATTCCGACATGGTTGACTGGACTGCAGTTTTATTTGGCTTGAATATTTAACTTTCTGTCAAACCTGTTATGACTCCGATTGTCGCGGGCCCGGAACACATCATGATTTCTTGGTATATAAAATTAAATGTATTTGCAATATGTATTCAGTAAAATTTAATTAAAACTAATATTTTCATACTGTTTAATTTGTTTTATTCATTTAAATATATGACCAATGCATTGTTATATTAAAGTAAATATAAAATGAAATTAAAATTTTTTTTTAATGTATTTAAATATTCCAACCACATGTATTAACTCTTTTTGGTTATTGAAGGATTTTTTTTTTCTCAACTGGTAAAAAAAATTGCCTCATATCAGGTACCATTTATTGAAAACTTCAACCTTATTAAAACTCATTTTCAACCAAAATTCTATTAATAAAATAATTTAATATAAATTTTTTAAAAAAAATCTATTTTTTATCAACTTATTCTCCCAAAATCTACTATTACAAACTACATTATTTGAAATAACGGGTCTCAACTAGGGACTAAAGTACACATTCTCCAAAAATCATTCTTATAAAACTCATTTTATAAATAATGAGGGACCAAACAAGAAAAAAATATGTTCATAAGAGAAAAATGTAATACATAAAGGGAGAGTACTTCCCAAAGACAGATATTGACCCGTTTTTTCGTCTAAAAAATATTTCCTAAAATGGTAAATGGTATTAATTAACTATTTATTATTCATTTTGGACAAAATTCAGATTTAATATAATCCAATTGAATGCAAATTTTTAAATGGCTACGTTTTCAGGTCCCAAGATTTATAGTTCACCTTCCACTTTTGAAAATCAATTATAATTTATTTTTTAAAATTCGTAAAAATATATAAAAAAAATTGTTAATATCGCATAAAAAGATTTTATTTAAAAATAGAAAATGAAAAAGGATGAAATATGAGCGTTCATCGATCTATTTTTTTCTTTTATTTTTTAAAAAAAAATTATGAGCGTATATTACAAATATATCTTTTTTTTTTACTTATTACAAATTCTATTTAAATGTAATTTAAGCTTTAAATTAATTTAAATTACAATATTTAAAGAAGTTTCTTGGAACGGTAAACATACTAACTGTAAAAAAAAAAAAAAAAAAAATTAAGGTATGTGTAACCGTACATTTTTTGTATTTAATTGCCTTTCTTTGTTTCTCCTTTTTGCCTCAGTTTGATGATACTATTTGATTTATAAACTGGTATATTTAAGATTTTGAGGTAAAAAGTAATGGTTAAAAATTGGGGAAGAAAAAAGTCTGTGATTAAAATATAATTTGAAAAATTGTGTGATTTATAAACATCATTTTTTGACATTTACAGAACACATGCTTGATTAGATATTCATTTCATATGTTAATATATAAATTCGATATATGAGTAACAAGAGTGATTTTCTATTGCACGTGGATGTGCAAGTGGGCCATGAAATTGGAGTGATTATAAAAAAATACTTGATCTGAACATAGGCGTGTAAAACTAGTAAATACTAAATAGTAGGAATGACAATAATACCTACGGACTCAATATTCGTTGGAGATCCAACATAAATGAGCTCGGATTACCCGACTAAATGGGTTCGTTGGTAGGGTATGAAGGTAAACTTTAAAATCCGACATGTGTATGGATCGTGTGTGAGTTTAACTACAATACCAATACAATACCCGCATACCCATTTATTTCCTTAAAAGATTATAGAATTTAAAATAAAAGTGATTTTATAAAAAAATAATAAACATGACCCAGATATCTATTGACATTGTTAATATCTGAACTTTAATATGTTTAAACTATTGATTTTGTTAACGTCTAAAAAAATTGTTAAAATTCACTTGTTTAGTTTTAACCTAGAACAATCTTTTTTTCAAGTCAAAGTCAAGTGAATCTCAATATTTAACAAATTCAAGTTAATTCGGATCACCTATAATCTATAACCTATTTATAGTCCTAAAAAATAAAAATAAAATAAATAAGTAGACATAAGTTTCTTATATGGACATATGAATAAGGTATAGAGGTTGTAAATTTTTAGTGAGTAAAGTATGAATTTGATAAATTCGACTCATACATGACCCATTGAAATTTCTAGTAAATAGTAAATAATTAATGCAAATCTACCTTTCGCGACGGAGAGCCGTAGTTTTTTCCTTTTTGGTCAGAAAGAAAGATATTTTGGGCATCAAATAAACAGAACTAGGGTTTGCAGCTTCATCAGGCCCAAGTAAGTGATGGACACGTGTCAAGTAAATAGCTAAAATAGATTTCAGATGTCGCCTTATCTTCAGGTACGTGTCTAAAAATCCTCTACTTACGTAGACACCTTTGCTGCTTTGATTGGGATTACTCCCAACACGTGTCTCACATACACACACTTGCTTATTTTAACCCTTACTAGTTCATCCATCAGTGCGATGCACGATTTAATTTTATATCATAAAGAAATTTGAATAATGGACAAGTATATGTAATTTTTTTGTTCTAAATTAAATGCAAATACATAATAAGTATAAAAACATAATAATATTACATTATTGACTAATTCAAATTTTATTCTAAATTAAATGCAAATGCATAGTAAGTATACAAATATGATACATGTTACACTATCAACAAAAATATATAAAAATCCATTGAAGTTTCTTTATAAAACTTTTAAAAATAATATAGGTAATTCAAATTTTGGAAAAATAATATAGCGTATTCTCTTCTTTTGTGTTTAAAAGATCGGTATGAACCATTTTCTTCTTTTTCTTTGTTATGTCGATAGAAACTTTATCTCTTACTTCGTCCTTTTCGAAATCCTCGACTATACTATTATTTAGAGGATCGATACTAACCGATTTCTTCTTTTTCTTCGTTGGGTCAAAAGAAAGAATATCTCTCAATTCATCCCCGATCTCCTCGTCTTCGACGAAAAACAGCCAAAAGAGCTTCATCGAATGATATCATTATTATGTTTTGTTTGCTATTTATATGTTAGAAATTTGTATCTATCCCCATTTAAGGCATGTACAGAGTTATAGTATTTATCATTGTTTTCAAACCCGGACCGGCCCGGCCGGGTCAACCCGGAAACCCGCGACCCGGGCCAGAAACCCGGCCGAGTAACCTCAGAAACCTAGTCGGGTCAAACCCGATCAACGACCAGGGTTGACCCGGGAAACTCGGTCGACCCAGACCCGGGTTTGACCCGGGTTCCATATTTTTTTAATTTTTTTTAGTTTTTTTAATTTTTTGATTTATTTAATATTTATTTAATATTATTTAATGTCCGGGTCGACCCCGAGTCGACTCCGGGTTGACCCTTGACCCAGTCTCTCGGCCGGGTAGATGGCCGGTCCGGTTCTGAAAATATTGGTATTTATCCACACAAAAAGAGATTGTATGAAAGACTAATATATCTCCAATCAGTAAGTGACGACCTAAAGGAAAATTGAAATTGACATAAATTGCTCAACCCATATCATCATACGAAAGCAGCGTTATGCACATTTCCCAAGCTCAATTGTACTCGAAGGATGATGATGATGATGATATTTTAGATTCTCCTATTGTCTAATGCTCATTACCTGGAGGAAATAAAATATAAATTCTACAAATGATTAAAGCTGGATTTTCTGAAATTGGCTAGTCTTCATTGAGACTCACACTTGCAATGGATTCTTGGACACACATTTCATATATTATCGCTGCGTGTGTAATCAAACAAATGTCCACGCCTGCTAAGTCACGAAATCAATAGGTGTAGTTAGTTTTTCTGAATTTGATTGAGGAAAATAATACTATAATATGACAAGACAAAACAATGATTACATCCAACTAAAGGTAGCAATGCCTTCCTCTGAATTGTGAGTACAGTTAATTGTCCAGAAATCTTGCCATAGAACTCTTAACACCAAACCTTCAAAAAGAATACATTTTCAATACCTTTCTATCAAATAAACCCCAAAGACAGCATATACACATCTTATATCTAATAAACATTAAAAACAGGAAAAATAAATAACAAACCACACAGACAGCTACAATATACATATGCACAATTGTACAATACTATTAAAATGAAAGTTCATATATAAGAAAAATAGTGATGGGTCTAAAGTTAAAAAATTGAAGAAAATTACACAAGGGGATTTCAATTTCATAACCAAAGAGCATAAAAATTTAGAGGGCAATTGATCTTATCTATTGAGTAAATAAACCTACCAATGAACTTCTTTTGAATTAAAATGTGCAGTAGCATTAATTAATAAAAATGAGAGAATCTAGAGGGAAATTGATCTTATCTATTGAATTAAAATTTGCATTTTTATGGAGGAGAATTCAGTGACAGGAGATCAAACTGTGATGGAAAAGATTGAGGCTGGAGATGGAGTCTTTAGAAATTAGAGAATTGCTTTTATAATATTGATTGAAGTAGAAGTTCAAGCCTGCAATGATGAATCAAAAAACCGTGAGCCAAAAATAGGTGCATGACCTGCTATGCTGTTGAGAGGAATCAAAATGCACACAAAAGAGAGCGTCAACATGCTAAAAAGCTGCACCTTCAATCATGCTATGGTCTCATCATTGTCAACTCTATGCAGAACTTCCTTTTACTTCACTGCAATGACAAAATAAACAATTAATGGACCAAAGATTCATGGAACTTGAAGGGCTCGACAAATTAAAATACAAAACAACAACAGAGAAAATAATTAAAATACAAAATAACTTACAGGACCAAAGATTCATGGAACTTGATTGGACACTGACTGAAGCAACATTCCCAATCACTACTGGAGTCGAGACTAGTGATGTTATCATCTTCTGTAATTTTTATCAATCAAATCCAATCAAAATGATTGATGAGTGGACATGATGATTCAGTTCCATGAATAAAATTGAGTTAGAATCAACAAATATACGTAGACTACTAAAGTGTAAGAATTTAAAAGATGATTCAGATAGAAAAAAAGAATTAAATAAAAGAATTGCATTCCAATAAAATTCTCAAACTAAATTGGTCAAAATGACTTCTCAAACAACAAAATTCATCACAACCATATTCAGAAACACCATAAAAATCAAATCTTTTAATAAACTCCAAATTTTACACATCCACTAATCAGATTCTGAGTTAATAAACATTGACACAACATTCAGTTTAGGAACCCCATTTCAAAATTAACATTCTATATCACATTTCAAAATTACAAACAAATCACATTCTTAGTTTTTTTTTTTATCAGCTCAAAAATCGCAAATCACATATTCTAATAATTCACATACTGACATTTTGACATTCTCAGTTCTCCTCAACCTCAAAAAACTGAAGAATCATAAATGGGGAGTGGGGATTAGGGGTCAGGGAAGAAATCAAAAATCACAAAAATCAAAAATCAAGACAATACAATATCATTTAATCACAAAACTGACATTCAGATTCAACATTCAAATTTTAATAATCATAAAGCATAACTAAAAAATGTCAAAATCAATAAAAGTAAAATACGCAGCAGTCACTAAAAGCTTTGGGTTTTTGCTGTGAAAAATATTGGGCTGAGCTAACCTTCCTTTTTTCAACCATCAATCTTTTTTCAACCATCAAATTTAGGGCTTGTGCAAAAATCAAAATACAAAAAAAGTTGAGGGGGGAAATATTTGATGTGTCAATCACTTGAAAATTCAAAACTCGAAATGCCAGTACTGGTGTTGCTTTTAGGAAGTTTCTGAACGCAATTAATGGCAGAAACATAGAGCATCTTAGCATCAGGAAGAAAAATAAAAGGAAAAAGGATAGAAAGATATAACTCTCACCCTTCCCACAAGAACACAGTAACTCAAAAGATACAATAATGTTTGTTAGAGTTACTGGTGCATTGACAACTACTTACATTAAGGAGACTATTAAATGTGCCATCCATGAGGGAATTGTTAAGTAATTATTCACATAAGGCATAAAACAAAATAAAACCTCATGTAGAATTCAACCTCATTATTTTTATAAATAGCACTTGACCGTGAACTGCTTTGACCAAGCTTGACAAAATGTATTTACCAGGTTTTGCATTTTGGGTGACCAAGAGTCCCTGCACCCTGATTATGAGAGAACGAATAACTAGTAGCTACCATGTCTAAATTTAACAAACGGAAAGATTTTCATCTATTGGCAGACATCGTCTCGTTATTAATTTATGGGAATCAATATTCATTTCTTATCCAAGGTTTGACTTGAGCACGAATTTCATAAATAGGTAGAATACCACTTTGACAGCTCTAACCTGAAAGCAAACTATTACATTAAATTAAATTTTAGTTTTCCACACTGATAACTGCAGAAGCATTTTATAAGAAAGTAAAGTTTCAGATCCACTAAATCATTTATAAAATCAATATATATAATGATAATCATCCTAACCATTAAGAGCAAAAACAAAATGTTAGGTGAACCATAAATTTTGAAATTGTACTCAGTTTCAAATGAGTCAATGGAACTTCTATTCGTATGGTTCACGGTGTGCCAATGTGGCCAAACCAAAAGCATCACATGGATAAAAACCACTCCAAACTGCTTAAAAAAAGAGGAAAAAGGGGCAATTAAAATTTAAACATACCCTGTGCTTGCACTCATAGAATCAGGTTTATTGCCACCAAGAAGATATGAAATGACTATTTCATTTCATATATCAGGTACCCAAGGTAGAGTAGACACCAGTGGCTACAATCAGATAAATATGAATTACTTTGAACTTGTAAGAGCAAGAACTAATGAAACGAAATAATTGATATATACATATAGAGCAGAGAGCCAGAAAACTTTATCAAACCATCAACAGGTCATCTAGATGGGACTTCGATATGGTTTCTACATGTGCTCAATCATTTCTTTAAAGATATTATATATTTTATGTGCATTCATCTCTTTGATTATTTGGGCTTATTTCAAATTAAAAATTATCAGTAGAAATCAAATCAAATTAATTCAAGTTTCACATTCCATAAAAAACCATATAAACTCACCTGTTTTCTACAAATCTGAAGCAAATTCCAAGCATTTACGAACCCTTTAACTCCCAACAAAAGTGTAAACTAATTGCAATTGTTACTTTAATCCAAGCCTTCCTAAAAAATGATGAGATCAAAATCAAAGAGCATGCACTGTTGGCATTTATTACAACCTCACTCTTTTTTCCCTTTCTTATTCTAGACTTTTTCGCATCAGATTCTTGAAAATCAAGACGATGTTGTTCAAATCGCAGTGAAAATAGGTTGAAAATAGCCACACACAAAAATAATCATATTCAAATTTCTCCGTTTCAAAAAGAAAACTGAATATACATAAAATAATACCTCCAAATTCCTCTTCCTTTTGGTGTCCAGTAAGTTAACTAACAGTTCCCTACTGCAAAATAATTTCAAAATTGTAAATAGCAAAATAATTTCATGATGAAAATGTTGTTTATTCAATTTGCAATTTAACCGCTTCTTTATAAATGAAACCATGAAGATAGCATTTCTTACCAGCGTATTGAGGCAGCAATCGCCAATTCGAGTGCCATATCTCTTAATATGTTCTTTTGACTTGTTATCTTCTTCTCCACTCCAAGAATTTCTTCAATCCATTACCAAAGAGCATAACAGGGCTTCACCAATCAAAAAATTATCCAAATAGGTCAATAGTAACTTTTCTCTCATCAAAATCCATGCCAACACACCATAAATATGCTTGCAAGATGTGCAAATGAAAATAAAATAAAGTTGCAGAAGTAAAAGCCAAAAAAACCCGAACTTAATTGACAAAGGAAAAAAAAATGTTGCCAAGTCTTAATTGAAATCTAACCAACCTGAAAGAAACTTGATCGAAACTGAACCCGACCCAGATCCTAACCCAACTCCATGTATGTAAACATGATCAGTTGATGACTCAACATGCCTCGGCACGGGATGCCCTACCCCTATATCCAAACATGAAGCTAAATCAAATCCCAAAAATCCCAAGGACCCTCCTTCTCTTCCTATAGAAGCATAATATCTATTATTTCTTGGTGAATTTTTCGATTGTGTCTTTAGAAAAAAAATTCCAGAAACCTCATCATATAGATGCAAAAAGGTGAATCCAAAAGATTTAAGTACTTACCATGAAATAAAGGAATGGAAAGAGAGATGATATTGTGAAAGCTGTAAAGTTGAAAAAAAAATTTTGAGAGAGATAATATGATACACGCACGTAGAAATGAAAAAATAAAAGGTACATGACAGGAAAGTGTAGAACACAAGTTGATATCAATATTACTTACATTATATTATTAGAAAGAGAATGGGAAAAATTGGTGATTTTGAATCTTTCACTTCTGTCTTCCATATAGAAATTAAAACGTAAATTATAGGAACATGCATGAAGATCATCAATTCTATAATATATATAATGGTTTCCTAGTGTACAAATCTGTTATCTTCTAAAAACCCTCTAGATTATGACAAAAAAATTATGAAACGATAACCTCCAAACCATGTATATATCATACCATAGAGAAAAATAAAAAAATAATCCAAGCAGGATCGGCATTGAGAAGAATAAACTAAAAGATTTAACCTGTTGCACGCACAATTATCAATAGTGCAACATGCTCTTGCTTATCCATTCCAGGGAGACCATGGTGAGGCGGTGACAAGTTTTAGTCTAGAGATGCTATACAATCACCTAATTTGTATAAAACCAAATGAACAAATGGAAGTAAATCTGATATAATAAATGTTAAAGGTGCTTGTGTTAATTAAAAAAAAAACTTTGAAGCAGGATCCTGCAAACGTTATAAAGTTTGAGTATTTCTTCTTCAGAACAATGACACAGCAACACAATATAATTTCAAGATCTAAAAAAAACTACAGCACAATCAACAGAGAGAAAATTTGTAAAGCAATGAAGAAAAATTGGAAATAAGCCCAAATAATTAACCATATCCATTCTTCCTTGTATAAATGATTCATCCTCCTCCAAGATCCTTAACAGTCTTTCTCGGAAGTTCCAGTACAGCCTACATGGTAGAGAAACACAGCAAGTAATTCATCTAAAATTTTAACATTTACAGGGAAATCAAGAAATGCACCTGAATCTGATGGTGGGAATCTTGGTCCCAAAGAAGTGTCTTCTTCCCCATGTTGATGTGTAACAATACTAATCCATATCCAGTCTGCCACAAAAGGTATTCAAATATCTTGAATAACAAATACACTGATCAAAAAACTGTGTAGCGTAGATACCCATTTCTTCTAAAACATTAAGTGTCATTTTTGCGAAACTTAGAGTACATGTTTTATAGTTGTATGATCATTAAGAATGCACAATATATCCAGTGCCAGAAAATGAATTCAAACTGCTTGAATAATAAATGCACTAACCACAAAACTATTCAAGTAAAATTGTTGCACAAAGAGTAACAACATCATCAAAATCCTAATAATGAAAGAACCAGAGAGCGTTTTTATGGCTACTTTTCGCATGTCCAACTATAATGCTATTGTTCCTTCCTCACATAAATATAAGAATATATGGTATCACGTTATCATACATATAAATTTCAGTAATCAAACATTCCTTCCACATATTCATAGCTAGCAGCAACACAAGTATACTGGACATACACACTTGCGGCAAGAGTATATTAATCACAAACAAACCAAGTAGTCATTCAATCCCAGATCTCCATAGAATGCATCATTATAGAAACCCTATAAATCATATAGCCAATATAAGATAAGATGGTCATGAGTTAATATGACAACCGCAGAAAATGTAAACCAACTGAATGATAAAAGCTACTGAAATCCAATTTTCAACCAATGTGAATCTGATATTATCAATAGAAGTTAAGAGAGGACAAAAACAAAAATAAAATATAACAAAATACACAATAAATGTCTAAAATCATCAGTTGTAGAACTTACTATCCAAAACAGCCCACCAAACTGACACCTGAAAGTCGCCGGAGTTGCTGCTGGAAAATTAAAGGAAAAAGTCGAAGGTGCTCATTGGCGTTCCGAACCGAAATCCGGCGTTATATTTTTTTATCGGAATCACCGTTTGGCCTAGATCGAATGTCGAAGTTCTGGTCAAACTTCTTCCCGATGGAAAAAGGTCGACAGCCGCCTCCGGAAACAGGGACTTCCCAACGGTCAAGGCTTCACTCTCATCTCTCAATCCAACCGTAAAAATAAAATCAACTTTCGGCCAGAAGGGTTTCCTTCCACAGTCTAATCGATTCTTCTTCTTATTGAGGGAGAATAGTTATTGCCAGGATACTGCGTTTGGGAAATTTGAAAGAGAAAAAGTGGAGTGAAAGGCTTCTCTGGATGCATGGTTTCATAGACGTATCTTATCAGTAAGATTTGTAAACATTTTTCCTTTTTTTTTTCTTTTGGTGAATTGAGCGGGAGTTGCCAGGAGGGAAAAATATGACAAATATCCTACGTTATAAATAATAATAATAATAATAATAATAATAATAATAATAATAATAATAATAATAATAATAATAATAATAACTAGTTATTACCCCGTACGATGCACGGCAATTGAATTTGTAGAATTCATAATAATATATATATATTGATTATAAAGAGTTAAAATAAATTCACAAAAACAAATTAACATTTTATTAAAATCAATAATCACACATTTACTTATTGAATAACATTACACCCAACCGTTGTCAACAAAAAGACAACTTGAATTATGCTCTAGTATACAAAATAAAGAATAAAAAAAAAAATCACAACTTCATTACAATTTAAAAAAAATAGAGGTGAAGGAAAAATTAAAGGGTACTAAATAATTAACACGAGATTAAAAAAACACGATATGCCAAAAGGTGATTAACTATTGCCTATTGGAAACCAAGCTCAATATTATGTGATACGAACTTCTTTTGATGTATGTTTTATGCATGTTGCATTTTAATAAACCGCATGTTAATATTGCATTAACCAAGTCTTTTGACAGAAATTTAAAGAGCAAGGACAATGACAACAGTATTGCACTCCCAACCAAGGGAAACTGCATGGCTTGCTCTTTGGACATGGTCTCTAAAGGTGGAGTTGGCTTGACAGAACGGTAGCAGCCCACATATACTGCTAAGCATGCTGTCAACACAACATTTAAGTTCGGGTCTACCTTCACAATCAATGGGGCAAAATCAAACCTGCTAAGGCTAGATTAGCAAGGCGCTCATGATTCTTCATTATAAAGAATTATCAGAAGTTCCACCCTTGGTCCTCTTCAAAGAAACACTTGAAGGGATGAGTTTATCTTTTGTCTCTGCATTGATACATGGGAATAATTAATTAACAACAATGACAAATATTATTAGTAATAAATCATTAACCATAAGCAAAAATAAATAAATCCCATTAAACTGAAAAAAGTCAAACTAATTATCAATCATACAAATCACTCGTGCATGCTCTAAATTGAGAAAACACAAAAAATTTGAAATCATCCATCATTTTCTTCACAAAGTCCAAAGTAACAATGTTGTCTTCTATTCTTGCACCTGCATATTGTGGTTCCACATCTAGAGGTGCAACAGACAACAAACATCATTAATGTGCAAGCTATCATATTAATCAAATTAAGTATCTGGAGATATTAACCTTGATAGAAAGAACCAACGATATTTCAAGGTAATGTAGCTATATTATGGCAGAATGTTATTTCTTCACAAATAACTAATAGCCTTCATTGACCTTGCAAGTTTTATTAAAACAAATTAGTTTCAAAATACGATTAATTAAGAAAAAAAGAGAGATGGGTCTAAAAGAAAGAACATTAAAATTAATAACTACGGTTAACATGAAAATTAAAGGTAATTGTTAGTCAAGCAAAGATCTAATGTTCTATATTCTAAATAGTGTTACAGCAGGATAGCAGGTAATAGTTTGAAATAAAAGAATAATGTTGTTAAGAAGCTTATCCTTGAGACATGGTTCCATTGCATAAAATATTGTCCTACAAACTGATAATATCTACCAAATCGTGCCAAGATCAAAATTTTCTTAAAGGTGACTTTCAGTCTGATGCAAACAATGCAATTATGCTTCAACACAGGGTAATAAATCAATAGCTTCTTATTCCCAAATTATTTCATTTCCACTAACTCATAATGATGGAATAGAAAGTAGTTTGAATACTTATACAGGACTTATGAAACTGGTCTAGACTATCGTGACGCAATCTAGCATCCATAATTTCAGTGCCCAACCAATTTACTTTAAAACCTTCACTCAGAACCATTCAAATTCTGAAATCAGTAATCAGCGTACACAGTTATAGTTCATGGTATCCAAGAACAACATTAAAACTATTACTTCTCAAATCCAGAAACCCTTCAAGCCAAAATTTATAGCTGCATGACTTATAAAATTAGAAAAGATAATGATGCTAAGAACTTCATGAAATCTCACAACTTCATGCCATTTTAAAATGAAAATACCAGGCAACAATGTCAAACTTCCTTCCTATTTTCCTCACCTGCATTGCTTTCTTCCTTCATCAGCCTGTACTCAACAAAAAGATTTCTCCAATCCTTAAGTACTCTTGTTGTACCAAATACTTTTTAAGTTCTACCTCTAGGTTGGGAAAAGGGCTAACAACAAATATTCATCAAGTAAATAGTAATCAATAAATTTTATTGCAATTTTTATTCACAATAAACATATTGTAGAAAACACAAAGATGGAATTAGAATCCTAGTTAAAAAGAGTGACCTGCCAACTGAAAGAAAGCAGCCTAAAGAAAGAAATCAATTTCCTCACAGATAAGAACAAAAAAACATTAAGTGCACATAGAAATCAAGAAGATAGATGAAACTTTACCTTAAAATGGGTTACCCCGGTCCCTTAGTATTCATTTTCTTCTCCTCGGGTATTTTTTTGCTCGTTTCACTTGCATAGTTTGCTCATTGCCTGCAATTATAACTATAAATATAAGAAACTTCTTTGAGATTGCATGCTTTTTCACATTCATCCATATAGCCAAAAATAAAAAGAAATCATTTCTCAAATAAAAAACAGAGAACCTAGTCATGGTTTAGGATGACGATCCATTGAGAGAGAATCAGATTTACACCTGGTCACAAGTTTCTAATAATATGATAAAGATAATAATTTATCCACGTTCCCTTTGGTGGGTCAAACAATATTCTTAATTTGTTTAAGGACTTCAATTTTCCAAAGAACTGGGTTTCCAACATGTATGAAGTCTTAAGCTAACAGAATAATACGTACAAAAGAACTTCCCCCATAGAAATGATAGCAGTGATTCAAGGGCTTCATGATTTCTCATTAACTCCACAATCAGATACACAATTCGTTCATCATCTTTAGTAATCCAACTCTCAGCATGAGAGAGACATAACAACAAATGTGACAAAATGACAGGAAATAAAACATACCACAACTTGAATACTGACTTGTAGGCACTTAAAATAACTCACTAATGCCATTTAACCTAAAACAACAAAATCAGTCCATGTATCATACAATGTCACTTAAGCAAAATGCATAACTGTTTTGATTGTTTATTTAGTTGTACAAAAATCAAGAACAAAGAATGAACGGAGTAGAAGTGTAGAAAAATGCTCAAAGTATGATTTTCCATCTCCATCTGTGATTTATCAAAAGAAGTGGATATATAGACTTTCAAAGAGAACTTCTTATATCAAAGGTAGATGCAGACACAAAATCATTCTACATAAAATATGGGTCTTCAATATAACAAATTAAGCATTCATTATTATGAAAAGAAAGTTAAAACTTGATGCATGACAATGTGAAGATCCAAATATGATTTACTCATTCTATTGTCTTTAAAGGAAAAATGTTGTCAATGGAAGCCGATTTTACTTAAAGTGCCATAAAACATTCTACAGATATTCGAATTACTTGATTTCAAGTTTATAAGATAGCTAACTCATTAATCTATCAAACCTTACTGGTATCATCCAAAAATTTCAAGTTACCTGAGAGATATGAATGTTTGAATATAAGGGCAGAAGCTGGAAATGCAGGAAGAAAATTGCAACGCACCCCTCTTCTTAAAAAAATCATGCAGACATCTATATAACTCCGAATTAAGTGATTCTTAAACTAATAGAAAGATAATTCAAAAAAGAGTGTCAACATGTCTTCGAAATGTCATTCCGAAGTCTACACTATGAACAATAAAGTCCCAAAATTGGCTATATAGATAGTTTCCAAGAAAATGTGAAAATGTATAGTCAGTTTTCCAGAGCTGCAATACATAGGGGAAATGTGCAGAAATTCTGCCATTTCATGTTTAAGGTTAACAAAAATCAATCTCGATACAAATTAAACACTCATTATCATATTTAAGCTAAATAAAAACAAAACAAAAAATTGGAAAATTAGAAGAGAATTGAGGACATGAGAGAAGTTACTTACAGAAGCTAAAGTTAGTAGCCACCCGAGGCGTATATCTCCTTCATCGAGGAGATCGTAGCTGAGCTTTTGTAGAAGCAATACAAATAATTCAGCTTCCCAGACATTTAAGCAATATTAAAACACTCTAAAGAGATAAATAAATGCTGGGTCAATATGGAACTCTAAGAATCTCATCAAAAGAAACATATTGTGCGTGCTTTTGAACAATAAAAATCGCCTTTCCCAAAGTCGCTTATAGCATAATCCAGCCAGCGGGTTGAAGGAATGCATCTCTACCGCATCATCCACTTTCCTGGTTATATGATTCCAGACTATTTGGGCAGTTGTAGTGGATCACATGTCTAATGTTAGGCTTGTCGATTCCCAAGCCAAATGCTATAGTTGCAACCATGACATAAAAGACCATATCTTAGCATCCAGTCCCAAATTTATTTGTGTATGAAAAAAGACCATATAATTTACCTACTACACTATTAGACAAAATATAATCAAGAAAATACTAATAGAATTCTTGAAAATATTACTATGGAAGTGGGCGTGGTGGCTTGGCCTCTGGTGCAGAAAGGTTGAGTATTTTCAAGTGAATGGTAGCTTCCACAATAAAGACCAGACCCACAATCAGTAGCAGTGGAACACGAACCAAGAAGCTGCAAAAATAATCACCAACTCAGATAAAGATGTTCATAATGTATATATCAATAAGCAATTACAAAGGAGATAAATATTAGCGAATAAACCTTGCAATTTGCAATTGGGATGAAGAACATTTGTATTCCACAACAACAAATAAATCATTACAGCAATACTAACTCCAAAAATAATTTATTATATAAAAAAAAGGTTATACTACCAGTATTTGGGTTAGAAAACTGAAAAGAAAAAAACCATAAAACAAAAAATCTAAAATAGATATTAAAAAAAAAAGTTATACTACAGTGAAAAGATTTGCATATTTCTGAAATTACGGCCCCAATAGTCATGTATGAGATCACCTTCTTGAAAAGCTCCCTCTTTGAATCGTCGGTTCTAGGAGCTCTGCTTCCTGCTAGTTGCCGGAGCTGCATTTTCACATCCAAAAATCACGATGCAAAACAATCTAAGAAACTTTTGACTTAAAATGTAATTTCAAAAAAATCATTCCTCAGAAATAATACTACATCTAAAGCTTTCAAACACACTCATAAAAAAGCCAACTAAAGAATAAAGAAAAACTAAACTAAATTTAACTTATTCAAGTTAAACTAAAGCAAATTAAGCATTCTTCCAAAAACTAAATAGTTAAAGAACATTGATAGATTTCTTGGTGGGTCAACTGGGAAGCTGCAAAAATGGTTAAGAAGGGTTACCGTCAAAAATTGAAAAAGCTCTGAAACGCGAACCAACAGTCGGAGAAAAGATTGAGATCACAAACGCGAACCCTAGCTTTGACAAACGGAAGAGACAGAGTCCAACTTTGAGAAGCAGACTATGGTGGACCAGGGGCGGAGTGATGGAGTCCAGCTGTGAGAAGCGACCAGCGAGCTGTCCAGTCCGGCGCCAGTGACGGAGAAGACAGAAGCGGCGCTAAGGTAGGATTTCGAGCGAACACAGATGCGGCGCGATGGGTGGGGTTTTGATTGAGAGACGGATTGAGAAATCTGAGGTGAATTGGGTATTTTAGCCAAAATTCAAAACGACGTCGTTTTTCTTGAGCGGGAAAAAATAGGACAGATACTCTCCCTTTTATATATTAAATAGATAAGATTTTAAGGAAGTGAAATCACGCGCTACAAGGAGAGTACGAAACACGAATCTCGTACGCCACGACCCTGACACGTTTCATAATCCTAGTTGAAAATTTGAGATACCGTTCTTTTACGCAATCATTACAATTTATAAATTAAGTTTTCATATGGTAAACATATTTTTTCTTATACAATTCTCCAAATCACTTTTTAATTATACACATTTTCTTTCTCCATTTTTCAATCACACATTTTACCGAGAAAACATAAAAAATATATTTTAAATAAAAAACTTTTAACAAACAGAAGTATAAACAACACATTTTTCTAAATAACTTTGTAACCACATGTATTTTTCTCTCCAATTTTTAACCACATATCTTATCTAAAAAATACCAAAAATATATATATATTCAGCTTGTGCCGAACTGTCCATAAATACATAAACTCCAATTTTAAAAGAACTCTAATAATAAAATATAATAAAATGTTGACAGAGAAAATGTATGTTATTAAAATTATTATTTGAAAATTTATATTGTTTATAAACATATGTACGACGGTGCCATTATTTTTTGATTATTTGTATTTTTTATATAGAGAAGTTAAAAGTGATTTCGAAAATGTTTTTGATTAAAAAATTATAATATTTATAAATGTTATAAATTATTAGAAATTATTAAGAAATTCCTTTGTAGATCTCTACCTAATTTCTTACCTAACTTCCACCTAATTAATATTGTAAAGAATTATTGTGAATGACTTTATCTTCCTATAAATAGAGGCATTCATTGTTGTATTTCCTACACCTAATGGAATGAGAATTCTCCTCTCTATTCTCTCCATCTCTTCCTCTCTAATTCTTGTTTAGATTTTGATAGTTTTATAACACGTTATCAGCACGAGTCTCTAGCCAATTGAGTAATACGACGGGAGTATGCTCTACAGTTGCATCTAAATGATGAACCTCTGTATCAGAAACCAGATTATTATTAATCAACGTTTCATATTTCAAATCTAGTGTTTTTGGTATTAGAAAATCATTTATACATCATAGATTAGAAAATCAATTCCAAGTCCATAGAAAAAATTGGAGAAATTGTGTAACCCGAAACTTTCAAAGCAAATTCACGCACCGTAACGGATTTGACTATTATGAATACCTTGACTGAAAGATATGATTCACTCACTCATGAAAGGTAATTATTTCATTACGTTGATACCGCCTATATGGTCGGTTTAATTATTTCATTATGTTGATACCGCCTATATGGTCGGTTTAATTATTTCATTATGTTGATACCGCCTATATGGTCGGTTTAATTATTTCATTATGTTGACATCGCCTATATGGTCGGTTTAATTATTTTATTATGTTGACACCGCCTATATGGTCGATTTATCAATTGAATACATATAAACACCTCAATTGTTGGTTAATTCTAACATATTAGAGGATTGTTGTCAACATATATACGTGGTGGTATAACCCCAGTATTATTATTGTTAATATATATACAATATTATTGTTAATATATACTTGGTGGTATAACCTCAGTATTATTATTGTTAATATATATACAATATTATTGTTAATATATACTTGGTGGTATAACCCTAGTATTATTATTGTTAATACAATATTGTTATTTAATACTTCATTAAATGATACCAGAAGTTATCACTACTAAAGATAGATAATATTTCATCAAATGATACCAGAAGTTATCATTACCAAAAAGTTGGTAAATGTTGATAAAAATATTTTATCCAATGGTACCAGAAGTTACCAATATCTGAATTTGAATGGGTGGATGAAAATTATTCAACAAGAGAATGTTGATGTATGATAAGATAATATCACATGATAGCACGGATATGGCTAATGTGAAAATAATCTCATCAGTATTATGAGATGAATATTAGATGATAAGTGTCTGGAAAAGTTCTTGCACGAGCACTTATGTATTCCAGAAGAAGTACATATTTACTCCAGAAGAAGTAAAAATTATCATCTAAACATACTGAAATGATATTATTATTGCTCCTGAAGAAGCATAAACGAGTCATACATGCAAAACGAAAAAGGGGAAAAACATTTATAATTCTCAAAATAAGAGATGTGTTTCGGGAGTATCCGTATCCTACCACCTCTGACATTTTGAGGAAATAAAGAAAAAGATGTGTCTCAAGAGTAAGAAATACTCCATACTCTACCACCTTAAATCTTTGAGGTACACAAGATTAAAACACTGATAAAATCCTAGAAATTTATGGCGTGTCTCAAGAGTGAGAATACTCTGTACTCTACCACCACCTATTCTAGGGTTCACAAAGATAAATTTACATTGACCGAACTCTATTTTCGCTTGATTCCCCTTCCTTGCGACCAATCTATCTTAACTCCTGCTGGATCTTGTATGGGGATATATGATTGCAGCTTATCCAGTAGTTCATCGATAGTAGGAGCAGAAATAAGGATCCTTCTAGAAAATGGAGAGATGAATCCCTGTTCCACAGCATAATCAAGAAAGGTTAACGAACCATCAAAGAAATTGTTAACATTTAAAAGCCCAATAGGCTTAGTATGGAGATCTAGTTGAGCCCATGAGGTAATATTAAAGATTTCTTCTAAAGTACCAAAACCTCCAGGCAGGGCTATGAAGGCGTCAGAACCATATAACATGCAAGTTATGCGTTCATGGATAGATAAAGTCTGTACTTCATGCCCTCGTGTTTTGCCTGCAATATCGGCTAAAGGAGTAAGTATAACACCTATCACTCTTGCTTTCTCTGCTTGAGCGGATTGTGAAACACAACCCATCAATCCACTGCTACCTCCTCCATACACGAGAGTGATACCTTTCTCTCCCAATTTCTTTCCAAGATCCACAGCAGCTTCTAGATACCCAAAACCTTTCCATACTTTTGATCCACAAAATACACAGATAGTTTTGATCTGTCGAAGTTTTGGTCCTTCCATTTTTGAAAGTAAAGAAGGAAAAACTTACGAGAAAATGTTATTTTGGGATGCATGAACTATGAAAAATGTTTGGCTATTTAAAACCGAAAAACTTCACTATTTACTGCTCGTATTTCGAAAAAGTGAAGATTTACTTTTGACAAAATCACCCTACTCACCTTTCGGTGATTTAATATTTTTAACCAGCCTTTATCAAAACCCGTGAAAGGAAACAGAAAAATATTTTATATGTGCATATATATCAAATGATTTACCTTGTATTAATGCTGCATAGCCAAAACATCATTGTTTATAACAGCCTGGCAAACAGGATCTTTTGCTATTATATTTTTGAGACTATAACGCTCTTTATCGCTGATGAATTTAGCCCATAAAGATAGTAGCTCACGCTGCACATACCCACTAGGGTGCGTCTCAAGAGTCAATCGGATATCATCCAATGACTCCTTACTCAGTCCACCCTTAATGAAGTCTATCTTATCATCTCGATTTATGGATGAATATCCTATTGATTTACAACGGGTATCACATGCCCATCGAGCACATTTGTAGCAACTATTTAATCTTTTTGCTCTTCGCTTCTTTGCAAAAGTACTTTTACCTAAGCCAGGCTTGTACTTAGAAAATGAATCTGGTAATTCACCAGCTAATCGAACTTTTGCTTCAATCAACCAGCGAACATCTTCTGGGATGCCATGATCCATCAGCAACCTCAATCTTTCGAGCCTAATTCGATAAATTTTTCTCAAATCATTTATTGGAAGATTGGAATAATATTTGCGAATATTTGAAAGTATGATATCCATTTTTGATGGATCTAGCCTTCTTCCCAAATCATCTATTTAAATGCATTATTCAACGCGTAAAAGAGCAGTGGCTCCGCGTGTCAGTGACATCGATTCCATCAAGAAATAATGGAATAAATTATTGAAAAGGTGGAAACAATGAGATAATGTGTCATTACCTTTTTCGATATAAGGGAAGATTTGGAGACAAGATTGAGATCATGAGATATTTCCTTGGATATTGTACCTGATTTTTCGGTATAAAAGTAATAAAGGTATACTGATTTGAAATGTACAGAAATACGTACTAATGAAATGAATACTGTATTGAACCAGAAGTTCATACATATGTACAAGTGAAATATCTTCCTGAACCAGAAGTTTATACGTACAAGTGAAATATGTATATAGTATGAACCAGAAGCTCATAAATGAAATATACATTATATTGAACCAGAAGTTTAACGATATTGTATTGAATCAAATATTCATACATAGAAATGAAATAAAACCGTATTGAACCAGAAGTTCTATAATAAACGGTTAGATTATCAAAAGTTTCAAATTATTTTCTATGAGAATAACTTATTCAGAAATTGTTTATCATACAACAATATTCTATGTCAAACAGGGATTAGCTCAAGAAGCTTTATGATTTGTAAAAGTGCGATATGTATACAATCCACTAAAAACGCACTTAGATATATGATTGAGATTATATCTCTAAAAGAATGACATGTGTTATGGCATTTTAGCTGATTGATAATGTTTGAGAACATTATGGGGAAAACACGCCTGAAGCGTAATTATGCCTGAAACATAATGATTATCGATTCCAAAAACAAATATCTCTCTAATGATTGAGATGATCCCTTTGAGGCTAAATACTCATAGTGAGTAAAAGGGACATAGTTAAATGATGAGATATTCAGGTACCTGATGATAGAACATATAAAGAGATCTCTCTATGTTATATTGAGATGAAATCGATAAATAAGTCGACTTCATACCCTCTTATGAAAATGAGGTTGATGAAATTATAATACTTTGGCCAAGTATATAACCCCAATGTAGGGATTATTGTTCAAGGACCTGAAGTCCAAATGCTTAAATGTGTAAAGCCAGTAATTATATGTACAAATGAAAAATATTTCACGGTCGTAAAAGACGACTCGTTGCGCGAAAGATTTTTCATAGAACTGGCATGACATATGGTGGATAGACTATAGTCTAAATCACTAGCTTGAGCTCTTTGATATACCAATGAGTGAGATCAAAATGTATGATTCTCATCTCGGTACTTTGAGATATTCTTTGATGTACCAGTTGATCGGGGTACGTTGGGATTTCAAGTAAAATGATTGTAGATTATATGTCGAAATTAATATCTATTTCAATGATTGATTATGCTCCTGCAAATTAGAAATTGCAGTTTATAAAGTGCAAGAACATACATGTATAAATCATTGAAAGATTCAATATGCCCAGATTAGTATCACTATAGAATGATACAAATGACTCCATGATATAATATGTTGAAAGTAAAATTGGAGTGTAACATTTATGACATCTGGGAAATTGATTATTCACTAGAAGTGAATATGAAAATGAATACGTTTAATTATTCACCAGAAGTGAATTCTAGATTTAATTATTCACCAGAAGTGAATTCTAGATTTTATTATTCACCAGAAGTGAATTCTAGATTTGATTATTCACCAAAAGTGAATTCTAAATTTGATTATTCACCAGAAGTGAAAGATGCAATATTTGATTATTCAACAGAAGTCAAAGATGCAATCGATAAATTAGTACAACATTGCTTAATATAGCATGTTATGACATCATAAATGAGCTATGAACAAAGCTCATCATGAATGATATGTTTGATGAAAAGATACGAGATTACATCAATATACTTGTGATATTCCATGAAAGGAATAAATACGCGTTGCACTCTTTTTCCCTTAGCTGAGGTTTTGTACGAAAGGATTTTCCTAGCAAGGTTTTTAATGAGGCAACAGTTGAGGCGTATTGATGAAAATTAATGAGAATACTGCACTCTTTTTCCCTTCGCTGAGGTTTTGTCCCACAGGGTTTTCCTAGCAAGGTTTTTGAGGCATCATCATAGCTATCAACAAGCTATAATTCAGCAACACATTGTTATACTGGAATGATATCAACAAATGAAGAAAATCATACACATCTTATGAAGAATGTTATGATATCGGCTACACACAAGAAGATTTTCATATATATTCCAGAAGAAAGATGATATCATTATTCAAAAGGTTCATGAATACTTGATTGCACACTTCAGGGGGAGAATCATGCTGTCATGCTGTACTCTTTTTCCTTCGTCTAGGTTTTGTCCCACTGGGTTTTCCTAACAAGGTTTTAACGAGGCAGCGGCTGTACTCTTTTTCCTTCGTTCAGATTTTGTCCCATTGGGTTTTACTGACAAGGTTTTAACGAGGCAGCACTAAAGCACTAAAACACTGAAGCAGTGAAGCACTTCAGATTTCAGTACATGATTTGTACTACTTATCATTGATGTCATTTTGGATATTAGACTCAATGATTAATGATGGCCAACATCAGGGGGAGCAGCTGTACTCTTTTTCCTTTGCTCAAGTTTTATCCCACTGGATTTTTTTGGCAAAGTTTTAACGAGGAAGACAATTGAGCAATTGAGCAATAAGTCATTCAAGGGGGAGTGTTATAAATTATTAGAAATTATTAAGAAATTCCTTTGTAGATCTCTACCTAATTTCTTACCTAACTTCCACCTAATTAATATTGTAAAGAATTATTGTGAATGACTTTATCTTCTTATAAATAGAGGCATTCATTGTTGTATTTCCTACACCTAATGGAATGAGAATTCTCCTCTCTATTCTCTCCATCTCTTCCTCTCTAATTCTTGTTTAGATTTTGATAATTTTATAACAATAAATATTGATTATTCATATTTTATCGAACGACTAAGCATTTGTTTGGTAAATCGAATAAAGAGGAGTCATCCCCTGGGACTTGACCACATGCGCGTCACAGAGAAATTCTGTATCAAAAGAGCGTGGTGGTTTTTCATTGGTCCACGTAAACCGAGAAATAGACGGCCAAGATCAACGCATGTTTCGACGTCAGACCAACTGTACATGTGTCGGATACAGTCTGCCCATGACGGTGACGGGCAGCTGCCCGCAACACGTCATCACCCTACTTCAATCAAACTATAATGTGGTCTCTACCTTCAACTCTCCAAAAAGCTTCATTTTCTGGGTCCGCACCAGATTTTCGTATCTTTATTGTTTCGTCTGTCGACTGCTGATTTCTCTTTCTTCTTCACCAGATAGGATTGTTTCACTATTATATTGTCATTCAAGTGTACAAGGCTCTCGTTCCATACTTTTACGAGACTGGTATGCCATGGCGGGTATGTGCTGTGAGGTGAATATTGGTGAGACAGAGACGACTGCGCCCGGGGACCGGAGTTCAAAATCCGGCAGGAGAAGAATGGACATCCAGCAGTTCAAGTTTCTACACTCCGATTCCTCGGTAGCTCCGTCGCTAGAGACCGGTAAAAAGAAGAGGCAGAAGATACGGGTTACTGTTCCGGTTTCACCTCCTCGTGAGTGCTTAAACGCAATTCAGAATCTCAAAGTAAAGGAGAAACAGCTTGAGCCAGAATCCGGAATTGAGCTTAAACGGGTTCTGGAGTGGCCGAAATTCGGCGTGACATCGGTTTGTGGAAGAAGAAGAGATATGGAAGATGCAGTGGTAATTCACCCTTGTTTCTCCGGTAAAAGCACTGACATCTCAAGTGGGTTACATTTCTTTGGAGTATACGATGGCCATGGCTGCTCACATGTGAGTTATTATTATTTACTATAAAATTATTTTCGAACTTCTGAACAAACTGATGAATTCATTTTGCTTTGGGTGTTTATAGGTGGCAACCAAGTGCAAAGAAAGAATGCATGAAATAGTGAAAGACGAGCTCGAAAGTGTGGAGGAGCCTTCATGGAACGAAGTTATGTTCAAAAGCTTTATAAAAATGGACGAGGAGGTGACGGAATGGTCTAATGGAGCTCCTACCTCTACTTGCAGATGTGAGCTTCAAACTCCTCATTGCGATGCCGTTGGATCCACCGCCGTCGTGGCGGTGGTAACGCCAGACAAAATTGTCGTTTCTAACTGCGGTGATTCTCGCGCCGTCCTTTGCAGGAACGGCGTCCCAATTCCCCTTTCCACCGATCATAAGCCTGATCGACCCGATGAGCTCGATCGAATCAACGAAGCGGGTGGCCGGGTCATTTTCTGGGATGGGCCTAGAGTTCTTGGTGTATTGGCGATGTCTCGAGCAATCGGAGATAACTATTTGAAGCCATACGTGATACCGGAGCCTGATGTGACCATAACCGAAAGAAGTGCAGATGATGAGTGTTTGATATTGGCGAGTGATGGGCTGTGGGATGTGGTTACGAATGAGGTGGCGTGTGGGGTGGCACGTATGTGCCTTCAGTCCAGGAAGCCTTCATCCCCACTGCAATCCCTAGGCAATGAAACAACAGTGACAGCCGCCGGCGAGAGCTCAGACAAGACATGTTCAGATGCGTCAATTCTTTTGACTAAACTGGCCTTGGCCCGACATAGCAGCGACAACGTTAGCGTTGTCGTGGTTGATCTGAGGAAAAACTGAGTGATTTACCTTTTTTTTTTTTTTAACAATTAACAAGAATGTTGTTAGTTACAAGACTTCTCCGGCTTCCTTGAAGAAGGAAAGAGAGAATGAAAACCGAACTTAAGAATATGAATTTCTGTATGTATAATTTTCTTTTGATCTTCGTATATTCCACTTGACCTAACTGTAATGGAAGACATTATTTTATGGCAATACAAACTGAAACAAGACATGTTCTTCAATCTCTGAAGAGTCTTGATATAGTTCTGGAAAAGCGAGGTCGCTCGGTCCGGATCCAGGATCCAGCATAGGCTCGACCTCTCTCATGCTCAATCTTGGCTTATTGGAATAATCTTGACGTTAGACGACTAATATTACTGGGGTTACTACGAACTAAGTAGAACGGAAACGTGATTTTTGAAAATTGTCGCGACTTTTTAAAATTTAGGAAATGAAACGTCATGGAAACACTATATTAAAATTAATTAAATGTTTATTTAAATGTAATATTTAATTTAAAAAATTATTTAATATAATTTTAATAAAAAAAATACTTCAATGAAATATAATAATAAAAATATCACAATCAAATATAGGTGAAATTACACCTAGATCTGTATTTTAGGAATCAATTTTAAATATAAGATCAAACCTAAATATTTTCAAATATCAGGTCATTATTACAAATTTTAATTTTAATAAATAATTATAAATTTTAGAAATTGTTAAATTAAACTATCCTAATTCCTAACCCTATTTCAGCATCAATCTCTCACGTATCTCTTTCACGCCGCAACGATATCTGCTCCTTCTCTTCCACATCTCTTCCGGCGTGTAGTGGAAATGGCCCTAGCTTCAGCAACATCATTTCTTCTCATGACTCCACGTCGTCACCACTATCGCGCGATCAAGACGGTAATTGTTGTGCCTCCCTCGTAGCGGCACCTTATGGTAGTTGTATGTAACGATCCGAGTCCCACTTAAAGGGCTATTCCGATCGTTAGATGACGGTGTACTGTCCCCACCGTACCAACACGAGTCTTTTCAGCATACTTTGTCCTCACTCGCACTGTAACGCCCCGAGTTCTAAATACTCGAAACGCCACTTCATCGTCTCAAACTAAATTTAAAAATAAATATTCATTTAGCGGAAATAATTGAAATTTTAAATTTTTCATAAAATAAAATTCAAATCCTCCATAGTCGTTACCAAAAATAAAATTTGACTTAAAATAAACGGAAATTTTAATATTTGAAATAACACTTAATTATCTCTTTGCCACTTGAGTTCATCACTCGCCACCGCTTCCGAAGTCTGCAAAAATTGTTAATAACGGGGTGAGTATTTCTAAGAAATACTCATCAAACTCATAACCGAATAATTCACTTAATCCATAAATTGCACATAAACATGTAATCATGCTAACATACTTTTCTCATAATATCATAACACATATTCACATAAGTGCGGAAAGTAGCCTTGTCTTGTCTTAATTCAACATGCAATTATGCATGGAAGTTATAGCGCATATAACATTTCTTCTTCTTACACCAATTTTGGGAGAGCATTTGCCCGTCTTACCCCTCATGGTTAATCACATGAACATAACATCATATATGATTTACATAATTTCAGATTCACATGCAAATCATAGCTAAATAAATTATTGAGTATGAGTCTACCTTAAATCCGACGAGTGCAAAGTTGAGCGGGAAATGATTTCATTCTTTAATTCTCCGTACGCTTCGTCCAGTCCATAATTTAGCCTTAGTCTTTAGTAATTTATAGTTTAAAAATAATAATTTATAATTTGAGGACTGAAAATGATGTTTTGAAAGTTTAGGGACTAAAATGAATACTTTGAAAATTGAGATTTATAAATATATAATTTGAAATCAATATGAACAAAATCAGAAGACTTTTAAAAATATAGGGCTTAAATGATTGCTTTTAAACATTTGAGGACTAAAATGTAAATCTTTTAAAACTTGAGTTTTATAAATATACATATATATCTTTTAAAACTTCAGGGTTAAAATAAATCATTTTAAACTAGTAGGGACTGAATTAAATAATTTAAAGTGAAAGGGGCTGATTTAAATCATTCTCAAAACTTAAGGGACTGAATTAAAATAAATTTGATACTTAAGGGACGAAAGTGTAAATCTTGAAAATGAAAATATATATCAGATCTATTTCCTCTCTCCCCATTTCATGACTGGAGAAGCAAAGAGAGAGAGAGAGAATGCAGCGACGCCGGGAAGGACGCTACGAAATCCGGCGATTTCGCCGGCGAAACGCCAACGCAGGACGCGGGCGAGCGGCGGTAAGGATGGGTATTCAAATTTGGGATCTGGGCATGAGTTTTAGGTGTGATTACGGTGCGAAACAGTGGCTGGAAACGAAGTTAAAAATCGCTGTTTTTGGGTGTTAAAAACCGGTAAATTAGTCGGCGATCGAGGTAAGTAACTGAGTTCACTTATTTTATTTTTTTGGTTGTCCGTGCGTTGGATGTTTGGGAATTCGAAATGGGGCAGTGTCGGTTGGCCTTGAATGGTGCTGCCTGGAGTTGGGCTCGATAGTGGAGTGGTGTTCGAATTGGTTCGATGGTGGTGTTGTTAGATGAAGCTCGACCATGGAATGGTTGTGATGGTTTGATTGGCTTCGATGAATCAGCTGCTCGGTTGGGGACGGTTGTGGCAGCGTCATGGTGGTTAAAAAAAATTGGTCATTGTGCTTGATAGGCTAGGCAGTAGACGACTGTGGTGGTGCATTTGGAAATCTGGGTTTTGATCGACAAATGATTCTCAGTTAGATGTTGATGAATGAGGGGTTGCTGATATCTTTGACAGTGAGTGTGTTCAGCTTAAGATAGAGGTATGAGACATCAAGTGTTCTTACCCAAATTCTTGCAATGTGCTCGTGTGGGAAAGGAAATGGAGAGGACGACATAATTTATACATGGCAGAAGTGGAAGAGTTTTGTAACCGAACTTGATTAGCCTAGACGTTTTGGAGTTGGAATGGTAATGGGCTGGGAGTTACTGTCTGAATAGATTCTGTAATAATAATAATAATGATATTTAAAATTTTGATTATTGGATTAAAATAAAGTCTCAGGTTTAAAAATGAAAATTTAAAAATGAGATAATGATTTTCGACAAATTTTGGAAATCTCAAATTGGACTTAAAGATTTAAACGGATTTAAATTTCTTTCTTGAAATCTTAAAATAATTTAATTGGCTAGGCGAACACGTTTTCATCGGGTGAAGTCGTAGCGACAATTTAAATAAATTTAACTTTTATTGTTATAGAATTTTTCTCGGTCGCTACACGCACGCTCCCCGAGAAAACTTCCCAGGAGGTCACTCATCCCAGAATTTCTCCAAGCCAAGCACGCTTAACTTTGGAGTTTCTATCGATGGACTTCCGGAAAAGAAGGTGCACCTTGTTAGTATGAGTATTACCTATCAATTCTCTTAAGCTTTCTTAGTTGGGGTATTACAATCACCTCCTATTAGACTCGCGACGTCCTCGTCGCGCTTAACCCATCTAAGGATCTGGTTCCAGGCGTTGGGATTCTAGAAGTGGCTCCCGCCCTATGGCGTAACACTTAGTTCCCGATTTCCGACTGACGGCCGTCTCTGATTCCATTTGTAACGACTCGGGTCCCACTTAAAGGGATGTCCCGATCGTTAGATGACGGCGAACTGTCCGCACCGTACCAACACGAGTCTTTTCAGCATACTTTGTCCTCACTTGCACGCTCCTCGAGAAAACTTCCCAGGAGGTCACCCGTCTCAGAATTTCTCCAAGCCAAGCATGCTTAACTTTAGAGTTTCTAACGATGGACTTCCGGAAAAGAAGTTGCACCTTGTTAGTATGAGTAGTACCTATCAATTCTCTTAAGCTTTCTTAGTTGGGGTATTACAATTGTAACGCCCCTGAAATTTCGGTATTTTACTTTGATATATATGAAATAATAATATGTATTTATTGGGTGAAATATTATCGTTAATTTTGATAATGATACCCAATTAGTTATTTTATACTGTGTTAACAAAAGTTGAGGACTATAGTTCCATGAATGTAGTTAGTTGAAACAAGGAAGCTTTAAATGCCCCAACATGGTAAATTAGGGGCTAGTGGAGAAATTTTGGAAAAACTAGTTAATTACGATTTTATCACTTCATCATGCAATCTTTGTCGTAGTCGTACGAATTCATTATTGATTTGAAGTCATTGCATGCTATACTATCGTGTAGTTCGTAGTGTGACGTTTAAATCGATGTCTTGTATGTGTGATTCCAAGCCCGGATGTGCCGGGAATAGCGAGCCAAAGTAGGGTAGTTGTAATATGAAAATTGTCAAAAATCCTAGAAAATTTTCTATGTATGATGGGGATGGTCGAGCGGCCATATTTACAAGGATCGTACGAGCTACATATTAAGCAGATGCTTTTGCATGCGTGATCTTTAGAAAGTTGATAATGTGATCTTTCCGATGACATAAAATTTGTTGAATTCGGAGGTCATCTCGACCCTCAAATGTTAAGTCAAAAAGGGGTCGATAAAGTACAAAAATTTGGAATTATATTATTATTATTATTATAATCCTAGTGGAGACACTTGGCAAACTCCACTAGTGGCTCATTAAGGATTGTTTGGCATGACTTATTATTCCTGTTTAAATCAGTAGAATTATCAGAATGCATTTTAAATATATTCAACTGATTTATAACTGTAAATTATTCGAAAAACACTTATAAGTTGAAAACTTGGAAACTTAAAGAGACCAAACATGTCCTTAACTTCAATTCTATAAATAAGGACACTTAGTGCATTTTTTCACCAGATTTTCTGCTGGGAGCTGAAGGTAAGGAGAGAAAACTTCATATTTTTCATCTCTATCTCTTGATTTAACAAGTAAGAATGATGATTTCTTGTTTCTAATTAAATTCATCACCCTCATTAGGATCTTGAATTTAGGTTGATCAAATCTCAATTAAACTTGTTGAATCCGGGCCCAAAGAAAGGTACAGTGATCCACCAGCGAAGGCCCAATAGTGGCCCAACGGACCATGGCCCACAGCTAAAGGCCTAAGGTATCACCTGGGAAGAATGCCGAGGTGGTACGTTGAGCACACTTCTTTAAGCCGACCTGGTTAACGCCTAGCCGATGTGCTTTATACCCAGCCGGGGCGCTTTACGGCGCTGACCAGAAGAGAGATGGAGTCAGTGATGGGACACTGCCTTTACCAAGATGTGACAGGCGCCCATCCCCTACGAAATGTAGCAATGATTACGGTTGAAAAGCAAGGTTGTCACCTCCATGAGCTAGGGTGATGACAAGTGTAAAGTATGCCACGTGTCGTGATCCGAGACAAGAAGTTCCTCTATAAATAAAGCACAATTGTCTCCAAGTTAGGAGTTAGCAACTTCTAATTCTTAACTCTATATTTCTCTCACTCCCTTTTCTCTCTTTTATACCTTTATATTTCCCGAACCCAATATATATTTGCCCAAAATGAGTACTGACTTAGGCATCGGAGTGCAAACGGGAACCACCTCGACCCCCTTTGCAAACTGATTGTTTGTCACAGTACGCAGGAGGTCCACATGTCTAAGAGAGAGGAGCTGAGACGTGTTGGTCCAAGGTCCATCCGGATTTTGTGGTCAACATTTTGACACCGTCTGTGGGAAACCATACTGCTAACCACGAAAACACATGGTAAAAAGCCATACATAGAAAGATAGTCCTGAAAAAGGACGAAGAACCATTTACGAAGAAGCGGAAAAAAGCAAGAGCTTTGAAAGATAAGCTGATTGGCCTTGAAAAAGGCAAGGGCTTTGAAAGATAAGCTGGTTGGCCTTGAAAAAGGCAAGAGCTTTAAAAGATAAGTTGGTTGGCCTTGAAAAAGGCAAGAGCTTTGAAAGATAAGCTGGTTGGCCTTGAAAAAGGCAAGAGCTTTGAAAGATAAACTGGTCATCTTTGAAAAAAAGGTGTAATAACTTTGAAACACAAGTGTAATAACCTTGGAAAAATGCATATAACTTTGAGATATAAGTTTAATAACCTTGAAAAAGGCGGGGATTTTTGAAACGAAAGTCCACTCATCTTTGAAAAACAGAATAAAATTAAGGCATTTCCCTAAACATGAACGAAAGTGATGGTGATGTTAACCCCCGTAGGGGAAGAAGTGGCCAACACAGCGAGGGCGAAGTTCCTCAAGGACTCCATGAAAACGCCAATGAGGAAGTGGCACAACCAAACCCACCTCGCCGGCACCGAAATCGCCACATGATGCGAGACATGACACGTATGGCGGCCCAAATGCTGAAGATGCAGAGGCAACAAATAGAACAGACTGCTGCAATGAATGCTTTTATGGCCAGAGGGTATGTTATGAACGAACCCGTGATGCCTCAGCAATACTCACAGCCACAACATTCACCATCTGAGGCGGCCACTGTCTCGTATTATTATCAAGATCCACAGACATATGCCGAGGTGGAATCCGAGCCTTTCTACGAGCGAGACCCGGAACATGAAGAACAAAACCCACTCCCAGATAGACGCAGGGAGGCTTCTCCCGCAAGATCCGGCAGTGTTTCATCCGAATGGGAGGGTTATTCAGGGGCCAACGACGAGGACAAACGGGTCCAGGTCGGCACAATGCCGCAGAGCCTAGAAATAGGCGCGAGCGACGCACTGAAGAAGCCTTGTCGCAGGGTCAAATGTATAGGGACCAACTTGGAACGGGAGCGGAAAGGTTGGCATCAGCACATGAGCCTAGGAATAGGCATGAAAGAAGAGCCGAAGCAGTTCGGACTAATCCTCGCAACGAATTACAGAGCCATGAAAGGTCAAACTACGGTCGCGTTCCACCACCACAAAGGCAGGAGTATGCTCCACCACTCTATGGCCAATACCGTGATCCGGAGTACTCCGGTCACGACGAGAACAGCAAGCCGCCGTCATACTAGTTGGATGATGAAGAGGAAGTAAGTCCCTTCACAGAGGGCCTCCGTAGATGCCCCGTACCCCACGACTTTGAGATGCCAGAAATAGCAAAATACTCTGGCCGATGTGATCCTGACGATCACCTGTTAAATTACCGCCCCAGCATGGAAATAGCCGGGGCCACCCCGGCACTGAAATGTAAATCTTTTGCTTTAACCCTTGAGGGAAGTGCCATACGATGGTATAAAAAACTCCCTCCTGGCAGCATCCACAGTTGGAGGGATATGAAAACTGCTTTTAAGAATGGCTTTGTTTCTTCCAGGCCTGGCCAACTCCCACTCCAACGCCTTCAGGATCTGAGGCAAGGGAGGGACGAATCTCTGAAAAGTTACCTACCTAGATTTACTGAAGAAATGCATATCTGCGAAAATATCACAGAAGCGGAGATGTTTTCCGCCTTAAAAGGAGGGCTAGATATGACCAGCATGTTTTGGAGAGATGTCCGGAGCAGGAAACTAAGGGATTACAATACCCTGGTAGACCTGATGAAGGAAGAGATTGTGTCGGAGGAAATGGCTAGGGCCAGAGATAATCACCCCCAAGGGAGATACAACATTGGATATTCCAATGAAGAGGACCTCAAAAAGGGAGGAAACAAGGATAGGGTCGGCGGTAACCGAGGTGGTGCGCCTCGTCCGTTCCCGGGGACAGGATCTAGCTTTGCAGCAGAGATCACGGAAGCTATCCCTCACTTGCACTCTAACACCCCTTCTCAAAATCCTCCCACGGCTCAAGGGAGAGTGGAAAGCGGCCGAAGTGGAAAACAGCCCATGATTGGGGCTTACTGTGCCTACCACAGATATTACGGTCACGCAACAGAGGATTGCAGGGAAATCCACATGTTAGCTGACCAAAAGGCGCAGGGGAGAAGGGGGGGTAACTTCCCCCCCCGACACAGGGAGAACTCAAAAATCTGGTGGCCAGAAGTTCAACCGAGCTGATAGGAGAGCTCCGTGGATGAATTCAACTAAAGAAAGAATTGACAATAGTCAAAGAGACAGGAATAAGGTTCAAGATACTGCCTCGGCACATGCTAAAGATACACGGGAACTACCTATACCAGTGACCGACCTTCCCATTCGCGAAATTGACACAATACTGGGAGGCCCCCACCCAGGGGGGAGCACAAACAACTCCCAAAAGAGGTATATAAGAGAAGCCAAGCAGCCCGCCAACGTGAACTATCATATACATTCCCATCCTGTTGGGATGCCTCGGACGGAACCTATCACATTCACGCAAGACGATGCCGTTGGAGTGCACTTCCCACACAACGACACATTGGTTATCAGAGTGGTGGTGGCTCGGAATGGGCTATCACGAATGATGGTGGATAATGGTGTCTCGGTAAATGTGATTTACGGGGTAACTTTTGATAAGATGGGGATCAGCACCCCACTCATTCCAGTCCCTGATCCAATATACGGTTTCACGGGGGACAGCATAACCCCCAGAGGATCCATAACACTTATGACTGAAGTAGGGCAAGCACCGACCCTCTCCAGAATCCCTATGGAATTCTTGGTGGTTGACGAGATCTCCTATCATGGCTCAATTGGGAGGCCTGGTCTTATTGACTTGGGGGCTGTAACGCATACCAAATACATTTGCATGAAGTTCCCCACGGAGCATGGCGTTGCAACTGTGAGGGGAAGCCAAACAGAATCCCGGGCTTGCTACACAAATGCAATCCGGAAGTTTCAAGATCGAAGCTTGAACATGATCAGTGATGTAGCCGTGGCCGAGACTGCTCCAGACCCTGAAAGATTGGGTGAAGGGCCTTCTGGAGATAAGGATGTCACAATGACCCTAGAAGAGGATCTAGCAGATCTAGACCCCAGGATGGCGGGTGAAAATTGCCCCACCCCGGCCGAAAAGTTGGAATGATTCGGCGTGGACCCACTTGATCCAATCAAAGAATTACAGATCGGACTGGACTCGCCAATCGAATACAAGAGCCAATTGAAGGACTTCCTACTTCAAAACCTCGATGTATTCGCATGGAAGCATGGTAACATGATTGGGATCGATCCTAAGGAGGCCTGTCACCGGCTCCAGCTGGATCCCCGAAGCCCTGGGCACAGGCAAAAGCGAAGGCCCATGAGTTCGGACAAGTATGAGGCCTTGAAAGACGAGGTCACAAAGCTATTGAAAAATGGCTTCATCAGAGAGTCCCGATACCCGAAGTGGGTATCAAATCCTGTTTTAGTACTAAAGCACAATGGGAAATTGAGGGTGTGTATTGATTTTTCCAACTTGAACCAGGCATGTCCCAAAGACAGCTTTCCATTGCCCCGGATCGATCAACTGGTCGACTCCACAGCAGGACACGAATTGCTAAGCTTCATGGATGCATATTCCGGGTACAATCAAATCCCCATGTTCGAATCGGATGAAGAGCATACTTCATTTATCACAGATAGGGGGCTCTATTGCTACAGAGCTATGCCATTTGGCTTGAAGAATGCGGGAGCTACCTATCAGAGGCTGGTAAACTGCATGTTCTCGAAACAATTGGGGAATACTATGGAGGTGTATGTTGATGACATGCTGGTCAAAAGCATGGTCGCTGCGGATCATATCCGCCATCTGTCAGAAGCGTTTGATGTTTTGAGAAGATATCGGATGAAACTCAACCCAACGAAGTGTGCTTTCGGGGTAGCATCTGGGAAATTCCTCGAATTCATGGTGAACAAGAGAGGAATCGAAGCCAATCCGGACAAAATCAATGCTTTGCTAAACATGCAGTCGCCGCGAAATCCAAAAGAAGTGCAAAGCTTAACAGGAAGAATTGCAGCCATGAACCGATTCGTCTCAAAATCCACTGACAAATGCTTGCCATTCTTTAAGGTCCTAAAGGGGGGAAAACGATTCCAATGGACACCGGAATGTGAGCAGGCGTTTGCCGACCTGAAATCTTCTTTGGGTCGTCCCCCATTGCTATAAAAGCCAAAGGCTGGCGAGCCTCTCTACCTAAATCTGGTCGTATCCAAAAAGGCTGTTAGCTCGGTGTTAGTTAGAGAGGAGGATGGGAGCCAGTTACCAGTGTATTACGTGAGCAAAGCTATGTTGGACGCCGAGACGCGCTACCCAGACATGGAGAAGCTTGCTCTCTCGCTAATCACAGCCTCTCACAAGCTTCGTCCCTATTTTCAATCACACTCCGTACATGTGCTGACCAACTTCCCCATGCGACAAGTGCTGCAAAAACCAGATGTTTCTGGAAGGTTACTGAAATGGGCGATAGAAATCAGCCAGTTCGACCTACATTATCCGCCTCGGACTGCTGTAAAGGGTCAGGCTTTGGCGGACTTCATAGTTGAATTTACACATCCACCTGAGGTCGAAATGGTAGATAACACGGATGACAGCCAACATGATGGTCAAGAGTGGAAATTGTTCGTTGACGGGTCTTCGGCTGATGGACGATCCGGCGCAGGAATAGTGTTAATAAGCCCAGAAGGGTTTAAATTACACAGTGCAATCCGCTTCGAATTCAAAGCCTCGAACAATGTTACTGAATACGAGGCGTTATTAGCCGAGCTAAGGCTTGCGAAAGCCCTGAAAATTAAATCTGTGGTGGCCAATAGCGATTCGCAACTTGTTGTGAGCTAGTTCAACGGGCAATTTTCTGCCAAAGAACCCTCTATGGCCGCTTACTTGAAAAAAGTAAGAAATTTGGCTGCGCAATTCTGGAAAATGGAGTTGCAACGCATCCCCAGGACGGAAAATTCCAATGCCGATGCTCTGTCCAAACTGGCAAGTAGCGGCGATTCGGAGTTACACAATATAATCCCAGTTGAGCACATGGTGACTTCCTCTATTGAGCCAAGACCGGAGATCTTGGCAATTGAAGAAGAGGAATCCTGGATGAATCCCCTGATCGCCTATTTAAAACATCAGACAGTTCCGAATGAGCCAGAAGCAACTCGGAAGTTGCAGAAATACTCCGTGAATTTCGTACTCTTGGACAACATACTTTATAAGCGGAGTTACACCTCTCCTTTGCTGAGATGTGTGGGGCTACAGGAGGGGCAGTATGTGATGAGAGAAATCCATAAGGGCATATGTGGTAACCATGCCGGGGTTTTATCGCTAGCTCGAAAAGCCCTCAAACAGGAATATTTTTGGCCTACTATGCAAAAGGATTCCCATGATTTCGTGCGCAAATGCGATAAATGCCAAAGGCACGCGACCATACCACATCAGCCGCACCACGAGCTAACTGTGGTAACTAGCCCTTGGCCTTTTGCAAAGTGGGGGGTTGACATTATTGGTCCTATGCCTAGAGGAGCTGGTAACAATTGCTTTGCGATAGTAACAATTGACTAATTCACCAAATGGGTCGAAGCAGAACATTTGATGAAGATCACCGAGGCCAACACCACCAAGTTCATTTGGAAAAATATCATATGCCGATTCGGGATACCACATTCACTAGTTAGTGACAATGCGAAACAGTTCAAAAACAGAAGTGTCGATGAGTTGTGTGACGATTTGGGAATTAAGAAGCTGTTCTCATCTCCACATCACCCACAGGCCAACGGACAGGTCGAAGCAGTGAACAAGACCATAAAAAATACCCTGAAAAGGAAGTTGGGATTCAGAAAGGACGCATGGGTAGACAAGCTACCACAAGTGTTATGGGCGCTTCGAACCACCTCGCACACCGCTACTGGTGAAACACCCTTCTCGCTGGCCTATGAAGCCGAGGCGGTATGCCCCGTTGAAATCGGCGTCCCTTCGCTTCGTCTAATTCATTATGGCGAAGTTAGGAACGAGGAAGCGCAAAGGGCCGGTTTATATTTCCTCATGGAAAAACGGAGTGATTCCCAAGTGGCAATAGCCAAATACTAGAAAAAGATGGCTCGATACTACAATAAAAGGGTGAAGAGCCGACGCTTCAATATTGGGGACTTGGTCCTCAAAAAGGTTCTTCCTTCAACACAGGAGCCAGGAGTAGGGACTATATGTCCTAACTGGGAAGGCCCTTACAAGGTCGTTGCCGAGGTGGTACCCGGAACATACAAAATTGAGGACCTTTCTGGAGTACCTCTATATAATCCTTGGAAGACGGACCACCTTCGCCGCTATTTTCAATAAAACTAAATTCCTCCTTTACGATCCAAGATTATTTTAGTCATGACGTCAATCTCTATACTAGACAAACATAATGGATAAATGCACATTCCAAGATTATTTTGGTCATGACGCCATACGTCCACGTTATTTATAAAAATTGTTAAGGACAAGGGACTCTCATAAGGTTAAACTACAATCACCATGTAAGAATTGGGAGTTTTTAAACGAGTTCGAATGTTTGTCACAATCAGATTTTACTAGTAAACATAAATGCTTCGAACCACTCGGATCTAAGGTACATGTACTCATTAACCGCCATTCACCGTGTAATACGTCTGGAATCATTCGAACTTAACCAAATATTGTCGTATAAACCAAAATCCTTGGCGCTTTAAGTTAGTCCATACATACGGAGCGCCCTCTTGTGCGAAATATTAAACGTTTGCACAAAGTTGTTGATGCTTTCCTACATGTTCTTAGGCGAGGCGCCCGTAAGACATATGTGTACTAAATACTGTGTAATCAAGCGTAAAAATCCCTATATTATTTTAAAAACGAAACGACTTGCGAATTTACAACATGACCACGGTGTATGGGTTAAAAATATTCACGCCATTAGCAGAAGCTCATGCAAAGTTATAAGTATAAGTGCTAATGAATATAAGGTGAAAACTGCCCAAAAGTTAGTTTAAATCAGATCCAACCAGCAAATGTGAACGCATTAAGCTCGTTAGATCTGAGGGACTAGACATTTACAATTAGACATTTACAATGTCCCACATATCATCATACAATTACGAAGCCTTCGCACTTGGAAATATTCATGCTTAAACAGATTATTAGAAACGTTGCTACGACGAAATGTAAATAAACCATTCCATTCATAAAAATGAGGCATTTACAGATCAAATAAATGTTGCATTTACAGTATTAAGGTGTCGGAGCACTTACAAAAAAAGAAGAGAAAGAAGAAGGAGAAAACAACAAAAATGAACAACACTAACTAACAACTAGACCGAGGTGGAAGAAGATCAGTGTGGAGGAACGCCCTCTAGAGAGCCCTTGCTGGATGCGTCTAAAGGATCTACAGGAGCATCTTGAGGCTCGGGGTAGAATGCTTCAATGGAGGATAGGTCCAAGGTTGGAAAAGCCTCCTTCACGTCCCCCAAGGCCATCCTAGCCCCTAAGTTCCCAAAAACCCACTGCATAGCCTCATACTCAAGGGTCTCTTCAAAGGTGTCCTTGAAGTCCTGGACAGCTTCTGACACTCTAGTTTTTAAAGCATTCTCCACCCGTGTCGCGACAGTCTATTCCAAGACTTCAGTGATCCTCGTTTGCATGTGTTTTTCCAGCGAGGCAAGGTCCTCCTCTGCTTTCGCCCTAACCTCCAGCTCCCTCCCCAGTTTTTCGTTTACCGCTGTCGCCTCAGCTTCTAACTTCAACTTGGCTGCATTAGCGGCGGCCAGGGCCTCAGAGGCAATAGACTGTGCACGATTGGAATCATCCAATTTTTTGCATAAGGCCGCCACGTCTGATTCAGAGGCATGGAGGTCATGCTTCAATTTGTCATTGTCCTCTTGGAGGCGCTTCGCATTAGCCCTCTCTTCTGAAGAAGATTTGCGGGCTATGGATAGCTGGGCCTTAAGGTCATTGATCTCCTTGAGCATATTGTCAGCGTGGCGAAGAGCAGTCTCAGCATCCCTCTTATCCCGTTGGGCTACCTCCACGGAGGACTCTACCTTGTCAATGAGAGCCAGAGCTCTGGCGTTCATAGCCTTGGCAGCAAGCAGCTTCTGAGACGGAGTAGCACTGGAGGAAAAGGCGGCCCAACCCTCTGTCCAAAACTGTTCGGTAATTAAGGCCGCCCTGGCTGGAGGCGAACTGGGGGAGTCGAACAACGAAGGGCTGAAAGTGACATCTCTGGGGAGGATGCTGGTTTTAATATGCTTAAGCTCTTCCGCCCCCTCTGGTGTCATTTCATAAGCCAAGCCCGGCATGGGCACAGATGGCTCGTCCTCCAGTTCCTCGATCATTGATGGCGGAGGTGCGGAAGTGGACTCCTTGCCTTTTCCCCTTCTGAGCCTTTTTAAGGGAGCAAGCTCCTCCTCAAGTGCTTGCTCAGAAATGTCCTCGAACAAGGAAGGTGGCACTGGGGCATCCTTAGTCTCCCTGCCTCTCTTGGATCTGCCTCTATCTGACCTCTTCCCTTTTCCTTTAGCGACGCCTTTTTCAGGATCTGCCTCTCCAGCAATGTTGGGTTGTTGGGGACCCATTGGCAGCAAAGTGGGCGGTGGCAGTAGAGCTGGGAGAGGACCCTGAAGTTGGGCAGTAGACTTCTCAGACACTTTCCTGGCCACCCCAATTTGCAGGTCGGCCAAAACCGCTTTCTGTTTTCTTTCAACCTCGCTCCCGTGGCGCAGAGCCGGAGGAACCTTCGTAGCCATGAGGCCCTTTAAAGAAATCTTTGGGAATTCTTTAGAACCTAGCAAGAAAAGGAGGACAATGAGAGTTTATAAAAAAACAACAACAACAACAAACACAAGAGGTAACAGCAATAAGGGGCGAACTTACTCATAGCTCGCATAAGACCGTGCTTAACGAATAATTTGTTCTGTTGTATGACCCCTTAAAAAAGTGCCCTTGTAGGCAAATAGACGCCTTACTGCCGCTAGATCTGCGTCAGGGAGGAGATGGGCAAAAGTGTCCCCTGCCATAAGCCAATAATATGTTAAGAAGCAGTCAAGAAAAGTGAGTATGGATGAAAGAGCAAAAGACGCATGACACTTAAAGACTCTAAAGCAAATATAAGACTCACTAGGTAGAGAAAGAGTTCGGGGAACTGTAATTTCCGGACTAGGGTCCACAGGGGAGCTCTGCCACTCCCCAGCAACACAGAACCACTGGTTCCTCCAGTTCTTTATTGAGGTAGGGTGACCAGTAATAACGGGAGTATAAGAACCTCTGGGGGACAAATAATACCAATCCTTAACATCCGATCTCACGTCTCTCTCTCTCTCCTAACGGATTTCTTCAAAGTATAGAGAGTGTGAATGATGTGCAGTGAGATGGGATAATCCGGGTTGACCTCTTGCCACGCCAACCAAGTCCCCACAGCCTGAGTCCAGAAATTGGGGGCCAGCTGGTAGGGGCACAAGTTGTAAATCCTAAGTAGAGCCCTGAAAAGGGGTGCAGGGGCAGCCTCATCCCGCATGATAGAGAATCATAACACACGGACACTAGACCTAGGGGAGGGCTACAGGGTCGGAAAAAAGGTGTAAGGTGCACCAATCGAACCCCTTCTGGAATCCTGAATTTCGCTGAAGCTCCAGTTAAATCAACCCCCCCGAATTTCCTTGGCAATCTCCCTGCTTTCTCAAGACTCTGGATTTGGATCAGGGTCTACATGATACCCTGGCATTTTATTTATCAGGTCTACCTAACTTTCAACCTGGGCTATTTCCTCCTCAGAAAGCCCCAACTCTTCTCTATGTGCCCTAAATGGGGCCCTAATAATTAATCCGAGTTCCTAGTGATCGGAAGAAGAGCCTACTGCCTCTCCTCTTTCCAAATCCCTATCCCGCTTACTTCGAAGCTCCCGCAAAGAAGCCTCCTCCTCGGATGATAGATGAGCCATGTAGCTCTGGTCCTTTTCTTCTTCGCTGTCAGAATCATCCAAATAAATTATACCACTGCGTTTCCTATTCCTCCGCTTAATCTGCTCCCTAAAGAAGCGGGGGCTAAAAACCGACAAAGACAATAGGCAGAAACCTTTGATAGGAATCGTCATTGCCAACAGTTCCTGTGAACCCATTCCCCCAACTCTTTCCATTTATTCTAAAAAATAGGCCAGACTCACCGAAAGGAAAACAAAATGTAAAACAAAATTTTCAAACCCACACTCGAAGATTAAAAAAAAAAAAAGAGGTTTTCTTTGCACTCACAAAGGAAAAGAAATTTACCTTAAAAAACGGACGATCAAGATTGTATACTCGGAGCGAAGAACGCGCCAATGAAGAGTGTAGAACGATATTGATGAGTTGCTATGTAAAAAAAAACCCTTGAAGAGATACTGAAAGACTTGCATTAATGAAAGAGACGCTGCAACTTTTTTCGGAGACGCTACTGCAAAGATTCTAAGAATATGGTAAAGGAGAAACAATGAGAAGAAGAAGACTTTATAGGGGACTCAATAAACCAAAACCCTTGGTCTTTGAGCCGCATAATTAACACGGGTAACCAACATCTCTTGGAGAATGGATTAATCAAAGCGCCAACTGTCAAAAGAAGGGAGAAAACCGTTCAGTTACCATAATGGGCGCCACGTGCAGAGAGATGTCACCTCTCATTCCTTTCCTGCTTCTTGGAAACCGATATTAGTAGCCTCCCTTTATATTAAATGCACCGCCTAAGAGACGTGCTAGTATAATTACAACTTTCACCTGAGAAGTAAAACGGGAATAGAAGGTCGACCTTACTTTGAATCCGAGCTCCCCCTAAGGAATGTTATTACGAGCCTTAAGCTTGCAGCGTCATATGATAATTCCCAGCTGACAGATGGCAGAATAACTATAAAATATATTGGACGTAACAGATAACGAAGTTCGAGCAAGACCGCAATCCCATAGCAGCATAATTACAGAACACTATCAGAACAAAGTTAGTGCTTCGAACATATAACAAATCCTATCCGCACATGAATGACCACATCGGATTTGAGGGACTAGTGTTGAGACCAAGCCCAAAAAGGAGTATAGTGATCCATCAGCGAAGGTCCAATAGAGGCCTAATGGACCTTGGCCCATGGCTAAAGATTAAGATGTCTTCTTGGGTCAATTGCCGAGGTGGTACAACACGTGAACTTCTTTATCCGAATTGGTTTATGACTAACCGAGGTATTTTATGTTTAGACGGAGGACCTCCTTAATAACAGCTCGGATGAGTGATGGGACAATGGATGGAATCAGAGAGGTGACGCCGCCTTTATCAAAAAGTGACAGGCGCCCATCCCTTACCAAACATAACAATGATTACTGTCAAAAAGTAAGATATGCTTCTCCAAAAGCTAGGGTAAGTACACGTGTAAAGTCCGCCACGTGTCCGATCCAAAACAACAAATTCCTCTATAAATAGAGCACTCCTCCCGCTTTGTAAAGGGTTAGCATTTTCACTCTCTTAACTGAATATTTTACTCACTCCCCTTTCTCTTTTTTACACACTTATATTTCTCGCACCCAATTTATATTTGCTTGAAATGAGCACTGACTTTGGCATCGGAGTGCAAACGGGAGCCACCTCGGCCCCCTTTGCAAACTGATTGTTTGTCACAGTGCGCAGGAGATCCACGTGTTCAAGATGAAGGAGCTGAGATGTATTGGTCCAAGGTCTAGCCGGATTTTGTGGTCAACAACTTCCATCTCTAATTATCTAAAAAAAGATTTGAGATATCAAGTGTTTCAATATCTTCAAAAGTGTCAAATTGATCTCCAGTTACATCCTACATTTTAGTTTCCTTGACATAATATTGTGGATTTTTCTTGATAAAAGACGTAGGTTACTGTGAACAAAAATTAAATCTTCAGCACGTTTTGATGTTAATTTGTTTCTCTTCATCAATGAAATAAAAGAATACGTACTCCAACTCCTTCAAGAACATGATGAAGAACTAGGTTGTCTTAATGAAGTTAGTTACTTTCGGTGAAATTTGTAATTTTTTGGGAAAAAATTTCCTAAAAGTTTTCATAGTTTCCAAAATTAATTAAAAAATAGGAAACTTTTTTTCAAGTTTTCGCGGAGTTTTCATGAGTTTCCGAGTTTTCGAAATATTTTTGAAATGAAACGCTTGGTCCGTAGAGGTTTCCGTGCTTTCTAGACGACGAATACATTAAACACAGCGCATCGAAGTCTGACATCATCGTCCTAGTGGTTAAATCAAAGAATGTACAGAAGCTAGATACTGGGGGGTGTTTCCCACATCCTAAGGGTCCGAACCAGCCATGCCCAAGGTCATTGATTTGAAGTTGTAAATCTAGGTTGTGCCTCTCAGGGACCAAGGTGGAGAGATTTGAGTAAGTAAGAGTAATTCTCAATAACTCTCGCTTTACACAAGGAACAGAAGCTAGATACTGAATAATATGCAAGTGTGAAAAAATAAAGAACATAGTTATGCTTTTAGTAATTACAATAATCTCATATGATAGGGTAATTAACCTAGGAGTCCTAGTAATGAATAGAGGTGTCAAGACGGACGGGCCGACCAGACCCGTGAAAACCGGCCCGGATCGACCCGGGACCGCGGGCCGACCCGTGCAGGCGGTTCACGGGTCAAGAAGGTGTGAACCGCGGATTTCGCGGGCCGCGGTTAACCCGCTGACCCGTGAAATTTAAAAAAAAAAAAAAAAAAATTATTAAATATCATAGTATTGAAAATCTCCACTCTTCTACAAACTCTAGTACTAGTACAATTTCTAAAGTTAAATCTTATTTTTCTCCCTAACATGTAAGAAACGTAATGTTCTTCAATAGTAATAATTAGAAATGCATTTAGCATTTAGTTGTTATTTGTTTATATTTTATTTAAGTTTGTAAATTTAGAAGTAATTCATGTAACATAAAATATAAATGTAAATTCTATATAAACATTATGGTATAAATATGAATTTAACATTTTGTTCATCTCATATTTATAAATTTAACAAAAAATATATATATATTATAAATATGAAAAATTCCATATTTTTATTCATACTGGCCAAATCGGAACGAACCGCGACCCGCGACCCGCATGGGCTCGACCCGTATGGGCTAGCGGGCGGGCCTGGGTTGTGGGTCGACCCGGAACCGGAACCCGCAGCAAGCGGGCTTTTTTACGCGGGCCGTTACCGAACTCATATGTTGACGGGCCGACCAGGCCCGGACCACCCGGATTGACACCTCTAGGCTCTAGTAATGAATATAAGGTCATTTCCAATAGTTCACCCTACATTTGGGGTAGAGGTTAGACTCAAATTTTTCTCCCTTTGGGATCAAGTGAATAGTACCCATTTTTCTTATAATTTCTTAGTATTTTTACGTTGATTATAAATTTGTTAATAAATGACTTTAATTTAAATTAATAGCTAACGTGCAGAATGGACCAAATTAAATTAACAATTATAGAATTATAGCATTTCAAATTAAATAATAATTATTATAATATTTACAAATTATTGGGGTGTGAATTGGGGTACTATATTGGAGAGAATTTTACCCCAAATTTGGGTATTGTTGGAGATGCCCTAAGGATTCTATTGGTTTTGTTTCTTTGTTGAGGTGCAAATAGAGGTGTCAATCCGGGTGGTCCGGGTGGGGTCGGTCTGCCAATAAAAAGCCCGGTAACGACCCGCTTGAAAAAAAGCTCGTCCGCTGCGGGTTACAGACCGGTTACGTGTCAGTTGCAAATTTTGAAGTACAACCCAGACCCGCCCGCTAACCCATCCGGGTCGAGCCCATGCGGGTTGCGATTTGTTCTGATTTGACCATTATGAATAAAAACATAGATTTTTTTCATATTTATAACAAATTTTTTGTCAAGTTTCTAAATACAAAATGATTAAAATGATAAATTCATATTTATACTATAAAATATTTACATAGAATTTAAAATTATAGTTTATGTTATCTGAATTACTTCTAAATTTGCAAATTTAAATAAAATATAAACAAATAACAATTAAATGATAAATGTATTTCTAATCACTATTATAAAAAAAAACATTATTTTTTTAGCTATTAGGGAGAAAAAAAATAAGATTTTACTTTAAAAGTTGTATTAGATTTTCTAGAAGAAGAGAGATTTTCAATGTTACAATATTTAATAAAAACAGTTTATTTTATTTATTTTTCTACGGGCCAGCGGGTTAATCGCGGCCCGCGAAAGTTTGACCAGCGAAATTCGCGGTTCACAACTTCTTGACCCGTGAACCACCCGCATGGGTCACGGGTCGGCCCGCGATCCCGAGTCAATCCGGACCGATTTTCACGGGTCTGGTCGGCCCGTCCGTCTTGACACCTACCGTGCAAATTGGAAATGGTGATGTTAAATGGTAGATTCTTATTTACCAGGTAGCTTGTTTAGTACGAGTTGAGTTCGTATTTTGGAATCTGATCATACTTGGATCTCGAGATCCTATCTAGACCACAAGTTTGTTTGAACCTCGGGGTCATACCTCGAGCTTAGATGATGGGTAATTATCAAGTGGAGACCTCAAGTTTTAGCGCCCTGAGGCGATAATTTCCATGAGCTAGGAGATGTGCACATTAAGCTCAAGGTCGAGTTTAGAGGTGTTCGAATTTGACATTTTTTTTTAGTGATTTTGATCAGTAGGACTGGTGTTAGGTTTTCAGGTTTCAAAGGAAGAATTCCAAGGAAGAAAACTATTATTTGCATGTTTGGTAGTTTATAAAAGGAGCTTTTAAGCACTCCCAAACATTTTGTAGCACTTGTGCTTGGAGCTTGATGGACTAGCCAAGTTACGAAAGCATTTGGGGCGAGTTTGGGTCGGATAACCTTAACCCTGCCCTGCCAAAATTTCTTTATTCCAAACCCGTGTCCCATCTCGCAAATTTTGGGACAATGAGGGTTCGGGGCAGTGCTGGTCAACCTGTTACCCCATTTACCATCTAGTTTAATTTTTATTTATTTATTTGTATTTTTTCCTATATATATTTTTTAATTAATTATTCGGGTGAGTTCTGGTTAGGTCCTCGCCTTGCCAATCAGCGGGGCAAGTCAGGTATCCGTTTGGTTCAGTCCGGGCCGGGTCAGATTTTTTTTGCTATTTCTAGTGAGCCAATAGTCTCAATAAGGCTCACCCACTTGAAGGAAGGAAGGAGGGAAAGCAAATCATTTATGACAAAGAGAATGAGCTTTGAAAATCGGACGAACCTTTAGACAACCTGTCTGAGATTGGGGGAGAGATCTTCAGTTTTGGTGACCCTTTCCTATAAATGAACCCTTTAAAGCAACCTATATAACAAACCATTTGGATTTGATTCTTCAGGCACATTTTTCACTTTTCACTCCATAAAATGGTCTAAACACTTTATTTGATTGATGATGGATCACGAACTTCGCTCAGCTGTTATCATGAAGCGATAAAGGTTAAAATTTAAACATTTTTTTTTCATATAAATAAGAAAGGAACTGAGAATAAATAATGAAAACTTAGTTAAGGCTGTTACAATATTCACCAGAATGAATATGAAAACTGGAGACGGGCCATATTTGGAATTAAAAAATGGCAATATATAAAAATTCTAAGAAATGTGACCACAGAAAGCTAACTTATACACATCTTGTAAAATAGTAACTAAATGTTGGGTCTTACCATTCTTGCGATATCTGTAAACTGCTATAGAAGTGACACCATACGCTCGTAATGGAATGGTTGAAGCTCAAATTGCAATGGACTCCATCACCCTTATTCCTGCCTTGCATATGTACAAACAGAAGGTATGGCTTGAACTTTTCTTATAACTTCATGCTTGTAGGAGGCGTTTATCACCTGTCAATATCCTATAACTGGCATGAGGCCCTCAGACGTGTCTCGAATTGATACATGCCAACCCATGGCCGTAGCAGTTTCTTGAAGTTCATCCATAACAGTAAGAGAATCACGAATGTATACACGTTCACCAGGCCTTGAAATCCGATCCATTTCAAGCATGATAGTCGAGATATTGAATCTGAGGTAAAGAAACCAAAAAAATTCTTATGTATAAATAATCTGCACTCTACTAAAACAAAATGGACTACTGAAACGAGACCATCCATTAGAAGATGCAGATCAAATGCTTCTTATTGAAATGTCAAAAAATACCACTATTTACCCATCATTAATTAATATGAAATAAGTTGTTTTCGCCGACATTTTGAGCCAATCCCAACTTTTTCCTCAAACTCATTTTTAATCACATATTTCTATTAGACTCGTCACTTTTCACACTTTTCAACCACTTTTTAATTAAGGCCGAACCTCTAAGCCCAGTGCAGGCGTTTACCTCACCTGAGCTTTTGGGTCATCCGGCAACAATTTGAAATTTTTTATAGATTTTTTTCAATATATATTTACTATTAAACAATGAAACTTAAGATAACGGCATAAATAGCAATGTAGCTTAAGTGGTAAGGGTTCATTTGATGGCCACAATGTATGTGGGTTCAAATCTCAACTTGTCTACTATTATTTGCTCTTTTTTTTTTTTTTTTTGAGAAAATTGTACAATTTGTCTATACTCTAGAAGTATTTGCATAGTTTGTCATTTTGTTATAATCCTAACAACTTTTATAAGAACAACTAATGCATTATCTCACTTCCTTGGTGGACCTAAGAAAGCATTTTACAATAGATGAAGTAATATTTTTCGAGCTCTCTTCCCCAAAAAAAAATGTTTCCCGCCTGCATTGAAAGAAAAAAAAAAATCTGGGTCCACCCATGTTTTCAATCACATTCCCCCGAAAATCTTTTTTCTTCCATTATCAAACAAGCTCTTAAAACTGAAAATTTTCGAGTCCACATCGTCAATATTGAAATTTACTGTCTTCATAGCAAATAAAGAACTAGAGTACCTTTTTTGTTCAATGGAGAACAGGCCAGCAGCATGCAGCAAGTCATAGGTTCTTGGGTATGTGTCAAATGGTTCACACCTGAAAAGTGAAGTGAAACTCAAACATACAAATATCTAATGACGGTTCATTTGCTGAACAATTGCAAACACAATAAATCCATGCCTGGAACCACCAAATACAATTAATGCACATTTTGGGATACAAATTGCGAAAATGTTTCAAACGTGATGATGAAGGTCCATTTCCTTATTTATTTCTCATCCTCCCTAAAAGTTTGTGGCATTATTTATAGGAGTTGGGAGAGTATGTTTAAGATAATGTAAGAAAGAAATGCACATGGATTATGCAATAAGGAACACGCATGAAACAATAACTGTAAGAACATAATACAAACTTATGTCAAATCCATACCAGTCGTGCATAACTCCAATTAGACCACAGTCAAATATGACAGGCAACGTATTGGGTCCACTAACAGGGACAACATTGAGAACCCAGCAATCCAATTGATTTTTGATTAGTGCTGCTGCAAATCTGCCAGAGAATCACTTGTTTAGAGTCAAATGACTGAACAGGAAAATTAACAAAATACCAAGAGATGTCCAATTAATAATATATGGCTGCATAACAAAATAGGAAGCAAAAAGCAAGTACCCTCCAAAGCCAGCTCTCATATCCAACACATTTCTAAGTTTGAACTCCTTCCAGTGTAACGCATACATGGCTTTCAATTATTTCATGTCAATATTTGAAAAGCTCATTCCTTGACATGTAAGCATCAATCTGTATGCTCTGGAAACCGCGCAGGCCAGGTGGTAATATTCGAGCAAAATCCTTCCTCGGGCAATCATGTTATACACGCCTTTAAATCAACATACCTAACATATGCAAAGAGAGCTCTTGTAACAAACTCAATTGGATGCAAAATTTAATCATCAGCATAAAATGGAAGGCAAAGATGTTCATGGGCAACATTTTAGCCTCTGTTCGGACCTTCCTTGCTGATTATAAATGAGTTTTTTTCATTTTTCGAGGTAAGATGTATGGTTAAAAATTCGAGAAAGAAAATATGTGTGGTTAAAAAGTGGTTTGGGAAATTGCGTAAATTATAAATTGATTTATAAACCAATTATTTCTCTTTACCGAACAGAGTCTTAGAAATTTCTAGATAATTATTATATCATACTTGATAAATCCAATTAACATTTTAGATTTTTTTAGGGGAAACCAGTCAAATCATACTGTAACCACTTGTAGTTCTTTCACAATTCTGTCATGCAATATAGAAAAACAATCATTTTCAATAATCTGAATAGAAAGCCATTATGTCTTATGTTTATTACTCATGTCAGCATATATATTCAAGAACATGAGAGAAGACTTCAAGTTCAAAATGGATTAATTTCAAACTTTCTGAGATTGAGCTCTCTTGAAGGCATTCCCCAAGGTAATAGCACCCCTAGAGCATCAACCTAAAACCCAGCACATATAAAGCATAGGGCAATTAAATTATGATAGCAGCTGCACCCTTGCTCCAACAATAATGAAGCATGCTCAACCTGATTGATAAGCATTAGATGATACCAGTAATGGGGCCAAGTTTGAAGGGATATAAGTTAATTTTAATGCTTAGAGAACAAATGTTAATACACAATCTTTTTTGTATATCCTCTCATTTGTACAGCTACAGAACAAAAGAATATAAAGCTGAACTACCATAACCTATCAATTCTACCTCATTACATGCTAGAAAAGCATATGAATACATGAAGAAGATGAACAAATTATGGTAGCATTTTTAGCTTAATATCTATCTCCAGCTTGCTTCTCATTTGCATACGCATTAGTTACCGAACTGATAAATTTACCACAAAATAACAAAAACCTTGGACATCCTACAAAAAAGATAAAACCAGAAAACAATAGAAAATATACCAAACGCTGTCTGGATCGCATAACGGTGGATTGGTTCCTTCCTCGCGGCTTAAATAGCAGCTATTGTTTAAGGGCTTCTGCCATATAGCAACATATCCCTCCTTCTTAACAAGCTTCCAACAAAGACGACTGGTAAGGTTGACCATTTCTGGAAAGAATCAAAAGATATTGGTTTAACAAATACTACTCTTGCTCACTAGATGGTGCAACATCAGCTAAAGTTCAATTATGCAACATATAATCTGGGAGCCCTTGCTCAATTATTCACAATGTCATAACTTCAAAATATTAAATTAGATTCAAAGGATTGACATGAAATAGGATGAGTTACAGCAAGCACATGAACTAAGCTCTTTCTCATAGAAGACAAGCCAAAATGATGAAGAACTGTTTGACTCATGGATAAACTACAGCCAAAACAATTTTAATGTTTTTCACCTTCCCATTGCTATTTGAGAAGGGCTTCATGCTTATAAACAGGCTACGCCGCCCAAGAAAAGTATCTTCCAGCACAGAGAAGCCTATTGACCTCAAGTAGCAAGATCCCATCTTTGACATGGCACATGAAAAGGTAAAGGAAGAAATGAAAGTTTAACATCAGTAAAGATCATATGCAGCAGTTGATCTCTCACTAAACAAGAAACAATACAAAATTTGAGCAGGGAATGCTTAAACAAATAATGAAGAAAATAGTTACAAGCAATATCATATGATAAGGATGATAGATAAACATCAAGATATCTTAAAATAATCCACATCTACGGCAACAAGATGTTGAGATATGGCTTGGAACAATTATTTCAAAACAAACAACCCTAACCTTTGGATTTTTCATGAAAGATAACCAGACTCCACTATAGCTAGAAATGATAACTGTCTCATAATTAAGAGCCACAATTAATATAACACGGATACTGTCATAAAATGCACAACTAAATGGTTTGGACTTTTGAGACTGACATGAAAAGTTCCCTAAACTAAGGCCCTGTTCTTTTTACTGTTTTCAGTCCGTTTTGAGTTTTCGATTTTTAAAAATATCGAAAACGTGTTCACTTTGACCATTTTCATAAACGCGTTTTCCAAAACACAAAAAAAAAAAAAAAATACAAAGGAAACTCAAAACGAGTTTATTGCGTTTTGGATATTTTGTATTAAAAAGTCCAAAACGCTCGTTTTTTTTATTTGTAAATTTTTTTTTTTTTTTGGTAAATGTTCTCCTACCTTCACTTGAAGTTCTTATATTATTTTGTCATTATATATAGATCCATGTTAAGATTTTTTTTGCTATAATTTTTTTTTTATATAAATATGAGACACTTCCTTCACTTGAAATTCTAATGTTATTTTGTCATTATATATAGATCTATGTGAAGAATTTTTTATTTTTTTTTTGTAAATGTGAGACACTTCCTTCACTTGAAGTTCTTATATTATTTTGCCATTATATATAGATCCATGCTAAGATTTTTTTATTTTTTTTTAGTAAATGTGAGACACTTCATTCACTTGAAGTTCTTATGTTATTTTGTCATTATATATAGATCCATGTTAAGATTTTTTTTTTTTTTTTTTTTTTAAATGTGAAACACTTCCTTCACTTGAAGCTCTTATATTATTTTGCTATTATATATAGATTCATTTAAGATTTTGTTGGTATGGGGTTGGATTTTTATTTAGCTGAAACAATATTAATGATGAATTTATAAACATAGAGAACTAACTGATTTATTGACATTAAAATTAATGTAATTCAACAAATCAACCATTTTTTATATATAAAATATCAAAAAATAAATATATCAGAAAATTACAAAGTAAACGCATTTTTCAGTTTTCTATTTTGAAAACAATTTTCCAAAATCACAAAGAGAGCATATTTTCAGCAATCCCAAAACAAACAACCAAAATCCAAAATTCAAAACAAAATCCAAAACTCAAAATTCAAAATTGAAATACAAAGAGAACGGCCCCTAATTTTTTGGTAACGGATTCCTCTATAGGATTACAACCATTCTCAGTTGCCAGTTCAAAGGATGAATCTGCTTTACGGGTTCCCCAGAAATTAGGAGTACAGAATCCCATGAACCAAATCTCTTTTGAGGACTATGTAGAACCTACGAAGATTTCAGTTGCACATTAATTCAATTTTGTAAAATAGAGAATAATAGTTGAGAACTGGAGTACAATCTGTAAAGAGCATGTGGAAATCACAGAAGCTCTCTAACAATCGATAATATTAAGATAAATCATAAAATAGCATATAAGATCGGAAAACAAACCATCTCAGGTCCAATTGATTCTACATCTTGAACAATGTATCAAGTTAAATGCTTGACTTGGATACAGTAATTGTCTTCTTGCAAAAGCCGCCACCATTGCAGGCACACCATGCTCAAGTGCAAATCGTATTTGGTTCTCATGAACCAAATTTTGGAGCTACATATAAGGTGGTAACATTGCGTGATAATAGATATGCACCAAAACTTGCCACACCACAGCCAGCATCCAAAGCTACTCGAGTAAGGTGGTCAAATGTGATTTCAGGGATCATCTAGACAATTATGAAAACTAGGAGAGTCAAAGCCCATTCTCTAATTTACAGTACTAGCAGTTAATGTAATCAAAACAATAAGAACACATTTTCAATCTGATCCAAGCACTGATCTGCCCATGTATAAATTGTGTGCCGCCTCCTGGAAACTTGAACTTGTCCTTGTCTATAGTGATCCAATTTTTGCCCCCTTTATCCTCTGCTAAATGTGCATGAGGAACGTTGCTAAACAAAACATGCATGTTGTTACAAGGAAAAGCCACGAAATTTCCATAAACTGGTTCAAATAAAAATATTAATCCTACCATTTCACTACAAAACCACATATTATCATTGAATCATTTGCATTTTCATGTTATACCAATTCTAGCTTTTAATCTTACATTTAAACTAGAAACTAACCCACAAATAACACTATTATTAAGTCACATTTTTGCAGAAAAAAGCAAGTGATATTTCCCATTTCTGTATACAGTTACTAAGTTTCAGTATATAAAATTCAAAAATTTAACATTTTATTTTCATTCCCACAAAGAACATTTTAACATTCAATCAAATTCTCCACTTCCTTCAATACACAACCTAAATTAATAAACACCAAAAACAGATCTTATCCTTGCAGAAATAAGATACCTCGCCGCGGCTTTGGGGCCATGGAATGGGTGTTTTATATCCTTTCTGAGACGGGACCAAGCAATTCAATTCCTTGCCCTTTTCAGGGCAATGACGCTCAAATTTTTCGCCTTTCTCTGTAGATTTCAACATCTTAATTGCATCCTCGTTGTCCAAACAGGGAATGTACTCCCTCATACTCTCTGGGCATAACGGAAACTTGTTAACCCTAACTCTAACCTTATCTCCTTTGCCATCACTCTCCAAATCAGACGTATCATTTGCTTCCCCCAATTCTTTACCACCTCTGTATGGACCGTATCGTACTCCCCCACCTCAAAATACTCCGCCATCACCCCATTCTCATCCACCACCCCATCCTTTTCACCACTGGATTCGGCGGCTTATGCGGTGGTGGTGAAACTGATTCTATGCTTTTCTGTTCTCGTTTTTCATTATTTTGGGCTGAAGACGTATCATTTATAAGGGAAGTGATATTGAAGATTTGTTGTGATTCGGAGAGTGTAACGGAGGACGGTGGCCCAGTGACTTCACAGTGAAATGGGTTTTGGTGGGTGGAGAAAAAACGAGTTGCTGTGAAGAACCATCGGAAAAATGCTTGCCCAACCCAAGTAGAAGAAAACCATTGATACAATTATAAAATATAATAGATCCTGAGAATTTGATTAAAGTTGCAGATTTGAGTAGATCTGCTGCCCCTCCATTGCTCATTTCCTTCATACTCTGAGAGATTCAGACTTTAATTCAATGGGTTTGCTGTAGATTCGAAGTTAGTTTTGTATATTATGTAGAATTGTGCTACTTGAACATAGCTTGAGTGAAGAAAGTGCGAGAAACGTTGTGCTTGTGGTTTCGGCTATGGAATTCTGTTCATTATTAATGAGACGGGAAATTGGAGAAAGATGTTATGTGCTTCTAGACAGGTGATTATATGTGCCTATTCCTGTGGCTGTGTGTATGCATGTAATTAGTTTGCTCAGAATTGTTGGTCCGATTAACTGCTGCAGTGCTGCTATTGTGTAGGATTATGTAATATTAGACGATAATGTCTAGTATTTATCTAATCCACCTTACCATGACATGACATGTCATGAAAGTAATCAACAGTTTTCATGCATCCAGGGTGTCTTGTGCTACATTACCATTGCTGGAGTTGTCTCATTAATGTTCCATTACTCACAAAGCAAGGTTATGATGGTTCTTTTCAGCTTTTACAAGGTGGATTAATTGCAATATGACAATCGACTGCTTATGACCGGAGCACAATACAAACCAATCTCGTGCAGCAGTCAATGTTGATATTCTAGTTTTCAGTCCCAAACATGTGAGGGCTCTTGGCTAACATCTAGTTTTGATGGCCATCACAAGTTTTGCTAGGATAAGCAATCTTCATATTATCTTCAATTAATTGTCTTCTTTAAAAGTGGGGCTCTTCTGCCTCATACTGTCATACAGCTCACGCCGGAGATCGGGGAAGTTTAGGAGAGATGGGGAAAGCAATCAGCCTTCTCGTTTGGGAACATCATTGGCTTCATTCCTATCCCAACTGTCGAACCAGAGCTAAGCCTAAACCGTCTCAAATAGAAAACTGGAAATGAACCTGGAAATAGACACTTTTAGGAAGAAACCATCCAAACATTAGAATGAGTCCGCCTACAAACATCAACATTTTATATCATCCAGTCTACTCGGGTATTGCAGAACAAGAGCAGTGCCACCTCTTTCTGTCAGATAAATGCTTAATAAAACGTTCTCTAAAGTGCAGAATCATATAAATTGGAGTTAACACAATTAAACTAGTACTTGAAAACACCAAAAATTGTCTAAATAATTCATGTTTATGCTTCGACGAACTTCTTGAGGTTCTTCAACCACGTGACGTATTCTTTGCTGTCTTTGCCAATCATGTACTCGTGCAAGAAATTGGTTGTGCTGGGCTTGATTCCTCTTATCTCTAGATACTTGTGAAAAGCCTTCTGCAGATTTTCATCCAGGTCCCTGGGAGAGAGGAAAACCAGTATGTGAATATAATTTGGAAGAGAAAAACAGAGCACAGGAGATTAACATAAACACGGTGCAGAGCCATATTTTATTCTATAGAAAAATATAGTTAAATACTCACGAGAAATCTGGTCCTTCATAGGCTATTTGATCTTCCGAGCTTTCAGCGTCCTTAACAGACAAGCTGTCGATTGCAATCTCATCAGGGTAAGCCGTACAGCCAAACTCTAAAGAGGGTCCATTCTTCTTTGAAACTCGGACGACAAGAGGTATACTCGACTGAGCACCTTTTTCTTCATCATCATTGTCATTGTCATTGTCATTCTCCTCACCCGTTACAAGGTCAGGCATGTGAACTTCGACACTAATAGTTTCACCCTGATATTCTCTGGTCAGGGTTATGGTTTGTTGGCCGGGATGGTCTTCAATTTTAAAAGGGAAGCCCTGGGGCACCTCCACAGCCTATTGGGCAAATCGATTAACCAAAATAAGGTTTCATTAAAAGAAACATACCATCGTTGACTCCATTTCACAAGATGAATTAAAAATCAAATGATATTAGGAGGGCTTCTAGTGGCATAATAGATAATGAATAATTACTATATCTGTAATAATGCTACAAAATGCTTAGCCCCAGTTTGGTAATATTAAAAACTCATACTTTAATCTAATTTAAACATTAATAGTAACCACACATTTTATGGGACAAACAGCTTTTCAGCCACACATCTAATCAACTTTTATCAAAATCTATTCGAAAAACCTAATTTATGCAAAAATAAATAAATAAAAAATTACTATGCCTTCGTTTCCATTGAAGGTAATTAAGGGAATGCAACAGATATCTTTGGATAAAATCATACTAGCAAAATCCATACCCCAAACATATTTAGAGAAAGTAAAGAGAAAAATAAATACCAATACTGCAATTATTATACAATAAATCCATAGAAAATAAAATAAAAATTGCAAGTCATTCGAACCCCAATTTCCAAGCATTAATTGAAAAACTAAGGATAAAATAAAATTTCAAGATAAATCTCAGATACTTCATCCCCATTTTCCGTCTTTTTTTTGCAAAATATACATATTACAAAGACAGGTTAATTGCATAAAAATGTTAAATAAATAAAAGAAATAAAACCTCGTCATCATCCTCGCCCTCCAGGGCACACTGAATCTCGGATTCGATGACTCGGAGAAGTGAATCATCGGAACTCGGCCTTTTAGTGGAATAGTGATGAATGGAAACCGGAAAATACCTCGGAAACAACTTTCGAGAGAGATCACCGTGGGTCTTGAGAGCAGCGAAGAGAGGCGAGCAGTGGTGGTGGTACCTTTGACTTCCAGATGAAGCCCGGATGGCAAGAGGTACAACTCGTGAAGCTGCTCTCCGGATTGTTATAGCAAGTGCCATAATTTGTGAGTGAGATTTCGAGGGTTTTGGTGAAAGTGGAGGCTTCTGGTTTTTCAGGGTTTAGGGTTTTAGGAACGGTCTTTATGTATATATATTTTTGGGGAACCTACGGGATATCGGTGGATCTTTTTTAATTATTATTTTTTTTTTTACATTTTTTTTAATAGGAAAAAAAATCTCACAAGTCAAAGGAGGATCTAACTCAATTGTTGGGATTGGGACGCCCCTTATGAGATTGGGTCCTCGTGGATCTTGAGTCCGTTGATTTTTTGTCATCCCTAATCTATAGGTTTTATCAGAGTTCTCATTTACATTTTACAGAAATTTTCTCCCGCTCGAAGTCCGTAGCCTTGTTCGAGGTGGGCAAGTATGTGGGAGCCACATATTAAATATCGGGCAACATATGTCAGGTTGAAGAAATGGACGGTTCATTTTATCATCCATTATAATATGCATTTGAATTTGAATCTATTCAGGAAGTTTGTATTGCATTATAGACTGTAATATGCTTATGGGAAATATAATTGATGATGTCAAAAATATGTACATGTCAATTTTTCGAGCTTGAAAGAGCACGAGTTGAATCTCTGAATACCTAAAACAAAGACATTGATCTGTATTCTTGCCCGCCCCCGCCCCCCCCCTCCTCCTCCCCCTTCCCAATGTTTAAGTTAGTAAAAGGGGAGAAAATTATTTATATCTACAAGTAGTAGAATTCGAGTAAGACTAGGTTACTTGGATGGTTTGAAGACTTAGGAGTTACATTAGAAGTAGGAGTCTCGTTGATGGAATCCGAATAAGTTTGTGTGATTGTGGTGATCATGTTAGAATAAGACTTATGAACCAAGAGTCCTATTGGCGCAGGACGGAAGCAAGCAAGGAATTTCAAACGAAATCCCTAAAAGATAAAACTTGGAATTCATCAAGCAATTTGGAATCCACCAAGCCAATTGAGAAGAAATCTCAAGAATTTTATTAATAATCTGAATGAATGAATAAAATAATGAATAAATCCTCTATACATAGGGCCATACAAGAAGAAGCATGTTCTAAACCAACTAGAAAAGCAAGAAACTTATTCTAGATTAACTAAAATAAATAAAGAAACATATTCTAAATTATCTAGGAAAACATAAAACCTAAAATAAAAAGAATTCAAAATAAAACTAAATAACAAAAATAACATTAAAACACTAAAACACTGTTTTCGCTGTCTGAACGATCTCGAATGCCCAAAATAAATCGTATGTCACAATAAAGTAGTGAGTCCAATTCGTCTCGTCGAGCTACCCAAAATAGACATATTATGGTTCCAAAAAGGATGTCAGATGCCAAATCTGTAAATTTCTGCTACGTCCTTTTCAGTCTAATTTTACCTCGATTCTGTCCTACATCACCTATTGAGGTTAGGAAGCTGATTACCGTATGACAGGGACAATCCTGAGCACATGTGGAACAAACAAACCCAAGCATGAAGATCCCCAAGCATGGCATTTTACCTTATGGGTCAAGGGTATGCTCGGGGTTTATCTTGTACAATTATGTACAACCTCAATTGAAAAGAAAATGGACAAAATTGAAGAGAAATTGAGCTAAAAAATGAGCAAATTTGATATTCACACCTAATTGAAATAAATTAAAAGTTTGAGAGTTGAATTGTAACATTCCAGAAAGATGGAAGATCTACCTTGCAAATATTTTAGGGGTATCTTTATCTTTATCTTTATCTTTATATATATAAAAGTAGAAGTGAGGAGAGAGAGTCATTTTGGAGGGAAATTTGCATTTAATGATTATCTCTCCTCAATTCTACTTATATATATATATATACTAGTATACGCACCCGTGCGTTGCACGGGAAAAAAAATTATAATTATTAATTAATGAAAATGTGAGAAATACACGACGAAAACAATTAAATTCATATTTTATGAGAAAGAATATGAATAAACATAAAAGTTTCAATAGCAAAATTCAATGTAAATTACAAAACACTTCTTTCAAAATTTATGATCCTTAAAATTTTGGATATTAAAACTTTCCAATTTAATTGTACAGAACATCAATCAATACATGAAAAAGAATTACACGTGAATTAAATTTATTTTTTGAAAATAACAATGTTTTTTTATTTCTTACGTTAATGTTGTTCAACGCTACAAATAATATTTTTGTAGATATTTTTAGAATGTCAAAATATAATAATGATAAAAAAATTTAAAAAAAATAAAATTTCTATTTCTCAAACGGAAATGGTTTTTTTTTTTTTTTTCCATTCTTGAATGTTACATAATTTGTCCTTGAAATCCATATGAAAATGATCCAATTAATGAATCAATGCATTATAGAATTGATTAAACAAAGTTAGATAAAAAAAAAAAAGATTAAACAATTTGTCAGTACCAATGCACTGATCCTCATCATCATAAGTCAGACAAATAACTGCCACAATTTGACCGTGAGGAAGGCAAAAAAAATAAAATAAAATGGAGAGCAGTTTAGGCGGGAAAACATGGGCCAACTATCCTATTATAATAATAATAATAATAATAATAATAATAATAATAATAATAATAATAATAATATAAGATTTCTCCCGTACACAAAATGCATAAAAAATAATATATTAAAATAATTAATAAAATTTTACAAACAATAAAACTACTTCAAATTATAATAGCTTCTTTGAGTAATAAAAATCAATTTATATATATAAGTAGTAAATAATTATTAATTTTTCCACATTTTTTCATAAAAAAAAATTAAAAAAAAAAATTGAAGTTGTTGTTCAAAAAAAAAATTGATATTATTTTTTTTATCGAAAATAACATATATTTGCACATTGTTTGGAGTAGCGTTGTTAAGTATTAAAATGAACATCCTTAATAATTTCAATTTCATTTCCCATTGCACTAAACGCATCATCAAGCCCCTATTCGGTACCTATTATTTTTAAATCTCATTTTTTAAAAACTCATTTTCATCCACACATTATATACCAATAAAATAATCTACACATAAGTTCAAAAATATTCTCCAATTTTTAACTACACATCTCCAAAAAATTTACTATTTCAAACAACATTATTCCAAATAATGAGTCTCCAACAGGGGCCAAATACAGTCAACACGTCATCCATAACATAGTAATTAATTTCACTACGTAAAATGATTTCCATAATACCATTCAAATTTTATTAATGTGATGACATAATAATTAATTTTAATTTCAATAAATTATTGATTATCATAAGTACCTCTTACGTTGATTTAGCAAGTATAATTCAAATAATTAAAAAAAATGAATAGTCACCGTTTTCTTAAAAAAAAAAAAATTACCGTTTTCTGGAAAAAAAAAAATTATTAAGAAGTGTAAACAAACTTATTTGTCACTAATATTTTTAAATTAACAAAAAAGAACAAATATTAAAGTTTAATAAAATATTAATCTAATTAATGCACAAATAATGCACAAAAAAGTAAAGTTATTTTTGTTTTTCAAAGTTAATGTGTAGTTTTCCAAATGTATTAATTTCTTTATAAAATTTATTTTTTATAAAGCAATTAATGATGAATATTAATGTAAACAAACTTACTTGTCACTAATATTTTTAACTAAACAAAAAAGAACAAACAATAAAACTACTTCAAATTATAATAGTTATATTAAAATTTTTTGTAATTTTTTTATCATCAACTCTTTATTAATTTTCACATCTTGTCTTTTGAGATGATTTTCATTCAATATATTTGTTTTGTTGGCGAAAAACACTTATTTATCTCTCATATTTTTAAATAATCAAAATAAATAATTAATACAAAAGTTAAAAAAAATATTGCACATCCTTTCAATGCAAATTAGCAGAATATTTGAATAAAATTTGTGATTAGAAATAAAATTTATTAATTAATTGAATGTTATAAATAACAATGCGATTAAAAAAAGTTAAGAATATAAAAGCAAAACTAAACAAATACCGAAGATCTATCTTGCAATTAAATTATGGTGTAAATTTTAAAAAATGTGTTGTATGAATATTGTTACCTAAATATAATTAGCTTGATTTTCAAAATATGAAAAACACGTCCAATGAAATGATTCATCGGTGTTAAAACAATTACAAATTTGGATGGATTAATGAGTGAAGTGAATGAATTGGAATATAAATAAATGTTATGTCAACAATTATTTCTTATAGGATCCATAAAAATTACAGGAAATATATATATATATATAGAGAGAGAGAGAGAGTAGACAAATTATTAGCATTCAATACATGTAGTCAAATGCCTATTTACAATGCATTACACACTTTCCCACATTAAATGTTTCATTAATTGTCAACAACTCATTTTCCAATTCTGGAAATTCAATTGAAAAAAAAAAAAAAAAAATCCAAAAATGGAAACTGAAAATGGGCGGGAAAAATTTTGACGGCTGTTCTGCTTTAATATATAATATAGATATATATATATATATATATATATAAATAAAAGATAAAGACTTTTGTAGGAAAATTTATTATTTATTACATATTTAATAAGAGTTATAATAAATATATTATGTATAAATGTATTACATTGGAAATGAAAAAATTAGATTAATATATTTGAACATAAATAAATGTGATATCTATTTAATTGTGTTATGTAGGAAATGAAAAAATTGTATTAATATATTTGAATATAAATAAATGTCATATCTATATAAATGTGTTATATTGAAAATGAAAATTTTGGATTAATATATTTGAAAATAAATAAATACATGCTATATAAATTTGCTAACATAGAAATTAAAATTTTGAATTAATATATTTTGAAAATAAATGAATAAAATAAATATAGAAAAGATAAAGATTTTGTAGGAAAATTTATTATTTATTACATATTTAGTAAGAGTTGTAGTAAATGTAATATTTGTAAATGTGTTACATTGGAAATGAAAAAATTAGATTAATATATTTAAATATAAATAATGTGATATCTATGTAAATGTGTTATGTAGGAAATGAACATAAATAAATGTGATATCTATTTAAATGTGTTATATAGAAAATGAAAAAATTGTATTAATATATTTGAATATAAATAAATGTCATATCTATGTAAATGTGTTATATTGAAAATGAAAATTTTGGATTGATATATTTGAAAATAAATAAATAAATACGCGCTATATAAATTTGTTAAGTTAAAAATGAAAATTTGAATCAATATATTTTGAAAATAAATAAATAAAATCATTAAAATTTTACTTCCTAATATGTCAATAAATGAGTAAGTTCTTCAATAAGCATATTACAAAAATAATTAATTATTTGCTATCAACCTTTTACAGCCAATGATAAGTTGGTAGAAAATTTAATCCTTTCATCATTTTGACAAAAATTGGTATGTTTAAAAAATAAGGAAAAATAAAATATATGTAAGCAACATATTAAAAAATAAAGTTAATTAAAAATTATAACATATTAAAAGAAAAATAGGTGATAAGGTGGGCAAATTTTCAGAGAAAAACGTAAATAAAAGTCAAAAGAAATTTAATATAAAAAATTTAATTAAATGTCAAACTTTGAATGGTGCAGTACACTGTGTGTGCACCATTTTTTATTTTGATTAGTTTTGTTTTTTTTTTTAAAAAAATTTTAAACTCAATGACATGTGTTATGGAGGAATGAAAAAATTGGATTAATGTATTTTAAAATAAATAAATATATGCTATATAAATTTGTTAAGTTAGAAATTTAAAAATTGAATTAATATATTTTGAAAATAAATAAATAAAATCATTGAAATTTTACTTCTTAATATGTCAATAAATGAGTAGGTTCTTCAATAAGCATATCACAAAAATTATTACCAAATGGAGGCTTAATTATTTCATTATTTTGATAAAAATTGACATGTTTAAAAAATAAGGAAAAATAAAATATATTAATTAATATATTGAATTTCAAATAAAATATATCTAAGTAACACATTAAAAAATATAGTTAATAATAAATTATAACTTATTAAAAGGGAAATAGATGATGAAGTGGGCAAATTTTCAAAGAAAAATGTAAATAAAAGTTTTAAAAAAAAATTATATAAAAAATTTAAATGAATGTCAAATTTTGAGTGGCGCGGTATACTAAATGTACATGTAACATTTTTTTTATTTTGAATAGTTTTATCTTTTTTAAAGTTTCAAATTCAATAACATTTTGTATTGAAATTTCATTTAAATTATGTTTTTTATTTGATATGATTGAATCAAAATGTTTTTAAAATTATGATTTAAAAATTATATATTCCGTGCATCGCACGGGTAGACAACTAGTATTTGTAATAAAAGTCAAAATGAGCTGGGACAAAATTGAAAAAGACCAGAAAATAAGGGACTTGACTACAAAAAATTGAAATCAGACCTCTCCAGGCCTGAACCACACCATCGCATGGTTCAGGCTCTATGCAGTTGCATCATCTGCTATGTTTGGGCCAGTGCCCATTTTCGCTTGGGCTTCTTCTCGAGCGGATGTTTTTTATTTTTTTATTTCTTTTGTGCTTAGGGCTTGTTTGGTTCGATTTTGGGCGAATTTTAGGATCTTTTTAGGTCTAATTTTTGGACTATAAAAACACCCACTTTCCCAACTCTCAAAACAATTAGGTTATAATCCATCATCTTCCTCTCTCAAATCCTAACATCTTCCTCTTTTTTCTTATTTATTTTTCTTTGTTTCTTTTAAGTTTGTACTTTAGTTTTTCTTTCCACATTCTAGTTTACCATTGATCAAAGAAGCAAAAGATGAGGTGGAGATTCGAAACAAAGTTCAAAGAATTTTGGAGCAAAATTCAAGAAAATTGGTTTATTTCATTATCTTCTATTTTAATCTTTAATTTCTATACTTTATGATGTATTTTTATAAACCTCAAATTTTGTGCGTTATGTATACAATGGACTAGTTGTTTAATGTTGAGATGTTAATGTAGCTTAACTTAGTTTAAGTAATTTTAATATTTACTTCTTAATTTTTAGAACATATTTTCATGTGTGTTTGTTATTAACATTATTCCATATGTTTGATTGTTCACCAAATATGTAATTTGTGAAGTGTATAATGATTTGTTGGGAGGATTTGTGAATAGTGACGCCAAATATTGAAAGTTTGTAAATCCAAGCCGAAATTTGGACAGAGTAACGGTAAGGAAAAACACAAATAAGAAGAAGAATAAGAAGAATAAGAATAAGGACAAAGCCAAGGCAAGAGTTGAACTCTTTGTCCTTAAGTCGAATTTGCCCCGCAACGGTGCCTACGGATAACGGCAATCGACTCCCAAGATACAACGGCTTCCACTTGTGTTTGAAGCACTTCAAAACACAAGTACAACGAACCAAATATAGGTTTATGTACTCCAAAGGATGCAATGAAGGAAAATCAAAGTAAATGAAATGATTTTGATTTAGGAGACAAGTGAGGATGAGAGGTGTTTTTGCATATCAAAATTGTGAGAAATAGGACACCCAAATGGTCCTATTTATAGACCATGAAAGGGTGTGGACGAAGTGGTTGAGGCCTAAACCATGCACCATTTCCAAACAATGCACCTTTTCCAAAATGTGTCATTTGGCAGGACAAACGTGCGGTCCCACGGTCTTACTCCAAATTCTGAAAATAAAATTGACGTGTGGTCGCACGGTTTATGAACCATGCGGCCGCACTGTCAAATATTTTGACCTGATTTTCGTCATTTTCCGTAATTTCTCATTCATCCGATATTGGTTTTCGAAATGCCAAATATACCCTTCAATACATGCAGAGAAATCAAAATTCTATTTCGGGGGCGTTGCCCCCGAGCCCCCACGGGGGGCGCTGTCCCCTCAACCCCCGCGACCTGACCGGGCAGGTCGATCCCCGTTTGTGCGCCCCGAAGCGGCGAAGTGGCAAACAATTTTGCCTAAACGGATTGAGCCGAGCTTTTGAGTATTTGCCCGAAGTCGACACGAAGTCACTTTAATCGATTTTCAATTCTCGATTTATTAACCAATATCCAACATGATTGAGAGATATTGTACATTTTAAGCCAAATAACAAATGTTCTAGGTCATAATTTAGGAGATAGAGACATACTCCTATCCTTAGGTGATCCTTGAGTTATTTTCACAAAGATTTAATCATTTTGATTGTGTTTTAATCAACATAAAGATATAATATGTTAAACCAATTAATTACGACTAATTTTACGCGAGAAAGGCTATTAGTTAAAATAGGAAAATCGGGTCTAATATTGTGAATGAATAATTTAACAATTTGCATGTGTTGAGAGAGTTAAGTAAAATCGTGAGTCCCAAATACAAAAATCCAACTTTTTATTGTGTATTTCCTTTGTTAAAATTGAATTAACTAAAGTATACATTTCTCGTGAGATTGACAATTCAGACTCTAAAATTTCACTTTATTACTTGTACGCGATTCATGAGCTTGCAATTTGCACGTTTTCAACTAACAGATTCAATAAAGACCTGCATAATCATATCATCTTGAGCTTGTTTGTCATTGGTTTGAATTAAGTACATAAATTGTTGGATATTGGTTAAATAAATCGAGAATTGAAAATCGATTAAAGTGACTTCGAGTCGACTTCGGCCAAATACTCAAAAGCTCGACTCAATCCGTTTAGGCAAAATTGTTTGTCACTTCGCCGCTTCGGAACGCACAAATGGGGAACGACATGTATGTATTGAAGGGTATATTTGGCATTTCGAAAACCAATATCGGATGAATGAGAAATTACGAAAAAGGACGAAAATCAGGTCAAAATATTTGACCGTGCGACCGCATGGTTGGTAAACCGCACGATCACACGTCAAATACAATTCTGATTTTTTGAGTAAAACCGTGCGACCGTGACCGCACGGTTGTCCAGTGAATAGACACCTTTTCATAAATGTGCATGGTTTGGAAAGGGTGCATGGTTTTGTCTCAACCATTTCGTCCACACCCTTTCATGGTCTATAAATAGGACCATTTGGGTGTCCTATTCCTCACAATTTGATATGCAAAACATCTCTCATCCTCTCTTCTCTCCAAAATCAAAATCATTTCATTTGTTTTGATTTTCCTTCATTTCATCCTTGGAGTACATAAGCCTAAATTTGGTTCATTGTACTTGTGTTTTGGAGTGCTACAAACACAAGTGTAGCCGTTGTATCTTGGGAATCGATTGCCGGACGTTGGTACCGTTGCGGGGTAAATTCAACTTAAGGACAAAGAGTCCAACTCTTGCCTCGGCTTTGTCCATACTTTCCTTCTTCTTCTTCTTCTTGTTTGTGTTTTCTTTGCCATTACTCTGTCCAATTTTCGGCACGGATTTACAAATCATCATTATACTTATTTTGGCGTCACTATTCATAAAATTCCTCCAACAATCTTAAGTCAAATTTTTTATATATTTTGTGAAAGTGACATTCTTGTTTGGTTAAACTTGTTAAGTTTAACTTCTTCTTCACTTCTATTTTCTTTTGGTTGATCTTCTATTTTACGTAAACATAAATGAATACGGTTCTTAATACCGATACTACTTCGAATGAAACTTCGAACATGGGAACTTCTGAAGGAAGTGTGTCCTACCGGTGTGAATCCTCCGATTGTGACTACAACAACTACAAATGTGATTCCTCCAGTTGTGGGTGCCCCTACCATCGTACATTCAAACTCGGTTTCACATGGGGAAAAGCCGGAGAAATTTGTTGGGGTTGATTTCAAAAGGTGGCAACAGAAAATGTTGTTTTATCTCACAACCCTCAACTTGGAGAAATTCTTGAATGAAGATCCTCCCGCATACAATAAGGGGAAAACAATAGGGCATCTTTGATTGCTTTGGATGCTTGGAAACATTCGGACTTCTTATGCAAGAATTATATTCTTAATGGCTTGGACAACGCCTTATACAATGTATATTGCTCCAAGAAATCTGCAAAGGAACTATGGGAGTCCTTGGAAAAGAAGTACAAGACCGAAGATGCCGGAACCAAGAAGTTCAATGTGGGAAAATTCTTGGACTACAAAATGGTAGATTCAAAGACCGTCATCAGTCAAGTGCAAGAATTGCAAGTCATACTCCATGACATTCATGCGGAAAATATGTCCGTGAGCGAATCATTTCAAGTGGCTGCAATTATCGAGAAACTTCCACTCATGTGGAAGGACTCAAAAACTATCTCAAGCACAAGCGCAAGGAGATGAACATTGAAGAACTTCTGGTCCGATTGAGGATTGAAGAAGACAACCGAAGTTCGGAAAAACGAGTTGGGAATAACATACCACAAGAAAAGGCAAATGTGGTAGAATCTAGTAACAACAAAAGGAAAGAAGAGAAAGCATTCCGTTGAATCTGCAAAGAAGAATGCAAAGAAGTTCAAAGGAAATTGCTACAACTGTGGAAAGGCTGGACATCCCTCGGTTGATTGTCGCAAACGGAAGAATACCACACAAAGATAAGGTTGAATCGCCTTACGAATTATGGAAAGGTCGGAAACCTTCCTACAAATATCTCAAAGTGTGGGGGTGCTTAGCGAAAGTACAAATACCAAAACCTAAACAAGTTATGATTGGACCAAAGACAACTGATTGTGTCTTTATTGGATATGCTATCAATAGCAGTGAATATCGATTCTTGGTTCAAAAATCCGAAGTACTTGATGTACACGTAGGTACAATTATTGAATCAAGAAATGTGGTCTTCTTTGAAGACAGTTTTCCGTGTAAAGAAAAGGAAGTATGTTCAAATAAACGAACTTATGATAACATACATGGAAAGAATGATGATCTTCAAGTAAATGAAGAACCGAGACGTAGTAAAAGGCAACGAATTCCAAAGACATTCAGTCCAGAATTCGTAACCAATTTACTTGAAAATGATCCTAGGACATTTGATGAAGCAATGTCCTCTCCCGAAGCTCATTTTTGAAAAGAAGCTGTATGCAAAGAAATTGAATACATCATGAGTAAGCATACTTGGGAATTGGTTGAACTCCCTCCGGGAAACAAAACTTTAGGTTGTAAATGGATCTTCAAAAAGAAATTGAAGTCGGATGGATCAATTGATAAATACAAGGCTAGATTAGTAGCCAAAGGGTATAGACAAAAAGAAGGACTAGATTTCTTTGATACCTATTCACCCGTTACAAGAATTACGTCTATACGTGTCTTGATTGCAATCGCAGCATTGCATAATCTTGAAATACATCAAATGGATGTCAAAACCGAGTTTCTAAATGGTGAATTAGAAGAAGAAATCTACATGGAACAACCTGAAGGATTTGTTACACCAAGAAATGAAAAGAAGGTGTGTAGACTTGTAAAATCATTGTATGGATTGAAACAAGCACCGAAGCAATGGCATGAAGAGTTTGATAAATATATGTTGTCAAATGGCTTCAAAATCAATGAATGTGACAAATGTGTCTACATTAAAAACACACCTAATGAATATGTAATCATATGCCTATATGTTGACGATATGCTAATTATGGGAAATAACTCCAAAGTCATTTCCTCGACTAAGAAAATGTTAACAAAACATTTTTGACATGAAGGATATGGGAGTGACGGATGTAATATTAGGGATTAAAATCTCTAAGACATCCGATGGTTTGTCATTGTCTCAATCACATTATGTTGAGACTATACTTAAGAAATTTAAGGCGTATGACGATAAACCGGTTAAGTCACCGGTTGACTTAGGTATTCACTTAGCCAAGAATACTGGTGAGCCCGTATCTCAATTGGAATATTCGCGTGTTATTGGTAGTTTAATGTATATTACCAACTGCACAAGACCGGATAAAGCATACATAGTCAACAAGTTGAGTAGATTCACTAGTAATCCAAGTGTTTTACATTGGAAGACATTAAACCGAGTTCTTAGATATTTAAGACATACGGTTGAATATGGATTACACTACTCAAAATATCCAGCGGTGTTAGAAGGATATACTGATGCAAATTGGATATCTGACACTAAGGATTCAAAATCCACGAGTGGTTATGTATTTACCATTGGAGGTGGAGCATGTCTTGGAAATCGTCTAAGCAAACATGTATTGCTCGATCCACGATGGAATCTGAGTTTATTGCGTTATACAAAGCCGGTGAAGAAGCAGAATGGTTTCGTAATTTTCTTGAAGAAATTCCATGTTGGGAAAATTCGGTTTCTGCGATTAATATACATTGCGATAATCAGTCAGCAATTGTAAGGGCACAAAATAGTATGTATAATGGTAAGTCTCGACATATCCGTCGAAGACATAATACCATTAAACAGTTAATGTCGAATGGTATAATCTCTATTAACTATGTGAAGTCAAAAGAAAATTTTGCTGATCCTTTGACGAAAGGACTTGCAAGAAATCAAGTATACCATCTTTCGAGGGGAATGGGCCTAAAGCCTATTGAATAGAATTATTATGACGGAAATCCAACCTTGTAGATTGGAGATCCCAAGATCTTGGTTCAATGGGACAAGTAAGTCATAAATGATTCGGAATAAAGCACTTATTCCCATTCCTAAAATTTAAAGTGCTATGTAAAATGTGTATAAGGATAAGTATACATATATACTTTTAATGATTCATAACCTTGAGATAGAAAGGTATGAGATCACCTATATAAGTGTGAAGTGGGGCCGCTTCTACGAGAATTCGAGGCTTAATTCTCTTAGAGCACTTATGAAACTAAGAGTTGTCCAGAGCCAAAATGGACTCAACCATGAGAACCGAATAGGTTAGAACTTAGATGAGTCATGATGTTGGTACAGTTGTTTGGTTTTACACGAACGGCTGGATGATTCAAGACATCGCGTTCACCAACTAGCCTAGTAAATCAGATTGTATTCAACTAAAGAAGGTTCAAGGCCACAAGCTACCTATCTTGATGCTATGACTTGTCGTGTGTACTCCATTTGTTAGAGTCTGCATTTCATTTACATTGCATTCGCATTGTGTTGCGCGTATCGAGGAATTTCCATTCATGTGGGGGATTGTTGGATATTAGTTAAATAAATCGAGAATTGAAAATCGATTAAAGTGACTTCGTGTCGACTTCGGCCAAATACTCAAAAGCTCGATTCAATCCGTTTAGGCAAAATTGTTTGCCACTTCGCCGCGCACAAACGGGGATCGACCTGCATATATTGAAGGGTATATTTGGCATTTCGAAAACCAATATCGGATGAATGAGAAATTACGAAAAAGGACGAAAATCAGGTCAAAATATTTGACCGTGCGACCACATGGTTGGTAAACCGCGCGATCACACGTCAAATTCAATTCCGATTTTTTGAGTAAAACCGTGTGACCGCACGGTTGTCCGGTGAATAGACACATTTTCATAAATGTCATGATTTGGAAATGGTGCATGGTTTGGCCTCAACCATTTCATCAACACCCTTTCATGGTCTATAAATAGGACCTTTTGGGTGTCCTATTCCTCACAATTTGATATGCAAAACATCTCTCATCCTCTCTTCTCTCCAAAATCAAAATCATTTCATTTATTTTGATTTTCCTTCATTTCATCCTTGGAGTACATAAGCCTAAATTTGATTTCGTTGTACTTGTATTTTGGAGTGCTACAAACACAAGTGTAGCCGTTATATTTTGGGAATCGATTGCAGGAATCCTTAGGCCCCGTTGCGGAGCAAATTCGACTTAGGGACAAAGAGTCCAATTCTTGCCTCGACTTTGTCCAAACTTTCCTTCTTCTTCTTGTTTGTGTTTTCTTTGCCGTTACTCTGTCCAATTTTCGGCACGAATTTACAAACCATCATTATATTTATTTTGGCGTCACTATTCATAAAATTCCTCCAACATAAATTAAAATCATTTTTCATCAATGTATATTCCCTATACACTTAATTCAACGGTATGATTCCTTGAACTACCAAACATACCGTCACTGTATTCACGTCCTTGCACAAGAAAATTACCCTTTTATATTCTCAAACTCAAACATTAGAATTTGCTATCTGCAAAACTTACCATTATCACTCCTATAATTATATAGGAAGAAACTATGCCCATGTTCCGTACAACTAGAAATTTATATTTTTATCTAATTCAAAGTCAACATTCAATCTTAATCACATTTTGTATGAGACTCACAACTTTTGAACCGCATATCTTATCAACTTTTATCAAAATTTTTATATTCCAAACAGGGGTTCAATGCTCTTGGCTAAGAGAATCAGATTTGAAGAAAAAAATTACCTGTAATATTCACATAAGTCACTCAGTGAACCTTAGTAGAAAAAAATGAGGGGAGAGAGCATTTAATAATTTATTTAACATCATATGTTTATACAAATGACAGTTGAGCATTGCCACTATAATCACAGATGACATTCAGATATCGACTTTTACAACTTCGAACGTAAGAAAACTGATGACAAAATAAAAAAGAAATTCAGATACCAAACACATTAACTTATCAACCAGTTGCGGTAACAGCAGACCTTCACATTACAATCTCTGGGTTCAAAATGCTAGTTTTGATCTCCTTGTGAGGCAAAACCACGCCACCGTTGCTGTAAATTTCATCACTGACATGAACATCTTCCCCAAGTATGGTCATGTTCTCCACCCGAGCCCACTGCCCAACTGTGGAGTGCCAACCAATAATGCTAGTTGAAATGCATGCGTGTTTCTTGATGCGAACTCCACGCATTATTGTGCAGCGAGAGAGTCTAACACCTGACTCAACTATGCAACCAGAGCCTATTGCAACATCAGGACCAATCAAGCATCCCTCTCCAATTTTGGCACTCTCATCCACCAGTACATTTCCAATTATATGAGGTCCAGAGGCCAATTTAGGATAATATTTCTTTTTCAATGAGTCCAAGTAGAGTCTCAGCCCGGTGATATAATCCCTTGGTTGACCAATGTCCATCCAAAATCCAGGAAGGACCATGGCGTAGAGTTTTTTCTCCAATGCAATGCTTGGGAATACCTCTTTCTCAATTGACGTGGGGCGTAATTCAATTCGGTCAAGAACAGAAGGGTTCAACAGATAAATGCCAGCATTGATTTTGTTTCCCACGAATGATTTTGGCTTCTCTACGAATCTCTCCACTTGTCCAGTGGATTCTTCCATAACAACAACACCGTATTTTGAAGGCTCGTCCACCTATATCAATGAGTAAAATTAACTTTTTATTATTAAACAACAATTAAAATCTGACATCAACCGACATAAGCCTCTAAAACTGTACCGTCAGAAAAAATCATCCAACATGATCTTACCTTGGTCACCAGTATTGATGCTTCACCTCCATGAGATTTGTGGAATTCGATCATCTCTTGAAGTGGATACTCGCTGATTACATCACTGTTAAGAACAAAAAATGGCTCACCAGAATCATCTGCCAGGTTATCCCTAGCCAAAGCAAGAGGACCTGCAGTTCCTAGTGGTTCAGTCTCTTGTGAGCATGTGATCTTAATCCCAAGCTTCGTTTCAAATTCTTTCAAGAAGTTTAGCATTACCTGCAAATTAGTAATCGATGAGTTGAACATGGAAAAAGATATCTAAAAATATCCTTTAACTGATAAGAACAGAGAACCGACCAGTAATTTACCTCTGGCTGGTAATTAATAGCCAGGACTACTTCAGTCACACCAATAGCTTTGAGAGCCTCAATCTGATCCAAAGACAAATTGCACCGTTAACATGCATGACAAATGCACTTTATTTTGAAATGGATCTGCTTGTAAAGACGTAAAAACCATAGCCAAACTCTGGTTTTGAAGAATAGATGAATAAGAAAAGTCAATTCTTGCCACTGAAACTTAGAAGATCGACATATTGTTCAGAAAACCAGATGACAGACAGAAGCAAATAATTTAACGGGCAAACCGCTCCAAAATTTGTTTCAAAAATAAGGATTGATAAAGTTGAAATGTACTAATATAATAATTAACTCTTTTGCAGGGCTGCATAGCAAACTGAGAGGTGGCTTCAATAGGAGTAGACATAATGGAACATAAATCTCAACAAAGAAGACATAATAGACAAGAGAATGGTACCTGATGCAAGATCATGGGCTTGTTAGCAAATTCAACAAGTGGCTTTGGGACACTAAGTGTCAATGGCCTCAAACGAGTACCAAATCCTCCAACAAGAATTAGAGCCTTCATCTTGAGACTAAGGCGATCCCCTTTCTGCTAATTACTGAACCACCTGAAAATCTTCAGTAGAGTTTTTTGACAGACTGATATAAAATGCATAAAAAATGAGCTCCCACCCCTCTATATTTATTATTTATGAATGCAGTAATAAGAAGCGTGTAGCACTACGTCACTCGTCATTCACATCTGTAAGACGGGATTAATGATAAAGTGTATCGGTCTCATCCCTAAAAGCAAAGCAGTCGGTCCTTTGTCACTGTTCTACGCAAATATTGACACGAATACACTGATGCTTCTAGAGTAAAGAAACCCATCCATAACAGGCATGCAAAAATAAAACTGATAAAATTTAGAGTGTAGTTGAGGAAACGAAATGGCCAATTTTCCTTTCACACATCATAACTCATAAGATAAATGTATTGCTAAAGATGTCAAGAATAATCCTTCGAAAAGGTTTAGCTGGAAAAGGGAAACAAACTTCCAGCTATACTACAGGACGGAGCTTCAATGTTAAGTAATGAATCCGCCAAAATATTGCATTAGATTACAAGATAAGCATTACAGAAAGTGTACAATACACTGTTGCATAAAAGAGGAAAATAATTACATCCACACTACAATTTTCGAAATAGAATCTAATTACCCTGGTCTAAACCACATTCTGGTTCTTGATCAATTGAAAAATTACGATCAACCCACGAGAAATTGATTACATAAAATCAGAAATAATGAAACTAAAATGCAACAAGTAATTATGAATTTCTGGCTTATCATAGTAAATAAAAATACCTGAAATGAAAATGTGGAACTTAGAAGTGTGAAATATGTGTTCTGAAATGGCAAGTCTGAAATCAAATATCAATTCCCAGGCTCCAAACGACAAGAAACACACCTGTTTCAGGTTTAAAGAAAGAAGATCACTTAATAACATAAAAAAGGAATCAAATTTACAAAAGAAAATTTCGTATAGTCATTTCATGAAAACGGAGAATTTACTGAATCGTCAAATCTGGAAATTCTTGCTCTACTTTGGGATCAAACCTCACAGAAATTTGGGGTGAACACTTGGGATTTTATAACATGAAAATGCAGTATGAACAAAATTTCTTTTTACTGGTGAAATAACGTGAAAATTACTGATTCATCCATTAGGACGCTGCAATTTCGTTAACAAAAAATAATTTTGCGTCCCTTTCAAGGAATTTTTTCAATGAGGGTCACACTGAATTGAGTAAATGAGAAGTAGATTAGCCTGTAAACCTTTTAAAATATATTTTTTCAAATGGCACATTTTCTTAAATCACGAGCAATATTCTCAATTTTTCTTCTTTATCTTCCTATCATCTGGTTATTAATTTATTACCACAACCTTATATCGCAGTCCCTTTGGTCAATTTGGAGAGAGAACAAACATTCCTATAATTTTTTTCAATCACGCTACAAAAATCGAATCTTTAACATAAAATTTTACATATACACACATGACAGACATTCATTAATTTACTCATCACATCAACTATAAAATCAACAGCTCATAAATTTTCGGTGCAAGTTTCGGTTGCTTTTTTCGATCCCTGTGGCTTTGCTCAATTTTTTTATAACATGGGTAACCTCAAATTTTAAATTGAATACTTTTTAACAATGACAACTATTACTCATAATCAGTATTTTAAAAAGTGTAAAGTGTGACAGAGCGCGAGATCGGACATCACGCTTAACCGTGCCTAAGTATGAAAAAGTCCGACAATGTGCGAGTGAAGAACGAGTAAAAGCGAAGCATGAAGGGTGAGCATCGTGCACCTAATCATACGGCTAAGAGCGTTTTTTAGAATAGTGCATCATAACTCATCTTTATTATATTATAATTTTATTTACTCAATATAAATATATTTCGACTTCTTACTCACTGTTACCGTCAACATTTCTTCTCTTTCTCTAATAGCGATGAAAACGAAGTGGGTTCGCCGACCCTGCGAATATTTTTTTATCCCAATATATCAATATAAATATTTGGCCATATATCATTCAGTTTTTCCAAATAACGTAGCACATCAATTGCAGTTCTTTCACTTGTTAAATAACATCTCATGACCATCAACTCTGAATATAATTCTTCACCATTAATGTCTGAATGTCCATCGTGACTCAGAAATTCCTCAAGCTTCTTACAAGATAACTGTAAATAAGTTAAAGCCCCCCCTTAACTTATCTAAATCCAACAAAAATCCAACAGTTTCTTTATATTGTTTAAACTGTTCAAACCGAACTTGAAGGGAAGATTGAGCTTGATCAATTAAAAACAAAAAGTATTCAACTCTAAACGATTCCTCACCTGATAGTGTCACATCATCACTACCACTTTCATCAAATTGTCTTTTTCTTCGAATGGTGCGCTTTTCCTGAAATTTAGGTTCGATTCACATCTCACTAGCCAGTTGCTTCGCTTCATCTATAGCACTATCAAACCCATGTTCTCTATAGTCATCAAGAAATACAACGAGTCCTTGTAAGAGGTTTATTGCAAGGCCAATATTCATATCTTCAGACTGAAGAAATTTACTGACACCATTGATAGCATACAACAACCTGTACCAAATCACAATTCCAAGCAAGAATTCAAAATTCTTCAAATCATACATTGCCAAGGCCTCTGCCTCACTCTTTGTTTTAGAATCTTCACTTTTTTCTGCCAAGTCAAATAAAGCATCTCTTATCTGTGTAGTTTGCTCTTTTATAGCTTTTACAGTCTCAACATGACTTTCCCACCGTGTTTGTGACAATGGCTTAAGAGTCAAACCGGGCACCATATCTTTAAAAAATTTCCATCTTTTTGGAGAAGAAGAAAACAAAGTGTAAATGCGTTGTACCACTCCAAAAAATAACTTTGCTTTAGAACAACATTCCACCATATCCACAATAGCCAAATTAAGACTATGACAACCACATGGAGTATAGAAAGCTCTAGGATTCATTTTAAGTATTTTTTTTGTACACTTTTGTGCCTTCCACTCATGTTAGCTCCGTTGTCATACCCTTGCCCTCTTACATCATCAATGTCAAGCCCAAATCTAGTTAGCACATTTTTCAGTTCATTCGATAATCCAAGTCCGGATGTGTCATCCACCTTCAAAAATTCAACCCAATATTCTTCTACTGTCAACGTGTCTGTCGAATCATCCACACACACATAGTAGTACTAGAGACATTTGTTCCTCATGACTCGAGTCTGGAGTACAATCAAGAATGATCAAAAAATATTTTGCATGTTTAACTTTTGCAACGATTGCACTTCTCACTTCATTTGCCAAAGTCAATATCAACTCATTTTGAATTTTTGGTCCGAGGTATGTATACTGAATTTCTCGTGCTTGGGCACACCAAACATGCTCTTCCATTACTGGATCAAACTCAGCAACCATTTCTATCATTTGTAAAAATAGGCCATTGTTCTCAACATGGAGCTTCTCATTATCTCCTCGAAATGCCAAAGTATTTTTGGCGAGTCTCTTCACAGTGGAGATTATTCTTGTCAAGACTTGCCTCCAATGATGTCTTTCTTCATTGATTTGAAGTTGCACGCTTTGATCAATTGTTTGTTGTGTTTTCAGTCTCTTTTCCAAATCAATCCAAGAAATCATGCAGTCCATGTAATCCTTACTAGCTTCATGGTTTCTAAGACTCCTATGCACATTACGCCAGTCTCTATATCCATCTCGCCCAATTGCCCCATTCTACTAATCATTTGTTGAGTCTTGACCAATTTGCAACAAAAGCAAAAGATCTTATCTTGAGACACAGAATATACAATCCATCATCTATCACTTGTCTGCTCATTTGTTAGTACCCGTTTGTAATGTGATGAATCAAAATGCCGGTTGTTACTATCTTTAGGAAACAAAAGATCATTTACTCTATTTGGACCCATTTCTACTTAATAATCAAACAATTTCTGATCAATGTTATTCCAATTCACGGGATCCTCTAAATTCAAAGTCAAACCTTTTGTTTGATCCATCTCTTCAGGTCGAGCTCCCTCATTGTCATGCAATTCATCAACCTTGACATCTTTATCGCTCGATTCATTCAAATCCACAATTTCATACATTTCCTCATTTTCATTCTGGTCAATTTGATCTCCAGTCACCACTCTCTTCTCTATTTCTTCAATGTTTCGATTAAAGTATTTGTTAATATCTCCCGCTTGACTTTGAATTATTGCGGCTTCCCTTTGCTTCCTCTTTCTCTTTTGAGCTCCAGACTGATGTTTAGGAGGCATTGTTTACTATTATACACAAAATAGCATTTTTTCAATGATCAATAAATATTTCAAAACTCTACAAGAGTCACAATTCACCAATCACCAATTTACAAACAAATCCCAATTTACAACCTAAAAATCAATAATCACAATTCACAAACAAATCAAATATTCACCAAATCTCAATTCACAACTTATAATTTAATAATCACAATTCACAATTCAAATCAAATATTTAACAAATCTCAATTCATAATTCACGAAAGGGGAGTATGGGGCTCATAAGGGAGACATTACAAAAACTAACATTTACGCATAATTTTCAAATAACACTTCAATCATAAATCATAAAGAATTAAGGTTTAACCTCATTACCAGAGAATTGTGAATCGTTCAAAAATTGGGCAGTGGGCAGCCGAGAAGACCAGAGACAGTTACTCCTTAGGGCTTAGGAGCTAGAAATTGAGAATCTATAAAAATTGAGAAATCCTGATTCAAATTAGAAGTTAAAATTATAAACTATAAAAAATTACAATTTACAAAACCAAAAAATCAAATTTTAAAACTTTAACTTACGGCTGGGGCTTGGGCTGTTCACCGAGCTGGAGCTTGGAGTTGGAGGCAGTGCAGGGCCGCAAGCGTGGAGAGGACCCAGAGGAGCTACTAGCTACTGCAACACTGCTGGAGACTGGAATGGAGACTGGAGAGGCTGGACTTTTTGGAGTTGGAACAGGCAGCAACAGCCGCGGAGTTCAACCGGTCGAAGTCGAAGTTGTGGTCTGGTCGAAGACTGGTGCCTGGTGGAAGCTCGGAAGTAGGAATCGCCGGTCGACCGGTGGCTGGCCTCGCCTTGCACAGTTGCATTGTCGCGACTCGCACGTCGCCAGACGCCAGTCGTCGCAGACAAGGGGTGGTAGTGTAGTCTGTGTCTGTGGAGTAGAAGGACCAAGTGGTTGGCTAATGGCTGATAATGGGTTTGGATATTGATATGTAATTGGGTGGGCTTGGGCTTGGGCTTGGGCAGAAGAGAGAGAGAGAGAGAGAGAAAAAAAAAAAAAAGTCCAAAAATAACATAGGTCAGTGAGACCCTAAAGCAAGGGCCTCATCTGTCTCTAGACAGGTCCAGGCCTGGGTATCAGATCCATCAAATGACCTTGCTTTTTCCCTAACAAGTCCTAATATATCAAAAATGTTAAATTGAGAGAGAATTTGGCCCTTGTGCACTCAGATGAAGAGACTCGAGATGAATTGAACGGTTCTTTACTTCTTTTAATAATTTGCTAATTTTTCGATTTTTTACACTAAAAATGAAATAGTTTCAAATTGAACACGGTGATTGCATTTTCAAAATAATGATCTGTTCACAAATGCTCATTTCTATCTTTTTTTTTTTTTAATTAAAAAGCCAATATGACGTTATGATTAGATGGCCTTGACTCTGAAAAATATTCAATTTTCATATGAGAATTTCGAAGGAAATTAGAATAACTTCAATATACAAATTCAAATTTAATTATTTCACTTGTTTACCTTTTTGTCACTTGAATCAAATCTATAACTTGTAAGAATTACTTTTATTTTTCCAGATTTTTAAAAAAAAATAATAATAATAAATTGATTGATAGATGGGAGCGTAAGACTTGTAAAGCTGGAAAAGGACATGAAATTAACATTGAACAAGTTTAAGGCATTCAATGCATCATTTATGTTGACATTAAGTGGGGTTTTGAGTCAAGTAAATCAGATTATGTGAGCTTTTCTCATACCAAATTCATTTGACTTAAATAGTCACTCAATAATTAAGAAATTCTAAAGTCTCTACAGTGTAGTATATGAAACTTGACAAAGAGTCAGTTTGGTAACGTGAAACGTTTTGATTTTTGTGATTTTTTTATGGATGTGTAATATAAAAATGTTTGAAAAGTCAAACATTATGGATTTGATTAAGAATGGATACTTGAGATTGATTTAAAAAGTTTTGGTGAAATTTTCTGTATAGTATAGAAAAAATATGAGTAAGGGAAAATGCTCGAGTTACTTCGGTGAGCACACGAATATTGCTTTAAGGACACTGTGTTAAACACAAGTCCCGGCTCCAAGACGTTAATTTTATTTTTCTGTTCAGCATTATTTATTTTATTGCTTATGCTTACTTTAAATTATTCACTGCAATTTGTTTGTTAGAGCATCTCCAATACATAACGTGAATTGTGGCTGATGTGACAATAAAATAGGCTAACTTTTAGAGAACGTAGATAAATAGACGGAGCAGTTCAAAATTTACTCTCCAATGGTGCTTTATACATTTCAATAATATTGATTATGTGGCTTTTTTATAATAAAATTAAAATTAATTACCACATTATCTCTAATTTACTGCAAAGTTGAAAATGAAACTAATTTATACCATACAATTTAATTGGGCCACGTCCTTATCTACAATAATTAAATAATTATAAAATAAAAATTAATGCTGAGTCATCATGTCTCATGGAGCGTCTAGATGTAGACGAAACACTCCACAATGTCTATTTTTTTTAGCGTCATGTCAGCCTAACATCCTAATCCACGTTGTGCATTGGAGAAGGATTTTTACTATATTTCATCTATTTGCTTACGTATCAAATGTATTTTCTCAATTCACGAAATGCATTGGAGATGCTCTTACTTGTTTCGTACACTTTTAACTCGATCGAATATGAACTCGATTCAAAGTAAGTAAATGAATTTTCCTTTTTGACTACAAATTATTTTAGCCCTTGTTTGGTCCCAAGATTTTAAAATATATTTTTTCTCAAACTCGTTATCAACCACACCCATGATTTTTATCAACTTTTCAAGTATACATTTCATCATTTTTTTTATTTTTATTTTTTTCAAAAATTGATTTTTAATCAAAGTAAACTGGGGTTTAAATTGTGAATCCATGGGCTGGGGCATGTGGTATATAGCTGGAAACCCGTAAATCTCACCTAGATTTCAGGCTCAAAATTGAGATCTTGACCCATCCAACTATACAAGTTTTTATTTGGGCTATTCATATAATTACACTACTTTTGGGGATCAAATTGAAATTTACTTGAATTTTATAAAAATTGAAAATTACTTATAATTAAATCATAAAAACTGAAAAATACTTCATAATCACGTGAAGTATCACAATCTGATACTTTTGATACTTCTCAAATATGTTAGTATCACAGTATGATACCTATGATACTTTTCAATTTTTTTTAGTAACAATGAAGTATTTTTCAAAACTTTTTATTTGAATAGTAAAAATCAGTTTTATTATCTAAAGTAAGTAATCTATACAATTATCCCTTTTTATTTTATTATATCCAGAAAAATGTTAGTATTTCTATAATTTAAATTAGAGCCATTGCATCTCAAGTACACTAAAAATCTATATTTCACTTTTCTCTTCTTCTTTCATAATATCGTTTGTTGGGTACGTGGCCATGTTAGAATCTGACAAAAATATTCTTCAAGCTGTTTTAGAAAATTCTTGCATAAATAATGCATGGATTTTATATAGGTTCGAATTCACATGCATGGTTGGGGACCTAACCTTGTATGAATAATTAATGTATAGTCTTTGAGGGTTTTGTTTCTCTTTTTCGTTTTTACACTACAAATTTGTCTTTAAGAATGATCATAATTATAAGAAACCGTATGTGTCGACAAATTAGGATTTTTCACAGAGTTATACTACACTCACAATGCATTCAACAATCAGGATGACAATTAGCTTATGTGACACGATCTTGTTTTTTCACACATCACATTATCTTTTTAATTAACAACAAACACTTACACATAACCAATTATCATTCTCATTGTGAACAACATTGTGTAAGTAGCTTTATTCTTTTTCACAATAAGAACCCAAAACTTTGTGATGCCATATAGTGCCTGTGAATTTACGCAATCATTAACTTTCGTACGATCCACCACGGATTAGGTCTCGACGTGAATTTATTCCGTGTCCTCAACTATTTGAACCTTAGACATTCCCCCTTAAGGGGGTACCAATTGGGCAAATAAGGCATTAAAATATTGACACATTAATATGGGAAACATTGCAAAAAATTTGAAATACGATAATTTCTTGAATCATCTTAAACTTCATTCTAAAAATATTGTTGGAGTTAACAAATGAAAACAATCATAAATAACATAAAAACAAAAAAAAAAAATCATATTAACCGAACAAAATAATCTATATATTATATACAAATCTACGGGCAAATAAATAGATATATTTGGTACTTTCGTATAAATTATTAAGCATAACTGATATAGATATATCAACTTACCATGTAAACGAATCTTTTGGAAAAACTCCGAATTGGAGCTTCTCTTAAACAATTTTAAAAGTTTATACATATATATTTTTATTTTATTTTTACAAAGAAGAACTTTTTTGGATCACAACCAAAAAACTGCATTTTTATACCAAAGTATTTTTTACTCCCAAAAAGCCTCCCCAAACACACTTTATTTTTTGGAATAGGGATGACAATTGCGTCCCTAAAACCTACCATAGAATTGACGGATTTTGGAGACTATATTTCATCAATAGGGACGTTTTTGTCGTCCCTTTTATATCTTATAGAGACGACACATATCGTCCCTGTAGATTTTTTTTTACATAATACGAACTCTATAGCCTCGCGAAATGGGTGTCATGATTTTAATTTTCTCTTATTCCATTGTTCCCCTAAAGGAAGAAGGTATTGGTTGCCACCTTAATTTGTAAAGCATATTTGGAGATTTTTGTAAGCCTCTTTTCATGGTATCATTTATATTTAATATTCAGTTACAGGTTTAACACCTTCTGCACACTTTTTATTAAACTTCGAAAATTATTTGGAGATTATTTCGTAGATCCCACACGCAATGGCGAATCCAGTCGGTGTCGAGCTAGCGCGGTCGTGCTAGCTGGATTCTCCGACTGAAGAAAATGGCGAAATGCTGGCTACTATTTACCAGATGCCGGCGATGATTTACCAAAACATTTTCACTGAAGAGATGCTATGGGAAGAAGGTTTTTGGGGCAGGAATTGTTTGGGCCCTTTTTTAAATATTTGGGCTTCTTTTAAGTGGTCCAGTTTATTTTGAATTGGCAGGGCCCGGTTCTATTCACCCTCTTTGAAGAGGATGAGCATAACCCCCACATATGGATAAGGAAAGATAAATGGACCCACTACTAGTATTTTAAAAAGTGGAAATTACACATACACATGTTTTATAAGAATCAAGTTCAAATATAAGATCAAACTTATATAAATTCATATTTCAGGTACTAATTAATTAATTAATAAATTAAAATAATTTAAAATTAAATTTCCAACCCATATCACAATCTCACACTAGACTACAACCTCCAACCCTAATTACTTTCTCCCATCATTTCTTTTCTCCCTCAACCATACAGCATCACCTCCACCCTTCATCTCCACGGCCACACATGCCCATTCGGACTCCAGCCACCATCTTGAACGTCGTCGGAAAAATTACCCACGCCAATGGAAGCGACGATTTCAAGGTAATCGCGGCGGCGACGCCACTTCTCTTCAAATCTGGTGGTGGTGGTCTGCTTAACAGATCTAGTGGTGTTTTGCACGCAAGTGGTGGTGCTGTTTCGATCTAGCACTGTCGTTGCTTCAGTCCAGTGGTGGTTCCAACAAGGAGTGGCAGTGATAGTGATAATCTTCAAGTGGGATCTGTAAAATGGATTTGTTAGAAAATTATTTGGGCGTTAGAGAGACTGGTTACGGCGAGGTGGATGCGGTGGTGCATTGGAGTGCGAAAATCTGGTGGATGCGGCGGTGGATTGGTGTCGGCGGTCATGATGGTGGTGAGCTGACTGCATTTTTTTATTTTCATTTTAATTTTCTTTTTTTGGTTGAGGTTGAGATAGAGGTGGCGGCGGCGGCGGTACGTAGGTGGCAACGACGATATTCAGTGGTGGTAATGTTTTGATCTAGTGGTTGTGGTGCTTTGATCTAGTGGTTGTTTTGCATATGAGTGGTGCTGCTGCTCCATCTACTCGTGGTGCTATTGGCGGGAAGTGGTGGCAACAGTGATGAAGGTGGTGACAGAGTGAGTAGGATGTGGGAATTGGAATGTGGAGATGGGCTGGAGTTATGCTGGTGGTGGAGGAAGAAGTGGCGGCAATGGTGGTGCGATAGCAGTGACCTAATATTTTGTTAAATATGAATTCAAGAAATTTGTGACCTAATAATTGATAAACTGTGACTCAAAAATCAATTAATTGTGACCTAGTAATTTGATAATTATCACTTAAAAGATTTGTGACCTAATAATTTGATAAGTTGTGACCTAAAAGTATTACAGGTTCTACTAATATGACATTTGTGAACTATCGATTTTATAATGTGACCTTGAAATCAGTTTGTGACATAAAAAATTTGTCATTGTGACCTAAAATTGAGTCTAATTTGTGACTTAATATTTTGATAATTTTTTACCCTACAATTATTTGTGACCTAAAAGATTAGTTTTTGTAACTTGAAATATAGAGTTTTGTGACCTTAATATATATATAATTAATAAAATATTTTAATTATTTAATTTATTAATTAATTCTAATTATAACCTGATTTTTGAAATTATACATGTTTAACCTCATTTTTGAAATATATAACTTTAAACACCTTATTTTTGTATTGTTCCCTTTTAAAAAATTGAGTTTGAAACACATGTAGAAGCTTAAGTCAGTCCTTATTTTTTATTTTTCATTTTTTTTCGAGAATATCTATTTTTTATTTTGCGATAGTTTAATTTAATTTTCGGGCTTTCAGCACTTTTTTTAAAAAATTTTGAGGCAATTTTTTATTATAATATAAAATTATTCCAAAATTAATTTAATTTTTTTTTTCAAGTAAATTGATCTTAATATAAAATATCTTAAATAATCATATTGCCAAAAAAAAAAAAAAAAAAAAAAGGTCTATTAATTAGTTACAAAATTGATTTTAAATATTTTAAAATAACCTCAACTTTCTCCTTTACACTGATAACCTCAAGTTTTATATTAATTTCATATTATATGATTTAATAAAATCTTCAATAGGAGTACAATATTAATATACAAACTTTTGTTATTTTAAAAATAAGTATTTATGATAGATAAATTATTTGTTCAATTTAAGCATAAATAATGGCAAGATATTTCGTATAATGTTTTTTAGATAACTTACAATATATTTACACACTATTTGGGAGAGTAGAAATACAATATATAATCAAGGTTGTCTATTTTTTTGTAAATGTAAACTACCAGGTTAAAAATAAATTCAAAAAATAATTTGAATAGCAATTGATACCTTCAAATAAATAGAACCCATTACCTTACAAATTAAGCCTCTTGTTTCGTACAACTAAAAAGTTAGATTTTAATCCGAGTTAAAATTAATATTTAATTTTAAACACACTTTTTATGGGACCTATAACCTTTCAACCACACTTCTCATTAACTTTTATCAAAATCTACTAAAAATTTAATTTTTATCCATACCAAAACGGGGGCTAAAGCTTTGTTTGGTAACACTGTTTGGTTTATAAATTTGTTTATTTATATTTTTAAAGTAAAAGGTGGTGGTTGAAAATTGAAAAGAAAAAATGTGTGTGATTAAGTGGTTTGAAAAAGTTGTATAGTTTTTTTTTTAAAAAAGTTATTGAATAGTTGCTAAAATATAACTCCTTTTTATCACTTGGAAAGGCCCACTACTTTAAAAAGTATAATATTTAAAGGAAAAAATATATAAATAAGGTATTTTAAAATACAAATTTCAAAAATAATGTCAAATTTGTATACTTTCAAAAATCATGTTATAATTAGAATTACTTAACTAAATTAAAGAAATAAAAATATTTCAATTAATATATATATCAAGGCCACAATACTGTGTAATTTCAAGACGCAAAAAAAAGTCTAGATCACAAATTTATTTCAGGTCACAAGTTAAATTTTTAAGGTCACTGGCTTATCTTTATGTCACAACTTTAATTTATTTTAGGTCACAACATATAAATTATGAGGTCACAAATCTTTTTAAGTGTCAATTACCAAATTATTAGGTTACAATTATTTGATTTCTAGGTCACAACCCCACCCTCAACAAACCCATTCCACCCACCCCTTCCTCCACCATAATTATCGATCGGGCCACCACGCCACCATCACTAGAGAACACGATCATCGCTTCAAACGCACTGCAACAAACACCTGCGCCGCCTCACCTCACCATAACCACCAAACAACTATTCTGCACCAACACCACCACCTCCAATCACTAACACAGACCACCACATCAACCGAACCAGCAACACCACCATCACCACTGTTAGCCGCGGATCTCCACTATCACCGCCACCACAGCACCACCTCAAACGAAGCACCACGGCCACACCCACCACCTCCACCAACAATACACATCGCACCACATACATCACCACGAAGGCAACTAACTCAAACAACCGTTAGCAAAAAAGATTAAGAGAAATCAGATCCAATTATAGAATGTACAAAGTAACAACATTGTGATGCTGTGTACCCATTGCTATTGTTGTGCGCCCATCGCCGCTCGCTTCTACTGCACAGGCTCCTATCGTGCGTCGTCGCGCGCAGATCACACGGCCTTGTGGCTGCGATCTGTGAGTAGCATCTGCTCGTGCCTCCATCGCTATCGTCACCGGAGTTCGATTGGCGTAGGTTGTAGCCGGGGGGAGTGGCGCCTCTGTTGAAATGATAGCCCCAGACTCTCAGAGAGATGATGGAGTATAGAATTATAGATACTAAAAATAATTAGGGTTTGGTGTGGAGTGAGATTGAGATAAAATTGGATATTTAATTTAATTTTAGATTGATTAATTAATTAATTAATTATTAAAATTTTAATTTCAACCTGAAAATTGAAGTTATTTAAGTTTGATCTCATTTATAAATTTGAATTTTTAAAGGTAAGGTTGGGTGTAATTTCCACATATTTAAATTGGGGGTTATGTTCACCCGGTGAGCAAAACCTGACTCTGAAATTAAGCAACAGACACTTTTGTTTCCGCCATAGAAAATCGAGGTGGACTCCCCCAGGACACATCTCCCAGTGGCAAAGAGGAGGGTTGATAAGTACTCAGTGCGTCCGGGTGCAGGGTTCGAATCCTGAAATATTGGATTTGTTCCTTGTGGAAAGCGGGAGTTATTGAGAATTGCTCATGCTTACTAAATTCATCAACCCTGATCCCTAGGAGGCATAACCTGAATTTACAATCTCGAACCAATGACCTTGTACATGGTCGGTTCGGGCTCTCATGGTGTGGAATACACCTTTTTTTAGAAAATCGAGGTGGATGATATAGAGTTAAATAAACGAATGGTCATTGAACTTAAGTCTTGGTTACTAACTCATCACCGGACTTTAGAATGTTTCTGAATAGTCACTGAACTTTTTGATATGTTATTCATTCATAACTGAAACTAACATCTTGTTAAATACACATATGGAAAACATGTGGCACATATTTCAGTTTCACGTTACCACATCAGTTAAATACAATTTTTGTAGAATCGTGCTATTTGTACATAACACTTTACACCTTGATATCCAAATAGTACACATGGCAAAAATCTATCGTTTTACCCATCATATCACCTTAAAAATCAACAATCATAAAATTGCCAACACATATAGGTAAATCCAAAAAGCAAAATGTCCGCCACCACTTCCGACGACGATGAAAATTGTGACAATGGTCCCACTGTCGATGACAGTGCCGTACTTCCAAACAAACCCACTTCAGTAGTTGGCAGCAAGATCAAGATTTACTTTAAGAGGTGTGTACTAGGGACTTTTTAATTAGAAAATGGGATGAAGGCTCTGGGTTGCCTTCCCGGAGATTGGTTTGACCTCTGAAGATACTATTGGATGTGAGTGCTAAATTTATCAGCTCTTAATTAATTGAATATAGGATGCATCACTACTGGTTTTCAGTCCACCTGTAATGTATTACTTTAACAATGCAAAATTATATAGTGCAAAATGCTAATCTACTTACCTGTAAGAATTTTCAATTGCTTCTAGAATTTTAAGCTATTAGATATGCTCCTCCTTTTTATTATGTTTATTGCATGGAAACAAGAAAACTATATAATTTCACACAGGAATTGTTGGTGATAAAATATAGCAATTTGAAATTTGAACTTCTATTGATATCTGTAATGGATGACTGTCTATAGGAGAAAGAAAATTCTGCCAATGAGTCTTCGATGGCAATCATCCCTCCACATCTGATGTCAAAACGAAGAAGGGGGGAAAAAGGAAAGAAAAATATGAAGAAAGTCAAGGAAGATTTATTTTGCAGATTAAAGTTATGGAGGAGACGGGGGTCGACGTGAAGTTGGAGGTAGAGGTGGATTTTCCAAGAAATGGGGGGTTTTTTTTTTTTTTTATTCTCCTTTCTTGACCAGAACTTGAGCTTCTTTATGTCTTTTATCACCTTCAATTGGTTTTTCATTTTTGGTGCAGAGGTGATTTGAGGTGGTGATGATCGTCGACATTCGTTGTTGGGAGGGTGGCGGTAGTTGACCGACGCTAAGTTGGTTGTTTTTAGTTTGATTCCTGGCCGGGTGGATTGGGGATAATGGTCGGATGGTTTTGAGGATTGAGGGGAGGAAGAAGCTCTTAATTTTTCTTTAATTTATTTTTTCTAATTAAACTTTTTCTAATTCATTTTAACTATATATTTAACTGATGTGACAGAGTGAAACTAAAATATGGTGCCACGTGTCATTTGCTAGACTAGTCAATATTTTCGTCTAATTATTTGACGAGATTTTAGTTTTAGTTATAAATGAATAACATATCAGAAAGTTCAATGATTATTGAAAAGCATCTTAAAGTTCAGTGATGAGCTAGTAACCAACACATAAGTTCAGTGACCATTCATATATTTAACTCGGACGATATATTCTACGATCCCTCCCTTCGCCTCCTCCTCTGTAGCTTCATGTCTTCTTCTATTCTTCGCAGACTCCACTTCGACAATGTTATGCCATCCGCTGTGCTAAGAGCTGAGCTAAACGCTGCCTCTAACAATCAACGCCACCAACGATATATTGATATTCTTTAAGATTTATCTATTTATGATTTCATTTGAGAATTGAGATTGAGGATTTATCTTGCTTTGCTTGATTATTGTTGGCCTATTGGGTTTATTGATCAGTATATGCATATATGATTAATTGATTATAGATTACCTTGTTCTTGGGTTTGGCTTTGGCATTTGGAATTCTGGGGGAGTAAATTAGACTAACTAGTGTTTAGTAAATTAGCAATATGATTTTTTTTTCCCACAACTTTTTGTTGGGTTTGGCATTTGGGTTTGAGATTATGATGCCGTGACTATCTTCTTTGTTTAATTCTTAATTGTTGAAGCACTTGGAAAATATTTGTAATACAAATATATAGTTTTTTTCTATATTGATTGATGAATAATAATAATAATAATAATAATAATAATAATAATAATAAAACAACCTCGCTATTGTGGCCGTTTATCGTTGGTCAACGGTCGCTCTAGCTGAACTTTAGGTCTGGACCAGCCACTGCCCACACGTCCTCATGTTGGACAACTTGTGTTTATAAAATAGTCTTTAAATTGTCCCATTTGGGATAATTGATATTGATTTGTAAGTCACCAATTGTATTATTATAATTATTTCACGTTGTAACTTTTATATTCACATGTAGGTTTTCATAGTCTCTCTCATTTATTCTCCGAGTACGGACTGTGTTTTAACATAATTCTTGCACTTAGGAGAATGTATGGGAGGTGAAAACATGTATTATCGTAACTCGTAATTCGCAAATTAATGTCGAATGGTTAAGACATTTACCTTAATTTAGTATTGGGTTGATGAGGTGTTAGGACATGTTCATGTCATTGGTATAATTCTCTTAATATTGGTTTTGTTTTGTGTTGTGCTGTGTTGTGTTGTTTTATCACAATTGCAACAAAGTTGAAGTGAAAATAGAAATAAAAAAAGAGTAGGATAGAGTTGAATAGAAAACTCGGAAAGTCTATTGAGTTTTGGGATTGTTTGAAATCATTTGTAAACATGGAAATGCCATTAGCAAATGATAGGGAATGTTTATATATCTATGTCAAAGATATATAAACATACAGTGTCAATTAGTCGATGGTGTTGAGGGACACGTTTTATGTCACGATTTCTAGGAAAGTTATGAGAGATGAATTTACCACGTGGAGGGTGAGGCTGAGTCTATCAATTTGTTAACACATAATGAATGGATGTATGTGGGCGAATGATCGAGCGACGTGCGATTACGTAAGAAAAAGTCAACATCAAGCATTGTAATTATGTTAATTATTCGAGGTTTCATATTATTTAACTCATTATTTAAAATTAAGATCTCGTGATAAAATGATTAAGATGCGAAACATGTAGACACAGGAGGCTGCCACGAACAGGACGTCGGTGAACGATCACATTGCCGTTAAACAAGTGCTCGGGGATAAGAGAGGACACATTTGTGGAGTTGGATAGATTGTGAGGGGTTGTTCCAGCTCTATCACCAGTGTTTTAAAAAACGTGAAGCGTGGAGTCCGAGAGTCAAGCTTTTGAAACTTAAGCGAGAGTATGCGTTAAAAAGCGTTTTTCAATTCCTAGATATTATATTTAAATTTTACCCATACTTGAACAAGTAAAAAAAAAAAATGAAAAGAGAAAAAAAAAAAAAAAAGGCAGGAGCGCGCTTCGGCACGCTTCGTGGGCGCTTAAGCGCTTTTTAGATAAAAAAAATTTTTGAAACGTTTTATTTGCGCTTTTCGTGCAAATTGTGTGCGCGTTTTAGAACACTACCGACTGCTAGATCATGCGCACTATCTCCGACCTTGCCATCCCAGATTCTGACTCAAATGGTTGCTCAGGATGAATTTATTTGAACGTTGAATTGATATATTACACATCTTACAAGTTCTCTTCAGACCTATTTTTTGAGAATCCAGCTGTCTTCGCCTCCTCTATCAAAACTTCTTTTAGGGATGAGGATGCCGCTGACGATGATATGCTTGCAAAAAAAATTTAATATCCTATATTAATTTTTTGTGAATTAATCAACTTTTAAATTAATTTTGTATTTATTTAATTTGTAATATTATATATGTGATCATATAATAAGTATAATTAAAATATGTAAAATTTATAAAAAAAAAATTTAATTATAAATATAATAATTAATATCATTACAAAATATCTATAAATATTAAAAAGACGACATTATCCCTAATACTTCACAAAAAGATCTACAAATAATTTTTAAAAAAAAGATTGAAATATTTATCTAGGCATCTATTGTGATGACATTTATGTCATCCCTACAAGATCCGGAGATTAAAGATGAAGAAGAATTTCAAATTTAGACAACTATAGGACGTCATTATCGTTCATGTTTAATTTATGTGATGATTTATTATTATTATTATTATTTTGATCTATAGGGACAACTTTGTCGTCATTATAACCATCATTTCTTGTAGTATATATTTGGAATTTCATTAATTTTTTAAAGAAAAAGTGTATATTGTTAACTAATGTGTGAACCTTCCAAGAAATAGAATAACTTTGTAGAGATTATTTGTTTAATTACAATAAAATCCAATAAAAAAACATGCATAAATAATTTGTAACAAAATAAAAATTTATCAAAACCATTAAATTAAATAACAAACAAGAATTTGTGATGCATTTCTCTGGTAAGGATAGAAAAGGAAAATAAAAACAATTTTCATGAAATTCAATTTCCATCCCACCCCGAGGAATTCAAATTCCACAAAATCATGGAAAATAGCCCATTTTTGAACTACGGTTACGCTTGATTGTCACCAATTTCGCTGAAAAAGGAAAACAAATTCCATCTTTATTTATGTTCAGCTTTCCTGCACTATGGTTTGTTTGTTTATTCTTTTTGTTGATGCCTTTCTGATTTCCAAAACACTTTAAGGGCAAGTATAATTAACCAGCAATTTGGTTAAAAATCCTAGTGAGATCAAAGTTAACTAGTTCATATTACTTATAAAGAAGTTTCAGAATCAGGTTTATAACAAAATGAATTGCCCAATGACAAGAAATGAGGTTTATTGTTAATCCCTTTCTAATTTTCCTTTTTGATTTAGTACTTCAACCAAAACGCTATATCTTCATAAGAAAAGAGTTAATGTTTGCTGAATATAATCAATTCTTTGGAGGCAAGTGAATCGCTGATAATGAGACTAAATATTGCAAATCCAACTTATTATTAATATCTCTGTACCGCTATTTGCTTATAGTTATGTGTGAAAATTTTGATTCTGAATATGCCAAAAGAAAACAAAAATAAAAAGTTGAACAATTGATTAAATCTCAAGAGGGAGCACTTAATAATTTATTTTTTTATTGTAATAATAAACAAACACGTAATGAAAAAATAGTTATTGAAAGATAGTTTAATGAGAATGATTATAGAGACAATGCAACTCAAGGTTAAATATTGTGATAGAATGATCTTTCTGTTGTGAGAGAGATTTGAATTTATAATTATATCTTTTAGATTATATAAAATCTTCTTTTATATATATATATATAGGGGCCTCAAAATAGTTAGTTACCTTTGGTCTCTCCATTCTGGGGGTCGACATTGTATTATATATATATATAGGGGCCTCAAAATAGTTAGTTACATTTGGTCTCTCCATTCTGGGGGTCGACATTGTATTAACCTAGGGTTGATCATTTCTCATTCAATTTGCAATTGTGTAGAGGAGATAACACTTTTTGTTATTTTTGTGTATATATATACATCGCCCATTAGATAATAACATGGTTGGATAAAGGGGTGTGTAGAGAAAACGAGTGTAAACCAACCAAAAGAAATGAGAAATATTATTGATTTACAAAAACCTTTACAAAAATTGTACAAACTTTGAATAATATTCAAGAAATTTACAGAGAACCCTAAATACCAAAAATATGTAAACTGCGTACAAAAATTCAACCAAATATCTCTCAAAATCATAAACAAATCGTGTTTACAAGAACACAAAGACTTCTCCAAACAATTTCAGAAGAATACTACAAATTTTTACTGAAAGATCAAGTGAAAGAGAAGAAAATTCGCCCAGAGCAAAGGAGGCGTTGAGAGAGAAAATATTAAGATTCTGAACAAAGATAATGAATCAAAAGTCGAATGGATGATTCTGAAGCCTCGTAGCCTTTTCATCTGACTTTAAAGGATATGGCAAATCCAACGGTTCAGACGGTTACAGGTGGTTGATCATACGGTTGAAACAGATTCAGATCAAAAAGAATAAAAGCGTGATTATCAGATACACGACTACGTTTCGGGTTTATGAAATGGTAGTGGGCTCAGCAATTGGATCAAACATAAGAGAGAAAGCCCAAGTCAGACGTCAGGCTAAAATAATGGGCTGAACTACTGTGGGCCAATTGCTCTACGGGGTGTGATTGCCGCTCTCGGAAGGTACTAAGATCACGATTCACATAGAGATGAGACTTGTGCCAATCTAAATGATGTGAACGATTAATAAAAAGTTATGAAAAACGGTAAAAATGATTTGTGTAAGTAAAATTGGCCATTTATGCCAATGTTATTGAAAGTGGCCACTTTTCAACTCAACACAATGCCCTTTTTTGAAATTCATTAAAATTTTCTCTTTTTTCTACAATACTTTATCTCAACCATCCATTAAAATTCAAGCCCACAATATTTGACTTTTCAACCATTCATTCTCCTAAAAATCACTATTTATTTTTAAAAGCTATTTTTAAACAATATCAAACACACTCTATAATTTTTTGGTTGTTTACGTTAAAGATAATTATATTGACGCCACAACTTTTGTTAACTACACCACATTTTAATTCTAATGAATATCCCTAAACATTTATTATTTTTACACTTATTTCCTCAAGTTTTTATATAAATTTTTTTGTTATCAAGTGTCTACTATTAATTTTCACATCTTGTCTATAGAGACGATTTTTGTCTAAATATTTGTTATAAGGCGAAAAAGACTTATTTATCTCGTATTATTAAATAATCGAAATAAATAAATACTCCTATTTTCCACTCTTTTCAATGCACATTAGAAACAAAATATGTTAATTAATTGAAAGTTAAGAATAATAACGCATTGAAAAAAATTTGAGGACATAAAAGCAAAAATGAGCAAATATTTAAAACCTTTCTTATAATTAAAATGTGATATCGATATAAAAAAAAATTATTGTGTGAATATAACATTATAACTACCTTAATAAAATTTTAGGCAAGAAACATATAAAAATGGATTAGCTAGAAACATTTCTCAACATTACAATATTTGTTAAGAAGATGCATAAAATCAACACATCAATCGTGTGTTTAATTTATTTAAAATCTATTGCGGTACATTTGTTAAGATTTTTGAAAATTTAAAAGCTATTTCTAAGACTAAATAACTACTTAGCTTAAAAGTATTTTGTTTGATTAGAAATGTTTTTAGAGGAAGTTGCAAAAATAAATAAAAATAATAATAAAAAAAAGTTGTGTCAAACAGGTTCTACGTTGATCATAATACTACACGTCTAATCTAATGAAGCACCTCTTTAATCAAATATTCTCTCTTAAAATTCAAGAGAGGAGCAAAATTATTATCGTCATCTTTCACAATAACTTCAATGGAGAATAAAAAGAGTCAAACTGTTTGGGCATATTCGAATAAAAGGACCTTATCTAGATATGTATTGTCTTCTTTTTGGCCTTCTAAGATATGGCCCCTTCTTTTTGAAGATCCATTATCACAGGTCAATAAAGATCTGTTACAACTTGAAGATCAACCAACATTTATTGAGTTTTTTTTTTTTTCTTTTAAAAAAAAAAAGTCAATTCGATAGTCTTCTTAATTTTCCGAACAAAGAAATTCATGAAAGTGAAACATTTAGCACTTGTTTGGTCCCAATTTTTAAAATTCATTTTCAACCACACATTTTATAAAACGAAACCAAACGGAGGAAGCACATTTGGAAGCAGAGTTTGATTGACCTCATATCAATCAATATTCGAAATTGATTAGTCTAAGGTTGTTTACAAAAACATATTTATATAAGTCGCTTCATTTTTCTTAAAAATTTAAGAGAGTCGTGCTACCTGCACAGATGAAATTTATACGCAACTTGACAGTGGCATGCATCCGTCGATCGATCTTAATCTCAGACTTTAAAGCATTCCCAATAAAGGATATTTTCTTTCTTTTTGTCCAAAGCACGTTTTTCTTGTCATCTTGAAGATGGCAACATGTCCAGTTGGCTTCCATGGCTAATGCAGGGCTATAAATACCTGCTATTTATTCTCCCTCATATCCTCAGAACCTTGTGTCTTCTTTGTGTATGACATATTTTTGAGTATTGTTAACAAATATCTTCAATAATCAACTTTCTTGTGATCAAATCTGAACCTCATCGAATTCTCTTTATATGTTTCTTAGCATCAAATTAATCAAAGGCGTAGTTTGTTGCTCGACAAAGGAAAGAAGCATAGCATGGAGAAGGCGAAGCAAATGAGTAATTCATCATCTTCATTTATAGTTGTAATCTTCGGGCCAGATGACTCTTCAAAACCCTCGACCTTGGGCATCGTTGAATCTATTTTTGGGCCGAATGACAAACATGGAAATTCAGGTTTGCCAACATGCTTACAATTCAGAAGTACATTTGACAGTTCTGATCACCGGTGGACAAGTATTAATGTACCCAGCATGACTTGATGTTGACACATGTTCATAAATTTTAAAACACTAGACAACCTCTAGCGGCTCCTACCATCGTCACACAACGCTCTGGGTTCTGTAGAGTGATCTGGGACGGGTCATGAAAAATGTTTAAAAGAGGGGCTCAAATAGGGGCTAAGAAGGCGTACTGTTCATCTATTCTAACAAACATATATTTTTTAGGTACTGTTCATCCATTCTAACAAACATATATGTGTTTTTAGGTACTGAGATGATTTATGAGAATGGAAGAGTGGAACCATGCCACTACAACTCATCCATCTATTATGGTGCCCAATATGTTTATTCTCCAAGTCAAAATACTATTCCTCAGCATAATAATACAGAGTACAATCAATTTCTTTCTTTAAGTGGGTGTTTTGTCTCTATCATTTTTTTTCCAAATTTTACCTCAATTCATTTTTAATCATATATTTTTACGAGGTGCGGTACTTTTCACACTTTTTAATCATATTTCAACCACACATTTTCAAAAAAAACAAAAAACAAAAAAATTCTCAAAAACTTCAAAAAATGATTAAGACAGTAAATTTCACTTCACCACATGAAAAAGCTTCTATTGCGACAAATGTCATCTCTATATCACCAAAAATCATTTCCGTTGACCTATAGACACGTCATTTTCGTCATGTCGCTGTAGATAACATTCCTTGTGGTGCTTGTATTTTTCAATATTTTAACAGCAATTAGCCATTTGGTAAAACTTTTCTGTTTTTTATTTGATCAGTTCAATAAAGATGGAGATTGTGCATCAAGAGGAAATTGGTGGAAGGGTAAATTTTATTTTGCAGGACATTCTTTTTCTAGGTTTTATGTGTTAAATAGAAAATATTATGATTTTACATTTGTATTGGATTTGTATTTTCAGGATCCCTCTATTACTAAGATGAAGAGCATACCTAACAAGATGAAGAGCAAGGTGCCATTATGTAGAAGTTGAAAAATACAATCGTCAAATTATGATTGAGAAGTACGAAAATTGATGGCAATGTTACTTTTCAAATGCGACTATGTGGTTATTGTAATCGAATTTCGGAGAAAGGAAAAAATGAAGGTGATTAAATAATAGTATAATACTGAACATATTGTAATATCGAGTTATAGTTGTATCAAAATATCAAAACGTTATTAAAACGCTAATATAAATTGTATTTTACATAAAAGTCAAAACATTATACGAAGTTCTACTTCAAGTCTTACTAATATTTTTTTTTTAAATCAAATCACCCTAGTGGAGTATATTTATACAAGCAGAGGGAGGGGAACAATGTCGATGTCATCCGAAATTGAAAATAAAATAATTAAATAATTAAAAAAAGAACAAAAGATCCCTAATTATGTCCACTAGGGTACCAATAGAACCTAATTACATTTTGTCAAACACTAATTACTTAAAAATTAAAATTGTAGGTATTTCCATTGTTACACCATATTGGATTAAAAAATTATTTTCTGTGAAGAATATATTCATTCATATGAAAAAAAATAACGTAACATAAACATAAATTTTAAGATGTTAAAATCATTATTTTCACAAGCAAACATAAACTTATCAAGAACATATATTAGAATAAAATAATTTATGAATTTTTTCATGTGTACCCCCCCACCCCCACAAAAGAAAAACTAAAAATGGACGATCAAAAAAAAAAAATTGAAAAAACTGCCAAAGTAATGAAAATTTTGCTAATTTTTTACTGTTGGTACGTGGTGGCTTAGCCCTTTTGTTGCGGTATAGAGAAATGATGAAGTACGATCTAAAAAGAGAGAAATGATGAAGATATGTTGTCAAAAAAAAGGGAACAATTAAATAAAAATGTAGAAGAGAGATGAAGTAAAGTATGTCAAGGAAAATATCCTTAAGATAATTCCGTTCCCTACAAAGGTGCTAAGAGGACCGAAGGACGTTCGTCTCCCAAAATACAATATTTTTTTCCAAAGTTCGTACTGCACTATACACATCTTGTTAGTTTCAACAAGATTACAATAACCAATGACAAAGGGAAGACTGTCAAGATTGAAAAGAGAGTAATTCTACAGAAACATTTTCTGAGACATTTTTAAGTAACATTAAGACATGACGCATATATATTGAGTTATAAAAAAGTAAATAGTGGAGTAATTTTTTTTTCCACCCAATGAATATATGTCATGTCACTTAAAAATATCCTAAAGAATGTCTCCCTAAAATTATTGTTGAAGAATGGTGCAAGAAGCTGAAAAATACAAATCTGAGGATGAGGAACATAAAAGAAGGCTGAGGCTAAAAGCAGAAAATTGAGGGTTCCATTGAGTCAGCTATTCAATGGCTGGAAGGAAACCAACTTGCATGAAAGAGCTTGAGAGCATTTGCAACCCAAGAATTGTAGTCAGTCTCTATAAAACTCGATAACAAGCATTTCAACAATAAGTACAGTCGATATCTAACCAGCAAATAACAAACTAGAATTCAATTTAATTTACTTCTCTTTATGAATCTATAATTTATCATCCTTTCCAGTATGCAAGTACTTCATAGTGCACACAAGGATTCATAATTTAAATTGTAAATCTGCAATTTTTACAAATATCTGTCTGTTGGCAAAGTAAAGAAATAAGGGATTGAGAAAATGCTTATCTAAGGGCAGCAACAAGTTGTTTTTCCTTTATAAAAATGTAAGACCCTCCAAAGGCATAGGATTAGCATTGTTAGAATGCATTGCAACAAAACCATCCTCGTTACAAGACCCTCCATTCTCTTTTTCCAGAAAAAGAAAGAAAAAACAACCAAAGTGAAAAATAATCAATGAGTTTCAGCTCAATCAAACAAGACCCCTCTGTTTGAAGACGTCAAGCATTGCGCTTCCAATCTTTGCAGGTGACTCAACCACAGTAACCCCAGCTTCTCTGAGGGTCTTGATCTTGTCTTGTGCTGTACCCTTCCCTCCCGATACAATTGCTGCAAATTCAACCAGTTGATGACTCAATGCATTTTAAATGATAAGATTCTGTAACTTAAGAAGTCATTCAAACAATTTTTTCAATTGAAACCCAATATTTAATAAGCTTCCTCGCTTTCATCTTAATGGTGAATTCATGACATCAGAACAGTGCTTCAAAATACTAATAAGACTGAAAAGCTAATCTCACAAACATCATGAATATGAGCACCATCTTTCAAACAACCAAATAAATTATATGCATAAAACTCAGGCCCCAGTTTATTTCCATATCTGAAAACAAAACTAAAAATTGCAAGAACAGCAGGTTATCTTCTCCCATTTTTGACTTTTTTCCGAGTAAATTTGAATTTTCTTCACATTAATACATGTATCTGTGTTTTTTGGGTTATATAAAAGTATCTGAGAAGTTTCTCAAGAGAAAAATAGATGTTACCAGAATTATCAATATACTTGCCCAAGGGAAAAAATATATTATGAGTTCTGAAGCATGGAATTTGTTGCATGAAATTTTTTTATAAAATAGACGTTACCAGATTTATCAATATACTTGCCCAAGAGATGTCTAACGAGGAAAGAAAGAAAATTTGTCATTACTATAATGTTATTCATTGGTTTGTGGGAAATGAGATGAAACAAGTTAATAGAAGTACAAGCATGTTCATCAATTTTGATTGCAATATGGTACCTCCTGCATGACCCATTCGTCGGCCAGGAGGAGCTGTAAGTCCAGCAATGAAAGCAACAATGGGCTTTTCCGTCCCACTTTCCTGTTTCATTTTTAGAAATTAGTGCAGGTTAATTCCAAGTTCCATCAAATAGTAAGAAATAAGATATCAAGCATTTAATAATCAAAAGTTCAGAAACTCGTAAAATCCAAAAAGTGGAAGCCAAAGTATGCAGAAATATTCAAAGATCTACGTGAATAATCTGCCAAAGATATTGAGTAATCCTTAATTGGTATTAATTAATAAACATCATAACTATTTGGAATCACCTACTGACATATCCTCTAATGTGACTTGAGTCTTTCACTTATCAATTCCACCATCTTTATATTCCTTTCACCTTGCGTCATCATGTCTCTTAGTAGAGATCAAAGTAAGATAGATTAAATTCAGAATAGTGCTACTTGTACATTAGGAGTTACACAACAGATAGATGAGGTGTGAAGAAGGAGTGGAGAAGCTTTTTCTTTATTTAGTTGAAGAAATTCTGACTCAATCATATCTTATCACATCATGTGTATGTACACCAATATGTAAGGCTCTGTTTGATTGACCTTTTTTTCCATGGAAAAAGAAAAAAATTTCCACCTTTCCCAAATTCTTGTGTTTGATTGGCAAAATTTAACTTGAAAATTTTTTTCTCCCTCCCTTGGCCACGCGCCCATTTTCTTTCCAAAGGTGGAAAAGATTTTCTTACTTTGGGTGAGAAAATTATTTCCATGTTACATGGAAAAGGTTTTTCGCAACATTTGATCAATTTTATTGTTGTTAATTGACTTATTTTTTTTTTCAAAAAATAACATTACCATTATCAGGTACAAATGTGTTGAAAAAGTTTTTTAAAAAAAAATGATTAAAACTTTACTTTATTTTCCATGAAAAATAATGTCAATCAAACAACGCAACTTGAAAAATTCCCCACTTTTTCTACCTAGAAAATTAAGTCAATCAAACACTTTCAATTGATTTTCCACGAAAATCATTTCCAACCAAAATCATTTCCTTGGAAAATATTTTCTTTCCACCTATTTTCCACCCTTGCAATCAAACGCACCCTAAATGGTGATGTACATGTGGCACGACAGTTATGTTCATGAAGAAGAATGTATGTAGGTATGCCTGAGCACACACAGGCTGATTATTTCATTGTAATTGTTAATCCAATGTTAAATCTATCTAATAAACATAGTTTGGTCATGTCAAGAAGAGATGATAATAACTTCATAATAGATTTACTATTCACAGCAGTGCAAGAGAAGAGGTGTGTACATAGATCAAGCTTTCTAAATTTAGTTCTCAAGCTGTTCACATGCAACTTGGTCTAAACTCTAGATAATGCAGAAAAATACAAGAACCATATCATAGGATCTGAGGCAGGTGTAGAAGCAGTTAATATTGTTCAAATGGCAAGAGTTAGTGGTATACGGCATTCTCAAAGAAATGATACACCTTTGTAGCCAAAATATTATAAAAGAGTACGATCAAAATCTTAGTTATTTATCAACAAAATTATGTTAAAAGTCTCCAGACAGGTAGATCCACCTGTAATCTTTTTCAATCTAAGAGGTCTAAACAGGAAAAGGAAAATGATTACAAGCTCAGTCTAAATTGTAAAGTAAATATTTACCATCATAAGATGTAGCCTTCAATCCGAAAGAGAAAAGTACAACCTAATATCCCTCAATCTCTAAGAACGTAGAAATATTATTGAAACCAAAAGATAATGATTTCGTTTTCAGTATGAAATTATAAACAGATAATCACACAGATGAAGCCTTATACAGCACTTGGAACCACAAGTTGTAAAGTAAACCATCATTCAGAATATGCACAATCTCCTACATTTTTAGTCGTGTGTGCGCGCGCGCATATTTATTATATGTATATAGTTATAGTACATGCTAGTACTAATACGTATGTAAGCTACATGTTTGTCCTGATGCCCACACATACATATGTAAAAGTTTGGAACAAACAGTTGCATTCTAAAATCGACACAAAATGTTAAAATTACATGGTAAATAAATCCACTTCGTATGAGTATGTAGTGTAGACATCAGGTTACTAAAGAAAATTCATAGTCAAAACCTAGAGGCTAGAACCAACATTTATCCCAAAAGGTAAAGGAAAATAGCCATGCAAGAGCTAAGAGTCTTTATTAATCATGCACATTTTCAGGCATATGCTCTTTCGGTTATATCATGCACAACTTGTGTAAAAAGCTTTATCCTCACCTTAATAAGGGATGCAGCATCCTCTTCCGCTGTACCACCTATCTCACCAATAAGAACAATACCTGGTATAGAAAGAGAACATAATTTAAAACAACATTGACTTCGTAAGTAATGCTACTCTGACTTTTGGATGAAGGTGAGAGAAAACTCAGAACCAGATAAATTATAAAGTGAATATCCTTATAATAGAGGAAGAAAATGCAGCAAGATAGAGTAGAGCCAACCAAAGTACCACTCCTCACCGCAAAATATAAAATTCCTACGCCAACTTGAAGGGAGACAGATTAGAGGATGAAAACAGAAACTTCACTAATTAGCATGGTAACCCTTTGCATATGCCTAATAACAATGACACCAATTACCTCTATAAGTATGGATTATGATTTTGGCATCTCCATGCTAGGATTGAATTCTTTATTTGGTACTCAAATTAACAGATAAAGATACAAGTCAATATGATTACTCTCACCTGTAACTTCCATCTTTATACTGTAATCATGTGTTAAATGGAAATTCTGGTTTGTGATATTTAACAAGAAGAAGAAGAAGCTAAGCCTTTCTCCCAATAAATTTGGCATCCCTACAGCTCAGATTTAAGTCTAAAGCACTATATTTTTAGCATTTAGTATTTACTTCAATCTCCGCTATTATTTAATCTCTTCTATAGTTATATTATTTGTTGGTTAAACCTGATATAGTACTTCAATCTTGGCTGATATAAAACCCATTTGAGATTGCAGAATTCCTTTGGGTATGTTTTGGAAACATTTATATAGAATTGTTAGTAAAAGTTTGTGAAAAAATAATGTTGTGTTTGCCTAGACAAAAGGCTGTTTACTGAGTTAAAGTGAAGTACTTCACTGGTCGAGTAAGCACTAATAAAATTTTTAAATTCTTCACCAGACTTTGTAAACTAGACAGTTATTTCTAATTCTATCACTGTTGCTTCTGAGGTTGATCAGATCTAACAAGATTGGTTGCTCCTGTTGAACTGATCCTCATGCACAGGATTAGGGTTGATGTTGGACTAACCCTCCAAAGAGAACGTAAACGTTCATTGCTACTGCTAAATTTCCCCGAGTTATAAAATACAATAGGGAAGCAGTTTCGTACTGGATGTAGATCAGTGGAACAAACCACTAGATATCCTTCATATACACAATCTCCCATCATCTTAATAACCATTTAAAGTGAGGATCATTGCATGAATTCTAATATGAACCTGATTATTTTATTGAAATAAAATGTAAAACAAAAAAATTAAAATGACAATTCAAGGCATTCGAGAGGCCTTGTTCTCTCCCAAGGGTTTCCCCATTTCTACAATATTCTCGATACCACAAATGAGCTCCTAACCTCCATATTTATAGACAAATGTCTATACTATTTATTATATGAATTCCTCATAATACCCCCCTCCCCTATTTTAGTATCCTATCATTACTCCGCCCTCGAAACTCACCATGTCCTCAAGGTGAAGATTGGATCTAATTACAAAGTATAAAATACAATAAAGTCAAACGATTTCTTTTGCAAAAATCACTATTATGGTCGAACCGCGAAAAGTAAGCTTCCACCCAGCGAAATGGTTGAGCTTATTAATATGAACCACTAATATATGATGCAAGTAGACCCCATAACCGGTAGCGCAAATCTTCACAAATCCATAATTTTGAATTGTGTAACTCGAAATAGCATTTATGTATAACTCCACTATTGCACCCTCAAATCTATCTTGGTCATCGCTTGTTACAAACACAAGAAGCTGCTTGTTCTTACATTGGTGCCCAATCGGATTCTTCTCATTACTTCAGGAGCATAGGCCATTTTCTAACTTCAGCTGAATTTTTGAATTAGAGAGTATATTGATTGCGGGTGTGGATATAGGATTTACTGGGTCTCTTTGATGCTTGGAAATGAGATGGGATTGACTGTAGTTAAATTCGATTAGTGGGCTTTTGTTGGAAACTAGGTCAAATCCAAGAGTAGGAATATCTTTTGTGACTGAAGAGAGGGACTGAAAATTGAAGTTTGGGTTATAATCATGCATGGACTCCTTATCTTGATTTAGGCCCATGCTAATTTGGGTTTGTACATGCGAATTATACACATTCTTTTTCTGGGCCAACTTATTTGTATTCCCTAGCAGCTTCTCAATGCCTTCATTTCTTTGCAGCCCATCACCCCAATTGTTTTCTCTGGCCCAATTAAACCCATTTACATCTTCCAGTTGTTCTGAAGATTCAAGCCATAGAGAAGACAGATCCTCTACTCGCCAACTATCTTCTTTCCAGTCCAATCGGTGATTTTCTTTCACGATCTTCTCTTGCTTGAAAATAGAAATCTTACCTTCTCGTGAATGTCCGAATTGAACGAATATCAATCGTTTCAATTCCTCCCAATTACGGATGGATCGCTGGCCCTCTACCCATCGGAACCAGATTAGTGCTTCTCTGACAAATCGATCGACGATGTCTTCTACTTTCTCATCCTCCGCTAGGCTATTCATGGAGAAATATTGCTCAGCCATAATTATCCACCCCTCAGGATCATTGCCATCAAACTCGAGTAAAAGCTCGTGTGTCTTCTTCTCCTCATTTGTCTACATTGCTATCAGTGCAGTCTCTAATGCTAGATTTTTCTCCTCGGATGGTAGGAATCTGTCAATCATCAATCCCTTCAATTCTTCCCAATTTCGAACCGGCCGACGATGCTCAACCCATTGAAACCACTTCCATGCTTCTACGGCAAAGCATGCAGTGGCGGCTTCCACCTTTTCCCTTTCCGATAACCCCCAATTCACAGCAAAACATTGCTCTGCCTCAAACAACCACAAATCTGGATTTTCACCATAGAATACTAATGTTTTGAGTCGGCCAACAGAATTCAATCCAAAATCATCCTCTCGGTTAAATCCCTTCCTCATCCGGTCCCCTATTTCCATAATTCTATCCATGCTCTTCTTCGTCTCACTGCTGAAATTTGTTGTCATTTTTCCCAAGTCAGATGCTCTGATACCAATAATATGAACCTGATTATTGTATTGAAATAAAATGTAAAACAACAAAATTGAAATGAAAATTCAAGGCATTCGAGAGGCCTTATTCTCTCCCAAGGGTTTCCCCATTTCTACAATATTCTCGATACCACAAATGAGCTCCTAACCTCCATATTTATAGACAAATGTCTATACCATTTATTATATGAATTCCTCATAATACCCCCCTCCCCTATTTTAGTATCCTATCAAATTCTTTCATAATCACTCGCACTTTCATTGAGTGCTCATTTAGATCAATCGTGCAACTTGCAAGCTACTTTGGTTAACACTTGAGCGTTGTTTGAAAAACCTTCTGAAACCATCTTACAAGTGTTAATCTAATTAATTGCATAATTCTTGTTTGTCAAACATTTTAAATAAAAAATTGTGCAACTGAGTAAAGAAGTTTTCCATCAACTGTTTTTTTTTTTTTTTTTTTTTTTCAAGTACAAAATATGCTTCTATAATTTGTGGGTTCTCTCTAAACATCTCATGCTTTGATTACCTGTGTTTTTGGAGTACATGTTTCAATATATACATATGGTTGAGACAGAACTTCTAAGTTAGTCCCGTCAGGAATAGAGCATCCCATACCACAATACTTTAGGGCAGCACTGTACTTAGAAGCACAAAAAGAAAATCTTTATACGAATGATTGACTATGGAGTGTGCAAGTTGTTGACAGTGGCCCCTATCCTGATGAAGAATGTTCAAGATGTAGAAGTTACCAATCTTGCCTCAGGGTTCAATATAGACGAGACATGTACCACTCAGAGCAGAATAGCATTACAAACTACCAGTCGCTTTAAACATAATAGAGTAGATTAATAAGTATCACATCTACATGTAGTCTGAGATAAATTGGAGGTGTCACTTGTACAGGTAAAAAGTCACAGCATCATCACAATATTGCAAATAATTTGATTACCTCACCCAATATTTTTCCGATCCACAATGTAAGTGTCTATAGAATCATAGATAACTTATGTGTGAGCAAGCTTTTAACCACTTAGATGAAGTGATGGCACTTCACAAGTGCAAGGGAACACCAAAAATTTAATCAATGCCATGAGCATGCCTTTTCAACAAAAATAATACGTCATTCTAGCAAATATCTTATGTGACTACTGTGACAGTACTTAATATGGCAGAGTTTTTACCTTCTGTCTGAGGATCAGCAAGAAACTTTTCTATGCAATCAACGAAATTTGTTCCATTGAAAGGGTCCCCACCAATTCCGACACATGTTGACTGTCCAAGGCCGACGGCAGTAGTTTGAAAAACCTAATAATATAATATACGAAGTCATTCACACAATTCGAGAAGTGTGTATGCAGAAAAATACTTCCAAGCGCAATATAGCAAAATTGAAACAAAACGTCTATTGCCAAGAAAGCATAAAGTTATACTAGTAGAATTCCATTAGCAGCCAAATTCGGCTGTTTAACATCTTTTGAATATCTTTCACTGGAAAACATTTTTATATTAAAGAATTTCTGAATTTTCAAACAAAATGAAACCAAAAAAAAATAGAACAAGAACAAGGAAAATAACTACATTTAGATGAGCATACTTAATTACCAAGAATTCTATAGTTCACCTTCAAATTGATGTCTGGGTAGGATTATTTTAATTCTTTTTTTTTTTTTGATAAGAAACATAATTTTATTGAAAATAACTCAATAAATTACAATGCTCATAATGGACGAGGCGTCCATCTCAACAATATGGTTTTGATTCTAATCAAGATCGATAAAAGATATTCTACAAACTACTCGGAACTAGAGTACGTAATGAACTGTGTGGGTCTAAACGAAACAAAAAATTATCTAAGGTACTGAATAGACCATTCGCTCTTGCCCAAAGTCCTGTGTAAAATATTATCGAATCCCAAATATCACCTATCGATCTTTCAGAATTGTCAAAAATTCTCCTGTTTCTCTCAATCCAAATAGTCCAAGCTGCTGCCATTATAAGTAGTTTCCATATCCCCTTCTTTTTTTCTTTGTTGATCCCAAAATTCCATTTTATAAGTATCAGGTCAGCCCATCGCCTAGGTAATGCTCCCCATAATCGAAACAAATACATAATTCTATCCCATATTCCTTTGGCCAGTTCGCAGTGAATCAGTAAGTGATCAATAGTTTCCTCCGCCTTTCTGCACATAATACAACATGATGGGGAAATGTACCAATTAGGCCTCTTTCGTTGTAACAAATCACAAGTGTTAACTTTTCCCAAAGAGATCAACCATGCAAAAACTTTGACTTTTGAAGGAAATAAACATTTCCAAATAAATTTTGATTGGGGGAAGGTTGTGGTACATACAGATTGAGAGAGGCTTTTGGAAAATGATTTACATGAAAAAGACCCGGATGGGTGGCCAGTCCAAATCCGTCTATCCAGGGATAATGGGTCAATAGTGGTGTTTTCAAGCATATTAGAAAGAGAAGTAAACTCTTCAATCTCTCTGTCATTAAAGTTTCTTAGGAATTGAAAGTTCCAAGTAGGTGTTGAACTTGATGGGTTGGATACTATGTTACCAATAACAGAGTTTTTGTTGTTTGATAGTCTAAATAATCGCGGAAAAAGTGTTTGGAAAGTTTGGTCACCCCTATGAATTTTATTACTTTTATCGTGGCAAATAGATTTTATGACTTTTGGAATTATGCAAAATTATATGAACACGATCTGTTCCACAGACTCGTAAACATGTATCTTTGAAATCTTGCACTTCAACCTAATAATTATAATAAATGGCTTCACTTTATAAATTAACAATACAAAAGTGTAATCAGCACTTCTAAGATGCATTGCTTAAAAAATCCTGATTAATGCCAACCACAAAGCGAGACAAACAAAAATGCTTAAGGTCACTATTTGTGAGAATGTTGTTGGATGCCTCGAGGCTTGTGAGGTGCGCTACTTAATCCTCCAGATTTATTTACTTTGCTTCAGACTAAGACCCACAAAATATTATGATATAATTGACCCACATATACATTTTAATCTTTTAATAATTCATATTCATAAATAAAAAAATATAAAAAACATATCGTTTATACAAAATTTTGGGGCACCCATTAATTTAGTAGAACAGCACATTGTCCCACTAAATATTACTCAAACTTTAAAATTTTGTATTTTCTAGTAAACCCACCTTGAGAATCAGCTATTACTAAAATATTAAAAAATTATGTTTCTAATATACAGACTTTGGGAATAGTCCATAACATCCCCACCAAGTACAATATTTGTTTGTTTGCACACTTCAAGATTTTTTATTATGAATTTCGAAGACTGTTTTTAATTTAAAATATGTTTGTTTTGCATTTTTAATAAATTTTTTACATTTTTTTGGTTTCCGATGAGACTTACGTCTCTCCTTACAAAGTAAAAATGCCTTAGTTTACCCAATTACACCTTCTTAAATAATTGCTAAGATGATTCCATAGCAAGACTCATATTTTATTCGTGTAGAAGCAGCTTTGAACCTCATTGAAGAAATGCAAATCCATTTCCATTCAAATTACAGATATATATGGTAGAGAAATCGTGTTCACATGGTCAAACTTTGTGATATTTTAATAAACTTAAATTTAATGAAAGTAGAGACAACTAGTTCTGCTGGCAATGGTAGTGGGTTTTCAACATGGGGGGGGGGGGGGGGGGGGGGGGGAATTGAATGAACCTGAGACAGTGCAGAGATGCAATTATAATTAAAGTGCAATGAGTTTATGGGTGAGTTGGTGAGCAATATTAGTTAGCAGCCCCAAGGAAGCTGTGCTCAAATAAATGATATGATATTAGCATACATGTATCGTTAATTCTTTCTTAATTAGTGAACATTTCCCAGGCTCATAAGTCATAAGATCGTATAATACTTCGAAGAAAAGACTAGGATCAGAATAACCAGTGCTGCACAACATATATGTGACCATGTTCACATAATATATGTGTCCTCTATTTATGAATTTATGAAAAGGAAAATGATCCATAAGGAAGTTCAAACAATTGAAGCTCCTTATCTGGCCCATTATGGATATCATTGATTCCACAGAGTGGGGGCTGCGGTGTCTCACTCCTGAGGTGCTAATTCAGTGCATTTTTTACCAAGCTTAAAAAGCTTATAAATTTATTTATAAGTAAATTTCAAAATAAATAATTTTTTGGTGGTCAAATTTTGAAATAAGTAACTTTTTATTATTATTTATAAGTTAAAAAAAGGAAAAAGAAAAGAAAAGATAAACATTTTTGGAAACAAAAACTTGCTTAAAAGAAAGTTTGACTTATTTTTAAGGTCAGACAAACATGCTCCATAACAAAAACTAAGGGTCATCCAAGACATCCTACATGATGTTATTTGTTTCAGGGTTTCTATATCCCAGGCAACCAACCAATTTTTGTAAACCTTCCAACCTTTACATAAGAAGAGACAAAATCTCAATAACTATTGAGGTGACTGGAATTAAAACAAGACTCAGGAGACATGGAGGGGCAAATGCATAGCTATAATATTTCAAACTTGTGGAATTTCTAACTGTTGAAAAAAATTCATTGAATTCAACTGTATAAAGGAAGCAAGGAACCATATAGATACAAATATACAAACCATGGGAAATCTATGCTGCTCACAGCCAATTATAGCTTGGAGATGCTTTAATTTTAAAACGCATTAGGCAATGCATAAAAAATTCAGAGACAAAATAAAATCCCAATAAAAAAGAATCTCACCGCTTCATAAGTCAGTGTACCAGACCGTGAAACAATTCCAATACGTCCTGGTTTGTGAATGTATCCAGGCATAATTCCAATCTTACACTCCCCTGGCTTGATAATGCCAGGACAATTTGGACCGATGAGCCGAGTTTTAGACTGCTTGTTTAGAGCAGCCTTGACACGAACCTGCATTTTAGAAAACAGAATACTTGGAGAGCGAGGAGGATAACCATGTGAGCACATTACCTGACTTACTATTAATGATAAATATCAACATAGATTTCATCAAAAGCCAGGAGGAGGATATAAACCCAAGTAAAATTTGAGTCGTAAACCAGCACAACACAATAGGAGTAGAAAATTTCCAGTAGTCAATCTTGTATAGACCTTGAGGGCACGTTGGAAAATTTTAACAGAGAAGAAAGTTTGTAATATCATTTGAGCAGTTGTATAAAGTGTGGATTAAAATATTATCTACAAAATATTTTTTTCTTCACTGTGTCATTGAAATATCCTTGATTAGAAAATCTCAGTAATTGTAATTAGCTCCAGATCATCTATTCTATTTCTCTTTGTTGAAGGGTGAAATGCAAGAAGATTCACTAAATCAATGTTTGTTACCATGTCATGCTGAGGGATTCCCTCAGTTATGCAAACAGCCAAATCTAGCTCAGCCTCCATTGCCTCCATAATAGCTTTAGCCGCAAAAGGCGGAGGAACATAAATCACTGTAGCATTAGCCCTTGTTTCAGCTTTTGCCTCTGCTACAGAGTTGAAAACAGGAAGTCCCAAGTGTTCTGTTCCACCCTTTCCAGGTGTAACCCCTCCAACCTACATAAGCAGACAAATTATGCAGGGAGGAAAATGAGAAAGAATTGCATCCAGTTTAAGAAACCCAAGGACAAGTTGCAGTAGTATAAAAATTCGTCCTTTTCCTTGGGTGAGGGAAGAAATACTCTATATTTTTTGTATTTCTCCGTTGCATTCCCTAAATCTCATCTCGATGCTTTTCTGCATTTGGGCCCATTTCTTCTGCATGTTTGTGTCCTTTTACCCTTATATTTTCGGTCAACGAAAAATTCTATGTGAGTTGTAATAATAGTTCAAAAGATGTTCAAATATCCAAAAAAGATGAGTACCATCCATATACTGGAGAATTTTAATGAATGAGAAAGATCGAGATGAAATTTGAATCTAGCACCCATGTTTCTCAGAAGATCAATCAAAATTCTCCAATCAAGCGTGAATGCACCCAGATAACAATAATTAGGGCAATTTACCAAGGTTCAGTTCCTCTGCCATATTACAGGCATTCAAAAAACCGTATCTAAATCGCATACGCCTGTGACCACACTCTCATGTGTCCAAGGTGCATTAATACTAACTAATGCATAAACTGACCATGTTTCTGAGGGTACGAACAATGTGAGTGGTACAACGGAAGATACTCACTACACTATAGTATCAAAAATTTTGTACCTCGGTAAGAAATTACGAATTTCTCGGCGAATCCACATAGCTGTATCGGAACCCAAATCATTAGTAAAACCCATATAAACACAAAGGAATAATTCGTATTGCATACAGAAAAAAGGGACTATGGACGAACAATGTGAGAAATTAACAAAAACATCATGACGATTAAGAAGCAAAATACCATTTTAGTGCCGTATTCGATGGCCTGTTCTGTGTGGAAAGTGCCATTCTTGCCGGTGATGCCTTGGCAGATGACCCGGGTGTTTTTGTCCACGAATACAGCAGGCGGAGGTGGGGGCGATCCAAAGTTGCGGCACTGCTGTAGCTGCTTTGGGTACAACAGCCGCGATGACAAGATGCTCATCAGTCTCGTCGCTTTTCTAGCCATTGATTCCTGCGCTGCTGGCCTTTTACAGTTTGTTCAGAGATCGATCGATAATCTATAATATCTACGCTGAAGGAGAAGAACCAGAAAAGTTTGACAGGGGGAATAGGGCGGAACGCATGGCGAATTTTCCAGTGAATTTTCTAAATTCCTAAGGGTCCCCAATCTTTTTAAAAAGTAACATCCAGACCCCAACCTTCCATTTATGGCACTTATGTGCCCCCAATGATCTAACACACTATCTTGCTTGATGGAAAGTGTCCATTTATCATTTACACACCGTTCTTTTACGCAATTATTACTATTTATAAACAAATTTATAAATAATACAATTTTTTAAACTATTTTTTAACCACACACATTTTTTATTTTCAATTTTTAACCACAAATATTACCTAAAAAACTCCAAAAAATAAAAAAAATTCTGACATCAATGTCGCCGAACACTTCGTTAGACGTAAATGGTAACGCAATATATAAACTACTCTTTATTATAAACTAATAATATTATAAATTATAAATATTATTTTCTTGTACTATATTTTATTTTTATATTTTATTTTGATAGTTAAGTCTCTGTTTAGTAAACATGTTTTTACAATACTATTATCCAATCACTTTTTAACTATACATATTTTATCTCTTCACTTTCATTTTCAACAATACGTTTTACCTAGAAAACATAAAAAAACATGTTTTTAATAAAAAACTTTTAACAAATAGAGCCTAAATTTATTATAAGATTTTTTTAATTATTACATACAAAAAATTATTAATTAATCTTAAATTATTATTGTTTATTGTTATTTTGTTAAGATATTTCAATAATTAATATTTTTATATAACTTTATTTAGCGATAACTTTTTATTGATAAATAAAATTTATTAAAATGCATATTTTTTTTAAAATTATTAATCTTAAATTTAATATAATCATGGAAACTTTGAATGAAAGTAATGAAAAAATGCTTGATCAGATATAATTTTCAACGAAAATCTTCATGTCATAACGCTCACTTCCCTTTTTATTATAGTTAAAATAATTGTAAAACAAATTAACGCTAACTCATTCAGTCAGACGGAGCACTCGACATTGTCAGTTTTTTCTAGCTACATCAGCTTAACATTGTAATTGACATTATGCATTTGATGGACATTTTTAACCCATTTCGTCGATTTACTGACATGTCAAGTTTTTTTTCCCAATTGACGAAGTGCATTGAAAATACTCCTACTATTTAGGCGCAAAATGGTAACGCGATATATTATTAACTAAACTAGTAATCGCACCCCGTGTGATGCATGAAATATATAATTGAAAACTATTTACTGGATAAATTGTAAAAATATAATGCCCAAAAAATAACACGATGAACAACAAAAAAATATATAATAACTTTCATATACAAATTGTGGATAATTTAACATTTATTTTCTCCCTAAAAGACTTCTTACTTGGTCTAATATACTTGTATGAATAGCATAAATTTCTTGATACAAAATGAAATAACAGAGACAAGTAACTTGAATGCATAAATTGTACATTCATATACAATGAAAAATATTGAAAAAAAAAGTTGTGACTTGCATATTTCCTTTAATAGTTAATTTTTTCTTTTCTAGTTTTCTTAGTCTATTTAAGCGAAGTAAGATTTGGACATGTGACATATTCTATACTTTACAAATTGATTTGATGACTTAAGTCGGGCTTACGTTTAATTGATTTTTAAATATTAAAATGTTTACAATATTTAAATTGTAAAATTAAATAAAGAGCTAATAGACATTCATAGATTTAATTTATCGACTCATCAAATAGCACTATAAGAATTGATACTAACTATCTATCTCAGTGCAACAATTGATATTTAAATATATTAAACAAATATTTCATTTCATTACATGTAAAAATGTCAATACATTACGACCAAAATTTACCAAATATTTAAAAAAGATAAAAAATGGTCAAACTTAAATTAAATACTGGAAATTGTTAAACTTACATGTAACTGACTTAGCTTCAGTTTGTTAAAAGTTTTTAGTTCAAAAACATGTTTTTTTTATATTTTCTAGGTAAAATGTGTGGTTGAAAAGTGAATAAAGAAATTGTGTGTATTTAAAAAGTGATTTGAGGAATTGTGTAGGAAAAAACATGTTTGCCAAACGGATAGTTATATACAGTCGTATATTAAAATTAATGTAATAAATAAGCAATATGAAATATAAACTTTATTGAATATATATTACAAATACAATTAACTTTATATACAAAAATCATCTATACATCTCAATTTATAAGGGCTTAACCCACATAGTATAAGATTTTATCACTTATTTGTATAGAATTGATTCTTCAAAAATAATTTTTTTTCAATATTCATTCTCAATCACACATTATTTAAAAACTCATTTTTCACAATTGCACATACTACATTTTAACCACACATTCTGAAAAAAAAAACATCACTTCTCAACTTCCATATTTAAAACATATTTCAACATAATAATTATTTTATTTTTTATACAATTTTCCCTTACTTTCAACAACATATTTAAAATTGTTTTAATCTATAGTCTCTATCAAACATACTCTTATTCAATGTTTTCCAATGCAATTTGACATTTTATATTTCACTGAGTAGTCAAATGTCATGTTACCCCAAGTGTGTGTGTGTGTGTGTGTTAAGTAAGCGTGTTAATCATATTCCATTTTTAAAATTAATCGTTAAAGTCTGTAATATATTTTATAAATTAATGTTTTTTAAATTTATAAAATAAAAAATAGATAAATGAACAAAATGAGTAAATTAATAAAATTAATTTCAAAATGATCAAAAAGTTTATCGAAACCTAAAGTTGTAGAAATTAAAAGGATTTAATTGAATTTATTTAGAAAAATCGGATATCTATTATTTCTTTTAATTTGATAAGAAAAAATTTGAAATTAATCATTTATGTCAAAATGAATTTATGTAAGAAATGATAGATATCATTTTAGGACTTAAATGAGATAAATTAAAAAGATTAGATATTGGAAAAATAAAAATTAAAAGTATAACTTTCACCTTTAGTATTTGAAATGTTTTTACAAATGATATATTTAAAGTTCGCTCTCATTTGTTAGTTTGTTTTAAACTTCTTGTTAAAATCTTGAATTTGTTACTTATATTACATATTTTTTACTCAAAATATTACAATAATCATCAAAAAGATAAAAATATTATACAATTTGACATTTTTATAGTTTTTTTATTTTTCACAAATTCATAAATCATTTATTAATGTCATATATAAATTAATTTTGCATTAATTGAACTTTCCTAATTCGACTAGTAAAATAAGTTGATAAAATTAAAAAATTCCCTAAAATAGTAGGTAAAAATAGGCGAGAAACTATGTGACGGTAATGTTGTTATTAAAGATATAAAGATAAAGCTTCAATGAATTAATTGTTAAAGCCTGTAATATATATTTTATAAATTGAGGTTTTCAAATTTATAAAATTAAAATAGATAAATGAAAAAAATGAGTAAATTAATAAAATTAATTTCAAAAATGATCAAAGAGTTTATCGAAACCTAAAATTATAGAAATTAAAATGATTTAATTGAATTTACAAAGAAATATCGGATATCTATTTTTTTTAATTTGATGAGAAAAAATCGAAAATAATAATTTATGTTGAATTGAATTTATTAGAAATGATATGTATCATTTTAGGATTTAAATGAGATAAATAAAAAAATTTGAATATTGGAAAAAGTAAAAATAGGTAGGAACTGTGTACGGATTTATGTGACAGCTATATTATTATTATATATATAAATAAATATATAATATAAATAGATAAAGATAAAGATTGTCTAGTTGTTTAAAAAATTTAAATCACCATATCTTATTTTTTTATGTCCAAACCTGATCGGATTTTCAAGGTTCATTAGTTCAATTTCTAAATCTATACTTATATTTTAAAATGGAAAAGTCTGACCAGTCCATTGACCTACATTTCTCGCCCAAATTATTTCTATTTTTCTGAAATACTGCCAAAGTTATTATTTTTTTATTATATCTGGAAAAAAAAAGATTATATACGTTGTTGCATTTGTTTTCCCAAAATCGTCTCTTGGGCTTCTAAACTATACCTAGTGTTCTAAAAAGCGTGAAGTATAACGAAGTATGGAGTCCGAGAGTCAAGCTTTTAAAGATTAAGCGAGAGCATGCGTTAAAAAACGTTTCTCAATTATTACATATTAGATTTAAACTTTACACATACTTTAACTAGTAAAAAAAAATAATTAGAAAAAAAAACAAGCATAAGAAAGCTTTATGCCCGCTTACTCACGCTTTTTAGATAAAAAAGCGTTTACACATTTTTTTCGCGCTTTTCGCTAAATCGACGCGTGAGAGGCGCGCGTCGCGCCTAGAGCACAAGTAGACGCGCATGTTTTGCGTGTATTAGAACACTGACTACACCCGTGGCATTCAACTCATGTTTTTACTCTCTCAAGTCTCAACCACCAACACATCTCACCTCAACCACAAATCCCCCCAATACTTCAACAATCACGGATTTTGATTTCACTTCTCAAATCGCTTTATCCGGTGAGGTCATTTACCATGCATTGAAGACACTGTGATGAGGAGTTTCGATCACACAACCCATGAATCCTTATTATTTGTAGGTATTCTTCACATTTCTCTAGCATTTACTATACAAAACACCGAATAAAAATTGTCTTATTCAAGCCTGAAACATTTGATTTCGAAATTGGGATTAAATTGGTTTCTGGATTCGATTCTTGATTTTATTCATCACCCCTCATTCCTAATTTTGTTTACACATGCGCAGGGGGGCATACTTTCCCAAGGAATCACGCGAACAAGTAACCATGACTTGCAATTGAAATTTGCCAGTCGGCATGAAGATTGTTAAGGGTGCAACCGATATATACCTTCTCCGTTATTTGAGGTACCTTATCTAGTTTTCCTGAATCTCCATTGTACTTATATTTTGGTATGTCTTCCTATATCCATGATTCATTTTTTTTTGGGTTTTGAGGCTTTCACTTACTCAGATTATATTTTTTAAACTTATTAAGTTTATCTCTTGCTCAACTTTCTTTTTCATTTTTCATCTGCATGTTGCAAAATGTAGGAGTACATGAGAAGTTAGGGATATTATACGGATTTGTGTTAGTGAAAATGACCGTGGATTTTGGTGTTTTTAGTTGATCGTACGATAATTTTTTTGGTATTTGAATGTTAGTTTATTGTAAATGTTATATATATTTACTGTCAAGGTTATATATATCTGTATTTGTAGATTTAATGTGTACGTTTTGGGTGTTTGATGTTGCCTCTCCCGGAGTGTGGTTGGCTTTCTTAGATTTAATATATTCATATATTGTCAATATTCTTTTCTTTTTTGTGTTCTTCACCTTCAAAAAATTAATGAAGGATGTTGTAGCGATTGAGAAATTTTCAAACTTAAAAGACTTGTTTTTCCAAACTTGTCGCTACGACTCTCCAACCTTAACGATTATTATTCAAAATCAGCGCTCTCGTCTAGTCATATTAATTATTTTAAGATTTTAAGAAAGAAAAAATTATGAAGTACCCAAGTATTTTAGATCAAGAAAATTTTAAATTTCGAGGACGAAATTATTTTAAGGTGGTAGGGTTGTAGCGCCGAAAGTTTTCCGTGACTTATTTAAATATTATTTAAAATGTGTCGCTACGACTTTGCCCATTTATTTTAAACACATTTTCGTCTAACTATTTTAAGTGAAATTAAATTTATTTTTGAATTAAATATTAGTCAAATTACAATTTTTATTAAATGATGTCCCAAGTCTATTATATATTTTTAAAGTCCAATTTTTTTTTTTTTAATTTATGTGGATTCAATCTATTATTATTATTATAATCCCCAATTCACGTTCATTTTAATTTGAATCCTAAAATTTCTCCCCAACTTCCATTTTTCATATTAAGCACATTCTTCCCCAATCTTGCAAAATTTCCATGGCCAACTTCCTCAAAATTTTCCTAGCTAATCCTATCTCCCTCAATCATCATGAGTCGTGCATTTACCAAATTTTAGCACAACTCACAAGATATATTTCCCTTCCTCTTCATCACAAAATCATCATCACCCAGTTGAACCACCATGACCAGCCACCACCGGCCACACAAAACATTAAATTCACCGTCACTGCCACACCACCAAATTCATCCATCAGAACCAAGCCTCACAGTCACGCAGGGTTACTACTGCCATAGCCGAGACCCCAAAACCAATATGCAACAATCACACACACAGAAAACTTCATCATCTCCGACCAACATCGCCTACAATTCGACACACCCCAATCCACCATTATCAACCCAACTCAATGTCAGAATCACCACCGTCACCACCAGATTTAAACCACTTGAACACCACCAAAACCGCCCCTGCCCATCATCACAATCCAAAACCGAGCCTGCAACCACCATGGCCGAGCCGTGCAAGCACCACCACAAGACGACCAACACCAATTCCACCATCAACTCCAACCATTACCGTAACCCTCAAACCACCGCATCGAAATCCATCACAGCCTCCAACTCGCAATTTCATCACCACCGCACCGACTGCATCACCTACTGCCCAACTCCAATCCGACCCCAAATTCACAAAATCAAAGCAAAAACCCAAGAATCAAATAAACCCATATACTTACCTCAACTGTCGACCCATATTCACCGGTTTTTCGCCGGAGATCGCCCCACCCTTCACCTCGATTTCCCACCTTTTTCCTCGCACCTAAACCGCACAAAAACCACCTCCGCCGCCGCCAAGTAATGGCGAGCGCCGGCATCCTGACCGGCGATTTCAGCGGAGGAAGGGGGCCTCGTCGCCCGTCTCCTCTCAGCCTCTCTCTGTCAATTTACATAGAGAGAGAGAGAGAGAGAGAGAGAGAGAGAGAGAGAGATATATATATATATATATATATATATATTCTTATAATTTTAAGTTTTGAAATTTATCCCTTTAGTCCCCAGTTTTCAGAATCTCTTTATTTCAGTCCTTTAGTTTTGAGAATGATTTAATCAGTCCCCAAATTCCTAAAGTATTGAATTCAACCCTTAGTTTTAAAATTAGTGATTTAGTCCCCTTTAGTTTTTTTTAAAAGTATTATTTTGATCCTTTGGTTTTAAAATATTTTATTCAACTCATAGGCTTTTGCAAATCATTTATTTTGATTTCAACTATTTTCAAATCCCAACTATGTTTGATTTTAAATCCCTAAACTTTTATTTCTTCTTTTAAAACTCTTTCAATTGAAACGTTTGATTTTCAAATACCACTTTAAGGTTGATTTATTTTTAGCTAGACGAGGCGCTTGGACATTTAGAAGAACAACGCGAACTTTCTTGCTCAACTTTCAGACTCGTGATTTGAGATAGACTCTCCCCCACTAATTAGTTTAAATTATAATTGCATGTCTTATGTGAAATTATGTGATTTACATGCTTTGATGTATGAGACGAGACAAGAATATCTCTTATGAGATAAGATGAGAAATTATGATGTTATGCATAACTTATGTGCCTTAAGTGCACGAGACGAGACTACCTACACCCTATGATTTTAAGAGCCTTGATTTTGAAAATAAAATAGCCCGAGAATATGATGATGATGTCACTGTATGATTGCATAATTACGTGTTCAATTATTCTGTAAATTAATTTTTGGCGATGAGTCTACTGAGTATTTTTCGAAATACTCATTCCATTATTTTAACAGTTTTTGCAGATCTCGAAAATGGCGGTGAATGAATGGGCAGCGTTGGCAAAATTAAATAAATAATGATGTTATTAGACAATTTTATGAATGTTACTCGTTAAATTATTTATCGTTAATTTCATTTAAATAATTGGGATTAAATTTTTATGAATTGTTCTATATTCAAATTTATTTAAGTTTTCGCTGAAGTTTTCAAATGATGAATGTGATGCTTTGAATTAAATTTATTTTTCGCAATAAGATCAATTTTAAAGGACGAAGTGACGTCCCGAATTTCACGAAATTCGGGGCGTTACAGATGTCATAAATCAAGTAAAAGGAGCAATAGGTATCTAGAGGGATATTGAAGTATGAATTCGGATTAGTTGTTAATTTTATTGCTAAGATGCTCAGGGGTAGGTTAAAAGTTGGAAAATGCAGCTGATTTCTAGAGAAATCAATAAATAGCAACTTTTGTCAAGTTCAATATTCACCCTGTTTTATTCTTATTGTGTGGGTGGGGATGAGAGCGCAGAGATCTTGTCCCTTGGATCTATACTCTCAATCAAAAAATAAAAGTATAAACTATACCTCAACATTTTGCAGCTAATTTTGTTGGTTATATTATTAGTTTTTTTTTTTTTTGGACAACCTAAGTTTCTATTAATATTATTATTAAAGCTTCAATGCCAAGATATGAACTTCTTGTCTATGCCTTACAGTTGACCATATAAATACTCCCCCACCCTACTCTTACATTTATGAACACAGGAATAAGTGTTGGGGCAGCTCCTCTAATCTGCTTCAATTTCAGTTTTTTGTCAGTCATATAACTGGGCATCTAGGAGACAAAAAGGTTCAGATAGTTCTATCTGCTCTATTTTTTCTATTTGTCATCCTATTACTCAGTTAATGACAATCCTATTGATCTTGCATAATTGTATGAATGTGGCTATGCTCAGGAACAAAGTTTTGCAGCTCAAATGGTCAAGTTGTTATACCCAGTAATTCTGTTGAATATTCCCGAACTCTTCTTAATGGTCAGGTAACATATTTGATCTCTCTACAGTTCTATGCTCATGATCGTCAGTTTAATTTGTTTATTTTATGATTGAATTTTACGTTAAATCTTTTCGTGGTTTTTGATTCAACTCATGATTTTTCATTAGTTACCTTTTTTATTGAATTTATATGGTTTACCTTTGTAGTGTCCGAATGCTAGAATACTCAGCAAGACAAAATCTAAGGTTGGAAAGCCTTTTTGCACTTACAAACTCATCGACGTTCATAAAATGGCATCAAATTTGTTTATTTATGAGTTTTCTTTGAACATTTTTTTGGGTTCTGGCTGTGATATAAATCTGAAACACATGAGTAAGCTTTCCATTGATGAAGCTCTTTCATTTAGACGTAGTATACAAGGCATGCATGGAATAACTTGTGTCAACATGCACACAGCAGACAACAAATATATTTAAATTTTAAACTAATTTTAACATTTATTATCAGAATTTAGGAAATTGTTCAATTAATATTTTATTATACACATGCTAATTTTATAATACGGGGGCTGCAAATTACGACTGACGCTTATTGGAAGTCCAAAATACATGAACAATAATAGGAGTGAGGGCGATGGGATCTTCTTTGTTGGAAGTTGAAAGGACCCAAATCGTACCGGGTGATATCAACAATAAATTACCTCGAGAGGTTGGAGACAAAATTATTGAGTTTTACATGAAGAATTACGAACCAAATCACTTTGAAACATCCACTTGAAAACTTGGAAATGAATGTAAGGACACTGAATAATAGAATCAAATGAGAGACTTGAATACGTGATTAAACGTTGTCTTAAAAGTACATTTGCCCCCATCTCGGTCGATATGCTAAATGGTTAGGTAACAAATACTTTAGCGGATTAATCAAGTTTACGAACTATGTATTTATTAAGCACAAATAATACATGGAATAGGAACCCAAAAAAAAAAAAAAAGATAAAATGAATATGAATATTGGTGGAAATGATCTCTAGAATTTATGGATGTTATCTCTAGTTTTTCATTGTTGTAAAAAGATCAATATAACATCCTATATATAGTAGTTGACCCATTTTTTATTAAAGTACACACCACTTGGACAAAATGACACTTTTTTGTGCCAAAAAACCAACTTAGGGGTCAAAGCAAACAAGCTGTTGTTTAACTCAAAATTAGTCAGCTTTTGCCTCGAGTTATATACTCTGTTAGTCGCTGAAGTTTTCAAGTGATTTCTAAATGACACTCAACTTTGACGAGTTATTTTCTGGTCACTGGACTTTTGTTTTCATCACTCGTCTACCATCACTAGAGGGTCCTTCACTCTCCCTTAACGGTGCTTATGTGGAAGCTGACTCACAAAAAAAAATAAAAATGAGGGCACGTGGATTAATCTTTGCCAAATCAACCCCCACAAAACCAAACCCAAAATCGTAACCTTTTCCCAAACCCAGACCCAATTTCTGTCCCGTTGCCTTCCCCCAAAATTAGACTTTTGCCCTAAAAATCATCAAGCCTCACTCGGTGCACTAGTCGAGGTACAATTTTATTTTACACGTACACTGCAAAACAAACTACATTCTGTCCACTAATTTATGTTCTAAACAAGAATGGTACTGACAACCTACTTCAAATCCCATTATAGATATAAGTAGTCAAGCTGGAAATATGAGCAAGCTTCCGCAACATCGGGCAAACTCAAGTCACACAATGGATGTGGACGGGCAGGAATCAACATTTTGTTATGCTCCATGATGCAAGTAACTTTAGTTGTTACTTATTTTGTATTTCTGGTAATTAGTTGTTATTTAGATTAGGGATTAAACCTGTTGTATCCCCTGCTGTACCGCAGGGGGTACCGACCAGAGAGAAAAAAAAAGTGGTGGGACCCCAAAAAAGGGGCCCCACCCCCTGTATGTGAGGGGCGATACCCCAGGCGGTACCGCCCCTGCGGTACAACAAGAATAGTCCTTAGATTAGACCCTTTTTTGGGAATTCAAACTTGTATTGTATTGGAATTATTGATTTTTGGCTTTTTCATAATTCCGGAACTTGTATTAAGGGGTGGCAATGGGCCGAGCTGGTTCGGCCCCCGGCTCGTGGAGCTCGGTTCATCATTTGGACGAGCTGAGCAGGTGCTCGGCTTGGCCCATGAGCTCGTGGCTCGCGGCAGTCCCCCCTTTTTTTTAAAGTTAATATAAAATAATTGAATAAGTTGAATATTAATTATATATTTGTATATAAAAATATAATTAATTGTGTAAATTTGTAACAAATAAGTAATACTTAGTAAGTATTAGACTATAAGTAATGAATGTTAGTGAACATGTCAAGAATTAATATTTGAAAAGACAAAATAAAATTGAGTAAATAAATTAAAATTTACAAGTTTTAAAATTAAAACCCTCCTCCTTTTTATTCGGGCTTGGGACCAGCTACTAACTTGAATAATTGAATTTCATAGTATGCGGAGTTAAAATTGCACACGAACAACTTGTTATGTATACAATTTTTGTTTTGAAATCAAAATTGTATTTTAAAGGAAGGAATTAAAAGTTTACAGTTAAATATCATTTACCTGGCTGCATGCAATTTTGACATACTTATTTTGTATGCAAAAATGAGCGTATTGTCAATCTTTGACACATATTAACGCTTCCAAAATATCTTCTTTGAGGCGGCTCCTGACTTCTGACAAAACTCTTTTACCTATACTAAAAGCAGACTCCGAAGCTACCGTGCTAACTGATGGGCGTCGAATCCAGCAAATAATAATGTTTTCTTACTCTTATAAAAATAAATTGTATTAGTGTCACAAAGTCGAATCCACATAGACTGGTTATATTTAATTCTTCGGAAAAATTAAAATAATGAATTAAAAACAAGTGGAGGTTTTGGATTTAGAATGTAAAATCAAATTGTAAATAAACAAGTGCGAAATTAAATTGATGAAAATATCAAATCAAATAAATATCCAACCCAAGGTATAATCTTAGTATTGATTCACAGAATTGATCATGGATACCAGAATAAAATCCTTAACTCATTCTCTAAATTGATTATGGTCATTGATACGATCTAACAACCTATCTCTCCTTACTTTATCGATAATCAAGAGACGCTCGTTGATTATTTCCCTAATCAATAAACAACCCTAGATACGATCGTAGGATTTAATTTATCGATAGCATTAATTTCTAGAGAGACGACCAATTCTAACCAACAAATTCACACGTGTGATTCATTTAAGCTATGTTATATATCTTCATAACATGAGTCAAAAATCAGTTTATAATCAACAATGTTATTTGCCACTTTTATTAGAAAACCTAAACAATTACGGATTTAGATTCCCAATTAACCAAGTATCATTTAGACGATTAAAACAACGTGCACTTTGTATTAATTAATCAAAACAACAACTTCAAATATACACAAAACATATATAAATAGAGAACAATTAAAGGAACAATTAAATTTAATTAGATCTCACAATTCTTAGTGAATCAAATCTTCGAATAACCTTGAACTGGAATAATAAATTTAGCTATCCATAAACATTTGGAAAATAAAAATTAAAAGAAATAATAATAATCAAAAATTAAAATCAAACTCTAGAGAGAATGACGAAGACGTGTGTCCCGGCTCTCCTCCCAGTCCAGCTCCCTTCTTCTTTTTTCTTTCTCTTAAGCCTTTTTTCTTTCCTTCCTTTTTATTCCCAGCTTTTTTTCACCTTCCTTCTTTTCCAAATTTTCTTTCTTTTTAAAAACGTGTCTCGTCTCCACCTTAATCCCTTGTAGTGCTGCCTTAATTGAGTCCTTCATTTCCTTAATTCAAGTCCTGCCTTAATTCTCTTTTTCCAAAAAAAAAACGTGCTGCCATCTTTTTCAAGTCCAACATTTGAGCTCATTTTCCTCCAAAGTCCCAAGTCCTGCCCATTAAATATTTGAGGTGCTGTCTTTCAGAATTAATAAGGCGTGCCCACGCCTTATGCAAAGTCCTGATCTGATTGTGTACTTGTTGAGTTCCAAACTTGTTCTTATTTACCTCCAAAGTCCCAAGTCCTGCCCATTAAATATTTGAGGTGCTGTCTTTCAGAATTAATAAGGCGTGCCCACGCCTTATGCAATGTCCTGATCTGATTGTGTACTTGTTGAGTTCCAAACTTGTTCTTTTAATTCGTGATATTGAATCCATTTTGATCTAAATTCTTCACCTAATCCACAAAACATAAATATGATTAACATCTACAATTTAAGAATTTAAAACCAATGGAATAAGAGGAAATATCACAAATTAAATGGCAAATATGTGCTCTATCAAATCCCCCTACACTTAGACAATGCTTGTCCTCAAGCATGAACTAGCTCAAGTTAATGAGTTGCTCTCATCGTCATTCATTCTTCTATCTCCACAATTCAACACAAGGCTAGTCACTTCAACAATTTTTTTCCAAAATCCACATATGGTGGGATTTAACACCTCACATTGGATTCACACAATATGCTCAAAGTGTTTAGGGTGTAAAGTAGATATGTACTCTCAAGTCAAAATATAGAAAACTCTTACCATAGCCTTGCTAATATATCACATTGGAGCCATCAATTGTTTTGAGTGCACAGTAAGGGTCTTAACACCGGTTGTAATGGGGCTTGGGTAAGGTGGGATAAAAATGATACATTTTTGGCTATTTTCATTGAAGGAGTTATATGAACTTCTTCGTAAGAGCTCACTTAAAATCCATGTACTTCAATCAAATCACTCCATACCCCAGTGTAGTTTATATCCTTTCACCTCTCGTGAGTATCCCCTCAACAACTATCAATGAATTACAACATGAGTGTTAATTTCAATCAACTTGAAGGCGCGAAATATAGACCAAGCAATTCAAACCACTCATAAGCACATGTAATGGGAGTAAACACCCTCACAAAGTATTTCACTCTTCGCAAAAAGTGTATAAGGGTGAGAATTTTCACTCAGCTCACTGCATGGAGAATTCATTGCCACAGATTGCTCAGATGTCATGACCGGAGCTAACAACAACACAAGTGCAAAGTAAAGGTCTTTATTTGGTTGTAACAGGGCTTCGGGTTAGGTAGGATAAAAGGAAAATATTTAGGCTAAGTTGAGAGGAGAGTTCACAAGCTGATTCAATTCAAAACGATAATCTCTTCCTCCACCTTTCAATATGATTTTTCCATAATTTCCTAGCATCCAATCGATTCAACCCTTGACTCTTATTATGCACGTGGGGTTTATTCTCTTCACGTGATTTTTTTTTTCACAACTTGATTTCTTTTTGTTCCCATTATCACTTAGACATTGAATAGCACAAAATGAAAGCTCCTATTTTTCTGAAGCTAAGCTTGTCTCATATTTCTCAATCAATAAAAGCTTGTGAAATTCCTCTCTTATGGGTTCAAGACAGAGGTAACATGAAAGAACGGGAATCAATGGCTTGTAACGTGGCAACAAAATTCCAAAAACAGGCTAAAGCTCAAAGAGGCTTCTATTGGTACATGTATCATGGTAGGAATTTTAAGAAGGCCAAGTTGGGTTTCACATAATGTCTTTACTATATTTTGCACTTGAGTCAGTAAAATACAACGAAAAGTACAAGAGAGCACATCGAGAACAAACAAACCATGCAGGACACACATCAAAGAATAAGAGCTTGATAAAAAAACAAAAACAGCTCATAGGCTCAAAAGCTCACGAATTGCAGTTTATATGTGTTGCTCTCATCCATTTATGAGATATAGGTCATTGCTTGGTACTGGTTTCAAACTCAAATTAATGCTAGAAAGAGTGGAGTTAGGTTAATCGGTGTGTTGTCACAATACATAAACTTTGGTTTGACTCAATTAGGTATGGATTACAACTCAACTACTTTACCCCCCCCCCCCAAACATTTCTTTCACAACACAAGTCTTTGATTTTCAATGTTTGCTATTCTCAACCAAAATAATTTGAAGCTCAAGTGATTAAGCCAATATATTGCTTCAATGCAAGGTTCAAGAGAATGGAATATTGGCAAGGAATAGGAGTTCTCATGGCTTGTATTGTGGTTGATTTTCAACAAAAAGACTATGGCTCAAAATTGGCTTTCTAAGGATACATTTCAAGGTAAGCATTTTGAGAAAGCTAAATTTGGCTTCACCTAAGTGCCCATACTTATTTAGTGCATTCAATTACCAAGAGGCATCTCAACATGCATAATAGAGCAAGTTCTAGAAGAGATCAACTATACTTGACAATCACACAATCAAATGAATAAAGCATATCATAGTGTTAAATGTAAATGCTCAAGAAGCTTAAAAGCTCACAAAATAGGGTTAATGCGCATTAAATTCCACACACCCTTCATCAATCCACCATCAAGAGCAATCAATCACCGTGTAGTAAATGAAAATTCAACTACTCATGCAATTCCCAATGTGCCTCAACTCATCTCAATAATTCACAATAATTAAGATCATAAATGAATAAGCATCGATATAATCTAGAATTAGGATGAGAATTTTCAAAAATTACCTTGAAAAATAGAGTAAACATGGTTTATAATGAAAATTGAAGTGCAACTAAATTGAATCAAATTCAAAAACTAAGCAAACGCACACATCAAAACCCTCCCCCACACTTAATCCATACATTGTCCTCAATGTAATAAAATCATAAATTATGAAAACTAGAAGAGAATAGGAATAGAGAACTCCCCTGCAGGTTGAACGGGAGATGTCGATGTGAAGGCGGGCGAGAAAACAAACTTTCTTAATGGCATTCCTTGTTAGTCCATTTACTTGAGATCCATGACAAAACTCTTCCTCTACAGGCCCCAAATCATGATATCGGCCCATACAAATCCCATAGCAAAATCACAGTGTTCCCACAACTCGCACAAGTGTTGTCACATTCCCACGAACCGGGTGTAGCGGTTTTCAGCGAGGAGGACGATGGGAAGAGGGAGGCAGTTGAATGGCACTGTTGAGATTACTGGTTTTGAGGGAAAGAGAGGAACAGAGGTTGAAGATGTGGAGGAAGTTTGTGGAAGTAGAAGATGGTGGTGGGCTTGGTTGAAGGTTTAGAGAAGAAGGTGGAGGCTGCGGTTTGTTGACGAAGATGATGGTGGAAGATGGAGATTGAGGCTGGAGAAGATGAGGAGAGAGGAAGTGGATTGGTGTTGGGAAGGAGAGAGAGCCGTAAGGGTTGTGTCTGATTTTCGATTTTTTTTATTTTTATTTTTTTTAGCCTTGTTTGAAATCTGAGATGTACTTGCGTGGGCAGGCCTTATTCCAAGTTGTGAACAAAGAACTTGTAACCCGATATGCTCTTTGGGTAAGGCGTGGGCACGCCTTATTTCAAGATTCTTTCAATCCATTATTTTCTTCATAGAGCGTGCCCACGTCCTAATGAAGATTCATATCTACCCAAAAATTAAAACAAGGTCAATTTCACTTCAAAAATTATAGGGATCATAAAATAAATAATAGTGAATAAATGAAAACAAAAATAAAATTTATTGCTAAAACTAAAGAAAAAGTCAGGTTGCCTCCCAAAAGCGCTTATTTTAAAGTCATTAGCTCAACTCTCCTTGTAAGCACTTCATGTCACTCTAAATATAGCTTTTGATGCCTTGTACATTTTGCTTATTTTGACTTTTCTCCACTCTTCATTTGTTCGAAATACTTGCACTTTATCACTTCCAATGTCATGGGGCTTGCATATTCCATCAAATTCAAACTCAACAATGTAGACTTGCACCTCCTCAAATGACTTAATCACAAAATTAATTATTGGACAACCAGTGAAGTTGAGAAAATTTGATTTGATCTCTTCCTCATTAATTTTCATTTCCCCATGTGATTCTTATGTGATTAAATTGTCATTCTCTTCAAGCTCATCCCCATCAGTTGATGTCTCCTCGGATTGAATGACCAATCCAAAATTTGAATCCATGGGCAATGGCAAGTTTTTCATGTTAATTCCCAAGAGTGGATTAACAATGGTTTGGGAATGCAACTTGCCTTGAGATTCCAATCTGCTCACAGTTGATGCCAATTGACTCACTTGATTCTCCAAGTTCTTAATCCCTGTCCTTGTCTCATGTTGAAATTATTGTGTATTAATTGCAAGTGATTTAAAAATTTCTTCTAGAGACATACTTGAACTTGAAGAAAATTGTTGTGGTTGAGGAGTAGGCTGTATAGGCTGAAATTGTTGGAACTGTTGGAATTGCGATCTTATTTGATGACTGAAGTTCGGATGATCCCTCCATCCTGGGTTGTAACGATTTGAATAGGGATCATACTTTGTTTGAGGTGGGCCTGGAAATCTTCCAACTACATTATCCTGCTCAAATGAATCTTCTTGAAGAGTAGGACATGTGTCAGTTGGATGACTGGTGGCAGTACAAATTCCACATTCTTTAACCTGTTGCATATTTCCTACAGCCATTTGTTGAACAAGAGAGGTTAGATTTGCTATTTGATTTTCAAGAGATGATACATTTACCTCATTCACCCTTTTCACAGGGGTGTCTTGTCTGAATCCAAATTGTTGAGTGTTAGCAGCCATGATGGAGATCAAATCACTGGATGATGAATCAATTGAGCATAAAATGAATAAAATAAAAATAAAAATAAAAATGAAAATGAAAAGTTAAATCTATTTGACATCAATCCCCGGCAACGGCGTCAAAAATTTGATGGCAGTCGAATACATCAAATAATAATGTTTTCTTGCTCTTATATACATAAATTGTATTAGTGGTGAGCAATGTCGAATCCTCAGAGACTGGTTAGATTTAACTCTTCGGAAAAATTAAAACAATGAATTAAAAACAAGGGGAGGTTTTGGATTTAGAATGTAAAATCAAATTGTAAATAAACAAGTGCGAAATTAAAGTGATGAAAATATAAAATCAAATAAATATCCAGCCAAAGGTATAATCTTAGTATTGATTCACATAATTGATCATGGATGCAAGAATAAAATCATTAACTCATTCTCTAAATTGGTTATGGTCATTGATACGATCTAACAACATATCTCTCCTTACTTTATCGATAATCGAAAACTAATCAGATAATTTAACCTTAAATTTGATCCAATAAACCAAAAACTACAACTCTATCTCACTGCCTATAACCTGGGCCCAAAAAAAAAAAGAAAAAAGAAATGGATGAAGAAGCTGCAAACAGACAACACAACATAAGAGTAACAACACAAAATCCCATAAATTGATAAACAATTAGTTAAAACATAAAACTTACCTGAAAATTTGAAATTGGAAAAAATTCCACCGTTCGCCTCTGATCTAGATCTGCAGGGACTGCGGTGGCAACTGGCGCGGAACCGCCAACTAGACGGAGGGACATGGAGAGAGGAGTAGGAGCGACTGGAAGCAAGAAGCGTGAAATGAAAATGAATTGGTAATTGAGTTTGATTTTTGAATGTCTCAAAGTCTTGTTTATCCTTGGGGTTTTGGAATTTGACTGTTTTTGGGTTAAATTAATTCATGTGGGCCAGCCCACTATATTGAACTCAATTTTTTCCCCCTGTGGGGGCCTACACCCCACTGGGCCCGTACAGGCTCCGTCCCTGTTACAAAATCCTATTCATACCAGAGTCGACACATTACAACATAATTGAGAAAGATCCATACAATGAAGTTAAAATATCCCTATGTTACAGCACGAAATAATTAGATCAAGGTCCCAAAATCAGATCCCCATGCCTTTATCATTCTCATCCTCATGTCCTTTACCTATCTCCAAAGTCAATTTAAGTGATAACATAACATTCCTGTCCTGTGTTATGGTTGCAAACAATGTTGGAAAAAATGAATGAAAATTAACAGCTATAATAGTCATCAAAGCCATTAATTTCCAATTCCTTTAGTTTTAGCAAAATGGAAAACTTTCAGTTTCACAATTAAATGGTTAGCTCTTTTTTCATAATTTAAATTTCCAGTTTTTACAATTGAATGGAGATGAAACTGTTGGCTATTTTGAACCTATAAATAGTGATCCATTCTCAGTTGAATATTCCGTGAAAAACAAACTAGCAAACACAAGTGGAAAAGCATAAAATTCAGCTTCCTCTTCCTCATTTCTAGCAACCTCGATTTTGTTTTTTTCCTTCCTTTACCAAAGTACTTCGAGAGAAATACACACTAGTTCGATAGGTGGTTAACGTAGTGCAATGCTAACCGATAATCGATTGTATCCTGGGAATCGAACACCGATTAAAACCTCGTTGACCACGGTGAAGCGGTGAATTCGATTTAAGGAAACCGTGTAAACACGGGCCTTCGGTTTGATTGATTTATTTGTTTCTCTAAATTTTCCCCAACAAGCTTAAATCGAATTCCTAGTTTTAGTTTTGGAGAATCAATTTTTTTTTTTCAATTTCTGTCAAATTCTTTTTCGGTCTGTCAGAAAGTTTTTTTTTTGGTTTTGCTGTTTTTTTTTTCTCCTTCAGTTCTATTGTTTGCATAAATTAACAGCAGGGTTTATAATCTGTCTTTTTATTTGCATGAACGTTTATTAGGCTTGATCTAGAAAAATATATATATATATATATATATACGATCTACTGAAAGGTTTTCCCAGCTACTGTCCTGTTCTGTTTCGCATGAGTTTCCTGTTTGGTTTTATGTCTCTCTCCATTGTGTCATATTTGTGTCTGTATGGAATATCATGCATGAGAATTTTATTGTGTAATGATAATATTATAATGATTGCCTCATCATTCTAACTTTTCTAATAATTGGTTAATGGTTTTCAATATATATTGGTTCTGTCTATTTTCCCAGTTGTGTTTAGTAATTTTTTATCTTCAAATTTTTTTTTTTCCGGTTCTATTGACCATTTACATAAATTACTTTAAGATTATACTTATAAGATTTGAAATCAGTAAGGAAAAAAAAACGTGGTCCATGTATTTTTCTTCCCTGCATGAGTTTATGTATATCCCCTATACATGATATCAACTAAAAGGTGGTTTTGCATAGTAAGTAAGTGGTTTTGCATGGAGTTTAATGATTGTTGTGGTTAAATAAATAATTGCCTCATGATTGCATAATTTTCTTTTCATAATAATTGGTTTTGATTGATTAATGATTTATATCATCATTTTAAATAATTGCAAAGTTAATTATTTGACAAAATAAATTGTTCCTATATTTTGATCTTGTGATTAATCTGTTTCGGACAGATAATATAGATTTTAAATCTATTTAATTTTACAATGTTATTATTATTCTAAATTATTTGTTGCTGGTTTATAAGGTTTAAATGGCGTCACATGGACATGATGATGTGAACAATGGAAGCAACACTATTGGTACCGGTGTACCAAATCCTACAATGACTGCGATTAACCCTGTTGAAACCTCGACTGGCGTTTCTCCCATTAATGGGACACTTGGTGGCGGTATTTCTCATATTGGAGTGAACCCCACTTTGCCTACAGCTGCAGCCTCGGCAATCCAATTTGGCACAATACCTTTTCCAGTACCTAGGTCTGCAGCCTCGGTACCTTTGCCATCGTTCTCGGCTCCATTTCCTGTGAATCATGCGATTCGACCGGACAAGTTTGCAGGGACTGATTTTAAGACATGGCAGAACAAGATGATTTTTTATCTTACAACTTTGGGCCTTGCACGTTTCCTCACTGAGGATGCCCCTGTCGTGGCTGAAAACGACACTGATTTGCATAAGCGTGCGGCTTGGGATGCATGGAAAAGTGTTGATTTTCTGTGCCGTAACTATGTCCCGGATGGCCTACAGAATTCTCTGTATCACGTGTATGTTGTAAAGAAATCTGCTAAGGAGCTTTGGGAGTCCTTAGAAAAGAAGTACAAGACCGAGGATGCTGGGTCTAAGAAATTCTTAGCCAGTCGGTGCATGGACTTCAAAATGGTGTATTCACGTTCAGTGGTGAGCCAAGTGCAGGAGTACCAAGTGCTTTTGCAGGAAATGCATGCTGAGGGTTTAAATATGTCAGAATCCCTACAAGTGACTACTGCCATTCACAAGCTACCTCCTCAGTGGAAGGCTTTCAAAAGCTATTTGCAGCATAAGAGGAAAGAGATGTCTTTCGAGGATTTAATTATCAAGCTGCGGATTGAGGAGGATAACAAATTGGCTGAACGTAAATCGGAGAATTCTTACTCTGAAAAGGCTAATGTACTGGAGCACGGCCAGAGTTCTGGTACCAAGAAATGTCAATCTTTTAAAGCCAAGCAGGGTAATGGGAATCGAAATGATAAAAAGCAGGCCATGAAAGGGTCTCAATTGAAGCCTACTGGTGGGGTAGGAAAGAAGGCCAAGTTCCAATTCAATAGAAAGTGCTTCAATTGTGATAAAGTTGGGCACCGATCAGCTGACTTCCGCCAGCCTCGGAGGGATAACAAGCAGCGTCCTCAAGCTAATATGGTTGGAAATGAGAGAAATAATCTCTTAGATGACATGTCTGACCTAAACCTTACAGCGGTGATTAGTGAGGTTAACTTGGTGGGATCTAACCCAAAGGAGTGGTGGCTGGACACTGGGGCCACTTGCCATGTCTGCTCCAACATGAGCATGTTCACTACTTTTACACCAGTTACAAATGGTGAAAAATTGTTCATGGGAAACTCCGCAACATCTGAAGTGCTGGGTAAAGGCAAGGTGATCCTGAAGATGACCTCTGGTAGAGAGCTTACTCTGACCAATGTGCTGTATGTGCCAGAGATTCGCAAGAATCTGGTTTCTGGGTCTCTTCTGAGCAAGAATGGTTTCCGCATGGTCATTGAGGCGGACAAGCTGGTGATTACCAAGATAGGAGTTTATGTTGGGAAAGGCTACATGACTGATGGCCTATTTAAATTAAATGTAATTACTGTAACCCCAACTGTTATGAATAATTAGAAAACTCCTTCTGTTTACTTGCTTGGGTCTCCTAATTTGTGGCATGGTAGATTAGGTCACGTAAATTATAATGCAATACGTAGGCTAAGCAAGCTAAACTACTTCCTAGGTTTCAAATTGATTCGAATCACAAATGTGAAACCTGCGTTGAGGCAAAGCTTACAAGGTCTTCGTTTCATAGTATTGAAAGAAGTACCGAGCCGTTGGGACTAGTCCACAGTAATGTGTGTGACTTGAAATTTGTCCAAACAAGAGGCGGAAATAAGTATTTTATTACTTTTTTCGACGATAGCACGAGATATTGTTATGTGTACTTGCTTAAAGGCAAAGACGAAGCTATCGATAAATTCATTCTTTATAAGAATGAAGTTGAAAATCAACTTAGTAAGAAAATAAAGGTGCTGTGAAGTGATCGTGGTGGTGAATATGAATCACCATTTGGTGAATTCTGTGCTAAACATGGAATAATTCACCAAACCACTGCACCTTATTCACCTCAGCAGAACGGAATCGCTGAGCGTAAGAATCGAACGTTAAAAGAAATGATGAAATCTATGTTGATTAGTTCTGGATTACCACAGAACATATGGGGAGAAGCTATTCTTTCTGCGAATTACATTTTAAATAAAGTGTTAAGAAAGAATATGGATAAGACTCCGTATGAACTTTGGACAGGCCGATCACCTTCGTATAAATACTTACGAACGTGGGGGTGTCTTGCGAAGGTCGCAGTGCCTCCTCCCAAGAAGGTCAAGATTGGACCTAAGACAGTTGACTGTGTGTTCATTGGCTATACACAAAATAGTAGTGCATATAGGTTTCTTGTGCATCATTCGAATGTACCTGATATTGATCCGAACACGATCATGGAGTCTAGGAATGCACAATTCTTTGAGAATATATTTCCTTGTAAATCTCCTAAACAGTTAACTCCTATTAAACAGACTATGGAATCTTCTGCTTCTGGTAGCAGTAAAGATCCAGTTGAAGAAAGTGAGGATGAGCCAAGACGAAGTAAAATGACCAAAACTTCTAAGACGTTTGGTCCTGATTTTTTCACATATTTGATGGAGAATGATCCGCAAAGCTATAAAGAAGCTATATCTTCTCCCGATGGTCATCTGTGGAAAGAAGCCATCAAGAGTGAAATTGATTCTATCCTACAGAATCATACTTGGGAATTAGTAGATCTTCCACCGGGCTGTAAGCCTTTGGGCTACAAGTGGATCTTCAAGAAGAAGATAAAAGCGGATGGATCCGTTGATAAATATAAAGCTCGGCTAGTAATCAAAGGTTATAAGCAAAAAGAAGGCTTAGATTACCTTGATACTTATTCTCCTATGTCGAGAATAACTTCTATTCTGATGATAATTACTATTGCAGCCTTGCGAAATCTGGAAATACATCAGATGGATGTAAAAGCAGCTTTCTTGAATGGATATTTGAATGAAGAAATCTACATTGAGCAACCAGAGGGGTTTTCAGCTCCAGGTCAAGAAAGGAAAGTCTGTAGACAGGTTAAATTGCTTTATGGTTTAAAGCAAGCACCGAAGCAATGGTATGAGAAGTTTGATAATGCTATACTTTCTAGTGGCTTTAGAATCAACGAGTGCGACAAGTGTGTATATGTTAAGGACACTAATGATGGATATGTCATATTGTGTCTGTATGTCGATGACATACTCATTGTTGGCAGCTCTGATAAGATTATCAAAGCCACTAAGAATATGTTAAACTCAAAGTTTGACATGAAAGATATGGGTCTCGCAGATGTCATTTTGGGAGTAAAAATTACTCGAACTCCGAATGGACTTGTATTATCTCAATCTCATTATATTGATAAGATACTAGACAAGTTCAACAAATTAGATACCACTGTGGCCAGGACTCCAGTGGATTTGAGTCTCCATTTATCCAAAAATACTGGTGATGGCATGTCACAGTTAGAATATTCTCGGATAATAGGGAGTTTAATGTATTTAATGACTTGTACGAGACCGGACATAGCATACTCAGTTAGTAGACTGAGTCGCTACACGAGTAACCCAGGTGCTATCCACTGAAAAGCTATTTTCAAGGTGTTATATTATTTGAGGTACACTCATGATTTTGGACTGCATTATTCTAGATACCTGCAGTAATCGAAGGGTATGCTGATGCAAATTGGATATCAGATATGTTTGACTCCAAGTCTACTAGTGGATATGTCTTCACTCTTGGTGGTGCAGCTGTCTCTTGAAAATCGTCCAAACAAACTTGCATCGCAAGATCTACAATGGAATCAGAATTTATCGCGTTGGATAAAGCAGCTGAGGAAGCAGAGTGGCTTCGGCAGTTTGTTGAGGATATTCCAAGATGGTCAAAGCCTGTGCCTGCGATTTGTGTTTATTGCGATAACCAATCAGCAATTGGCAGGGCACATAGCAATATGTATAATGGTAAGTCTCGACATATTCGAAGACGACATAATACCATTCGAAAACTACTCTCACAAGGTATTATGACTCTCGACTATGTGAAGTCAAATGATAATATTGCGGATCCGCTAACCAAAGGGTTAACTCGTGAGCTAGTTGTTAAAGCATCGAGGGGAATGGGCTTGCAGCCTGACGTTGAAAGGTGTCATGGTGGAAACCCAACCTAGCTGAATGGAGATCCCACGATCTAGGTTCAAATGGACAACTAAACCATGTATATCTGTGTAAATCACTGAGAAAGTTCTCCTTCTGCTCATTCCTATGGTGCTCACAGTGATTGAAAAGATGCAGGTTAAGCTATGCTTTTAATGACTCTTAAGCGTGGCGGTGAAACGCTGAATTAAGAGGCCACCTATGTGAGTGTGAAGTGGGGCAGCTTCTATAAGGATTGAGAAGGCTACATCCTTGAACAAACACTTGCAGAACCAGGCGACGTGTTCATGGCCAAAATGAACACAACTTTGAGAACTAGCTGTGTCTAGAATGGTCCCGTGTGAGATCTATTGTCTTGATTTACACAAATGGCGAAACAGTAAGGGCATCAGATCCACTGGTTTGCTAGTAATACCCAATAGGTTTCACAAGGGAATGTTCAAAGCTAAATGCTACCTATCCTATGCAGGATTGATTCGTTTACTCTCTCTTTAGCTCCCGAGTCTTCAATTTTCACAAATTTTCATTCATGTGGGGGATTGTTGGAAAAAATGAATGAAAATTAACAGCCATAACAGTCATCAAAGCCATTAATTTCCAATTCCTTCAGTTTTAGCAAAATGGAAAACTTCCAGTTTCACAGTTAAATGGTTGGCTCTTTTTCAGAATTTAAATTTTCAGTTTTTACAATTGAATGTACATGAAACTGTTGGCTATTTTGAACCTATAAATAGTGACCCATTCTCAGTTGAATATGCCGTGAAAAACAAACCAGCAAACACAAGTGGAAAAGCAAAAAATTCAGCTTCCTCTTCCTCATTTCCAGTAGGCTCGATTTTGTTTTTTTCCTTCCTTTACCAAAGTACTTCGAGAGAAATACACACTAGTTCGATAGGCGGTTAACGTAGTGCAACGCTAACCGATAACCGATTGTATCTTGGGAATCAAACACCGATTAAAACCTCGTGCACCACGGTGAGGCGGCGAATTCGATTTAAGGAATTCGTGTAAACACGGACCTTCGGTTTGATTTATTTATTTGTCTCTCTAAATTTTCCCCAACAAACAATTGTAACTCAGTGCACAATTGAAGAAAAGCTTTCCCTCGTTATCTGTCCTCGATACTAGAAGCCATCTCATGATGCCCTTATCGCAACGTGGGCATCGTCGCTTGTTAGAACAATCCTTCAACCAGTGTCCAGGTACCCTACGACTATGGCAGTGTTGGATGGATATTTCCATTGCCATTGGTAAAAATGCCTTGCAAAGCAAAACAAAGCAATTAGCACACATCAAAACATGAAATTAGTTTGAAACAAGGCAAGTATCTTGGAACAAGAGCACACGTCCTAGCATAAATTTTGGAATTTTATCACTGCACACATATGATGCTCGTGATGAATAAATAAAGTAACATTATTTTACCTGCATTCACCTATAATCAGTAAACTAACTACCTACCTATAACTTATACAAACTAAAGTAAGTATGAAACAAGGAAACTAACTATAATTTTACATAAAACAGTAAACCAACTATAATAAAACCAATTATACTGTAAAAGGAAGCATCAACCATGCTTTAGAGTGACAAAAACCGTATTTGGTATCAACACAGTAAAAAAGATATTAAATGCTATAAAATGCTGTTAAAATTGGTATTAAATACTATTAAAAACGAATTACACGAGTAATGCTATTTATCTCAAGGTTGAGATTAATCTCAATTCAATTGGCATACATTTATTAGAGAATGAGGAGGTGCTCATATGCACATGCACAAGTCACCTCTTCAATTTTCAATGAGAGAGTGCCAATTGGGTTGAGATACATAACATTATTCCACTATAAAAATGCAAACAAAACCCAATAATATATATGCTGTTAAATGCTATAACCTTGAAAAGTTAAGATACCCAATAAAAATGAAATTACCCATGGCTCTTCGGTGGGTTCTAGGCTTCTAGCTTCCGGTTGCTGTCGTATGAGCGGTGCGAGCGCTGGGTGACTTTTCTGATCGGGTGTGGAGTGGTGTGAGCGACAGGTGCGGCTTGATGATTTTTAGGGCAGAAGTTTGCTTCTGTTTGATAACACTATTTGATTTATAAATTTGTTTATATATGATTTTGAGGTAAAAAGTAATGGTTGAAAATTGGAAAGAGAAAATGTGTGTGGTTAAAATATTATTTGAAAAATTGTGTTGTTTATAAATAAAAGATATTCTCTTACCAAACGGAGGCAAGAAAAAGGGGACATAAATTGGGTTTGGGAAAAGGTTTTGATTTTGGTTTTGGTTTTGTGGGGATTGATTCAGGATAGTCCCGCTCCGTTGTCAGAAGTGGGCAACGTTATGTTGCTCATCCAACAATAAGAATGCGTCAAGTGTCTGAACTTCTGGCAACATAGCAATTTCGTGATTTGAGAATTGATTTGGCAAAGATTAAACTAGGTGCCCTAGTTTTTTTTGTGAGTCAGCTGCCACGTAAGCAACACTGTTAGGGGAGAGTGATGGATCCGTTGGTAATGGTAGACGGGTGACGAAAACAAAAGTTCAGTGACCGGAAAATAATTCGTCAAAGTTGAGTTACGATTTAAAATCCACTTGAAAAACTCAGTGACTAACTGAGTATTTAACTCCTTGTGCATCCAAGTGAAGCAAGAAAAAACCATCCAGATCTCGCCCAACTCAAGAAGTACAATATTCGAAACTCAATCTCAAATATGGCGGACGACGTTCCAATCTGGGATGACGCACCAGATTCTCCTTCAAATTCATTATCTTTCGATAGGCCCCGGCACATACGTTTTCTGGCGATGATGTACCACCTGTTGCCGTCCCAATATCAAAGCCAAGAAATCAACCGTCTTACTCTCGCGTACTTCGTCATCGCTGGCCTCGATATCCTCGCTGCTCTTGATCGCGTAAGCTTATTGTGAAATTTTATTTAATTTCGATCTATTTCTCTATCATCTTCCCAGGACTCAGAGGTTTTCAAATTCGAAGTCCATAAAATGTATGAGCGAATAGAGCGAATAAATAAGAAAGCCGAATAAATAATAAAGCTATATGTCTAACATAAAGCGAAATGTAGTAGAGAATCTTTAGAACTTATGGATGGTTTTCTCAAATTTTATGTGGATTAATTAAAATTTGTCTTTGAATTCGAAGATTATGGGGTATTTAGATGTAAATTGTGTTGCTTTAGAGGGTAAACCAAGTACTGGGATTAGTTTTTGGAATTTATGTAGTCATTGGGAAATTTTGTTCACGGTATGAACTTTGAAGCAGTTTTGTTTTTGTCTCTCGTAATTGTATTGTGTATATTTATACTATAACTTTGGGTGTCGATTCACAATTTATTCTGTTTAAAATGTAAGCTCCTATGCTTCAATCTCTGGGAAAGTGCTGGTCTCATTGATCTTGTGTGGGAAAGGAAATGGACACCTGTTGATATGAAACCGTAATTGGACACCCTTCCCGCTCAACCTTTATTTGAGATTCTAAACCATTAGACTGAATTAAGACTTCATAATAACATTTGGTTCCCCTCTAGTCAATCCTAAAAGTGCTTCTGCCTTCAATCCATTAGCAAGCCTTTCAAGTTCCAGCCTGCAGACAAGAAATCAAGTATTAGACTAGAAACAATAAAGTATGCTGAAAGGGGAAGTAAAGGTTTGAAAATTAGATAGCATATTGAATTTAAGCATTGAAGAAGGCTAGTATTAGAAATTAGTGATCTAACTAGGCAGTTGCTCTGACGTTTTATGGCATGCTTCATAACATGATATTTTTTTTGTTCTCTAGATTGATAAAGAAGCAGTCGTTCATTGGGTTTTGTCATTGCAAGCTCGCCCAAAGAATAATTTTGAATTGAACAATGGTAAGGTTCTTTGTCATTGCATGACATGTTATTTTTGTTAGACAGATATAAGGCTATAATTATATGATGATGAATTATTACTTAAAAAATTGATTTTATACAGGCCAATTTTACGGGTTCCATGGTTCTAGAAGCTCTCAATATCGTTTGCCCGACGCTGTGGTACATGAACAGGTTATGCGCTGAGTGATTTTTGCATAAATTCTCCTAAAATGGTGTATTTTCTTTTGTTGTGGCAGTTGCTGAATGTTTAATTCTGTATTTGTTTTCACTCGCAGGTAGCAATCCCCAATGGAAGTCACCTTGCAAGCACGTACTGTGCCCTAGCCCTATTAAAGACGGTTGGCTATGATTTATCACTTGTTGACTCTAAATCTTTATTGGGATCAATGAGAAACCTTCAGCAGCCTGATGGGAGGTAAGCCACATAATGCTTCATTTATTTGTTCTTATATCAGGTCATTACTAGATTTAGAGCATGTCTGGGTGTCATTAAAAGTTTCTTATAAAAACTCTGTGCATGTTCGCTGAACGTTAAAATTTCATCATATTTTAATGATCATAGTCAAATATTAACGTTAACAACACTCCACAACCCCTAATTTCTACCACATTATAATTTAAGTAACTTATAATTTTATCAAAACAGGCATTTAGTCCATCGATGCAGTAGTTGATAGCTGATTTATTTCCTTTTCTAAGGAGAGTAAGTTCCATACCTATATATTATAGGGAAGGGCAAAATGATTTCAGTCAACTTCTGGAGATATGAAGACCTAGGCACCCTCCACAACACTCTCTCTTCCACTTTACTCAACATTTCTCTTCTTCTCTTCCTCCATGGGCATATTCAATACATGTCTTAACCACTTAATTAATCATTGGCTTAATTTTTTTTTTTTTTTTATAAATTTATGTAGTCCCTCATGTTGGTATAGATTTTTATTATTCTAAAACATTTTTTTACAAAAATAATTATATCGAAGTTTAATCGGCTAGAGGGGGGAATATTGTTCTACAATATGGAGAAGTGGGTAGTTACGTAATTATAATTATATCAAGAGGAATTAATGAGTGATTTTTGGGGTAAATAATTAGTGGCCAACGAGATAATTAAAATTTATTTTAATTTCATTTCATTTCTTATAGTGGTGGTTGACCTGATGCCCTAGAATTTAGTATTTAATAAGTTGAAGGATGATATGTGATTTTTACTTTGTCCGTATATAAGTATAGCATGAAAGACCGGACTAATAAAATTTATCTGAATGACTGGTCTGGTTATCTGATTCATTGTATTTTATCTGTCCCAGTTTTATGCCCATTCATATTGGGGCAGAGACGGATCTCCGATTTGTATATTGTGCAGGTAAGAGGATGCTTTACAATTTTATTTTTTTAAGTTTTAGTTGCTGATGAAGCTGAATTAAGCAAATATTTGATGCAGCGGCCATTTGTTCCATGTTGAAGAACTGGAGTGGCATGGACAGGGAAAAAGCTAAGGATTACATAATAAGTTGCCAGGTATTTAATCTGCTATACATTCTTCTAGCCATCTGCTTTGGTCTTCTTTGATGTAACTTGCAGTCTGTTCCTTTTTTATGGCATCTTTCTATTATTTTCCTATGTTCTTCTTTCTCAGAATTATATTTTAAGTTCTTGAATATTATATGTGCTTTGCAGTCTTATGATGGTGGTTTTGGATTGATACCTGGTTCGGAATCTCATGGTGAGTTGGTTAGGAAGTTCCATATTCTTTTTTGATCTGTCTTGCTTGTATGACTATGTATCCACTTTCATTTATTTTATCGTGTCATGAGTTGCCTGCGCTCTTTTTTCAAAAGTTACCAGGAATATGATTTTTCATGGACTGGTGGTGAAAGAAAGTTTCGGCTTGAAGTATGAGCTGAGTTGCAATTTTCTGCTGGAATCAGCCTTAATTGACAACTCAGTTCAGAGGTTAAGCCCCATGTGTTTACCGTCTAGCTAAATTTACGTTCACTCAAAAAGAGAAGTTTATAGAAGAAGCTGGACACTCTACTGCTCATAACAAAAATAAATCATGGCTAACATTATCGAGGTAGCTGATTGAAAAGCCTTTGATGTGAAAAAATACAACCAGAAACAGGAAAGGGAAATGAAAACATGTAGGTAAAAACATGTTTTCAATATTTAGGTTCTAATAATAATAATAAAAAAGGCTACCTTTTCTTTTGCTTCCTGAGAATGATCCGAAGAATTGGCCTTATCGAGTTTTGATACCATTGGTACTTGGGAGTATCTGTGTCCACACGATCTAGTATATAGCCATGCCAATGAATTACCTCCAGCAATTTTTTTATTTCGTTATCAATTTAACTGACACTCATATAAAGTTAAATATTTAACCCCAAATATAATCTCTTATTTTATTGTTGATATTATAATGAGAAGGAGAACTAAGATTTGACCTGCTGGTAGGGACAATTACAGAACTAACCTGCAGATTCCTTTCGACTAAAACAGAATCACATTTCAATCCCACAAGAAACTCATTAGTATTACTTTATATAGCTTGGTTCCTGTATATTTTTATTTGATTGAAAATAAGATATTTTCAGGTGTACTCTTAGTGAAATGATATTGCTTTATTTGCCTCAGTTGTAACTCATTGCTCGGATCTTATCATTCCTGCATCATTTATATTTGCTGGGTGGCACGAGTGTATAAGATTATTGATTGCGTATTGGTTAATTGGTGCTCCACAATAATTATCTTTCAAGAAACTTTGAATAAGGACAATGGATTTAGTGTATTAGTTAGGATTCTTGTATAAAACTAAATGTATTTTAAATATATTATTAAAATACATTTATGGACATCATATAGCATGCTTCTTCTACTAATATATTTTGAAGACAATTTTTGACAGTCGAATATTAAGTCTACTTTCATTTGATAAACTCTGTATCTCTTTGGTGGATTCTACTAAAATTGTGCATTCCCTTGCCCTGTATCCCTTGTCAAGATCCCCTTAGATGGTGATAATCATATTTGTTGGGGTTTTCATACTTTCATGGTCTGCTATTTTATATTCCTTCAGTGTATTTCCTTTAATTTTATTCTACCTGGTATCTGTTATGATGTCAAAGCTTTGGTCATCATTGTTGATTGTTGTCGTTGCACTCAAAATGCTGATGAATGTCCTCAGCCTTAGAGATCTATGCAATGTTGAGATTGAAGAATAGAGGAGACGAATGTAACATCTCCAGGAACAATTCGAACCATTTCAACATGTTAATCAAGCAATATTCCAAGGTCAAATTTGTGAATGGAGGAGACAACATTAATCTTTTCCATAATGTTCAAAACCATATCATAGAGATGACTCTCTTCCACATCATTGTGCTCCGAGTCCCCAATTTTGACCACAACTTTGCACAAAATTGGATAAGATATGTCCGCTCAATTTTCAGTTTGTGTAAATGTAAAAACAACGATTCATGAGAATTTGTTCTATAAAAGCTTGCCAAATACTCCTTGGAAGTTCTTGTAGAATGACAAAAGATCGAATATGAAGGGTACAATAACACTTTCACTTTTACTTTTTTCAAAGATGGATCAAAAGTAAACTTCTTCTGAAGTTGAAATTACTCTTCCAAAGGAAAGGAAAGTAATTCCCTCTCTAATATTGATTATAATTGGAAGCTCATGCCTTAGTCATACATGAAGAAATTTGAGTGAACTTTCAACCGTTGCATACTCAATGTTGCATTTATTTTATATCCAAAGTATATTTATCTGAATAAATTATCCTATTAAAGAGTTTCGACAATAAGTTGATGACATCTTCTCTAAAGGAGCGTTAGAGACTCTAGGTGAGTTTTTATCAATCAATGGAGAATGACACAATGAGACATTGTTTTTCAACCATTTTTTAAAAAGAAGTTTAGTTTGGATTTATTTTCCGAAGAAAGGTTGCCTCAAGTGCTTCATCCCAAAGTCAATGGTCGTTTTGAATTCCTTGAGCATATAGGTAAAAACATATAAAAAATTTAGCTACCTTCTAATCATAGTATCTTGAGTAGTGAGTACCTTCAATGTTGCAAATATTTCTCTTTACCAAGTTGAAAATAATATTAACCTTATTATGAACTGTTGCCGTCTATAGAGAGGAAGAATTGCAGCCTGCAAGCTTGCAGCTTTGTACACATTTGCAAGTTTCGCACCGTTTATACAGTGGAAACAATTGTCTTTCATACTACTTCAGATTCTGCATACTATTCTTGTGATTTTAGTCTTTAGGTCAACAACTTTTTAATATATTTATAGGGATGCAAGTGTAAGGTTTCCCTAGTACTGTTAAATTATGACTTTTGGCATTTATAGTAACTTTATGGGCCTATTTTTCGACAAGAAAACAAAAGGGCAGATATACACTGAGGTTAGTACCGAGGCGTGCACCCTAGTCAATTGAGGCGCACTTTTCAAAAACAACCTCGAAATTACTGCCCCGAGGAATCTAACATGCGCCTCAAATAGGCGTGTGCCTCTTTTGCATTACTGTGACTCCGTAGGGATCGTATGGCCAGTAGAGCGCTTTCTGATGTAGAGGATCACCATTGCGACGCAACTGCAGAGCATACTCATGTTTTTACTCAGATCTTACTCCATATTACTTCAATCTATAATTATTCATTATCTTCGGAAATTAAGAAAGAACTGGAAAGGGCTTAGAAAAACATATTTTATATAGAAAATATACAGAATTTTATTAGTTTCGCTTTGAATGATCTACAAAGGGAGGAGGTTCTCCTTATATAGAGGGAGAAAAGCTTCAAAGGGTACACCCAAGACTCACATGATTTCGACACAATGGACACACGTTATTATTTTACAGACTCTTAAGACTTAGACAGGTTGAGGGACACATTTTATCTTATTTTTGGAAAAGTAAAGATTCATGATCAATACATAGTACAATAATATACAGAAAAACAAACATTAATAAAGAGAATTTTAACTTTAATAAAACAAATCTTGTATTAATAAAGCAAATCTTGCTTTAATAAAGTAAATCATTTCATGTTATAGTGTTGTCATGGGGTTCCATCAGGGCCAATTATTGATGTCATATTTTTCAGTGTCATGAATTTCTTGTTTTTCAAGATATTTTAGTTCAGTTAACCATGGTTCTTGTGAGTATTGGAAAATACTATCATTATAATTAATCTCGGGAAATTGTTCATTTTATTCATTTATTTGTCTTGGTTCTGCATGCACGGCTTGCCCTCATATCCAAAAGATTCTGCTTTAAGAGATGAATCTTGGAATTCCATAACAAGACAACATTATGACATGATATAATTTACTTTATTAAAGCAAGATTTGCTTTATTAAAGTTAAAGTTTAACTTTCAAAAAACAAATCTTGCATTAATAAAGCAAATCTTGCTTTAATAAAGTAAATTATTTTATGTTATAGTGTTGTTATGGGGTTCCACCAGGACCAATTATTGATTTCATATTTTTTAGTGTCATGAGTTTCTACTTTTTCAAGATATTTTAGTTCAATTAACCATGGTTCTTGTGAGTTTTAGAAAACACTGCCATTATAATTAATTTAGGGAAATTTTTTATTTTGTTCATTTATTTGCCTTGGTTCTGCATGCACGGCTTGCCCTCTGATCCAAAAGATTCTGCTTCAGGAAAGAATCTTGGAACTCCATGACAAGACAACACTATGACATGATAGGATTTACTTTATTAAAGTAAGATTTGCTTTATTAAAATTAAAGTTTCCTTTACTAAAGTTTGTTTGTCCTTATATTATTGTATTATTATGTATCGGTCACGAACCTTTACTTCTCCAAAGTAAGATAAGATGAAACATGTCTCAGAGTTTGTAAAATAATAATGTGTGTCTATTGTGTCAAAATCGCTTGAGTCTCATGTGTACTGTTTAGAGCTTTTTCCCTTTTGTATAAGTAGAACCTCCTCTCTTTGTAGATCATCTGAAGTGCAGTTAATAAAATTCTGTGTTTTTTATATACAATATGTTTTTCGAAACCCTTTCTAGCTCTTCCTTAGTTCCCAAAGGTACTGAGTAATTATAGATTAGAGTGATTTGAAATAAAATATGAGTAGAAACATGTTTATGCTCTGCAGTTGCGCCTCAATGGTGATCCTTTGCATTAGAAAGTATTCTACTGATCATACGATCCGTACGAAATCACAGTAATTTCGGCACTTCCAAAAGTCTGGCCCGTTTTGTGCCTGTTGAGGCTTTGTGTTTGGGCTAAAATACCGCGAATTGCTGTCACTCCGCTCTTTTGGTATCAAAAACACTCTTGAATGGTAATTCTTTTAGTAGTTCTTTTGTTAACACTCATGGATGGTAATTCTTTTAGTGTCACAGGTGGTGCCACCTTCTGTGCTGTTGCATCTCTCCGACTGATGGGATTCATTGATAAAGATGTACTGTCCGAAAATGCATCTTCTTGCACCATAAACGTGCCATTGCTTCTTAACTGGAGCTTGCAGGTTTATTTTCTAATTTACTTTAGGTTCATGGACGATAGACAAGCTCCCTATGGACACTTATACCATTAATCAATACCTCCACAACTCACCCCTTGTCTCATGATAGTGATGACTTAATAGGGATTTCACTGTCTGTGTGTCTGGTGCAGAGGCAGGCACGGGATGGTGGCTTTCAAGGTAGATCAAATAAGCCGGCGGACACATGTTATGCTTTTTGGTATGGTGAATGACCCTTGCATATGCTCAGTTTATTCAATATGTTTGTCATGACTTTTCAATGGCATTGTGCTTTTATAGGGTTGGAGGAGTCCTAAGGATCTTGGGGGCTGACAAATTTATTGATGAGGGAGGTTTGCGTGGATTTCTATTAACATGTCAATCAGAGGTGTTTTCTTTACTCCTTGTTGCTTTGTTGACTTACATTCATATTTATATGTACATTCATGTCAATTATGACTATAAGGGTCAAAGCAAATGATCAAACCTATAGTAATATAGATATCTATGGCATTTTATGATACTTCCCACCCAAAAATTCTCATATGATTTGAAAAAAATACATGGACGTGCACACAGGCCTGCAACTGCACAACATGAGAACATTGACCATTACAACCTTATACTTCTTGAATATTTGTCTATACCATGGTGCCTGGTATTGTTATGTATAAGGTAGGAGTACAACAACCATGCGAGCTGAATATTTTAATTTTTTAAGTATCAGCTGGATCTTGAGGTCAAATGAACCATGCCAGTCTGTTGAGATTGAGCCGAAGGTGTTGAGGCTCGAGCTAGGCTGAATAGAGAAGTATGGAGTCGAGAGCATGATCCGAGTTTAGTCAAGTTCAAGCTGAGATTGCGGTTGCTAGTTGCGAACTGCCACCATCAAGCCCAAGTTCAGCTTGGACTTGAATGAATTGGAGTTGAGCATATTGCTTTTGCCATGCTAAGATAGTTCGCAAGCTTGCTTGACTTGTTGTCAGCCCTCAGATTGAGGGTTAAATGCCCATGCCTTACTATGATTTGATTACTTTGTACCTTGAATGTGGTTGCTTGGTTTAATAAAGAAGCTAAATGTTCTTGCTTGCTTTAGTTTTTTCCCTCTCCTATGTTGTTGTCCTTGTAAGAAGTTCAGATAGAATGGTTCGTTTACAAGCCAGCTGTATTAGCTACCCTTTTTTTTTCCTAGAAACAATCTCTGAACTGATTATTTTTTTCTTCTTCATGTCAGTATGGTGGTTTCAGTAAATTCCCGGGTTTGGTGCCAGATCTTTACCATTCTTATTATGGATTTTGTGCATTTAGTATGTTGAAGGAACCTGATGTCAATGCTTTATGTGTCGAACTGGGTATAACAGCTATTGCTGCTATTGGGCTCTGACTCAAACTTGTCATTTTTCGCTGTTATAGTACCGTTTGGATCTGGCCTCCATGCTATAGTATCTGAGAGTATATTCTTTTAAAGACGTTACGGTGTTTTGACAATTCTCTGCTGGAAAGTGCCTCGAGTATCCAAAGTGTCACTCTTCTTTCCCTTAAATTTGACTTATATTGCCAGTGTTGTAAATATTATATTACTTGGTTTTCCCCCTTTCCTATTAAAAACATCATTTTCCGTATGTTGCTATGTGATGATGAACCAATTTTTGTTTGTATAAGAGAGAAACATGGTGATTGCTTATAAAAGGGTCAGTCTATTCAGAATCTTATTCTTCCCTTTGATTTCTGGCGACACTTAATGCAAAAATCCTTACATCTCAGCTATCTTCTAGGCCAGTGAACTACTGTTTACCCCCATTGTTCTAAAATTTCGGCCTCTTTGAATGCATCAGCTATCTTCTTGTCTATTTTGAGCAAAAATGAGTGGTGAATGACCCATTTTCTTCATTTTTTATGAACGTTGAAGATGAAGGGACTTCAAGTTGAACAGATTAGTCGTTATTCATAATTAGTTCTCTGAAGCTAGTATTCAGCATCATTTTGGGAATTGGGAGGGGGTGAAGAAGACCTTAAACCTGCTTTTGATTGTGTGGGAGCTGAAGGAAGATTAGAATACGGAGGTGATTTAGCTAATGGTGTTAAGTGGAGTTTCCAATATCAACTGAATCGCTGAAACTCCTTGATTTCTTTCTGCTCTTCCTATCCTCTTCGGACGCCGTATCCTCCCTCATTTCTTCGGTTTATAGTTATAGTGATAGTGATGAGAAATCTCGGCATTTCAGCCTCCACGCCCTATAAATCTCCTCCAAACGGTTTGAGATTTGAATAGACGTTAAGACGACGATGAGCTCGTGGTTCGTGGACAACAGTCTGAGGTACACAACTGTTGAGCATTGGTACTCGATGAATTACCAGTTTTTGTGATCGTCTTTTCCACCATGACAAATGGTAAACAGCTCAGCAATAAGAGCAATAGTAAACACCCAAAAACAACACTCAAACCAAGCCTTACTCTACTCAAAGATTTATTGTTACAATTATAATAACAATAATTTAAAAATGTAACTTCACTGGAAATGGTCATGAAAAAGAGCTTGAAAAGCCAAATGTGGATAAAATATCATCTCCTTCAATACTATCAATATATCATTACATGGAAAAAATAGCAACCAAAACTAGTGAAATTATCGATATATATTGAGGACGTTGCTAAAGGACAAACCGCTTGTGTAATCTATGGTTGGAAATATTAGAGTTTGAAAGATACAGACGGTAAGATGAAATATTAGATGTGTAATCTATGGTTGGAAATATTAGAGAGGGGAATGCTGGTGGGGTTGTTAAAGAGTATAGACAAATAATCTCAAGATTGGTACAACTTTCCTGTTGAATTTACCCTTATACATGAAATCTAATAAATCTATGATCCTATTGGTTGTTGAACGGAAAAAGGGAACTCACAATGAAGTTGTATTTGAATGTTTGAAGATACTAGTGGTCATTCACTTCTGTTTTAAATTCACCACATTCATCTGTCTTTCAAATTGCTGAAAATTGCTTAGTTGACATCATATGCAAGAGACCTTGAATTTAATCGTTGCACGACATACCAACTTATTCCTACGCACGTTATTGAAGTATTAAAAAACATACATTTTAACCTTCCAAAGTAAAGACACAGGCATTTTCATAATCCTTGTTTTATCATTCATGATTTTAGTTTGCAATATATAAATTTTCTATAGATTAATCCACTTAACTAGATTGATTTATCAATTTCCGTGTTGGCACAATTATGGTAGTTAATTTTAAAGATGATGTGTGATGGATAAAGTGATGAATGTTTGTCAAGTATATTGTAGATAAGTCGGTCGGTAAATCAATCTGACAACGTAACATGGTTCATTTTCTATACCAAGGAAAGTATGCCCATTTCAATCATTGCCCGAGAAAGGGTGGTAAAGACTAGCATAAAAGCAGCTGAAAACTTGTCAATCCACCATATAAAAATTAAAGAATAGGAATTTCCAGGAATAACTCCTGACCCTCGAATATGAGAACAAAAAAGAATATTGGATATAAAGCTAGAAAAAAACTTTGCAAGCTGCATTTCTGACCCGTAAATGGAAGTTAGTTATCTTTGGCCAATCAGAAGCACTTTCTATGCACAATTGACTGACCGGATTCATCATACTCGGCCTTGGCAATCCACATCTGCACAAAACATAGAAAATTATTCTTCCCCTTAGAACTTTGTACATCGAAGTATAGTATATTCTTTCCGTCTCACAAAGATATGCTCGTTTTTCTTTTTTGTTTGTCCCAAATTATAGATCACTTTACTTGTTGAGAATATATTAATATCTTAATTTTTTAATATACCCCTATTTAATATGCATTGTTATTAAAAAAATATAAACTTCTCATTATTATTCAATGTAGAGATATATTAGGTAAAATGTAAGTAAATTTATAGTTTCAACATATATTAATTATATTTTCTTAATTTGTGTGAAAATAAAAATGAACCTATATTTGTGGGACGGAGGGAGTATTAACAATCCATTACCAGGTAATAGTAATACAAACCTGCTGGAAAGTGCTGAGGGATGCCAAGATGGAGCCTCCATTCCAGACACTGTATTTTCTTTCAGGAGGTGCAACCACCTTAATCTTCATGCTGCTTGGAGCTAAGGCTGAAATTTCCTTGTTCATTCTGTCAGCAATACCAGGGAACATGGTTGAGCCACCACTGAGCACAATATTGCCATAAAGATCTTTCCTGATATCAACATCACACTTCATGATGGAGTTGTACGTGGTCTCGTGGATTCCTGCTGCTTCCATTCCGATCATTGAAGGCTGGAAAAGGACCTCAGGACAACGGAAACGCTCAGCACCAATGGTAATCACCTGTCCATCAGGTAATTCATAGCTCTTTTCTACACCAGAGCTTGTTTTTGAAGTCTCGAGCTCCTGCTCGTAGTCAAGAGCAATGTAAGCCAACTTTTCTTTCACGTCTCTCACAATTTCCCGCTCTGCTGAGGTGGTGAAAGAGTAACCACGCTCACTCAGTAAGGATTTTCATTAAGTGTTCAGTAAGGTCACGAGTCTCACGACCAGCCAAAGTCAAGACGAATGTAAAATTAATTGTTTAGCAATACATTTACAATCCTATAAGTTAACATGAGTCCATAGCCACAGCTAAATGTAAATATAGGTAAATGCTCCCAATATTTCTGGAATCTTGTATACATGGTAGCAATAGCGTCATAAAAAAAGGAACAATACCTACATTTATATTATAAAATAAAAAAATTGCAATATTGGAGAAATGTGTTTTTTTTTTTTTTTGAATGGGAATTGCATTCAAACAAGAAACCTAGTTCATTCCCCTAAAGAGTCGAAGAGGAAATAAACCTAGGGATACAGTTGACTCATAGCTGATTACATGTAGCAAGTAGTAATAATAGCAAATTTAACTAGCTTGTGGGCTACACCATTCCTCTCTTACCATAATTACAACTAATCAGAAGGTTACAAATATCACAAAAAATACTGGCCAGAGGTGCGAAACTGTCGAGTGACACTAGGGCCAAGATAACATTGAGGGCATCACTCTCTACAGCCTTAATCTGCATATTCCTCTCCATTGCAAAGGTGATTCCTTCTTTAATGGCCAAAGCTACGGCTAGCTTGGCATCTGCATGGCTTCTAACACAACAAGAAAAGGTTGCATGTACAACTCCAGCTTCATCTCTGAACCATCCTCCAAGCCCAAGGAACCCCTCTTCCTTCCTGACCACAGCATCGATTGCTAAATCAATCCTTCAGGATTCGCAATGGGACCAACCCATTTAGTGTTGCGGTTCTCCACCTCCCTTCTGGTCTGCTCTGACTTCATCCTAGCATTCTTAAAATCACGAGTCTGCACCTCAGCGCACCAACTTAACAGATCAGCAAGAAAGAGCCTTCTCCCCATGTAAAACTTCATTCCTGGCCTTCCATAATGACTAGAGACCAACACAGATCTTTTCCATCGCTGCACTTGGAAAACGAGAGAGCATATTCGCAAGAAGATCATTAAAATGGACCATTTGACCACCAGGATTTGTCTCCTTCCAGATTTCCCAGGTCCCAAAATAGTTCCAGAAAACCTTCGACCAAGGGCAAGCAAAAAACACATGGGCTGAGGTTTCCTCCCCGCCACATCTTGGGCATTCGAGCTGGGTGGTGATGTGACTGTGTCTAAGAAAGTCCACTGTTGGGAGGGCCCTATTAAGGATACGCCAAACCAAGTGCTTAGCTCTCGAAATAATATCCAATTTCCATAACTTTCCCCACCATTAGCTTGAGTTCACCCCACTACTGTCAACCGAAAGAAGGCCTTCATTTGCCAACAGGTTATAGCCCTCCTTAACTGAGAAGCGACCGTCTTTCGAGTTATTCCAAATAATTTTATCCGGTTTGTTGAGCCCTCCCAAAGGGAGCGCAAGAATTCGAGTAAAGTCAATCGGCCAAAATGAAGAATCAATGAGTTCGATATTCCAGACTCCACTCACTGTTTTAAGATCTGCAACCTTCTCGAGGCCATGAATTCGAGGTGTGAGGACCTTCATTGCCATTCCATCCTTTAACCAAGCATTGTCGAAAATTCGCACCTCTTTACCGCTCCCAATCCTCCATCGACAACCTCTTTTGATAACCTCCCTCCCCAACTTGACCAAATGTATGAGCATCCTAATTTAGCCTCTTCCTCGAAAATAATACAGTTCGGAAAATATTTGTTCTTAAGCACCCAACTGACAAGTGACTCAGGGCGCTGAAGGATGCGCCAAACTTGATTTGCAAGCAAGCATTGATTGAACATTGGCAGGTCCCGGAATCCCATCCCTCTATTCTTTTTGTTGTTGCACATGGTTCATTGGAGAAACGAGTTAGGACAATAGAGAATAAATTGGAATAGCAGTCGACTACTTGTTCATCACATACATATAAATAAAAAAATAAAAATTCTAAATTTCATGATCTCAAAAGCAATCAATCAGTCATTATAATCTATACTATACAGGGCTGATGGATGGGCCCCACTGCCCACCCATCCATAGGGGGAGGGGATAGGGGAGTATGGTTGTGGGTTTTAGATCAATTCCTCTATACTATATGTATACTTATATATTAAAGTGAAATAATCGTCATTTTTATTTTTTCGCCTAAAATACTTTCAAAAAATGACTGAATGCATTTATATCATATGTTTATAATTTCTAAACTTAACTAAATTGAAATACATTAATATTAATCATTTATTGCTTTATAAAAAATTGAAGAAATTAATACATTTGGGAAACTGTGCATAACTTTGAAAAACAAAGAAAGCTTAGGTGGCGTTCTGTTTGTATTTTATTTTGTATTTTCATTTTCGAAAATATTTTGTGTTTTGTGTTTTCATTTTTGTTTTCAAATTTGCTGAAAACGCGTTTGGTTTGTCATTTCTGAAAACTGTTTTTGAAAATTAAAAGATGGAAAACACGTTCTGTTTGAAATTTTGCAGAACACTATTTAAACTATTTTTAATTAATTTGCTTGCAGAATACTACTAACTCCAACTCAAATTTCATTTCACAATACACTAAAAATATGGTTACATGAAACACACTAATGTGAACATTAAGAGTCTATATTAACACAGCTTGGTCAGGTTCGGGACTTGAGAAAGCTCTACTTTTATTAAAATCCAGAAAATGCAAGTTCTTTCAAAATCACCAGAGTCCATTTATCATTACATTTTTTGAAATATAACAACAAGAATTCTCATTTAATTTTTTTTTTTTTTTTTTTGTAATGTTGATATTGAATTCAATAAAACTTTATTTAAACTAAGTTCCAAGTTAGGATAATTCTAAAAAAAAAATAAATAAATTATTTAGGCTTATTTCCAAGCTAGGATAATTCTAAAAAAAAATAAAAACTTTATATTAAGCTTAGTTCTAAGTTAAGATAATTCTAATAAAAAAAAAAAAAAAAAAAAAAAAATCCCAAAACGCGTTTTCCGCGTTTTGGACATTTTTTGTCGAAATACACACAAAACGCCCAAAACGATGTTTCGGGCGTTTTCCGTTTTGTGTACAAATTTTTTTTTTGTTTTCCAAAATGCGTTTTCGAAAATGGTAAAGAGAACGCGTTTTTAGCGTTTTCGAAAATAAAAACAGAAAACGACCTCAAAACAGCAAAGAGAACAGGGGCTTAACTTTTTCGTGCATGAATTAGATTAATATTTTATTAAACTTTAGTATTCGCTATTTTTTGTTTAGTTGAAAATATTAGTGCGCGTCGCTTTTACTGTTTTACAATCGACACGTATTGTTCGGTACAACCGACGCAAATGAGTTTGTTTGTACTAGTAAAACTTGTTTACCAAATAGAGAGCCATTTCCACATTAAAGCTGTATTTAATTGAAAAGATGAAAAATGAATGAAAATACTATGTTTTAAGAATTGATTTACCTAAAATGTCAATTGGAAGTTTTTTATTGAATTAATTTTCTAGGTGAAAAGTGAGAAATTGTTAACTAATATCTCGCGATGCGAGATTGATAAGTGCTTTATTAGCACTTATTTGGTTCGCTTGTGGCCCTAATTTATTATTGGTTTGATCATATTTAAGTATTGTTAATACATTTTATGTTTTATGTTGTATAGGAATGCAAAAAAAGAGAAATTGGGAAAAGAGGACCAAAAAGTACTCAAATATGAATTTCAGGGACCAAGATGGCAAATTAATTACGGCCGTATCAAAATTACTCACGGCCGTAAGTCACTACAAGGTGTAAGTGAAAAATTCCCAGTAAAGCACTTACGGTTACGGCCGTAACTTCAAACACAGAAAAATTCCAGTAAGTCACTTACGGTTGTAACCTCTACGCGAATTTCTTTCCTTCCATCTTTCATGGCCTATCTTTGGTATATCTTGGGAAAGCCCTAGGCACATTTTTTGGGATAATAAAAAGGAAAATTCACCACCAAAACAGGGGTTGGAAAATCATTATTGAGATCGGCTAATTCTTGGAGCTTGGAAGACAAAAATATTGGAGAAGAAGGTCAACAAGATGTAAGAATTATGAATTTTCTTCATGGCTATGCTTGGGTAGACTTCTCCACCTAGTTTAAAAGGGGACTTTGTATTTTAATTACTTTGTTCATCATTTTTTCAAACTAGTAACGTAGTTCTGATTTCTCTACTTTGATTGTAAGATTTTTATGCGCTTCAATTCAATCAATGCAATAATTTATTTGATTAAGGTTTTATCTTATAATTTGTTATATTGAGATTTGCTATTTTGAATTATTGGATCTGTAACTGTCATTTTGTTCAAATCCTAGTAGCAAGTGGGAATTTGGTATTTCCTTGGAAAAATCCAACTTAGGTTGATCATCACGAGCTTGTGTGATTGATAATCTAATTCGTCATCATTCTTCTCGAACTTATATAGTTGATGTCTTAAATCTAAAGAACTTGTTTTAGGTTATTCAATAGCTAATATTTAATTAGATGGTTTATTCTAATTAAATGCAATTAAGGGAGAATAGAAATAGTTAGAGCTTATTAACTATTTACGGATGGTAAATCAAAGAAGAAATTGAACTCGCGTCACTTGGAAAGTGATAACGTTGTGATAGAATACAACTGAACCTAAAAACTAGGATTCATTAATAATTGATCTATATTCCAGCCATTTTACGTGCTTATTTTATTGTTAGAGTCATTTACAACATTTAAACATAAAACTCCCCATTAATTCTAATTGATACGACATTATTTTAGTTCCGTTCCTTGTGTGATCGACTCTTACTTCTTCTATTACATTTTAAACTGATAATTGGCGAGTAAGGAATTTAATTAATTTTTGGTGCATACCGACACGCATCAGAGATACACCCACAAGTGTACGGATCTTGAAAAGTAATAAAGTGGACAAACGAGTATGGATTATCGTTTCAACGAGGACTGCTGTTAAGTATCGAAATATTTTAGTTCTTATCCTTATTTGAACGGACGAATGAGTTTGGTGTTTTAAGCTAAAACTAAGAAAATAAACTAATGAATTTAAATTGCGAATTTGTTTTGTTTTTAAAGATGATTGTAAAGTAGTTGAGAATCTCGATTTCACCTAACCAATTATATTAACTCCAATTTCATTTTTATTTCCTAAATATGCATTCGGTCGAATTCACTAATGTATATTGAAATTCCTCTCTCGGATTTAAATCAATTCTACATAAATAAGTCAACCATGTATCTCTATAGATGGTACGAATATTTCTTATATAGATGCAATAAATACAAGAATTCACACACGACGGCAATAATAACAAAAGTATATCTCTATCTCTTATTCAATTACCAGATTTATTATAACGTTCTAAATTATTAACTCACCTATCGGATTATGAAAATACTCATTATATCATGAATTGGTGATCAAGCAATTCAAGCATTAAGAATAATAATAATAATAAATCAATACATGCAACAAAACATTAAAACTATGAAACTTGGAATTAAAATAATATGACTAGGCTACATCATTCATCTCAACGTGGAGTTTAATTACACAACATAATTAAACAAAAACAACAATAATAAATGTTCATTGAAAATAATATAAAGAAAGAAACGCTTGCACCAAGTTTTGATTTTTCAATTATCTTCAATTCATGCCCCTTTGTGATGCTTGATTCCCCAAGAATTTGATGATGAATTCACAATTGTGGCTCTTTCTTAGGAGATGCAAATGTAAGAATCCGTGCATCTCTTGTTGTATATATAGGTTTTTGGAGAAACCTAGGTCAAAGAAGAGGATAAATTGCTGAATCCCCACACATAAAGCCTGATTTCGGCCCATTCGGATAACCGCGCAATCGCGTGGCTCAAAATGGCGCGATCTCTTGGACATGGTGATAACTCTCGGGTGATAAAAAAACGAGGCATAGCGCGATCACGCAGTATTGATTCCAGCGATCGCGTGGTTTGGACTTCATAGCAATTTTTCAACTTTTCTCGGTTGTATAAGTTGGTCCCTTCTTTTTATTTGCAACACCAGTCCTCAACTTTCAATTGAAGCAATTTAGTCCTCAAACTTTAGAATCATCTCGTTTTGCTCGTTTCAGCTTTCAACTTCTTCGATTGGGTCCTCCAACTCCTGATTTATTTACTTTGACACCTTGCAAGTTTTTCAGTTGACGTCACAAACTTCTCAATCACTCAATTACGCTCCGATTAGCATCCATTTGTGCGTTTTCCCCATTAATTGCTTCATTCTCAATCTTTCGGTATATTTTCTGAAAAGTGAACAAATAAACACAGATTAAATAGCCTATATTCTTAAACGACAATAATTTATTCTAATTTTGACATATATCAGAAATTTTCCTAATTTTGTTATTTGATTGACATTATTTTTCAATGTAAATAAAGCAAAATGTAGCTATTTTAATAAAAAATATTTTATTTTTCACTCAATTTTACTTGACAACAGTAATGTTAATTTCTGAAAAAAAGATCAATTGAAAACAACAAAAATGATCAAACGTGACCCAAAAGACTTTTCCACCTAAGGTGAAAAACGTTTTCTCATCAAATAGGTAAGAAAATATTTTCAAAGCAAATTGAAGAAGTATGCTTTAATTGGTTGTTCCTAAGAAAATATTTTTCAATGCAAAATCTCCAATCAAACACCAAATAAATACAAAATATGAAAAATATTTTCCATAATTTAACATTTTCTAGGCAAATAAAAGCTAATCAAACACAATGGATTCCAGGTTATTTATCCATGTGAAATTCACACAGCTGTCTGACTATAATGGTTGATAATTGAAAATACATAATTTTAATATTATTCGTTATATTACATGATTTCATTCATCTGTTTAGAAGAATATTAATTTTGTGGTAACCTTCACTTTAGGGATGTAGTTACCTTTAAAATAAACTAATAATTATGAATGTTACAAGTATTATTAATAATATGAAAAATCAATCTAAAAAAATATATATGAAAAATCATCTTTTAGATAGGACGTGATATTACAATGTCTGTAATATCATTGTATGTTATAACCTCTAATCGTTCAAAAAATCTCGTAATATTATAGTGCATGTAATATCGTGGTGTTTTATCGCCTACAACATGTATAGTAATGTTGTAATATTACAGTATCCGTAATAACAACAATCCATGAATTTGAAGTAATTACCAAGCATTACAGATGTGGTAATAATAAGTATCCCATTAAGCACCGTGAACATTAAAAATCGTGTAACTTATGGCATTTGAAAACTGCAGTTGGCGTAAATCGTGGTTCCTCGTGGGTTGATGTTATATTACACGAATTGTAATGATCGACAAAAAAATTACATGAGAGATTCATGTCATAAAAGTTGTAAGTGACATAAATTCACGTTGGTATAAATCATTGTATTATGTATTTATTATATAAATATGCATTATTATAACTATTACAAAATTCTTTAAAATTACATTCCTCATATTGTAAAATATACATGCTATTTGGCATGATAGAAATTATGAAGGGAGTACATCAAGGAATTATAATCTTCATTACACATATTATAAATTTATTACATATTAATACAATATTCGTTACAAAGATCGTAATGTTTCTTACCGGCATTGAAATCTTCATTATAAGTGTATTTTAATTTTGTAATATAATTATTAATATTAAAATTTTGAATTTTCACTTGATTTTTGAATTAATTAGTTTGAAATTGTATTTATATTTGTGATTGATTCGTAATAACAAGGAGAGAGAGAGAAACAGTTATACATTTCTTGTGCAAAAATTCTAAGTGGACATTTTTTTTGACATATTTAAGTGACGTGTCCGATGTGTCACCTCGGCATGTCACCCAAAAATGTCAGAAAAAATATTTGTGAAGAATTACTCTTTCTTGTAGGAGAGGAGAGAGAATGAATTAGAGAGAGAATGTATAATAAATTAAAAATCTAAATGGTATGTAAAACGTGTATTATTTATTTAACTAGTATTACACCCGTACGATGCACGGTCATTTGTTACCTACATATATTAAATGTATATTTTAACATATGAAATGAATATTTAATTAAAAATGAGAAATAAATGAAGACAATTAATTACAAAGGTACTTTACACATACTTTAATTATTTTTTAATTTTTTTTACTGTTCGTATGTTTATCGTTCCAGGAATTTCTATAAATATTGTAATTTGAATTGATTTAAAATTTCAAATGGAAAATAAAAATTACATTTAAATAAATTTTGTAATAAGTATAAAAAGTAGATATATATGTGATATATACATAGAATTTTATTAAAACGAAAATGAAAAGAAAAAGAAAAATAGATGGGTGAACGATCTTATTTCATTCTCTTTCATTTTCTATTTTTAAATAAAAATATTTATGTGATATTGACAATGTTTTTTTATTTATTTTTAAATGTAATTGATTTTCAAGAGGGGAAGATGAACAAAGAAACCTCGAGACTTGAAAATTGCAGCTATTTAAAAATCTGGATTCAATTGGATTAATTTAAATCTGAATTTTGTCCAAAATGAATAATAAATAGTGAATTAATACTATTAATTACCATTTTAGAAAATGAGTTTTAGACAGGAAAATGGGCTAATACCTATTTTTGGGAAGTGCTATCTCTTTATATATTACGTTTTTCTTTGTTGAGCATATTTAGTCCTTGTTTGAACCCCCATTATCTATAAAATGAGTTTAATAATAATGATTTTGTGGATAATGTATACTTAAGCACTTGTTTAGTACAATGAACTGTTAAAAAGTATGATTTTTTTTAAAAAAAAATTTATATGTAAATTATAGGGGCCTTTTTTTTTTATGTTGCTACAATTGTAATACTTAGGAACTTAAATAACTTATTACTTAAAAAATAAAAATACTTCAATGATCATTTGCATAACTATTCAATTTTAATGATTATTAACGTAATTAATCTTTTCAAAATATAATTTCTAGATTATCACAAATAATTTATCACTATCTGAATAGTATTATTAGAATTGGTACTATCTTATTACAATATTTAATATTTAAATTTATTAAACAAATATTTCATTTCATATTTACTTTAATATTACAAATTAAACAGATGTAGTCATATATTTAAATAAATGTAGTAAATTAAGCAACAGAAAATGTTAGTTTTGATTAAATTTTACCGAATGTTTATCATAAATATATTTAACTTTATTTACTAAGTTATCATCTATGCATCTCGATTCATAAAAGCAGCACAATTGTTTAACCCACAAGACATAATACTTTATCACTTATTCATATGGAATTGATTTTTCAAGAATCAATTTTTCTGAACATTCATTTTCAATCACGCAAATTTTAAAAAATTATATATTACAATTTTTCATACTACTTTTTAAATATACATTCTAAAAAATCACTATTTCATAAAAACAATTATAAAAAAAATAAAGTCAAATAGTCAAAATAATAATTTGAAAATCTTGCAATTATCATGATACGACAATCGATTAAAGTTGAAGATCACGAAATTATACAAATAATCTTATACCCTATAATCTTTAAAAATTTATTAAAATGAAGAATGATTAAAAGTATTAATCATCCTATTGATATTTTTAACTAAAAAGAAATCAAAGTATTAATTATTTAATATTAGTCTTCGTTCAATAACTTTTTCTATAAATTATTTATAAGCAGCGCATTTTTTCAACTACATATATATTTCAGAAAATATGATTTTTAATATTAAAGATAACGAATGATTTGATCGTTGATAATTAAAACGTAATATATATATATATATATATATATATATATATATATATATATATATATATATATATATATATATATAATGCAATAAGTGCGTTCACATTTATCTAGATTTTGCATTCACATTTGACATATATCAATTTTGCATTTACACTATTTAATTCTATGGAACCTTACTATTTATAGAAATAAAAAAATAGATGGAAAATTATTTTTAGGAACTACCTTACTTTTATATATTACTAATACTAGTATTCGCACATGTGTGTTGCACGGAAGTGTTAATGTCTAATTTTTTTATCTGATGAAGTAATTGAAAAAAAAACACACGAAATAAAATATTTTAAAATATAAATTTATTATACAAATAGTAAAAGTTTAACAACTAAAGTACGACAATTACATATTACAAATTGGATCTAATCTAAATTTTGGGATTACTTCTTTGAAGACCACGTTTGTAGTTGTATTGATTCGTTCACAGTCTTTATTACAAATAATGATCTTTAGAGCCTGTTTGGTGTATGGAAATTTTTTGATTTTTGTGGGTTTTTTTTTATGGATGTGTAGTTTAGAGTGATTTGAAAAGTCAACAATTATAGGCTTGACTGAGGATGAATAATTGAGATTGAGTTTAAAAAATTGTTTGAAAAATTTTACTTGGACCAAACAAGCTCTTAAACAATTATTATTTATCACCCGGGAAACTGTGTCTTTTCATATGACTTAGAGTAGATGAAATTAGAGAGAAGATAATTGACGAAATTTTTTGTATACAATTAAGACGAATGCTGTTGGTATATGAACAGACACATTTCGCATATCAATGTAATTTCAACTTCTAGAAATCTGACCCATCAAAATAAACAAAATAAAAGATTACAGTATAAAATTATATCAGTAATATATACCAAATCTTTTTTGTTTTTCCCAAACCTTATTATAAAATAAAATTAAGATGAGGAGAAATTATGTTAATAATAATAATAATAATAATAATAATAATAATAATAATAAATTTAACTTCAATCATGTGTTTTAAAACGTGTAACATATTCTATACAAAATTAATAGTCGACAAAAAAATATTAAGTACAAATCATAGAGGACTAAGTAAACACATTAATTTAAATTAAATAAAACATTAAGCATTAACATATTTTAAATAATTTTGTTTTTTCACAAATATTATCAATTAAAATATTAAATCATTGTTGTATATTTAGACTATTAATAGGAGGAGAAAAAATAAAATGAAGGTACGGTTTAACTTTAATCATGCATTTAAATTAACATTCTAATAAAATCTGAAAATAGATGTTAGATTTACACTATACATAACTAATATAAATTATTCATATATAATATCGATCAAAGCAAAAAATAAGTATTGTGGATGTACCAATTCATAAACCAAAAAAATGATGTGGCATCATTTACCAGTTGGCAGTATTAATGAGTAAGCCAACAGACCCCAATACAAATACATCTGTGCATATATTTATTGCTAGATGACTAGATGTGTCAAGACGGACGGGTCGACCAGACCCGTGAAAATCGGCCCGAATTTATTCGGGACCGCGGGCCGACCCATGACCCGTGTGGACGATTCACGGGTCAAGAAGTTGTGAACTGCGGGTTTTGCGGGTCAAACCTTCGCGGACCGCAGTTAACCCGCTGGCCCGTAAAAAAAAATAAATAAATAAACTGTTTTTATTAAATATGATAACATTAAAAATCTCTCTTCTTCTAGAAACTCTAATACAACTTTTAAAGTAAAATCTTATTTTTTTCTTGCTAATAGCTAAAAAAATAATGTTTTTTGACAATATTAATTAGAAATACATTTATCATTTAATTGTTATTTATTTATATTTTATTTAAATTTGCAAATTTAGAAGTAATTCATATAACATAAACTATAATTTTAAATTCTATGTAAATATTTTATGGTATAAATATGAATTTATCATTTTGTATTTAGAAACTTGACAAAAAATTTGCTATAAATATGAAAAAATCTATGTTTTTATTCATACGGGCCAGCGGGCGGGCCTGAGTTGTAGTTCAAAATTTGCGGGATGACCCGTGACCGGCCCGTAACCCGCAGCGGACAAGCTTTTTTCAAGCAGGCCGTTATCGAGCTTTTTATTGGCGGGTCGATCCGGCCCAGACCACCCGAATTGACACCTCTATAGATGACCAACAGGTTTTCATTGGGGAAAAAAAAAAAGAAAAAAGAAATAAAGAAATAAGTAACCCAAAAGAGCTGAATACAAATCTATGCGGATATATTTATTGCTAGTTAACCAACCGATTTTCAAGGGATGGAGAAAAAAAGAAAGACAGAAATAAAAACTATTTTTTTAGGCAGGAAAATGAGACCAACTTTATTGTTATTATATATAATAATTAAGAATTAAGATTAAGATTAAAATATAAATATGATACCAGATAAAACTAACGTGAAGTCTAATGTGGAAATTATAGCCTACCCTGTTATATAAGATTCAAATTCAAAAGTAAGTACAACCCAAAAAAAATTCAAATATCAGGTTTTAAATAGGATTTTAATAAATAATTAATAAATTAAAATATATGAATAAATTCATGAAATTAACGTCATTTACGGAAGGAAATATATCTTAAATAAGTAACTTAATCTCTCTTCCTAATTATCCGGTAACAATTGAATTATAATTGAAATCAATAATCAATATATCCTTCGACCTCTTACATGCCGCTGCCTTCTAACCTTCGAAGCAACGCTGGAGTCACATACACGCTGCAACCTATAGCATGTCGTCCACACTTGGATATCAGGATACATCATCTAAAAGTGGAGGAGAAGGGTTCCGGTAGTCATAAGAGGAAGAGAGCCACAGACCAAGAAAGAACCTAGCCGGATCTTCCATCAATTTCTATATCTCGACAATCGACCGATTCGAATCCGGTATGTGATCAATTTCTGTGATTGAATGGTTTGAAACTCACGTTTACATAATGGACATTCACAAAATTACACAACTGTGACCCACTGAACATATATGTGACCTCAATTTGAGCGATTTGCAGTGAATTTACGGTATACAATTGTGACTCAGTTTATACTCGTCGCTACATTTTGGGGATAATGCACTGAGTTTCAAAAAAAAAAAATACTTTACATGAGAATGTGACCTCATCCATGTGGTTGTGACCTCTTGGTTGGTGTGACCTATTTTAGATGATGACAGAGACGTGATAACACGTACATGAAACCCTATGAAATTGGGTCTGTTGATAGTAAGTTAAATAAACTGATGAATTCTTGTGAATATAACCTAACGGTGTTGTTGGGTAGTAAGTTGAAATAGTTGTTTTGTACATGAAATTTATGCCCTTAGTAATCTGAATAATGTTGATTGCTTGGTAATTATCTTAAGAATGTTCCATGACATATATCATATGCACATGATATGTATTTGTGTTTTATCATTGTTGTTTTATCAATTTTCCATACTTCAATGGCACAAACTATGCTGTGAGTATGACATTGCTTCTAAAGAATGTAACATGATATAGATTCATAAAGAATGCTCACTGACATATTTTATATGCACATGTGTATTACACTCGCGTTCTATAATGATGGTCTAACTCACGATACTTTTCATCAGGTGTGACCATATTCTATCCTCGAGGGAGAATGGTTTCGGAGGAAAATTACATCAAATGCTAGGAAGAATGCCCCGACAAATCTTAAATCCAAGCTTAAGAATAGGACACCACGCATTCAATGTAACAACAACTCTCCACAAGCATTGTCAGTTTGAAGAAGAGGACACCATGCGGTAGACAGAATGTAGAAAGCATTTTGATTGATGACTAGTGATTGTACATATAATCAGACATTGGATATTTGTATAATGCCAATGCTTTTAGTTAAATTCCAAACATATTTTTGTACTTGTGCTAACATAGTGCACTAAATATTAATTTTAAATATAAAGTGTCTTATGAGTTTATGATATATTTTGTTTATCATTGCATTTTCTGGAGGTTTTTTGATTTTAAATACTCGTTTTTAGTCTATTATTCCTGGATTAAAAATTCAATGTGAACATTCATTTTAGGTCACATTACATATAAATCAAGTCACATGTTATCGTTTCCTAAGTCACTTATTATCAACATTAAGTCACATTCAAACATATTTACTGCACATTGTAGGTGTTCACTACACATGTTTCAGAATGTGGTCACATATTTGAAATGAGTTCAAGTATTTTTATTATCATATGACATTCATTCATGTCATATCACATTACATATACATATCGGGGCACATGTTATGATTTCCAAGTTCACTTATTAGCAACATCAAGTCACATTCATACATATTCACTGCACATTGTAGATATCCATTACACATGTTTCAAAATGTGGTCACATATTTGCAATAAGGTCAAGTATTTTCATTACCTGCACATTGTAGATATCCATTACACATGTTTCAAAATGTGGTCACATATTTGCAATAAGGTCAAGTATTTTCATTACCTCATGACATTTGTATCAGGCCACATTCATGGAAGATTTTGACTTGTAACTCACTGATATAGTTTCTCATTAAGTAAGTGATATGTGTTAATTAATTATCAGGTCACATGTGTATTCATTTTCAGGTCACATCATATATTTTAATTAACTAGTAGTAAGCACGTGCGTTGTACGTCTTACATATATGATGAATGTGATGCATAATGTCTTCATAGATGTAATACCATCTTTTGAAAGTTGTTGAGGTAATAGATATCAATGTAGGGAGTAATCAGTCAAAAAAAGAAAATAAAAAACTATGTAAATTTGAATAGAGAAATAGTAAGTAGTGTGTTCGACAATTAATCTGAAAATAAATACCGACAACATGTTGGAGATTTTGTATAGCAATAAAGGATGTTATTTCTCTAATGAGTTTGCTAAAGTACATAAGGATTTATTTATTATTGAATATGATAAGGGGTATTGAATAGTAGAAAGTTATAAAACCATTCCAATTTTAATCATATTTTTCTTTTTATTATTTGATTAAGAATTGAAAATTTATAAGGAAAATTCAATAATGCAGATTTTTTAATAAATTTCACAAAATATTGTTGATCTTGCTATCAAATTCTATGTTTTGTATTGAGAAAAAAGAATGTAAGAAAAAAGTTTAAAATGACACACGCTTTGTGCGATATGGATGATCACAAAAATTGTGAAAAACTTCTTTACCACTCATTTTAATTATTTTCCCCTTTCAATAACTTCAAACACCCATCACCAAAACTTATAAATAAAATTATTACAGAATATTTAAATGTATTGTAGATTAATATTACTGACTAATAAAAGACAAATTATTAAGGATAATATTGACATAAAACATAACAATTTTAGAGCATTATTGACAAAAGAGAATAATGTAATAATTATCAAAAGAATAAAAATAATCTATAATTTGATTTTTATTTACTATAGGTCACATATAAATTAATATTGCATTAATTGAACTCCTTAATTCAATTATTAAAATAAATTGATAAAATTCAAAATTTTCTAAAATTACAGGTAAAAATAGATGAGAAACTGTGTGAAGATATATATATATTGTAAACTATGAAATTTGTGTGGACAATCAAAATTCTTAAATTAGATATAAGCCAAAAAAAAAAAAACAATTTATTTTAATACTAAATAAATGCGAGAGTATAATATTATGAGAAAATATACTAATGTAAAATTATATTATATTATAATATTATGAGAAAGTATACTAATGTAAAATTATATTATATTGTAACATTGTAAATTGTTAATAATAAAATATTTTAATAATAAATAAATAAAAGATTATAACGAATAAAATATTTAATGGTATGAATAAAAATTGATAATCAAAAGTTTCTCCTACATCCTTATTTTTTTATATATTGTAAAAAATAGAATATGAGAAGGAATGCACAAAATGAGTCCCTTCATTTTTTTTTAACTTAACTAACTAACTAATAATTAATGGGTAATATAGGAGGGTATAGTTGGTTTAAAGCAAAAAATGTGAGGGTAAACTTGTGATGTCAAAGATTCTCTCATATCCATACTTTTAAGGTAGTGTAGATTAGCAGGCCACATATGTATATTTTAATAGGTTACATACGTATTTATTTACAGCATATTATTAAACCACGACACATTGTGACCTTTTACTCACGGTTGATAACTTGATAGTTTACATTAAGTAAATAATTCTATACATTCAGGTCACATACATAGCATACAGTGTTCTTGCTCGCGTCTCAAATTCAATTTTACCTTGACGTTCTTTAGATTCTCTATAAGAAGGTAGAACTTGTAAAATTAATCAATTGTGACCTCATCACTAAGCAGCAATGAAACGCCATTAATGTTGCTTCTATATTTCTTTCTTGATTGAGTTTCATTTGTGTTTCCACCATTACGTATGGCAGATTCTATTTCATAATGGTATATTTTCAGAAATCTGTTTTATATGGAAAATGTTGTTGTAACCGAAGCCGTGATTCTTGGTCCTGGTTTTACGTTCTCTTACTATATTTATTATATATACCTGATAATTGAAGGAATAAAATTTGTTTAGAAATTATGAAATGTGTACATATAACTACATGATATATGTATTGTTCCCAAGTCTAATTAATCCTTTATCCATTCTTAACAAACGTCTTTTTTGCCATGTGTTGCCGACATTCGGAAATTTTTTATGGGCTTGCACCTTTTTTTTCTTTTTCCTAAATTCGTTGACTGGTGATGTTAAATTAAAATACTTTCCTTGTGAATTTACATTTTAAATTCAATATTGAATTAAAAATTGTCAATAAGGTAAAAGATATTTATGCGCAAGTGGTCGATAATAAATATGTTGGACCCACGATAGAGTGAAAAAAAATATCAGCATTAAAAATGGCAATTACTCAGGACCACACAAACTTCCCATCAAAACCTGTGGTTCGGAAAGCTTGTACACATGAGCGACTAAGAAATCGCCACGTCATCACCCAGAAAAATTATGGATATGTTCTGGAAACGGAAATGATAAACATCCCGGGGGTGCACCGCGGGGTCCACACGGTACACCCCGCTGGGGTGTGTAGCAAATCCCGCTTCTGGAAATATCTTGAGAAGCTGAGAAGGCTATAAATATCGCTGCAGCTTGTATAAATATTTTCCTTTCAGATACTCTTCCTTAATTTTGTACCAAAATCACCCTCAGAAGCTTACTTGTATAACCCGGAAAAATTATTAATTACAGAGATAAAGTGGGAAGCTCAGTTAAATTTGTTCAGAGGTATGTATGCGATTCTGTTTCCATTTTTATTTTTTTTAACTGTTCTTTCTGACCTGCTTTGATTTTATGATTTTTCTTTTTGAGATATGGAATATGATTTCCCGATCTGTTATTGTCCACTTTTATGGGCTTAATTCTGTGAATAGGTTTTTCTTTTTGGTGGAAAATGATTTATAAAAGTTACATGTTTGAGTATTCATAATTGATGATGTAGGATTATTATTATTTAATAGAAAAGAATGGTTTGATTATTTGCTTTCGTTTCTTGGCCACTAAGAAATTTGGTTTGCTTAGTAACTGGGGTTACTTTTGAAGTCTTGGCACGTGGCAGCTGGTTTTACCTAATTATATGAGAGCAATATTTATGTTTACGGATTATTAGCTGAATCTATGGTCAGTTGGAGCGCCTTTTTGTTGCATGAACTAAACAAAATTATTTTGGAACATTAAAGTATTTTGATTGATGGTGGGATTTTGAATTTCCATTGTAAATGTCATTTTAACTTCAATACGCGGGATTTTGCTTGCATTGCATTTGCATGTTCAGTTTTGAATTGATCATAGTAGTATTGATTGATATTCTGGAGCAAAATCATTTTATTTGTTTATCTTGTAGATGATTTCCTATTAAGTCTGTAATTGATTTGTAATTGTGGAAGGTGAGTGAACATCAGTTTTTTGTTTTACAGAGGGATATGGCACTCTTGGATCAATCTTTTAATCCTGTTTCTCAGCCCATTGACTTTAATAGAAAGAGGAAGTCAAGAAGTATAAAGGATAGATCGAAAAATGTAGCCGAGGCGCTTGCAAAGTGGAAAGATTTCAACAGCAATCTCAATTCTGTTAATATTGAAGGTAAGGCGGTGCGTAGAACTCCTGCCAAGGGATCAAAGAAAGGATGTATGAAAGGTAAAGGAGGTCCTGAAAATGGTTGTTGCAATTACAGAGGCGTTCGACAGAGGACATGGGGTAAGTGGGTTGCTGAAATTAGAGAGCCACACAGAGGTAATAGGCTCTGGTTGGGTACATTTAACAATGCGGTCGAAGCTGCTATTGCTTATGATGAGGCTGCAAGAGCGCTGTATGGCCCTTGTGCTCGGCTTAATTTCCCCACTTGCCATGTGCTGAACGGGTTGACGAAAGAGTGGTGTTCATTGCCAGCTACATCGACGTCTGAATCCATAACTTCTAGCGTCTCTGACGTTTGTCTGGCAAACCATATGGGTCCTAAGGCTGATGTTCCGAAGATGAAAGTCGAAGATGTCGAAGGTGAATCGTTGACGAACAACAATGAGCATTCCCTGCTGGGCGAGGCTGGTCATGCATTGAAGGCGGAGATGAAGGAGAAACCTGTGGATAGGTTCGATACAAAGGAAGTCCCTACACATATCAATGGAAGTTCCGAGGCTGAGCACAATCCATTAGAGGCATTCTCTTGGATTGAAATGTTTGATGTGGATGAGTTACTGACCACATTGGATTCAACTAGTTACCATGCTTCAGAGCCCAAGATTGGATTGGTGTCACATGGTGGTCAAACGGGGCAATCCAATAATGGTGCTGTGCGTGCTTCGGATCTGTCAAATAACTTTGATGTGAAGATGCTTGGTAGTTCAGTACCCCACATGGAGCAGACAACTTCTGTAGCTGATTATGATTTTGACTTCCTTAAACCAGGAAGACGAGAGGATTTCCATGTTACATTGGATGGTCTGTTACTTGATTTACAGCCAGATTGGGCCCCTGAAGATGTTTAGATCCATGCTGATGTTGGACTGTTGGAGTGGGAATTAGCGTGTGGATATGATGGTCTCTTAGAAACAGGAGCATATTTGGCATTAGAGCGGTTGATACTGTTGTATATGGACCGACCGACCGCTTTTTTTCTGATTGATAACCTCGAGGGGAATCCCGGCAAGTTTTTAAATTAAGGGATTTGGCTCTTGTTGCAACTTCTCAAGTAAAAGAGTTTTGTCTTCTTGTAAATATACCATATTTTGATGTTAGCTTTTGAATTAAAATCATGACATACTTTAAGAATAAAGATGCTTAATGATTCTTTTCATATAGGAGATGCTTAATGATTCTTTTCATAGTATATAAGCAAGTGCTGAGAATCCCAGCTATTCTTCTATTTGCTGTGCCTCTTCGATTTAGCTAAAAATCGATCAATTTCTAGATTTTGATGAAAATTCATGAATGTGTTGGTGAAGAGTTGATAAAAGTTGATAGGAAGATTGAAATATTAAATTTCATTAATTTTGCTTTGTTTTTGGGCCACTTTAGTCAGATTATTTGAATCTAGATTGTGGTAGTCATTACGGTGGCATACCAAAAATGGCCAAATGAAAATGGTCTTTTGTAAAAATAATCAAAAATTTTATCAATTCATTAAAATAGCCTTGGACATTAGGAACTAACAAAATTATTCTTAAATATCATATTTCAATTAAGTCTATTAGAATTTAGAAAAGTTACAAACCAGTCCTTAAAACTTTACAATTATATACTTTTAATTAATTTTATTTATATGATTTTATTCGATTTTTGTTCGTTCATAGTAGCACCCTCTCAATTGATATCAGAGTCATATGACAGATTAAAAAGATAAATATTATATGACAAAAAATAAAAATAAATATATAATAAATTCATCAAGATTTATGATTATACATACATTAATAATACCGGATAATTATAAAATAGAAATCTTTAGAACTCTAAAAGATTTAGACAAAGGTATAAGAAAAGACATTTATGTTCTAATAAATTTCAATATAATAAAAGAAGATTTTATCATAAACGAAATATTAGATTTAATCCACAAAGATATACTCGAAGAATTATACAAAGATTATAGAAATAGATTATCATAGAGGAGAACCCTTATTAATCAAATATCTAGATATGAAAACAAATGAAAAATTAGATTCAATAATGGAACAAAGAGGAAATCTATTAGATCAAATGAGAGAAGAGAGAAATATAAAAAGAAAATGATCTCTAAGATTAAAATCATTAGAAAGTAAAAGAAAATGCTTTAATACAATTCTAAAACAATTACCAATATACTTATGATCATAAATAACAAAGAAAAAATCAATATGAAAAAATATGATGTATCTGGAGAAATAAAATACTACATAAAAAGTTATAGAGCACAACAAAGAAAAACGATGTTAAGATCAATTGAAGAATTTTGTGAATATAATATAATGATATGTAAAGAAGTAAAATATGATACGGAATTAAGATTAGAAGTTAAGCATACCAGAGGAAGAATTTAATGACGGAATTTTCAGAAATAAAATTTGAAAAACAAATAATAGAAAATATTAATCTACCAATAGGATCTTACCAAATAAAAGGAGCTAATACAACTATGTTTCAACCATTAAGCTCATGGGAAAAATTCGATGAATTTCTTAATATGCAATTAAATTGGATAAGTGCCTTTTTATGGCAAACATATAAAAACATAAATTTACAAGATAAATTAGCTATTGAAGAATTACAAAAATTAAATATACAAGATATGAATATCAAAGAAAAATTATAAAATATTCAAAATAAACTAACAATACAATTTAAAGAATTAAAAGAAATGATATGAGAAGTTAAAAATATAGATGAAGAAATCTTAAAAGAATTCCAAAGAAAATCAGGAAAATTAATTAATTAAGATAAAATTTGAATAATTATAGAAAAAATAGACAAGTTAAATGAGAAAATAAGAAAAAATGAAAATGAAAGAATCATATCAATAGAAGAAAGAATTAAAAATAGATGATATGTATGAAAGACTATTTAAGGTACAAAAAACTCAAACTATTAAACCAAGAGCATAAAATGTCGATAAGTGAATATATTGAAGATCTAAGAATTCAAAAAAAAAATAATAAAAGTAAAGATAAGAAAATAGACAAAAAAACTCATAGAAAAAAGAAATACTTAGAATAAGAAAGAAACACTTTAAACAAGAAAAAATTATAATAGAAGTAGGAAGTATGGATGATGAATTTCGAAAAAACATATTACCAAATATACTAGAAGAGGAATTAGAATTACAAAAATTCATTGAAAAAACTTTAGGAAAATTAAAAGTTGAAGAAAAAATTGAAGAACAAAATAAAAATGAATGAAGAATTAGATTTGCTTATAGAAAATTTTGACTAATTAAGCTTAGAAAATTTTAATGAATACCAAGTTTTAATGAATACTGGAGGAGCACCTAGCCCAGCTCCAATAGGAACTTCCAAACAAGAAATACCAGATTTAGATGAAAGTTATACACCTTTATATAGTAAACCACACCGAAAATATTATGATAGAATTAGAGATAGACAACCACCTAAAGAGAATAAATATAAAGATAGATTTGAACCAAATAATAATTATGATAAACCATATTAATTATGGAGGAACAAAATTAGATCTGGATTGTAAAATAGATACCAAAAAAGCCTTATTAACTTGGGCAGATTCAATGATATTGTTCTTTTTATACAATAAAGATGATACATGGAAAAATACTGAAAGAATGATAATTTTGTTAGTAGCATCCTTTGAAGGACATGTTGGGAAGGAATAAGTAATGATACGAAAGCATTAATAATAAAAAATTTACAAACGGAACTAATAAAATTAGATAGAAAAGGTATAGAAAAGTTAGTAGATACATTGCAGATGAATTTTTAGGAGAAAATTGGATAAGTAATGCTGAAATTGAATCAATTAGAGAAAGAGATAATGCAAGAATGAGATTGATAAATTTAACAATATGTGAGATGTGTAAAATCAAAGAATACACTTGTGAATTTAAAGAATACTACTATGTCTAATTCTATAGTGATGAAAATCAAGAAGTATACAGAGACATGTATTACAATAAATTACATGTTCATGGGGAATATACTTTAACATAGAATTTGAAAAATTTATCAGAAATAACCCTGAAACACCTAGAACATTAGGATCAAGAATAAAATTCATATTTGAAAGATTAGCATATATATGTCAACAAAGACAATTATTAAAGAAATCAGGAAAATTAACTAGAATATGTTGTGAATATATGGAAAAACCTACCAGTGGGGATGTTACCCTGAAAGAAGAAAATATAATAATAAAAGAAAATATAAAAATAGAAAGTTTAAAAAATTTAGAAACTTTAAGAAAAGATATATAAAACCTAAAAGAAGATATTACAAAAGAAGATTTAATCCAAATAAAAAAACAGAAAAATAAAACCTATAAGAAAGACAAAAGCCAATGCAAATATTGGAATTGTGGAGAAATTGAGCATATAAGCCCTGATTGTAACAAAAAGAAAGTTAAAATATTACAAAAAAATATATCTAGAAATAGAAAGCGAACTAAGTGAAATATCTGATATTGAAGAATACTATAATCAAGAAGTCTATATAAGTGAAATATATTCAAAAAGCAATGAATCAGAATTAGAATAAAGAAATAGAAAAAATAGAAACAAATAAGAACATAAATAAATAAGAATATGAAGGAATGGAAGGTTATGGATTAAAAGTAACTTTTGATAATAATAAGTTCAAGAAAATACAAAAATTATCTTTATATTTGAAAATAGGAAAATGGGAAATATTAAACAGAATATGAAAAATTGAAAAAGTAGTAATAAATGAATATCATAAAATTGAAAGGGCAATAGATGTTAAAACTACTAATGGAACACACAAATTGAACTTTTTAACAAAAAATACGGTTACAGACCTATTAACAAATATCAATAGAAAACAAAGTGAAAAGATCCAATATGTTTATTTAGCAGGTATCCAAATAATGTTTAAATCCTTGTTTAGAGAATGATTAGATTCGTCTTTGACTGTAAGTTTATATTATGGAAGAATTATAAATTTAAAAGACAGTCATTTAGGAACAGTAGAAGGAAATCTAACATATAAGAAACTAATATTTACATGTTACCCAAAATATTGTATATCATTGAAAGACAGATATTTTAATGAAATTTTAGGACTACATTTCAAATTACATAAAGATGATATAATGGAATCAGAAGATAAAATTATGACTATAAAATACAGAGCATTATACACATTTACTAATTCTAATTATGGAAACATTTATTCTAAAAAACCATATATTGAAATTCATAAAGAATGCAAAGATTTTGGTAAAGCTGTGGAACCAGATAAACAAATAAGTTTAGTTCCAAGAAACTATGAATTTACTATAACAAAAAATAAATCAGAAATTATAAAATTAAGAGAAGAAGAATACCCTAATAATAATAATATAACATTTGAAGATGACAGATTAATTAGAGGATCAACAAGTTTACCCAATAGAAAACAATTAGGAGAAACTAGTAATACAAGAGAAATAAAACTTCATAGAAATACTGGAAATATGAAGATAGAAGGTGAATGTTTCAACCAAAAAGAACATATAAAAGGATCAAATATATTAATCGACACAAGAGCTAGTGAATGTCATATAACTTCAAACAGAAATAAAGGACTAATATCTCATAGAACTGATCCGTATAGATATATAAATTTTGATGGACAAATACATATGACTGAACTTGAAGTTAAAGTACCAATAAAAATAGGAGGAATAAATTTCTTAGTATCATGTCATGTAGATAACAATATGGTAAATCTCCATGTGTTATTAGGGATGAGCTTCCTAGATGGACTAGAAGATAGTATAAAACGTGAAGGATTATACATAACCCATAATGGTCAAACTATACTATGTAAGAAAGCTGAATAAATGAATAATCAAATAAGTTTTCCATTAACTGTTTATATACAAGTTACCATTGTTGAAACACATATAACAACCTATGCATTAATTGACACAGGAAGTGATATAACAATATTCAAAAGTTTCTTAATAAAATCATGGAATACTAATGAAAAGATAAAAATTACAGTAGTAATAGGAGAAAGTACTCATATAATTAATAGTGCTGATAAAATTGATATAATACTTGAGAGTAAACAAATAGTTGTAAATAAAATATATAATTATAACAAATTAAAATGTGATATATTACTAGGGAATGAATTTATACAACAATTTCAATATTATAAACAAAATAATTACATGATAATGTTACAAACATATTGTGGACATTTAGTAAAAATACCAAGAGAATTTAGACTTTACAGAGTTCAGCCAACACAGCGTGATGATTAATGGGAGAAAAAATCAATTACACAAAATGAAATAAAAAAATAAAATAAAAATGTATAAAAAAATCTTAAAAACAAACATACAAACAAGTATGGAAAAAATCATTGATCAATTAGAAAAAATTTGTGGAGAAAATTCGTTATCGTTTTGTAAACCACATCATCCAAAAGTTAAAATAGAATTGACAGTAGTGTTTAGAAAACCGGAAACCGGTTCGAACCGGAAAAGTCAGCGGGTCAAGGGTCAAAAGGTCCGACCGGATCTGATGTGATCCGGACCAGGCATCGAAGGGCGAAGTCGAGCCATCGACAATATGATAGTGATCTACGTGCAAAACGGAGCAAGTTCCGTGTTGGGGTCGAGCCGAGAAGGCGAAAGGATCAAGCCGAGGCAAATAATTAAGAAATTGTGCAGAAAGTGATTCACGGCCGTAAAGATATTCCTCACGGCCGTAAAAATGGAATTGAAATTGATCACGGCCGTAACATATTGATCACGGCCGTAACATCTGATTTAGAATTTGAGGCAGAATATTAGTTACGGCCGTAAACTAGATATTCACGGCCGTAATTCAAGATTTTCCGGATTTTTCGAATTTTTCAATTAATTTATTTCCTTTTATTATTTTAGGTTATTTTCCTATTTTAGAATTTTAGCATAATTAGAATTCTATTTTGAGTAATTAGATGCTAGGTTTTCTTGCTTATTTATACGTTTTTTCATCATTGTAAACATCAGACAAGTTTGAGTTGATTAATAAAATTTGTGAGAGGATTCTCCAAAATTGAGAGGTTGAGTTTATTCCTTTTTTCTTGAACTTATCAAAGATCCGATCTTTGTGGCGTTCTTCCAGCAAACTTATCAAATATTCGCAAGAGTATTTGTGGCGTTTCCAAATTCGATACTTATCAAGGAAATTGACAAGTCCTTGTGGCGTTCACCAATCTTGGTTCTTCAATCCGCATCGTCATAAATTGCGTCGTGATTGTCGGGTCAAGGCTTTACCGTCGTTCTATTGTCTTGTGTCGATCTGATTTAGATCTTTCCTAGGTTTTAATTATCGTTATTCCGCGTGTTCGACGAGATTCCCCGGCCGGGATCGCGTCAGGATCGAACCGGTTTCAATTAATAAACTAAAAATTAATATGTTCTAATAATAGAAAAGAACATAAAAATCATTTGATAAAATTTATAAATGAATGCAAAAAAGAAGGAATTGTTCTTTCAAAAAACAAAGCCATAATGGAAAAACAAGAAATTTATTTTCTTGGACTATCAATAGATAAAAGAGGAATAAAATTACAAACCCATTTATCTAAAAAGATAGAAAGTTTTTCAGATAAATTAAAATTAAAAGAACAAATACAAAAATTTTTAGGATGTTTAAAATTATGCAGAATGATTTATTGAAAATCTCTCAAAAAAGAGACATAAAATTCAGATAAACAAATAACAAAGGATGGAGTGATGAACACACAGAAATTGTTAAAGCACTAAATGAAGAATGTAAAAATTTACCCAAATTAAGATTACCAGATGAAAAAGATAATCTAATTGTCAATACTGATGCCTCTGATAAATATTGGGCAGCAATATTAAAAACAGATCTTAATGAAATTTGCATATATTCTAGTGAAACGTTTAACCAAGCAGAAATAAATTATACTACTCATAAGAAATAATTGTTAGCAATTATTAGATGAATAAAGAAGTTTTCATTGTTTTTATTATCCAAGAAATTCATTGTTGAAACCAATGATTCTCAAGTTGCAGGTTTGGTAAAAAATAAGTTACCACCAGAATCTCAATATAGAAGACTCCATAGATGGCAAGCCTATTTGACATTTTATAATTTTGATATAGTTCATATTAAAGACGTTTATCTTGCAGATTTTTTAAGCAGGAATATTGAATTTGCAGATGGATAATATCAAAAAATCCTTGATAGACGCCAAACAGCGAATAAACTTCCTCACAGAGGAGGCTGAAGATATAAAACTTGGAGTTGAGCAACTTGCAGAAACTCTCCAAGAAAGTTTCAAGCAATTGATGGAAATCTAAAAATTTCATTACAATTATATTAAATAATTAAGCCATAACATAATTGAGATTGAATCTCAATTTGAATCGTTAATTACCAAACAAGTTATATCAAAAATACAAACAAGTACATCTTCTGGAAGCAGTGGTGGACCAACGATAAAAATGGACGAACCAAGTCCCAAGAAAGTTTTCATAAATGAAGCTAGTCCTCGAAAAATAACAATCAATACCAAAGATGAACATACAAAAGTAGTAAGAATTATTGCTGAGGAGGAAGATGATTCCCCTTTTTTACCAAAAGAAAACGAATATAAAACTACTGTCGAAGTTATATATGAACTTCAAGAATGTGATTGTTATTATATTTCGTCTGGAGACCTGTATACCCACGATTGATCGTTACTCAGGGAGGAGGTCCCATCATGACAAAAATGGCTGATTATGGATTTTTGGATCTTATCTATCCAGGAAAAGATCTGAAAGAAATTGAAAAAATTGATGATTTACTAAAAGGAGAAATTTCAAAGTTTGCCCAAGGAAGACCCATATATTTAAAATTTTATTCGACCAGTCCTGAAATTGATGGAAGGATATATTATCCTGCTGAGTATATTATCACGATTGGGTATGTTGCTCAAAAATTTCAAATTGAAGTTGAAAAAAATACTAAGCCAGTACCAAACATTACAATATCATGGTTTAGATCCCGAAGGGTGTTGGGAATTAAGGTTCTCTACAACATTACCAAAAACTTGTATGAGAAAAAATTCAAATGCATCTGCCAGTATAATGGATGGACCCTCCTCACTAATGGTGGAAAATAAAAATCAACAATCTTGCAAGAATACATCAACAAGTTTGATACTCATCAAATCCATGGAAGTTTTACTACCTTACAAGAGGCATGCATTGTCAGAAATTGCTCTACATGCTAACAAAATTGATGGACAGCTGGTATCTACTCTATTAAAAGAGAGTGAAGCGTGGCAAAAAATAGACATCCCAATGTAAGGGCCATGTGAGAAAAGAAAAAATAGAGGACAGGTGTCTTTGTAATAATCAATAGAGGGACAGATGTGTCCTTATAATATTAATAAAAAGCTGTATGATTGTTAGGACAATGATGTAAGCAGTGATGTAATTGTGATCAATGTAATATTATAAATAGAGGCATCCGGGTTAGTTGAAAGACAGAACTCTCTTGATCACTCAGTTTGTGAGAAAGCCAAAAATCTTTTGTCTTTGAAAAAATTCTCATATCAATCTTGTACCAATCTTCATATTATCAATAAAATCCCAATCTACTTATCAAATTATGACGAGTTTCTAAATTCCTATCTTTTTAATCCTATTTCCCAAAGAAGATATATTATTAAGAAAACTCTCTATACTATGTCCTAAAATATTTTTCATCTAAAAGGTTATACAGTGAAGGCATTTAGGTTTAGTTAATAATCCGTGAAGACAATAGGCCATTGAAAGGTGTGGAGCAGAAACTTATAAGCCTGAAAGTCACTAACAAAAGGAGGAAAATACAAAGGTACTGAGAAGAGGAAAAGATGTTAGTATTCTTAATATATCTATCTTTGAGGAATTTGGAAGAAGAATAACTTTTAACATGACAGAATTCATAATTGTTAAATTTAATTATCAAAACAGTCCTTATAATGATGAATATCATAGCATAGTTGAACCTTTATCCATGCATAAACAGTTTACTAGACTCAATAATGAAATAAAAAAGTTATAACATGTCTATATGCCATGTTTGTTAACTATTTTTCCTAAATTAAAAGAATTATTAGGAATAGAAATTACAAAATCAATCATTTACTTTTGGCTTGATAGTGATAATACTAAAATAAATAACGAATTATATTTAGGATATGTGTTTAGTAGTGATAATGATTATGATAGTGATGGAAGAGATGACTCTTTCTTTACCAATTTTGAAAACCTTATTATCATGAATGAAAGCAATTATATCATGAAAAAATTCAGATCTAAGAGAGGTCCCTATAAAGTTAAAAAGAATATCAAAAGTAAAAAAAGGAATTGAAAATGAAAATGAAATTGATAAAATAGGATACCAAGAGTAACTCTACGCATCACAAGAGATATTAAAAAGCTTTAAAGAAAATTTGATAAAAAACTTTGTTAGAGGTACTGTAAGATCTATAATGATACAAGATATTCAAGATATAATTAATAAATTAGAAAAGAAAAAGAAAAAGATTTCAAAATATAATATACCATTTGAACCAAGTATGGATATCATGACTGACATAGATATTATCAATTCTCAAACACTGATAGAATTTGGAAAATTATTTGAAACTTTATAAATTATTTATCTTTGTATTTATAATGTCTGGATATACTATTGAAGGATTAAACAATCTATTAGATCGAATGATAAAAAAAATAGATAACATTATATTTCAATTAATAGATATGGATGAATCATCCGAACAATATTATATACTTTCAAAAAACCATGATCAATACATTATAGATTATGCTGTTATATTAGAGCTTAAAATAGATTTAGAAAATAAAATAATGACAAATAAAGTTCAAACATAATGCCAGGATATACAATAGAAAGATTAGATAACCTTTTAGAAAAATTGAAAGATAAAATGGAAGATATTAAATATCAAATGGAAAATGAAAATATATCTTCTGAAGAATATAATAAACTTTTAGAAAAATACGAACAATATATTGCATATTATTGTATGTTACTAGATCAAAGAATGGACTTATACCAGAAAATTTTGTATAATAATTTACCAACCCAATAAATTATGGATACTTCACAAGTATCAACTTCTAATAACTATGATCATAAACTATATTTAGAAAATAAAGAAATTTCATTTTTATTAGCTATTGTTGAAAAATCTAAAAATATAAATTCTATTGGACAATCTAAACAAAAAGACATACATGAAGACATTGACCATACTATCCTAAATAGAATAGAATTTAATTCTGTTGAAACAAAAAAAAAAAAATATAAACACAGTTCATAAAATTATAGAAGAATACGAAGATATAGAAGAGGAAGTCTCAGAAGGAATAACATTAGGATATATAACTAAAAAAGAACATCCTAAATCTTTTAAGAAATTATCACAATATAGAACATTTTAATAAGAATTTAAAAGATTAAAAAATATGAAGGGAAGTTTGCAAAAATACCCATATTTTTGTATAATAATTGAAATTTATTTCATTTTAAAAAAAAACTGAAATATATATATATATATATATATATATATATATATATTTGGAAAAATAATGTTTTCACAAGTATCACAACATGATACTTTGCAAGTATCTTATGATACTTTACAAGTTTCACAACAACATACTTAAAATATCATAAGATACTTGTAAAGTATCACAACATGACTTCAAATTTTTAGTATCAAAATATGAAACTTTATTAATTTTTTATGATACTTTGAGCGAAATTATAATATCATAACTTGAAATTTTACACTTTTAATTATGAAACTTTGTCTCAAATTAGAATCAAACGATTTTCACGCAATATTTCTTATTTTCAGCCAAGCAGAATCGGAGTAGGAGAGGTGCTACAGCAGTACAGCTGCATCTTTCAACATTATTCCCAACAACCGCAAGCAAAAATAAAATCAATAAAAATAACATGGAATTGAATCAGAGCACCGGTGGAATGTGAACGAAAATTTGATAGCAGCAATATTTTTTTAGCCATGGGCTGGTGGAATTGAATCAGAACGCCGGTGGAAATTGAACGGAATTCTGACAGTTGGGTATTTATGGTGGTTCTTTACTGGCTGTTTGTGGTTGGGTTCTTGGTTGTGGTGGCTGCTGGCGATGATTGGTGACTGGGTGATCTGGTGGTGGTTCGGTGGTGTCGTGGTGGTGATTTAGTGGTGTCGCGGTGCTGTGGTGGCGGTGGTTCTGTGGGGAGAAGATGGAAGAAGACGCGCGACAGAACTGGAAGCAGTCGGGAAGAAATGAACGTATATTTCAATTTTTGTTCTTAACACAGTAATTTATGCATTTCATCCTCAAAACACGATAGAGAGTGCAATTAACCCAAATATGAATATAATAAGAAGTATTGAATTAAATGAATCAAATTAAATTCAGGGATATATCTTGCAAAGTAAATAACTAACTTCATTAAGGGTGATATAGACAAATTACAAAAAGTGGTCATTCTAAAAAATTGTATATTTCATGTGGCTAAATCAACAAATCCCCCCATCATTACGTACCAGTGAACTCAGAATTTTTTTCTCAGATTATTTTTCTGTCTATTTTGGCACCCTGGCCTTGGTGTCGGATTATTTGAATCATCATTACATAGCTGGTGAACTTGATCTTGGAAAGGCACGAATTCGTGGTTCGTAGTGAAAGCCATGTTTCCGTTGATCGTGAACATGCTGAGTCGACTGATTTTCTCGACAAGAAGAGCGGTTCAATTCCTCGCATTCAGTTATCGTTGCCTTTGATATCATGTGTCGCCGTTGAACATCTTGTAATATTGTTTTGTAATTTCTTATTCTCTCAAGTAAAATAGAATCATCGATAATTTTGCAACTTTGTTTAAGAGTTGGTTTATGTACACCAATTTGATTTGATGAGATCCGTCATCATTATATAACATTTATATTAGAACTAGTCCAGCTAGTAACACATGCACGGGTAATGTCTATAATTATGAATGTAATACCATTATTGTACATGAAAAATAAAAATAATATTTTGTCAAATTATGATTTCTTAGTTGTATATAATTTTGAAGACGAATTTGTAAATTTTGCAAGCCCATTGAGTAGTATATTAAAAACTCAATTTTATTTAAAGTATGCATGGTTCTAAAATTGGGATGGAAGTTAACCCGTAAAAAGAAAATCGAAAAATAAATTTTTAAATATCGGTAACCATAGTGACTTTAAAAAAGTGAGCAGTCATTTTTGGATGTGCATTTCCTTATTTTGAGAGTCGTTATATTACTTTGACAATATAAATTTGTATTTTTTTTATAAGTTTTTCGAAATGGTATATTAAAAACTTTATTTTGTCTAGAGTGCATGTCTCAAAAGTGAGACGAAAGTTAACTCGTGCAAAAATTAAAAATACATTGTCAGGGAACCATTTTAAATTGCTATGACTTTTACGACGATTGACAATTTTGTGTGAGAACTTCACATTTATCTTATAATCTTTCTATTAAGACTTCATTTAAGCCCTCAAAGTTGACCAACAAATGACAAATGAAAAGTGGATTTAGAAAATGCAAGTTCGTAATTTTTTATGAGTTTTCAAAATAGTACATTAAAAACTTAATTTTGTATAACGTGCACATGTCTAAAATGAAATAAAAGTTGATTCATAATAAAAATAAGTGACAATTTCAAATGATTATAAATTTTGTTACGGTTGAGAGTTTTGTAATTCAAAAATAATATGGTCAAGTATTGTGTGGGAGCTTAACATTAACATCATGATCATGTTATTATAACTTCATTTGAGCACACAAAGTTGATCAAACGTAGAAAGACGAAATAAATGTAACAAATGGAAAAATAGGAAGCGGCCATTGTTTGTCAAATTATGATTCCTCATCCATTATATAATTTCGAAGACGATTTTAGATTTTTGTGAGCTCTTTAAGTAGTAATATTAGAAACTCAGTTTTATCTAAAGTATACATGATTTTGAAAATGGTAAGAAATTTAAACCGTAAAAGGAAAATCGAAAAACAGATTTTTAAGGACCGGAACCACAAATATTTAAAAAGTAAGTGATCATTTTTGGATGCGTGTTCGACTTATTTTGACAGTCGTTATATGTTTTGAAAAGAAAATTTTGTAATTTTTTATGAGCTTTTCGAATTAGTACATTAAAAACTTAGTTTTGTCTATAATGTATATATTGAAAATGAAATAAAAGTTGACTGCTGAAAAAATAAAAAATAAAAAAGATACATTGGTGAGGGACCATTTTAAACGGCTATAAATTTTGTTATGGTTAACGATTTTGTAATTTGAAAATAATGTGGTAAAATATTGTATGAAAACTTTACATTGATATGAAGATCTTGCTAGTACGATATCGTTTGAGCCAACAAAATTGATCGAACGAAAAAAAGCAAAGCAAAATAATAATAATAAATAAATAAACTAAAATGCTATTAAAAGACAAAATAGCTTTCCATAAATGAATAGTGATCAAAAGTGACGCTTATAATTAAGGAACCATTTTAAACGACTATAACTTTTGTTATGGTTGGCGATTTTGAAATTTGAAAATAATGTGAGAAAATATTGTATGAAAACTTTACATTGAAATGAAAATCTTGCTAGTACGATATCGTTTGACCCAACAAAGTTGATCAAATGAAAAAAGAGCAAAGTAACATAATAATAATAATAAATAAATAAATAAACTAAAATGCCACTGAAAGACAAAATAACTTGCTATAAATGAATAGTGATCAAAAGTGACGCTTATAATTAAGGGGTCATTTTAAACGGCTATAACTTTTGTTATGGTTAACGATTTTGAAATTTGAAAATAATGTGATAAAATATTGTATGAAAACTTTACATTGATACGAAGATCTTGCTAGTATGATATCGTTTGAGCCAACAAAGTTGATCAAAAGAAAAAAAAAAAAAGCAGAGCAAAATAATAATAATATTAAAATAAATAAACACAAAAAGTAAAATGCTACTAAAAGACAAAATAACTTACCATAAATGAATAGTGATTGTTGACGTTGCCCTGCACTTGGGGTGTTTACAATTACGGGGCGTCAACACGGTGTATTGTCCATCGCATAGTGTGAATTTCGTTCACACTTAGTTTAGTGGTACTAGGGAGACTTTGGAATTTTTAAGTTCCATAGATCCAATGTTCGAAACCCTCGAGGACGCGTTCAACTCGCGTGGAACAAAACCACACTACGCCTTGGACAATACACTGTGTTGACCCCCGTAAGCACTCCAATGACAGGACAACGTCAACAGTGATCAAAACTTATGTTTATAATTAAGGCTCCATTTGATAGCTGAAATAAATAGAATTTGATTTATAATATGTATTATTTGTATTTTCTAAGTAAGATGCGTGGTTAAAAATTGGAGGGAGATAATGTTTGTGGTTAAAAATTGGTATGAAAAATTGTGTCATTATAATTTGTATTATAAATCCTAGCCAAATAGAGCCTAATATAGATTGGGCATGAATAAAAAGAAAAAAAAATGTAAATAGTCAAATTCACTCTTCTTTTCTAATTATTAACTGTAGTAAACACGCTAAACGCCTTATGAATAGAATGGATGATATGCGTAATATTTCGAAGTATTAAATATCAATACTATTTTTAAAAGTAAATGAAATAATAGATATTGTTAAATGAAAATTTTAAATTGTTAAGAAGAATACATATATGCACCTCTTTGGTATAGATTAAAATTTTATTTTAGTCTAAGTCAAAAATCAAGAATCAATCTCAATCACATATTATATGAGATCCACAATTTTTTAATCACACATCTCATTAACTTTTATTAAAATTTACTAAAGATCTAATTTTAATCTACACGATACAAGGGCATAAATAAAACTTTTTTATGAAATTATATATTATTGATGTAAAAATATTTAATGAAACAGAAATTTAATGTTTTATTTACAATTACAATTTCTTCACCACAATATTTTTCGTCAACATCTCTTAATTGAGACTTTTATTATTTGTATTGAAATTCTGTGAAAAAGTATTACATAGGCATTATTTGTTATCGAGCCTTGTTAATGATTGTTGCAAAACATAGATGTATTAGAAATTATTCATTTTGAATTTGAATGAATGTTTTTTACTATCATTTACCGGAGTTAATGGCTTGTGTGACGGTATTGGAAATCTATAATATTAAATTAGCATAAAATTTGAAAAAATTATTGAGAAGACACTCAAATAATAAAATGATAAGAGAGGTAAATATCAAAATTTTTGATATTTTCGGGGTAAAATAAGTGATTGTGAAGTGATTTGAAAAATATATTATTTATAAACGAATTATCAATAACAAGATTACACATATTTTGGTACAAATTTTTTGTTTATAAATAAATGTTGTGATATTTTTAAAAGTAAAATATGTGATTGAAAAGTAATTTGAGAAAATATATTCTTCACGAGTTTACCAAAAAGATTATGGAAAATCATACATGAATGAATGATTTTTTATTTTAATTTTTTTTATTTTTTATAAAGTATATCTTCCATAATAAAGAACTAAATAAAAATGATTGGTTGGGCCACCTTTATCCGAACCGGGTTTGTCTGTCGTGGAACCCAAGTTACCGAACGTCATTTTCACTCTGCCCTGTCCTCTGCTCCCCCAAAACCCACTATCTTCTACTCAGCAATTTCACGATTCGAATTTGCAGCTAAAGTTTCAATCTCGTGAGTTTAATTTCCAAGAAGAATTTCTTCTGATTTCTGTCCGAGGAATGTATTATGTTGTTAATTTATTGATACCATATGAATTTTTTTTTTGTCCCATGCACGTTCTTTTTCTTTTTTTTTGGGAGATATTTGATTTCCCACCGTTCTCCGCTCTTGTGCTGTGAAAAAGGAGGAAATAGTTCGAAATTTGTGAATCGTTGCTCAAATTTCATTGTTGCGATCTATTTCCCCTCAAATGCCGCATAAATTTTCCTTCTCTTTCTCTTTTTATTATTTTCCCTGTTGGTCATGTGCTACTGCTACTTAATATGATTTTTTCCTTGCTTAATGTTTCCATTTCAATTCTATTGGATTATTGATTTCTGCCTGTTCTACGTTTGTATGCTTTGAAAAGGGGGAAGAAATTGCGAATTGAAAAAAAAAAAATTATTCACTTATTCCTTTCTTCACTCATTTAGTGTAAACTGTGTAATGCAGGGTTCCCCAATTTGGCACAGATATGAGTTTTGTAATCTGCAGACTGCAGTAATTTATTTTACTGATGACACTTTTTTAATGGTGATTAGTTTTTATTAAATGAGTTATTTCCTTAAATTTGATCACTTTCATGTAATAAAAAAAGAAAGAGGTTCATGCCAACGTTTTTCAATAAAAGTTGAAAGTACTTGATTCCCCAAAAGTTAATGTTTTTTATTTACATGATTTTAGTGCATTTTAAGGTTCTTGCCTGCAAATAAATTATTTTTACATATGCGTGTTAAATTTGGTTAGCTTTTTATTCTTCTGTAATTATCTTTAAGCGGGAACAGCGAGACATATCAAATGTGCCTGTGTGGAACAAAATAGAATATATAAATGATTCTTTCAGTTGCCATTTTTCGTTTGATGGTTACTAAAATAAATATTTAATGCCAAACACTTCTTCAGATGGCTAAATGATGCTGCTTTTGATTGGAAATTAGTGATAATATGTTCATTTCATTTGCAGTCAGTGTGACTTTCATAAGATCGAGTCTCATGGGAAGTTCAATGGAGTACAGTTCTGGAGATGATACCGACATTAGTGATTCTGAAACTGAGTATGAAGAGAAAGCATATGAAGAACTGAAGAATGTTAATCAGCAGTTTAAATTATCCGATGATGCTTACACTTGCCCCTTCTGTCCAAAGAAGAAGCAAGATTTCCTGTACAAGGAACTCTTGCAGCATGCAATTGGTGTTGGCAAGTGCAGTTCGCAGAACCGAACTAGGAAAGACAAGGCAAATCATCTTGCACTGGCAAAATACTTGGAAAATGATGTCGCCGTTGATGCTAGTATTTTACAGCAAGCTACTATGGTTGATCCACTTGCAGACCATGATCGTGATGAGATGTTTGTCTGGCCATGGATTGGAATTGTTGTCAACATTCCTACTGAATTTGAGGATGGTCGCTATGTGGGAGGAAGTGGTAGTAAACTGAGGGATCAGTTGACCAGGAGAGGATTTAATCCTGCCAGAGTGCGACCTCTCTGGAATTATAGAGGACATTCAGGAATTGCTCTTGTAGAGTTTCAAAATGATTGGCTTGGGTTCAACAATGCCATGGCCTTTGAGAAGGCTTATGAGGCTAATCACCATGGAAAGAAAAGTTGGCAGGGAAAAAATGACTCGAAATCTGATCTTTATGGGTGGGTTGCTCGGGCAGATGACTACAATTCTGATAACATTTTTGCTGAAAATCTACGTAAAATTGGAGACCTTAGAACCATTTCTGATATCATGGAAGATGAAACTAGGAAGACACAGCAGCTTGTAGGTAATTTAACAAATGTGATCGAAGCAAAGACGATACGCTTGCTAGAGATGGAGAATAAATTCAAGGAGACTGAAAACTCCCTTAGCCAGCTAATCACTGTGAAGGATAAGCTTCTTCAAGAGTATAACGATGGTGTGTCTTGTCTGCAATATGGCATTCAAGTACTCAAGTCCTACTTGTTTTTATACTGACATGCTCGTTTGTATTAATTAGATATAAAAAAGATACAGTCAGGTGCACGTGATCATCTCCAAAAGATAATTAATGACCATGAAAAGCTGAAGTTGCAACTGGAAACTCGGAAAAGAGAGCTTGAGCTCAGGGGTCATGAACTGGCAAAACGTGAGACTCATAATGAAAATGAGAGGAGAAAGCTTGCAGAGGAGCTCGAAGAGGTGCTTCATTTCTTTCTTATCTATGTATTAACCCGTGTTATGTCTTGTGATTTTGAAGGGGGCAAGGATCTACATCAGAGCTTTCCCTCTTTCATTTTCTCTTTCAAGCAAACACAGATCTTTGTTTTCTAAAAGAAAATCTAGAACCTTGTTTGTAGGGAATTTAGAATGTGCCATATTGAATGTAGATCACCTCGACAACCTCTTCAGGAAATACGAAGTGCATCTCTTGGAATGTATTCTTGTGGTAGATCTCTCAAAACTCTTTGAGAAAGTTTGTTATAGTGATGTCTTTCTGCTGTGTTTTGAGGCAGTCATACAAAGTGCTATCCTCGCTCCATACCACTCTTACCATTTCTTGCACTACTTATTGAAGCTTCCTTAACAGGTTCTGTAAAACTCTTCTGTTTGTTTCTTAAATATTACAGAAGATGCTGATAAGACCAATTTTCATATCCAGCCACCAACACTATTTCGTCTGAATATAGCCTTAAAATCAACTTAGGCTTCAATTCAGGCTAAAAAGGCCTTCATGAATAAGTTTTAGTTGCATAACCTCTGGTTGAATTTGTAAAAGAAGGGGGCAACCCTAAGAGAGATGAGACACTAATTCTTGAGCAATTCCCTTGAGTGGATACCCTAAAGAGGACCCGGCCTTTCAACTGTAGATCTGCATTAAAAAAAATTGTCAGAAAGCAGCTGGTTGAATGAAATTCGGGGATCTGTTCTTAAAACTTTTGCCATCATGATGACGTTAGTCATATAATTCATTCCCTCCATTTGCAACATTAGCAGTTTATATTTTTAATAAGTTTGTTACGAGGAATGCTCATAGTACATATCTTTTTCTCCTTGAATTTATTCTCCATTTCTAGCAAGTGCATTTTCTTTGCCTCAATCACCTTTGTTAAAATTAACTACAAGCTTCCATGTCTTCCAAAGTATGATCCTCGTCTTCCATGATGATACAAGTATGGTTCCTAGGTCTCCAATTTTACTTGGTTTTTCTTCAAAATTGGCATCAGAATTGTAATAGCCTTCTTGAACAATACACCCATAAGATCAGATTTCGAGTCTTCTTCTTTTTTTTTTTTTTCCCACCTAACTTGTTTTTCTATGGTGATTAGCCTCATAAACTCTCTCAAAGGACATGGCATTGTTGAATGGAGACCGATATTTGAAACTCTACAAGAGCAGTTCCTTAATGTCCCTGCTAATTCCAGAGAGGTCGCTCTCCAGTAGGATAATCCTCTCCTTTTCAACTGATCCCTCAGTTTAGTATCGCTCTCTCCCACATAGCCCCTATTTGACAATCGTTTTAATGAGAATTTGGTGTATTGAATAGTGATTTTTTTGGAAAATGTGTGGTCAAAAATTAGGGAAAGTTTTGAGTTTATGTACAGAATATTTTGGAATATTTTTTACACTTTTCAATCACTATTTTAAAAATTTCTCCAACATATGTTTCACCAAACAGGTTCTAAGTTAACAATCTCCAGGTCAAGAGCAACTACTGATGTTCTCCTTAGCTAGTGGCTCCTGCATTTTTTACTCTCCAGTAATGCTTTGACTAAACATATATTTATGGATAAATGTATTTATTGGACCCTCTAATGCGAAGGAAGTAGAGTTCACTATATTCTTATATTCACAATGCACAATATATATGTTACATCCACTCTTCTAATGAGTGATATGCCCATGTTGAATACATGGACTTTTTTGAAGAGTTTGGGTCTAAGATCTTCTAATTGAGATATGAATCTACACTAATTCCATATTTTGCAAAAGATGAAAAATAAAAATTAAAAAATTAGATAGTGTCATTGTTTAATTTATATCATAACTATTTCAAAAATATTGAATATACATTTTGAACCACTTTGATTACATTATACATCATTTAACCATAAAACATAAGAAAAAATTAGAAAAATATTAATAGTTTGTCAAATCCACGTGTTACAAACTTCGAGTTTTTAAAAACCAACATTCCGAAACATACCTCACCAGATGTAGACCAGGTACAAGTATCATAGGCATATATCCAAGGAAACAGAGCATCTGCACCTGCTATTCTTTCAGAAAGAGTCCTAAATTTATTCATGTTGATTATTTTCTTGGCCGTATATAGAAAATAGCCATTGAAGTTGGGTAGATCAATCTGATGAGATACTTTGATTTTATATGAATTTTGCACTTTTTTTTCTGCCTTTTCTTCTTAGCTAGTAAGTAGATAGATTATTCGGTTTCCATTGTACTTCCAGAATGCTGTCAAAAATTGCTCCCTTCAGGCTGCTACCGATGAGCAAACAAAGGCTGATGAGCAAGTATTGAAATTGGCTGAAGAACATAAGGTATTTAACGGTTCTCACCTTAATTAAGTAGAGGTTTGGTGTATATTTCATTATGCCAAGTTCAAACGTTATACAAGATATTGCATGACGTACTTCATTATTTCAGAAACAGAAGGAGAACCTCCACAAGAAAATCATTCAACTGGAGAAACAACTGGATGCTGAACAAGCAGTAAAGCTTGAAATTGAGCAATTGAGAGGCAAATTAAATGTTATGAAGCATGTGGAAGATGAATGTGATTTGGAAGTGCTGAAAAAGGTGGATTCGGTGCACAAGTCATTGAGGGAAAAGGAAGGAGAGCTTGAAGATTTAATGGCATTAAATCAAACTCTGATTGTTCAGGAGCGCAATAGCAATGACGAACTGCAGGATGCTCGTAAAGAATTGGTTAATGTAAGCTTTGTAATTCTTTTCCATTTTCAGTGGTTCCAGAAATCTGTGATCTCAGCCTGTTCCATGCCTATAATTTGATTCCATTCAGAGTATGTATAGCTAGCTTCTGAGAATCTGACAAGTTTATCTTATCGTTGAGTACAGCTCACTGGCTGAGCTTATTTTATAGTTTACAAATTTGATTAAAGTTTCTTCTTCCTTTTGTTGATCAGAGCCAGAGGGTCGAGGTTTCAGTGTTTATTAGTGTTTACAAAATTGAATTCGTGTAATATACACTGGCTTGATCATCTTGTTTATCATGGTGGAATGCAACTCATGCATATAAGATTTCCCACTACTTTTTTTTTTTTTTAAAGTTTTTGCTCTTACAAGCTTTATGCAGTGTCTTAATTAAGTTGCTTTCTAGGGCTTGAGAGAATTATCAACAAATGGTCAAATTGCTGTGAAGAGAATGGGAGAACTCAACAGCAGACCATTTCATGAAGCAATGAAGAGGAAATATAATGAGGCCGAGGCACATGAAAGGGCAACAGAATTGTGCTCACTGTGGGAGGAGTATCTTAGAGATTCTGAATGGCATCCTCTAAAAGTGGTTGAGATTAAAGGGAAACATCAGGTATGCAGTGCTACATACCTTTTGTTGTAGTAGACGCTTATTTTTGAGGTGGTTTAGCAGAAATCCATAATTAATGGTGATCAACATTGCACTCACATTTTAAACATATGCAGATCAAGCAACTTTTGTATTGCCGTGCTCTTCTGCTAACTAAAGAACTTGGGGGGGGAAACTACATTACCCTTTTGGAAGGGGTAACTTATATCTGCCCACGTGCTTTTGTCTTTTGTGTGTACTCAATCCTACGAAACGAACGAATTAAACAATAAAACTATCTTAGAGTATAAGCAGAAAATCAAAAAAGGGGGATATTAATATAAATAAATATAATTGAAAAAAACTTTATTCCAATAAATCTGGGTCCTTTATAGCTATATGGATAACCATTTTGTTTGGTTCATTGATACATCTACAAGAAGATTTAATGCAAGAAAATCTTTCGACTATTAATTTTGGCCTACCTTCATTCTTCCAACTTGTTTTAGTGAGACTGCGTCGTTTTAGTGAAAGAGAGCATTTTTAGATCTACGCTGATATGTACCAATCACCTAAGTCAGCCTTCTCTTAGTTTATCCTTGGTGACACTATATTGCTAGTTCTTATTTTATCCATTTTGGTATGGCCAAGGATCCATCTTGGCTTCCTCGGTTTCATGACATGGCACTTCATCCTTCGACAATCCAACACCCTGTATCATATTTTGTAGAACTTGAGTTTTTAAAATTATAGGTATATTGTTTACTTCTTGATCTCATCCAACTCTCCTTAGCCTATGCACTACATTTTTGTCTCTCTTTCCTTGTTAATACTCGGACCTAGCTATCGAAAGCAACCACTCTATAAGACAATTCTTTTTGCTCTGTAGTGACTTCAGTATTATCCTTTTTCCTACCATAACTAAAAGTACTCTTTAGGAACAACCAAATTTTATAAAAAACTAAATAGTAATAATGAGGTGTTTGGAGACAAGCAGGTGAATTTGATTTCTACTGTTAAAATGGTGTTTTCCTCTTTTCTAGTTGTCCAAGACTGTACTGCTGATGTGTCCAAAGGTAGCTTTACCAAACAACTCCCTTTCCTTCTTCCCAACCTTGTTTCTGTTTGCCTCCTTCAAAGGGATAGTATTCAACTGAATCTTAGTCTTTCTTCTCCCAACAACTTTCGAAAAGATTTTGTTCTTTGACCACACATTCTGAGGTTTCCAAAATAGGTAATGTGTTTATGAAGTCTTTCCTTGATAATTTATCATAACTTGGAATAAACTCCAGCAATGAGTAGATTCCATTTAATTAATAAACCATTTCAGAATCTTGGATTGTCAGTTTAGACCTTTACATATGGCCTATGGGTTCTACACTATAAACCATATATGCTAACAAGTTTTGCGCGATAGACAGTTGGGCAAGCTGGAGCTTCTTTTGACAAAGTGAAGTTATATGACGGAATAATATTGATTGTTAGGAGTTTTCATCCTGCAGTGCAGGTTTAATGCTAATTTCTGTGTACAGATGAATTTTCCAATGCTGAATGCTGAACTATGAACAACTAGTTTTATTAAGATGTTTGTACCAGTAGAGTTGTTGCTCAAATAGACTTTGCTAAAAATGGCATTCAAAGGTTGTTAGATCGTTCTAGGAGCGAGCTTGAATTCGTAATGGGAATGGAGCAGGGATAGACAGTTAATGGATTGGAAACAAGAACCCATATTTTGATTCTCCAAACTGCTGCATAGGGATTTCCTTTATCAATCCCTACTCTTGAAGTGAACTTTAGTTGCTCTCCTCAATGGTTTGGTAGTGTTTTTGGCTTGTGGTTTACTTACAAACACTTAAATCTATTGGCTCAGGAAGTTATCTATCAAGATGATGCAAAGCTGAAAGATCTGAAGAATAATTATGGCGATGAAGTGTACGATGCCGTGACCTCAGCTTTGATTGAGATAAACGAATATAATCCGAGTGGGAGGTACATTGTTTCAGAACTGTGGAACTACAACCAAGGTAGGAAAGCTAATCTGCAGGAAGGAGTTGTTCAAATAATGAAGCTATGGAGAACTTACAAACGAAAGAGAGGAATGGATTGAACCTTGGAAGCCCTATATAAGCTTGCATGCGTCATTCTATGGGTTTAGATAAGTAGAGTTGGTGGTAGGGCTGTTATTTGCAAAGGTTAATGGGCTCCTAATAGATCTGGGTGTATGATCCTTTGCGAGTTATTCTGAGTCTCCATGACGATTTTTGATCTACTTTAAATGAAGTGATCCTATCAGATATTATTATATGATGTTAGTAGTGGATTGTGCAATTTTGTTCTTGAAAATGGGAATTAAGCTTATTAACTAGTCTCATTTCTAATCACACATTCTATCAAACCAACAATTAATATTCGTTTATTCGTCATTTAATTCTATCTATTTATAGATTAAATTATTTATAAATTCTTCTCAAGAGGAGGCAATTAATCTAGAGAATTAATCAGTCATTATATAAAAAAAATAATAATAACAAATGTAATTAAAAAAAATTATGCTACATATTCATATTAAACTTTTTATAAGCTTTCGAAGTTCTTTTTAATTTTCAGAAAAATACTTTATCAATGATTCCCCCCTTCCAAAATCCTTGAGTAATTCAACTTGAAAGATATTTTAGAGCTTGTTCGACAACTATTTATTTCAACTTTTCATGAAAAATGAGATATGACACTTTCAGGTGAGAAGATCGTGTCACGAGAAATGTCACCCTTCATCAGGAAAAAAAAAGAAGGTGACATGTCTTTTACCCATCGTGGTAGAAATAAGCCTAAGTTTGGCAAATAAGAAAACAATTCTCCAAATCACATTTTTATCATATATATTTTTTCTCTTCACTTTTTAACCACATATTTTACCTCGAAAACATTAAAAAAAATAAAAATTAAACACAAAACTTGTAACAAACAAAGCATAATCATTACAATTTATAAATAATACAATTTTCAAATCACTTTTTAACCAAATACATTTTCTCTTTCCATTTTTGAACCGTACATTTTACCTCAAAAATGTAAATAAATCAAATTTATAATTGTTACATTATTATCGAACATGTGAACTCACATGATGATGACATTACAGCGAAAATGTCTAAACAGCCCCCATCAATTTCTTGTTCCCTGTGAACAAAAAGACGGATAATTATGTACAGAAAAAATAAAAATTTCATATTGCATTAAAGATGCTATAATAAGATATTCGGACAAACCGTACCTGTTGACCACAAAATTCGACTGGATCTTGGATCAACACGTTTTAGCTCCTCCCTCTTGAACACGTGGATCTCATGCGTATTGTGATAAACAATCAGTTTGCAAAGGGAGTCGAGGTGGCTCTCGTTTGCACTCCGATGCCAAAGTCAATGCTCATTTCAAGCAAATATAAATTGGGTGCGGGAAATATAAGTGCGTTAAAAAGAGAAAGGAGAGTGAGTAAAATATTCAGTTAAGAGAGTGAAAATGCTAACCCTTTACCAGGCGGGAGGAGTGCTCTATTTATAGGGAATTTATAATCTTGGATGGTGACACGTGGTAGATTTTACACGTGTATTTACCCTAGCGGTTGGAGAGGAAAATCTTGCTTTTTAACAGTAATCATTGTTACGTTTGGTAGGGGATGGGCGCCTGTCACTTTTGGTAAAGGCGGTGTCACATCTCTGACTTCACCCGTTGTCTCATCACTCATCTGTGGCGTCAACGTAAAGCACCTAGGCTAAACGTAAATCAATTCGGCCAAAGAAGGTCACGTGCTATTCTACCTCGACAGTTGGCCCAAGGTGATGCCCTAAACTTTAATCGTGGGCTAAGGTCCATTGGGCCCCTATTGTGCATTCGCTGGTGGTTCAACGTACTATGTTTTCGGGCATGATCTCAACACTAGTCCCTCAAATTCGATGTGGTCATTCATGGGCGAATCGAATTTGTCATAGCTTCGCAGCAATAATTTTGTTTCAAGTTTCATCAATTGGTATATTCAATATTTTGTAATTATTCCGCCATCCACTCGCTGGGAGTCACCATGTAGCGCGGCGATTTTAAGGTCAGGAATGACATTCCTTATGGAAAGTTCGGATTCAGAGTATAGCCGACCTCCTACTTCGGCTTTTCCCTCCTAAGCGAAGGTTGGGATCGCACTAGCACGTTTCTTAGGCGGCGTATTTAATAAAAAGGGGCTACTGATATTGGTTCCCAAGAAATATATAAAAGGTGATGGGAGTGACATTTTTTCCGCGCGTGGCACTAACTGTGGTAGCTGAACGGTTTCATCCCTTCTCTCGACAGCTGACGCTTTGATTAGCCCATTCCCCAAGAGGCGTGGGTTACCCGCATCAATCATGCGGCTCAAAGACCAAGGGTTCTAGATTATTAGGCTCCCTATAAATCCTCATTCGTCTCATTATCCTCATTCGTCTCATTATCTTCCCTTTACCATTTTCTCAGAATTTTTGCAGTAACACTCTCGCAAAAGGTTGTATTGCTTTTTCCTTTCTTGCAAATCTCGCATCTTCTCTTCAAGGGTTTTCTACCCTGCAAACCGTCCTTACCGTTCAACAGCTTTCATTGGCATGTTCCTCATTTCAAGTGTACAATCTCGAACGTTCATTCTTTGAAGGTAAATTTCTTTTCATTTGTATGTGCAAAACTTTTTTATTTCTAATCTTTGAGTGTGGGTTTGAAAATTTCGTTTTGCATTTTGTTTTCCTTTTGATGAGTCTGACCCATCTTTAAGAACAAAAAATGGAAAGAGTTGGGGGAATGAGTTCACAGGAACTATTGGCAATGGCGATTCCTGTCAGAGATTTCTGCCCATTGTCTTTATCGGTTTTTAGTTTTCGCTTCTTTAGGGAACAGATTAGGAGGAGGAATAGGAAATGCAGTGGTATAATTTATTTGGATGATTCTGACAGTGAAGAAGAAAAGAACCAGAACTACATGGCTCATCTATCATCTGAGGAGGAGGCTTCTTTACGGGAGCTTCGAAGCAAGCGGGACAGGGATTTGGAAAGAGGAGAGGCAGTGGGCTCTTCTTCCGGTCACCAGGTTCTCGGATTAATTATTAGGGCCCCATTTAGGGCACATAGGGAAGAGCTAGGGTTTTCTGGGGAGGAAATAGCCCAGGTTGAAGATTGGGTAGACCTGGTAAATAAAGTGTCTGGGTATCATGTAGACCCTGATCCAAACCCAGAATCTTGGGAAAGCAATGAGATTGCCACGAAAATTCGGGGGGTTGATTTGGCGGGAGCTTCGGAGAAATTCAGGATGCCAGAGGGGGTTCGATTAGTGCACCCTACGCCTTCTTGCCGACCCTGTAGTCCTCCCCCAGGTCAGGTGGCCGTATGTTATGATGCTCTATCCTGCGGGATGAGGCTGCCCCTACACCCCCTTTTCAGGGCACTGCTTAGGAGTTACAACTTATGCCCCTACTAGTTGGTCCCAAATTTCTGGACGCAGGCGGTGGGTACTTGGCTGGTGTGGTAGGAGGTCAACCCTGACTACCCCATCTCGCTGCACATCATCCACACCTTATATACCCTGAAAAAGTCCGTTAGAAGGGATAAGGATGTGAGGTCAAACGTCAAGGACTGGTACTAATTGTCTCCCAGGGGCTCATATCCTCCTGTTATTACTGGTCATCCCACTTCGATAAAGAACTGGAGGAACTAGTGGTTCTGGGTTGCGGGGGAGTGGCAGAGCTCACCTGTGGACCCTAGTCCAGAAATCATTGTTCCCCGAACTCTTTCCCCACCTAGTGAGTCTTGTATTTGCTTTCGTGTCCTTAAGTGTCGTGTGTCATTCACTTTTATTTTCTATTCATCTTTCTTTACCTGTTTTTCACATGTTATTGGTTTATGGCAGGGGACATTTTTGCTTGCTTCCTCTCCGACGCGGACTTAGCGACAGTGAGGCTCTTGTTTGCCTACAAGGGCACTTTTCAGGGGGTCATTCAACAAAATAAACTCTTTGTTAAGCACGGCCTTATGCGAGCTATGAGTAAGTTTGTTTCCTTACTGCTTTCATATCTTATGCCTCGTCCGTTCATAGCCTCATTCTCCTTCTTTTCTTGCTAGGTTCCAAGGACTTTCTGAAGATTTCCTTAAAGGGTCTTATAGCAAAAAAGATCCCTCCTGCCCTTCGCCACGGCAGCGAAATTGAAAGGAGGTAGAAAACAGTACTTGCTAATTTGCAAGTAGGGGTGGCAAAGGAGGCATCAGAGGCGTCCACTGCCCGACTTGAGGGTCCTCTTCCTGCATTACTGCCACCACCCAGTCTGCTGCCGGTGGGTCCCCAACAGCCTATCTTCGAAAAAAGGACTGAACCTAAGAAGGTTATTGTAACGGGGAAGGGAAAAAGTTCAGATAGGGGTGGCTCCAAGAGGGAGAGGGAGTTTAAGAATGTTTCTGTGCCATCTCCCTTATCCGAGGATATTTCTGAGCACGTATCCGAGGAGGAGCCCGCCCCTTTGAAGAGGCTCAGAAGGGGCAAGGAAACCACCTCCGCCCCCAGAGACTCAAGAGTTGGAGGATGAGCCTTCTGTGTCTATCCGAGACTTGGCTTACGAAGTAACACCCGCGGGATCAGAAGAGCTTAAACAGATTAAAGCTAGTGTATTCCCCAAGGATGTTACTTTCAGTCCTTCCTTGTTTGACTCCCCCAACTCTCCTCCTGCCAGGGCTGCCTTGGTCACTGAACAATTTTGGACATAGGGCTGGTCTGCCTTATCTTCCAGTGTCACTCCTTCCCGGAAGCTGCTTGCTGCCAAAGCTATGAATGCTAGGGCACTTGCCCTTATTGACGGGGTGGAGTCTTCAGTGGAGGAGGGGCAACGGGACAAGAAGGACGTTGAGACTGCACTCCATCACGCGGACAATATGCTGAGGGAGATCAAGGACCTCAAGGAGCATCTGTCCTTCGCTCGCAAGGCCTCCTCGGAAGATAGGGTGACAGCTAAACGTCTTCAAGAAGACAATGAAAAGTTAAAGCACGATCTTCATGCTTCCGAGGTAGATGTGGCGTCCCTCTGTAAGAAATTGGACGACTCCAACCGTGCGCAGTCCATCACATCTGAAGCCTTAGCAGATGCAAATTCCATGAAGGCCAAGCTAGCATCCGAGGTGGCAGAAATCACCTCTAAGCTACAAAGGGAGGTGGAAGCTAGGAAGAAGGCTGAGGAGGATTATGCTTCCCTGGAGAAATATATTGACTCCAGAATTGCTGAGGCCTTGGAGCGTACCATTGTAGCTAGGGTGAAGGAGTTTCTGGGGGCCGAAGTTTCGAAGGCAGTTCAGAACTTCAAGGATACTTTCGAAGAGACCCCTGAATATGAAGCTATGCAGAGGGTTTTTGAGAATATTGGGGCTAGGATGGCCTTGGGAGATGTAAAAGAGACTTTCCCAGATTTGGACATTTCCCATATCGAGGCCTTATATCCTGAGCCACAAGCTTTAGGGGAAGATCCTCCTACTGATGCTCCCTCTGACTCCTGCCAGATCATACCAGGCGGTGATTCTGCCAAAGACCCCCCCCCCCCCCCCGGTGAATGCGGCTAGTTCGTTTTTTGGTTTATTTCTTGAACTTCAAATTGTAAATGTAACGACATTTTGAATTGTAAATACTTTGGTTTATAAATGCAGTGGTTTATTTTAGCTCAATGTTTTAGTCATTTTGCGAGGTTCGACATTGCTGACCACAAGTTTTGGTTTGTATAACATTATTTGTTTAAGTGTGAATGCTTCCAAACACAAACGCCCCCTAAACGCGTTGTATGAAGATAAGTAATCGTTTCCAAACACAAACTCATTGTATGAAGATGTGTGAATAGTCCCTCAGATTAAGTAGCTTAAGGCATTCATGCTTGCTGGTTAAATCTGATTTTGACAAACATCTGAACATTTTTTATATATGCTCTGTAACACCTGCGTTTATTAGTTTGGATGAACTCTTATTGACAGTGTTAATACGTTCAACCCACACGCAGCGATCGCAGTACATGCTTTATAAGAGTCTCTTGTTTTAACAAAGTTCAAGCATAGTGGAGATGTACTATCCTATAAACAAAATAATGTAGGCATTTTTACTATCTGTTATGCTTACTGATAGCGCTTGGTGCAATCCTTAACGCAACTCACTTAATATTTTTATTAAATTATATGGAGACATTGTGACCACCGAAGAGGGATTTGATTTATTGAAAATAGTGACGAAGGTGATCCGTGTTCCAAGGATTATACAAAGGTACCCCGGATAGTTCTTCGATCATATACGTTTCGGGTACCACCTCGGTGGTGACTTTGTAAGGGCCTTCCCAGTTAGGACCTAAAGTCCCTACTCCTAGTTCTTGGGTGGAGGGAAGGACCTTTTTGAGGACTAAATCCCCAATGTTAAAGTGTCGACTCTTTACCCTTTTGTTGTAGTAGCGGGCCATTTTTTCATGGTACTTGATCATTACTTTTTGAGTGTCACTCAGTTTTTCTAGGAGGAAATCCAAGCTAGCCCTCCGTGCTTCTCCATTTCCCACTTCGTCATAATGGATTTGACGAAAAGAAGGCACCCCAATTTCAACTGGGCATACCGCCTCGGATCCATACGCTAAGGAGAAAGGCGTTTCACCAGTGGCAGTGTGCGAGGTGGTTCGAAGTGCCCATAATACTTGTGGGAGTTCATCTAGCCATTCACCCTTTTTGGATTCCAGCTTCCTCTTTAGGGTGTTTTTATGGTCTTATTCACAACTTCAACCTGTCCATTAGCTTGTGGATGATGCGGAGACGAAAATAATTTCTTAATTCCCAAATCATCGCACAATTCATCTATACTTCTGTTTTTGAACTGTTTTGCATTATCAGTAACCAACGAGTGCGGTATTCCGAATCTGCATATAACATTCTTCTAGATGAACTTGGTGGTGTTGGCCTCGGTAATCCTCATCAGGGGTTCCGTCTCGACCCACTTGGTGAAGTACTCAATTGTCACTATTGCAAAGCAATTGTTACCAACACTCCTAGGCATAGGACCAATAATATCAACCCCCACTTCGCAAAAGGCCAAGGTCTAGTTACCACAGTCAACTTATGATGCTGCTGATGTGGTATGGTTGCATGCCTTTGACATTTATCGCACTTGTGGACGAAGTCATGGGAATCCTTTCGCATAGTCGGCCAAAAATATCCCTATTTAAGGGCTTTCCGACCCAGCAACAACGCCCTGGCGTGGTTTCCGCATATGCCCTCATGGATTTCTTTCATCACATATCGTCTTTCCTCCGGCCCAACACATCTCAGCAAAGGAGAGGAGTAACTCCGTTTATAAAGTAGATCATCCAAGAGTACGAAATTTGCGGCATATCTTTGCAGTTTCTGAGCTACTTCCGGATCGTCTGGTACTATCTTATGTTTCAAGTATGCTAGTATGGGACTCATCCAGGATCCTTCTTTTTCGATTGCCAAAATCTTCATTCCTGGCTCAATAGAAGAAGTCATCAAATGCTCAATTGGGATCAGATTGTGGAGCTTGGAATCATTACTGCTTGCTAGTTTGGATAAAGCATCTGCATTAGAATTCTCATTTCCGGGAATATGATGTAACTCCATTTTTCCAAAGTTCGCGGCCAAATCTTTCACTTTTTTCAAGTAAGCAACCATGGTTGGCTCTTTAGCAGTGAATTGTCCGTTAAACTGGCTTACGACAAGTTGTGAGTCACTATTTTCCACCACAGACCCAATTTTTAAAGCTTTCGCAAGTCTTAGCCCAGCTAAGAGTGCCTCGTGTTCTGTAACGTTGTTTGAGGCTTTAAAGCCAAAGCGGATGGTACTATGTAGTTTGTATCCCTCCGGACTCATTAGTAGTATACCTGCCCCGGACATTCCATCAGTCGAGGACCCGTCATCGAACAACTTCCAATCACGGCTATCCTCCGCGTTATCAATCATCTCCACCTCCGGTGGATGGGCGAACTCCACTATGAAATCTGCTAATGCTACACCCTTTATAGCAGTCTGAGGTTCATAATGCATGTCGTACTGACTGATTTCTATTACCCACTTCATTAACCTCCCAAATACATCTGGTTTCTGTAACACCTGCTTCATAGGAAAGTTGGTGAGAACATGTATGGAGTGTGACTGAAAGTAGGGGCGCAGCTTGCGAGCTGCTGTGATCAACGAGAGAGCAAGTTTCTCCATATCTGGGTAACGTGTTTCTGCATCCAGCATGGCTTTGCTTACATAATACACTGGGAATTGATTCCCATCTTCCTCTCTGATCAACACTGAGCTAACAGCCTCTTTTGATACGGCTAAATATAGATAAAGTGGTTCGCCAGCTCTTGGTTTTGATAACAATGGGGCCTGCCCCAAGAATGCTTTCAGGTCGGAAAAAGCTTGCTCACATTCTGGCGTCCACTGGAATCGCTTCCCTCCCTTCAAGATCTTAAAAAATGTCAAGCATTTGTCAGTGGACTTAGAAACGAATCGATTTAAAGCCGCAATTCTTCCCGTCAAGCTTTGCACTTCTTTTGAGCTCCGAGGAGATCGCATGTTCAGCAAAGCTTTGATTTTGTCGGGATTGGCTTCAATCCCTCTTCTGTTTACCATGAATCCCATAAATTTTCCGGATGCTACTCCAAAATTGCATTTCGCTGGGTTGAGTTTCATTCAATATTTCCTCAAAACATCGAAGGCTTCTGACAAATGGCGGATATGTTCTGTGGTGACCATACTTTTGACCAGCATGTCATCAACATATACTTTCATGGTGTTTCCCAATTGTTCTGAAAACATACGATTTACCAACCTTTGATAGGTGGCTCCAGCATTCTTTAAGCCAAATGGCATAGCTTTGTAACAGTAGAGTCCCATATTCGTAATAAACGATGTGTGCTCCTCATCTGATTCGTGCATGGGGATTTGATTATATCCGGAGTATGCATCCATAAGGCTCAGCATCTCATGTCCCGCTGTGGAGTCAACTAACTGATCAATCCGAGGCATTGGAAAACTGTCTTTGGGGCATGCCTGGTTTAAATTCAAAAAATCAATACATACTCTCAGTTTCCCATTCTGTTTTGGTACCAAAACAGGGTTTGATACCCACTTCGGATACCGTGATTCTCTGATGAAGCCATTTTTCAATAGCTTTGTTACCTCTTCTTTCAAGGCCTCGTATTTATCAGAACTCATTGGTCTTCTCTTTTTCCTGTGCCCAGGACTTCTGGGATCAAGCTGGAATCTGTGACAGGCCACTTTAGGATCAATTCCAACCATGTCATCATGTTTCCATGCAAATACATCGAGGTTCTCAATTAAGAAGTTTTTTAGCCGATATTTATATTCAACCGTCGAATCTAATACAATCTGCAACTCCTTGATTGGGTCAAGTGGATCTACACCGAAGCATTCTAGCCTTTCAGCTGGGATAGAGCAATTGTCTCCAGCCATTCTCGGGTCTAGATCTGCCAGATCTTCTTCCGGCGTCATTGTAACATCCTCATTTTTTGAGGGCCCTCCACCCAGTCTTTCAGGGTCCGGAGCAGTCTCGGCCATTACCACATGGCTAATCATGTTCAAGCTCCGGTTTTGAAATTTTCGGATAGTGTTCGTGTAACAGGCCTGCGATTCAGTTTGTCTCCCCCTAACAGTTGCAACATTGTACTCCGTGGGGAATTTCATGCAAATATATTTCGTATGGGTTGCAGCCCCCAAGTCGATGAGACCTGGCCTTCCAATTGAGCCATGATAAGAGGAGATCTTGTCCACAACCAAGAATTTCATGGGGATTCTGGATAAAGTTGGTGTTTTCCCTACCTCAGTCATAAGGGTTATGGATCCTCTGGGAGTTATGTACCCCAATAGCATCGTCTTGGGTAAAGGTGATAGATTCTGTCCGAGGCATCCCAATAGGATGTGAATGGATGTGGTAATTCACGTTGGCGGGCTGCTTGGCCTCTCTGATATATCTCTTCTGGGAGTTATTTATGCTTCCACCTAGATGGGGGCCTCCCAATATTGTGTCGATTTCACGGATCATTTACAGGCATAGGTGGCTCTCTAGTATCTTTAGCATGTGTCGAGGAGTTATCCTGACCTTTGCTCCTGTCTCTTTGACGACTGTCAATCCTTTTTTTGGTTGGGTTCATCCATGGAGCTCGCCTGTCAGCTCGGTTGAACTTTTGACTACCTGGTTTTTGTGTTTTCCCCTTATCAGGAGAGAAATCACTTTCCCTTCTCCCGTGTGCCTTTTGGTCCGCTAACATGTGGATTTCTCTACAATCCTCCGCTGTGTGGCCATAATACCTGTGGTAGGCATAGTAAGCCCCAATGATGGGCTGTTTTCCACTTCGGCTACTTTCCATTCCTCCTTGAGCCGAGGGGGGATTCTGAGGGGGAGCGTTGGAGTGCAAGTTATGGATAGCTTCCATGATCTCTACTGCATAGCTGGACCCGGTTCCTGGAAATGGACGTGGCGCTCTACTTCGGTTACTGCCGAACCTGTCCTTATTACCTCCTTTCCTGAGGTTCGCTTCATTAGGATAGATTGTATCTCCCTTGAGGATGATTGTCTCTGGCCCTAGCCATTTCTTCTGAGACGATCTCTTCCTTCATTAGATCTACTAGGGCATTGTAATCCCTCGGATTTCTGCTTCGGACATCCCTCCAAAACATGCTCGTCATGTCTATCCCCCCTTTTAACGCGGAAAACATTTCCGCCTCTGTGATGTTCTAACAAATGTGCATCTCTTCAGTGAACCGGGCTAGGTAACTTTTCTGAGATTCCTCCCTTCCTTGCCTTAAGTCCTGAAGGCGTTGGAGTGGGAGCTGGCCAGGCCTGGAGGAAACAAAGCCATTTTTGAATGCTGTCTTCAAATCTCTCCAACTGTGGATGCTACCAGGAGGGAGTTTTTTGTACCATCGTATCGCACTTCCCTCAAGGGTTAAAGCAAAGGCTTTGCATTTCAGTATCGGAGTGGCTCCGGCTATTTCCATGCTAGCGCGGTAGTTTAACAGGTGATCGTCAGGGTCACCTCGGCCAGAATACTTTGCTATTTATGGCATTTCAAAGTCATGAGGCACTGGGCACCTACGGATACCCTCCGTGAAGGGGCTTATTTCCTCTTCGTCATCTAGCTTGTATGACGGTAATTCATTGTTCTCGTCATGATCTGAATATATCGGGTCATGGTGTTGTTCGTAGGGCGGTGGAGCGTACTCGTGCCTTTGTGGTGGCAAAACCCGTCTGTAATTTGGCCTTTCGAAGGTTGGAAAATCATTACGAGATTTTGTCCGAGCTGCTTCTGCTCTCCTTTCCTGCCTATTCCTAGGCTCATGTGTGGGGGCTAATTTTTCTGCCCCTGTGTTATGCCGATCTCCATGTATTTTGCTCCGCGACAAGGCTTCTTCATCGCGTCGCTCCCGACTATTTCTAGGCTCAACTGCATTGTGTCGACCTTAATCAGCTCGACCCCCTCGCTTGCCTCTGAATAACCCTCATATTCGGCTGAAGACACTGTTAGATTTCGAGGGCGAAGCCTCCCTGTGTTTAACTGGGTGTTGGTCTTGTTCTTCGGGTGCTTCATGCTCCAGGCCTTCTTCGTAGAGAGGCACGGATTCCACCTCGGCATATGCCTGCGGATCTTGATAATAATAGGAGGCAGTAGTGGCATCAGATGGCGAGTAATGTGGCTGTGAATACTGCGGGGGCATCATGGGTTCGTTCACAACATACCCTATAGCCATGTAGGCATTCATCGAAATAGTTTGTTCTATCTGTTGTTTCTGCATTTTCAGCATTTGGACTGCCATGCGAGTCATGTCTCGCAGCATGCGGCGATTTCGGTGCCGGCGCAGAGGGTTAGGTTGGGCCACCCCCTCGTTTGTGTTCTCATGAGGCCTCTGAGGAGCCTCCTCTTCGCTGAGCTGGTCATTTCTACTCCTACGAGGGTTAATATCATCGTCACTTTCATTCATGTTCAGAGCAATTTTTTGGTTTTATCTTTTCTTTCAAAGATATGTGAACTTTTATCTCAAAGCTCTAAGCCTTTTTCAAGGTTATTAAACTTGTAATTCAAAGTTTCACAGCTTTTCAAATTATTGTATTCTTGTCTATTTACAATTCTGCATAATTTAATCTATCTATTTACGTTTTACTATCAAGACGAATCTGCATCAGCGAGATTCATCTAGTATTGCGCTAAAATATATCTTAACCATTTATTATTGATTGGTTACTGACCAGAATTATCTGTGACAGTCTGTTCATAAAATTTAGACAACTTTAAATTTTCATATACATACACCAGAATTTATAATCATTCAGACATTAATATTAACTGATAATGAAAAATAGAAATCTTAAGAGTATTAAAAGATTTAGATGAAGATATAAAAAGAGATATTTATGATCTAATAAATCTCAATATAATAAAAGAATATTTTATAATAAATAAAATATTAGATTTAATAGAGAATGACATCACCGAAGAATTAATACAAAATGATATCACAGAAGAGTATGGATTATCATAGAACAGATCCTTAATTAGCTAGATATCTAGACATAGAAACAAATGAAAATTTATATTTAATAATAGAAAAAAGAAGAAATTTAATAGATTAAATAAGAGAAGAAAGAAATATAACACGACAAGAAAAACAAATATTAAAATTATTAGAGATAAAGAGAGAATATTATAATAGAATTTTAAATCAATTACCTAGAATACAAATGATTTTAGAAGATAAAGAGAAAACTAAAAAAGAAAAATATGATGAAACAAGAATATTGGAACACTATCTAAAATATTATAGAATATATCATAGAAAATTAATGCTTTAATCAATAGAAGAATTTTGTGAATATCAAATAATGAATTATAAAGAAGCAAAATATGAAACAGAACTTATTCTACAAATTGAACATATCAAAGGAAGAAATTAATGACAGAATTTTCAGAAATAAAATTTGAAAAACAAATAATAGAAAATATAAGACTTCCAGTTAGATCTTATCAAATAAAAGGAGCTAATACAACGATATTTCAACCATTAAGCTCATGGGGAGAATCTGATGGATTTCTTAATATGCAATTAAATTGGATAAGTGTCTTTTTATAGCAAACATATAAAAACACGAATTTACAAGATAAATTAGCTATTGAAGAATTACAATAGTTAAATCTATAGGATATGAATATCTAATAAAAATTACAAAATATTCAAAATATACTAACAATACAATTTAAAGAATTAAAAGATATGATAGGAGAAATTAAAAATATAGATGAAGAAATTTTAAAAGAATTCCAAAGAAAATCAGGAGAATTAATTAATCAAGATAAAATTTGAATAATTATAGAAAAAATAGATAAGTTAAATGAGAAAATAAGGAAAAATGATAATGAAAGAATCATATTAATAGAACTAGTAGGATTCTCGTGCGTTGCACGAATCGTATTGCATTTGTCAGTATTCGCGTGGAATTTGTAATTTATGATTTCCACATAGTTTGAATATGGAATTAGATTTGAATATTGAGTAGGATTGGAATGAAAAAGAACTAATATGCACCTGCCTTTCACAATGAGACTTATATGGATCACTGTCAATATCTACAATTTCAAAAGAAGTAGAAGACACATATTGCATCACACAGAGTAAAAAATGTAAACATGAATTTAATCCTCCTGTATAAATTGATTAACATTATATAACTATTGCCTTTCACAATGAGACTCGTATTGATGACTGTGAATAACTACCATTTTAACAGAAGTAGAAGACACGTATGCCACTATACAGAGAGTAAAAAATGCAAACATGAATTTAATCCTCCTATATAAAATGATTGATATTATATAGAAATAAAGCAACCCAACAGCATGCCATGACAAAAAAAATTCAGCAGAAAAAGAACCTTGAACAGAATTTTTTTGTATTAATGAGTAGGATTGGAATGAAAAAGAACTAATAATCACCTGCCTTTCACAATGAGACTCATATGGATGACTGTTAATATCCACCATTTCAACAGAAGTAGAAGGCACATATGTCACCACACAGAGAGTAAGAAATGGAAACATGAATTTAAATGATAAAATAGTCTGAAAGAATGAAATATACTTCAGAATGGTTAACTTCCCCAATTAAGCTGTGAAAAATGAAGGATTTAGCAACATATAAAGTAAAAATGGAAACATAAACTTAAATGATAAATTAATCTTAAACAATGAGAAATAGAAAAGAGAGAAGAATTTTAACACACTGGTAAACACATGGGAATTTATAAAATGAGAACATCACATAAACAGAGTATGAATTATGACGTTCACATCAAACTGGTGCACTATTTAATATATTTAAATACATCACCAGTGCTAATCAAAAGAGCAAAAATATATTGGTCATATCACAAAAGATTAGTGTTCAGAAATGATAAAGTTGTACCTAGAAAATTCTAGTCAAGTTTATCATTCACTTTTTTCTTCATAGGGGACATAGTAGCATCGAATGTGAACAATGTTCGTTTGGCTGGAGGTGGCGAAGAAGAATGGCCAACAGTACTGACTACATCAGCTGAGTTAGAGATAACAGTAGAGTCATCTATAATCGTCTCTACATGAGGTTGCTGGAACTTACTTGGAAAATACTTCTCAAGGGAAATTATTTCAAATTTATAAGATGACTAAGGAGTTGAAATAGGTGATTTTCCACGATCACTTGGACTTTGCGACATTGGGATCGCTTTCAGATAGAAGATGTATTGATCATCAATGTTCAGTCTTATGTTTCCATCACGGATTCTCTGTAAAAAAGGGGAAAAAATGGAAGTGATAAGTGGAAATCATTGATAGAGAAGTAAGAAATGATGGAATGAAAAAATGGGAAGATGATATATTGACCCCTTTAGAAATTCCCATCAGTTTAAAAGTCGAACACTGGAGGTAATCTTCTGCTGTTTCTCCCATGATTGACACTGGCAAAATTCCAGTTTCATCTTCTAGATGAATATCAGCTCTTGCTCTAAAAAAAAGGATAGAAATCACTATAAATGATAAATGTTTAGTAAGAAGAGGTGACTGTTATGAATTTTTTTAGTAATATATAGATAAGATGTTAGATGTATTAAAAAAAATAATAAGAAGAAGAACTTTATGTATGAGTACATAAAGTGCATATGTATCGATAAATGACAGAGAAAAACCTTGGTATTGTTGTCACACTTTCTGTGTTACAATAGCGACAGTCGTAGGTTTCCCCGGCTGTTGTGGCACAAGAGGATCTAAAGCAAAGGTTGCAGCTCATGTACCAAAATGGCGAGCTATTCATATTCATTGTTGAACAAGCTTTAACCCAAAATCGAGTCTGTTTAAACTGCATGTTAAGAATGGAAGAGAAGCATTATATAATAAAATCTTTAGTTCAACCTTTAAAATACATTTATGTAAATCTATTTTATTTAAGTTATGAATGTAAATTCAATATTATGATGTAAAGGGAATAGGTTAATTGATAGTACTCTGTTGTAAATATTTGAATTGAAGAAAATAAGTGGATATAATCTGTTAGTTAATTTGTAATTAATGCAGTGCTGTAGCAAGAAAAATCTTATTGTTTTTACATGAAGAATATTTTAGTGAAATTGAAGAAGGAAATCATTGAGAATAAGAAATTATTATAATAGTTGAAATAGAGTGAATAACAAATACAACTTAAAAATGATCCCATCATACAGATTTGTAAACAAAAGATTTTTCATTAATAGTTGACAATAAAAATATTCATTAATGTATGAAATAGAGTACATGAAGTATATATTTATGCAGTAATGCTGGAAAATTAATCAGACAAATGAAACTGCAGTTATAGACAGCCTTAATTAAACAAAAATAATCTGATTATTGAGACAGAATAAGTCAGAATAGAAGGTTAGAGTCAGGTTTTTTTAGTGCAGGGTAAAATAATAAGCTTATGAAGCTGTATTCATACCTTTCTAGCTAATTCATGCACATCTCTTACTGTTGTGAAGTGAGTCCCTTCCAAAGCTCTTATTTTTTTTGGTGTGGAGTATGGCTTTGATGAAGTAATCTCAGTAATTCTTTCTGAGTTGTCAATAATCCTGTAAGTTAGGCAATATAAAAAGATGAAAAAAACAGTATATGTATAATGTTTCAAGTAGCAGAAGGAAAAAAAAAAAAAAAGAGGAAGAGTTAATCTCTTTTTTTTTTTTTTTTTACCATCTTTGGTACTCTTTAACTTCACTGAACGGAAAATTTATGTAGAAAAAGGATTCTGTAGTTGTAGATAAAGAGAGACCTAGTATAAATGATTAAAAGATTTATAAGGCGGAGCAACAGGAATAGAAATAAATATCATAACAAATGTTGAGATTGTGCACTTATGGGTCTAAAAAAACTTACCATTGAATGAAGTGACCAGTAGTTGTGTTGCAATGATTACAGGTGTTGTAGGTATCAAATGAGCTATTTCTTGGCACTCATTGTCAGTAAAGGAGGACCACATTGTTAAATTAATTGTATTAAATATGTGATGTGAAAAGTGAGTACATTTTATTTAATTTACTCATTATAAAAGTGTTTTATATTTTTATTCTAAAAAGAAGTTTATATATACTTACTCTTTGTCCATCAAGACAAGATCCTGCACAACAGTTTGGTTCCCAGATTTTGTGTACAATGGCCTCTTTGGTTTGACATCAACCACAATTGCAATGTAATCTAAAGTAATAAATTATTAATTATTAATAAGAAGAATATATAAGTGTAGGAAAAAAGGCTGTAATAGACAGTGGACATTGAAAAGTATGTTTACAGGATGTAAAGAATAAGATTTATAGTTCTGCGGAATTGTTATTTAATTAACGAAAGTATATATATTAATATGTATATTTATTAATAAATGAAGATATGTGAAAAGAAAAGAGTTTACAAAACAAAATGGTATGACTGTTTATTATATAGATACTGATAATGCATGTTATTAAAATGATAGAAAAGTGTACCAATTTGTTTAGTTTTGTCATCCATGTAGGTCCTTAATTCTGGAAAAGGAGATAAATGAAGTTTGCTGAAGATGATATCATGATGTAGTTCATCGACAGCTTCAACTTTTGTTGTTCCAGATAAAGTCCACTGAAGCTCTCCATCAAACTTCCTATATTTTTCGGGTGCTAATCTCACAAGTGCATTTGAAATGAGATATGTGTTCCCAAGTATGAGAATGTTTTCAAATGCCGGAATTTGATGATCCCATATCATTGCTTTCACAATGTTACCCTAAAAAATAAGTGAGTGAGACATTAATTTTATTTATAAAAAATAATATTGTATGCAAATAAAAAGAAAGGTTAGTATAAATAGAAGTACTGTGAAAGCTTTTATAAAAGTTTACAGGAAGAATTAAAAATCTGGAAAGAATATATGTGCTTACTGAAAAAAAAATTAATCAAATTAAAGAATGAAGTAAAAATTGAATAATCTTATCATGGTAACTTAAAAAAAATAAAAAAATAAAATCGAGAAGAATAATTTGAAATATCTGAGGACTGTAAAAGTTTTTATAAAATCTTACTTAAATAAAGAATTTAAAATTTTGAAGAAATATATCTATTTAGAAAAAAATATATGAAGAAAATTAAAGAACGAAGTAAAGTTAGATTAATTTTGTGATGATAACTTGAAAAGAAAAAATAAAATAAAAGATGAAGAAGAATAAATTGAAATATTTGAGCAACAGAATATACCATTAGATCCATTAAAAGTAGAGTTTGATACTTTTTTGGGCTGTACGGTACTGTCTTTGGATGAGATTTCTCAGCCACAATAATTTTTGCTGTCCATTTTTTATGAGCATGGGTAATTTCAGGTATAGGCAGCTATTTTCCAGACATTGTTAAATTTTTTCACCTGTATAAAGAAAGATCTCATGGTTAGACGATGTTTTTGTAGTATATTTATTATATGTGAGATAAGATGTAAGAGTACAAAAAAACCTTACCAATGTGAATCTTGAAGGAATAGAACACAATGTGAGAAAAGGAGATGTGTGTTGTCGTCTACTTTCTTTTTCTTCTTCAGCAGTTAAGTTCAATTGGTTTTGTGGTGAAGTAGTTGATTCTTTGTAGTATACATAGATAATGGTGTATATATATGTGTGTAATAAAATAATATATAAATGAAAGAAGATAAACATAGGAGAGTAAAAGTTGACGTTTGTCTGATGTGGTAGGTATGAACTACGGAAAAAAGAAATTTTTAGTACACTGTTACTGTTAAACTGTGCAAGAAAAAAAAAAAGGAAGAGTTTGTATATATTTTTCTTTATCTTTATTTAGAAATACAGTTTTAAAAAGGTACAGAAGAGTGTGTATATAATGTCAGAAATCTCGAAGTTGAAAGTTGTGTTAGGAGTAAAATACTGTTGTATAGACTATGTATGTCCTATCTTCAATCAGTCAATGCAAAAAGTATTTTTAGGCCATTTCTTTTTCTGAATATAGAAGTACAGAATGGGGAATGGTTGTAGAATAATGTATGAAATGAGAATGAACAGTATCTATATATTTCAAATCATCTGTACTACAAAGAGGACAAAAAAATGAATGGTAAGATCTGGAAGATATTTCTTACTGCAGCACGTTTTTGAAAAATGAAATTAGGGCCACGTGAAATGTTATAATTGTCGGAAGGAAGTATGTATAGTGAACAATGACAATACCTTTAAAGAACAAAAAAAAAAGAAACATAAATTCATTTGTTCATTGATAATAATTTCGTAAAAAAAAATCTATATTAAGTTTAATGTATGTATGGAAAAGAATAATATTACACGAAAAATAAACTAATGAAAATAATAATATTTAGAAAGAGTACATACATGTGTTTAAGTAGCAATTGAGTAAATATACATGGGAGAAAAGATAATAGCTACAGTATTATAAAGAGGAATAGATATATAATAAAAGAAAATTTTAATTGGGAACAAAAGATGTGTAATTAAATTAGTAATAATAATGTTTAAAATATGATTTTTATTTGGGAAAAAGAATTTTATAAAAAAAGATGTTTTTAATATATATATATATATATATATATATATATATATATATATATATATATATATATATATATATATATATAGAATAAGAAACTAAATATTTGATAGAAGGGTATATTTGTGAGAAAGAAGTGGATTTTCTAATATTATTTTACTATACATTATATAGTTTTTGTACACAAATGTAACTATAATAAATGAATATTCAAGTGAAGTGAAAAAAACATGTATAATAAAATCAGTAACAACAATAATTAGAATGATTTTATTTCTGAAAAATGTCTTTTAAAAGAAAAAAGAACAAATAGGAATTTTATTAGAATTGGTTATAATTGTAAAAAAAAAAAAAATCATGGTTAAAATATTTGTATATACACTTATACATGAAAAAAAATCCAGTCATACTAACGTACAATTATAGAAATATAAACTAATAAGTAATAAGGTTATATAATAAAATATAATATATTATATTAATAAACATTTAAAGTCAATAAGAAATAAGTAAAAATGTTAGACGAAAAAGGATTAATAATAAGAATAAGTAGAAACGATAAAATAAAGATATATTTTTTGAAGAATTGTTATTTATATAAAATAACAGAAAGGTAAATTTTAAAGTGAGATGCATACCTTCGATAATAAAAGTTCCTAAATGACTTTAAAATGTATTTGGATTGGAAGGTCACATACTGAATAGTTGACTGTGATTATGTTAATGTATTAAATTTGAAGAGTGAATCAGCAATGGTACCTGCAATTTAAATATAACATAAAAACATAGTTAAAAATAAAATTTCAATAAAAGAAGTTATTTTTGAGGAAAAAGTGGTTACCAATTATATAAGATGTTATTGTGAGGCATGATAAAAGCTTCTTTGTAAAGGAAGCTATGTTTTTAGCTTCAACTTCATCCACAGCCTTCAAGAAATACTTGAATGGTTTTCTAAAGATCAATTGCAAAAATATTTCTTGTTAGGTAATGCTAGCAAAACTTGAAAGTTTTTTAAAGTAGTAATCTACTGTCAATTTATCTCACTATAATAAAAATAAAATAAAGAATGACATAAAAAATATCATTCAAATGCAAAGGAAAAGATAAATTTCATCATTCAGTGGCCATTAATACTATGTTGATTGACATAATGATTGTCCATCCCTTGAACAAAATATAAAGAATAGAAATGAATCATAAATAATGTAAATCGAACTTGAAGTGAATCTAAAATCTATACACCCAAAACCAACTACTTTACTTATCAAGTTACCATAATCATGATTGTGTTACCTTTAAATGTTCTTATTCTATCATTTTTTCTCAATTACCAGACAGATGAACAATGCAGAAATGTAAACATGTGGACTTGATTTTTCAATGATTATTAGATTAACTTACTTATGGACACACTATTTGTAGAACAAAGAAAATTCATCAATAGTTTGATGGAAGTAAAACAAAACTAATCTCTTGAACTTTTAATATATTCTATAATAAACAAACATCAAGTAGTTATGGAGTAAATGGGTGAAAGAAAAGTAAAATAAATAAGGAAATAAATCTACACGAGAAAATTACCCTTAAGAACAATAGTTTTTACATCATTTAGTACCGTGGCCTCTGCAAACTTCTCCATCAACTCTTCAATTACTGTAAAATAATAATCAATTAAATATGCACTACATATTTCTACAACCGAAAAAATTAAATAAACCCATTAAATTTCAAAACTAAGAATTGAAATAAACAAAGATATTAATGATTGAAACAAAAGAAAACCTATTGCTTTACCAATTTTCAATACCTCACAACAAAAAATGCGAAAAGATCCCTGAACAAATCTTTTAGCCAGTATCCACAAATCAAATTTTGGCAAAATAAATTGAATCCGTAATTTTCATCACTGAATTCATTGTTCAACTGTATAGAAGCAATTAATTCCAAGAGCAATAATAAATTTCTAACAAGAAAATAACAATTAATATGGAATGAAAACAATAGATTTCGTAATGCAAGGTGTCGGTTTATTTCAAAACATAAACAGTAAACACTAAGGAGATTGATAAAATACTAATATTAAGTTTTACGGTCTTCAGCTATCAGTGTTAGGCAATTCATAAGCAGCAGCTGGTATATTTGAATAATTACCAGTAACCACAAAGACGAGACATGAATAAACTTCTTAATTTTTGGACAATTTAATTAATGTATAATACTTGATATAGGTAGAATATAACATGATAAATGCATATGTGTAAGAGAGAGTTATAGAAGTTTGGTTATTTGTAAAGAAAGAGATAAATTAAATAAAATCATCACAAGCTAAAGTAAGAGTATTCGAATAGGATTCAAGGTTCCAATAAGAACTCTTAATTTGCTTTTAAATGTCAGGAGAAGTGCAAAGATAAATTAAGAGAAACAAAACTAATAGATTAAAAAGGTAGATAGATGCCAACAAAAGTATCATCATAACTACCGTAAACACAGAATTAGTTTCTCAAATGAAGTTTAAATTGTGCAAATCTCTTTAAGTAAAAATGACAATTTACAAGGGACATGTAAACTATGGTTTAGATATCTTGAGAAATGGAGAATATAAGTAAATCAAGGAATCAGAATGAAAGATACTAAAACCTATTGTGGTTCAGTATAATTAAGAGATTTATATTCACAATAGTCCAATTAGGCATTTATGAACAAATGAATAATATTCTGATTTCAGTTACACACTCTAGATGTCAAGCCTGTGATACAAAAAATGGAAGAATAGAGTGGAAGACGTAACCTGAGTCTTCTATGATGAACTTGAGAACATAAACTTGATCCCAATGTTCTACTATAAATTCAATTTGTAGATCATAAATACGAATGAATTTGCTGCAGTAGAAATTTATTTCAAAAATCAGAAAGCATCACACCAAGAAAACACAATAGAAACTTCTACCCCCCCAAAACCTATTGCACCCCACCCTGTTAACAGTGTTCTAATTGCAAGTGGAGGAAAGAAATCTTTATCAACTAATAATCATTGACAATGGAGATAAATTGAAAGTAGATTCTTATTTTTTAACCTGTTAATGATGTATTGAAACTCACTTCACCAACTTGGGTGTTAGAGGCACGAAACAAGTTCACTCTTCATGATGAACTATTCTCTGGCACCAAATTCGCATATGCCACCTTCTATAGCTCTTCTGGAAAACTTATTGCCTACTAACAATACAATTTAGAATAAATAATAAATATCAAAAACGATATAAATGATATAGACAATATTCTTCAATACCTTATAAGTATTTGATCTTGTGTATCAGTTGGAAGAAAATTTGTTGTTATCAAAAACGGTTAATCTGTAGAAAGGACACTATATTATAAAAAGTCATCAATGTGTAGAAAGAACACAGTGACATATATTTTATTTCAAAGGAACAATATAAATTAATTTTTTTTTTACCTTTTTTTATGCTTCTACCACATAAATGTAAAGACATCCAATAATGGAAAGAAATAGAAAATTGTTGTACTACTTTCTATGCTATAAAATATCATTTTTCATCAAAGTTAAAGACGACACTATTAGGTTAAGTAGGCTTTGAATGTACTAAATCAAGTATTTCTTTGTAAACAACATTTTTTGTACAATATTGATGAAGTGAACGAGATGTTGAATTTTGTGGTTTCAATAGTACTCGAATATCAGAACTTGATCTAATTCTAGATAATGCAACATAGAGTTGACCACGTGAAAAGACTGGTTCAGGTAAATATAATCCAATGAAATCTAATATTTGACCTTGAGCTTTGTTAATTGTCATAGCAAAACATGGACGAATAGGGAATTGAGTTCTTTTAAAAGGAACTGAACCTTTTTCATTTTCTAAAGGTATAAAGTGAATTCTAGGTAAAAAAAACATGTTTTCCACGATATTCTCCAGTTGCTATTTCAGCGTTGATAACATTACACTCAAATTGCCTACAAATTAATCTTGTACCGTTACATAATCCTTCAGAAGGGTTGATATTTCGAAGTAAAATAAATGGACAATTTTTTTTAAGAATAAGTTCATGAGGAGGTATACCATTAGGTGTTAATGTATTTAAAAAATCTTCGTGAATACTTTCTTCTATTTTATCAATCACTTCATCAAAGCTATAGTATACAAATTTCTCTCCATGAATTCTATCTAATAATAAGTTATTTATAAGATCAACGTTCTCATTTTTTGGAGTTAGAATAACTTTGTTAATCATTGTTAAACTATACATGTCATAAGATTCAATAATTGGGAAGACCAAATCAATAAGATTATTTAATGATTTCATTTCTTCTTCAAACTGAATAGTAATATTTTTTGGGAGTTCAATCATACCACAAGCGTGAGTTTCAACATTGTCATTACCAATAGAAAGTAGATAGTCAGAAAAAGAAGTGTCAAGATGTGCACGCATATTGCGAGTTAGTGATATTCGTGTAAATAATGGCCATAAATAAGAGAAGACAAGACTTGCTTTAATAATATCTGATTTAGATCCATTCTGAACAACAGGTAAAATTTGCCTAAAATCACCACAAAAAACTACTACTTTTTGACCAAATGGCACGTCAACTTCTGTTAGATCTCTTAATAATTTATCTAATGCCTCAATAGCTGAACGATGAACCATAGGAGCTTCATCCCATATGATTAATTTAGCCATTTTTAATAGTGTTGCTAATGCTGATTGTTTACTAATAGAACATGTGATGTTAGGAGACAAATCAAGCGGTATTTTAAACATAGAATGAGTTGTTCGACCTCCAGGTAATAAAGATGCAGCAACACCTGATGAAGCTGTAGAAATAGCAACCATTTTTTTTCGCTCTAACTAACCTTAAAAGTGTTTTGTATATATAGGTTTTACCTGTACCACCCGGTCTATCAATGAAAAATACACCAATGTCATTATTTAGAATTTTGTTGAAGATTTGATCAAATGCATATTTTTGTTCTTTATTTAAGTTTTCAATCATTGACGATAGAGTTACACTATTGTCATATTCTTTTGTTTCATCAAAAATCATGGTTGTTAATTTGTCATATTCATTAGTAGAAACACAATATGGAACTAAATTATAATTGTTTATATTTTTACCTAAAAGTTCAAGTATGTTATTTATATTTTCTAATGTTGCATGTTCAGCTGTAGATTTGGAGAATCCTTTCAAAATATAATCTTCCATCATAGATTCTTTGTAAGCTAACCATAATGATTTTGGATCATTAGGTGTACAGAACAATAATATTGTTGAGAATAAATGACGCAATGAACATGGCATTTGATGCAGTATTGCTTCAGCCATACATAAATTGGAGTTATTATCTTCGTTGAATAACCCATACAAAGCTGCTGCTTCACGAAACGTTTTAACTTGAACATTATTTACTTTTTTTAAATTTTCAAAAGATGTTGCACCTTTAATGTGATTCAATAAAATACGTAAATAATATCTTTCACCTTCATTTGGATTAGCAGAAACAATTCTTCCTATAACATTTTTTTGTTTTCTTGGATTCCAGAATCGACCTTGTGTGTTCCAAACAAAATGAAGAGGAAAATCTCTGTACAACAAAGATCTAGATTTTGCATTTGTAATTCATCTGGAAATATTCTGTAAGCATTGTGCGTTTAAAAAAATCCTTCTTCACTATGTTAGTTAAATTAACATTATCATTAAAGGTAATATTTTGGTGATCTTCTAAATGTAATTGAAGAGAAATAATAGACGGAGAATTTTCACTTAAAATGAAACCATAAATTATCCAAATTGCTTTGGGTGCTGATATCCATCGAGCACTTTGGAATCTATTGATCTCATCTATTTCAAATTCTTCTTCGTTATTTATTGAAAAATTTATTCGATCATGTCCCTTATAGACATATTTGTATAAATATTTCACAGCTTTTACTGTTGAGCAAATTTCAACGTTAATATGACAATCAAATTTATCCAATAGATATGGATTATATGGCACAACCCATTTATTATCTAAGTAATGACCTCTGACTTTCACTTTTTGACCATTTTCAGGACGCCGATATAATAGGTAAGAATTGTTGCCTAAAGTAGTAGATGAAGTGAAATCCCTAGGATATTTATTTTTACATGCTTGGTTATATTCCATGCATACATTTGTTGGATTTAGATGTCCACATGGTCCGTGCATCATATGTTTTATAACTCTTGAACGCAAATAAGGATTGCTAGATTCGGCTGGAATTTCACACGAAACTATTTTATCAATTAGATCTGTTGTAACTTTGAAACCATGTTTTAGGATAAGTAAAAAGTGAGCATGAGGTAATCCACGTTTTTGAAACTCAATCACATAAATATAAGCTGCAACTGGACCGAAAATATTTTTGTTAAATAAATCATCTTTTAGTTCCTCTAACTTAGCTTTGAAAATACGGGATACTAAATCTGGATGATTCTGTGTTTGATCATTGTATAATAATTCATTCTTTATTTCAAACCAATTTGGATTACAAGTTATTGTGAGAAAAATGTCAGGTTTACCAAATCGTTGAACTAAAGCCATTGCATCCATATATTTTTTCGTATTATCTCTAGGTCCCCCAACAAATGTTGCTGGTAAAATGATTCTTTTACCAACATTGTATCCTCGAGTTTCACCTAAAGAAACACTATCAACAATACCTTGATAAAGATCGGCTCTTATTTGACGTTGATTTTTTCTAAAAAAGTCCAATATAGACGTTTCAATTTTAACATACATATCTACTATATACTGTTGAAGTAATCTACCAGTATGGAGAAGAACAATGTTACCTGGATCTCTAATCTGCAATTTGTAACAATAGTATTCTCTCAAAGAGACTTGAGTCCGATTAGGATGTTTAGCTAGAACTGTAATTACAAGAATAATAATATAAGCACATTTATAAATAAATGAATAATTCACAACGAAGATAAACTTATAAATAAATTAATGGAAGTATCTATAGTTTGAGTTTGTACACTTTTTTAGAAAAAAATATAAATTACCTGCTTCCTCTTTGTCAAAAATTTCTTCAGGGGTTTCAATGTAATCAAAGTTAACATTAAGCGTTGATTGTTGAGTGATAGATGATTGAGTTTTAAAATGTTTTTGTATTCCTTGATGCCAACCAGGTTCACCATATGGAAAAAGTAAAGGATATTGGAGTGGATCATAACAACCATAGTAATAATGAACACGATGTGAAGTGCCATTATGACTAAAAACACGAATGTCACGTGTACTTATAATTAATGAGGAATCATCATCAACCCAAATCGCAACAACTTGAGAAGCAGAAGGTTTATTCAAGAATCTTTGATCAAGAGAAGGGTCAGATTTTAAGATAATATTTAATGATTCAGTTGAATTTACGGTGCTCAAAGAACGGAAAAATTGAGAATATGGATTCACATGTAAAATCTCAACTATACTTTTGATTGTAGATTCAATGAGTTTTTCTGATTGACGAAGTCTATTCTATAATTCATGTTCAGTATCATAAAAATATAACTGTAAATATGATGGTTCATTGTTTGAAGGTAATAGGTCATTAACATAATGATGTACTTGACCTTGAATTCTAAATGTATAAATTCCCTTGTTATTTTTGCATAAGTATTTGTCATACTTAACACCAAGTGATGTGAAAGCAAAATGGTTGTTATATGTTCTTGAAACATTTCGAAACTCGAATGAATTGTTAGAATTCGATAGATAAAGTTCACGCAACTCTGTAGGCATATAATTTAAACACAATTTTACCTGACCATTAGAGCAACACAGTCCTTTAGCTTCTTTATGAAATTTTTTGGCTTAACAATGACGACAAAACGTTGGATTAGGCAAAATATATGGTTCAAAAGCAATATTAGAGTTTTCTATAATGTGATTTTCTTGGTTGTTCATAATATGGGAAGTAAAAATATCATGACTATATATATTTGCTCTAAATGTTTCATTTTGATTAACAAACAATGCACCATTAATTCCTGTAATATATAATCACATTATTTATGTAAACTAAAACGAAGAATACATCATTAAAAGAAAGGGGAAAAAAAGGAACATTTATAAATATAAATAAAAGAAAAAAATAAGTTATATAAAAAAGGGCACAAATAAGAAGAGAACATCTGAACCTTTATTTTTACGTTGCATCCTAGTTTCTTCATTGCTAACGTTGCACACATTTGATGATGTTTGCTCTAAAGACACAAGAGGAGTCAATTATCAAAAAAAAAAATACATATATAAAAAAATGTTGAATGTCAAATATTATAATACAATTGATGAGTGAATAAATTTGAAGAAAAAAATAAGAGACAAATTCTCTAAACTCTATAAAAAATGAAAACAAATTATAAAGTAAATAAAAGACAAGAGAATTTAAACCTTTGTTCCTATGTTGCATCTTAATTTCTTCGTCGCTAACATTAAATGTATTTAACGACGCATGCTCTACAAATAGCAAAATAGGTGGTTATGAAATCAAGAAATAAGAAGAACAATTATATTCTAAATATCACAAACAAAATAATTTCACATTTTACTTGAAAGTCTTACCATAGTTGGTAACAATACGACGAGAACGCCTATGAAAGTTGTCACTACACCCTTCGTTTCTTATTTTCTTTTGAGCATAAAGTTCTCTCCTCCGTTGATTGCGTGCTTTCCTCTTTTCAATAGCTAGGATATCATCAATTGTATAACTTTCATTATAATGTCATTAGCTATTAGGAAAAAAGAAGTTAACTAAAAAAAGATACAGCTATTACTCAGTAAAATAAATGTTCAACAACCATTACAAAGAAATAAATTTATAAAATTGATAATAAATTAACTGAAAAATATCTAATAATCTAATCTTCATTTATATCAAAGGTTGAAAATACTTAAACAAAAGAGAAAAGAAAAGGACAAAAATAATTGATGGCCCTAAACTTAATTATCACATATGAATCAATGCCAAATATATACCTGGAAAGTTGAAGTATAGAAATACTAAAATCACACTTCAATACAACAAACATTAAATATACTAAAATAACCTTTAAAAAGGGGGAAAAACCAAAAAACTTTACAAACTACTGAACTGCAAGAAAATTGCAAATACATCTACATACATAAAAAAAAAAGATTAATTTGAAAATACCATAAACAGAGAAAGACAAATATATTTGCAGGTGAAATAAAAGATAAACTAAAAAGAAAAAATCCACTGGCTATAATAATTCAATCTTCATTTACATCAAAGGTCGAAAATACCTAAACAAAAGAGAAAAGAAAAGGACAAAAATAATTGATGGCCCTAAACTTAATCACATATGAATCAATGCCAAATAGATACATGGAAAGTTGAAGTATAGAAATACTAAAATCACATTACAATACAACAAACATTAAATATACTAAAATAACCTTTAAAAAAAGGGAAAAAACCAAAAAACTTTACAAAGTACTCAACTGCAAGAAAACTGCAAATACATCTACATACATAAAAAAAAAAAATTAATTTCAAAATACCATAAACAGAGAAAGACAAATATATTTGCAGGTGAAATAAAAGATAAACTAAAAAGAAAAAATCCACTGATGATAATAAATGTGATAGATCTGACTTTATTATACCATGTAGCAGATGTTGATAGTATTAAATGCACAGACATTCTACCAAAAAATGAAAAAAAAAATTGTAAGGAGTAAGTTTAGTTTTTAGCGAACAACAAAATACAAATAAATATTATAAATTATAAATAAAAAAGAACAAGAACAATTAGCAGGAATCATAATAAAATTAATGTCAACAAATTTCGTAATTGGAAAGAAAAAATCCACATTATTTAAGTACAACAGAACAATCTTTTGTTATGACCTCATGACTATATTTAGCTAAGTTTTATTAGAGACCAAAGACTCTCTGAAAAATGAACAAACACTTATTACTTTTATAAAGCAATTTCTTCAACTAATAAAATAAACCAACAAAAAAAGGAAAGTTAACCTTGCAAAAAATGAACATGTGCAAAAAAAAACAGCTACTTAAAAGTAGAAAGTAATTTTAACGATAGCAAATGTGCTTGTTCACTAACAATTCTTTTGTTATTATTGTTATATATTTTACCCGATGCAGACCTGAATATGCAGAGGCAACAATCTAACAAGAAAGAGAAAAATGTAACTCTATATCTCCAAAAAAGAACATTCAGCACTAAACAGATATACATACATACAGGAATACTTTTAAATAAAATACAAAAACAGAAAATTCACAATATACTATACAAAATTTTAACAGGTGTATGAACCTGTGGATGCATAAACAATTGCACAGACGATAATGAGAATATATAGTGACAATAAAATGTGTAAAATTCTAGTTCAATGAAACTACCTTTGAAGAAACCCCTTTTCAAGTTCAAATCGCAGCAAATATAACTTGTATTGTAAAGACCTGCAACTGAAAGAAAAAAAAAAAGGTCAAAAATTCTGCGCACACTAACACATAGAGGAAAGGTAAACATAACATTTCTCTTAAAGAACAAAGCCTAATAGCCCCAACAAAAAAAAAAAAAAAACACACCGAACGAAAACATTTGAAAAAAGTCGTTCGACTTCGACCTCCTACCGAAAACCCAAAAAAAAAAAAACACTGATCTCTGAGTAATACATGTTACAAACACGACCCAGAACAAACAGATTGTTAAGGAAAAGAAGAAAACCTACACCGAAGCAAAAAAATCGAAAAAAGTCGTTCGATTTCTACTCTATATATATATATATATATATATATATATATATATATATATATATATATATATATATATATATATATATATATATCCCAAAAGCCAAGAAAAAACTGTCGATCCCTGAAGAACAGACGCTATAAACACAAACGAAACAAGAAAATGGTAAAGAAGGGAAGAGATTTCGACCGACGAACGACAACAGACAGAAGAAGAAACCCTATTTTGGAGACACCGCATGAAGAATGGAGAGCTAGATCTGTTGAACCTCTTTTGTTCTCCTCCCTTTTCTCTATCACGAAAAATGCGTTTTTTTTTAAAAATCATATATATATATATATATATATATATATATATATATATATATATATATATATATATATATATATATATATTTATTTATATAGTATCCAAGACACGAGGGAAAAACGGGTTTCACCTATACAACAATAAAACAAGGAAAAAGTGCTAAAGAGTTTCATCATTTCTACCCTAAAAGTGCTATTTTTGGGCCTTATGAATAGTGAATTTGAAGTGAGCTTTATATATAGTAGGGAAAAAGAATGAGAAAAATTAGAAATAAAAATAGATGATATGTATGACAGACTATTTAAGGTACAAAAAACTTAGACTATTAAATCAATAGTATAAAATGTCAATAAGTGAATATATTGAAGATCTAAAAATATTAATAAAATCATTAATAAGTGATGTTCAAGAAATAAAAAATGATATAAATATACTAAAACTAGAAATTAGAGAATTCAAAGAAAATAATAAAAACCCCATAAGAAAATAGACAAAAAACTCATAGAAAAAGAAATACTTAAAATAAGAAATAAACACTTTGAGCAAGAAAAATTATAATAGAAGAAGAAAGTATGGATGATGAATTTAGAAAAAAACATATTACCAAAAATACTAGAAGAAAAATTAGAATTATAAAAAAACAATAAAAAAACCTTTAGGGAAACTAAAAACTGAAGAAAAAACAAAAGAAGAACAAGATAAAAATAAATGAAAAATTAAATTTGCTTATTAAAAAATTTGACCAATTAATCCTAGAAAATTTTAATAAATACCAAGTTTTAATGAATATTGGGGGAGCACCTAGCCCAGCTCCAATAGGAACTTCCAAACAAGAATTATTATTAGATTCAAACGAAAGTTATGCACCTTTATAAAGTAAACCACACCGATAATATCATGATAGAATCAGAGATAGACAACCTGATGTGATCAAGAACCCCGATAATACGAATCATAGCAGGCTTGACGGGGAAATTCAAATATTCAAGTCAAACAAAGAAAAAGGACCAGATTCATCCTTATGGCCGTAATGCCCACCTTGTCACGGCCGTAATCCAGTCTCGGGTTAAAATGCAGAATTTCAAGTTTTTACACTTACAGCCGTAAATAATGAAGTCACGGTCGTAACTCTTCATCAGCGAGCAGCTTATGACCGTAATTGGAGCTTTCACTATCGTAACCAAGGAGCGGATTAGATTTCGCAGGATCTTGTTTATTTTATTTCCTTTTTCCAATTTTAGTTATTTTAGCTATTTTAGTTTAATTAGGATTCTATTTTGAGTCAATTAGCGACTAGGGTTTTTATTAGGTCCTTTTTTCATTATTTATACGCTCTTTCATTCAATGTAACATTCAGACTTTGATTAATGAAAAATATATTGAGTGTTTTCTCAACATTGTTCTGGAATTGAACAAACTTCGAACTTATCAAATATTGTGGGATATTTGTGGCGTTCAACAAATCGAACTTATCAAAGGCGTGGGCATCCTTTGTGACATTCAAACCATTACGGTTCTTGTTTCCGCATCGTAACGGGTCTTGGGTTTAATATACCCATGGTTCTTACGTCGTGAGGCTCAGGTTGTAGTGTTCTCGTCCGTTCCAACCTGAATTCGGAACTTTCCCGGCGTTTATTCCGCGTGTTCGTCGTAACCCCCTCCCGGGATCACATCATCTGGTATCAGAGTTGTACTCTGAATTCAGGTTTTTTTTTATTCTACCCAGTTTAATTCTTATGTTTATCATCGAGTCTGCCATAAGAATTATCCATATCTTGTTGTTGAGTCTTGTTTTCAATTTTTCTTGTTCTTCGCTCCAGTCATAATTTTTCCAGTTTTGATCCATATAAAAATTCAACAAAATTCAAAAGTGTTTATTTTATTCAATTCTTATCCAAATCCTGTGACGTTTGTTTTGTTGCGTTCATGTCGAATTTTCGGATTTATATAAAAAAAATTATGTTTTTATTTTCCAAAAACTCGTCCATTGTTCAAAAAAAAAAAGTCATTCCAAAATTCAAGAACAACTTTCTTGAGTTTCTTTAAAATTCTTGATATTCATTTCCTTCCAAGTCAATAAAAGTCGTTCTTGCTATTTGATGTCTAAGTCCTCTTCATTCTTGAATTTTTTTTAACGTCACATAAGGAATGGATTGTGATCCGGGCTCTTTATTCCAAACACGATGTTATATGGATCATAAGAGCTACAGTTTGGCGATTGATGGAAAGTGCTTTACTAATTTCGTTAGTACCACCGTGGTTGAAAAATTAGGATTACCCCTAGAACCACACTATAAACCTTATAGGATGACGTGGATGAGGGAGTTTGGGAACTTCAAAGTAACCAAACAAGTTCTAGTGTCTATTGCCCAGGGAAGGTATAGTGAGGATGTATGGTGTGGTGTAGTGCCATTAAAATATTATCATATTTTATTGGGAAAACCATGGAGACATAGGAGGGAGGCTGTTTATGATAAGAGTATGCACTAGAAGATTCACGAATGGTAAGGAAGGAGAGTGAAAGGTGGTGTAATAGGAGTCGTCGTGGGGGCAAGGACATTGAAAAGAAGGAGGGGAGTTTAAATTAAAAATGGATAATCAAACTCCAAAATTTGATGAGGAAAATGTGGAGTTGGGTAGCGAGGAAGTGATTAAGAATGAAATTGTTGATGATGAGAGGAATGAATTGGGGGTTGAGGTAGAAGTTCAACATTTGAACTTTGAATTGAAAAATCCACATTTGGGTAGTGATGAGGTAGTGTACGAGCATGGTGATAAAAATGTGGAGTTAGGAGATGTGGTTGAGTTTGAAGATGAAAAATTTGAACAAGAAGTTGCAAAAGAGAAGAGGCGAAGAGAAGAGCCTCGTGGTTCAAGAAGTGGAGTTGGCGGTGGTTTATCATGAATACAAGGATCCATACCTTATACCTCATGAAACTAACATTTCCCTCCCCATTTTATTTAAATCATTTTTTGCAGGTTGATTATACTTGGGAACTTCAACCACACTACATATGGTCATTCAAGTTTGTGTTTCAATCCATCCAAGTATCCCAAATGGTAGCGAATTATTGGTTGATCTTATGTAATGGAAGTAAAACCTTTCCGTTTGATTCAGGGGGAGCAGTTGCATTCATGAACAAAGCTATGATTCGGGACGAATCATCCTAAAGAAGGAGGGTATGATGTGATCCAGAACCCCGATAATATGAATCATAGCAGGCTTGAAGGGAAAATTCAAATATTCAAGCCAAACAAAGAAAAAGGACCAGATTCATCCTTACGGCCGTAATGCCCACCTTGTCACGACCGTAATCCAGTCTCGGGTTAAAATGTAGAATTTCATGTTTTTACACTTACGACCGTAAATAATGAAGTCACGGCCGTAACTCTTCATCAGCGAGCAGCTTACGGCCGTAATTGGAGCTTTCACGACCGTAACCGAGGAACGGATTAGACTTCGCAGGATCTTGTTTATTTTATTTTCTTTTTCCAATTTTAGTTATTTTAGTTTAATTAGGATTCTATTTTGAGTCAATTAGCGACTAGGGTTTTTGTTAGGTCTTTTTTTCATTATTTATACGCTCTTTCATTCAATGTAACATTCCGACTTTGATTAATGAAAAATATATTGAGTATTTTCTCAACATTGTTTTGGAATTGAACAAACTTCGAACTTATCAAATATTGTGGGATATTTGTGGAGTTCAACAAATCGAACTTATCAAAGGCGTGGGCATCCTTTGTGGCGTTCAAACCATTACGGTTCTTGTTTCCGCATCCTAACGGGTCTTGGGTTTAATGTACCCATGGTTCTTACGTCATGAGGCTCGGGTTGTAGTGTTCTCGTCCGTTCCAACCTTAATTCGGAACTTTCTCGGCATTTATTCCGCATATTTGTCGTGACCCCCTCCCGGGATCACATCACAACCACCTAAAAGGAATAAATATAAAGATAGATTTGAACCAATTAATAATTAAGATAAACCTATTAATCATGGAGGAACAAAACTAGATTTGGATTGTAAAATAGATACTACAAAAGCCTTATTAACTTGGACAGATTCAATGATATTGTTCTTTTTATACAATAAAGATGATACATGGGAAAATAATGAAAGAATGATAGACTTTTAAACAGCATCTTTTGAAGGACATGTTAGGAATTGGTCGGAATGAATAAATAGTGATACGAAAGCATTATGTAGTGCCCCGAGTTCTAAATACCCGGTTCACCACGTCATCGTCTGGTCTAATCTTTAAAATAATATTATAGCGGAAGAAATAGCTGAAATTCATTTTTGGCAACGTTAAAATAAAACTCCAATGGTCGATAACATTTGAAAATATTTATGAAACAATTCAAAATAATGAATCGAGCCATTAATAATACAAAACATTTGACAATGTCATAATTTCTCAAATAATTGAAAATCTCAAAAATATTCAAAGTTTAGAAATACGGATCATCAAAATAAGATTTTCTATTATTTAATGACTATTGCCACCATCGTCCATCACTTGCCACCGTCTCCGAAATCTGCAAATATTGTTAAAATAGGAATGAGCGTTTCATAGAAATACTCAATAGATTCATCGTCAATTAATTAATCTACATTATAATTGAATACATAAATGCAGGCTCTTTAGAAATCATAGGGTGTGGATAGTCTCTTCTCGTGCATTAAAGTACATGACTTCTCTTTGAAAAATCATCGGGTGTCGATAGTCTCGTCCCGTGCACTTAAGGCACATAAGTTATGCATAACATTATTATTTATCTTGTAAGATATTCTTTTCTTTCTCATGCATAAAAGCATATAAGTTATGATAAGTATAACAACATAAATATTTCATAAGAAATATATTATCGTCTCATTTCATGAAATAAATTGCACATAAGTCACATAACATACACATTCACATGCAATCATAATTTAAATCAATTAATAGGGACGAGTCTACCTTAAACTTAACGAGTGCAAAATCGAGCGGGAATGACTTCAACCTTTTAAATCTCCGTACGCCTCGTCTATCCAAATAGAAAATAAGTTAAATTAGTCTTTTGAAATTTGTAGTTTAAAAATGATAAATTAAAATTTAGGGACTGAAATTGCTGATTTTGAAAGTTGGAGGACTAAAATAAATACTTTAAATCTGCAGGGGCTGAAGTAACCCAATTTTAAAATTGAAAGGATTAATAAACATGCTTTTCAAAACACAGGGACTAAAGTAAAAGCTTTTTAAAACTTGGGGCAGAATGTAAATTTTCAAAACTAAAAATATAAACCTAATATATACATCTCTCTCTCTCTCTCTCTCTCTCTCTCTCTCTCTCTCTCTCTCTCTCTCTCTCTCTCTCTCTCTCTCTCTCTCTCTCTCTCTCTCTCTCTCTCTCTCTCTGATCCACGCCGCCGGCCAAACGGCACCACTGTCGAGTGGCGGCGGTGAAGGAGTGAGCGTGAGTGGGTGAAAATGGAAGATTTTGTAGCTCTGAAGTCTCGATTTTGGGTGGCAATGAGGCCTCGATTTTGGAGTTTCACTGGAGAAAATCCGGCTAGAAATGGGTCGACGGTAGAGGTGAGGTTCTAGGCTTTTTCTATTTCTTGGTTTGGAGTTTGATTTTGGCTGATTGATGAGGATTTTGGAGAAGGCGGTGGAGGTGTGGTTGGTGGTTCAATGGAGCTTGGGTGCAGGTGGCGCTGCGGTGATGGTGCATTGATATGGTGGAGTTGGTGTGTGGTTTAGAGTTCAACTTGGCCAGTGGTGGTGACAATGTAGTGTGACGGTGGTGGTGGTTGCTCAAGCCACGGTGGTTGTTGGTTTTGGGTAGTGGCAGAGGGCGATCGAGGTGATGATGATGATGATTCAAATGGTGTATAGAGGGGACTGTGGTGGTGTCTGATCGAGGAGGTGGTGGTGTCTGTTGAGGCTTGGTGGTTGTTGAAATTGGCAGCTTGAAGTTAAGTGTGTGAATATTGTGAATGGAGCTCAACAGAGGAGGTGGAGAGGAGAATACCTGGCTGCGCGAGGAGGCTGGTTGATGAGGAATAAGTTTGGTGTTGTTTGATGGTGATTGTATAGTTGATGGAAGTTGGTGGAAGTAGGTTATATTAGGATTTATATCTTCTTGAACAAGAATAATTTGAAAATAAGGCACGTGAATTCAACTGAGTCGAAAAATGAATCTGATAAAATGAGCTTAACACAATTTGGAATTTAAAACGATTTTGAAAATAAATAAATAAATAAAATAATATAATTTTGGAAACTCGGAACTTATTTAAAATTGAATTGAACTTGATTTTATATCTTGACTCGAAATACTCGATTCGGCTAGACGAAACTTTAAATTAAAAATGGGTGAGATCGTAGTAGCACGTTTTTCATAATTTAAAAATAATTATTTAATACGTGAAAATTCCTTGGTCGCTACACATTAATAAGGAGAAATGTACAAATAGAACTAATAAAATCAGATAAAAAAAAGGTATAGAAAATTTAGTAGATTATATTGCGGATGAACTTTTAGAAGAAAATTGGATAAGTAATGCTGAAACAGAATTAATTAGAGAAAAAGATAATGCAAGAATGATATTAAAAAATTTAACAATATGTGATATGTGTAAAATCAAAGAATACACTTGTGAATTCAAAGAATACTATTATGTCTAATTCTATAGTAATGAAAATCAAGAAGTATACATAGATATGTATTACAATAAATTATCAAATTCATGGAGAATATACTTTAAAATATAATTTGAAAAATTTATCAGAGATAACCCTGAAATACCTAAAACATTCGGATCAAGGATAAAATTTCAATTTGAAAGATTAGCATATATATGTCAACAAAGACAATTATTAAAGAAATCATGAAAATTAACTAGAATATGTTGTGAAGATATGGAAAAACCCATCTATTGGGGATGTAACCCTGAAAAGGAGAAAAAATAATAAAAGAAAATATAAAAATAGAAAGTTTAAAAAATTTAGGAACTTTAGGAAAAGATATATAAAATCTAAGAGAAGATATTGCAAAAGAAGATATAATACAAATAAAAAACATAAAAATAAAACTTATAATAAAGACAAAAGTCAATTCAAATGTTGGAATTGTAGAGAAATGGGACATATAAGCCCTGATTGTAACAAAAAAAAGTTAAAATATTACAAAAAGAATATCTAGAAATAGAAAGTGAATTAAGTGAAATATCTGACATTGAAGAATACTATGATCAATAAGTCTATATAAGTGAAACAGATTCAGAAAGTAATGAATCGGAATCAGAATCAGAATAGAAAAATAGAAAAAAATAACATAGATGTACAAGAATATGAAGGAATAGAGTGTTATGGATTAAAATTAACTTTTGATAATAATATGTTCAACAAAATACAAAAATTATCTTTAGATTTGAAAATAGGAAAATGAGAAATATTAAATAGAATATGGAGAAGAGAAAGTATAGCAATAAATGAATATCATAAAATTGAAAAAGTAATATATGTTAGAACTACTCAAGGAACACATAAATTAAACATTTAAATAAAAAATACGGTAACAGAATTATTAACAAGGATCAATAAAAAATAAAGTGAAAATATTCAATATGTTTATTTAGCAAGTATACAAATAATATTTAAATTCTTATTTAGGGAAGAAGTAGATTCACCTTTGACTGTGAGTTTACATGATGGAAGAATAATAAATTTAAAAGATAGTCATTTAGGGACAGTAGAAGGAAATCTAGCATATAAGAAACTAATATTTACGTGTTATCCAAAATATTGTATCTCATTAAAAGATAGAAACTTTGATGAAGTTTTAGGACTACATTTAGTTACATAGAGATGATATAATGGAACCAAGTGATCGAATAATGACTATAGAATATAGAGCGTTATACACATTTACTAATTCTAATTATGGAAATATTTATTCGAAAAAACCATACATTGAAGTTCATAAAGAATGTAAAGATTTTGGTAAAATTATAAAACCAGATAAACAAATAAATTTAGTCCCAAAAAACTATGAACTCACTATAAAAAAAAATAAACCAGAATAATAGAATTGAGAGAAAAAGAATACCCTAATAATAAATAACATTCGGAGATGAGAGATTAATTAGAAGATCAACAAGTTTACCTAAACAATTAGGAGAAACTAGTAATACAAGAGAAATAAAACTTCATAGAAATGTTGGAAATATGAAAATAGAAAGTGAATATTTCAATGGAAAATAACATATAAAAGGATCAAATATATTAATTGACACATGAGCTAGTGAATGTCATATAACTTCAAACATGAATAAATGATTAATATCTCATAGAATTGACACGTATAGATATATAAATTTTGATGGACAAATACATATAACTGAACTTGAAGTTAAAGTACCAATAAAAATAGGAGGAATAAATCTCTTAGTACCATGTCATGTAGATAATAGTATGGTAAATCCTAATGTGTTATTATGAATGAGCTTCCTAAATGGACTAGAAGATTATAGTATAAAACGTGAAGGATTATATATAATCTATAATGGTCAAACTATACTACGTAGAAAAACTGAATAACCAAATAAGTTTTCTATTAGCTGTTTATATACAAGTTACCATTGTTGAAACAAATATAACAACTCGTACATTAATTGACACAGGAAGTGATATAACAATATTTAAAAATTTCTTAATAAAATCATGGAATACCAATGGGAAAATAAAAATAACAGGAGTTACAGGAGAAAGTACTCAAATAATTAATAGTGCTGATAAAATCGATCTAATACTAGGAAGTAAACAAATAGTTGTGAACAAGATATATAGTTATAACAAATTAGAATGTGATATATTACTAGGAAATAATTTTATACAATAATTTCAGTATTATAAACAAAATAATTACATGATAATGTTACAAACACCTTGCGGACATTTATTAAAAATATCAAGAGAATTTAGACCTTACAGAGTTCAACCAATACAGCGTGGTGATAAAATGAAAAAAAAAACTAATTACACAAAATGAAATAAAAAATAAAAGAATATTGTATAAAAAAGTCTTGAAAACAAATATACAAACAAGTATGGAAAAATCATTGATCAATTAGAAAAAATTTGTGAAGAGAATCCATTATTATTTTGGAAATAACACCATCCAAAAGTTAAAATAGAACTAACAGAAAATGTTATTATAAAAGTTAGGCCAATGATGTATACCATACAAGATACACAAGAATTTAAAACTCAAATAAAAGAATTGTTTAACCAAAAATTAATCAAACATAGTAGAAGAATATTGAAACCATTTAATAAAATTTATAATACGCAAAAAAGAATGAATTATCCTTTCAAAAAACAAAACTATAATAGAAAAACAAGAAATTGATTTTATTGGATTATCAATAGATAAAAAAGGGATAAAACTACAAATCCATATATCTAAAAAGATAGAATTTTTTAGATAAATTATAATAAAAAGAACAAATACAAAATTCTTAGGATATTTAAATTATGCAGAATGATTTATTGAAAATCTTTTGAAAAAGAGACATGAAATTCAGATTTTACTCAGAAAAACGAATACTAAAGGATGGAATAATGAGCAAACAGAAATTGTCAAATCACTCAAGGAAGAATGTAAAAATTTGTCAAAATTAAGATTACTATATGAAAAAGATAATCTAATAGTTAATACTGATGCCTCAGATAAATATTGGGCAGCAATATTAAAAACAGATCTTAATAAAATTTGTAGATATTCCAGTGGAACGTTTAACCAAGCAGAAATAAATTATACTACCCATGAGAAAGAAATGTTAGCAATTATCAGAGGAATAAAAAAGTTTTCTTTATTTTTATTATCCAAAAAATTTATTGTTGAAACTGATAATTCTCAAGTTGCAGGCTTAGTAAAAAATAAGTTACCACCAGAACCTCAATATAGGAGGTTCCATAGATGGCAAACCTATTTGGCATTTTATAATTTTGTTATAATTCATATTAAAGGTGTCAATAATTACCTTGCAGATTCTTTAAGTAGGAATATTGAATTTGCAGATGAATAATATCAAAAAATTCTTGATAGACGCTAAACAGCGAATAAACTTCCTCACAGAGGAAGCTAACTTGGAATTGAGCAACTAGTAGAGACCCTCCAAGAAAGTTTCAAGCAATTGATGGATATCTCAAAATTTCATTACAATTATACTAAAGAATTGAGCGATAATATAATTGAGATTGAATCTCAGTTCGAATTGTTAATTACTAAACAGGCTGATACCAAACATGTTATATCAAAAATACAAACATGTACATCTTCTGGAAGCAGTGGTGGACCAACAATTAAAAGAGATTAACCAAGTCCCAAGAACTTGGCATAAATGAAGCCAGTCCTCGAAAAGTGACAATCAATACCAAAGACGAACATACAAGGGTAATCAAAATCCGTGCCGAGGAGGAAGATGATTCCCCTTTTTTACCAAGAGAATTTGAATATAAAACTACTGCCAGAATTATATATGAACTCCAATAATGTGATTGTTATTACATTTCGTCTGAAAATCATACATACCCACGATTGATCATTACTCAGAGAGGAGATCCCATCATGACAAAAATAACATCTGATTATGGATTTTTGGATCTTATCTATCTAGAGAAAGATCCGAAAGAAATTGAAAATTTTGATGATTTATTAAAAGGAGAAATTTTAAAATTTGCCCAAGGAAGACCTATATATTTAAAGTTTTATTCAATCAGTCCTGAAATTGATGGAAGGATGTATTATCCTTCTGAACATATCAACACAATTGGATATGTTTCTTGAAATTTCCATATAGAAGTTGGAAAAAATACCAAACATGTACCAAATATTACAAGATCATGGTTTAGATCTTGAAGGGTGTTGGAAATTAAGGTTCTCTACAACATTGCCAAAAACTTGTATGATAAAAAATTTAAATGCATATATCGATATAATGGATGGACCCTCCTCACTAATGGAGAAAATTAAAAGTCAACAATTTTAAAAGAATACATCAACAAATTTGACACTCATCAGATACATGAAAGTTTTGCAACCTTACAAGAGGCGTGCATTGTTAGAAATTGCCCCGCATGCCAACAGAATTGATGGACATCTGGAACCTGCTTTATTGAAGGAAGATGTAGCATGTCAAAATTAGACAACCCTATGTAAGGGCCATGTGAGGAAATAAATAATGGAGGGACATGTATGTCATTGTAATAAATAATAGAGGGACAGAACTGTCCTTGTGTGTCCTTGTGACATTATGAAAAGTTTCAAATCATTGTATCCATTATGTAAGCAATGAAGTAAGAGGTTGTATAGTAGTACCTCGTGAAGTTGTATAAATAGAAGCATTCTGGTTAGGAAAAAGCATAGATTACTTGAGCACTCAACTTGTTAGAAAGCCAAAGAAATCCTCTGTTTCTGAAAAAATCATCATACCAAAGTCTTGTACCAATCCTCTTTAAATCAATAAAATTCCAATTGTTTTATAAAAAATATATAAGTTTCCAAGTTTCTGTCTTATAAATCCTTATTTCCTACAAGAAGGTTGATAAGTACTTTATTAGCACGTATTTAATTCACTTATTATCTTATTTTGTTATTGGTTTGATCCTATTGAAGTATCGTTTAATGCACTTTCACTTATTGTGCTATGTAAGGTCAAAAAGAAGAAAAGAAAGGAAACAGGGCCAAAGAAATACAAAAAAATCAAGAAGTGAGGTTCAAGGGCATATTCAAAGAGCTCCAAATAAATAATGGGATGTGGAAAGAATATTAGATGCAAAAATTATGGTCAAAGAAGGTTTGGGATGAAGTTGGAAATCAAAAACCCGCATGGATTGTGATCATGAATTTTAGTCATAGATTGAAACTCAATTTGGTCATATAACACTTTCGAATTTGATAAGATCTATTTCACAAATAATTGTATATATTTGAGTTTTCTTTCCAACGCAACTTCAATCGCCAAAATCGGACTTCGGGAGAGAAAGTTATGACCAAAACATCGAATACAGGTGCTTCTCGGCAGAAATGCACTTACGGCCGTAACTTCCAAATTTCGAAAATTTTCAGTAGTTTACTTACGGCCGTAATAAGGAAAGTTACGGCCGTAACTTTCTCGCGAAGAAATTTCCTTATCTAATTCAAGTTCTATCTTTGGTATATCTTTGAGGTAAAGTTAGGGCACGATTTTGGGAGTATTAAATGAGCAAAATCACCACAAAAAGGAGGCTAGACATTGAGGAAAATTGAGAGCAAAATATAGAGCATTCTTTGGAGATTTTCAAGCGCAAGAATATCAACAACAATGGAATTCATGAAGCAACTTGAAGAATCTACCACAATCATGCTAGGCTAAATTCCATATCTTGTTCAAAGGGGAAGTTGTGCTAACTCAATTATGTTATTTTTTTTTTCCTACAAATTAGTAGCTTGAATTTATTCCTTTATTTCAATTGTTGGATTATTATGTTTTGAATGTTCATTGAGTTTATTTGATTAATAGTTTAATTTGGTCAATTGGATTATTGATCTTTGGATTCATGAATATGCTATGTTTAGATTCTTGATCCGTAATTATCATTGAATCTTTACTTTAGTAGCAAATAAATCTCGTGCAGGTTTAGTAATAATTCAATTTGGATTGATTAATTCGAGCTTGTGTAATTAACGATCCAATTCAATCTATTCTTCTAAATTTTCATACTAGTCGTGCATTAAATCCTAAGAGCTTGTTTAGGATTGTCCGTGGCTAGAATTGGTTCGAAGAGCTTGTTTTGAATCAATACACATAAAGAAGAATTTAGATAATCAGAGCTTGTTGATTATTTATGATTGATAATTGAATTATGGATAGAAACACGTTACAAGGAAATGTATAACATTAATTGGGGGCACAACAGAACCCGAGAACAAGATTTCTTTTCATATTATTTCTCTAGTCATATTTAATTGTTTATTTTTATGTATATTTCTTATTCAAGCAATTTCAAACAACAAACCCCCCCTCCCTCCATTCCATTCTAATTGATCGAACAACTAAAATTAGTTTTCGTTCCTCGTGGGATCGACTCTTACTCTCGCTACTACATTATTAATTAATATTTGGCAAGTAAGGAATTATTTATTATTTTGGTGCATTGCGACACGCATCAAATTTTTGGCGCCGTTGCCGGAGAACGGTTAACCAATTTAGTGTTTAATCAATTAGGATTTTATTTTTTTCTGCATTTTATTTTATTAATTTTATTTTCACTTTATTTCTATAATTTTTCAAAAAAAAAAAAAAAACTTGCCTGTCTACTTCTTTACTTATATGCGTAAAACTCGATCAACTAATTTTGAATTTTTTGATTTTGACCCAGAAATCGAGAGAATTCTTCAACAGCAAAGAAGAGTTGCACAACCAATGGCAGTAGCTAACAATAATCTGACTCTCAAGCAATTAGCTACCCCGGATGTTGCTCAACAACCGCTATGCATCACTTTTCCGGCAATGGAAGAAGGCAAAACTTTTGAGCTAAAATCCGGACTGATCCATCTTCTGCCAACTTTCAGAGGACATCCCGGTGAGGACCCATACAGACATTTGAAGGAGTTCCATGTCATTTGTGATAACATGAGACCCACGGGTATTAATGAGGAACAAATCAAGATGAGAGCTTTTCCGTTCTCGCTGAAGGATGCTGCTACTGATTGGTTGTATTGTCTACCATCCGAATCAGTAACCACCTGGAACGACATGAAGAGGCTATTCCTAGAAAAGTACTTTCTTGCATCAAGAGCTGGAACGATCAGAAAGGAAATATGTGGGGTGCGCCAAAACAATGGTGAATCATTATATGAGTATTGGGAGCGCTTCAAAAAGCTCATCTCGAGTTGCCCCCATCATCAGATCAGTGAGAAACTTTTGGTGCAATATTTTTATGAAGGTCTGGTACCGATGGATAGAAGCATGATAGATGCCGCAAGCGGAGGTGCATTGATGGACAAGACACCGGAATAAGCACGGGCTTTAATCTCCAATATGGCTGAGAACACTCAGCAATTCAACTCCAACAGGCATATACACCGGAATAAGCACGGGCTTTAATCTCCAATATGGCTGAGAACACTCAGCAATTCAACTCCAACAGGGATATGCAAGTTCGGCACGTGAATGAGGTAAGTAGTTCCAATATTGAAAGTCAATTGTTTGAACTAACAAATCTTGTTAAACAACTTGCTGTAGGGAAGGCACAACAGGTCAAAGCTTGTGGGATGTGTGCGAATTTCGGACATCCAACTGACACTTGCCTGGTGTTACAAGAGGGAAATAGTGAACAAGTAAATGCTGCAGAGGGCTTCCCGTTTCAAAGACAGCAATACAATCCATACTCCAATACCTATAACCCTGGATGGAGGGATCACCCAAATCTGAGTTATGGAAATAACAAGCCCCCGATTTTTGTCTCTAACAAACCGCAAGGGCAATTTCAACAACAAGGAAATTTCCAATCTCAAGGGCAGTATCAGCAAAGACCCCAAAACTCAGGTATCTCCCTTGAAGACATGGTTAAAGCCTTGGCATCTAACACACTTCAATTTCAACAGGACACTAAGTCTAGCATTCAAAATCTGGAAAAACCAAATGGGTCAAATGGCTACTGCCATCAACAGACTTGAGAAACAAACTGGAGGAAAGCTACCTTCTCAACCTGAAGTAAATCCAAAGAATATGAGTGCAATTACTCTCCGAGGTGGAAAAGAGCTTGAAGAACCACAACTGAAACCTACCGCAATCGAAGAGAAGGAAGTTGAGGGAAGGGAAGTCGGGAAGAACGACAGCACCTAAAAAAGCTCGCAGGTAAAAACAAATTCCACTTTAAATGTTAAATTGACTCCACCTCCTTTTCCTAGCAGGCTAGCAAAGGCGAACAAGGAAAGCAAGGGGAAAGAAATCCTGGAGATGTTCAGGAAAGTGGAAGTCAACATTCCACCGTTGGATGCAATCAAGCAAGTACCCCGATACACAAAGTTTTTGAAGGAGCTGTGCACCAACAAACGGAAATTGAAGGGGAATGAGAAGGTGATGATGGGAGAAAATGTCTCTGCATTATTTCAAAGGAAATTACCTCCAAAATGCAAGGATCCTGGTATGTTTACAATCCCTTGTATAATAGGTGAAACTAAATTTGAGAAGGCCTTGATAGATTTGGGAGCGTCAATTAATGTAATGCCTAGGTCCACATATGCTTCTTTAAAACTGGCCAATTTAACTGAAACAAATGTCATAATTCAATTGGCTGATCGCTCTAACACCTATCCTGATGGGGTAGTTGAGGATGTGCTAGTGCAAGTAGGAGCGTTAGTGTTCCCGGCTGACTTTTATGTGTTAGACATGAATAATAATCACTCTCCCAACTCTACTCATATTTTGTTAGGTAGACCATTTCTAAAGACATCTAAGACCAAGATAGATGTCAGTAGTGGCACACTCGCCATGGAATTTGATGGTGAAATGATTCAGTTTAATATTTATGATTCCATGAACTACCTTGATGATGATAATCCTGTTCATTCTGTTAATGTTATTGATTCTTCAGTACAGGAAACTTTCAAACTTGGTGGAAATGGTGAAAAGCCAGGTAAAATCTCATGTATTACATTGCCAACTTCTGATGACATGCTTTTGCCCCCTGTCTTGCAGGCCCTAATGAAAAATATGAAAAAGAAGTTGAGATTTGGAAATCCACCTAATCCCGGTTGAAGGAGGAAACAACAAGTCTAGACAAAGACAGTAAACAAAGGCGCTGCTCGGGAGGCAACCCGAGAAAGGAGTTTCTTTACCCCCTCAAACTTTTATTTTCGTATTTGCATTTTTGGTTTATTTCATTTAGTCATAGAGTTACGGCCGTAAGTTAAAACTTTACGGCCGTAACTCTACTCCATTGAATTTATCCAGAGGCCTAATTACGGCTGTAACTATATTGTTTACGGCCGTAGTTGATTCTTTCAATTTTTTCAAATTGTTACTTACGGCCGTAATTAATATCTTCACAGCCGTAAGTTTCGCAAACTTTTAAAACTACAAGCCCCTTTGAACCTTAGCCTTTCCTTGAAATTTTGATGCCACGCTACAAGCCACGAATACCCTTTCTTTCGCATTGTCTCTGTTTTGAACCCATAGAGAAGGGATTCTCAAGCTTTTGTTGATTGAGAATCGTGCTATGGTCTAAGTCTAAGAAGTTGAAATGGTTATCTTGTGCTGGGTGACGGGTGAGTAATGGACTGAATTCAGGAAAATGTAATTCTATCTTGTACCAATTGGTGACTGCGTAATGATTTGAACAAAAAAAAAGTTGCAGTATGTACTCGAAAAAAAAAAATCAAAAGAGAAAAAGCAATGAAAAGGAAGTTTAGTCATGAAAATTAGTAGTTGAGGATGTCAAACACTCAACTTGTGAAAAAAAAAAGAGAGATTCAAGTGTGAACAAAGTTGGGTAGCGGGAAACAATGAAGTTCATATTAAGGGGTGAAGGAAGTAATGTCATTGTGAATTGACTTGGTTTGCGAAATTCCTTCTCGACTCAGCCTAAATATATCATTTTATCCTACCTGACCTGAAGACCCGTTACAACCAAATAAAGACCTTTACTTTGCACTTGTGTTATTGTTGGCTCCGGTTATGACATTTGAGCAGTCTGTGGTAATGGATTCTCCATGCAGTAAGTTGAGTGAAAATTCTCACCCTTATACACTTTGTACGAAGAGAGAAATATCTAGTGAGGGTGTTAACTCCCATTACATATGCTTATGAGTGGTTTGAATTGCTTGGTCTATATTATGTGCTTTCAAGTTGGCCAAAAACTAACACCTATGTAGTAAATCATTGATAGAGGTTAAGAGAGAACTCACGAGAGGTGGGAGGATACAAGCCACATTGGAAAATGAATTGGGCCGGGGGTATTGATTTTCATTTTTGTTCAGAGGATATTGGATGATGCATCTTCTGCACACACTAACACACTCCGGTTATGCAATTGAATTTTCATGCTAAAAGAGAAGTGGGCTGTAACCTTGACTTTCCGATTGTAGGCCTATCTTTTTGTTTGAGTTATGTTTCTTTTCTTTCACATCATTATTCGAGGACGAACAATGGTATAAGTGTGGGGGGATTTGATAAGTGCTTTATTAGCACGTATTTAATTCACTTATTATCTTATTTTGTTATTGGTTTGATCCTATTAAAGTATCGTTTAATGCACTTTCACTTATTGTACTATGTAAGGTCAAAAAGAAGAAAAGAAAGGAAACAGGGCCAAAGAAATACAAAAAAATCAAGAAGTGAGGTTCAATGGCATATTCAAAGAGCTCCAAATCAATAATGGCATGTGGGAAGAAGATTAGATGCAAAAATTATGGTCAAAGAAGGTTTGGGATGAAGTTGGAAATAAAAAACCCGCAAGGATTGTGATCATGAATTTTAGTCATATATTGAAGCTCAATTTGGTCATATAATCAAATTTGATAAGAGCTATTTCACAAAGAATTGTAGATATTTGAGTTTTCTTTCCAAGGCAACTTGAATTGCCACAATCGGACTTCGGGAGAGAAATTTATGACCAAAACATCGAATACATGCGCTTCTCGGCAGAAATGCACTTACGGCCGTAACTTCCAAATTTCGAAAATTTTCAGTAGCTTACTTACGGCCATAATAAGGAAAGTTACGGCCGTAACTTTCTTGTGAAGAAATTTCCTTATCTGATTCAAGGTCTATCTTTGGTATATCTTTGGGGTAAAGCTAGGGCACGATTTTGGGAGTATTAAAGGAGCAAAATCACCACAAAAAGGAGGCTGGACATTGAGTAAAATTGAGAGCAAAATATAGAGCATTCTTTGGAGATTTTCAAGCGGAAGAATATCAACAACAATGAAATTCATGAAGCAACTTGAAGAATCTACCACAATCATGCTAGACTAAATTCCATATCTTGTTCAAAGGGGAAGTTGTGTTAACTCAATTATGTTATTTTATTTTCCTACAAATTAGTAGCGTGAATTTATTCCTTTATTTCAATTGTTGGATTATTATGTTTTGAATGTTCATTGAGTTTATTTGATTAATAGTTTAATTTGGCCAATTGGATTATTGATCTTTGGATTCATGAATATGCTATGTTTAGATTCTTGATTCGTAATTATCATTGAATCTTTACTTTAGTAGCAAATAAATCTCGTGCAGGTTTAGTAATAATTCAACTTGAATTGATTAATTCGAGCTTGTGTAATTCGAGCTTTTTTTAGGATTGTCCGTGGCTAGAATTGGTTCGAAGAGCTTGTTTTGAATCAATACACATAAGGAAGAATTTAGATAATCAGAGCTTGTTGATTATTTATGATTGATAATTGAATTAGGGATAGAAACACGTTACAAGGAAAGGTATAACATTAATTGGGGGTACAACCGAACCCGAGAACAAGTTTCTTTTCATATTATTTCTCTAGTCATATTTAATTGTTTATTTTTATGTATATTTTTTATTCAAGCAATTTCAAACAACAAACCCCCCTCCATTCCATTCTAATTGATCGAACAACTAAAATTAGTTTCCGTTCCTCGTGGGATCAACTCTTACTCTCGCTACTACATTATTAATTAATATTTGGCAAGTAAGGAATTATTTATTATTTTGGTGCATTGCGACATGCATCAAAGGTGTATTATTAAGAAAACTCCCTACACTTTATCCAAAATATTTTTCAGCAAGATATTATACAATGAGGGCGTGGATTCAGGTGAAGCTAATTATTCATAAAGGCATGAGGCCGTTGAAGGGAATGATAGCAGAAACCTGTGAGCCCGAATGTCACTAATATTAGAAGGAAAATTCAAAGGTACGAATAATAGGAAAAGATGTTAGCATTCTTAATATATCTATCTTTATGGAATTAGGAGGAGGAATAACTGTTAAAACAAGTTATAATGGGAGAATTTAGAATTATTAAGTTTAATTATCAAAACAATCCTTATAAGGATGAATATCATAGCATAATTGAACCTTTATTCATGCATAAACAATTTACTAGACCTAATAATGGAATAAAAAAATAAATACTGAAATTAATCGTTTACTTTTGGATTTATAGTGATAATACTGAAATAAATAATGAATTATATTTAGGATATGTGTTTAGTAGCGATAGTGATTATGATCCCATAATAGATTATGAAAATGATGGAAGAGACGAATCTTTTTTTACCAGTTATTGAAAATTTTGATATCATGAATGAAGAAAATTCAGTGTTCTAAAAAGCGTGAAGCGTGACGAAGCGTGGAGCTCAAGAGTCAAGCTTTTGAAGCTTAAGCGGGAGTAAGCGTTAAAAAGCGTTTTTCAATTCCTAAATATTTGATTTAAATTTTACCCATACTTGAACAAGTAAAAAGGAAAAAAAGGAAAAAAAAAGGGAAAAAAAAAAAATGGCCGAAGCGCGCACAGTGCACGCTTCGACCACGCTTTTTAGAACAAAATTTTCAAAAAACGCGTTTTTCGCGCTTTCGGCCAAAACGCCGCGTGGGCATCGCGCATCGCGCGTAATGCGCGCGTAAGCGCGCGTTTTAGGCGCGTTTTCGAACACTGAGAAAATTACATCATAAGAAAATTTAGATATAAGAGAGGTTCATATAAAGTTAAAAAAATATTAAAAATAAAAGAAGAATTGAATATGGAAATGAAATTGATAAAATAGGATACCAAGAGCAACTTTATGCATCACAAGAGATATTAAAAAGTTTTAAAGAAAATTTGATAGAAAACTTGCTAAAGATACTGTAAGATCTATAGTAATGCAAGATATTCAAGATATAATTGATAAATTAGAAAAAAGAAAGAAAAATATTTCAAAATAAATATACTATTTGAACCAAACATAGATATCATGGTTGATATAGATATTATCAATTACCAAACACTGATAGAATTTGAAAAATTACTTGAAACTTTATAAATTATTTACCTCTGTGTTTATAATGTCTGGATATACTATTGAATGATTAGATAATTTGTTAGAAAGAATAATGGAAAAAATAAATAACATTATATCTCAATTAATAGATTTGGATGAATCATCTGAGCAATATTATATACTTTCAGAAAATCATGATCAATATATTATAGATTATTCTGATTTATTACAGCTTAAAATAAATTTAGAAAGTAAAATTATGACAAATACAGTCCAGACCTGATGCCAGGAAATACAATCAAAAGACTAAATAACCTTTTAGAAAAATTGAAAAATAAAATGGAAGATATTAAATATTAAATGGAAAATGAAAATATATCTTCTGAAGAATATAATAGACTTTTAGAAAAATACGAACAATATATTGTAGATTATTGTATTTTACTAGATCAAAGAATGGACTTATACCAAAAAAATTTGTATAATAATTTATCAACCTGATAATTTATGGATACTTCACAAGCATCAACTTCTAATAACTGCGATCATAAACTATATTTAGAAAACAAAGAAATTTCATTTTTATTAGTTATTGCTGAAAAATCTTAAAATATACATTATGTTGGACAATCTAAACTAAATGAGACATACGAAGATATTGATTATGCTTTTCTAGATATAATAGAATAGAATTTGATTATGTTGAAACAACAAAAAATATAAATACAGTTTATAAAATTATAGAAGAATACGAAGATATAGAAGAATAAGTTTATGAAGGAATAACGTTAGGATATGATCGGGCTATTTTCCGGGATTGTCAGAATGGATCTATGAAAGGAGCACACCAGGTCGGCCCATCTCGATAAACAGGTCGGCCTTATATCCTGGGCTTTGTCAATCTCGGCCAGCTAGCTTATCTTCTATAGGTTTTCTCAGGTCGAGATGTATGCTCGGCCTTATGACCGTCCCAGCCCAGAAATGCCCGACCTAGTCAAGTCCTGCGTCCATAGTGGGAAGCATGCTCAGTCTAGCCCGGCCACTTCGGGATTCCAGGTGTTCACCGTTCATGGGCTTTATCAATGGGCCACCTTCTTGGGCCCTCGGAATAAAACATAACCTATAAGGAATCATCCTAAAAAAGAGGAAGTACAATTCTTATAAGATTAGAACTCCTCCTAAAAGGTAAGTTTATAGGAAAAAGGACTCCTTCCATAAATAAAGGAAGTTATGGGCTTTTTCAACCCTATAAATACAGCTCCTTTAATCAAATATATTCATTCACAATTCTTTACATATATTATAGTGATATATTCTCTCTATCTTTTCCAGAAAACTAATTCTCACACCGGAGGGGCGACGGGGAGAATCCTCCTCGCCTTTTTTGCAGGTCATCCAAGGCGAGTTCATTGATATTTTCCAGCAATCAAATATCATCAGATCCTGCCACGTCAAGGTTAGGATTTTTGACAGCATCAATTGGCGCCGTCTGTGGGAAGAGATACAATCAGCCATGGTTAATAGACGTCAAGCCCGTCCCTCCACATCCACCGGTCAATCCCTTCCGGCCAACACTTCGACTGAAGATGATAATCCTCCTCATCTTGAAGATGTTGGGGAAGAACAAAACCTAGAGGCTACTCCAGACAATGAAGCTGTTAGTCGGGAAGATTTCAACGAACTTCAGCAGCAGCTTCACGAACTTCGTCAGGCCCTTCAACAACAGAACAATCATCAAGCGCAACCTGACCCGAACACTCCAGGTACAATTCCCAGGAAAGATCTCCAGCCAGCTAATCCTATGGCTAATAACTCCCCAGGGATTAGGGCTGCCCATCCCATGACAGAAGGGTCTGCCAACTTGACATAGCAAGATCTCTCAAGAATCATTCAGGAAGGAATTGCTGATGGAATACGACAGAACACTCAAGGTCGGACGTCATTCGTGAGAAGAACCCCCTTTACTCCTGAAATAATATCATTTCCCTTGCCAGACCGATTTAAATATCCTCAGATAAAGGAATATGATGGAACAACAGATCCAAACAACCACTTGAATACCTACACTGATGTCATGGACATGCAGAATGCTCCTGATCAGATTCTGTGCAAGGCCTTCCCGCAAACATTGACAAATTCAGCTCGAGACTGGTTTTCCACGATACCTCCAGGGTCAATCTCTTCCTTCGCAGATCTTACTGAGAAGTTCACTGCTTTCTTTGAATCAAGAAGACCGCCGCATCCCTCATGCAGTTAAAGCAAGCTCAGAATAAGACACTGTGAGAGTTCATGACTCGGTTCAACGCTGAAAGACTTCAGATTCCAGATCTCCATATATCATCGGCCATTTCAGCCCTAACCCTGGCTATTCGAGGCCCGAAATTCAGAATGTCCCTGTCCAAGAATCCGCCTTCAAATGTAATGGAGCTTCTCAGAAGAGCCGAGAAGTACATAAACATGGAGGAAACACTTTTGTCAGTTCAGGCACATGATCAAAGGCATGGGGCAGTAGCACAATCTTCACAATCAACAAGGCAGGGGAATAAAAGGTCAAGACAAGAAGATGAGAAGAATTCTTCCCGAACTAACTCGAAGGGGAATAGCAACGGGCATCAGAGTTTAACTCCGCTAAACACACCTCGATCCCACATTCTCATGGAAATCGAAGGACGTGAAGATTTGCGATGGCCAAAGCCTATCAAGGGGAAAATCGACGAAAAGAATCGACATAAGTATCGTGACTTTCACAAGAGCCCGGGCCATGCCACAGATGAGTGCAGAACATTAAAACAGGAGATAGAAGCCCTCATAAAAAGGGGCTTCCTGGGGAACTACATAAAGAAAGATGATAAGGAGCATGGAAAAGGGGATGAGAATACCAGATCCGCTGGCACCATAAATTTTATCGTCGAAGGAATAGCATCTGGAGGTGATTCGAATAATGCATGTAAGAACCATGCCCGGGCACTGAGTGATCGGGAAGAAAGGTCAGGATGTCGTGACCAGGAGGTCTCAAACAGCATCAACTTCAGCAATGCTGACATGGAAGGAATTTCGTATTCTCATGACTATGTTGTTGTTATCAGTGCAACAATCGCCAATTTTGATGTCAGGAGGGTGCTAGTAGACAATGGAAGCGCAGCCAACATCCTTTCCTTAGAAACTTTCAATCAGATGCAACTTCCCAAAGATCGACTTCGACAGGTCATTACTCCCCTAACTGGGTTTGGTGGAGGAACCGTGAAACCCGAAGGCCTAATTGACCTTCCCACTTCACTAGGATCAGAAGAGAAACGTGTAACGAAGATGACTCCGTTCCAAGTCGTCAAAACTCCTATGGCCTACAATGCTATCTTGGGAAGGCCATTCCTGATCAGCCTCAGAGCTATAGTATCAACTTATCACCTGGCAATCAAGTTCCCAACTTCCACAGGCATAGCAACTATTCAGGGAAATCAATCGGTAGCCAGAAGTTGCTATATCAACTGCATTGGAAAGAATAAGGCAGATTTGATGTCAATAGAATAAATAATGTCGCCAGTAGAGGAGTTGGAAGAGGTTCATGTCTCAGAAGGGAAGAGCTTCACAATTGGGAAAGAGCTCCCCAAACTAATGAAGGAAGAGTTGTCACGGTGTTTAAAGAAGAATATCGATGTATTTGCATGGAGTGCTGAAGATATGCCCGGGATAGATCCCGAGCTCGTCGAACACAGGCTCAACGTCATGCCCGATAAGAAGCCCGTAAAACAGCGAAGAAGACAGTTTGTCACAGAAAGGAGGCAGATAATAAAAGAGGAAGTGGATAAACTCTTAAAAGCAGGATTCATCAAAGAGGTGAAGTATCCAGAGTGGCTAGCCAATGTGGGCTTGGTAAAGAATCCAAATGGCAAGTGGCGAGTTTGTATAGACTTCACAGATTTGAATAAAGCATGTCTGAAAGACAGTTATCCTCTTCCCAGGATCGACATGTTGGTGGATTCCACATCAGGATCCGAACTTTATAGTTTCCTAGACGCCTTCTTGGGATATCATCAGATTCGGATGGCACAGGAAGATCAGGAAAAAACTTCCTTCATGGCAGATGAAGGAATATACTACTAAAAGGTCATGCCGTTTGGATTGAAGAATGCTGGAGCTACTTATCAAAGGTTGGTTAACATGGTCTTCTCCAGACACATCGGGCTTAACATTGAAGTCTACGTTGATGACATGGTCGTAAAAAGCTCAAGAAAGAAAGACCACATTGCTGACCTTGAGGACATATTCAGTACACTTAGAAAACATCGGATGAAACTGAACCCTGCAAAGTGCGCCTTCAGAGCGGGCTCAGGAAAGTTCTTGGGGTTCATGATCACTCAGAGAGGTATCGAAGCTAATCCAGATAAAATTTCAGCCCTAGCATCAATGGAACCTCCCCGAAACATCAGGGAAGTGCAGAAGTTGACAGGAAGAGTAGCAGCATTAGGTAGATTTATGTCAAGGGCAGCGGACAAATGTTTTCCCTTCTTCAAAACTCTTCGAGGAAACAAAGACTTCAGATGTGACGAGGAATGCGAGGTCTCCTTCGGGAAGTTGAAAGAATACTTGGGTACACCTCCGATACTGGTAAAGCCGAATCTAGGGGACAATCTGTTCTTGTATCTAGCGGTGTCTGATCATGCTATGAGCGCCGTTTTGGTTAAAGTGGAAGAGAAGACTCAAAAACCTATATATTACGTCAGTAAGATGATGTTGGAAGCAGAAACCCGATATACATTGGCAGAGCAGCTCGCACTTGCCCTGGTTACAGCAGCGAGAAAGTTAAGACCATACTTTCAAGCCCATGCCATAACTGTCCTCACAAATCAGCCCTTGAAGCAAATCTTGCAGAAACCAGATGTATCCGGTCGTCTACTCAAATGGTCAATCGAGCTCGGAGAGTATGACATCGATTTCAAACCTCGACCTTCCATCAAAGCACAGGTCTTGACCGACTTTGTCGCCGAACTCACACCAAGACCTCGGGGGCCAACAGGTCATGACCGGGAAGAGGTCATGGAGCATTGAATGTTGCGGGCTCGGGGGCCGGAATCATATTAAAGAAAGATGATGGCACAATGGAAATTCAATGTGCAATATGGTTTGACTTCCCAGCAACCAATAATGATGCAGAGTATGAGGCCGTAATTGCTGGACTTCAAGCAGCTCAACATCTAGGGGTCGAGCATATCAAGGTCCAGAGTGATTCACAATTGGTGGTGGAACAGGTAAACGGCACTTTTGAAGCAAAAGATGAGAAAATGTCATCTTATAGGATGATGGTCTTAGACTTGCAAAGAAAGTTCAAGTCTTGTTGCATAGAAAAAATTCCGAGGTCCGCCAATCACAAAGCAGATGCTTTGTTAAAACTTACTTCTTCCAATCTAGACCACTTGGAAAGGACCGTGTTCGTACGAACTCTTCATGAGCCTAGTATCATACAACAACCCTAGGTCATAGATATTTCAGATCAAGAGCCCAGTTGGATGGATCCAATAATTGAATATCTAACATCAGGAAAGTTGCCAGATGACAGAGTAGAGGCCAGAAGAATCAAAGCAAGAGCCCCGAGATACGCCTTGCTACAAAATACCTTGTTCCGCCGAAACTTCACACTTCCTTATCTGCGATGCCTAACTCCAAAAGAATCAGCCTTTGCTATGGTCGAGGTTCATTAAGGAATTTGTGGAGGACACCAGGGAGCAAGAGCTCTAGTACTGAAATTGATAAGATACGGGTACTATTGGCCGAATATGAAGAAAGACACACTTAATTATGTGAAAGCCTGTGACAAGTGCCAAAGATTCGCAGCCCGATTACATCAATCAGTGGAAGAACTATCCTCCATTTTGTGTCCATATCCTTTCGCTCAATGGGGAATCGACATACTTGGACCTTTCCCCATAGCCCGGGGTCAGGTCAAGTTCTTAGCAGTTGCTGTGGAATACTTCACTAAGTGGGTGGAAGCAAAATCACTAGCCGTGATCACAGAACAAAAGTTGGAAGCATTTGTGTGGAAATCAATAGTTTGCCGTTTTGGTCTTCCTAAGACATTAATAACAGATAACGGGCGTCAATTTGAGTGCCAAGCCTTCAAGCAATTCTGCAAGAACCTGGGAATAGAACACAGGTTGACCTCCGTTTCGCACCCGCAGAGTAATGGGTTAGCTGAGGTTACAAATAGGCTCATCTTACAAGACTTGAAGACTCGCCTTGGCAGTGCCAAGGGAGATTGGCCCGATCTCCTCCTCGAAGTACTTTGGACCAACCGAACCACGTTTAAAACGGCGACGGGGGAAACCCCGTTCATGCTTTCCTTCGGGATGGAAGCCGTTGTCCCCGTAGAAGTAACAATTCCGAGCTTCTGTGCTATGACTGCAGGGTCGCCCGACCACATCGAAGGACAGAGAGAAAGTCTGGATCTTCTAGAAGAAGTCAGGGAGAATGCATCATTAAGAATAGCAGCTTACCAACAGGCCATGTCTAACAAGTTCAATATCCGAGTAAAGAAGAGGGAATTCAGAATGGGAGATCTTGTCCTTCGCCGCAGTGAGGCTGCCGGTCATCAACCAGGGAAACTTGGGCCTATTTGGGAAGGACCTTATGAAGTCATCCGAAAGGTGGGCAAGGGCTCATACAGCCTCCGCACAATGGATTCAAAACCTCTTCCTCGGCCATGGAATGTGGAGAACTTGAAGCCATACTACAAGTAATCATATCTCTGTTGATATCAAGTCATTTAGTCTTAGTAAGGTCGGGCCTGCGCGCCCATTTTTATTTTTGCTTTCGGACTTGCACGTCAATCAGTGAATGTTATGGTCGGCCTGCGTGCCCATTGTTTTGTCTTTCAGTGTCAGGGACGGGTACTCTTTTTCCTTATCCGGATTTTTTCCCAATAGGTTTTTCTGGGTAAGGTTTTAACGAGATCCATCATTCAGTCCTTTTCAATAAAAGTACTTCTTCCAAAGAATGAGCAATACAAAAATCAGATTTTGGAATAGCTTACAAGGTCATTCACATGACTTTACAAGTTATTCCCCATCGAATAATTTACAATGTCTCATGGCAAGACTTTACAAATTATTCTTCCACGAATAATTTACAAGGTCTCATGGCAAGGCGTTACAAATTATTTCCCATCGAATAATTTACAATGTCTCATGGCAAGACTTTACAAATTATTCTTCCACGAATAATTTACAAGGTCTCATGGCAAGGCGTTACAAATTATTTCTCATCGAATAATTTACAATGTCTCATGGCAAGACTTTACAAATTATTCTTCCAAGAATAATTTACAAGGTCTCATGGAAAGGCGTTACAAATTATTTCCCATCAAATAATTTACAAAATATAGAGGTCGGTGCCACCCGATCTTGTCAAACACTTCTCGCAAGTTACTGAACAAAAAAGGTCGGGCACACCCGATCTTACTAGTCAAATTGTATCCAACACAAACTCTTGATGCTACAAAAAGTTAAGTCCATTCCTATGACCATAATATAAGGTCGGCCATTACCCGATCATATAATTATCGGGTATTACCTGACCTTATGGAGTATCTTTTCTCAAAAATCGCAAGTAAAGGGCTCGATCTTATCTTTAAGTCAAAGGGTCGGGCATACGCTATCTTGTTGGTCATTTATCTTCCACTTTGTTCCTATATGTGAGGTCAGTCACGACCCGACCATATGGAATCAAAACAAGATAATTCTGGGAATCTTGCAGAAGCTCGACCCCAGGAATTGCTCAAAGTTGTCGGTATTACCTGACCTTATAGAATATCTTTTCTGAAAATTCGCAAGTTATAAGCTCGAACTATTTTATACTAACGGGAAGATCGTGCTTTATCAAAAAAAATCATCGATCCATAAAATAGATACGAATCAATAAACACGAGCTTTGACAAAATAAGACAAAATAAAATTTTTTTCATTAACAAAAAACCTTGTTACAAAAAAGGCCACGGGGTATACCTCGGGCTATACAAGTGAATTATACAAGAGAATTTCCTACTGCTGCTCGGGGTCACTAGCCTGGGCTTCTTCTTCGGGCTATACAAGTGAATTATACAAGAGAATTTCCTACTGCTGCTCGGGGTCACTAGCCTGGGCTTCTTCTTCGTCAGAATCGACCTCCACTACATCTTCCACCATGAAAGGAGTGAGGTCAAGATCTTCCGTGCCCAATGGAAATTGAGAGAGGGGGCTAGTATCCAGGTCGGGCGCATGTATCTTGATCCAAGCCCGGGCTTGCCTCATGCCTTGGGAATATGATTCCAGGGCATAATTACCCACGGCAAGGTCATATTCTTCAGATTTCTTGTAAGCCTCGACCGCCGCCACCTTCGCCGCTTCTATCTCTTCCCTGGCCCGACGAAGATCTTCCGAAAGTTTGGCATTTTCAGAGCGAGCGAGGTCCCGATCTTGAGTCATCAAGGCCAGGTCAGTTTCCATTCTGGTTAACTTTTCTTCAGCATTGTTAGCATGGGTGGCCTCGTACTGAACAGAATGGACGAGCTGACTTGTAGCCTCCCCTCACCGGACGCCTTGGGTTAGAAGACCCCGGCCAATGCTAAGCATCTGTACGAGTTAAATACTTGTGTTATTTTAAGATTGAAGGCAAAATGTAACACAAAAGGTAGAAGGTCGTCTTGAAATTACCTTAAGCGCCACATTCAGAAAATGGTTCACCCCGTTCTCCAGCGAGACTTCATCAGAATATTTTTCCAGTAGACCGGGGTGGTAACCCTCCTCCAATTTAGACCGCAGGTCGGCCAGGGTAGGACCCTATACAGCAGCTTTAGGGGGAGGAGATCTGATATTCTCTTCCCGGGTAGGAGGGCGGCGAACACCTTGGCTGGTCTCGTGTCGAGGTGGAGCTTCCGCGTTCCTCCTTGAAGTTTCGCCCGGCCCGGACTGTGTCTGGCGTGGCCTTTTTTGTGGCCGTCTTCGAGTAATGCCACCTTCCCTCCTCCTCTTAGCAGCTGCCCGAGCTCTCTCCTCGGCCGCCTTCCTTAGCCTGTCTCCGTCAAAAGCCATACCTGTGAAGGACGTGAAGGTATACTTAGATAAAAGGGAATAAGATGAGGAAGGCAACGTTTTCTAGTGGAAAAATGAAATCAACTGTTACTTAATTGACAAGGCCGGGTCCTACCGGGCTCCAAGTCAAGGCCGGCCTGACCTAAGATCTCGCTGGTAGTAAGATCTGAAGCCTCCTCGGCTAGAAGTCCGAAGTAACAAACTCTTATGGCATTGGCCAAAAGGTCGGCCATCTCGTCCTCCCCTACATTACCCATTATATTGAAATTATCTACTTCCGGTTCCTAAAGGTGGGCCAAAAAATGTTCTCACCTTCCCAAGGTTTGATATAAAATTTTTTTTCCTTCCAATACTTTAAGGAGGAGGGGACCCAAGGGCACCTCGAACCTTCCCTTCCCGCATAAGTACACGAAGCAGTTACATCGGGGTAAAAACTTCAAATCTAAAAGGCATTTACAAAGGTTCACGGTAGGCTCGATCCCTAGACTTCTACATAAAACAAAAAAGTAAACTAGAATTCTCCACCCGTTTGGAGCCAGCTGCCCGAGAAGAATGCTGGCCGTAAAAAGGAAGTCCACAAAAAAATGATGTAAGGTGAACCTGAGGCCGGCCACTAATGAGTCATGGAATTCTACGGTCTCCCCTTCCCGGCAATGATATGATACATCATCATGCTCGGGGACCCGAGAGGTATACCTATCAAAAAGACCAAACTTCCTCATGTCTGCCTCGAGTAGAGATGGAAAAAAAATCCGATCCGCCCCGTCGATCCGTCGATCCGATCCGAAAAAATCCCGATCCGTGGATCGACGGATCGAAATTTATGTGATCCGCCCCGATCCGAAAATTCACGGAGCGGATTTGGACCAGGGCTGATCCGATCCGCCCCGATCTGAAATCCGACATTTTTTTTAATATAATTTTTTTATCATGTATAAAAATCTAATATGTAAATTTTGTAACAAACTTTAATTTTTGGGAATAACCTGCAATCTTTGCATTTTAAAGAAAACACATTTTTAGTCTCGTTTCAATAAAATAAATAAAATTTAATAAAAAAATAATTTTTCTAATTTTTTTTAAAAGATTTAATTTAAAATATATTTAAAAAATTTTAAAAAAATAAAAAAATAATTCGACGGATTGGTCCACGGATCGATTGACCGATCCGCCCTGACCCGACCCGAAATTTGACGAATTGCGGGGCGGATCTGGATCGGACCAAAAACATTAGGGGCGGGGGGGGGGGGGATCAGACCCTGATCCGCCGGGATCCGCCCTGTTGCCAACACTAGCCTCAACCATGTATTCTTTCATCCTACTGTTGAATGTTGGTAACTCTAGGTCGGGAGTTCCCGGTCTCTCATCAAATTCAGGGTTATTGACTTCCTCGTCATCGCTCGACTCGTCCCCCCAGAGGTTGGCGGAGGTTGGTAAAATCCTATTGGCTCTACGTCTAGGGCCTTGTCCAAATTTTCTACCTCCCTAAGGTCCGTGATGTTCACTTGCCTGGCCATTTTCCTAACAAGTAAATTACGGAATAAAATTAACGTCGGGAGAGGTCGAGATTACCTAAAGGTCGTGCCTGGAATTTTTAGCTCGTGTTAGACGCTCGAGGATTTGTCTGGTTTTTACTAAAATTGCAAAGTGAAAAGAATGAGAGGATAGGGACCACATATATATAAGAGGAAAAAGGCGGGAAATTTTTTGAAATCCCGCCACTCATTTTTGACACGTGGCAGCAATCCAGTGGTGTGGTATTAATGATGACGCGTAAAACAGTTGGCAAAATACGTCATCAATAAAGGTGACAGCTGTCAGGAGTTAATTGCATTCAGGCATCAATCGTCGATCCCTGATGCACGGGGGCCATTGATCGGGCTATTTTCCGGGATTGTCAGAATGGATTTATGAAAGGAGCACACCAGGTCGGCCCATCTCGATAAACATGTCAGCCTTATATCCCGGGCTTTGTCAATCTCGGCCAGCTAGCTTATCTTCTATAGGTTTTCTCAGGTCGGGATGTATGCTTGGCCTTATGACCGTCCCAGCCCAGAAATGCCCGACCTAGTCAAGTCCTGTGTCCATAGTGGGAAGCATGCCTGGTCTAGCTCGACCACTTCGGGATTCTAGGTGTTCACTGTTTATGGGCTTTATCAATAGGCTACCTTCTTGGGCCCTCGGAATAAAACATAACCTATAAGGAATCATCCTAAAAAAGAGGAAGTACAATTTTTATAAGATTAGAACTCCTCCTAAAAGGTAAGTTTATAGGAAAAATGACTCATTCCTTAAATAAAGGAAGTTATGGGCTTTTTCAGCCCTATAAATACAGCTTCTTTTGTCACATATATTCATTCACAATTCTTTACATATATTCTAGTGATATAATCTCTCTATCTTTTCCAGAAAACTAATTCTCACATCGGAGGGGCAACGGGGAGAATCCTCCTCGCCTTTTTTGCAGGTCATCAAAGGCAAGTTCATTGATCTTTTCCAGCAATCAAATATCATCAGAACCTGCCACGTCAATGTTAGGATTTTTGACAGCATCAAGATATATAACTAAAAAAGATTATCCTAAATCTTTTGAAAAATTATCACAATATAGAACATTTTAGAAGAACTTAAAAGATTAAAAAATATAAATATAATCAGAAGTACTGAATTGAATCGACCTAACTAAGTTTGGGGGTATATTTTACAAAATAAACAATCATTTTCATTAAAAGTAATTTTAACATTTCAACAAAAAGGACTATTTTACTAAAATTATTGTTTACCAAACTCATTTAATTAAAAATCCCATGAATTTATTTGTTTGAGTAAATTTCAAAATAAGCCTTTTTCATGGTTACTGGTTAGAGTGAAAATAGATGAGCTTAAGCTATTTTAAGGTTAGCCAAACTATACACCCAGATATTCACAGTTGCGGTCGCGTCCTGCTCACAGTAAACTTCCTCCTGCCAACCGCCCAGAGCCCCTTCATCTTTCTCTCTCAGTAAAGGTCACATGGCAGTCTCATCCGAGTCCGAGTCCGATCCCCACCTGGCCCAACCCAAGAACCCGAAACCCAGTGATCCCACCAACGCGCACGACGACCTCGATGATTTCGAATCAGAAATCGAAGAAGACAACGATGAGTCAGAAGAAGATGACGAAGAACCCGAACCCATAACTCCGGAGGCCCAAATGCGCACGGAGCGGGTCAATATGGAGTCTCTTTTCAAGCGCCTCTCCGCGGAGCGAGTCCCGGTAAGAGTGCACGATGTTTTGATAAAGGGCAACACGAAAACCAAAGATTCCGTAATTGAAGCCGAGGTCGAGGCACTACTCAAAAATGCTAGAACTGTACAACAGCTGCTCCAGGCCGCAGGTGTCGCCAACGCGCGGCTGCAGCACCTTGATATTTTTGATTCTGTGAACATTACACTTGACGCCGGTCCGCCTGAGCTCCCTGGCACTGCCAATGTTGTGGTAGAGGTGTCCGAGGCCAAGAACCCTCTCACCGGTGATGTAGGGATTTTTTCCAAACCCGAGGTAACTATTGTAGGATTATTGTTGTATAGAGATGTTATAATGCCCTGCAGTGGGCATTATAACATACTCACCCTCCAAGTGGTGGGTGGGTGTTGATGAAAATGAGCGTGGCCCACACATACAGGGGTGGGTGGTTTTGGATGGGTCCGTGCCCACAAGTGGGCATGTTATTATGCTTACTTGTTGACATTTTAACATTTCTATATTGTTGTAAGATATGGCACCCATTTGATACGTGTTGGATGGGTGGGTCCCAGTGCCCACCCACCCATGAAGGGAGGGTGTGGGTTTTATAGTGTGCCGACTAGGGGTTTTAGAACATTTTCCTTGTTGTAATAGCTATGCTCAGTTTGATAAACTCTTTATTGTATGTGTTGTAAAGGCAGTCAATTCTGAGGTTCTAAATTTAGTCCAATGTATTTGAGACCTACTTTAAGATTGCTAGCAAGATAATAATCATAGGTCGTCCTGGGTATGTGATCAAGCAAGGACCCCACCACCGAATTTAGATCCTGATAAATTGGACCTCAGCACCTGGGAAGAGCTTGGACCTGGGAGATCTAGGAGCTTGGAAGACCAGGAAAACCTGCTCGGAAGTTCCAAACTAAGGTTTTAGATAAAATCTAATATCGGGTGCTACAATATCCGAATTCAATCCATTACATTGAATAAATTGGAACTCAAAGAACGCTCAAGTACCGGCGCTAGCGATCCACCAACCTCAAGTGATAGAACATTCATTCAACCAAATATCAAGTGTGAAGTGGATCAACTTAGCCTAAATATATTATATCTTTCACAACTCTCAAAGATCAATTAGATACCTTGTACCTGCCTCACTGTTATGAACAAATTGCAGCTAGGTCACATCCAATTTAGAGAGGTCCCACTAAAGCCACTTGAAGTTGCTAAAAGTACATCAAGTTCACAATGAATCATCACTTTTTTTTGACTAAGTACTAGCCACTTGTTAGTAAAACTAGTATTTGACTCGTGCAATACATGAAAGTTGTTATCTACAATATCGATTCCGATAAGCATTTGTAAACTTTTAATGCTTATACACAATCAACACAAATACAAAATGCATGAAAAATAATATTTTATTACAATAATTATTAAAATTTAAAAAACAACATATCCAAACTATTAAAAACTTCTTTAAATAATAAATGCCAATTTATATATTTAAATAATAAATGAATGATGATTTCAATAATTTTTATAAGTTATTAACTTCTTTGAAAATACAAATTTAGTAGTTTTTTTAATGTTACGTCACATTTGATGTAATATTATGAGTACTAATATTGATGCATGTGGATGGTATCAATATATTTCTCATAATTTCTGCATTTGTCTCTTGTATTTAAAAATCTTCATTCAAGAATATCAATGACAATAATTATAAATGTGAGTTTAATCTTTGTCCAGCAAATATTTGTATTTAACCAATAAGTTATGCTTTTATTTACAAAATCAATTTGTTAAAATAATAATTACAAAAATATTGCAATTACCATGATATGACAATGGGATAACGGTAGAGATCAAGAAATTATACCGAAAATCTTATACCATATAATCTTTACACAATTATTGAAGTTAAGAATGATTAAAAAATGTTAATCATTCTTGGCCATAATATTAGTAATTATTAATATTATTAACTAAAGATAAAATTAAAGCATCAACTATTCAATATTAGCCTCAATTCAGTAATTTTCTCTATAAACTAATTTATATAAAAAAAATAAACATTTCAACCTACTTTTTAACCACACACATATTTTGAAATCACTTTTCAATCACAAATTTTGCTCTCGTTTGATGTTATTTAAAAGTAGTTTATTTAAAATGAATAATGATTTTTAAAAGAATGTTTGGTCAAAAAGTAGTGAATCTTTTTTGGTTTATGTGCAATATTATTTTATTAATAAATGTATGATTGAAAAAAAGAGAGAGAAATGTGTAAAAATTTAAAGAGGCTCAAACATGGGCTTTAACTCGAAAACAACAAACAAAAACATAGCCACTGAATGAGGGCTTAATTTATTAAAATAGTTAATAATGATATATATATAAGAAAATTTGATATATAATATTAAGGATAACAAATTATTTAATTATTAATAATTAAAACATAAATTTAATACAGATAAGTGATAACTACACATGATTTATAATATTAAGAACAACAAATTAATAGAACATCAATAATTAAATAATAATTTTAATACTAATAGTTATAAATATTGACTATTCATTATTAGCCTTAATAATAATAATAATAATAATAATAATAATAATAATAAAATAATCATGATAATTATAATAAAAATATGCAAATAACAATAACATATTAACTATTTACTGTAATACTAATACATAAAAAATAAGAACTAAACTGATACGTGATTAATTATATAATTTAAATCATTGATATCTAAATCAAGCCATTATTTGTATTAAAAAATAATATAATAGATAGATACAGATTCCAAGACAACAATAATTTACAAACATAAAAACAATAAAATTATAGAGAAAGTTTACTCAAACAACTCTTCATTTTTTCACAATGTAGAAAACATGTAATTTCTCTAAACAAAGTAATAATTTTATAATTTCAATATTATCTGCACGGATTTAAACATGGATCAAATGACAATTGCATTAATAAACATGGATTTAAATACGTCATTAATCAACACATATTTTTTTTTTCCTCCTTCCAGAATGACAATTACATTTACACTAGAAACTATGTGCGTGTTAAATTGACGGCTATCCTACTTTTATATATATATTAAGATAATATTAAGATTATGATCATTACATTTTTGCCTATAAAGCAAAGTATTGTAATGACACGTGTCCATGCCATTTTCTACGTCAACAATATGTAAAATGTTACTGTTAAGATTGATATTTTGCAATATGAGTGGGTTATTTAGTTTTTGAGTTTTCCAATTGATTGCAGGTTGCATATGACAATGTGAATGGTAACTTGTGTGTATTGATGGCAATGTGATGTAGAGGGTTAATGGTATGTGAAACTAGAATTTTCATAAAGCTGCGTTAAAGAGTGTGATTGGGTCGCGACTCGAAGTTAAAGAACCTAGTTCTAAACAGGATAAAGGAAATTCCTGCATGTGTTCTATAACATTTTCCTCGAACAAAACATTAGTAAAATTTTGTTCCACAGACTCTTGTTTTGATTAATAATTATATATATAAAAAGTGAAGATGTTACATCACTTGGTGGAAAGCTAAACTCAAATAATTTCAGCTGATAAAGGGCAATGCTTGATTTGTATAGAATGAGCATTAAGAGAGTCAAATATACTACCATGAAATTGACCAATGCTAGCTCCAAGATTCTCTTATATTTATGTTTAATTTTGTAAAAATAGTTTGAAATGCCATCTCCATTTGATTTTTGATGTTATGAAGCACTTTTGTAGGCTAGGTCATGGTCTCTTGAAGGATCTCTTAAGCTGAAAAATCTGTTCGGTTATGGAGATCTATGGGATGGTTCCGTGGCTTATGGCTGGGGTCAAGCATCAGAGGTTAGTGCCGGAGTCTCCATTCCCAAATTCAAAGCACTGGCCACACCTTTGTCAGCTCGAATATCTCTTCTTTCCCAAGATTGGTTGAAGTTTTCTTCCTATAAAGAGCAAGCATTGGGCATGTCACTTGGCCTATTCTCCATTGGAAATCATGATTTATCATATAATCTCTCATGGCGTACCTTAACCGATCCATCTCAAATGGCTTCTCACTCAGTTAGGAGGCAGCTTGGACATGGTTTACTCTCAGCTCTGAAGTACACATTTAAAATTGACCAGCGAAATTCACCTCTAAGACCAACTCGAGGATATGCTTTCCTTTCCACTACACACATCGGTGGTCTTGTTCCAGACAATCGAAGCTTACATTTTATTCGTCAGGTTTGACTATTCTTTTTACTCCTTTGTTTATTTATTGACTAGTGATGCCTTCAAAGTCTCCTCTTTTTTTTTGGCTTGAGCATCATTACTGTTTAATCAACATATCTTTTTTTTTATTTTGGTTTCATATGATCCATGATTCTATGTTTTTCTCAATATCGCATGACCCATCAGGTATTTCCCCAAACTAGAGGTCAAACTTGAAACTGAAATTCACATCACAAACGCTTGTATTATTGTTGACTCCACGAGCTTTCAAATATCTTCCACTTTTGAATATATGATGCAATTACTAGCCAATACGCATGTGATGTTGGAAGAAACCATAGTGTGATCGATATCATTCATTCTCCTCTGTGACCATGTATATGCTACTGAAGTAACTTATTTTTTATTGTGATACTTGTATTTTCTAAACAGGATTTTGATCTTCGTTATGCTGTTCCGTTGGGATTTTACCATGTTGCATTGAACTTTGGAATATCAGGTGGTGTTATTTTCCCATGGGGGAGAGGATTCTTGAAGACACCTTCATATTTACCGGAGAGGTTCTTCTTGGGCGGTAATTCTTCTCCAGTTTGCACCTTGAGAGGCCCAACATCAATTTTAGGTTTCAAGGCAAGGGGACTAGGCCCTGCTGAGCCTAGAAGACAAGAAAGAGGAAACAGTAATAATGAAAGCTCTGATGCATCTACCGGAGTGGATTTTATTGGTGGAGATGTTGCTGTCACGGCTTTTGCAGACTTGTCTTTTGATCTACCCTTGAGGGTGTTTAGAGAAGCTGGTATCCATGGCCACACTTTTGCCTGCACTGGAAGCCTTGCTAAATTAACTGAGAATGCATATCGAGAACTTTCGTTAGAAAAATTACGAGATTCCTTTCGATGCTCTGCAGGATTTGGTATCATTGTACCTACCAAGCTATTCCGCATGGAGGTAAGCCATTTGTCCTGATATTAATTATTGCCACTGTTTTGCCTTCATTTTCTAAAATTTATTTTTTCTCAAACTCATTTTCAACCACGCATTTCTGGAGAACTTAATCAGCTTTACAACCACATATTTCAATTTTCATCAATTTTTATAAAGAACTACTAAAAATTTGGAAGTAATCTAAACCAGCGAGGGGCATTATTTGTTTCATGTTGACTTTGGTAAAAGAAAGAAATGCCATTGCTGCATGACGTTGACTCAAACCACCAGTTGGTAGGATCATTTGTTCCTATGTGGGCCATCTCCTCTTTGTAAGAAAATGCTTTATCTGCAGTTTAAGAATCACATTTCCCCAAATTATTTTTTAATTACCATACATTTTTCGAAACCACTTTTCAATCACACATTTTACCTCAAAAACTCAAATTCTTTGTTTTAAAAAAATAAAATAAAAAATCAGCCGCCAAACAGAGGGCTTAGCCTTTTTTTGGCCACATTCTCTAAAAACTCATTTTTCTCCAAACTTATTTATTGACACATTTTCCCAACAAAATAATTTTGCACGTGGATCCATAAAGTTTCCCAACTTTATAATCATATATTCTCTAAAAATATCTATTCACAAAGTCTATTCTCAAAAATCTCTACCAAACAGTGAATCGGAAAAGGGAGAAAATCAATAAATTTCTAAATATTGCTAAATTTTTTGCCTTCAGTGTCCACGGAGTGTGTCAATTTTCATGTCCTTGTGGTCCAGCACGGATTAATTTTTCAATTTTTTAGATATTGGTTTTCCCTCCACATTCACAAGACAAGCTCTTCTATCAAAATAATAAAGATTGTTGATGATATTCATCTGATAACTTTGATGTCTTTTGCACCATAGAATAGCTTCAAATTACTTGAGACAAATGGCTAATAAATTCACCAACATCCATTAAAAAAAAAAGGACAGGACCGGACAGGGGAAAAAAAACAGCAAAAGAATTTTAAAAACTTATTTTATTTTATTTTTTTACTATTTTCTGCGTGAAATATGGATTGGAACCAGAAGTACAATCTGTAACCCGCTTGGAAACCATCTTTCGTAGTCCACAAGAAGGATATATACTGTCTTTTATTACATGTTGAATTTCTTGTTTGATATCAATCTCTGACAGCTTGACCCATTTTCATCAGGTTAACTACTGTTACATACTGAAACAACATGAACATGACCAAGGGAAGGGTGGTGTGCAGTTTAGCTTCTCTTCGCCGCTATAATACCTGTTGTGGTAATTTTGTCATTTTCTTGATTCCCAATGACATTGAATTGACCTCAAGGACTTATGTGCAAGGTAAATGAGAGAAATTTCCCCATTCTACCTAACCAGCCCTACTTCAAGATTTCTATTTTTAAATTCAAGGCAATTTTGTGATTAAACTTTACAGATAAATAAGATTAGCAGAGTATTAGCACATATACGTTCGACCTTCATTTCAAATTGCTTGATAAATGAATTTTAAATTTGTCTGCAGTATCCACTGTTTCCTGTTTCTTGGTGAGATAAAGTTTAATGTTTAGTGAAGACCATCACTGGAATCTTTTCACGTGCACTTATTTTCTTCACACACTCTATTAACATGGGGAAATGAATAAGACAGTTGTGTTTTTGTAGTCCCAAGTCATGACAAGATCTTTGTTTGATGAGAATTGAAGAGCAACACGGTGAAAGTGGACAAGTGATATGAAAAGAGTGCATGAAAATTACAACTTCTGGGATTGAAATAAAGAAAGTGACAAACTTTGGGATAATTTATGATTTGATGTTGGTGAGCATGTACTTCATTAGGATAGACTAGATCTTTGAATGTGGCTCAAGTTTAGGCAAATAGATTTATCTTTACACAAATGGTAGGTTGGTAGTTGGACAATGAATCAATGATTGTAACTTTGGTTTAAGTGAGATTCTAATTCCGTAGGTTGATGATGCTAGATATGATTCATTAAAAAAATGGAAAATTACCAGAGAGATTTGAAGTTTTCAAACAATATGCTGGAACGTACCAGGTGAAATAGAAATGCAATTTCATGACAGTTTTGAAGGGAAATGCAATATAGATGAATATAATAATATAATATAATATAACATGGAATTGAGTGCCTACGAGGATAGAAGTTGACCTAACAAGGAGACATTGTAGCGGAACAAGGCTGAAATGGGTGGCTAAGACTAAATTACATGTTATAAAATGAGAAGGTTACATGTTATAAAATGAGAAGGTTTTTCAGAAGATTAGCTGAATGCCATGAAACTAGGTCACTCTTACTAGGTAGCATGTTCATGTCCTACAGTGACATTCCTCGAATAGGGCAAGATATGTGTCAGGCACACAATGTGACATGTCCTATTTTTATATATTTTTTAAATTTCCGACACTCGAGGAATTACTTTGAGAACACTCCTCAAACTTGCCATGTGTCCTATCCTATATTAAGAAGTACAAAATGAAGATATAGATTGCAATATAAGAATGTACTATAACTTTTTGAAGAATTTAAATTAACATGTTACCGACGTTTTCATGCCCTACTTTTTTGAAAAACCATGGGTCGGAGAGAGAGTATCATATTGTCTTAGACTGAATGAGATTCAAGAGTATAAATCATGAGTTTCGATTTGTATTGCTTTGGTAATAGTATAGTTATCTTGGAACCAAGGATAAGGAGGAACTTAAGAGAGGTAGTGTATAAGTCGAAGGTAGACATGCATGTCCCTGTTTGGTCGAGATTAAAATCATTTTTTTAGTAAATTTTGATAAAATTTGATGAAACATATGGTTGAAAATTTTTGGGACCTATGAAATATGCAATTGAGATTAATTGCTGACTTTGATTCAAATTAAAATCTAGAATACCAAGTAGGGGCGTAACGTAATTAGTCTCAATGGGATGAGGATCTCTATCCAAGTATGGAAGAGTCTGTGCGAGGAGTATTTCATGGTTAAATTATTTGACAAGATCTTAAAAGAGTAAAAATACATTAAGTATATAAGAATAGTGTTATAGCTGAAAAGTTCTATTCAGGATTGTATAAACTGTCAAGTATATGCTAGTTATTAACTAACTGTAGAAGTCATTTGCCTCCTTCAGATGATGATGGTAAACTAAACAGAAAAGAGGCAAGGTTTGCTTGTAATATTGATTCTATTCTTAGGAAGTGCTATGGCGAGTTCTATAGAAAAAAAGGATTTTAAATTTAATGCATTCAAGTCCTTTGAGGTCATTTCACTGGATTAATTCCTTATTTAATTCTTGCTAAGCTTATATTCGACAGTTTTGACTTCACTTCGGCCCTGTTCGGCTAGAATTAATGTGGAATGTAAATTATTTGATTGATTTATTTGTGTTTTCTAGGTTAGATATGAGGTTAAAAATTGGAGAGAGAAAATGTGGATGGTTAGGAAGTGGTATTGGAAATTGTGTAAATTAATTTTTTGTGTCTTTTTTGTCTTGTAGCGAAATAAATTGCAATTTAAATTGTAAAGATTCTCGAAAATTAGAAACTGATATCATTTTAGAAAAAAATGATAATAGGTATCGTCCTGGGCTGTTGAGAAAATGTGGATGGTTAGGAAGTGGTATTGAAAATTGTGTAAATTAATTTTTTGTGTCTTTTTTGTCTTGTAGCGAAATAAATTGCAATTTAAATTGTAAAGATTCTCGAAAATTAGAAACTGATATCATTTTAGAAAAAAATGATAATAGGTATCGTCCTGGGCTGTTGAATCTAGCTGCACCGTGAAATATTGTTTTAAGTAGTGGGTTTTGTATTTGGTATGAGACGGAGTTTTTCCTACAGTCTCGATTGTTGGTAAACAAACACTTTTGTGTCAATTATCCCTTGAGAAAAACTCGTCCTCGAGTCCGAGTTCTTGTTTTTAGCTGTGATAAAGAGAAAAATCGCCTTCAAATGTATAATTTTCTCAATTCTTAGTTGATGTAGTTCTCATTTTGTTTTGAAATGAAATGATAGTCGAGTCCAGGGGGCTTGTTCCAATATAAAATTTATGTGTTTGGTTGATGTTTATAATAATTGGTTAAAAAAAGTACAGTTCCAAACAGCGTACGATAATAGACATTGACAAATTAAAAAAAAACGAGGATATTGAAATATGGTAATGTAGAAAAACTTGAGAAAGAAGAAGACATTTTTCGAAAGTAACGTTTTAAATTCTTATTATAAATAATAAAATTTATTACAGTTCCAAACAGCGTACGATAATAGACATTGACAAATTAAAAAAAATGAGGATATTGAAATATGGTAATGTAGAAAAACTTGAGAAAGAAGAATACATTTTTCGAAAGTAACGTTTTAAATTCTTATTATAAATAATAAAATTTATTACAGTTCCAAACAGCGTACGATAATAGACATTGACAAATTAAAAAAAATGAGGATATTGAAATATGGTAATGTAGAAAAACTTGAGAAAGAAGAATACATTTTTCGAAAGTAACGTTTTAAATTCTTATTATAAATAATAAAATTTATTACAGTTCCAAACAGCGTACGATAATAGACATTGACAAATTAAAAAAAATGAGGATATTGAAATATGGTAATGTAGAAAAACTTGAGAAAGAAGAATACATTTTTCGAAAGTAACGTTTTAAATTCTTATTATAAATAATAAAATTTATCTTGCTTACAAGCAAGACAAAATAATCTCCAAAACTCGTTACTTGTTAGAGTCAACACGTATACTTCCTAAAAAATAAAAATTACTGCCGGCCAATCACAATCAATCAATATTGGATCAATTTTTGTCCATACACGCAGCTGATCAAATAGTACCTCCTCTATATTCCTGCTTTAAACATGTCGTAAATTACGATAAAATTACTACCACAATTTTATCCTGACCGTACATCGAATCGAATTGAAGAAAAATGCGGAAACAAAAACTGTAGACAAACTACTTTGAGGAGTCACTAAACTTTAACCTAAATTTGGATTTTATTTCAAATTTCGCGAATTCGTCATTATTTGTCCCTTACCATGACCCAAAGGTCCCAAACTGATATAAATGGTTTAATTGGCAGCCAAACCATAACAGTATTTCCGAGTAATCTCTATGTTGTATGTAAACTTAACTCCGTTTGTCAATTTTTTTTTTTTTTTTTTTTTTTGGGTTTAAAAATAAAGAATATGATTTTTTATTTTTTATAAAATATGTGTGGTGAAAAAGTGGTTTAAAGAAATGTGTTGTTTAAAAATCATTTGCCAATAAAACTATTTAATTTATAAATTGATTTATTTACGATTTTTAGATAGAAAATATTCATTGAAAACTGGAGAGAGAAACTGTGTGAGTTAAAAAGTAGTTTGAAAAATTGTGTAATTTATAAACTGATTTATAAATCAATTTATTTTGGTTACCAAATGGGGGTTTGAAACCTATTTAAAATGATTTTACTAGTTTATATTACTTTCGGTCGACGAAATCTATACTATATATGATGGGAGAATAGTGGATTAGTGTGAATGCATTTATTGCCTTTTATATATATATATATATATATATATATATATATATATATATATATATATATATATATAATTAATTAATATTATTTTATGGTAAATATTAAACAATGGTTAATATTTTTTTAATAATTTTTAATTTTAATAATTGTGCAAAAAATTATATGATATAATAATTTCTTGATCTTAAATGTTGTTCAATTGTCGTATATTTGATGAGTTAAGATTAAACACATATTTATAGTTTATTGTGATTTTTGAACAAAAATTGAGAAAAAGTTAAATATGTAAGGCAAATGCAGAAATTATAATTAATATATTTATATCTTGAACATGCATCAATATGTGTACTCATAATATTACATCTAACATGATGCACAATTAAAAAACTATACAATTTGCATTTATCATTCAATAAAGTTTTCGATAATTTGGATTTTTTTAAAAAATTTTAATAATTTTTGTATTTGTGTTGATTATGTACAATCATTAAGACAGGTGAATGCTTATCCATATTGCAGATAGTAATTTCAGTTCATCGCAATGGTGAAAGTGTATATACTATATATAAAAGTAGGATAGTTTGGTAAAATTTAATTTTTAAATTCTCTATATTTTAGTATTATAGTAAATAAATAATATGATGTTATTTTTATTTGTATATTTTGGTTATAATTATAATTATTTTATTATTAACATTATTATTGAATGAGTTCAATCAATATTTTTAATTATCAGTATTAAAATTATTATTTAATCATTGATTCTTAATTTATTTGTTGATTTTAATATTATAAATTATATGTGTAACCATCAATAATTAAATTGTGTTTTAATTATTAATGGTCAAATCATTTCTTATATTTAATATTACAAATCAAAATTTCTAAAATATATATTATATATTATTATTAAATATTTTAATAAATTAGCCCTTTGTTCAGCAACTATATTTTTGTTTCGAGGTAAAATGTGTGGTTGAAAAATAACTTTGAAAAAATACATGGTTAAGAAGTGGGTTGAAAAAATATACTGCTTATAAATAATATATAGAAAAAGTTATTTAACGAAGGTTAATATTGAAGAGTTAATGCTTTGATTTTTTTAGTTAATAATATTAATAGAATGAGCAATATTTCTTGATCATTCTTAATTTTAATAATCACGAGATTTTCAAAATTATTATTTTGACTACTTATTTTTGCAAATAAAGTTTTATTGGTTAAATTCAAATATTTTGACTATTTCTTTTTTAATTATTGTAATTGATATTTTTGAATGAAAATTAAAAAGTATGTTAAATACAAGAGGAAAATGTAAAAGTTATGAAAAATATGCTAATATATTTCACATGCATTAATATTTGTGCACATAATATTATATCAAATGTAATATACCATTAAAAACTACTAAACTTACATTTTCAATTAAATTGTTAATAATTCATTAAAATTATTGAAATCAATAATAATTTCTTATTTAAATGTATATATTGACGTTTACTATTCAAAGAATTTTTTAATAAGTTGAATTATTTATGTTATTTTTTTAAATCCTAATAATTATTGTAATGGAGAATCTTTTTTTATGCATTTATATATATATGTGTTGATTATGTATAAATACTAAAATTTTACGAATACTTATTTAAATCAATATTACAGATAATAACTTCCGTGTATCACACAGGTGAAACACTAGTGTGCATTTAAAGACAAAATAATTTTTTTCTTACTTTTCTTTTATACCTCATCCCAGTCTATAAAAGATTATAATAAACATTTTTGTTTTAAATTTTAACTAAACTTGTTAAGGTTATGTTGGATAATACTATACTAATTATAATTTTTTGAAGTAAAATGTGAGGTTAAAAAATAAAGAGAGAAAATGTGTGTGATTAAAAAGTGATATGAGAAATTGTGTTATTTTATAAATTAGAGTAGGTTTAGTGTAGGAAAAATTGGAGAAAATTTGAATTTTTAAAAGAATGTGTAATTGAAAAAAGATTGAAAAGTGTGAAAGTTGTGAATTCTATAAAAAATATGTTATTAAAAATAAATTTTTGTTGAATGTTGTGAAAAAAAATCCTGGACCAAATGGGGGCATAATTTATAATTGTAACGATTTCATTAATGGAGGGAGGCAAATTATCTTGGCACAACCTCGGTATATGCTACAAGCATCTCGTCTTATCCCCCTGGCCTCTTTCGTTCGAAGTTTCCCTACAAAAACACCCACACTCACAACACACACTAAAGGTACAAACTCTGTGCTACAATGGCGCGAGCTAATTCTACTCCGGTGCTACACCATAACAATAGTCTCTTAACCTTGAACTCCAAACCCTCGAACTCTCTCTTTATCAGCCGTAAGAAATCCCTTTCTGCTTTCTCTTCTTCGATTTTTTCATCACCGACTCAGTCGCATTTACACTCACAGCTGTCGCATCGATGTATTCGCATCATGCGCGTTTCTACGGAACCAGTAGAGTACGCACCACCGGCACCGGAGTTTAATTTTCTAAAAGAAATTGCCAGGCTCAAGTCTTTGAAATCGAAACTTGATGATTGCAAAACATTGAAGGAGAAAATGAATGCGATGGAGTCGGATTCTCGAGTTAAGTCATTTTTTCATTCTAGGAGGAGTCATTTTGCGAGGGTTTTGGAAGGAGAGAATTTGAATGAAAATGAGTTGTACTTGCTTAATTGTGTGGTGGTTGCGGGGCAAGGACATGTGTTGGGTGACTTCGGGAGCAAGTCAGAGGGTGCTGAGTTTGACTCGGCAAGGAGTTCAGTTAAAAGCGCTCTGTATGCTCTGGCGGAAATGATTGAGACGTGGGATGTGAACAATGGGGGGAAACACGAGGAATTGAACGGGGAAGAAGAAAGAGCATTAAGGTCATTGTTGAAGACTCTTGGAGAGGTTGAACAGTTTTATGATTGCATTGGAGGAATCATTGGGTCAGTGTTCCATGATTATTCCCTGTTTCTTATTTTTCTAATCAATTTATTGGTTTGTTTCATACAATGGTGAATTCTTATTTTTCATCTCAAAAGTTAAGGTAATTGGTAAATATTAACGGACATATTAGTTGTGTGCAATATGTGGATTCTGGTCAAATTTCAATAACCCTAGCAGTATCAAACTATTTTTCAGATCTTATTGAAGTGAAAGTATGGTTAATATATATATTTACTTCTTGTTGCTAAGGATGCACATTAATTAAGGCTAGAAAATTCAAAATATCTTTCAATGCTGGCCCTGCACCTTACAGAAACCAACTAATCTGAGAATCATTTTATAGAACTGCATATCAGTTGAATGACAATCATTTTTTACATTAGCAATTTCAATTATAAATATTTGACCATCTCAGTAGCTTAAAGAAATTATAAAGGAGAAATTATACTTATGACATGCCTCTCTTTTGCAACTATTCTTTAAATGGATTAAGAATGAGCATTGATTACAGTGGAAAGCACTGAGACTTAATTATAGGATTTTGCTGCTAGATCGAATGATCTGCTTAAAGAAATTTTTAAAAGCAGAATGTTTTATTTGCTCGTCTTTCAATATATTATCAAGGGTTGAATCTGCTATACGTTCGCCTTTATAACAATAAGATGAATCCATATGCGGTTAGATGATCAACCTGAAGTCTTTTTCTTTGACAGATATCAGATAACAGTGCTAGAGCTGCTTGCTCAATCAACTTCTGAAGGTCAAACCATTAATTGGTTTGAGCAAAAGTCATTGAAGTATCAGTTTATAGAAATTCATCCTCCCAATGCACTTGATCTTTCTGAAGATGTTGAATACGCATCTCAAGCTGCTCTTTGGGGAATTGAGGTTAGTGCATATCTTGTGTCATTCTCAGATTAACAATCTGACCTGACTTTGGTGTTATATAAACTAACCAATTTTCAGGGTTTGCCTGACCTAGGAGAAATTTATCCTCTAGGAGGCTCGGCAGACAGGCTCGGCTTGGTAGACCCTGAGACAGGTGAATGTCTTCCTGCTGCTATGCTTCCTTATTGTGGACGAACTTTATTGGAAGGTCTTATAAGAGATCTTCAGGTACCTATGATCTTTGTTCGGCATTCCTTGAAGTTTAGTTGTTTTTTATTTTTATTATTATAGGATTGATTTACATGTATTCTTCTGAAATTGAGCCTTCGATTGGATTCAAATTTATAAATGGTTTATGAATTCAATTAAAGTCAACTATAAATTTCAACCACGCATTCATAACTACTACTCATTATAATCCACACATTTCGTGGGACCCAACACTATTCCTATTTATACACCATTTATAAATGTTCCAAAGGAGGCTAAAATGATGTTAACTTTTTTGACTTCTGCAAGGCTAGAGAGTTCCTGTATTTCAAGTTGTATGGGAAACAATGCATCACTCCTGTTGCCATTATGACAAGTTCCGCAAAAAACAACCACTGGCATATCACCTCTCTTTGTGAAAGGCTCAAATGGTTTGGAAGAGGAAGATCTAGATTCCAACTTTTTGAACAGGTTTGAGAACATGATGCTTTATTTTACTTTTATACTCTGATTTACTCCGTTCTTGCAGTTTGTAATTCGATTTGTCAATGGTCAGCCCCTTGTTCCAGCTGTTAGTGCAGAAGATGGTGAGTGGGTGGTCACTAGACCATATGTACCATTATGCAAGCCTGGGGGTCACGGCGTGATATGGAAACTAGCCTATGATAAAGGTGTTTTCAAATGGTTCCACAATCATGGAAGAAAAGGTGCAACTGTTAGACAAGTCAGGTTAGCTTCAACATTAGAGTTGTGAAGTACGTCGCTGTTATTTTGTATACAGATTGAGAACTGATTGGGTGGGTACTATTTGGAAGTTGGATGGTATCCTGACATTTCCGACATTGCAGTAATGTTGTGGCTGCTACAGATATGACTCTTTTGGCTTTGGCCGGGATTGGTTTGCGCCATAGAAAGGTAGATCCATATTCTTTCAACTGTCATAATTAACTGTAAATTGTTCTAACTCCATAGGAACAGAAGCTGTCTTTGACTGCGGTAGCATTGTTGGGCCTCAAAGAAATTTATAGAAGTCAATCAAGATGTAGTCTTAACATTTTTTTTTTCTTCGGCGAATCACATGAAACTAAAATGTTCTAGATGAATCAATTAATGCATGATTTCATTGGGACCACCACCTAACATGTCACCCCAAAATCAACTGAATATTTGACAATATTTTGCAATCACATTCTGGACAAATGCAAAAAAAAAATAATAATAAATAAAAAACAACGCTTTACTTGATTTTGAGTTATTTTTATCAATTTTTTATGTTATTGCGATTAAGTTACTCCCAAAATTTCCGAGCAATTTATTTCTTGAGTTCTGCTAATCTTTTCTATTTTTCATTCTTGGAAATTGTACCGCCTATTTCTTTCTGTCCAGTTGAAAGTTGCTGGGTCTTTAATATTCATTTGCACTAACGTGTTATCTTTAGTTATGCTTTGATAGCTAACTGCTACTCTTTCAGAAATTGGGCTTTGCTTCTTGTCAACGTAATCCAGGGGCTACCGAAGGCATAAATGTTCTTCTTGAGAAGAAGAATCTTGATGGAAAATGGGCATATGGTCTGTCCTGCATTGAATACACTGAGTTTGATAAGTTTGGGATCACTGTTGGACCCCCTTCTCCTAACAGGTACTCTCCGTCATTATTAATTTTTATTTTTTTGGTCAGTCTGATAATCTCCCTTCCTCCCCACCCCACCCCACCCCTCCCCTCCCCTCCCCTCCCCTGAGAGCATCCACAATGGTGGGTTAGCTAAATTTAGCTAGCCACATGGGCAAAAAATCAAACGTTAAGTGACACGTATACATATTAAAATTAACAAATAACTTTTGCTACAATGAATATGTTAATTTCTAACTAGGTCCAAGAATACAATAAATATTTATTTTTAAAATAGCAAAGTTTATATATTAATATGGTACTCATTTTGAAGATCTCATTAAATTATATAATATGAAATCAACAAAAAATTATTTTATTTATCTACATTAAAAAATTTAAAGAAGAAAGAAGAAAAGAAAAAAAAAAATAACATATGGCTAAAAAGATTCCCCTAACACGTGAGTTTACTCTTCCATTGTAAACTAATATTCAACCCCTAACTAATTTATTCCATTAACGTGTAGTTTAACCCATCCGTTGTTGATTAAATTTGGCTAGTAACTTAGGGCATCCACAATGGACAAGTTAAATATAGCTAACTACATAAGCAAAAAGTGAGATGTTGAATGCCACATCAACATGTTGAAGTTACACATTTGCATGTTAAAGTTAGCTATTAATTTTTGCGGCAATTGACATGTTAAGTTTTAACTAAATCCAAGAATATGATAAATATTTATTTCTAAAATAAAAAAATTTATATATTAATATAGTACTCATTTTGAAAATCTCATTAAATTATATAATATGAAATCAATAAAAAAATTATTTTATTTATCGATATTAAAAAATTTAAAAAAGAAAGAAGAAAAGATGTTAAAATGCAATTTCATCAAGTTAAACAACTAGCCAAATTTAACATTGAAGTTAACTTGTAAACAAAAAGATTACTTTAACGTGTATTTTAACTTATCCATTGTAGGCACTAAATGTGACCTCTTACTAACTTATACCACTAACTTGTACCTTAACCTATCCATAGTGGATGCTTAGACTATATAATATCCTCAAATCACGTCTTCAACTCGTGTGTGATTTGTTCTCTTAAGTTTTCACAATTTCATAGTAATTTGAATCATTTCTAGAATTTCTGATTTGTTATAGATTATTATCCTATGCATATATATTGGTTGTAGATCTAGCTGGTAAGTCGAGATGAATGACTTTGAAATGTTTTGATCCTAGTGTGAGTACTTTAAAATACAGCAGAGTAAAATGAATTTTACAAACTGCTTAAGGACTCGTTTAACTACTAATGTCATGCTAATTTTCTTTTAGTTTTTGCTTGGTACAACAATATTGCTATAATAATTACATTTACAAATCCTCTATTGACCAATTAAAAGAATCAATAGGTCATCTACATATGTATGGACAAAAAAAAAAAAAAAATCACATTTCTAGGTGTTCGAAGCAATTATGTATAAACATCTTTGTTATCTGGCATTTTCTATTGATAAGTTGCTGTAACTTATAAAATTCTTACCCAACATCTTCAAGTCCTGAAATATATCAAGGCAAAATCAGCAGGAAAAAAAATCATTCGGTCTCATACTCTCACTTGTCACTGCATCTCTCATATGCTTGCTTTGATTTTAGCATCTCTTTTAATTGTTCCTTAAAAAATGAAACAGAATATTGTTTGAAATTTCTTAATTGAGACATGTTCTTTGGGTTAAGCTTGCAGGCTGAGTTTCCTGCCAACACAAATATCCTTTACGTGGATTTACCTTCTGCAGAGCTTATTGGGTCGAGGAAAGATGCACGTAGTTTGCCCGGCATGGTGCTTAATGTAAAAAAGCCAGTTACATTTGTGGACGAATTCGGGACCAAACACAGGTACAAGCTTATGACTTGGCAGTTGGCATTACAGTTTTGAAGAATATGTTAGCAATATACTTATTTATTTTGTTATTAAGATGAAATGGCAAAAAAGTGTTTTAGTGCATAGTTAAATGAACAAAGGATTCTATGTCAGGGAGCATTATGTAGAGGTGGGTGCAAGTAATCGATGGAGAATCTTATTACCAAAAACATGTGTCTGGTTCTGCCCTTTTTTCTCAAACAAAACGCCAACGCGACCTCAGTGGGTTTTCTTGTGTACAATGTTCAAGTAGATAATAAATATTTACTTGTGAGAAATGTGTAGAAGCCATTGCTTAATGCAATAATGAAATGATTGCTGATAATTACAAGATTTGAGCTCAATTAGAGGTTGCTACTTTTATGCCTAATTATGCACTTAGTGGTCTCCTCAATCAATTTTTTGGCCTTCCAAATTAAACTTTCATTGGAAGTTGTCTCACGTAATTATTCTTTGGCAATGAAAATCTATTGAATTTGTTTGAAAGTGATGAAAACCCCATCAAGATTTATACTAAATTCAATTAACACGTGTCTATAATTCATTTTCCAAACTTGTTGATATGGAATTTCTCCTTTTTTTTTTTTTTTTTTTTGAATTCTATCATATTTATAGATCTACAGAGAACCTTTTTCTCGAGGTTGATGTAAGATATAGATTGAGTGATATCAATGTTTAAAAAGGCGGAAATAGGCACTGAATTGTTTTTCGATTGTGAGGCGAGGCGTAAGCCTCACCACAGACCAAAAAATTGACCCAAAAAAAAAAAAAAATTAAAATAATATCAAAAAATCAATTTCACCAATAAAAATAGTTTACTTCGTATCTAATGTAGCATCTACATACATTATCCAAAATTAGTAGTTTAATACTCCAAAGTTCAGTGACATGCTACAAAATAAGAAAATCCTAACAAAAAAGTATGACCCGACTATCAAAAATATTATATTTGAGAACATTTTTTTATGCATTTTGCAATTGAAAAAATGTTAAACTAAATAAGTTTGGAAGTTTAAAGTTTGTATATATTTGTTTATAATATTAGGTAAAATTAAAAGGCCCAAGTTTAAAAATAAAAAATGAGGCTCACGCCTCATGAGTCATGGCATAAGCACTAAGGCATACGCCTCAATGGATGAGGCTCTTGCCTCATAGAAAAGGCACTTTTTTCAGCGCCTCAAGGTGCCAGATGTGTGCCTCAAATTGAGGCGGCCTTTTTATTCCATGAGTGATATTTATTACTATTTATCTGATTAGCTGCTTTGCACAGTGTGACCTACTGAAATAAAGCTGTAAGATAAATATTTCTATTTGTTTGGAAAATGGAATTGAAAAGATAAAGAAAACTCCATTTCAATTGGAGATAATGCTATTATTGATATCAGATATTGAAGCCTCGCTCCTCCACATATTCTGGAGTCAATTCTCAGTTTCTGTGGATTCTACCCTAGTTTTGAGTAAGACTGAGATTTCATCAGGAAGATGCAGTAAGAAGCTCTTGCAGGATATTCATAAGTTCACTAGGTAGAAAAAATTACGATGGACAATTTGCTTGGTGTTTGATATATCCCCCCCCCCATGACGTGGATGATACACATTCATCATGATAGACTTGTAATTTCTTGTGTTTACTGTCTACAGTATTACCCGGACAATTCTTGAATTAGTCCTGTCCCTGATAAGTATTAAATAACATTTGTACATTTACCAGGATATTTTCTAAGCCTCAATCGCTTTTCCTACTTTTGCCAGTATCTCTGGTGGTCGCTTGGAATGCACAATGCAAAACATTGCCGATAATTTTACTAAGATGTATACGTCTCGACTTTATAAAGATGTGGAAGGTAAGAAAATACACTGTATGCTTTTACATTATTTTACGTCTTAATATGCTGATGCCTAGTGTAAGCATGAGAGTTGTTTCGGTTGAGCTATTGCAGATGAGCTTGATACCTATATTGTGTATAATCAACGAAGAAAGGTCACATCTTCTGCTAAGAAGAAAAGGAAACACGCTGACAAGTCTTTTCACCAGGTGCTAAGTTGTTGATACATAACTTGATCTTTTATTTTATTTTTTGTTGGGGAAGGGAAGATGGCTGGGGCTACGCAGTCTAAGACTTTACCTGATTTATCTTTGTTTCTTTCCTCGTGTTCTTATAACCTCGATAATTTTCTTTTGAAAAGAAAAAAGAAGCTCTTGACAGCTGCATTGTCAGTCATTGGATATCTTTACATTCAAAAGAACTCAAATAATGAGCTCAAATCTCCACAAGTAAAATTGCACAAGACAAGGTGTCAACGACTTCTAGCTTAACTTTGTTGGAGTGAACATCTGAAGAAATTAAAATTTTTAGAAAGGTTTAGAGATCTGGTGTTGGTTCATTAAAAACATATGTTCCTAGGTCTTGGCAGCGTTTGGTATGTGCAAACATGCCTTCTTTCTTTCTTACTGACCTGCTTGCATAGCAGTTCCGTTATTTCAGGCACAGAAGATATTAGTCGTTATATATATATATATATGACCAGATCTGAATCCTTGCAGTTGGTGAAGGTAACCATCCTTAATGAACCTGTTAATTTGTTCATTGCAGACTCCAGATGGTTCATTGTTGGATATCATGCGTAATGCCTACGATCTGCTATCCCATTGTGGAATAAAAATGTCGAAGGTACACTATAAATATCTGTCAATATCATTGCTAAAAGTTTGAACTTATTTCGAAACTTTCTTTTGAAGCTTTATTCCATGTGCATCCTCCTATTTCGCAGGTTGAAGGTAATGAAAAATATGTTAATTCTGGACCCCCATATCTCATCCTCCTCCATCCTGCTCTAGGACCTCTTTGGGAAGTCACCAGACAAAAGGTGAGTTTCACAATATTTTTCTCATCAGTTTCTTCTACTGTGAAAACCTTAAAGCTGTAGACTGAATTACAGATTGCGACACCATGTGGACATTGGAATCTCTTTTATTATGCAATGATGATTCAAAAACTATTCTCTCTCTAAATGATCTATTTCTCTCGCATGGTCCAGCAGAATTCTTTTGTTTTTCTTTTTGATCTCCAGTTTCTTTTAAAATAATATATGATCTCAGTCCACCATTGAAATATTTCACCACTGAATGCTTACAAAGTCAATTGTTTGCATTTTTTCTTTCTTTTCCATCAGTTTCAAGGAGGTTCTATTTCCACGGGTTCGGAGTTACAAATAGAGATTGCTGAGTTTTTATGGAGTGATGTTCAGGTAATACACTTAGAATATAGATCAAAGAGCCTATCAATTTGTTCTTTTCTTATCGATGTCCTTTATTTTCAGCTTGATGGGAGTTTGATAATCTTGGCTGAAAATGTCATTGGCTCAACTATAATTGATGAAAGTGGGGAACCTATATTACAGTATGGCAGGAGGTACCATTCTGGACCAGTTATTTTGAATTTTACATACAAATAACTTTGAAAATACCTCCTATATAAGTACTATTCGTACAGGTGTGCAAGGTGCAAATTACAGAATGTCAAGGTACTGAATGATGGAATTGATTGGAATTCAAGAGAGAATTTATATTGGAAGCATGATGTGCAGCGGTTCGAGGCATTAAAGGTCATACTGCATGGAAATGCGGAATTTGAGGCTACCAATGTTGTAATACAGGTTAGTTTGAAAGCTATATAACCAACTATTGTAGATAGGTAAAGTTTCTTATGTGGGAGATAATACGATTGTGAAGATTGCATTTGAGGATCTACAACCAATACAAGTATTATTGGTGACAAAATGAGATTGTCGTTTTTTATATTTTTTCCCCTAAAGATTAAAAGGGAAATTTTTACTTTATATTATGGATAAATATGTTGGATTTTATTTTTAGTGTAGGAGAGAGCTTCATGCCAACCATCATAGATATGCCGTATTAGGGGTTAACTGTGATTTTGAGGAATCACCTAGAACATATGTATCTAATTACATCAAACTTGGATATAAGTTATTTCAATTTTTGTCTCCTCGGTTATGTCGTACGAAGTTCCACATAAACTAAGCTATACCGTGGGATTATTGCCTTCGACAGAAAAATGTTTTGTTCTATTGAGATTTCTTTTGGCTTCTGTTTCTTTCCTTTCTTTTGTTCTTTGGTGTTGCGTCATATCTGAACAATTTTTTTTTTCCTCTCTCTGTGTAAATTAAAGATCAGGACAGCATTGTCTCTGAATCTAGTTCCTGCGCATGACTAATTTGCACTAGTCTCTTCTATAAATTAGTTCTCCTTCTGAGCAATAGGGCTGTTTTACTCGTGAATAATTTGGTCAAGAACTAAGATACATTCTAAAATTCAAACTGTGGTGTAAGAGATATTATGAACTCATAAAAGTTACTGAAGTTTAGAAATTACCAAGTTTCATTGGCCTGAAACTGCATCAGAAGTCATGTAATATAGAACAAATAACTGCGAATTTTAAATATTAACACTTAGCTTGATCTGCAAGTAAATCTAATTGATTTTTTGCTCTTTGGCATTTTCATCACAAAAGAAGTTGCTGAGTGGTTATCTACTTTCATACAACTCTGAGTTCGTTCTTCTTCATTTATTCTTCTATGCAGGGCAATCATGTTTTTGAAGTCCCGGATGGTTATAAGTTGAAGATTACGGCAGGAAATTCAGGTTTCCGCAGTTATATAAGTTGATATATCTGGTGCATATGGTTTCTATATCGGCTGACTTTCCTCATTTAGAGCCTCTTTGATAAAGTTAAAATTTTCCTCAAATTCATTTTCAACCACCCATTTCTACGGGACTCATCATTTTTCACACTTTTCAACCACTCATTCTCCCAAAAACTCAAAATTCATCCAAAAACTCCCACAGCAAATAGACACTTAATTTTACAGTAGACCAGCCTTTTTACCTTTAAACTAGGGGGTCAACTATTCATTCATATGATTGATTTATTAATGAAACTGTATTCAGTTTATATTTTGCTCTTTTACATCTTTACATTTGCATCTTTCAACCATAATATCAATATTGGATCATTGCTGGATCTTTCTATAGTTGTTGAATTCTATCACATAAGATTATTCTACTCAATTTTCTTTGGTTTTGATTTTGAATTCAGGTATAGAAGTCCAAATGATTCCTATTGGAAAGGAATTGATGGATTCTGGAACATGGTTTTGGAACTACAAGATAAGGGGTCAACATATTCAACTATCATTGAATGAGTTGTAGAGAAAAATAACCTAACCTCATCGTTGATAATGTGAATTATGGTTCACAAATAGATACATAAATCACCTCCCTACAGTTGGCATCTTGGTTGAATCGAAGTTAAACCTCTCTCAATGACCATGTCCTTTTCTAGGATAATAGATATATGTCGAACGACGAGTGCCAGTACGGCCCTCGAGGGTCTCAGCTACAGCTCTTGAACTTGATGTAAATTATTTATGCATGTACAAAACAATGTCTGATTAATAGTTATTATAGTTTTCCACTAGTTCTAGTTCAAGTTCTTACTATGTAAATGACAAATTCTCGGCTGGAGTATAAAAGTCTGTACAAACCCTAACCAAAATTATTTAAATGTGGCATGAAGCGACATCGTATATGGACAGTTAAATATGACAACGTTTCGAGGCAAAATGCAACCATACGACGTCATTTATATAGGACGAAAAGTATGAACAGTTACCAACTACTGGCTCTGTTATATGGGTACAGATACAGATGTGGGGGTTGAAAGTTACACTATAAAAGGATGAGATATTTTTTTTAAAAAAGGTGTAACCGACACTTTGAGGGCCACAATCGACATTGTCCTAAATCATTGGTTGAGAAGGTTAATCGCAGGTTATGCTTCCTAGAATCAGGGTGGAAGACTTGATGGTAAGTCCAAAGTTTGGGTAACTCCCGCTGACGGCTGACGATAAGGCACAAATCCAATATTTTATTTCTGGAGAACATGAGATAACAACTTGATAATACATAAGTTGAAAGACTATTGTCCCTATACTCCACATTTTATATTTCTATAGTTTTGGCAACACCAAAGATGCTTGTTCTTTATTTCCTTGTGATCGTTTCCTTAGAAGAACAGACTGTGAGCCAGTGCCGAAAGAATCCGCACGAAGGGAAGACAACACATCTTTAGGACAACATCCTTGAAGTGACCTCCTAATGCTTGGTGATCTTACTTATCATGTATAAATTTGTTAAATAATTGTTACATGCAAATGCTTTTGTTCAAAAAAAAAAAAAAAAAATTACATGCAAATGACTCACTTTCCCTAACAACCTCCAAACGCCAGGATTGCTTTTCCCTTGATTGGCCATTCTCCATTTCCATAATCTTCTTCTCCCTCTCCTCCTCGCCTGTTTATGATTTTCATTTCATTTTATTGAATAAATGGCAGAAATGTTAACTTACTACATCCATTGTGCAATTTATTGAAGTTATAGTTCTTATAAGTTAAAATTCCATGTTATCAAATAAAGATTAATGCTAATCTCCATGGTGCATATTTAGAAATTTTTGTCGATAAGAGTTGAGGTGTAACATACGTTAGATCCATTTGGCCACTTTAATGAAGTTAATTAAGTTATTTTTACCTGAAAATTGTATATAACAATTAAGTCGGTCATCGTTAGTGTAACTTGTCTGAATTTCGTTTCAAAGAAAGAATATTTACTTGTTTGTGTCACATTTATATTTTTGAAAAAGATTGATTACTCATTGTGAATGAACACTAATAAACACCCTATATAATATAGAACAAAATTAAAATATTATTTTTAATAAATTTCTATTTATCATTAAACAAAGATCCATTTTTATTACTAGATCTAATTCATGGTTTAAAACCCGATTGACGATCGCAAAATAACAATTTCTCATATGAAGGTAAATAAAGCATTCTTAGTTAAGAATTTAATTAATAAAAAAAAAAAAAAAATTACACATCTTTCTGGGCTTCAAACTTAGGCCCAAACCCAAGCCCACCCTTACCTCGTAATTTGTCAATGTAACTACGAACTTCATGTGCTATCATACTCTGCATTATTGTCACCAAACAAGTCTCTTCCATCTCCGCCGTTGATTTCCCCTCCATTTCCTCCCTTACCATCTCCATTTTCTCACCCTTCATTCCCTCCCCTGGGGGCAGTAACGTCAAAGTAATCGAAGTCTCTTCAGACCCACCATAACTACTCTGCTCCTGCGACATATGTGAACACTGCCTCTTACACCACGATTCCCGCTCGGTCGACCCCGTTCCCGACTCATCCCAACTCATTGGCTCGACCACCGAGTTATTACGCTTTCTTCTAAGCGTCGAGTTCCAATGATTCTTGATAGCATTGTCGGTCCTCCCAGGCAAGAGGCGTGCAATAGTGGCCCACCTATTACCGTGCATAGCATGCGCTCGCAAGATGGTAGCATCTTCCGACGGCGTAAATGGACGGTGCTGCACCTCCGGGCTCAACTGGTTGCACCACCGCAGTCGACACGACTTTCCGGACCTTCCCGGAATCCCGAGGCTTATCAGAGACCAGTTACGTGGCCCATGATCGTGCACTAGCTTTACTAGTGTTGCATCTTCTTGAGGACTCCATGACCCCTTTGTTTTTTCTCCTCCACCACCGTCGCCGAGGCCGCCTCCTCCATCACCGCCACTCTCCATTTCTCTCACTCTAAAACATATTTTCATCTGTCTATACTATATATGTGTGTTTTGGGGGGGGGGGGGGGGGTAACGAAACGTGTGGGGAAACAACTTTGATAATATTGGTTAGTCAGTTTTGGTTTGGTGTATAAAATGTAACTACCATGATATATTATTATTATTATTATTTATTATAGAATTTTAATGGTGTAACTGATCGATTGGTAACGGAATTTCCTACAAAATGCGAAAGGAAGTTATGCAAACGGTTGAGATTAGGACCCCGAAACTGTGGCGGTTAGGTCTACATTTGTTTCACTTCATCCCAACAACTTCCTCAATGTAAATTGGAGTTAATTTTGGATGGGATCTTCAATCTTTGTTCATTGTGACAAAGGGTCCCTAAACTATGAATTATTTTTATGTGACAGACAGGTACTTGTGAGTGTTGAAAAGTAAACGTTTAATTGAAATGATTTTTGTACCCTTAGTCTTAAAGTTTATATCAGCTGAGAATAACGTACATATGATTTCTTTAGATTGACAATAAGAATGTCTCAAATGAAAGGTTGAGGACTCTATTTTCACATTCAAAAAATAAAGTTGGTGTGTTTTTAAATGTCGAAAAGAACAATTTTTATTTATTTATTTATTTTCACAATATCTCCAACCAGACTAGCATGGAAGGAACTCTAATTTTCTTTCCTACCAAACATGGCAACAAAAGATTTGGCACAATTTTCAGTCAATTTTCCCAACATTGATTGAACTGGTTTCTGATGAGTATAAATTTTATTCATACTCGAGCCCCGACCATATGAATATCATCACATACTATATTTTCAATCCCCGATGAGTACCTCAACCTTGACCACCATAACCCGAGGATGACCTCGAGCCCGAACACATGAATATTACCCCATATTGCATCTTAATACCCCCGACGATGTCATCAACCTCGATAATCATTTATATCCCGTGCATATCATTTGTCATCATTCCCGAGCACTTGAATATTTAGTCACGTCATATTTTGGTACCCCCTAGCAACATATGAACCTCGAGGCCGAACATTTGAACATTGCACCACACACCATATTGAGAAACCCCGAGGGCATGAACAACCTCGAGAAGAATATGACCCCGAACAGTACCGTAGTACGCACACATAAAATTTGGATGCTCGAGGGTCCTCAAGCTCGGGCTCATTTGTCCAACATAGGTTCGAGTTGTTCTCCTCTCCTCAAACAATAATTAACATCCCAACGCAAGCATGACTCTTAATTCTCTAAAGTCCTACTTCAACACGGCCAGATGAGATCATACAACCTGATGACCAATAAATAAATGCTCGTCTCGAGCATGAGGACCTACTTTGCCTCGATCACACTTAAAGTTCCCTTGGTGAAAACTATACCCCGAGAACCAACACTACCCCCGAGCATATAACATCCCAGAGAAACATACCTCACCAAAATGATGCATGGTACGATCGGGCGCGAACGATGCTCGGGGTTGCACCTTCTTGCTAACCGATCATATCTTACCCTAACACGTGGACTTTAGTCAATTTACAACCTCCTAATCTTGATAGGACTTATCTTCCACAACCTTATCCCTGATAAATAGGAAGATGGTTTTATAATAGGACTCATGCATTCTAATCCTACTAGGATTCATCCACACACTCCTATAAATACTCGCCCATCAATCATTATTCAGGTACACAATTATCTCTACAATTTATAGTTTCTTACATAAATTTTCTCCTTCCTCTTTACTGACTTAAGTATCGAAGGGGTAACGAAGATACACCTCCTCGCCTTTATTGTAGGTATTCGGAGATCCAGATATTGCTTGTTCGCTGTTCAAGCTCGAGAAATTAAAGGTGCAATTTTTTAGCATCATCAGTTTCCATTGAAATGTATGTAGCGATCTTTCTTTGGAGATGGGGGATTGAGGGGGGAGAGGAATAAATAATGCGTCGATGAGGGACTAGTGTGTGGAGAAAATTTATTTAGGTACTATTAAAAGTAATTGGTGTGTTTGGGAATTGGGAGTGACGATAGGATTTTTAAAGGTTTAACTATGATCTACTTAAAGTTTAAACCATTATAGTAGCTTTTATTAATGCCAATATTATTTGTAAAAAATATATAACTTTTTGAAAGTAATTTTGATTCTTAATTGGCGAAGGCCTCACTCAAACAACAAGCTAACTTGTCCCTTCTTCCCTCAACCCATAAGAACTCTTGAAGCCGAAACTAATGTCATCCTCAAATGACCCGATGGTGGTATGAATATCAACCCCTGTGCCTAAGAAGATAGATGTGAGATGCGCTTCAGTTGTTGATGCCCTACAACTGCAGAAAGTCATAAAAGGAAACGGGATTCCACTATAATGACACCTCATTTATTAGATGAATTAATAAGATTTATTTTGTCAATTTTTTGGTCTAACTCAAATGCAATTTCTTACAATGACGAAGACATCGGGCCACGACCTTTTATATAAGGCTAGTTTTGTCTATATCTGAAAACGATAAGGCCCCCGTTAGCTGCCTTCTTGCTTGAATCCTACATAGTAACAATCAGGGGCGGAATTAGGATATACAAACATAGTAGGTGCCAAAAGTTCCGAATTTTTTTTTTTTGAAGCCAAAAGTTAGAATAATTTAGAGTTCGAATTCGTAAATATAACAAAATAAATTTGCTTAAATGTCAATATGTAACTGCTAAAAAAAGCACCATAAATGTGCAAATACAAAATATCTTGATATGTTACTAGTGACGCATTCTCCTACTCCCTACACGATAAAATTTATCAACAATGACATTCGTATCAATTCCAAAGGCAATTTCCCTCTCAATATAGATGACCATGGAATTTGAAAGAAATTCATTCTCCATTTTATTGCGAAGCGAGGTCTTGATAAGTTTCATTGCTGAAAAAGCTCGTTCTGTTGTTGCTGTAGAAACTGGAAGAGTCAACACCAAACGAATCAATCTATCAATCAGAAAATAATGACGAGACTTCTCCGTTTCAACCAACATCTGACATAACTTAGGAAGAGAATCAACATTCTGGAACTGCGGATGAAGAAGTACATCAAACTTGTAATGATCTAATTGCCTCCTCAAATCATCCCTCTCCTCTACAGTAAAATTCAGAGGGTAAAATCTCTCAGCTAAAGAACAAATATCATCTATAGAGAAAGATTTAAATCCATCGATAGGATTCAAAGCCTCGCACAACTGAAGAAGGTCAATGGTTCTCTCCGTAAATCTACAATTTAATTCTGTCAACTGAAAATCTATTACGGCATTGAATATTTGAAAGTGATAATACTCTTCAACTGTGATATTATTTTGTTGTTGACAAGAACGTCCTGTACCTTCCAAGTAACGATTATCTAACTGAGGCACAACAATATCATTACTTGCACAAAAATCTACCACCCTCTGAAGAAAATCCTCCCAATGCTGATTTCGCATATTGTTAAGAAGCATCTTTGTAGATGAAACTAAATGTATTGCATTCAAAACATCTTGATCTTTCATTTGCAACGCTTGACATAATAAATCAGTCTTTCCCAAAACATCATGCATCAACAACAGAATAAATGTAAAGTCAAACCTTCTCATAGCATTACGCAGACCTTTAGCCTCTCCTCGTATATTGATGGTTGATCCACTTACAATCAGATCTTCAAGAAGTGTACAAGTTGAACCAAACATCTCAATCAATCTCTTCACAGAGAAAAAATGTGAACTCCACCGAGTAGCTCCAGCTCGTTGCAAAGTACAAACTTGATTAATCCCAGTACCAGTCACTACTTCTCCTGATGCTATCAAATCATCGATTTCATCCAATCGAATTGATTTTAATTGGGAATGACGCTTAGAGGAAGCACTAACAAAGTTCATGGATCTTGAGTCGCACACAATCAGCAATAATTTGTAATATTTCCTTCTGAATTTTTGGTGATGTGTAGTTGGCATTCTTAGCTGCATTTTCCAGAACAACTGCATCAATTTCTCTATTTGCTCTTCCTTGCAACTTGATTATTTCAATATAATTTCCACGATTTAAAGAGTCGACCGATTCATCATGACCTCTAAAAGCCAATTGTTGCAATGCTAGCAACTTCACAGTTTCTACAGCAGTTTGTACACACAGGCGATGATCCTTAGCTTCTTTTGAACTCCGTTGTTCTAGCATTCTGTCAATATGTTGAGGTAAGTTTTTCAAGTTATCCAACTTTTGCATAGCAAACGCATGTACTGAATTCCCATCCCCTTCATGTCTTTTAAATGCACAAGTTTTAGAGTTGACTCTCTTCCGGTCCCTAAACCCCAATACTGTAAATGTATCCTGTTGAGTGGTAGCACTTTCAAACACATAACACGGGAAACAGAATGCACTTTCCTTCTCTATGGAAAACTCAACCCAAGGCCATTTTTTGAACCAAGATGATTGGAATCGACGATTTTGAGTCCCAAATTGAACAAAAGGATAATCATATATAGGTTGAAATGGTCCCATTTCGACATATGCTCTTCGTATCTCATCTTGTTTGTGAACTGGATTCTGAGATATTGGGACGCGTTTTCCAGGATCTCGTTCATAATATGGAGTATCACTTTGCAATATCTCAACAGTACACTCATTCTCAGGCATTGATCTTTTATTTGAAATAGGAGTTTCTTGTGGAATATTTAGAGTGTTTGATGATCCAACATCATCTTTCTTATTAAAGTAATGAAAGATATTTCTTCTTATCATTCTATTTAATCTGCAAGAATATGTATTGTCTAAATTCAATCCAAAAATTCTCATCACAATAGTATAATCAAGTGATAAAATAAATAAATCAATAAAGTAATTATAAAATATCACAATTCACCAAAACAAATAAAAAAAACTAAGTAAGCCCTTTTATTAATAAAAAAAATTAACTACTAGTATGTCAATATACCACAAGAAGATAAATCCTTTCTATAATAAATAAATTAATTATCACAAAAATCCCTAATTCTTAATAAGCCCTAAATAACTAAAATGAAGTAATCAATAAATTCAATACTCAAAACAATTAATAATTAATAATTAAATTAACACAAGTTACACAATTATATTGATAAATCAGATTTAAAATTAAATTATATTAATCAACAAATTCAACTTTCAAATTTAAGACAAACAAGTAAACAACTACTATTACTAATTTCAAGACAAACAACAAATTCAACTTTAGATTTTTACTAATTACTTGACTAGTTGACTTACCTAATTACCTTGCAAATTGCAATTGTTATTGCAGTCGCCAGACCAGCAGGGGCCGGGGCCGGGGGCGGAAGCCGCGGAACTCACCAGTCTCGCAGTCGCCGACGACTGAAACCAGACCGGAAGCAGCAAGCCAGCAACAGCAGCAGCAAAGGGACGACTGAAAGGCGCAGACCGGAAGCAGCAACAGCAGTAGCAGGCAGCGTACCAGGCGGCAGGCGGAGGCAGAGGCAGGACGCAGGCGGAGGGAGAGCGGAACAGGCGAACAGCAACAGCAAGTCAGGTAAGGTTACGCGCACGCACTGGGTCTAGGTCTGGGTGACTGGGGGCTGTTTGTAAAGAAATTGTGATATGGATTGGGTTGTGAATTTGTAGTAGTGGGCTCAATTTGGATGAGAAATCTAGTGGGCTAAGTATGATAAAGTGATTGGGTACCCAAATGATCTTCAAAATCTTCAAAATTTCTTAGTGGGCTGCAGCCAACTGCAGCCCATGAACAGTTCCGCCCCTGGTAACAATAAAGAATACTAAACTAATAGCAGGAGTAGGGACAAGTGTTAATGTGTCCACTGTGATTTTGAAATTGACAAATGTCTAGAAATTTTAAAACACTTGACAGATGTTAGAATCACATTTACAATAGGCACATTAATCCGAATGGAGCAAAAAAAATAGTCGACCTGACCCAATGGGTACTCAACCCGAATGGAGCAAAAAAAAAAAGACCGCCCCTCGAGTCGGGGGGGAGGGTTAGAGCGACAGAGCGGGTCACGGGGCAAGGGCAGGTTTTGATCGACCTGAACCCGACTCGAATGATTAATTAAAAAAATAAATAGGAAAAAAAAAGGAAATGCAAAAAAATTGAAGGAGCGGGTTCGGGACTGGTCAAGAGTGGCGCTTCTGTATTTTGATGCTTTAATTATATTTATTTATGACAAATTGAAATTGAAGAACCTAATGGATTGAACTCATCCTGCATAGCTATGAAGATAGATGTCATTTATAGGGTGATTTATTGAATTAGCCATGCAAAATATGTAATTTTTCAAAATGGCCATCGTTTGTAAATTGTCTATATTACCCTTAACGAAGTTAGTTATTTACTTTGCAAGATATGTCCCTGAATTTAATTTGGTTCATTTAATTCAATACTTCTTATTATATTCATATTTTTTAATCTTTTAAGTTCTTCTAAAAATGTTCTATATTGTGATAATTTCTTAAAAGATTTAGGATGTTCTTTTTTAGTTATATATCCTAATGTTATTCCTTCTGAAACTTCATCTTCTATATCTTCATATTCTTTTATAATTTTATGAACTGTATTTATATTTTTTGTTGTTTCAACAGAATTAAATTCTATTCTATTTAGGATAGCATAGTCAATGTCTTTGTATATTTCTTTTAGTTTAGATTGTCCAATAAAATGTATATTTTTAGATTTTTCAACAATAGCTAATAAAAATGAAATTTCTTTATTTCCTAAATATAGTTTATGATCATAGTTATTAGAAGTTGATGCCTGTGAAGTATTCATAGATTATCTTGTTGGTAAATTATTATACAAAATTTTCTGGTATAAGTTCATTCTTTGATCTAGTAAAATACAATAATTTGCAATATATTGTTCGTATTTTTCTAAAAGTTTATTATATTCTTCAGAAGATATGTTTTCATTTTTCATTTGATGTTTAATATCTTTCATTTTATCTTTCAATTTTTCTAAAAGGTTATCTAATCCTTCTATTGTATATCATGGCATTAGGTTTGGACTGTATTTGTCATTATTTTGTTTTCTAAATCTATTTTAAGTTTTAAAATATCAGAATAATCTATAATGTATTGGTCATGATTTTTTGAAAGTATATAATATTGTTCAGATTATTCATCCATATCTATTAATTGAGATATAATGTTATCTATTTTTTCCATTATTCTCTCTAACAAATTATTTAATCCTTCAATAGTATATCCAGGCATTATAAACACAGAGATAAATAATTTATAAAGTTTCAAGTAATTTTTCAAATTCTATCAGTGTTTGGAAATTAATAATATCTATGTCAGTCATGATATCTATGCTTGGTTCAAATGGTATATTATATTTTGATATATTTTTCTTTCTTTTTTCTAATTTATTAATTATAACTTGAATATCTTGTATCATTATAGATCTTACAGTACATCTAGCAAAGTTTTCTATCAAATTTTCTTTAAAACTTTTAAATATCTCTTATGATGCGTAGAGTTGCTCTTAGTATCCTATTTTGTCAATTTCATTCTCATATGCAATATCTTTTTTTCTTTTGATATTCTTTTTAACTTTATATGGACCTCTCTTAGATCTGGATTTTTTCATGATATAATTGTTTTCATTCATGATATTAAAATTTTCAAAAACGGGTAAAGAAATACTCATCTATTCCATCACTGTCATAATCTATTACAGGATCATAATCATTATCGCTACTGAACACATATCCTAAATATAATTCATTATTTATTTCAGTATTATCACTATCAAGAAAAAAAAAAATTGATTTTGTAATTTCTAATTCTAATATTCTTTTTAATGTTGGAAAGATAACTAACAAATATGGCATATAAATATGATATAACTTTTTTATTTCATTATTTGGTCTAGTAAATTGTTTATGCATGAATAAATGTTCAATTATGCTATGATATTCATCCTTATAAGGACTGTTTTGATAATTAAACTTAATAATTCTGATTTCTGTCATGTTAAAAGCTATTCTTCCTCCTAATTTCGTAAAGATAGATGTATTAAAAATACTAACCTCTTTTCCTGTTCTCCATACATTTGTATTTTCCTTCTATTGTTAGTGACCTTCAGGCTTACAGGTTTATGCTCCACACCCTTCAATGGCCTCCTGCCTTCACGGGTTATTAGCTAAATCTGGATATATGCCTTCACTGTATAACTTTTAGATGGAAAATATTTTAGGACAGAGTGTATGGAGTTTTCTTAATAATATATCTTCTTTTTGGAAATAGGATTTAGAAGACAAGAATTTAGAAACTCATCATAATTTGATAAGTAGATTGGAATTTTATTGATAATATTAAGATTAACAAAGGATTGGTATGAAAAATTTTCAAAGCCAGAAGATTTTCTTGGCTTTCTCACAAACTGAGTGCTCAAGTGAGTTTTGTCTTTCAACTAGCCCGAAGGCCTCTATTTATAACATTACATTGAACACAATTACTTCACTGCTTACATCATTGTCCTAACAATCATATAAATTTTCATTAATATTACAAGGACACACCTGTCCCTTTATTGATTATTACAAAGACACATGTCCTCTATTATTTCTTTTCTCACACGACCCTTACATTGGGCTGTCTATTTTTTGTCACGCTTGACTCTCTTTTAATAGAGTAGATATCAGCTGTACATCAATTTTGTTGGCATGTGAGGCAATTTCTGGCAATGCATGCCTCTTGTAAGGTAGTAAAGCTTTCATGGATTTGATGAGTGTCAAATTTGTTGATGTATTCTTGCAAGATTGTTGACTTTTCTTTTCCCCCATTAGTGAGGAGGGTCCATCCATTATACTAGCATATGCATTTGGATTTTTTATCATACAAGTTTTTGGCAATGTTGCAGAGAACCTTAATTCCCAACACCCTTCGAGATCTAAACCATGATCATGTAACATTTGGTACTAGCTTGGTATTTTTTTCAACTTCAATTTAAAAATTTCGAGCAACATACCCAATCGTGATAATATGCTCAGCAGGATAATATATCCTTCCTTCAATCTCAGGACTGATTGAATAAAATTTTAAATATATGGGTCTTCCTTGGGCAAACTTTGAGATTTCTCCTTTTAGTAAATTATCAAAATTTTCAATTTCTTTCAAATCTTTCCCTGAGTAACAATCCAAAAATCCATAATCTGCTGCCATTTTTGTCATAACGGGATCTCCTCCCCGAGTAACGATCAATCGTGGGTATATATGATCTCCAGATGAAATGTAATAACAATCACATTCTTGGAGTTCATATATAACTTTGACAGTAGTTTTATATTCGTCTTCTTTTGGTAAAAAAGGGGAATCATCTTATTCCTCAGCACAAATTTTGATTACCCTTGTATGTTTATCTTTGATTGTCACTTTTCGAGGATTGGATTCATTTATGGTTACTTTCTTTGGACTTGGTTCATCTTTTTTAATCATTAGTCCACCACTGCTTCCATAAGATGTACCTGTTTGTATTTTTGATATAACCTGTTTGGTATCACCCTGTTTGATAATTAACGATTCAAACTAAGATTCAATCTCAATTATGTTATCGCTCAATTCTTTTGTATAATTGTAATGAAATTTTGAGATTTCCATTAATTACTTGAAACTCTCGTGGAGAGTTTCTGCTAATTGTTTAATTTCAAGTTATATATCTTCAGCTTCCTCTGTGAGGAAGTTCATTTGCTGTTTGGTGTTTATTAAGGATTTTTTGATATTATCCATCTGCAAATTCAATATTCCTGTTTAAAAAATATGCAAGATAATTATTGACACCTTTAATATGAACTATATCAAAATTATAAAATGTCAAATAGGCTTGCCATCTATGGAGCCTCCTATATTGAGGTTCTGGTGGTAACTTATTTTTTACTAAACCTGCAACTTGAGAATTATCAGTTTCAATAATGAATTTTTTGGATAATGAAAATAATGAAAACTTTTTTATTCCTCTGATAATTGGTAATAATTCTTTCTCATGAGTAGTATAATTTATTTCTACTTTGTTAAATGTTCCACTGGAATATCTGTAAATTTTATTAAGATCTGTTTTTAATATTGCTGTCCAATATTTATCCGAGGCATCAGTATTAATTATTAAATCGTCTTTTTTCATCTGGTAATCTTAATTTTGGTAAATCTTTACATTCTTCCTTTAGTGATTTGACAATTTCTGTGTGTTCATCACTCCATCCTTTGGTATTTATTTTTCTGAGTAAAATTTGAATTATATATCTCTTTTTTGATATATTTTCAATAAATCCCTCTACATAATTTAAACATCCTAAAAAATTTTGTATTTGTTCTTTTGATTCTAATTTGTGTGGAAAACTTTCTATCTTTTTAGATATATGAATTTGTAATTTTATTCCTCTTTTATCTATTGATAATTCAAGAAAATCAATTTCTTATTTTTCTATTATAACTTTATTTTTTGAAATAACAATTCCTTCCTTTTTGCATTCATTTATAAATTTTATCAAATGATTTCTATGTTCTTCTCTATTATTAGAATATATTAATATATCATCAACATAGACAATTAAAAATCCATTAAATTTTCTAAATATGTTATCCATTCTTCTTTGATATATTTGTGGTACATTTTTTAAATCAAATGGCATAACCATCCATTCATACTTATCTTGGGGCGTACTAAATATTGTATATTGAATGCTATCTTCTTCCTTTTTACTTGCCAAAATTCTGATTTGCAATCAAATTTAGAATAGTATTGTTTTCCTTTTGCAAGGTTTATTAGTACTCTTTCTTTGGTAAAAAGTATCCATCAAATTTGGTATATTTGTTTAATTATTTATAATTTATTACCATTCTAAATTTTCCTTTTTTTTTTGTTCAGAATGTTTCATTACCATGAAAGCTGGACTACTATGAGGTCCATTACTGTGTCTGATTAATTTTTCGTTAGGTAATTCTTTTATTTGAGTTTTAAATTCTTGTGTATCTTGTATGGTATACATCATTGGTCTAACTCTTATAATAACATTTTCCATTAATTGTATTTTAGCTTTTGGATGATGTGATTTTCAAAACGATAATGAATTTTCTCCACAAATTTTTTCTAATTGATTAATGATTTTTTCCATACTTATTTGTATGTTTGTTTTCAAGACTTTTTTATACATTATTATTTTATTTTTTATTTGATTTTGTGTAATTGGTTTTTCTTTCATTTATCACCACGCTGTGTTGGCTGAACTCTGTAAGGTCTAAATTCTCTTGGTATTTTTAGTAAATGTCCACAAGGTGTTTGTAACATTATCATGTGATTATTTTGTTTATAATATTAAAATTGTTGTATAAAGTCATTTCCTAATAATATATCGCATTCTAATTTGTTATAATTATATATTTTATTTACAACTATTTGTTTACTCCCAAGTATTATATCAATTTTATCAGCACTATTAATTATATGAATACTTTCTCCTGTTATTCCTGTAATTTTTATCTTTCCATTAGTATTCCATGATTTTATTAAAAAACTTTTGAATATTGTTATATCACTTCTTGTGTCAATTAATGCACGGGTTGTTATATTTATTTCAACAATGGTAACTTGTATATAAACAGTTAATGAAAAACTTATTTAGTTATTCATTTATTCAGCTTTCTTACATAGTATAGTTTGACCATTATGAGTTATGTATAATCCTTCACATTTTATACTATAATCTTCTAGTTCATCTAAGAAGCTCATTCCTAATAACACTTGAGGATTTACCATACTGTTATCTACATAACATGGTACTAAGAGATTTATTCCTCCTATTTTTATTGGTACTTTAACTTCAAGTTCAGTCATATGTATTTGTCCATCAAAATTTATATATCTATACGGATCAGTTCTGTAAGATATTAGTCATTTGTTTCTGTTTGAAGCTATATGATATTCACTAGCTCCGTGTCGATTAATATATTTGATTATTTTATATGTTCTTTTCCATTGAAATATTCACCTTCTATCTTCATATTTCCAGCATTTCTATGAAGTTTTATTTCTCTTGTATTACTAGTTTCTCCTAATTGTTTTCTATTGGATAAACTTGTTGATCCTCTAATTAATCTGTCATCTTCAAATGTTATGTTATTATTAAGGTATTCTTCTTCTCTTAATTCTATAATTTCTGGTTTATTTTTTGTTATAGTAAGTTCATAGTTTCTTGGGACTAAACTTATTTGTTTATCTGGTTCCACAGCATTACCAAAATCTTTGCATTCTTTATGAATTTTAATATATGATTTTTTAGAATAAATGTTTCCATAATTAGAATTAGTAAATGTGTTTAATGCTCTGTATTCTATAGTCATAATTTTATCTTCTGATTCCATTATATCATCTCTATATAATTTGAAGTAGGGGCGGACCCACACTGGGGCCTCCTTAGTCACGTGCCCCAGAAAAATTCAGTCTTTTTTTTTTTTTTTTTTGACATTCAAAACCGGTGGAATTCGCAGCATTTTGGCATATCTTAGTCTACTATCTTCTCTAAAGAATTTGAATCTCAGATACAATTTTTTGCCAGGATCCGATCCGATCCGCCCCGATCCGAAATCCGACATTTTTTTTTTAATATAATTTTTTTTATCATGTATAAAAATTTAATATGTAAATTTTGTAGCAAACTTTAATTTCTGGGAATAAGCTGCAATCTTTGCATTTTAAAGAAAACACATTTTTCATATTCTTCATTTGAAGAAAGAATTCCAATAAGTGATGGCAAAAAAACTCGATCTGTTGAATCGGCGAATCGACCTCTATACGTCTCGTTTCAATAAAATAAATAAAATTTAATAAAAAAAAAAAATTCTAAATTTTTTATAAAAGATTTAATTTAAAATATATTTAAAAAAATTTTAAAAAATTAAAAAAATTAAAAAATAATTCTGGCGGATCGGTCCACCGATCCGCCACGACCCGACCCGAAATTTGACGGATCGCGGGACGGATCCGGATCGGACAAAAAAAATTAGGGACAATGCGGATCGCCCCGTTGCCAACACTATCATTTACAGAAGAAGCTGTAACATTGTGCAGGCCATGAAAGACTCTCGAGCTTAAGCAAGTTGGAAATCCTGGATTTCAGTCTTAACTCCGTTAACAACAGTGATGTTCTCTCCGTATTGAGTAAGAGTTTCTACGCTAAACAACAGCTATAACAATAAGCTTTTTGGTACAATACTAATCCACTGCCACAGATTTGAATGATTTTGACAGTGTGAAGGAGCTTAATATAAGTGGAGATCAATTCCGAAGCCTGGGAACATTTCACGGTTCTTTGCATAAACTTTTTCACAGATGATGTTTATTGTTCCTACTTTTTTACTTACGTTGTCCATCAGACACGTGGAAGTTCGACAATAGACGATGTCAAACTACCCTACATAATATACACATAGACATCTTGACATCATCCAATGTTGAGTTGTCACGTGTTTGGTGGGCAACATATGACTTGCTCACAAGGGACAACATATTTGATTCGTTCATAATTAATACTTCTATCTTCATTTGATGGCTTTCGGACCATTGATTGTTAACTATTTCATTTACAGGTTGGTGTGAACTTAAAAACCTTGAGAAGTTGGATCTGAAAAAAAATAAGTACGAAGGGTTACTTCCTTCATGTCTAGGAAACATGACATCCCTTCGATTTATTCAAGTACTTTTTCATTATTTTGTCTTCTTCCTTAAAAAAAAATTTCGGGAGCGCTGCTCCCGAACCCCCGTAAAAGCCGTCGACAAAAGCACAAAACCATTTGTGCCCCAGTAGTATAAACATTTTGCGTCCGCCACTGATTTGAAGTGTAATCCTAAAACTTTATTAAAATTTCTGTCTTTCAATGGTATACAATATTTTGGGTAACATGTAAATATTAGTTTCTTATATGCTAGATTTCATTCTACTGTTCCTAAATGACTATTTTTTAAATTTATAATTCTTCCATCATGTAAACTTACAGTCAAAGGCGAATCTAATCCTTCTCTAAATAAGAATTTAAACATTATTTTGATACATGCTAAATAAACATATTGGAATTTTTAACTTTGTTTTCTATTAATCTTTGCTAATAGTTCTGTAACCCTATTTTTTGTTAAAAGATTCAATTTGTGTGTTCCTTGAGTAGTTCTAACATTTATTGCCCTTTCAATTTTATGATATTCATTTATTACTACTTTTTCTCTTTTCCATATTCTGTCAAATATTTCTCATTTTCCCATTTTCAAATCTAAAGATAATTTTTGTATTTTCCTGAACTTATTATTATCAAAAGTTACTTTTAAATACATAACCTTCTATTCTTTCATATTCTTGTTTATCTATATTCTTATTTGTTTCTATTTCTTTATTCTGATTCATTACTTTCTGAATCTGTTTCACTTATATAGACTTCTTGATCATAATATTCTTCAATATCAGATATTTCACTTAGTTCACTTTCTACTTCTAGATATTCTTTTTGTAATATTTTAGCTTTCTTTTTGTTACAATTAGGGCTTATATGCCTTATTTCTCCACAATTCCAACATTTGCATTGACTTTTGTCTTTCTTATAAGTTTTATTTTTCTATTTTTTATTTGGATTATATCTTTTTTTGTAATATCTTCTTTTAAGTTTTATATATATTTTCCTGAAGTTTCTAAATTTTTTAAATTTTATATTTTTATATTTTCTTTTATTATTTTTTATTCTTTCAGGGTTACATCCCCATTGAGTATGTTTTTCCATATCTTCACAACATATTCTAGTTAATTTTCCCGATTTCTTTAATAGTTGTCTTTGTTGACATATGTATGCTAATCTTTCAAATATGAATTTTATTCTTGATCCTAATGTTCTAGGTGTTCCAGGTTATCTCTGATAAATTTTTCAAATTCTATTTTAAAGTATATTCCCCATGAACCTGGTAATTTATTGTAATACATATCTCTGTATACTTCTTGATTTTCATTACTATAGAATTGGATATAGTAGTATTCTTTAAATTTACAAGTGTATTCTTTGATTTTACACATCACATATTGTTAAATTTATTAATCTCATTCTTGCATTATCTTTTTCTCTAATTGATTCAATTTCAGTATTATTTATCTAATTTTCTCCTAAAAATTCATCTGCAATATAATCTACTAACTTTTCTATACTTTTTCTATCTGATTTTATTAGTTTCGTTTGTACATTTCTTCTTATTAATGCTTTCGTATTACTATTTATTCCTTCCCACCAGTTTCTAACATGTCCTTCAAAGGATGCTACTAAAAATTTATCATTCTTTCAGTATTTTCCCACGTGTCATCTTTATTGTATAAAAAGAACAATATCATTGATTCTGCCCAAGTTAATAAGGCTTTTTTTGTATCTATTTTACAATCCAAATCTAATTTTGTCCCTCCATGATTAATAGGTTTGTCATAATTATTATTTGGTTCAAATCTATCTTTATATTTATTCCCTTTAGGTGGTTGTCTATCTCTAATTCTATCATAATATTGTCGGTGTGCTTTACTATATAAATGTGCATAACTTTCATCTGAATCTGGTATTTCTTGTTTGGAAGTTCCTATTGGAGCTGATCTAGGTGCTCCTCCATTATTCATTAAAATTTTCTAGGCTTAATTGGTCAAAATTTTCTATAAGTAAATCTAATTCTTCATTCATTTTTATCTTATTCTTCAATTTTTCTTCAATTTTTAATTTTCCTAAAGTTTTTTCTATGAATTTTTGTAATTCAAATTCCTCTTCTAGTATTTTTGGTAATATGTTTTTTCGAAATTCATCATCCATATTTCCTGCTTCTATTATAATTTTTTTTTGTTCAAAGTGTTTCTTTCCTATTCTAAGTAATTCTTTTTCTATGAGTTTTTTTGTCTATTTTCTTATCTTTACTTTTATTATTTTCTTTGAATTCTCTAATCTCTAGTTTTAGTATATTTATATCATTTCTCACTTCTTTTAATTCATTTTTTACTTCTTGAACGTCACTTATTAATGATTTTATTATTATTTTTTGATCTTAAATATATTCACTTATCGATATTTTATACTTTTAGTTTAATAGTTTGAGTGTTTTGTACCTTAAATAGTATGTCATACATATCATCTATTTTTAATTCTAATTTTTTAATTCTTTCTTCTATTGATATGATTCTTTCATTTTCATTCTTTCTTATTTTCTCATTAATCTTGTCTATTTTTTCTATAATTATTCCAATTTTATCCTGACTGATTAATTCTCCTAATTTTCTTTGGAATTCTTTTAAGATTTTTTCATCTATATTTTTAACTTCTCATATCATTTCTTTTAATTCTTTAAATTGTATTTTTAGTTTATTTTGAATATTTTGTAATTTTTCTTTGAGATTCATATCTTGTATATTTAATTGTTGTAATTCTTCAATAGCCAATTTATCTTGTATGTTTATATTTTTATATGTTTGCCATAAAAATGCACTTATCTAGTTTAATTGCATGTTAAAAAATTCATCAGATTCTCCCCATGAGCTTAATGGTTGAAACATAGTTGTATTAGCTCATTTTATTTAGTAAGACCCTACTGGTAAATTAATATTTTCTATTATTTGTTTTTCAAATTTTATTTCTGGAAATTCCGTCATTAAATTCTTCATCTGGTATGCTCAACTTCTAATCTTAATTCCGTATCATATTTTACTTCTTTACATATCGTTATATTATATTCACAAAATTCTTCAATTGATCTTAACATCATTTTTCTTTGTTGTGCTCTATAATATTTTATGTAGTATTTTATTTCTCCAGTTATATCATATCATATTTTTCCATATTAATTTTTTCTTTGTTATTTATGATCATAAGTATATTAGGAAATTGTTTTAGAATTGTACTAAAGTATATTCTTTTACTTTCTAATGATTTTAATCTTAGAAATCATTTTCTTTTTATATTTCTCTCTTTTATCATTTGATCTAATAGATTTCCTCTTTGTTCTATTATTGAATCTAATTTTTCATTTTTTTTCCATATTTAGATATTTGATTAATAAGGGTTCTCCTCTATGATAATTCATTTCTATAATCTTTGTATAATTCTTCTAGTGTGTATATTTGTGGATTAATTCTAATATTTCGTTTATGATAAAATCTTCTTTTATTATATCGAAATTTATTAGATCATAAATCTTTTAGAGTTCTCAAGATTTCTATTTTATAATTATAGGGTAATATTAATGTATTTATAATTATAAATCTTGATGTATATATTATATTTTTATTTTTAGTTTGTCATATAATATTTATCTTTTAAATCTGCCATATGGCTCTGATACCAATTGAGAGAATGCTATTACGAGCGAAAAAAAATCGAATAAAATCATATAAACAAAATTAATTAAAAGTATATAATTGTAATGTTTTAAGGACTGATTTGTAACTTTTCTAAATTCTAATAAACTTAGTTGAAATATGATATTTAAGGGTAATTTTGATAGTTCCTAATGTCTAAAGCTATTTTAATGAATTGATAAAATTTTTGACTACTTTCATAAAAAGCCATTTTCATGGTATCCACTCATTTATATGAACCTGGGGATCACTAATCAAGTTCATTCCCAACGACTCCGGTCTATTTCATTTACTTTGGGTATTATTACAAAAACCTAACCTAGCCTTTTTAAATCAAATTAAAGCAAACACCCAATTATGGGAAACTAGAGAAGAAATGTTAACATCCGTAGCTCAGAATGCAGTAACGATAAGCAGAGACTATTTTTATCAGCAAGAAATTAATTAATTAATAATAAAAAAAAAAAGTAGATGAAATATTATTGCATAATAATAAGCATTCGTGCGTGCAGAGGAATACTGGAATAGCCACAAACAAAAGCATCTGAATTTGATAAATATCCATGGGAAATCAAACACAGGCATATCCACCAAGTACAAAACGACTCCTGAAAAATGTCGGCCATACGGTTTTACAAAATACAGATTATCCTCAGCTTAGAGCCTACAGCTGCAAAAATGACACTGCTACCAAAGAATTTGCAAAGAAATATATCCACACACTACCATAGACCATCCACATGACTATTGTTTTAATATCTATCACCGCTTGTCTGCCAACAGCTTCTGATTAAAGCGAAAAGGGTATGAATCAGATAGGAAAACACAAGGTAAACCCCAAACATCGGTTTTGCTCCATTTCGAACTACTTTTTGACAAGTGTAATGTTAACTTCCACTAATGAAATTGTCCACACATCAGTAGGATCCCATCGGTGGCATGCCGAATGGTGGCATTGGAGGCATGCCCATTCCACCCATGGGTGGGGGTGGTGCAGCGAACCCGCCTCCCATACCCGGCATAGGTGGTGCAGGCAAAGCAAGAGGCAGCAACTGGGCATACATATTCTGAAAGAAATAACAAACTAAAATCAGTTCTTCGAAATTTCTAGCCCATAAATTTGAGAACATTAAAAGTTTTAAACTTGCATTATAGTGGGCAGCGAAGAGATTTAAGCATCAAACAAGATCCAATGGCAAGGTGTAAAATGAATCCATAAGTTGAAGTGAACCAACAAAAGGGAAGTATAATGGATCCCCAAGATTGCTAAAGTTTGACAGAAGATGCGATGATTGCTAAGATTAACAGTTATTCTGTCATTTAGTGTCATAAAAGAAAAACGTTGTAGTGCCCAAGAGGAGTTTGGGTGTGAATGGTACTCCCCTATATCAAATCCAATAGAAAGATGCACATCAGACGTGTCTTGTGAGTGAATCCATGATAAAAAAATTTAAGTTCCTGGAATAGAGATACCTGCTGTTTAATAACATCCTTCTCCTCATTCTCTTTAGCCTTCTCTTCGTTAAGAGAATCAATTTTGTCCTTGATTAATTCATCGACTTTCCCTGTGTATTCACGGATAAACTGCAAGAAAGACAAGATGTGAAACCTACTTGCAATTGGAACAGAAGTGTGTACTCTAAAGACAGCTAAAGGTCAGACAGAGCAACAATGCACATGGACCTCAGACATTATACTATAAGTGCAATAGTGCATGCCCAATCCAGATAGTAGAACAGAAAAAAGCGCAAGCAAATGTTTCTGAGATGCTCTTTTAATTTTTAAGTAATAAAAAATCCCTAGAAAGATATGCACACAAAAGAGAGAAGTAAGAAGGAATCACCTGCAACAGATATGGAAAGGCAAAGTCGATCATATTATTCATCCATGCAAGTTCGAGGGCCACGTCTGCGCGAATTAAATCGTAACAAACAAAGAGGCATGACGCAAAGCATTCCTTCTTTCCCTGAAGAGGCACGTGAACAACCATTTAGATATTAAATTACTGCATTTGACAATTCAGTTAACAATACTGCTCATTATTGAAGTACAATGTCAGACAACTCTAATTTGCAAAACCATGCATTAACCACTAACTCAGAACACACATAAAACTTGCTGATTTATTGTATTACAACATTCAAACTAAGACACAGTAACCCAGTTTCAAAACTTAGGTAACATTGCCAACATTTTACCGCGGACACAAGGTGAAGGGTTTTCAAGAAGTATCCATGGGTCCTGGATTTAAATTCAAGTTCTGACAAAAGGTTTATATAAACCTTTTCTGATACCAATACAAAATTTACAAGTAACAAATTCACTGAAATTTCACCAACTAAAGGAAAGATTGTGATCAAGGGAAGAAAATGGTCTTCCATGCCAATCCCCAAGCACAATCTAGACTTGTAATGCAAAATAAAGCTTGTCAAAGAAGCTCATACATAAACTTCTGTTACAACAGGGAAACAGATTTAACTGCACAGTAGAAACTGGAAAAAAAGTTTTCAGCATTCAAAACAACTAAGAACATCCATGGAATTCCTCATAAATATTAAGGTAGCTTGAACTTGACATGTCAAAGTTGAATTCAAGATGAGCAGTGACAGATATTTTAGTGCTTGTTTGAGACCATTAAAATTAGATTATTTGATTATTTGAGATAATGTATTTTGAAATAGTGATTTTTTGAAGCATGCAAGGGCTTATTTCCTACTATTCCGCACATTTCTCTAGTGAACATTTAAACATTAAAAGAAAAATCTCCAGCTATTACAACCAAATGATACCTGATCAATGAAGTAAACAAGCAACTCTTCCGCAAGTTCACGATCGCCAGATTGTGAAGCAGTCTCCATTGCATCTTTGTAAAGGTTATCTTTCTTTGACAATGCAATGGATTGCTTCCACCTACCGGCCTTTTTGTAAATATAAGCAGCAACGCGCCTCATTTCAAGAAGCTCGTGTTTCTCAATCTGCTCAAGCCCACATAAATGGCATAAATTACCCCCAAGATATAAGAACTAAAAAGTAAAGTGAAATAATGCAATTACACTTCACCTTTTGTGCAAGGCCAATCTGATCAAAGTTATCGTGGAAGTCAATTGATTCACGCAATCTGTCATAATCCTCCTCCTCCACATATATCTCATTAAGAGCTTCATTCACAGCAGACACATTATTACTCTGAACTGCAACCATGTATGGCTTAACAAGCCGCAGGTGGCCCGCCTGAACAAGAAGAGGTAAGAAATTTCAGCAAAAAATTAACGACTTAAAAACAAGAATTTGTGGCTTGTGAAGGGAAATAACCCATTCAAACAATAATACAAACCTTTCTCATTATGTCCACCACACGTGCGTGATCAACACGAAGGGCAAGGACATTCAGAACATCATTAATGAATTCAGGGTGCTCTTGCAAATAGAAGTGCACTGCCTTGTAATATAGCTCCACGTTAGCAACTTTGACAATAATATCTTTGAATTGCATGTGATCCCAGGCTTCTGGAGAATGATTCATGACAGTCGTGGCAGCGTTATCAAACTCATCATACTGAATATACAAATAAGTTAGTTCCTTCCAGTGCTGCTGTTCGTCACATGCTCGGATCAGCTTGGGAATGTTAAGACGGGTAGAGAATAATTTGATATGCTCCATAAGCTTCTCATAACGGTATCTAGCATACAAGACACCAAGCTCTGTAAAGATACCCATATGAGCACGTTCCAATCCTAAACCACTCTCCATAAGAGATATAAGCTCATTAAAGCATCCTCTGTTCTGGTAGAATTCACTGACTTCTTCCAGATCATCAACCTAGAGGAATCACATTCACAGAATATATTCAGCGAGTTCTGAACTAGCTAATGTAAAAATACACTCATGAAAAAATAAACAAGGACCAGAAGTCCACTCCCTTTGCAGATTAAGCTAAGAAACAAAAATCCAAAATTAACAATTAATAGAGAGTGGTAATATACCTGTACAATGATATTGAGCCCACATATTTGAGCCAAGCGGAACTCTTCAGCATCAACGCAAGCAAAACAGACTTCTTTCCATGTCTTTGAGCTATTAGCTTTACGTGCTGCATCAACAGCGCCTTGAAATTGCTTCAACTTGACAAGTGTGCATGCCAATTTGGCCCAGTTAGAGATAAAAGCAAAAATAATCTTAGCTGCCTCATATAGAGCTTCATCATACAATCGATCGCCAACATTAGGAAGATTGGCAACATTTGGCATGAGAATAAACTCTTCAATCTCACCCAGCCTATCAATCTTAGCATATGCATAAATGAGCTCACTGTCCACCTTGGGCTCCTTCGCTTTCTGCCTAACCATCAGAAGATACTTCACCAAGTCGTGATAAACATTTGCTTCCTCTGCAGCAAGTATAACTTCCAAGAATTGGGTGGCATCATCAGCACGAATAAATGATTCAATCGCATCGCTAACTAATCCTTCCCTGAGTTGAGCTTTCGCCACCTGACTCCAAACAGCATCTTCTTCAACACGGAAAGCGAACTCAACAGCCCGGTTAATATCTCGAATATTATCCAGTAACACATTAACAGCCTGGACATTCAAATTGAACTTTTTAAAAATAGCATAAGCTTCTTCATATAATTCAGCTTCAACAGCCACTTCCCCAACAGCCGGGCCATCAAAGTTATCAAGCCTATTAATATAATCCATAACTCTGGATGGATCAGCCTTAATTGCTGTCAATATAAGTAAGTTTTGCAGGTTAAAGTTTCCACTGAATGCAGAGTTTTGGAGCACAATCTTTTCAAGCAACTCAATTAGTTCATGAGGAAGGTCAGCAGTCATGAAGGCTTTAACAGCTGCAGATACTTGTTCAGGGCTCTTGCTTTCAGGCAAAGCAGTAGACACAACTTGATCAATGAGCTGTCTTCTGAATTCATTTTCAGGGTCAAGAACTTTTGCCCACAGATCACCATCCATCCTTTCAACTACATACCTGAAATAACATCATACATGACTTCTAGAGAATATCAAACAACTAAAAGTTGCAGTATATCTACACAAATCACAAACCTAGCTTGCAGTTTGAATAAAGAATTCTTATTTGTAACATTAATAAGTTCTTCATCACATTGCCCTCTCCGGTAGGCAACAACAGCAAGGGTAGGATCACGTTTCTCACAGTATTTTCCCACAACACGTGAATCATAATACGGATTGGTGGTTAGGAAGTGCTCTGGGTTGTTGTTGCTATCTATTATGATTTTACCCAAAGCATTGTGGACATGCACATCTTGACTTCCCTCACTCACAAGATGCTCCAAAAATTGAGTTAGCAGGCGAAGCCGGTTCCTGCATAACGTACAAGTGTAAGAATATTAGATATAAAGATAAAAACTTCTGCAAGTATACTGCAAGAAAGTGGACAGTATACCTTTTCTCACACTCCTCTACTAAAGGCTCGACTGGAAGCAGAGAACGGACAGATAAAATCAGGCCTTTAATGAAATCTTCAGGACACTCATCATCTAGGAGTTGCCCAACAACTAATGGAGCATTTCCAGGATTGACCTATACAGAAAGCCAGACGTTCAGTTACACGGATTACGGTTTTCTCCATATGATAAAAGATCCTCGATAAAATCATACCTTTTGCACATAACCTTCAATATAACGAAGCATATTGCTTGAATACAAGTAGTGTGTGAGGTCCGGAACAAAGCCAAAGCGATCGCATACGTTGATCAGTGGTCGAGCATCTGGAAGTTTGGCTTCCATTAAAAAGTTTTTTGTCTTTTCAGGGTCATAGAAATTTGATTCTCTTGTCACACGCTCTACCTCCTTAATTTGTCCAGTCTTGGCAGCTGCCTCAATGTACTTGAAGTGAATGTCAGGGTCCTCACTGCAACATACCAATAATTAATGCTCAAATGAACAAGTATTTAGCATGCAAAACTTGTCACTCTACAGCTAGAGGAAGTAATTTCTTCTCTTATTAATTACCTGGAGCTCAAATATGATCCCAAAAAGAAATATAACCCCTCATACGACTTGAACTGCTCAAAGATCTTAATACATGCATCGACACCCAACTGTTCACAATATTCTTTAGCAACCTACAAAAACAGCAAGTCAATATTGGTAAAATAAGAGGGAAAAAATCACTCCCTCAGAATGTAACGACATATCTGAAGTTCTACATTTCCTAGTTAATTTCAGATAAGATTTCTGTACACTTTTACAAATTACAATGACACAATACACTCATCAAAGCTTAGACAGGTGACATATCAAATTACATTTATAACACAGTAATCCTTACCTGGACAATTATTTGAAGGTTGCCTCTTAAGTTTACCAGTAAAAGATCCTTCATGCACTCTAATGCCCATTCCCGTGAAAGTGTCCCGAAAAATTCCACAAGAGCCTGAAATTGGCTACATCACTCAGCAGTAATGCAACAAATGATTATGAAGTTATAAAACTACAAAATAAGTAGAGTATCTTAACCTGTGGCTCAATTGCATGAGTATTCACAATGATACGCTTGATATCTGACAGTTCAGTGTAGTGCTGCAAGCATGATACAATGTTTAATCACACGGATAAGTAATATATCTAACATATGTATAAGTTAAATTTGAGAAAATATACACAAGGCTAAATTTTAACCTGAAGAGCTCGCACGTAAAGACCAGCTTTTTCACAAAGCTGGGCAATGCGTGGCCGGTCATAATGGCTGAACATTCCATTTGCTAAAATAGCATCAGCCACATTAGGAAAGGTCACAAGGTTGATTTCAAGAACCTGAATATAATATGCAAGTCATGACAATGAATGTCAACCAGGATATATGAGGTCAACTACAAAAGGGGCAAAAACTATACAAAGTTAACCTTAGTTTGGAGGAACGCATGCTCTGGCAAATTGGGTTTCAGAACATCCAACAAAAATGCAGTTGCTTCACGGATCAAGTTCCTCTGATGAAAAAAATGATTGGAAAAGAAAGATATTAAACATAATTGGTGTGTAAACACAAACGTTTGATTATATAACTAGGGCTTACGGCCATGTATAAGAGAACAACACAAGGTCAATTACTGAGTTAGCACTGTGGGCTATACAGAATTTCAAACCAATATAAATAACAAATCAGACCTGAAGAAAGAGATCGGTAATGGTATTATAATCAACAGGACAGCCTCCTTCCATTTGGGACATCATGAGAGCAAAATTGACAGCTCCCTACAAAGACCAGTCGAATTATTTAATATTTTCCAGATATAAAGTCCCTTCTAAAACAATGGGCATAATTTAGGAACTTTATTCACAGCATAATGCAGGATATTATATTGACAAAGATTATTTTATGCAGTTCCAACCATACCTGAGGATCTGATCGGAGGATAGTTTGCAGAAGGAACAGATAATCAGGTGTATAACCAACCTGAACCGACATAAATCCATTTGTTAATGAAAAAACATTATGCAAGTATGAAGATCAATTGCAGTAGCATTCTCCTATGAATGGAGACTGAAACGTTAATTATCTTGAAGTGAAATGGTAAAATTTCTGCCATAAAATTGTAACAGACCTGCTTGGAGTATATCAAGATTTTATCGAACTCCCTGCGCTCAGCAAAGGCGGCAACAACTTTCGGAGTAGCTCTTGCTTTGATGTATATTTTCAGTGCAAGATCATTGTCCACAGTCTATACAAATGGGGAGGATTATTATAACATCAAAAGGGAGAAACTAGCACAAAAATTTGACATTGCACCAGACCTAAGATAATAAATACTTCAAATTAACTTGGAAATACCTTTACAAGGTCCCCAAGTTCTTCGCTACATTCCAGCTTATCCTCAGCCAACCAGTTCTCCAAAAGATTCTTTTTGTTCTGGTTCACGACAAGGCGAGATAACTCCAAAGACTCAAAAGCATTGAGCTTTCCTCTAGTCAATAATGTTCCGAAGTACTGCAGCAATGGTGGGGTTTGTCCAGCTTGAACAGGAACACTCTGCAAATATAACACTATTTTTAGAAATCTCTCTCCACCTCACAAAAATAAAATGTTCTAAATCATATTACTCCTGCAAGTACATTTCGGTATGGATTGCTTCCATCAAGAAAATCAGAGAAAGATGTATGCAACTGTTCCTTTCAAAGAAACATGGTCAGAGGGGAACGGATGAGACAGCCAAAGGACAAGATGTACCTGAAATTTGGCTACTGTATCTGGTGTCCGAAGGATGCCTTGTGGAGATTCTGCAGCAAGCTCAGCAGCCTCTTTATACTTTGTTTGAGCAAACAACTCTTGGAAGCGTTGCACAACCTGAGAGAGTTTAAGATGACAAAAATGGTGAGTGCTTGGTCTCCAAGTATAGTGCATATGAAGTATATGAGATGGTAGCTTAAATATCAAGAAAGCCAAAAATGAGAGTAAAGTTTGGTCAAGTAGTTTTCTGTAATATTAAGTAGATGATAAGCAAATTACAGCGGGTGATACAATTAGAGAAACTATTCATTTCACATGTTCATCACATCACAAACAAGTCAGTGAATGGAGGAAGATTAAGTAAAACTAAAGTCCTGGCCTAATTATTGAGTTGTATAGAACATGCAACTATTATAAAATTGGTGAAGAAAGTTTCGAAGGAATAAGACTACTTTGGCTAGTATGATTGAATTTAAGGTAGATAACAACTAAACCAAACTATTATTCCAAGAATTTCTGATGTGGATGATCAGTGAGGGTGTTCTAATAATAACTTCAGCAATTAACCTCTATTAAAAGATAATAATCATAGCCTAATCAATCTTAAACAAGAAGCATATAAAAATCTTTGTCAAACAAGAAGCTATTGTGTGAATATATTGTCAGCCTCCTACCAGCCAAGAAAAAATACAGAAAGGAGAAGTGCATAAAGATCTGAGATTCATCTTACCAAATTCTCTGCACCAGGCAAATTTCCTCTTTTCGCAAGATTTACAGCAAGCTCCAGATTGTTTAACTGATGGATAACCAAAACAATCAAATTTTTACAAGGGAAAAGTTTTAAATAGATAAATATAACATTAAGCCCCTGTTTGATGGACATTATAAAGAGAAAATGATGTTTTGAATAGTGAGTTTCACGATGGTTAAAAAGTAGGGGAAAATTTTGGATTTATGTGTAGAATATTTTATTGTGCGGATGTGTGGTTGGAAATGGGTGAGAAAAAAGATGTTTGGAGAAAAGGGGATCAAACGGGGCCAAATGTAGTACTGAAAATCTTACTTGGCCACTGACAAAGGGCACGAGTGTTGTTTCATTTACTGTAGCAAGTAAAACCTGGCCTCGTCTATTAATAGCATAGAAACCTCCTACTGATGAAGCTTCTGATGTCAAAAAAATCGGATCTGGACTTATCCTATTTCGATAGACTGCTGTGGCAGATTCCAAATCATATACGAAGAGAAGCCCCAGTTTTGTAATTACATATATCAAACTATACTTGTGCGATATCTGCATAAAACGCAAAATAAGCATGCTGCGGAAAACAAAAATACAAACACTTTGGCGGATGCAAATAAAGAAAAAGGAAAAACAGTAAATACCTGCATGGCCACTGGAAAATCATCAGCAAAATCCGGAGGAAAGAATAGATCTGCTTGTTTCTTCGTAAAAGATGGTTTCCCTGCAAAAGTTAGCCAGCAATGAGCACTACTGGTAAGCAATTATTTGATTCTTTCTGCATGTACAAGTAACAGGTGTGTAATGATATCCAAGCCAACCAAAAGAGGATCAAAACAGGCAAAAGTGAAGTACACCTGGCTGGGCACCAAGCTCAATAACGTGCAACTTCGATATAATCTGTCCAGCATTAGAGGTTTTGCTTGCAAAAGAAATAAGAATGGAATCCTTATCATTTCCAGGAACCTGCCAAAGCAAACAAATACATAAAATAGAAATTAGCTTACAGAAAATTCAAAAGCAATAGCAATGTTACAAAATAACATATCTTACTCTAAAAGAAGCAAATGATGCAGCATGCGCTTCAAGAGATTGACTCCGTTGCTGTTCCACGGAGAACAGTTGCATATTTCCTTTCACTAATTGAGGCCTCTAGTAACATGAATAGAAGATATCAGTTCATTGAAATGGTTGTAAAGTGAATGAACAGAATGAAAAGTTCCTAATAGTTGTGAGTAATGCAACAGCATGATCCCTAAAAGAAAAAGAAAAAAAAAACAACAGCAATTGGGAGAAGATTTGTGCGACTTAGCCATGACATTGTTCTTCCTTTTCAAGTAGGTATCCACACTGTTGTCACAAACAGTACTGGTGCAAGGTGTGGACTATTGAAGAAGTCATCATTTCACAATAAGAATGGTATTGTCTAATGTAAAATTTGTTGGGTGTATAGTTGGCCATTATGTCCATTCCAAATATATAAAAACATGAGCTATACCTTCTTCAGGCAATTGAGCCTAAAAAGGTAAATTGCACATTTTAAATCCATTGTTGAAAGATACTGTATGGTCTTTGGGAAGAAGTAGTCACAATGCTACTTAAACTTCTATTTTCTCAGTATCAGAATTGTTAGGTATCTAATACTTATAATGGTAGCATATTTTCCAACTCCTAATGTTATCTACTGACTGGCACATGACCATCTCAACAGGACACAACATCCAGTGTGAATAAAACATTGACATGATTATGATCAACTACATGGCCCCATTTGAAATTACATCAAGTACATGGAGACCTATCAAATTAGGTAAAAATGAGTAAAACAATATAGCCATAAAACTTGGAGTGCAATAATTAATATGGAATACGTGCTAAATCGTTCTGCGTGATTGAGAAAACACAAGCAACAAAACGATTTCCATTTCAACATGGAAAATCTGATGTTTTAGGTCAAGAAATCATTGAAGCGTGAAATGATTCATGTTCTACATCAAAAAGGTTAACGTGCCAATTGATTAATGTTTATAGCAAAAGGATGCAAATAAGCATTTAAAATGGACAGCAAATGTGCAAAAGATCATGCTGATGTTGTAAATACCGTGGCAAAGCAGAACAAATGGGACAGAATGCCAAATAAAAACAAGTACAAAAAAGAAGAGTGGTGTGGCAACAAATAAGTAATAAATATAAGAGGGAAGAACAAAATTCTCAAATAATGCAGTTAAGAAATACCAAATAAATAACTTGTTATTTATTATAAAGAATCAAATCATATTTCCAACAGTAGCAATTTAAAACTTCCAGATGATGAACCAAAAACAAAAAAGCAATTACACACTTCAGGTGAACCAGGAGCGATCCCAATCAAAACCAGCCACTTCTCAGAAGGGTCACATTTGTAATTGATGATTTGGTTGCTTGCCAGATTAGCTGTTCTATCGAACATCTTCACAGGTTCAGAATCACCTATATGGATGAGCATAGAGAAAGAGGAAACATAGAGAATTGTCTTTAAAGGAAACAAGAAAACTGGGACAGTACGGAAAAACTGGGAAAAAAGGGTTGGATGAAGGCATTATACCTTCAATAGACCAGTGATATACAGATGATTGTGTAACCAAACCCAACATCTTTGGAGTAATCCACTTCCAAAAAACAACCTATTAAGAAGCATGATGTACCGATATGCAAACATCAAAAAACAGTAACTTCAATATAGAACATGGAAAACAATAAACACTGCTAAGAATTTAGAGAAACCAATAAACACACAACGGTTAATAAAGATCTTACTTGCTCAGGCATCTGATGAGACTTTATTTTTGCTTTTGCCTCGATGTTGAATATTTGCAAGTGATCTTGAGTGGTCCCGGGAAGTTGAGCTTCAACCAACAAACAGAGATGAAAAACCAAAACATTATGAAATAATATCAATAATATTAGCCTAGCTTCGAACAAATATTGTCAGTAAATCAGATCAAGGGAGCAAAACCAAAACAATTATTACATACTTCAATGCCTTAGATTAATTTTCAAAATGTAAATACTTGAAATAAACATTATTTGTACATATGAAAGTATACCAGCATATTGTTGCAGCATCCTGCCTTAAAAAAAGTAAAATTTCAATCATGTATGATCAAAAGAAGTTTTCCAATATTACTCCAACAAAGAACTGTACTTCTCTGGTTGAAAAGTGATAACCTTATTTAAAACCAATAAAGGATAAAAATAATTATGTCCTCTGAATAATGATACTGCAGCATGCTTTGATATACTAGGTTGCACTAACACTCTGTCGGGAGCCAGCGTGTCATGTCGGACACGTGACCGACACTCTCCGACACGTGTAGGAGCTACACCATATACATCTAAATGAAAAGGGGGAAGGGGGCAAAATGCATGCAATTAAAAAAAATGATAAATCTAACTTACAAGTTTGTTTTTATTGAATATATCCTCATTTTAATTCAATAAATATACAATGTGTTGTTTGTAAATAAGACTAAAATAATAATAAATTAAAAAAATTAATTTGTGTATCCCAACGTGTCGTTTCCTAACTTTTTAAAAAAATCACGAGTCGACGTATCTGCGTCGTGTCATATTCGTGTCGGTGTCCGTGCAATATATTCATCTTCACTAAAAGATTTTTCCCATAAAAAGGGCAATACCCCTACTCTCAAGGATAATCAATAATATCCAGGTTATTTCAAACATAATAACAGTTTTAACTGATATATCATCCTTCTAATCCACATCTCTCACCCTTTCTTTATTTACTGGATTACAAGTTTGTACATAAAATTATAAACTGCCAAAATAAAGACACTTCTTACCATAAACTGCACCCAATCACTCTCAATTCAGACCAACTATATACTGACATGCAATTACATTTCACTAATCCTCAATTAACTGGAAACACCAAGCATAATATACCGTTTATTCAAATAATCAAATTGCATAAAGAATGACAAGATAGTTACCCCCTCCCCCCTTCCTTTTTATCAGTAAAATCGCATACCTTTCAGAGCCAAAATTCTGGTATTGGGATTCATAAGTGCAGAATCTGCAGTAATAGGCCGCCTCAATGGCTGTGAGGGCATGTTCATGTCAATAATCACTACACTATTCTGAGGCGCTGTCTCCCGTACGCATATATACTTATCAGATTCCATAGTAACATTGGTGAAAGTAATAAACTGTGAATTGATCCCTATGCTAGGCAACTGCATCACCACATCAAAATACCAAATTCAAATTCCAAATCAGAATTCAACATCAAATTAAAATCACAGATCTGAAATTAAACTGTATAATAGAGATGCAAAATATAATTCAAACAATTCAAGCAAGTAAAACTACTATGGATGTGTCAAATCAAGCTATTATGAAGCCACAATCACCATCCACTACGAAGATTTGACCGTTGGAATAATTTAAAGAGATGGTAATGAGCTGAAAATGTACTGAATCGAGGAAATTAAGTTGAATAGTTAATAAGAGAACTTGACAGTGAAAACGGAAATTGGGGGTACCGTGAGAACTTCTTTCATAGTGATCGGAGCGTTGGCGGCAGCCATGGTGGCGGTGGGAGATCAAACCTTCGAGATCGGAGCTCCGGATCCGGAAATGGATCACAAATTGATGAAACGACAGCGTTTAACAAATGAACTCCAGGCGTTGCAAGAGATCTGGAGTAACTAAGGAACCCTCCGTGGACCGCGACTAAGGAGAAACTAAGAGAGATCTAAAGAGACTGAGAGACAGAGGGAGAGGAGCCCTTCTGAAGAGAGAAGCTCGGGTAAGAGGGTTGTGTACATATGTGAAAGCCTAAATGGAGTTTTCATCATTAATGAGCGAGCTCTGAAAAAACAGGGGAAGAAAATTATATCGTTGGTCCCCAATCTCAGTAATTGTAGCATTTGGTATCATAACCTTTAAAAAGAGCAACTTGGTCCCAAATTTGGATTTTTTTGCACCCAACATTTTTATTAAGGGTGAACAAATAAATTGTTGAACCGTCAAATCGAACCAAATAGTAAAAAATAGTTTGGTTTAATTTGATTTCAAAAATGGTTTTGTTTGATTTGATTTGAAAAAAATTCAAATCGCTTTAGAGAGTTTGGTTTAGGTTTAGAGATGGCAAAAAATCCGATCCGACAGGTACCGACACGAACCTGTCCCGCGGGTAGGCGGGGCGGGATACCATGACCTGCTCGGGTCGCAGGGCGGGGTAAGTTTGGTTGCCCCAACCAGAAAAAATTAATTAATAAAAAATAAAGAAAAAAATAAAAAAAGACTGAAAAAATAAAATGAAAAAACTACAAAAAATAAAAGAAATATTAAACGTGGCGGTAAACGGGGCTGACCCACCCTAAAATCCCCGAGTAGCAGGTTTGGATAAAAAAAAATACCCGCAGGGCGGGGCAGGGTCGAGCGTACCCGACCCGAACACACCACATTGCATCACTATTTAGGTTTCAATTATCTAAACTACTGTTTCAAACCATCAACCAGTCAAGTTTTAAAAATTATAAAATAAGAAATAAAGACAAACGTTCAATTTTAAATATGGAGCACGCTCATTCATTCCGGTCCATCTTCAATCTCAAATCCACCAAATGTTATTATACAATAAGGGCCCTTTTGATTGCCATGATGGAAAATGGGTGTAAAAAAAATATTTTTCAAAAAATTGAATTATCTGAAAATTATTTTCGTAGAAAATATCAATTGAAAGTATTTAATTAATTTAATTTTCCAGGTGTAAAAAATTAGAGTTTTCTAAGTTTTGTTGTTTAATTGACGGTATTATCCATGATAAATAAAGTAAAATTTAGCCTTTTAATCAATTTTTTAACACTTTTGTACTTGATAATAATGGTGTTATTTTTTGAAAAAGAGTTAATTAACAACAATAAAAATGATCAAATGTTATATAAATGATTTGTCGTGTAACAAGGCAAATAAACCACCAAAATCATTGACAAATATTTTCCTCAATTACCTTGCAAATCAGGCACGTGAGCTTTGAGGTGGAAAACATTTTCTTGGCTAAATTTGAACAATCAAAAAACTGATTTTGATAAAAGGCAAAAAAATATTTACATTTTCCATGACAAATATGGGGCTATCAAACTCACCATAAAACTAATTACTAAATTATCCAACTTAAATTTCCATTATATAGATGTCTCAAATAATCTCTAAATTTCAAATTATATTCCTATGAAATGAGCACTCAATTCAATCATTTGCACCAAATTTCACATATTTAATTTTACAACAATACAAAATATTCAATCACAAAACATTATCATTACAAAATATAAAGTGCACATTTTAAGTCGATATTTTAGACGAATGTATTTTTTGATTTCGTTTGGAATCTATTAATTTATTTGTTGGCAAACCATGGTTTCAAACAACATCAAAATGCAAAAAAATGATTTGTTTTTGTTTGGTTTAAGAAATAAAATGATTTTGTTTTGTTTAAAAAAATTTCAAGCAATTTTAAACGATTTGATTTGAAATTTTACTACAAACTGCCCAAATCAAACCATATTCACCCATAATTTTTATCAAAATTTCTAAGGTAGTTATTTTTACACAATTTTCTTTAAATGCATCACGTTTTAATTGTGTTAAAGATCTCTAATTTTTATTTGTTATCATTTTATAACCTTAATTCTTATCCAAATATTTAATCCGTAATTTTGTATTTTTTACTTTTATTTATTTAAAAATGCAATGGACTTTTATAGCGCCAATATTAGCACGTAGATAATTTAGAGACTATTTGGTAATGAATGAAAAAATAGTTTTGAATTTAAAAGTGTTTGAAAGGTACGAAAAATGGTGGATCTCATACAATTGTGTGGTTAAAAAAGAGTTTGACAAAAAAAAATGAAAATGTTGTAAAACTATCAAAATCTAACAAATATTAGAGAGAGAGATGGAGAGAATGAGAGGATTTCTTCATTTCAAGAGGTGTCAAATACAACAATACATGCCTATATTTATAGGAAATTCTATAGGGACAAAATAGTCATTAATACAATAAATTAGGTAAGGAATTTTATAACACTCCCCCTTTAATGACTTATTGCTCAATTGCTTAATTGTCTGCTTCGTTAAAACCTTGCTAAGAAAACCCAGTGGGATAAAACTTGAGCGAAGGAAAAAGAGTACAGCTGCTCCCCCTGATATTGGCCATCATTAATCATTGAGTCTAATATCCAAAATGACATCAATGATAAGTAGTACAAATCATGTATTGGAAACTTGAAGTTATGAAGTGTTGCCTTCGAATTATGAAGTGCTGAAGTGTTTCAGTGCTACCTCGTTAAAACCTTATCAGGAAAACCTAGTAGGACAAAACCTGGACGAAGGAAAAAGAGTACAACATGATTCTCCCTCTGAAGTGTGCAATCAAGTATTCATGAACCTTTTGAATAATGATATCATCTTTCGTCTGGAATATGTATATATGAAAATCTTCTTGTGTTTAGCCGATATCATAACATTCTTCATAAGATGTCTATGATTTTCTTCATTTATTGATATCATTCCAACACAATTTAAAGAGAGAGCTTGTTGTTGAATTATTAGAAAAAGAGTACATTATTCTCATTGATACGCCATAATTGCTGCCTCATTAAAAACCTTGCTAGGAAAATCCTGTGGGACAAAACCTCAGCTAAGGGAAAAAGAGTGCAGCGCGTATTTGTTCCCTTCATAGGAATATCACAAGTATATTAATGCAATCTCAAATCATTTCATCAAACATATAGTTTGTGATGAGCTTTTATAAATAGTTTACAACTCATTTATGATGTCATAGCTCATTTATGATGTACTGAACATGCTATACCAAACAACGTTTAGTTAGTTGACTGATTGCATTACTCAAATCTAGAATTGATTCACTTCTGGTGAATATTCATTTTCGGTGGATAATATAATTTTGCATATTGAAAATCAATTGCATGCCCAAATATTCAAATATAATAATAGTACACTCCAATTTCATTTTCAACATATTATATTATGGGGTCATATGTATCATTCTTCATGTGATTTTATTTTAAGAATCACATTTCATTCTATAATGATACTATTATGGGCAAATTGAATCTTTCAATGATTTATACATGTATGTTCTTGCATTTTATAGACTGCAATTTCGAATTTGCAGGAGTATAATCAATCATTGAAATAGATATTAATTTCGACATATAATCTATAATCATTTCGCTTGAAATCCCAACGTACCGCGATCAACTGGTACATCAAAGAAAACTCTCAAAGTACCGAGATGAGAATCACACTTTTTAATCTCACTCATTGGTATATCAAAGAGCTCAAATTAGTGATCTAGATTATAGTCACATCCATCATATGTCATTCCAGTTCTTTGAAAAATTTCGCAATCAACGAGTCGTCTTTTACGACTGTGTAATATTTTTCATTTGTACAAATAACTACTAGCATTACACATTTAAGTGTTTGGACTTCAGGTCCTATAACAATAATCCCTACATTGGGATTTTTATATTTGACCAAAGTATTATAATTTCAAAATTCTCGTTTTCATAAGATGGTTGTGTGTAGTCGACTTATTTATCGATTCCATTTCATCTCAATATAAACATAACATAGAGAGATCTCTTTGTATTTTTATCATCAGGCCTGAATCTCTTATCATTTAACTATGTCCCTTTTACTCATTATGAGTATTTAGCCTCAAAGAGATCATTTCAATTATTCAAGAGATATTTGTTTTTGGAATCGATTGTCATTATGCTTCAGGCATAATTACGCTTTTAAGTTTGATCACGTTTCATGCGTGTTATTGTTTAATTTCCCCACACTATTCAAGAATCTTGTATTATATCAGTCGGCTAACAATGTCGCAACACATGTCATTCGTAATTATGGATATAATCACAATCATATATCAAGTGCGTATTGTTGGAGTGTATATAGATATCGCACTTCCTAGAAATCATAAAGCTTTACAAGCTAATCTTTATTTCATCTTATTGACATGTTTGTATGTAAAATATTGTTGCATGAGAAATATTTATATTCAAATTGTTCTCATAGCAAATAACTTGAGGCTTTTAATCTACTAAATCATTAGCAATATAATATTTTATTATCTCAACTAATTCGTAAAATCATTAATGATTTTAAGATATATTCATGCTAGCATTTATCACTTTACTCGTAATATCATTACTTGAGCAAATAATCAGTCATTCATTTTCTTAGTGAGATAATTAATTTACCTTTGAGAACAAGCAGCAATGATAACTTGTTAACCTGAACAATCTTTTGGTTCTTTAGTGAATGCCATTTTGCATTCTCAATAAATCTCATTATTGAATTGGAATTTAACCAATCATTATAGAACTTCTGGTTCAACAAGATATTTCACTTGTACATATGTATGAACTTCTGGTTCAATACAGTATTCATTTCATCAATACATATTTCTGTATAATTCAAATCAGTATACATTTATTACTTTTAGTATACCGAAAAAATCGGTACAATATCCAAGAAAATATCTCATGTTCTCAATATTGTCGCCAAATCTTCCATTATATCGAAAAAGGTAATGACGCATTATCTCATTGTTCCCACCTTTTCAATAATTTATTCCATTATTTCTTGATGAAATCGATATCACGCGGAGCGCTCCTTTACACGTTTAAAGAATGCATTTAAATAGATCGTTTGGGAAGAGATTAGATCCATAAAAAAATGGATGTTATATTATCAAATATTCGCAAATATTATTCTAATCTTCCGGTAAATGTTTTGAAAAAGATTTACCGAGTTCGACTTGAAAGATTGAGGCTGCTGATGGATCAAGGTATCCCAAAAGATGTTCGTTGGTTGATCGAAGCAAAAGTTCGATTAGCTGGTGAATTACCAGATTCATTTTCTAAGCACATGACTGGCTTAGGTATGAGTACTTTTGCAAAGAAGCGAAGAGCAAAAAGATTGAAAGGTTGTTACAAATGTGCTCGATGGACATGTAATACCCGTTGTAAGTCAGTAGGATATTCATCCATAAATCGAGATGATAAGATAGACTTCATTAAGGGTGGACTGAGTAAGGAGTCATTGGATGATATTCGATTGACTCTTGAGACGCACCCTAGTGGGTATGTGCAGCGTGAGCTACTATCTTTATGGGCTAAATTCATCAGCGATAAAGACCGTTATAGTCTAAAAAATATAATAGCAAAATATCCTGTTTGTCAGGCTGTTATAAACAATGATGTTTTGGCTATTCAGCATTGATACAAGGTAAATCAGTATATTGTGTGTATATATTTGCACATATATTTATAAAATATTTTCATGTTTCATTTCTCGAGCATTGATAAAGTGTATTGAAAAATCACCGAAAGGTAAGCTTTATCAAAAGTAGTGTAATTTAGTCATAAGTAGGTTTTCACTTTTTCAAAAGACGAGCAGTAAATAGTGAAATTTTTCAAGTTTAAAAAGTCAATGATTTTCACAGTTTCATGCATCCCAAAATATCATTTTCTCATAAGTTTTTCCTTCCTTATACTCTCAAAGATGGAAGGACCAAAACTTCGACAGATCAAAACTATCTGTGTATTTTGTAGATCAAAAGTAGGGAAAGATTTTGAGTATCTAGAAGCAGCAGTGGATTTAGGAAAGAAGTTGGGAGAGAAATGTATCAATCTAGTATATGGAGGGGGCAGCAGTGAATTGATGGGTTGTGTTTCACAATCCGCTCAAAGAGATAAAGCAAGAGTGATAGGTGTTATACCCGTTCCTTTAGCTGATATCGCAGGAAAAACACGAGGGCATGAAGTACAGACGTTATTTATCCATGAACGCATAACTTGCATGTTATATGGTTCTGATGCCTTCATTACCATGCCTGGAGGTTTTGATACTTTAGAGGAAATCTTTAATATTACCTCATGGGCTCAATTAGATCTCCATATCAAGCCTATTGGGCTTTTAAATTTTAATAATTTCTTTGATGGTTTGCTAACATTTCTTGATTATGCTGTGGAACAGGGATTCATCTCTCCATTTTCTAGGAGAATCCTTATTTCTGCTCATACTATCAAGGAACTTCTAGATAAGTTGCAATCATATATTCCAATACAAGATCCAGCAGGATTAAAGATAGATTGGTCGCAAGGAAGGGGAATCAAGCGAAAATAGAGTCCGGTTAATGTAAATTTATCCTTGTGAATCTCAAAATATTGTGGGTGGTAGAGTATGAGGTATTCTTACTCTTGAGGCACACCTTTAATATTGATGAGTATTTTGAACTTAATCTTATGAACCTTAAAAGGATTAGGAGTGGTAGAGTACGGAGTATTCTTACTCTTGAGACACACAAAAAAGATTAGGGGTGGTAGAGTATGGAGTATTATTACACCTGATACACACCTCTACTTTTGAGGATCATAAATGTTTCCCCCTTTTGTATTTTGCATGTATGACTCGTTTATGCTTCTTCAGGAGCAATAGTAATAATATAATTTCAGTATGTTTAAATGATAATTTTTACTTCTTCTGGAATACATAAGTGTTTATGCAAGAAAACTTTTCCAGATATTTATCATCTAATATTTATCTCATAATACTGATGAGATTATTTTCACATTAGCTATGTCCGTGCAATCATGTGATATTATCTTATCATACATCAACATTTTTCTTGTTGAATAATTTATTTTCATCCACCCTTTCAAATACAGATATTGGTAACTGTTGTGCATTTGAGATCGCAAGTGTACGATATCGCAATCAAGTAATAAAGTGGACCTTAGAGTCCGGATTATCGTTCCCACGAGGACTGTTTACTAAGTACCGAAATGTTTTAGTTCTAATTTTATTTGAACAGACGAAATAGAATTTGTGGTTTTAAATTAAAACTAAGAAGATGAATTAAAAAGAATTGTGAAATTGTTTTGTTTTCAAGTATGATTGTAAAGTGGTTGGGATTCACAATTTCACCTAGCCAATTAAATCAATTCCAATTCCAGATTTTATTTTCTAAATATGCATTCGGTCGAATTCACTAATGTATATTGAAATTCCTCTCTCGAGTTTAAATCAATTCTGCCTAAATAAGTCAACCATGTATCTCTACAGAGGGTCCGAATATTCCTTATCTAGATGCATAACACACAAGAATTCACACACGACCGCAATAATAACACGAGTATATCTCTATCTCTTGTTCAATTACCGGATTTATTACCACGTTCTAAATTATTAACTCACCTCTCGGATTATGGAAATAACTCAATAAATCATGAATTGGTGATCAAGCAATTCAAGCATTAAGAACAATAATAAATCAATACATGCAACGAATTACTAAAATAAAGGAATTTGGAATTAAAATAATTAACTAAGCTACATCGTTCATCCCAACGTTATATTTAGTTACACATCATGATTAAAAAGCATAAACAATAAAGTAAAACGTTCATTGAAAACAATAAGAAGAAAGGAAAGCATGCACCAAGTCTCAATTCTTCAATTATCTTCAATTCACGCCCCTTTGCGATGCTTAATTCCCCAAGAATTTGATGTAAAATCTCTGTTGTGGCTCGTTCTATGGAGAGGCAAAGGTCTGATTTTCGTGCCTCTTATGTTGTATATATATCTTTTTGAAGAAAACCTAGGTCAAGAAGAGAGAAGTCTGATAAAAATCGCGAGAAAAAGCCCACAGTCGGCCCAGCCGGAAAGCCACGCGATCCCTAGCGATCGCGTGCTTGACCCTGAAACTCTCGGGTTATATTTTTGCACCATCTCGCGATCGCTTGGTTTGTGACCAGCGATCGCGACTTTTCCCTTTTCTCGGCTGTACAAGTTAGTCCCTGACTTTTAATTGCACCTTCAGTCCTCAACTTTCAATTGTTGCAATTTAGTCCCCAAACTTTATCTTATTATCGATTTGACCATTTCAAGCTCTTAATTCATTCAATTAGGTCCTCCAACCTCTGATTTAGTCACTTTGGCACCAAGTATGTTTCCCGGTTGTTGTCACAAACTCCTCACTTGTCCAATTTAGCTCCAATGAACATCCAATCGTGTCATTTTTCCATTAATTGCTTCATTCTTCTTCAATTGGGATATTTTCTACAAAACAAACAAATAAACATAAATTAAATAGAAAATATTCTAAAACGAAAATAATTAAACCTAATTTAGACATACAAATAAGTATATAAAATACACTTATCAAATACCCCCAAACTAGAATTATTGTTCGTCCTCGAACAATGTAAACTAAACTACAAAAATCAAAGAAATAAGAGAACAAATATTTTTGTTGTGTCAACATGTTTACCATATGCCTCTACAGTCCAAACCAATTTAAGCTTCAGCAAGCGTCATGAACAACAATGCAAAATATTTTCTAGTTATATCTGCCAGATTTTCAAGTGTGTGTGTGAATAGCCACTGTCAAACGCAAACTTATGCAAAAGATATGCTCAAAACGATTTGGCTCATTATGCATATTCAAGTCCGAATCTCATGTAGTCAATCTATGATTTCTAATGAAATTCCTTTCAACGCTCATGGATGATCACCACTTTCTGCTTTTCTCACACATCCCGGGTTTTTATCTATGTGGGTTCTAAAAATATTCTTTGCTTTTTCCACACAAGGTAATCAGAATCGGAAATATGCGTGCATGACAAATCAAAAGAAAGCAGTCCCCAATTCTACAACCTCAGCCACCACAGTTCAGTCAACAAAGCTTATACCATGCAATAATATATATATATATATATATATTTTTTTTTCTTATGATGGACGACTTTTTCTTTTAATTGTCCCTGTCTTTTACCATCTTTGTGTAGAACTTTTCATACGGGCTTTCTATATGACCCCTGTAGCGGGCTTTCAGATCGGCAACTCCCAAACCAGACGGCTTTAGGGTACCAGGTTCAAAGAACCCCTCAGACGTACTTTCTCGAGTCATAAAGTCTTAAACAGAAAAGTTAAAGATGTTATAATGTCTTATGTGTAAGTCCACTCTCCGTACTTGCTTTCTAATTGACCCCTGTAGCGAGCTTTAGGTCGATGACTCCCAAGCCAGTTGGCTTTAGGGCACCAGGTTTGAAAGACCCCTCGGACTTACTTACTCGAGTCAAAAAGGCATTTGAAGAGCGGAATAAGATCTTCAGCATTTTTCTGTTTTTATGCTGGAAATGGTTTATACCGGTTGACCAAACTATAATGACTAAAGTGCAAAACCAAGAACCATAGACCTCCAACTCGTCAATACACACAAATTCCAACCATTTTACCCCCAAACTTGCCTTTTAGCATGATTGGTTCTAATTTAGGGATGAGATATCTTACAATCTAAGTTCATGGATTTTTAAGACATTCCTAAGTTCAAATTGCACAAATTTGCCCCACGTGTATTAAACAAAACCCCTCACACAAGCAATTATCCAACACTGGCTATGTGCGCAATAAGTATGAATCTAGCAAAACATAACTAGTTCAAAATAAGTTCATGCTTTCATGTTGTCCACTTTTCAAGCATAAACACAAATTGATTCATACTATATCCTAGGCAATAAACAAGTTAACACATTTTCAATTATTTTTTTTTTAAATAGCCCCTAAAGAATCGAATGAATATAAAATGAATGAAGAATGCAATGAATTTTCACCCCCAAACTTGAAATGAACATTGTCCTCAATGTTTGTCAAAATGATTCAATAATGTAAAACAAGACAAAGAAAAGAGAACTGGAACTTCCCAAGTGTAGAGGGTGTATTTATTTGAAGCTTCCTATTGCATTGCATTGGATGAATCGACCCTTTTCTTGCTTTTCCCGACTTGGTTTGAGGTGTCTTGATTGATGTTTACCTTGCAAATAAGAGATAAGTAACATTAAAAGTTATACACATCAATAAGAAATAATGGAAGTTCAGTGCCACACCCCCAAACTAAAGTTAAAGCAAAATGGAATGAATTTCTAAAATTAGCACAAGAACATCTTTGTAGCATTTCATCAAACACCTAATGGGCATTGCAAAAATCAATGAATATGCATAGGGTTGGAGGTATGAATGAACCCAAAATTTTGTCTACTAATCCACAAATCACACTCTCCAACATCTAACCTAAGCCCAATCTTCACCATTCACCATTTCAAAATCCAAGATCTCAAAGAAAATTTCAAACTTTTGAGTAAATATTGATTTAAATGAAGAATTACGTACCTTTGATTGGATTTTGAAGTCATGTACGCAATGATATTGATGCAACAAAGTGTTGATGACATGCACACAAGATGTAAGATCAATTATGAGGTGATTGGGGTAGAGAAAACGGGTTTATAATGTTTGAAATTGAAAAAAATGAGGCACAACACTTAAACTGCCGATTTTACTCTCAGTACAGCCACGCGATCGCCTGGTAGGAGTGCCAGCGATCGCGTGGTTGTAGGTATAACAATCTGTTGATTTTTTTATGCAATGTCGCGCTCGCCGAAGCCTGTGTCACGCGATCGCCTAGTTCACGGCAGAGATGAAAATGTTTCCTATTTTTGATTTTCAAAATCGTCTTTAGCCCCCTAATCACTTCATGATCTATACAATGATTTTTCAAACATTAATTTCATGATCCAAACTAGTGTGTGTGTGAGTTGGGATGACGATGAAAGTTTTGCCTAATGAAAACATGCAAAATTAAGAACATATACCTACATATGCACCAATAGACTAATATGCAAAAATGTCCTAGCATGTATCATGCTAAACACTCAAACACATTTCCTACCATGCATATAACTAAAAATTAGCAAATAAACAAATAATTAAAACTGAAAGCATAATAAATAAAAGGGAAGAAAGGTTGGGTTGCCTCCCAACAAGCGCTCCGTTTTAAGTCTAAAACTCGACTTTTTGCACTTCTTTATCATGGAGGCTTGAAAGATGATCTCAGAGCCTTGCACATCTTGCAATTTCCAGCCTTGCACTTCTCAACTCGTTTTCTCACTCTCTTGAATCCCAAAGCCTCACTTTTAGCCAATTGTTGAGGGATGTTAGGCTTTTCCTCCTTCATGTCCCTCCATCCATCTTTAGCCTTTATGAACTCATGTTTTGCGCTTAGCTCCTCCTCGATATTAATCTCATCCTTCATGCAGCCACTTGGTTTCTTGACCTCTTCATCCACCTTAAAACAACTTTCATTTTGAATCTTTGGATCCTGTCTTGGCTTAATGCTGAACGTGACTTGTTCCTTCTCGACCCTAAAGATGATTTCTCCCTTTTCAATATCAATCAGTGCTCTTCCAGTAGCTAGGAACGGTCTTCCAAATATTAGAGGCATCTGAGTGTCTTCTTCCATATCAAGAATCACAAAGTCAACTGGGAAGAAAAATTTGTCAACCTTCACAATCACGTTCTCCACTATCCCATATGGATACTGTATAGACCTGCTGGCAAGCTTTAGTGTGATATTGGTTGGCTTAGGCTCCCCCAAACCAAGTTTCCTGTACACAGATAGAGGCATTAAATTAACACTGGCCCCTAGATCACACAAAACATTATCAAAACTGAAATTACTAATAGTGCAAGGGATAGAGAAACTCCCTGGATCGGTCAATTTTTGCGGTAACTTCTTTTGAAGTATGGCGCTGCACTCCTCACTCAGTGCTACTGTCTCAAAATCAACCAATTTCCTTTTATTTGACAGCATCTCCTTCATAAATTTCAAGTAGAGCGGCATTTGGGCTAACGCTTCTGCAAAAGGAATATTAATGTGCAGTTTCTTGAATATTTCCAAAAATTTTCCAAACTGCTGCTCCAACTTATGCTTTATCAATTGTTGTGGATAAGGAACTGGGGGTACATATGCTTTGACTGGTGGTCGAACTCGAACTTCCCCTTCGACTTTTTCTCGAACTTCAGGAGTCGACCTCTGTTCTTTTTCACCTTTTTCCTCTTCCACCTCATCTTTCTTTTTGTTCCTCTGCTTTTCATATTCTGCTTCAGTCACCTCAGAAAGCTGAACCCCACTCCTTGTTGTTATTGCGTTAACATGCTCACGAGGGTTCATTTCAGTATTGCTCGGTAACTGTCCTGGCTGCCTTGTGGAACTGCTGGTTGTCAACTCTCCCATTTGTCTCTTCAAATTCTTAATCTCAGCTACTTGATTCATAATTTCTCCATTTTGACTCTTGACCAGCTGGATTAACACTTCTATGTTCTCGGATATGTTTTTCTGATATTGTTGCTGTTGTTGTTGAAAACCAGGCGGACCCTGAATATTATTATTATTAGACCAGGAGAAGTTGGGATGGTTCTTCCATTCTGGATTGTATGTTTGTGAATAAGGACCACCCTGTTGCCTGTTGCCCATGAAATTGACTTGCTCTGGGTTTGATTGATTTTGTTGAAGTGGGCAGAAATTTATCGCGTGATTTTCAAAACAAAAATCACACAAAGTTGTTTGAACCGAATTCACCGGCTGCACACCCATACCGTCTATCTTCTTTGTCAACGCATCCAGCTTAGCATTTAATGTTGTGATCTCGTTAACTGCAACCATTCCCCCGGACTTTGGTGTAGCTCTATCTGAATACCACCGATAACTGTTCGCAGCCATCTTCTCAAATATCTCAGATGCTTCTTCATATGTCATATCCATAACTGAGCCTCCAGCTGCTGAGTCGGCGTACTTCTTGTTTTCATTTATCAGCCCATTATAGAATGTCTGAACCAAGATCCAATCTGCGATTCCATGGGTAGGACACTGTCTGATGAGCTCGTTGAACCTTTCCCAAGCCTCAAAAATTGACTCCCAAGGCTGTTGACAGAATGATAGAATTTCACGCCGTAGCTTTGACATGCGGCCAGGTGGGAAAAATTTATCTACGAATTTCTGGCTCATAGCTTCAAAAGTCGTGATTGTATGTAGGGGCAAAGTGTAGAACCAAGCTTTAGCTTTATCTGCCAAAGAGAATGAAAATAACTTCAATTTCACAGCATCTTCTGAAACTCCATTCATGCGCTGCATTTCACACAATTCCAAAAAGGATCGAAGATGTGCATGAGGATCTTCAGTCGGCATCCCATGGAAGACACATGAGTTTTGGATCAGTGAGATCAAAGAGGTTTTGATCTCAAAATTGTTAGCTTGAATTGCAGGAGGTACTATGCAGGTCCCAATGTTCCCCACAGGAGGAACCATGTAGTCTCGCAAAATGCGCCTTCCATGATTTTGTTGCTGTCTATTTACAGCTGCTGGCAGATTTTGTTGATTTCCCTGATTATCTTGAATTCTGTCATCTGCCATTGCTAAGTCCTTTTGTTGATTTGCTTCCAACTGTTGTGTACGCCTCTGTCGAAAGGTGCGTTCAATTTCTGTATCAAAAGGAAGCAAATCAAAAGACTTAGTCCTTCTTAACATAAATTAAATAAAACACAAATTAAAAACAAAAACTGAAAATAAAGATAAAGATAAAAATAAGCAAAATAAAGTTCAAAGTAAAATAAGAACTAATGGGTATCGATATTAATTAACAGTCCCCGGCAACGGCGCCAAAAACTTGTTGTGCATTTGAGATCGCAAGTGTACGATATCGCAATAAAGTAATAAAGTGGACCTTAGAGTCCGGATTATCGTTCCCACGAGGACTGTTTTTACTAAGTACCGAAATGTTTTAGTTCTAATTTTATTTGAACAGACGAAATAGAATTTGTGGTTTTAAATTAAAACTAAGAAGATGAATTAAAAAGAATTGTGAAATTGTTTTGTTTTCAAGTATGATTGTAAAGTGGTTGGGATTCACGATTTCACCTAGCCAATTAAATCAATTCCAATTCCAGATTTTATTTTCTAAATATGCATTCGGTCGAATTCACTAATGTATATTGAAATTCCTCTCTCGAGTTTAAATCAATTCTGCCTAAATAAGTCAACCATGTATCTCTACAGAGGGTCCGAATATTCCTTATCTAGATGCATAACACACAAGAATTCACACACGACCGCAATAATAACACGAGTATATCTCTATCTCTTGTTCAATTACCGGATTTATTACCACGTTCTAAATTATTAACTCACCTCTCGGATTATGGAAATAACTCAATAAATCATGAATTGGTGATCAAGCAATTCAAGCATTAAGAACAATAATAAATCAATACATGCAACGAATTACTAAAATAAAGGAATTTGGAATTAAAATAATTAACTAAGCTACATCGTTCATCCCAACGTTATATTTAGTTACACATCATGATTAAAAAGCATAAACAATAAAGTAAAACGTTCATTTAAAACAATAAGAAGAAAGGAAAGCATGCACCAAGTCTCAATTCTTCAATTATCTTCAATTCACGCCCCTTTGCGATGCTTAATTCCCCAAGAATTTGATGTAAAATCTCTGTTGTGGCTCGTTCTATGGAGAGGCAAAGGTCTGATTTTCGTGCCTCTTATGTTGTATATATATCTTTTTGAAGAAAACCTAGGTCAAGAAGAGAGAAGTCTGATAAAAATCGCGAGAAAAAGCCCACAGTCGGCCCAACCGGAAAGCCACGCGATCCCTAGCGATCGCGTGCTTGACCCTGAAACTCTCGGGTTATATTTTTGCACCATCTCGCGATCGCTTGGTTTGTGACCAGCGATCGCGACTTCGCCCTTTTCTCGGTTGTACAAGTTAGTCCCTGACTTTTAATTGCACCTTCAGTCCTCAACTTTCAATTGTTGCAATTTAGTCCCCAAACTTTATCTTCTTATCGATTTGACCATTTCAAGCTCTTAATTCATTCAATTAGGTCCTCCAACCTCTGATTTAGTCACTTTGGCACCAAGTATGTTTCCCGGTTGTTGTCACAAACTCCTCACTTGTCCAATTTAGCTCCAATGAACATCCAATCGTGTCATTTTTCCATTAATTGCTTCATTCTTCTTCAATTGGGATATTTTCTACAAAACAAACAAATAAACATAAATTAAATAGAAAATATTCTAAAACGAAAATAATTAAACCTAATTTAGACATACAAATAAGTGTATAAAATACACTTATCAGTAACTTTTGGTACCATTGGATAAAATATTTTTATCAACATTCACCAATTTTTTTGTAATGATAATTTCTGGTATCATTTTATAAAATATTGTCTAATTTTAGTATTGATAACTTCTGGTATTATTTAATGAAGTATCAAATAATAATAATATTGTATATATATTAACAATAATAATACTGGGGTTATACCACCACGTATATATGTTGACAACAACCTCTAATATGTTAGAATTAACCAACAACTGAGGTGTTTTTGAAATAATATAAAATTTGAACATATGTAAAATATTCCATGTATTCAATTGATAGACCGACCATATAGGCGGTGTCAACATAATGAAATAATTACCTTTCATGAGTAAGCGAGTCATATCTTCCAGTCAAGGTAATCATAATAGTCCAATCCGTTACGATAATGAGTCATATCCAGTTAAGGTATAAATTCAGTTCATAATAACTCAATCCATCACGGTACAACAATAATTATATTACTTATATCTTGTTTAAACTCTTTAATTTATCTTGTTGATCACATATTAATCGTTAATTTATGATTAATATAATATACTTTTATGTATTACTAAGGGAAAATTGGTTCATATTTTAATATATTGCTCATATGGATAAATCGAAATCGTCAATAGGTTTGAAATTTAATTTAGAACAAACTTACTTTTGGTCCGAAGTTCAAAATCCCGTCGAAAGTGCTCAAAAAACAATTTTTAAGAAAACCGTCACATTCGACCGTCGGAAAATTTCAAAACTGCACAAAACAGAAGAGTAAGATCATAAAAAAATCCAAAACATCAAGACGAAAAAACTGCCTTTTGACACCATCGCCAGATTCTTCGTCACGCGCCACCTCGACGACCGCGTGTGGGCTTCACGCGCTTCACGCACCACCGCGCCGGTGACTTTGCCATCGACACGCGCCGATGCCGGAGGATTGTCCCGTCGCCGTCGCCGTCGCCGTGGTCATGGATCTGGACTCCGATCATCGTTTGGATATACGGTTTTGTGTGAATTTGCTTTGAAAGTTTCGGGTTACACATTTTTTCCAATTTTTCTATAGACTTGGAATTGATTTTCTAATCTATGATGTATAAATGATTTTCTAATACCAAAAATACTAGATTTGGAAAATGAAATGTTGATTAATAATAATCTGGTTTCTAATACAGAGGTTCATCATTTAGATGCAACTGTATAACATACTTCCGTCATATTACTCAATAGGTTAGAGACTCGTGCTAATAACGTGTTGTAAAACTATCAAAATTTAACAAATATTAAAGAGAAAGAGATGGAGAGAATGAGAGGATTTCTTCATTCCAAGAGGTGCCAAATACAACAATACATGCCTATATTTATAGAAAATTCTATAGGGACAAAATAATTATTAATACAATAAATTAGGTAAGGAATTTTATAATAGAAAAAAACTTCTATTACCAAACAACCATTTATTTAGAAAGTTGGTGATTTGGTAATATTACGTATCAAATTGGGCAAATAATTCGTCGTGGGACCGATTGATGTCTTTTGAGCGGTCTTCTTTTGATGTGTTAGTTAATTTTTAGAGTGAGGTCATTGGCAACAATTTTGGCTAGTAGTCGTGGCTCTGTGATGTTGATTGGTTAACCATTTAAAATTGTTGCTCATCAATCATCATTATCATTAATTAACTTATAAAAATACTATGATATTTGTTAACCATTAGTTGAAATAAACTAACAATTTCCGGTTATCAAATACTCCCGAAACTATTCCCGATTAATAAGTTTAATTAAAAGAAAAATTCAAACAAATTCAAAGTGTCATGAACCACCCGACGCTCAAATGTATAATTTCAAAATCAAGTTCTACATTTCAATTTGATAATACTCTTCATCTCACTTTCACAAGTCTCATATCATTCTCTCCAAACATACTTCTTAACATAATTAAACTTGTAATATTCTATAAAAGCTATTATGAATTTTTTTTGTTAATGTTAATCATTCTTTAGAGCTATTAAATGAGAATTTTGTAAAATAATATACTTTAAGAAAAGAAATTGTATAATTATTATAAAAATACATTAATTGACAAAAGTATATATATATAAGACGTAAGTGGGGATTATGGGCGTCCCCGACCCGCCTCAACCTCGTTTAGACGGGGATGGGGATTGACATCCCCGTCCCGTTGCCATTCCTACTTCGTTTGATGATCATTTTAAAGTGAAATTTGAGGAAAACGATGTTTTGAATCACTTTTTGAAGAATTGTGGTTAAAAAATATGATTTTTTTATATATATATGCAGAATATTTTATTACGTGAATATGTTGTTGAAAATGAGTATAAAAAATTAAGAATTTCTGATTAAAGAGTGTCAAACAGGGGCAAATAATAAACGAACAAGAAATCAAGGGTTAAGCATATTATACAACAAAGTATGCGCCATTTCTTCAGAAGCTGTTTAGATTTTTGTTCGGAGGCTGTGATTGGTTTAAAAACCAACTTTTTTGCTTTTTTCGAGGTAGATGTGTTGTTAAAAAATGGAGAGAGAAAATATGTATGATTAGAGATTGATTTGAAAAATTGTGTAATTTAAAATTTGGTTTATAAACCAAAAAATAAATTAAAAAATGCTAGATCCGAACACGGCATTGAATATTCCTCCAGAATTTGTCTGTTTGGTATCTCCATAAGCTCAATGATTCATAACACTCTCTATTACAATGAATTTGGGATGAGATGAACTCGATTCGATAGGATTCTTGTCAAAATATATATCAAAACAGTATCAATGGATTTGGAATGAGGTTTTCCAAATTAAACCACTTGATTCTGGTCGAAGGACAAGTCACTCTAGACATGAATCGATCAGGTCCAATTCACTTAGACGGGTCAATAAATAACAAGAGAGGTAAATACATATATAGAAATTATCTCATCGTATTATTGATACCACTATTGATCACTTAGTTACCATTTTTTGACCTCTCGCATGATAAATGACCATGAATGATTAGGGTTGTAAATTGAAACTCTCAAATCGCTAAAACGAATTGAAACCGCAATTTTGAAACGTTGGTTCTGGTCCTCACGGACCCGTCAACATTTTAGTTTTGACCCTAACTGAGCTGCTTTCAAATGATTTGGTTTACGTTTCACTTTTCAAAACACGTTTCAAATCCCCAACCCATAAAATCTATTTTTGTCGTTTTGTTTCTTGTATGATTTGTCATTTTGTTGGGAAAAAAATTTGTATTGTCGTCATGCTATATTTCCGTGGACAGTGGATATTTAAAATATTTTGATTTTGATTATGCCTATATTACGAATGAAGGCTTATGAATGTAATTTTAGTTAAAGACATTTTATTCTTTTTACTATTTTCTAGATTTAATAAAAAGACTAAATCCAATTTCAGATTTGACACACGTTTCTACTAATCCAGACCCAATTTCTTTTCGGTAGTAATCTTTTTGATGCTTGGTTCCTAATTAATGTGCAACTTATTATGAGTTTTATCACAGTATGTTATTATGTTATGATAGTGAAAAGCCTCTTAACAAGATTTTAAATGATTCTCGTGACTAGTCGTGGTTTGAAAACCTTTTTTTGATAATTTCATTGGATTTAATTTGCAAATCGTGGTTTGAACCCACATCAAACCGAAAAAAATTGTTTGATTTGGTTTAGGAAATTAAATGGATTGATTTGGGTTGAAAAAATATTAAACCGTTTTAAATAATTTGATTTGAAAATTTATTAAAAACCGTCCAAACCGAATCGTTTACCCCCTACCTACAAGCTCCAATAGGTTTACATTATCTCTTACTTATTTTCAAACTAGCCTCTTGTTTCAATAAGGCTTACATGAAGACTAATTATAGGGTGACATTTTTTTAGGAACATTTTTAAGTGACATTGTTATATATCACACATTCATAGGGTGGTGAAAATAATTACTCTACCACTTACTTTTTCATCATCCAATAAATGTGCGTTATGTGATAATATCACTTAAAAATGTCTCAAAAAATGAATCTCCGGAATTATTGTTACATGAAACAAATCAAAAGGAACAATCCAAGCCCATTTCACTTTCATAGGGAAAAAAATTATTTTTCTATATCGGCTCGGTACAAAGTTTTTTCTATCTCGATGACTCCGGCCATTATCAAGGTTATTGGAGCAACATAGGATTTAGAGTGGGTGTTGTTAATAGAGCAATCAATTATGTTACAAAGTTAAACTTCAAATTTGAAATTTCAGTTTATAGCACATCTTTGGTACTAAATAAAATCTATATTTTAATTAAATCAGATTCAACGATCAATTTCAATCACATATTTCACGGAACTCACAATTTTTCAATCACAAGTTTCATAAATTTTTATCAAAATCTACTAAAAGTTGATCTTTGAGCCTTTTTGGTAATGTGAATTTTTTTTATTTTTGTAGTTTTTTTTTTAGATGTGTGTTTTAAAAATATTTGAAAAGTCAAAAATTATGGATTTGACTAAAAATAAAGGGTTGAGATTGAGTTTAAAAAATTGAGATGAAAGTTTTATCGTTATCAAATAGACTCTTAATCTCCACGAAACAGAGACTAATATTTAAAAAAATGTACTAGAATTACATGAAATGAAACTAAAAACCAATTCAAATCCAAGAGTTCAAATTATCCAAGAAACACAAAAACTTAAACAATTGTACTAGAATTACATGAAGATGGCCCAAGAAAATGACATAATAACTATCATAAAAATAGAATTAACAGCAGGAAACTCAAATGCAGCACTGACAGTTGTCGAGTTCGAAGTCTGGTTTGCTACCTGAGGAGGGCTTTCTGGCTCCAAAACTTTGATAATCATCTTCATTCCCCTCTCACAGTGTCCTGCAACACCACTCATAAAATAGTACAACCCTGGACGGTCCAATGTATAGACACTGTTTCCATTGTTGGAGAAGAACATAGGATGAGCCGATCGACATTTCTCGTATTCTTCTCGTGTCACTTCTAACACAGAATCCTTGCTATACTCGAAGCCTGCATTAATTTTTTATATTAGCACATAACATTGAAGAAAAGAAAACTGTGGTAAACTGCATGAAGAAAGAGTTTAGACATATATATAGGAAGAAAGAAATTAAGAAATACTACACTTACATAGGGTGTCATTAATCTTGAACCTGTTCTTGGAAGCCCAATCATTGTATAGCTGATCGTTCTTCGACGAGGGGATGGCCCAGCCGGCGTCGCCGCCTACATGAAACTCGACACAATGCACTGCAACCAAGTGTAGAGCAAAGATCAAGTTGAACAGTATATAAACTTTGGAGGAAGACATTTTTTGGGGTTTTCTTGCTTTGTTTATCTGTTTCAACGATGATTTGCTGAACCTTTTGAGTAGCAAGATGGATTTAAAAGGTGGAGAGTAGAGAGAGATTCGAGGAGAAAGATGTGGAGAATGTGGGCTTGTTGGTGGCAACAGTTTAGGAATATCTATTTGGCTATCTTTGACTTGGTATTAACTGTTACTCCAAAGAATTTATATATAATGTTTTTTATTGAGTTATTGTCCCGGTGGTCACCCAATTTACCCTAACAGTAATTAGGTTATAATTGAACTTCAATTTGTAGTGATATAGGATCACTTTTCAATTTGGCCCATGTTTGGTAACAATTAAAACAAGATTTTAAACTTATAAATCAAAATCAACAATTAAATTTAGCCACACATTTCATGATACCCACAACATTTCAATCACACATTTCATTAATTTCTATCACAATCTACTAAAATCTAATTTTAATCTCCACCGTATAGGGGCTTAATTGCGATCAAAGTTTTCATTGGATTCCAGAGGCAACATAGCAACAAGACACACACAGACATGGAAATTAAATTCAACATATGGGCTTGATCATCACATTTGTCGCATAAAAATCCATCGTATCATATACGTGAAACAATTATTATTATTATTATTTGAAATATTATAAAGATTTAATCCTTGATAATAATAATAATAATAATTATTGTTAAATTTTTCCTATTATAAAATTATTATTTAACATCAATTATTTTTCAAATGAAATGATTGAAAAGGTTACAAGCAAAGATATAAACACTATGATCAATTATCATTGTTCTCATGGTCATGTAATTCCCAATGGCCATTGTCCTGTTGAACCATACCCTTATTCTGTTGACACCACCAAAAAGTGGGCACTGAATATTGATCTTTGAGAGCATTTGAACGCTTGTTTACAAGACAAATATCCCTGTTAACTTCCAAGTGAAACCCTCCTTCACTCCCTTTTGTTCCTGCCACTGAATGCAAATAAGCTGCCTCTAAATTATGCCAAGTCCCAACATCTCCAGGAGACTTCAAGAAAGGGGAGATTCTGCTATCGACTAGTAGCTCGATTCCGATTTCTGTGTACCCAACTGGTGGATAGTAAGGAACGAGATCTGCTGCGTTACGAACATTTAATATATGAAGATTTCTCATAGAGTGTAGAATTTCCTTAAAATTCGAGTCCCCGACTAGTGGACTGCCGAACTTGAATGCTGTCACAGGACAAGGATAGTTCGGTCGATCGGTTGGCCGGTTGTAACCATTGGCTACAATGTCTGCTGCGCACAATGTTGAAAGCGCAGCACCTAAACTGTGGCCTGTAATGGTTATGCTCATTTCTTCGTTCTTGAATCTGTCAACTTGTCGCCTCACCTCTGATAGAACCTGGTCATTTAACAGTGGATTATGCTTCTGATTGGTAAAATGTCTATAAAAATTGTGTATATATATATAAACACCAACGTGTAACATTTCATTGATCAATTTTTGAAAAAGTAAAAAATGGTAAGTGAGAACCTTTGACTAGCCTAAATTGTGTGACTTTTCAAAAAAATGGTTCAATGAGATGATGACACGTGGCCGTTTATAAATAAAATTTTACCAAACCGAGGCCAAGCTGTGTGTTCAAGAGTGTGTGTTAAATGATAACTCCAATTACCAAAATAGAGACCAATATATAAGAATTTGAGCTACTACTTCTTTTAATGTTTCATTGTTTTGATATAAAATAAGAGTTCATTAAACTCCAAAAAAAGTAATTCGATTCAGCAAGACTCAAGATGAGAAGACAAATTTTAAGACTGGTCCGCTCAAAAAACTATTTTTCATGCTTTCTCAGCCTTTGCTTCTTTCTCTTCTTGTTAAAGAAGAGCCGAGGGACGATATCGAAGGTCAACGTCCTAGATGGGCGGCCAACGACACATTTTTCAACTCCTTACATTTTAAGTCAATTCGATAATATATCTCAATGAATTCGAATATACCTGATCTTGCGCACTTATTTTGTCATATTTCGATTGTTTATCAGCTGAAGTATAAATCGAAAGCACGCCGCTATGTACATTAGCAGCACCAGTAATTTTTCCAAGAATCTTGGTTGCTGGTACAAGTGGGAAATCAAAATCTTTCACCCATTCTATTGGCTGAACTGTTCCTCTCCATGCAATCAAAATATCCCTTCTTCCTAATGCAACTTTTCCTTCATCAGTTGAGACACCTACATAGCCCATCCAATTTGATTCTGTGCACCAAGCTTCACTTGCTAAGGGCTTCATTATAAAGGCATCTGGAACACTGAGGCTAGAAGTTGCATAGATATATTTTACAATTTCATACTTGAATGGATTGCCTTTTTCTAATCCTACCCTGGCTAATAGATTCCTCCTTGCATATCTGCTGCTCCCTGCATACCTGTCCAACACAACTTAAGCCCATGTCTAATTTAGATTTAATAATAATAATAATAAAAAACTTATAAAAATTTAAGTCAAGCCATTAAATACTTAACCTACATATATATTTCATGGGACCCATAATTTTATCTTTTTTTTTTTTTAACCACATGATTCATCAATTTTTACCAAAATCTACTAAAAATATGATTTGTCGCAAACTCGACAATTAATTTTATCCTCCGTTTGGCAAATTCCTTTTGTTTGTAAACTAAAAATATAATACATTCGAGATAAAATGTGTGGTTGAAAAGTAATTTTTGAAAATGTATGTGATTTGGAAAAATGTGTCGTTTATGAACAAGTTTACCAAACAAAGGCTTAACCACACTTTTAATGAGGCCAATGATTTTTAATAATTTTTCAACTATATATTTCATCTACTTTTTAAGAAAAACTATCTGGGGCTAAATAAATAAGCTCACTCCATCTCAAGAGTTTAAGTTTTTATACAAGGACACTTGGCCCCTGTTTAATTCTGATTAAGTCAAAGTCAACAATTAATTTTAATCACACATTTTATGGGACCACAGTTTTTTAATCATACATCTTATCAATTTTTATCAAAATCTACTAAAAATCTGATTTTAATCTATAACAAACAAGGGCTTAAACAACATTGTCACTCGCATATGGAAATTGTGCACATGTTAGGCTTTTATATATGAGATAATGAATATTTTCTACACTGTGAGGCGGCGTTTGAGACTCACATAGTTCACAATACCTTGATAGTTTCTCGGAGTTGAAAGTGTCGTAGGTTGCTTGAGCCATTTCTCCATAGTGAATAATGTATCGCCTCACATCAATGTCCAGAGGGTCTAACAGGTTCTTCCAGTTTTCTTGGCCACTAAGCAACCTCCATCGACTTGATATACCTTGCATAATTTTTTAAATTTTAAATTAAATAATTAATTAGCGTCTTCAGATATCCCTTTAACATGTATTTATATTTGCTGGTTCTGTCCGTGAAAATTAAGGAATCCTTACTTAAGAATAACAAGAGAGGTACAAGGAACCGTTGAGTTTGTTAGCAAACACTAAATGCATGATCATATATATTTGTACACTATTTATTTTATTTACGTTGTGCATATGTATATGCGCGTCAAGTTTGTATTTTGTACTATCTTGAGTTAAAGAAAATTGACATAAACTCGGGGCCATTTGAACAAATTTTTGAAAAATCTAAAATAGTTACTGAGACTTAGAATATGATTTTGAATATGTTTGATTTTTAAAAGTATTTTATCTGGCTAGAAGAGTTTCCAAAAGAAAACTGACGTAGAACAGTTTTCTCACTATACATTACATTATTTCAACCGCCATGAGATTTTGGTCATTAAAAATAAAATTGTAGATTTGATATACTAACATGTTAGGTAAGATGAGATATGTTGAATATAGCCTAAAACAAAAGTGAAAAAGAAAAAAGGGTCTTCAGAGCTTGTTTGGTAAATCTAAAAGTTTTACCACAATTTTTCAAACTTAATCTCAACCATCAATTCTTACTCAAGATCACAATTTTTGATTTTTCAAGTATTTTTAAACCACACATCCATTAAAAAAAAATTAAAATTTTTCACATTACCAAACAGGCACTCAATGTACATATAAATGAAAAACCAAAGTAAATTAGGGATTTTCGTAAAATTACTAAAACTACAAGGGCTCGATTTGTTAGTCACCAAAAACCTCAGTGGGCAATTGCTTAATTACCCAATCATCTACATATCCAAATCAATTTCAATATAGCTCATTGCAAAGCCAATATTTTGGGTTAAATGCCAGAGACGTCTATTGACTCACCTAGGCGAGGTGCCCCTATTAAAATTGGGTCCCTACTGCTCTCATATTTGTCGATTTTTTTGCCATCCTTACCTAGTAACGCAATTCCAACAGATGTATCCAAGAAAAAAAACTTCCCACAGAAATGGCAGCAAAATCTTGTTCATCTTGGAAGTCCAACAGAACTAGCAGTCACAAACTTGGTCACAAGAAATATTGCAGTCGAGAAGTTGAGATTTACTATCCCCAATTGGCTGCACCACATTAAGCCCTGTTTGGTCTAGAAGTTATTGAACAACTTCTCCCAAATTTATTTTCAATCATACATTTTTATGTGATCCACCATTTTTACACTTTTAAACCTTTTTTCAATCACATATTCTCCCAAAAATTCAATCCTACACCAAACGAGTTCAGATCTGCCGTCTCGAAATGGTGTCCCCTTAGCTGTCAATTCAATTAAAATTGTGCACATCACCACTTTTGAATGTAACTGTTTGTGTATATTTAAAATCTATTTATTTGCATGTATACATGTACAATTTTAATTGGGTGAATAGTTAAGGAAACATCATTTTAGGACAACAGATCTGATCTCACACCAAACGGGCTCTAAATTTTCAATGGATGTAAACTCATGGTTGAGTATTTCACCCACACCATACAACATCGTAAAACTGAAATGCAACAGTTTCCGGGGAAAAAACACATCATGATCAGCAAAAGCTACAAAATAACACTGATAAGATAAAAGTAATTTAAGCAAAAGTGTATATATAAACAATGACTAAAGTGAATTCATAGTGACAACATCAAATAAGGCAAAGAATATCTAACATCTTTGGACCTCATTATATACAAAATTTACATCAACCGCCTTCATTCTCAGGTTTTCTTTCATTTTATTTTTTTTTTTTACAATTTCGCGCAAGGATGAAACATGTTCATCAAGAAAATTGGCGAAAGCAGTACCTAAATGGAAGAATAGCCTGAAGGTGGGTAAGAAGAAAAACAAGCTAACTGACCACGCGCAAACAAACCACCCAAAAAATGAAAGAAAAGAAATATATATTCAATCTCCATCTAATTGAACACTACTGCTGGTTCATCCAACTCTGCAATTAACAAATCAATATATAATGGAGAAACAGGCAGAAGTTCTAAACTATTTCTGCCTGCCTCCAAAAGAATATGCCTCCAATCCACCCAAAAGGCCTATCCCGATAAAGGCTAATCGAACTCTAAAAATTCTACTCTTCAATCCTTGACTACAAAATGCAGCAACCATTGTTATCATGTCAACAAGCATTGCCGCCACCAGTACAGCTAAGTACAGAAATCTACACCTTGTCCATGTTTGTTTATCTCATTCAGTCAGTACCACAAATTTGGAATTCCATCCCGACAATGACAAGACACATTCTTGAGGGTCAGAGGAGAGCTAGCCACAGCCACATCGCAAACCAATAGAGATTCACCCGACAGCATCTAAACAAGTCTATGCTGGTGTAAACGCTTCCCGAAGTGAGGCTGCATCAAACGGGCATACAAACCACTTTTTCCGATTAATGTATCGTGAGAACCTTCCTCCACAATTCGCCCACCATTAAGTACAACAATATTGTCTACATGCCTCATCATAGCAGCTCGATGTGCAATTAGAAACGTTGTTTTGTTCCCCATGACTAGAGTGTCAAGGGCTTCCTGCACCACCCGGCTTGACTCGGATTCGATGGAAGAACTGGCTTCATCCAATAATAAAATGGGTGCATTTTTTAAAACGACTCTGGCAATTGCAATTCTTTGCTTCTGTCCTGGAGTCAGATCTACCCCCCTCATTCCGACGTGTGTGTCATAACCATGAGGCAAACTACTGATAAAATGATGAGCATTAGCTATTCTTGCTGCCTCTTTCATCTCCGCTTCACTTGCATTATGCCTAGCATAAATGATATTTTCTCTTATTGTAGTTGAAAAGATGATAGGCTCCTGCTGAACGAGACCTAAGTGGTTCCTCAACCATCTCAAGTCATATGATTTCAAATCCCGCCCATCCAGTAAAACCTGACCAGCAACTGGATCATATAATCTTTCTATCAAAGATATTATAGTGCTCTTTCCAGACCCTGAAACACCTACCAGTGCTATGGTTTGTCCCCCATTGACTTTGAGGCTGAAATTGCTTAGAACTAGAATTTCTGGCCGAGTTGGATACGAAAAATCAACATTTTTTAACTCGATGCTTCCATAAACATTGGGAGGTTTCAAGGCTGAACTATCATCTGGGTCAATCTTAGGCACTCGATCAATTATTTCAAAAACTGACGTCAGAGATTTTCTTCTTTTTAGAATATATGGAGCTAACCCAAAAGGCTCAACCAGTGCAAATGTAGCAAAAGAGAAAACCATGTATTCCTTCAGAGCCGTAGGCAAAGTCATATACCCATTCTTGACAGAAAGGGCAGTATACCAAAGCAGAAGAGCATTGCAAGCAAAGAGAAGAAACTGTGAAAAACCAAATGCAAAGCCAATTGCTACTCCATGGAGGAAGCTTTTCTTGAATATTTGTCGAAGCTGCGACCTGTAGAGCTCCATTACCTTGTTACCAGAACAAAATGCTACGACAGTATATATATTTCTAACTGCATCCTCGAGGACCAAAGAAGCTTTCCGATGCATCTCCTGAATGCCCTTTGAAAATCCAGCAAGCCATAATTTCTGCACAATTAAATTTAACATACTGTGAAGTTTGGAAGTTGAATGTTTTGGCATCTATTAAATTGTTATAGGTCAATGTGGAAGAAAATAACATAGCAAAGGATTATCGAGTTCACGAAGTCCTTTACCGGATAGGATTTCTGTTAGTTATGTTTTCAAGGATTTTTGCACAAGTCCAGACTCAACGATGGAATATATAAAAGCTTGAGTTGCTTTTCTAAAAAGCTCTCTGGAAGTCAGAAATTGGCCAAATGTTAAATTTTATGCAATTTCTGAAAATTTATTCTAGTGGCCTTCTAGGAAATTTTGGAACAAAAAGCAGTCTTAAACAAGACCCAAATTTGGAGGAGCATCCCCTCCCCCCTTCTCAACCGAGAATGAACAATGTCATAACAAGATGGCACAGCTCAAATCCAGACAAGTGGCTGAAGTTTTAATTTATATACGAGTTAAGAGGAAATGTGAACTGAGCATCAATCAAACCAAATAAGCATCACAAAGAAAATTAGTGCATTAAAAGATTAGAACCTCCAAATGATCAGTAAAGAAGCCAGCAGTGATATGATAGAATACCGATCCAACAGACTTATAGTAGACGAAAATCAGGGGCAAAGAAGGGAATTAATGATAGTGCTGTGACAGAATTGGTTGGAGGAGAATAATTGAAGCACATGCATGCAACAGATTTACTTATATAAAGGGAAAGAATGAAAGGAAAAAGGAGGATTTATCTAGTGGAAAAAGTAGGAGAGAATGACCCTCTCGAATGGTCAATATCTGTTTTTTCTGTTGATTTCCAATTGTTATTTTACATTCCATAATCGTTGTATCCAGACGACTGTTTACAGAAAATACATCACTACTTGTATCTCATATCTTACAGATCTGTTATAAGCTTCATTCTTCATATTCAACTAATCAGGTTCTTCTCAAAAGGGGGGGACACAGTCACTGAATGGTGGTTACTCTCCACCATAGCCTCAGGGGGTTTACTTTCTACCATTCTAAAGTAACCAAGGGAAACACTGAAACATCAGGATTGCTGTCTAATTTTATATGATTTTTCCTAGATTGGATATATAAAGAGGACATCTTGTCCTCGGTTGCTTCATTTTCTAACAAGTGAATAAATTTCTTTTTCTCTCAAAAAAAGAAACACTTATTATGCTATACTAGTCAAAGTGATGGTTATTGGATTAGCTTCAGTGAAAGTCAAAGGTGGTGTGAAACAAATTACAATATACCAGCTGAAATAAGTGATGGTTATTGGATTAGCTTCAGGAAAGTCAAAATAGATACGGAAATATAACAAATACAATTGTTCTCTAGTTGTTCCTTGAGTTAAACTTGTTCAGCAAGTGCTCCAAACCATGTATAAAACAATCTATCATGAAAGTACTATAAATGATTTAGGTTTCTTTATTGTTGAAAATGTTCCCATGTCGGTAAAACAGCATCAACTATTTTATACAGAAACAACCAACATATACATTATTTGGGATATTTCACAACAATTGGGTTTTTTCTGATGGATTGGCTTGATAGTAACTGCATAAAGCTGTGGTGCTAAAAAAATCAAGTCCACTCTCTCTGTATAGAGATATATAAACACATATATATGCATAGACAAACACGTATATTTGAGTAGGGGACCTTGTGACACCTCATCACATATCAGTACTATTCGGGAGATAAAAATATATAATAAAGCAATCTACGTACCTGGGCTATTGCAGAAACAGTAAGAACGGGCAGAGTTGCCAAGGCCACAAGTGCCAACCGCCACTGAAGTAACATCCCAATGAGAACAGCCACCAAAACAGCTGCAGTGTCTTGTATAAATATAGATAGCCGGTTGCTAAAAGCAGCTCTAACAAAAGTAGCATCATTTGCTAAGCGCATGGACAAGTTATCAGCACTGTTCTCTTCTTCGTCAAACCATCCAACTTCATTACGAAGCATTGCTGTTAAAGAAAGCAGTCAGAAAACCAAAGCATTCGTTACATAACAAGGTTACAATAGCAGCAGGACAACTTTTCAAGATTTAAAAAAAAAAAAAAAAAAAAATAGTAGTTACACATGTGTCAAACCAGCAAATAATATGTTCGACTCTCATTTTTCCATTTTTCCATACCTCGTTTTTTGTTATGCTCATTTTCAACCACACATTCATACAATAAAATATTCTACACATAAACCCAAAACTTTTCCCTACTTTTTAGCAACATGTTCTCCAAAAATCACTATTCAAAACATCAATTTCTCATTATAATGTACATAAACATGGACTATATGAAAGTAATCGGGTACCTGAAAACATCATTCTCCGAACACGTTCAGTCATTTTCTCCCCCATTATGCCAAAATAGAAGTGCTGCAAAAAATTGGCAATCACTGTTACAATTCCCATGCCCGCAATGACTAAGCACCACTTGTCTACTTCTTGGCGTATGTGATGTTTTCCAGTTCGATAATATTCTGTTACTATGAGTGAGATGACATAAGCAAGCAGAGGATTAAAAGAACCAAATATTGCAGCACCAATGCTTCCCAAAACAGCGTAAAGCCACTCTGCAAGGCTAAGCTCTACAAGCCTCCAAAAGGATGGCTCTCCTCGAGGATGTTTGTCCTTAGTTTGTTGTGCTCTCATTGGCACGTCATCAAATTGACTAAGTGGTCGACTAAATGTTTGTGAATGAGAACGTTCATTTTGCGGATCGGATGTCAAAAGTGGCGAGACAGGAGATTCAGGATCTGAGGCGTTGGTTGTTTGTCGATGTGCAGGGTGAACGTCAATCTTGGGTAGCTCTGGAAGTCTCTTTTCGAAACTATCCTGTCTTTTTATAGATGGTTCTTTATCTGTTGAATCCAAGGAAACACCATTTTCAAATATTTGTTCTGATGGAGGACTCTGATCCCTTGGAGATGTTTGTGATTCAAATGTGACATCAGCTGGCCTAAACACGTGGAAGCCAGAGACCCTCTGAAGAGATGGTGACTTGGCCATTTTAGGAGATGATGGCTCTTGGAAGCTGTGACTTGCGGAAGAATCTTTTTCAACCTGGAAAGTTGCAGTATCCTTGTAGTTCCGTACTGGCATCCTGATGAAGATAATAAAGCCATGTCAGTCTGATAAGTTGATTATCAGTATTAGCACAAAAATGGTTATAACACGGAAGGGTTCAAACGAAAATATGATCAGACAAGATATCGATTATTTCTGAACAAAGAATCATTCACATACAATACATCATGATGCAGGCATTATATAGCTCCTCTACAGTACCTCCGTGGAAGTTTTGCAGCTTCTTCGTTTTTGAGAAGCTCAGCATAAAGGCCATCCAAGTTTATTAGTTCATCATGTGTCCCCATTTCAACAAGGTGACCTTCTTCCATCACAGCAATGTAATCAGCATTCTTAATCAGACTAAGCCTTCTAGCTATTATTATTGTTGATCTGTTTAACATGAGGAGATCCAGTGCCTCCTGAACAGCTCGTTCAGCTTCAAAATCAAGTCCACCGGTAACCTCATCTAGCAGTAGAATAGATGGATTAGAAAGCACCGCTCTAGCAACAGAAAGTTTAATTTTCTGCTCCTCTGTCATTGCTAAACCAGCCCTACCAACCTGTAAATCAAAGCTTAGTTGATAAAATGCAACGGAAGTTGAACAGTAAAACCGAAAACCAACAACAGACATAGATATTTATGCCAAAAAAAATACCTGAGTATCATATCCATTATCCAGTGAGCTGATAAATGTATGCGCATGTGCAATTTTTGCAGCTTCTTCAATTTGGTCTAAAGAAGCATTCCGTCCATAAGCAATGTTTTCTTTGATACTCAAACTCAATAAAGCAGGTTCCTGGGTGACTAAACCAATTTGGCTTCTTAGCCACTCCAGCTTCAGATTTTTTATATTTTCACCATCTAACAGAACTTCACCTGCAAGAAAGAGCAAAGGGATTTGAAAACTTAGGGAGAGACGTAAATAAGTTGAACCCAAAAAATGCGATTTAAAATTAATGGGCTAAAAGTACCTAATGTAGGATCATAAAACCGTTCCATAAGTGGTATAATACTGCTTTTACCAGAGCCATTTCTTCCAACAAGTGCCACAGCCTTTTTAGCTGGTACAGTGAGGTAAAACCCACTCAATATAGGAATTTCAGGACGGGAGAGATAGCTGAAATAAACATTTCGAAACTCAATGTTTCCTTGTACAAAACCAAGGGTGACGCCGTCATGATTGACAGTGGAGGATGAGCGACTTATCATCTCGAACAGTCTATAAGCAGCAATTCTCCCTTGTTCAAAAGAATAAAAGTTTGTTGCAGCTTGATTCAGTCCACTATCAAACACAAATGCAATAAATAAGCAATATTACAGAGTAGAGATGCATTGATGCAACATTTAGAAGTCAGGATGAGTTGCTTACAGGCCACTCAATATAACAGCGAATAGTGCTGTTATTACTTCTCCTCCATGAGCTTTTCCATGTGTAACTAGGAACCTTCCAACCCAAAGTTGCAAGGCACAAGAACAGATTGCAAGCCCATAAGTGAAACCAAGTCCAAGTCCTTGCACAAGACTTATTAATATACCATATCTCAGAGTAGCTTGAAGTGAAGTTGCATAAGAATATTTTGCCAATGTCTCATTTGTAAATGCATACAAGGTTCTAATATATGATACAGCCTGTAGAATGAAAATAAAAAAAATAAGAAAGAAATGTTTGCATAAGAGAATATCAAGAAATCAAGAAAAGTAGCTACGAACAAGTCAGGGCCTGTTTTCCTGGTCACTATTAGCAAGTACAGGAAGCCTCTTACAAGATTTTGTAGAAAGTTCAAATTTTAGGAGCTTAACTCGCAACTAATATATATTTGATAGAATCATTGCATTTCTCTTCTGTGTAACCTTGTAAATTTTTGCACCAAGAAATATTTTTGCATGCTATACATATAGATGGTGATCGTCCCATGTCTGTGTATAGCATAAACTTATAATGACGTAAATATAATTGTTCTCTGTCCAAAGTAAAGAGCAAAGTTCTGAAAAATGCAGCCCCTGCAGAGGTGAGGAGTGAGAATAGAGGAAGTGATTGGAGAGAAAAAATGAAAGCAAAATCTGAGTTTGAAAAGAGTAGCAATGGACTACTTTAAAATGCATTAAAGATCTTCTTAATTTGTACAGTGTTATTTCTTGTTTTTCTCTCCATTTTGTTCTAGAGAATATGCACAAGACCAGGAAAAGCAGTTCCCAGGTGCTTGTGTTCTCTGTGGAGGTGGGGTCTCAAGATTGTTCTGAATCTGCAGCTTTACCTCTTTCATTGAGTCGATAAATACATATTGGGACTCTCTTATATAAATTCATTAAAGATCTCTCTTATTAGCACAATGTTACTTCTTTTCTTTCATACTGTTTTTTACCTCCCTTTCTGTTGGATGATTAGGGCTGGAGGAAGAATAATTGGGTAAACCCTTTCTGGGGAGGGAAGAAGTAGAATAGTTTAAAAACTTGACTTAAACACTCCAGAATCGAACAACTATCAAATCTATTAGATGAATATCTTGAACACAAAAAATCACAATACTGTTTAGATGACAATAGAGACATTTGCAAAAAAAAAGTAAATAAATAAAGTAAAAGATCTGTTTTTACCAGATTACCAGTGCAAATTTGGTGGTCACACTTTCCAATTATATCAGCAAACAATTAACCAAATACTGAATATTAAACAACATAGATACACACACACAGAGCATAGAAACTTCTGGAAGGAACGGGATTGTTTTGGTTGCAATATTCTAAATTGGAATTTATCTACAGAACATGTTTGGCTTGCCAAAAATTACTTCTCTAGAAGGCAAGTGAAAAGAGTAAGCCTCCATTTGGTATCACTGTAGTGGTTTATAAACTAGTTTTTTTATGATTTTGAGGTAAAATGTATAATTGAAAAGTGAAGAGAGAAAATGTATATGGTTAAAAAGTGATTTGGAAAATTGGTGGTTTATAAACCGATTTATAAACCGTTTACCAAACGGAGGCTAACTTTGAAGGACATGTCTGGAAAAATTAAGTAACTTAGAACTAAGTTTCACGAACTTCTAACCACTGTCAAACATGTTAGCACTCACAAGACTTTAAAAATAATAACTGAATGTTCCAGCTGATGTAGTTTTGCAGGGCAATTTTTATAGACATAGACAAGAAGGATCATGGGAGAAGATGTGACCTGCTCTGCAATACTTGCTGCTTCAGCATATGCATCTTGGATATTCTCCGCAAGTCTATGCAGAAATATATTTGATATTCCTCCTGCAGCAACAATAAATGGACCTGTGGCCAAAGTAATAAGGGCAATCTGCCAACAGTTCACAAATCCAATCACTAGACCACTGATGAAAGTAGCCATATTGTGAATATAGTTTCCAACCTGTCACGTCAGAATATGTTCATTAATAACAGACTAATATAGTTACTTAAAAAGCAAGCTAAAAAGGAGTTCCCAAGCAGAAGTAACAAAACAGAGCATACTTTTTCGCTGAGAGCAGATTGAATGAGCAGTACATCACTCAGCACTTGGCTCACAATGTCTCCATTATTACCATAAGTATCAAAAAAGCTCATGTCTTGATTTAGTAATACTTGAACATATCTTGACCTGATCACTGCAGTCTGCCTTTCTCCAGTAAGAATCCAGCATGATACCTCTATTACCCAAAAGATTATATGAAAAATGAAATATTAAAAAGTTTCCGTAGTCAATGGCAGAACAGGAAGACAGAAGCATTCATATCAGAAATAATAGATGGAATAGCAGCCTTTAACAATTAAACACCATGCTTACCAATCCAACCAGCAACAAAAACTCCCACGGCAATGTAAAGAATTGTTAACACAAGCTGCAAACACCCCAAAGTAACATTAGCTAGCAACAAGTATGGACTAGAACATCCTTATAATATCTTCTTCATATCCATGTAAATGACAATTCATAAGTACCATATCTTGGAGTAAGAATGAGGTATAGTGTCGTACCCCTTCTGGTATCATTAAAATGCATAATTGGTATGCACAGATTAAAAGTTATAGTTGTTTATGGGCATATAATATGTGAAACCTATTGCTTGATCAATCTAAACAATGAATCCATAATTTTCATTATTAGACATTTCTTCAATTTATTAAATATCCATAAAGAACAATTTATTTTGTTTTATCATCTTCCAATGAAACTAGAATGTACTTATCTAGTCAGTCCTCTTTTAGAACTTTTTAGGTTTAGTCAGAGTATGATCTTTTGAATAAATCAGGGTATGTAAAAGAGAAGAAATGATAGTGTCATGATAGCACCATTAAGTTCTTCAGAAATTGTATTGCTAATTTAGAGGGTGAGGACTGAGGCAATATACTTCCTACTTTTCATCCTCTTGCTTCCATATCTAACCATAGGTGGTGCTGACTTGGACATAATAATCAACCACCTTCCCTTGCTTTTCTTCGTAAGTGGAACAACTAAATTACATGATCTATTCAACCAAATTTCAGAAGACAATTTAGTTTCAGCAGCATCTCATCAAATCAGAAGTTTCTAGTATGATAATAAGGTAGCCAATTGAAGTTTCCTTGACCCTCTCAAATAAGAAAAATATATGCACAAGTCATAAATGCAACCCAAACAACAGCAGTCCTCATTGAAGAGCTCCATTATAACTCCGTTCGATAACACTGTAGCAATTATAAATTGGTTTATTTATATTTTTGGGGTAAAATGTATGGTTGAAAAGTGGAGAAAGAAAATGTTTGTAGTTAAAAAGTGATTTGCGAAATTGTGTTGTTTATAAATTGTAAGGATCACGTTAAATAACAGAGCCTAAAGTGCAGTGCAACAAGAATAAAGCAGACTGAACACAACACCTTCTTTTCTAATACAAAATCTAGAAATTCCCAACTGACGTGATCATATGCCTTCTCAAAATCAATTTTGAACACGACACCTTCTTTCTTCTTTACTCTTTATTCCTCAACGGTTTCATTTGCAATCAGAACCAAGTCCAGAATTTGCCTACTTTTCACAAAAGTGCATTGACTTACATCTATTGTTTCTTCCAAAACTTCCTTAAGCCTCAAAGATAAGACCTTCGCAATTATTTTATACAAGGAAGTAATCAAACTTATTGGCCTAAAATCTTTGATAGAAACAGAACTCAATTTTTTGTGAATAAGACTTATGAATGTTTCGTTTACTCTAGCATTTACAATGCCATTTTCATGAAATTCAGTAAACACCTTCATTAGGTCCTCCTTGATGACTTCCCAACATTCCTTCAATGCAGCCATAGAGAATCCATCGGGCCCAGACGCTTTGTCTCCAGCACATTCGAAAAGTGCGACTTCTATTTCTTTTTCTTGAAAAGGTTCCTCTAGTTTCAAAAAAACTTTCTAAATTTGGAATTTTTTTGCTAAAAAATAGTATATTAAATATTTTAGCAATTATTATTTTACATGTGTCATTAATTGCATTGACATTCGTCCTATGCTACTAATAACATCAAAATGTTATTTTTTTCTATTTTATTATTATTCTTTTAATAATTATTGTAATATTTTGAAAACAAAAAATATGTAATATGGGTGTCAAATTAAAGATCACAGTGATAAGTTGAATTCAAGTTAACAAGTACGAGAAAATTGTAAATATATTATCCGTAAAATCATATAAAAAATTAAAGGTAAATTTTTATTTTCCTCAATATCTAATTCATTTTAAATTATATCATTTAAGTCCTATAATATTATCTATAATTAGTTAACGAAATTCATTTTAGTCATATATGATTAATTTCTGTTCTGCCTTTTTCTCATCAAATTAAAATAAATAATAAATATATGCATTTTTAAGGCAAGTCCAATTAAGTTGGGTTAATTTTACATATTTAAGATTTTTTCAATTCATTCATCATTTTCACATTATTTTTATTTATTTAATGATTTTGTTCATTTTTCTATTTTTCATTGCAATTTTAAATAACTAAAATATGCAAAAATATATTACAGATTTTAACAATTAGTTTATATAATTTCTATTAAACAATTTATCGATCAGTAATTTTTATTAAAATAATAAAGTAACAATATGAATAAAGAAATTGTCAGTATGAAGAAAGAATATCAATTAATGTAACAATATTTATTGAAATTAATGATTATTTTTGTAGAAAAACACTTGAAATTAATAATTAATGCTTAAAAAAATCAAATTATACCAAAAAAGTCTATCATACACCTCATTTTGGAAAGAATATGATGAAGAACAATATACGAAGAGAAAAGCGTCGATCTCACGGAGAATATATAAGTTGAGTTTTGCACATGTATTGTATGAGCTTAATTTTGTAGTTCAAAAAATTTTTTAAAAAAGAAAATTTCATTTATTGAACGTTAATTCCAGAAATGAAGTCCATATGTTCACGGTACACTCTCTAAAACACTTAATTCATGGTCTGTTTTCCCGTAAAAATGATAAAACAATTCAATGATTTACAATTTTATTAAAATATTAAAAAAAATAATTATATGCCGTAAAAAATGGTGAAACTTTATTTCTTAATTTTATTAACATATATAGACAAAAATACTCACTATATATATTTTATTTATATTTTCAATAATAAATTTTTTATTGACATATAATTAAATATGAATTTAATTATGTTCAATCAAATGCATCACATTTAAAAATTAAAAACTATTAATCATGCGAATGATCACTTGAGTTGAATTTCACGTTCGTGCACCTCAAATCTTGAGGTTGATTTTCACTTTCGTGCATCATCAAATTTATTACATTTATTTATATATATGACCGTTTATATTTAATTTGTTACAATTACTTTATTTTATGTAAATTATAATATTTTGAAGGTTATTATCTCTATTCACGTTATTCAAAAATATTTGGACAAAATTTTTTATTTATTCTATACAATATATATTTGAAAAACTGCATTATTTAATTTAAATTTGAGCAATTGTTTAAATATGTTTTGTCTATAGCAACTTTCGTGTATCACACGAGTGAGAGCAACTACAAACTATACAAACAATGTATTATTTAAAGAGGTTTTCCAAAATCGATGAAAATTGTAATTTATTTCTATTTTGAGCATTCTTTGACAATCTGTCATTAATCAAAGCAAATTATGTGTTCATTTTTTTTTGTTTCCTATTTTGTAATGATATTTACAGTAAAATCGTTTCATATTGTTCTTTCGTGCAATCTAACCAAAAATAGCAAATATAAAGTGGGGTAGGGGATGGCTTAAGGGGTGGAATAGCAGATATGGTGAGACCCATTATTTCAAAATAATGTGGTTTGTAATAGTATTTTTTAGAGAATGCGTGGTTAAAAAGTGGAGAATCTTTTTTGGTTTATGTGTAGATTTCTTTATTGGTAGAATGTATGGTTGGAAATGAGGTTTGAAATATTGGGTACCAAACAAAGGCTAAGAGTGCCGTGGATGGCAGGATTGGGATGGGGGCGAGGGCGGGGATGCGGGTGGGGGACGAGATTTTTTTTATTTCTTTTCATTTTCTGTTTATGGGTTATGTCTTTTATCGTTTGATAATCTTTTTAAGTTAGCTGGTTTTAGTGAGAAATTGAGTTAAGTTGATATAAATAACCCTCTAAAATGACCCTACTAGAGGCATGCAACAGGTTTAAAAAAAAAAGTGCCAGTTTTCATTCAGTATGGACCAACTTGAACCAGAATTTAAAGTTTGCAAACTTAAAGACCAAAAAAAATAGTTGAGGACCCACTGGAAAAGCTTGGGGGCCGTGGCTTCAACTTTCCAATAATAATTTGTCTTTTAGCAGTACATAGCGACACCATCATATGTCTTCTCTCTTACCTAATTGGCATACTGAATGATAAATCCCACCTAATACTAACCTTATGAAAGTTTGTTACACATCACCGAAAAAGTGTATGCACACATTAACTTGCAATAAAAAACTACACTATCTATTCTAGTTCTACTATCTCTTAACCATGCCATGCATTAGAAAACTAATTGGCTTCCAGCTAAATGAACTTAGAACCTCCAAATCATCCATTATGTATTTTCCATATATACCTTAAATGTAAAACCTCATCACCGGCCAGCTAACATTTGTCCGGAAACACATATCATACCTACAACAACCAGTCATGTTGAAAACATAATAAGCAACAAGTGCAAGAAAATCTCAATCCCCTAATACACCTCAAACACTCATTCCAGAAGCATTTTGACTACCCAGATAAACCCAAAGGAAGTAGAACTATGCTAGAACAAAACAAATAAACTTGTTATGTAATCTTTATCATCAATTTTCTAAAATAAACTGACATAGTTGATTCAAATATTTTTATTGAAGATACATAAGAGGAAACCTAAATGCCTCCAGCTCCACGCAAAAAATGAAAAAGACAGATTGATTAATGTTCATGTTTCATTATGAAAGTCTCCTCAGTAACAACCAGAATTTTTTTTTCTTGTTTAAACAAAAATAAAATAAACGCTTACTCAGAACTTCAGAACCTCTAATGAAACAATCTTAACTTGGTGCTTCCAGTAGTTGCAAGTCTTAAAAATCTTTCCTAGATATACTGATCATTTAAGTTAGTTAGTTAGTTAGATAGCCTTAGTTATGAAATAAAAGTTAAGTATAACGAGTCCACCCCTGGAATACCACAATCCCCTCAAAATCTTGAGAACGCTGAATATGGGTCCATATGGAGTAAGATTGCTTTCTGCTCTATTCAATGGAGCAGTACCCTATAAACCCTGTAATTCTACTCAATTACCACAAATAACATTTAACTAAAAATTGAAACTAAAACTCAGATATCACAAAAATACAAAAATGCTAAAATTATTATGAATACCTCATTGAACTCGTCAAAGAGCTTATCAGGTGGTTCGGATCTATGGCGGAGAAGCTGAATGATTTGGGCGAAATAGTGCAAGTAGACAACGAGAGCAGTGCCATGGGCGGCGGCAGCAAGAGATCCAACTACCATCAGACCCCAGTCAAGCCGGTCAGCACAGGCAAACAGGCGGGAGAAGGGAACAGCGGCTGGTGGAGGCTCGATCTCATCTGCCTCGGCATCGATCTCATCCTCCACCTCGACCGGCACGGCATCCACAGCGCTCGTGTCCATGTACGGTGACGGAGACTCCGGTGGCTCAGACACCTCCGACACCGGCGTCAAAGGCTGTATATGCGGCGGCGACCACCCAAATAATCCCCTCGATATCATCATCTTTACTTACACCTCAGTCCTAAAACCACTGTATGAAACCCTAGAAAACAACTAGTTGCTCAACTTAGATTAGATGAATTTGGATTCATTAGCGGGATTTGAACTTTCCAATCAGTACAATAATTAAGAAGGAAATTGTGAAGAGAGAAATGAATGGAGGGTTCAAGTTGGGTGACTGACTCGGAGGCTTTACTCAGTCAAAAAAGGCGGATGAAGAGTTGGGTTGACTCAATAACGGAAATGCCAGAACTCGGAATGCCAATAAAACGACGACGTCCAGAGACTATAGTCGTCGGAGGATTTGGTTGGCGTTGTTTTATATGTGTAATAAATTAATAATATTCAAGGAAAAGTGGCTGGCGATACAGCTGTGAATATCTCAGGGAATTTTTTATAATTTTAAGATTTATGACAGGTGCTATTCTAATTGGTTAATGTTTTGGTTTTTGGGACTATGGATTTGTCAAACGACGACGCATCGTGTGTCTCGTGCTTTTTGTGTCTGTGCCTAGGGGTGGACAACTGGTGGTTTTTTTACCAATGGAACCAATCGATTTTTATAAAAATATGAAATCAAACTGCTCGGTTCTGGTTTGGTTCTCAGTACATTACTTGAATTTTAAAATATAAAAACAAATTATCATCACATACCATATCCACGATCATAAGTTAGTACTTAGTAAAGATGAACGAAATTCATTTACCAAAGTCTAAACCAATACACAAATATCAAATTACATCTCCATACAAAATATTATCTAATAAAAATGATTTAAAAATATAGACGAATGAATCATTGATAGAGATTAATTATATCAAGTTATATGACTACGTCTTCATTCTTACCTAGAAACTATTAGCATAAAACGAAAACAAAATTAATGCACGAAATACAAGATGATGCCTATAATCTCATAATACCTCTTTGAACTACGAGTATCATATTTTAGGACGAGTTAACAAATGTCCATATTTCATAAAAAATGTGAGGGATATGTAATGCATGAAATCTTCCACCGAGTAAAAGGAGATGTGAGAGCCACATTGAAATATTTTCAGTTACACAGTAAGCAAAACCTCTTACAAGCTACATACCAAAAATGGAAAAGGAAAAATAAGAGAAGATTAAAGAAAAATAAATTTAGATTTCTGACGGCATAAACAAGCTAAGACCTAGATTACCAAAAGATTAGATAAAGTTAATTTTTTAACTTTTAAAAATAGTTTTAAAAAAATGATCTAAAAGTCGGCTTGGGGTTCGGTTCTTGGTTTGGTTCTTGGTTCTAGAATAAGAACCGGAACCAAAATCGTTTGGTTCTCCATACTAAGAACCAAACCATTAATTTTTTTTTTTTGTAAAACCGAACCAAACCGCTCGGTTTGGTTTGGTTCCGGTTTAGTTTGATTCGGTCCTGTTATTTTGTCCACCCCTATCTGTGCCAAGCCAAATTATCTGTTTCCCTATGCTTTTACCTTTTCTGTATCTAATTAATTATTAGTTAATTGCACTAACTGTCCTGAAGTTTGTTAGAAATTTCAAGTTGATTGTTAAAGTTTATTTCTGACTTGAATCACAAAAAATTATTACACTTCAATCATTTGTCAATTGTCATTCAGTCAGTAGAACATATAATGATCCAATGTGTCATATGTTAACAGAACAATACACAAATCAAGTACTTATAATTAAAGAAAATAGTTTAAAGATTCAAATATCAGTGTGACACTGTGACATGTGGATTATGATTTGTGACCTTCACTTGCAAGATATGATTTGTAATTTATGAATTTTTTGTTACTTTTCATCTATGCACAAAAAAGTGTGACGTGAATTTATAAATTAGCGTCCGTTTTGTAAAAGAATTTTTATTTTTATTTTTATAAACAACAATTTTCAAAATCACTTTTTAACCACACACATTTTATTTCTCCAATTTTCAACAATTACTTTTTACCTCAAAATCATAAATAAATAAGTTTATAAACCAAACAGTGTTTCGTGACATATGAAGTGTTCCGTATAATATTCTATGGTTGGATTAATTGTGACATGTGACATATGACTTGAACAAATTGTGACTTGTTATGAAGTGTGACATGTGATTGTATAAATGATTCGTGACATAATAATCACCACTTTCTGAAAATACACACAGAAATTGATGTGTGTATATAAATATAATTTAAAATTATGAAGATTAATCAAAAATAAAAATATGTAACCGTGTATTACATTTGACCAGGGTTTTTTTTTTTTTATCTGTGACCTGTTGAATTTGACGTGTGACCTGTGGATTATGATTTGTGACCTTGACTTACAACATATGATTTGTAACCAGTGAACTTTTTGTTTCTTGTCATCTATGCATAAAAAAAGTGACATGTGAATTTATAAATTACTTGTGACATATAAGTGTTCCATATAACATTCTATGATTGGATTAATTGTGACATGTGACCTATGATCTATGAAGTGTGACATGTGATTATATAAATGAGTCGTGACATATAAAGTGTGACACGTGACCTGAAATATGAAGTGCTACCTATGACATGTTGCGATAGGAGTCATAGGACGAATTTTGACATGTGACCTATGTAATGCGACCTATGATTTATGACGTGTGACATGTGACTTGAATATATGATGACATGTGAACATATGAAGTGTGACATGTGACTATATAAATGACTCGTGACGCATGAAGTGTGTTATGTGACCTGAAATATAAAGTGTTATCTATGAAATGATGTGATTTGATGAATTGTGACTTGTAACATACGATCTATGCGGGTTTGACATGTGACTTGAACATATGACATGTGACTTGAATATGTGACATGTGGCCTTTGATTTGAACACGTGATACGTGATCCGTGACTTAAACACGCGACCCCAACAACCACCAACAAACAATATTCAACATAATCGTATTTGAGTCATCCATGCAATCGCATGGCTCCCCGACGCACAGCTTTTGTTTCCTTTTGAAACACATATTCTACCCATATTCAACCTAATTTCGACCAGGTTTTACCATACCTATATATACCAGGTTGTACACCAAAATATACATCATTCATATGAGATTGGGGGAGGCGAAATGATTCAAGAAGAAGAATTTCTACTTTCGGATTATGAATTCTACCAGTTCTTCTTGTGATTTCATTTTAATCATGCTTCTAGGCTAGTTTAGTTTATGTTAGAATCGTGATGAAGCTTTATTTTTCGAATTTCATATTTTGATTCTCGTTTAATTTAATACAATTTAAGGGTTTGAGCAATTAATTTCAATTTACTCGTCTCTACAATATTCGATCACTAATTATATGATTGTTGTGGCATATTCCTAAGTTCGAAAGATTAGGAATGTGTTACACGTATTTTAATTGTCATAAAGTCCAATGGGAATAGAAATACACTTCTACGTTTTATGTTATTTTCAAATGTTCATAAAATTTTAATATTTTTCTATGTGTTCGCATTCGTTGTAGAAATACAGTCGAATCACAAATAGAAATATGATTTAATTCACCGTTTGAAAGAGGATTTTACACAAAATAGGAACATTGATGTTCAAAGTCTCATAAATTATTATTAGACATTTAAATCAAGCTATGAATGATGGAAATAAAAGTGGATTCTCGATTCTAGCATGTTTTCTCATTAAGTTCATATTTCAAAATCGCTTTCTTTTTAATTGTTAGTTTAATTTCAAATCAAAATCAAAATTGATATTTTTATAGTTTAGATTAAGGATAATAATCTAAGACATATTTTAACTCAATCCTTGTGGGAACGATACATGTGTGCTCTTTGTCCACTTTATTACTTGTGCGATCTGTATACTTGCGGAAGGAAATCACGTAATAAGTTTTTGCACCATTGTCAGGGATTTTTATTTTTAGATTACTTTCACTAATTTGGACTATAGTTTAGTATTTTATTTTTTAAGTTCATTCACTGCTTCTTTTGTTTCTTTTTAAGTTCATTCACTGTTCATTCGAAGTTCGAGATACAGTGATCTTACAGAAGCTAATTCGAAAATTGAGCATACTCTTCATATTAGATTAAGAAAAAACAAAAGAAACCGAAAAATAAAAACAACAAAAACAGTATAACATAGTAGAAAATAATCCAATGGTACATGTTAATGATCCGACAGTTGACGAAGGAAATATGTTTGTGGGTGACTTCACGACTCCTCAGATTATTCAAAATCAATCAAATTTCATCTATCCACCTTTTGGTCAGCCAAATTTTTAGTTGAAGACTAATATCATCAACCTATTCCAAAACGGGCATCGGTTCTATGGAAGACCAGATGAAAATCCTCATACATTAGGTTTCTAGAGATGTGCTAGCACTTCAAGTATTAGGGAATATCAGATGTTGCCATCAAACTCAGGTTAAGCACTGGACTGGTTGGATTCTCGTCCCACAGCAAGCATTGCTACTTGAAATGATTTGGCCCAAAAAATCTACACCAAATTCCTTCCACCAGTCAAGAATGCTAAGCTCATACATGACACATCACTATTTCAGCAACATGACTCAGAATCATTTGATGAAGCTTAGAACAGGTTAAAAAATATGCTCAGAAAGTATTCTCACCAGTCACCGTGGAATCACCAGGAGCACTCAAATACATTACTTCTACACAGGTCTACTTCCTCAATACAAAATTTTGGTAGACTTTTCATTGAATGATTCACTGACAAAAAAAATGTTATAGAGCAATGGAGTTATTTAAGAGAATAGAAAATACAAACGCCATGTGTGCATATGAAAAAGTTGTTCAAAGGAAACCTGCAGGTGCCTATGAAGTAACACTTACACTGCTCTATTTGCAAAAATTGACTCTTTGGTCACAAAAGTTGAGAATATGGCAATATCGGGAAATTCAGTGAAAAGTCTAAGGTTAAGTTGTGAGGAACGTAGAGCAAATCATCTTACTGCAGATTGCCCTATTTTGTCATGTCCAGCTAAGCAAGTAAATTTCGTTCATATTCAAATATATACAATTCGGGTTGGCGAAATCACCCAAATTTCTCTTGGAGGGATAATCAAAATAGCTCAGGTCCACATGTAACTCAATATTAGTATGAAGAAAAGAAACTTCACTTGAGGATATGTTTGGCAAATTCATGGAAAAAATTGAGCAATACATGGATATGATCGATCATTTCATTAGAAGGATAGAAACTACTCTACAAAATCATCAAGACTCAATAAAAAATATGAAAACTCATGTTGGACAAATAGTACAAGTGTTAGCATGTAGAGCACCAGGTAAATTGCCAAGTAATACTAATGTGAATCCCAAAGAGCAGGTCAATACCATTACAACAAGAAGAATGATCCAACTAGCTGGAATCTATGTCAAGAGACCCACCCCCAAAAATGATCAAAGAGCTAATAAAGAAGAGGAACATGTTGAGATGTCTGAAGAAGTAATCTGAGAAAATAGGAGAAGTAGACAAGGAGAAATCAACAACTAATCATTATGAAACTCCTGTTCCCTATCGACATAGCTGAATACAAACAAAGAGGATTAACAGTTTAACAAGTTCTTAGATATGCTCAAAAAACTGCACATAAATATATCCTTCATTGATGCAATAAGGTAGATACCAAGCTATGCAAAGTTCTTAAAGGATATGATATCTAAAAAGAGGAGAGTAGAAGAATTCAAGATAGTGTCAAAAGCAATATTGCAAAATAAGCTTCCACCCAAGCTCAAAGATCAAGGGAGTCTTTCTATTTCTTGAACAATTGACAATGCAAACTTTGATAAAGTCTTATGCGATCTTGGTATAGGTATAATCGATGCCTCTCTTTGTCTACATGAAACTTTGTTTAGGAGAGTCTAAACCAACTACACTTATATTTCATCTGGCGATCTTTCAATTTGTTATCCATATGGTATTGTTGAGGAGGGCTTTGTAAAAGTGGACAAATTCATTTTTTCAGCTGACCTCATACTCATGGACATAGAAGAATAAGACATGATGCCTCTAATCCAAGGTAGAACTTTCCTTGCAACTGGAAGGGCCTAGATTGACATGGAAAAAGGAGAAGTAAGTTTAGGGTGGAAGAAGCTACCTCAAGGTAGGAAAGATGTGGAAAAGAAAGGAAGTTTGCAAATATGAGAATTTTAAGCATTGCAATGCCTCAACAACATGCTACTGGGCACCTTGAAATTTTCCAGAAAAGTTTAGCACATGACTATAAACGAAATGCTTCTTGGAAGGCAACCCAATTCTCAAACTCTTTTATTTATTATTCTTTCATTTTGCCTTATTAATAGTTTTGAGTTTGGTTGCATTTTTTAGTTTTAGTAATTAGTTCATCATGATCACTAGCACACACTCCAGCCTAAAGAATGAAAACAACATTTGGGAGGTATGTGTCGAGCACCATTTATAAGTCATCAAATTTGAAAAGGGAATAAAAAAAATTTCTCCGTTGATCAACTACGTGATCGCACCCCAAACTCTTGCATGATTGTGAGACCACACATATTTTAAGTAGTAGCTATAAATTAATTGCTCTCGAACGCGTCTCTAACCACCACGCGATCGTACAGTTATAATCTGGGGGCATTTTTTTGAGTTTAAACCGGGAGTTGATATTTCAAACACATTATAATAAATCATGACTCTCTCCCTCCCACAAATTGCCCTCCAAATCAATTTTCACCCATAGTGCAACTTTTTAACACCATATTGAGTACAAATCAAAACTCATGGCATCGAGCTCAATTTAAAGGTAGGAATTTCCACACTTCTTGAGATTTTGCATTTCCCCTATTCTTTTGAACTTTAACTAGAATTACACTCGTACGATGTACGATCATTTATTACTCACATATATCGAATTTATATGTTTACATAAAAAATAAATATTTAATTAAAAATGAGAAATGAAGTTTGAAAGATTAGGAACGTGTTATATATATTTTAATTGTCATAAAGTCCAATAAGGGATATAAATATACATCTATACTTTATGTTATCTTCAAATGTTCATAAAATTTTAATGTTTTTCTATGTGTTCATATTCTTCATAGAAAATATAGGCGGGTCACATATAGAAATATGATTAAATTCGTCATTCAAACAAAAGAGGATTTTAAACAAAAAATAAAAAATAGGAATATTGATATTCGAAGTCCCACGAATTATTATTAGATATTTAAATCAAGATATGAATGATGGTAATAAAAGTGGATTCTCGATTCTAGCATGTTTTGGCATCAAGTTCATATTTCAAAATCTTTTATTTTTAATTGTTAGTTTAATTTCAAATCAAAATCAAAATCAAAATTGTTATTCTTATAGTTTCGGTTAAGGATGGAAATCTAAGACATATTTTAACTCAATTCTCGTGGGAACGATATACGAAATCTTTGTCCACTTTATTACTTGTATGATCTGTACACTTGGGAATGAAAATCACCCAACAAATTTGCTGACAAGTTAGAACCACGAGAAAGCAAAGCCAGTTAGTGAACTTGGGAACAATCTCATTTTATAGTAGTCGGTAGCTTCACCACACTGTAATGTAAAATGCCTTATATATATTCCAAAGTAGATACTTCCCCTATACTAGTGAACAAGGAAATTCAGGCACCCTAAACCCTCTTGACAAAGGATATGCTTAATCTACCCACTCTGAATAAGGTTTTTGTATGTTTGACAAATTACTGGCCGAGTTCCAAAAACCATTTGATCCTGTAAGATTTTCGTTATTTGTTCCATCAACAAGGCATTGGGATCAAATGGAACTTCTACCGGCTGTGGTACCTAATTTACTGCTAGTGGACTAATATGATTGGCCCCAACATTAACCATAAATGGACCATTGTTCGCTTCATTATTACTAATGAATGGTTGATTTGCTCTTTTATTGATACGTGTAGCATTTGGTCCTATACTTTAGACTCCCCCCCCCCCCATATTAAGGGTATCTCCCATATTTGATGTTCCAACACCTCTAGGTTCCACCATTAGAAGGTCCATGACCCCTTGTGTTGGATGGACCAATATATGGTGCTTCTAAACCTTGACTCGTGTTTACAATCGGTATATCAGTATTTGTATTTATGTTTGGTGAGGCATTGCCTATTAGGCTCCTATTTTGAAATAATTACCTCCTCCCATAGAATTTATTTGGCATACTTAGCCCACCAATTTTTTAATAAGTTCATTCAATATACCCAACTGTTTAGCCATATTGTTATAATATCTGTTTTCATTTTGAGCAAGTCTTTTTACAGTATGAATGCTTTGTAAGTTTACATGCTCAATAATGTCCCGAGTTAGCTCCTCTAGCACTGCACGCATGGTACATTGGCCCAACTCCGTCGTTGGTTCATAATGACCGCGAGATCCTTATGTCTCTAGGGTACTTTACTGATCTTTAAATTGCTCGATCATAGAAAGAAACCTATTGTTGTGTAAATGGCTCATTGTCAAAAATTTTATGAGGTATGATGTTTCAAACTTTTCATATACCAGTTGTTCCACTGAACGTGCTAAATTGTTTCCCGCAAGTGTTATTTTGCTTTTACGAACAATTAAAAAGGGATCAAATGAAAATGTAAGGAACAAACCTCTTAAGACAAAGTCTCAAAAATTGATGTTTTATATTATAATAAAAGCTTAAGTTATAATATACCCTCAAAGGGCTCAAGCACCTAAATTAAATTAGGAAATTTCTTGTAAAATTTAAAATAAGGAAATTATACCTCTATTTGAGAGTTTTGATTTGTTAGTCTTTCTAAAAGTCCAAATTTCTACAATATATACAAGTCCAAATTTCTATAATATATACAACTAGTTCGAAATTCTTAATTACCCCTTTAACTTCGTAACTGATGTAAAGTAACTCCTATTCATTTCCTTATATAACTATCGTCTATTTATTGACTTCCAACTTTGTACTAACTGTCCATAATCTTGTCAATTGCCACGTAATAACCGCTCACAATGATTCCAATGGATTGACGATCACATGGGTGATCACATGTGGTAATAAGAGTGACTGGGAGAGAAATTTGCTAACAATATTGGATTGGCCGATTGGGAATACTTTTCCAATAAAGTGTTAGTTTGGCAATATAAAAGTGCCATTACAGGCTTTTCATATGCTTTATGGGACATGGTGTTCCCTCATCATAAGTTTGGTTTAGGCCAGACCGACATGAACTTGCTCCTACGAGAAAGCATGATGGTTATGAAGAGCTAATAATGATGACACAAAGCGTGACAAGGGCAGTGTATATACTAACTGAACTTTAAGCAAAATTTTAATTCGAGACTTCAATTTTAGATTTAAATTTCATTATTCCATCAGTTGTCGTTTTTTAAATTGAAAATTACTTAATTGGTTGATATATCATACCGAATCTTTCACACAGATGATATGTCAACTTAAAACTATACTATACTATCTTAAATGTGTTCAAATAAAAAAAAAGTTTTTTAACTTTTTAATATAATTCAAAGGTCCAACATAAAATCCCAACATGGAGGTCCAAGAATCAGGGCAATGATAAAGGATATGGGGATTGAGTGATTGGATGAATGGAACAAGGCTTGGACGATCACAAGAGTCAAACAACGCTGACATTTCATAACATGAAATAACAAATAATAATTGACAACAGAAATGTCTTGAAATCACACGCTTAGATCTTCATATTACACAAAGACCAGACTGACTGAAACACCTGCATTGATCTCTAGGGAAATGGAAAAACTATTTCAGGACATAAATTTCATTTTACCTGAGCCACATTTGAGTCATTGCTCATAGCACGATCCGGGACCAGTTGGAGGACGTCGAGCATACAAATTCTTGACAGGTGCAGCTTGAACACCGCGCCTCGTCAGAAGACATCGAAAATACTCTAATCTCTGCAATGTAGTTAACGTAGTATTTCCGGAAGACGCAGACTCCTTGTAGCTCCACAAGCGTTCTGCATTGCATAAAAAGTGGAGTTATTAAATACAAAAGCTTAAAATTTTCTGGACTTTAAGCTGATAGTTCTTGAAATGGTACTGCCTCAAGATGAACTAGAAAAATTGGTACATAGTAGTATATCCTTGGAATGCATTAAGACGACTCTGATTTCTTCTACGTATAATAGACAACAGACGACAAATGCTCATAGGGAAGGATCATTGGTCACTGCTGCAACAATTAAAGTGGCTAATCAAACCACCACATCCCTTAAGTAAACCAAACATATAAAAGTGGTAGTAAGAAAATGAAGTAAATGAAACACACATATATATACACAAACACGCTCCAATATAAGAACTATATAATATTCATCATAAACAAGATATGTATGAATTCAATGATTTCGTGCAAATTAACACAAGAAATATTCATAAATAAATGGGTGATATGTTAAATTGTAACGTTAATGGGAGTGATACACAATTTTGAATACAAGTGACCAAGAGCTGATTTACAACAAATTGTACGTTCGTATCACTTTCCAGTCATTTTCTTCATGATAAAATAGCCACCACAGTGAAATAAAATAAGAAGCCGGAAAAGCCGAGTTGTCCACGGTCAACAGCCTCTTATGTCCCACACCTTATTAACCATTTGACTGAAAGAAGGGAAAGTACCTATTTGGAGAGTAGCATAGTTTCTCCTGTCCTAGGTCCAAGGTTCAAACACATGCAATAATGGTGACAGAGTTTCTTCATTTGAAAAGATATTGAAAGTCGATTCAGTCAGTTGTTTAATAACTATATATACGCAACAAGTTGAACAGTGTCGAAGCATGCTTGACATTATTGATCAAGCTCAAGTCCAAGAAAGGCATAATATCGAGTGTATGAATCAGGCATCACCAAAGTAAATTACACGACTTTAACTAGAAAAAAATAAGAGCATGTTGCTTAAATGAATACGACTTTTCTATGGTATAATTTTTCAAACCTAAAGAATGCTTTACAGAGAGATATTTCTAGATTCTTAGGTGTGATCAGGCATCAGCTTATAATAATTTGTTGGATCTAGACGCCAAAACGATACAGTTAATGCTCACCTGCTACTGCAGCAGCTCGAGGCCATATTGTTTGTTGAACATTAGAGGCATCAGCTGTTTCACCCCACATGCAAGCCTCTCCTCCAAGAACAAGTTTCTGCTGGGAAGCATCACTTATTCCTTCTAATGGATCAGCATAATAGACAGTACTCCATGGGACATCTAGGTGGTCAAGATACCAAACGCCTTGGTTACTAAAAATGCACCTAAAACCTTTTGCAACAGCCTTTGGACAAACGCCAGAACCCAACCTACATAGATACCAAGGATCTATACCTCAGCGTTTTTATCAATAACTTGGCATAAATTGATATGGAAAATTAGATACAATCAGATTCTCACCAGTTATGCACTATGGTCTGTGGATTGAGTTTTGTCGGGAATGTGTTGAAAGTTTCTTCCCTGAAATAACATAAAGAACAATATATTACAAATATAACAGAAACAAGTACGTTAGGATTCAAACAAGTTATTCAATAAATCTTGTTTTTATCCTCCAACGTAATAATTGGAGCATAAGATTTCCCAACCGTGGTCTGGGACATGAAACTTGCAAAAAATTGTATAAAAAAACTCACTACAACGCAACAAAATTAATACCCCCAATAACATAAGAAACAAAAACAAAATAAAAAGAGGATAACATACCAGTTGACAGGGGTCCAATTTAGTGATGCTGCTATTTCTTGAGCTCTGAGTACAAAATATTGATATGCATCTTTACCAGTCATATTATGATCTTGAAGCCTGCATCAAAGGTTTAATTATAGACAAAAGATAAATGAGAGATTCTGATTTGGATCCCACAAATAACAGACATAATATCATTGTGAGATCTCAGATTAAGGTCACGTATTTTGAAATTCAGTACATAGAAAGCCCTGATATCAAGAAACAGTGACACAAGAAACAAAAGAAAAATACATCTCCATTCATTCAACTGAGCATACATGGCAGTGAAAACAGATATCATAACTTAAGTCTGAGCTCTCAGATTACTAAAGGGGAGTTGTACTTAACTTTGTTTCTGCTGGATTATAAAAATGAACTGAACTTTTCTCTTCTTAGGCTCATGCTCGATAATAATCATATTCTCACTTCTGATTTTGTGACCTTGCTTTGGCAAATTTATTGTAAAATCAGAAGGTGTTAAATTTTTTTGTATTGTTTTGGAAAACTGTTAACGCAATGTCATGGATATAGTGATCAGAATCTCATCAGAAGACAAGTTGAATTCACACATTGCCTTGAAATCTCCTTCAAAAGACTCAAAAGCGGTTTCTCATAATATATCAAGAGGCCAAAGAGAATCAAATTCAGTATCTTGTAATTATACTGCTAGTTAACTGATTCCAGAATTTATGATCACCAATGAATATTATACACTTAAATGAAAGAGCTAATGTACCATTGCTTTACTGGTGGCGTGGATGTCCAACAGTCTGCATAAAGATTAACACAGTATAGTGAGAAAAGGATGAGCCGTGAGGTAAAGGAGTTGAAATAGAGATAGATCACAAATGTTTAAACTTCCCATCAAAACTTATTCGTAGACAAGATTAAACTTAAAAAAGAAATGAAGTTTCATCCAAGCTTAATGCTACATCATCAGATGACTAAGTGATAGATGAGTTATAAAATCTCCATAATTAAGACAAAGAAGTTAAAAGCTTTGACAATTAGAGTAGAATGAATGATACAACATGACAAACAACCGTTCGCACTCCAGTTCAGTAAAAATGTAATGAAACTCTTACTTCTAACTATGCCATGACATCTGTAGATAACAGAAGTTTTCACTAATATACATATTATGCATATGTGATTATATTCATGTAAAAAATAATAAACTTACATACAAATTGTAACGGCTACGATTCTCTTATTCTATAATTATTTTTTATTCATGAATGATGAATTGCTTAATTTATTCAAAATGTGTAAAAATTCATAGAAAATTTAACAGTTATTTGTTAAATAAGGGCAAACTGTCATTTATTTCATTGAAGATCTTTTTTTTTTTTTTCATGGATTTATGTCTAAATATGAAATCTACATTGTTCGGACTAAAATTAAAAAAAAAAAATTTATTGGGTAGAGCAATTGGAGAGCACTCTCTTGGCTTTTTGTTTAAAATCCCTTCCCTTCATTGTCTCTCGTATACGTATGCTCGATTATGTTTGAGAGAGAACAATACTCATACATGTACAAACACACACAAAAACAAATGGACAGACAGACACGTGAGGACACACACACACACACACACACAGAGCGTTGGGTCATATGTGTAAGTTACAGATAATTGCGGTGCATGGTGCTCAAGTGAGGTGAGGAATGAGGAATGTTGCTGGTGGAAAATGGATGATGGAGGTTGAGGCAATTATGAGGGGCACATGGATGAATGCAAAATGACGAGTGGATGAATTAGGTTATTATGGAGTTGATGTGCCAAGGAACAGCAATAAGAAAGTAATGAAGAAAATAAATAAATGATGTCCAGGGTGTTGTTGGACCAATCTGGGAAGGCAAGAAAAGAAGAAAATAAATAAAGAGAGCGCTATTTCACGCTTCAGGATGCTCATGCTTCCACCTAAGAATCTTTGTTAAGAAAAATTATAAATTCTTAGTTTTCACTATTTGCGTTCATTCTGGGGCAATTGTTTCTGCTGGTAACTAGGAAAATCAAGCTTTTTTTCTTGATTATTTAACAGAGAAATGTACTTGGAAAAGAAAGCAGAAGAGGTAATCAAGAAAACAACAACCTTATACTTACCTGTATGAACCTCATCACCACCTAAGTGGAAAAGCTTGAAGGGAAAAATGTTTCGCATGTCTGCGAGATGAAACGTTGATGTTAAAATCACAGAGAGGGTCAGAATGTTTGTGTTAATCATTAACTTTAAACTTGGCAAAGAAAATGAAATAATAAATTTGCAACATCGACAAATGACTTAAATGAGAATAGACTAGAAAGTCCAAGTAGTGGATGAAACTTTTAAGTAATCCTATATCTGATAATAGTTGTGAAGACCAAAATTTTAATAGAGAACAAAAATCTTGTTTAAGTGAATCATGAATAAAATCCATTGGCAATGTTCGAGTACAAGATTAATAAACATCACAAGTGGTAATTAAAAAGTCATAATTATAATAATGGCATTACTATGGCTCAAGTGGTAAAATTGGTCTTTGTCTCCACATATATGAGTAATAATTCACATCAGACTCTTAATTTACTATGAAAGCCAGTGATGAAAAGCAATAAATGAAGAGTCCTCAAGTTAATAAAGAAAAAATATAGTTTTCCTGGTCTAAAAATATACTTTTCATGACTCTTATCATAATAGTAAGCTCTTCAATTCGAATGCAAGTTTTGTCGAGACATGAAGATGTTTAAGTAATTGTGGTTTGTAAGACCATAACAGAACCACCATTGTTATTTTTCCAAGTTTCTAAAACTGTTCATAGTGGGTAATTCCTTCCTCTTCTTTTGAGTTTTGGCCTTGAAAATAGTTTTTTTAATAGAAAAGGAGACTTATTCATTATTTGCATACAAGTGCTAGGTAAACTGAGATACTTTGAATGCCTACTTAATTGATATTAAAAAAATTAAGTGTACTTTTTTCTTTCTTTCTCTAGAAAAACCTTTACATGTCAGTTTCTTCTACACCTTCCACGGTTGCAGAAAAAAGTTTCTTCTTCAAGATCTGGAGGTTATGCCAAGCCTCCTGGCTACTTCATAACAAAAGTAGTAGCGCGGAAGATTCTGCACCTTTCATCATATTGCAAAAGAAAGTGCCACCAGTTCGTAGAAGATCCTTGTTATGGAGTGCACAAGGATCTATACTTCTGATCTCGTGGCTAGCTTAACATTTTGTTCAATAATCGTACTTTGTGTTGAAACTCCTAACAGGATAATGCACCTACTTTAACAATTTATTCACTTCCTATCTTATGAGGCCTAAATATATTATAATACGCTAATCATCTTTACTATTGACAATGGGGACGCCTAACAAACTTCCCCTGACCCCCACGAATGAATCCTCAAAAGCTTATCTTTTGGATCAATATAATGAAAAATTAGAGTCACCAAATTATTGGATCAACTTTTTTATCTATTAAACAAAGTTCAAAACCAAAAAATGCTAGGCGGCACAACTGATTTGTAAGAGCCTACTCTGGTTCGTATATTACTAATCAATAGTCTCCAAAACATGTCACATCAAAGTCCGGGCAACTAAACATGCTCAATTGTAATTGTGTTTGATCTTTTTTTTGATAAGAAACCGAACTTTATTGAAAATAACTCAGTAGATTACAATGATCATAATGGATGAGGCATCCATCTCTACAGGATGGTTTTGATCTTAATCAAAACCTATAAAAGTTATTATATGAACTACTCGGGACTAGAGTACATAATGAATTTTGTGGATCTAAACGAAACAAAAAATTATCTAAAGTACTGAAAAGACTTGCCGATCTAGCCCAGAGCCCTGTGAAAAAAACTATCGAATCCCAAATGTCACTTATCGATCTCTCAGAATTCTCAAAAATTCTCTTGTTTCTCTCAATCCAAATTGTCCAAGCTGCTGCCATTATAAATAGTTTCCATATCACCTTCTTTTTTCCTTTGTTAATCCCGAAATTCCATTTGATAAGTATCAGGTCAGCCTATCGCCTAGGTAATGCACCCCATAAGCCAAACATATACATAATTCTATCCCAAATTCCTTTGGCCAGTTCGCAATGGATCAGTAAATGATCAATGATTTCATCCGCCTTTCTACACATAATACAACACGATGGGGAAATGTACCAAAGAGGCCTCTTTCGTTGTACCAAATCACAAGTGTTGACTTTTCCCAAAGAGACCAACCATGCAAAAATTTTGACTTTTGAAGGAAACATGCCTTTCCAAATAAATTTTGATTGGGGGAATGTTGTGGTATGTGGCGGTTGAGAGAGGCTTTTGGAAAAAGATTTACATGAAAAAGACCCGAATGGGTGGCTAATCCAAATCAGTTTATCCAGGGAGAATGGGTCAATAGTGATGTTTTCAAGCAAACTCGAAAGTGAAGTAAACTCATCAATCTCTCTGTCGTTAAAGTTTCGTAGGAATTGAAAGTTCCAAGTAGGTGTCGAATTTGATGGAATGGATACTATATTACTAATAACAGAGTTTTTGTTGTTTGATAGTCGAAATAGTCGTGGAAAAAGTGTTTGGAAAGTTTGGTCACCCATCCATCTATCTAACCAGAATCGAATTTTGTCCCCTTTCCCAACCACAAATTTGGTGCATGCTTCAAAAGTATTCCAAACTCTTGTAATTGATTTCCATGGTGCTCGCAAAGTGGAATTAACTTCGATGCACGCATCCCAACCATTTGATTGAAGGCCATACCGACTAAGAATAATAGAGTGCCAAAGTGAGTCCAATTCAAGAGGAAACCGCCAAAGCCATTTACCAAGAAGTGCCAAAATTTTCAAGTGAAGATTACCAAACCCTAGTCCTCCATTTTCCTTCGGTTTTGTGACAACTTCCCATTTTACCAAATGATCTTTACCACTCTCACCTTTGCCTTCCCAAAAGAAGTCCCTTATCATCTTTTCAATCCTCTTTACTACCTTCCATGGCATTTTGAAAATTGACATGAAATATGTAGGTATGCTTTCCAAGATCGATTGCAAAAGCACAAGTCTCCCTCCTCTTGATAAGCAACCTTTATGCCACCCTTCTAGTCTTTTGACAATTCTCTCAATCACTGGATTCCAAAAAAAGTAAGTGTTTGGATTTCCTCCCAGCGGCAAACCAAGGTAATTCAACGGCCAACTACCTTTGCCACAATCCACCTCCTTAACAATATCATCAATCCTCTCTTCTGTCAAGTTAATGCCTACCACCGTACTCTTTGCCATGTTAATTTTTAATCCGATACTCCTTGAAAAGATTTCCAAAATTCCTATTAGGTTTTCAATGCTTTCGTCCTTATTTTCCAAAAAGAAAATACTATCACCTGCAAATTGATGATGTGAGATCCTTATATTGCTATTTCTAACCTTGAATCCTTCTATTATCTCCATATCACAAGACTTATTGACCAATCTACTAAGTGCATCCCCCACTAAAATGAAAAGAAAAGGTGGTAATGGGTCTCCTTGCCTTAATCCTCTAGACGCTTTAAATTTGCCCCTGGGTTTGCCATTAATCATCACTGAAAAATTAACCGATGCAAGCATCCTCTTATCCATTTTCTCCATTTTCTGCCAAAACCCTTCTTTTCTAACACGAAATCTAGAAATTCCCAGCTAACATGATCATATGCCTTCTCAAAAGCAATTTTGAACACAACCCCTTGTTTCTTCTTTGCCCTGTATTCCTCAACAGTTTCGTTTGCAATCAAAATCAAATCCAAAATCTGTCTTCCTTTCACAAAGGCACACTAACTAACATCAATTGCTTCTTCCAGGACCTCCTTGACCGGATTTTTGAATTGTAGATGGAGAATTTGGGAAATTATTAGGACTGTCTGTTGTGATATGAGTAAGCTGAGTAGACTCTGTTGCATTGGTCACCTTAATTGGGTATTAAACTTCTGTCAAAGTTCCTGCTGGTGGAATCTTTAGTTCAAGCTCCCCTCGCTTTTTGTACAACTGGTAAGGTTTCTTTGGTTCTCCAAACAAATTCTGAATATCTTCCAAAGCATTTGGATTCTCCTCTTCCAGGCAATCTGAATCATAGGTTTCCCCGTCACTGTGCTCCTCTTCCTCTGTTTCCTCAAAGAAAGTTCCACCCGTCTCATCTAAAACATCATCTCTCCCAATCTCTTTCAGTTCATTATTCGCCTCCATAAGCTGGCCTTCTTCAATTTTGTTCATATAATCTTCTTCATTTTCATCTAGTTCGTCTGGTTCTCCATTCTTTTCTTCTTCCCCCTCGATTTATACCAGATTGTCGGATAAAATAGCTGAAGTATTAAATTTACGCTTCCCGCTGCTATCCAGTTTCTTAGCTAGGTGGTCCTCACTGTTGAAAATCTCTCCTGACATGAAAAGATACTGATTCTTCGTAGAGTTAAAACCATTGATCTCGATCGTCTGTAAACGTTTCAACTGAGAAAGCCCAAATTGGTTCAACCTGTTTACTAAAACATATTGTAGCTGTGGATAATAAATTGGGCTTGTCGGTCCATCAATTTTCCTTGATCCAAGGAAAAATATTCAGAAGCAGAGATTATCCATACGTAAAATAAGTCCAAAGCACAATAGCTTATTAACCATATAAAAAATGTAGCCCCTTTTTTTGATAAGAAACAAAATTTTATTGAATATAATTCAAGAAGTTACAATAACATTATGGACGAGTCATCCATCACAACGACTAGACTCAATGCTTAATCACTATCATTATATACTGATCTATAAACTACTTGGAACAATAGTACATAGTGAACATAGTGGATCTAAGCGAAATAGACCGGCTACTCTAGCCCATAGTCCTGTGAAAAATATGATTGAATCCCAAATGTCACCTATCGTTCTCTCAGAATTGTCGAAAATCCTCTTATTTCTCTCTATCCCTATCGTCCAAGCTGTTGCCATTACAATTAATTTCCAAATCACCTTCTTTTTTTTCCTTGTTTACCCTGAAATTCCATTTGATAAGGATTAAATCAGCCCAGCATCTGGGTAATGCACCCCATAAGCCAAAGCTGCCAAACATATACATAATTTTATCCCAAATTGAAGTAGGATAGAATCGAGGCAAAATTAGGCCGAAAAGGGACGTAGCTGAAATTTGCAAATTTGACGTCCGACCTCCGTTTCGGGCCCATAATATGTCTATTTTGGGTAGCTCGACGAAACAAATTGGACTCACTGCTTTTCTGTAACATACGATAGATTTTGGGCATTCGAGATCATTCAGACAGTGAGAACAGTGTTTTAGTATTATTTTTGTTATTTAGTTTATCTTGAATTCTTTTTATTTTAAGTTTTATGCTTTCCTAGATAATTTAGAATATGTTTCTTTATTTTATTTAGTTAATCTAGAATAAGTTTTATACTTTTCTAGTTGATTTAGAACACGTTTCTTCTTTTTATGACCTTATATATAGAGGGTTAATTCATTGTTTTTATTTATTAATTCATTGATTAATAAAATTCTTGAGATTGCTCTCGATCTTCTTGGTGGATTCCAAGTTTTATCTTTTAGGGATTTGTTTGAAATTCCTTGCTTACTTCCGTCCTACGCCAAGTGGTATCAGAGAGAGGATTTGCCTTGTTCAATGGCCAACAACGAAGCCGGAAGAGTCCCTCGCGACGCTGGTCGTAGGGAAGGTGATGCAGATATATGGACAGCAATTGACGAGCGACGGCAAACGCTGGAGAGAGTGGAGGGCATGCTACAACAACTGTTGGTGCGTCTCCCTAACCCCAACGTACCCGTTGTTAACGCCCCTATCCTTGCCAATCGAGATGGAGTTGAGGGAGTTGCCCTTGGCCGTCTTGGAGGAGGGCGCAACCCTAGTTCCGCTAGGGATGTGCAGTATGGCGAGGAGTATCGTATTAAGGCAAATATTCCCTACTTCACTGGTAACTTAAGAGTTGAAGATTTCTTCGATTGGTTAGGGGAAGTTGAGAGGTTTGCTAATATGGTGGAGGTTTCCGATGAAAAATTAGTGAAGATTGTGGCATTCTGCTTAAAGGGTTCCTTGGCAGTATGATGTAGATTCGACTTTCAAAGGGCGTGATAATATGGTATTGTTCACGTGGAACAAGCATAAGATCACCATGGCACCACTGAAGCAAAGTCAAAGAACTGAAAATTTACGACCCGAAAGTTTTCTAACACTCACAGGTAGCGAAAGGGGAAGCTGAACAGATAGTGAAAGAATCTGGATGTGCGTATCTTATAGTTGTCAAAGGCCTGTTGACTGCAGTGGTTGAAGAGAGAGAAATTCCGGTTAAAGAGAAAGAAATTCCAGTTAAAGTACAAAGTATGTTGAGTAATTTTTGCGTTTTGATTTCTGATGAGTTACCATTTGAACTGCCTCCTAAGAGAGACATTCAGCATCAGATTGACCTCGTGCTTGGTGGAAGTCTGCCGAATTTACCTCATTATCGCATGAATCCAAAAGAGAAATTTAAATTCAAAGGAGCAAGACGTCGCCAATAGCTAATAGCTTGGAAATTTTCGAGTTCAAATTATAACTTGGGGTCGAGTTATTTGGAGGTGGAAGGGTCTGATGTAGGACAGAATCGAGGCAAAATTAGGCCGAAAAGGGACGTAGCTGAAATTTGCAAATTTGACATCCGACCTCCGTTTCGGGCCCATAATATGTCTATTTTGGGTAGCTCGAGGAGACAAATTGGACTCACTGCTTTGCTGTGACATACGATGAATTTTGGGTATTCGAGATCATTCAGACAGCAAAAACAGTGTTTTAGTATTTTAGTATTATTTTTGTTATTTAGTTTATCTTGAATTCTTTTTATTTTAGGTTTTATACTTTCCTAGATAATTTAGAATATGTTTCTTTGTTTTACTTAGTTAATCTAGAATAGATTTTATACTTTTCTAGTTGATTTAGAACACGTTTCTTCTTTTTATGGCCCTATATATAGAGGGTTAATTCATTATTTTTATTTATTCATTCATTAATTAATAAAATTCTTGAGATTACTCTCAATCTTATTGGTGGATTCCAAGTTTTATCTTTTAGGGATTTCGTTTGAAATTCCTTGCTTGCTTCCGTCCTGCGTCACAAATTCCTTTAGCTAATTTACACTCCCAGAAATGTCAAATAATACCATCTCTAGTCAGCAATAGAGGTACAATTCACCACTTCAAACATCAGACACTTTACCTGATCAAGTAACCACTCATATTGTTTAAGTACCTGAATCAGTTCATGTGACCGATGACTAGATCTAAATCTGGCATATATAAACCAAAAATCTTTACTTATAGTGCCGCAACTTAAAACCCACTAAACCACATTCTGCTAAGGAGGCATTATTAGATCCACGGTGGGTGAAAGCTATGATCACTAAGTTTGATGCTCTGCAATCCAACAATATTGGGACTCTAGTGCCTCCAACTGAAAATACGAATATTGTTGGAAACAAATGAGTATTCAGGGTAAAGTTTAATGTTGATGGCAGTGTTGAAAGATACAAAGCCCGCCTTGTTGCCAAGCGGTTTCAACAAATTCCTGGAATTGACTACTTTGAGACCTTCAATCGTGTGGTCAAACCATCTATCATTAGAGTAATTTTTACTCTAGCAGCGACCTTTAATTAGGACATCCAACAAAATTACATAAATAATCCCTTTTTAAATGGTGACCTTCGTGAAATGGTGTACATGAGTCAACTTGATGGTTTTGTTGATCAGAAATGTCCTACCTATGTCTGTAAACTACAAAAAGGCACTATATGAACTCAAATAAGCACCAAGAGCCTGGTTTGATAAACTAAAAATGGACTTGTGTGATTGGGGTTTTAAAAACTCCACCTCAAATACTAACTTATTCTTTTAGTTACATGCTAGATAAAATATTTTTACTAAAAATGGACTTGTGTGATTGGGGTTTTAAAACTCCACCTTAGATACTAGCTTATTCTTTTAGTCACATGCTAGATAGAATATTTTTACAATGGAGTATGTTGATGATATTTTAATCACTGAACATACCAAGGAACAAGTTCATAGGCTTGTGCATGACCTGAATGTTAAGTTTGAATTAAAACAACTAGTTTCTTTGAAGTTCTTAGCGTTTGAAGCCAAAAGAGAACACTTCGGAATATATTTGACCCAAACAAAATATGTTCATGATCTACTGGCAAAAACAAGTATGTTGGGAGCTAAAGGGTGTAATATTCCCATGTGTTTTGGTTAGAAACTGCTTTTTGGTGATAGCGATGCTTTTGAGTCTCCCACACTTTACAGGTCTACTATTGTAGCACTACAGTATCGAACAATGACCAGACCTGATATTGCTTTTTCTGTTAACAAATTGAGTCAGTTTTTACATGCACCTACTATCTTTCATTGGCAAGCATGTAAGAGAATTTTGAGATATCTTAAGAACATTGCTACACTTGGTATGCACTTCTCTTCTGCCTCTTCTCTGACTCTTAAGGCATTCTCTAATGCTGACAGGGCAAGTTGTACTGATGATAGGAGGTCAACTGCTGGGTATTGTGTATTTTTTGGGGGTAATCTGATACAATGGCGTTTCAAAAAGCAAAAGGTGGTTGCCAGATCCAGCATTGAATTTGAATACAGAGCCGTTTTTCACAAACAAACAAAGCATAATGAAGTGGACATTCACTTCGTGCAAGAAAAGGTGCTGGCTCAAGAACTGGTGGTTCGATACATACCATCTGCAAATCAAGTTGATGATATTATAACCAAGGCTTTAGCTGTTACAAGGTTTCAATTGTTGCGTTCCAAGCTTACTGGTGATGTCTCCCAGTTGAGCTTAAGGAAGTGTGTTGGTGTAAATAATAGTTAGAGGACCTGTTTGTAAATATATCATAGTTAGCTTGTATAAATACATGTAAATACCATTTTCCATATTATTATTGTGGAATAAAATCTGAGATACTTTTTCCTCCTCTCTTGTCTCTCACCCTTCTCTCTAAGAACTATTCATCTTCTTCATTCAACTATACACATGGAAGATAGATATTTGATTAAAAAAAGAATTGAGCACATCAGGAAGATAACTTGGTTAAAGTTTAATCAAGCCATAGAAGTGTCGATATCAGATATATTTTGAGTAGTTGAAGGGAAACATAATAACCTGCAAGGATGCCTGATATCACATCAAATGTGAAGTTTTTAGAAACGTCCAGAGGCTCTTTGCAGGAAGGAGAAGGCCACAGATCAGGATATCCTACACCCCTGCATACACAGCAAGTGATAATCGTGAATTAATACAAAAATCTATATTACACAAATTATATCATTGGGAGGTGTAATTTCAACAAATATAAAGACATAATATGTTACGATCTGATACAATTATCATATGAAACTTATTTTGTGACTCATTTTAGAAATCACTGATACTAGAATATTATTAAAGTATAACTACGTTTTTTTCTTTGGAAAAAAAAAATTGATATTGAAGGTGCTGGAAACGGCAGCAGAAGCCGACTCACTGAAACAATCTTCAAATATTTCTGACTATAAAGATACAAAACCTGATAAGGATGAAGTGGCTGCCACGTGCAGCTTTGCAGTTGCCAGTAGCGTGTGGGGTTTGAGGACTGGAAGTTTTGAGAGTGTTTATAATAATAAAATAACTAACGCAGAGGAGAAACGAGTCGGCCAAAGTTGATAATGTCCCTACCCGTGGTATAGGAGCTAGAAACAGGAGAGGCACTCTGTGTGCAGCTGGAGAAACTTGAAAAGTAACAAGAAAAGAAATGGCGAGGAAGAAGAGAATTTCGGTGGTGTGAGTTTCCTGCAGAGGTGGTTGCTGAAACCGAGGCACATGAGCTGTTGTAATGTATGAAGAAGAAAATGAAGGAAGGAAAGAAGAAAATCACGAAAGGAAAAAAGAAAGATATGGGAGAAAGAGGTGGAGGAGGAGGAAGGATAAAATTGGCAACTACTGATGTGAAATTTAGTTGAGTTACATTCCTTAATAAGCTTCAGTGTCTTCGTGATGCTATAACACCTTTTAAGCAGAAACATAATATCCTTGCATAAGAAATTTGAATAACGAGGTATACTATAGCTTAAGTACAAATGGATGATGGAACCAGTATGCATCGGTATCCCTGCCTTTTGAAGCACTTTCAGGGACATACGGGTTAAACCCTGGCAAAACCTCACAAGCAGAAGTACCTTGATCATCAATAATGAAACCTTAGTCTCTGTTTGGAAAACTGTTTAAAAACATGTATTTAAACAACACAATTCTCCAATCCACTTTTTAACTACACATTTTCTCTCTCCACTTTTAAACCACATATTTTACCTCAAAAACATAAAAAACATGTTTTTAAACACAACTTTTAACATACAGGGCTTTAGTAACTCATCTAGTAAAGTGCCCAGGAATATTGACTGTGCATCCTACATGTTACTGAGTAAGCCGAAGGAAGTTGGGCACCCCAGGCAGATTTGGAGTGGTTCCCCTGTGCTATAATCACCCCCCACTCCCACCAAAAAGCAAAAAGAAAAGAAAAGAAAATTTACATAGAACCTTTTTTTTTTAAATGACAGTTCTTTTATGTGGATAATTATTCATGTATTTTCCCAGCCTAAGAGTGTTTTAAACCCCTCTGGCTTAGCCTCTGTTGGGCACCAACAATAGTTGCAGCAGCACAGTCAAGATGATGTGCAAAACACACATTGGGTTCAATGCTGCCAAAGCTCTGATGTAAAAGATTGAGACCGCTGGCGCTATGTCCTTCTACATTGAAATCACTGAGGAGGATATTTGGACCTTATCATGGGCAAGCCTATAGTGTGAGGTGCTTTTGTGGGTAAGTGGATGACAACTCACATTAGGGCAATGTTAAATTACAAGGAATAAGAGTAGACGAAGAAGACAATGAACTTGATAATAGAACATTTAAACTCGTAAGTCAGAAGCACTTTACCATGACTCTGCATGACCAGGGACATCAACTTCTGCCATAACATTAATACCTGAAACATTCTTTTTTTTTAAATATTCTTTTGAAATGACTAACGATATAACTAACAGTGCTTCTAAATGTAGTTAAATTGTTCAAAAGATTTTGATAATGCACGTACCTCTAATTTTTGCAAAACTTCGTTTGAAGACAATGTGGGGAAACATGAAAAAACAAAAACATTATTAACTTCTTATATATTATATTCAAGAAGAAGAAAAAACAGAGAGAGGACGAACAAAAAAGAAGTGTTAGTTAAGCCGGAATATCAGGAAAAAATTTATCAATAAATATTCCAGTTGTCAAAAAATTTCCATGTCAAGATTATGTCAAAAAAAAAAAAAAAGATGCCTACAACTTGGAAGACAACAAGCTCAAGATATATGGGACTCATGTTTGGTGATTGTGTTTAATTGACCGAAAGATTGGGGGTGGATCACTGATGCTGGCCTCTCCGTAAAATAAAATTATGTTATACAAGCGACAAAAACTTCTCATCTACTCAGAATATTTAAGCACAGATCTAGTAAAGAACTACATGATGCTATCATTTTCTTAATGCTTTGAAAGTTAGAAGGAGATGGCGTTAAAAAGTAAAAAACTATAATGAAAGCCCAGTATCGTATATCCTTTTCAGCTTATGCACCAAAAGGTAAAATAATTTCTCCCTAAGCATAAGTTACATCTATTCTCTTTTTAAGTCAAAAGTATAACTTTGTAGGCATTTACTACTGGAACTAACGTATAAAATTATAATTAGTAAACTCATACAAATAACTGAGAACTGAAAAATAGAAGACTTAAACATTCCTAGTGGTAAAGTTGAGTAGAAATTTTCCAGACATCCAACATTCATTTCTAGCTGGAGAAATGAAAAACAGTCTCACTTAACAACTTCTCTGGCATCCTCCATGGTGTAGCGCTCCCACTTTGTGTATGCACCTTTCCACAAATTTGGATATGTAGGCACTTCAAGAGGAAATGACTCTTCGTCTATGATATGCCAGTGAAGAACATTCTACTGAACACAAAGCATGAATAAATTTACAACCAAACAAGTAGGAAACAAATTTATTGCTCGGTTAAGAGCAGTTAAAAGTTAACAATATATCTTACAAGTTTAGCATATGACATAGATTCTATAACTTGCTTGATTATATCAATTGGCAAATAATGCCTTGATGTATCTACAAAAACATTAATATAAGATATGTCAATGTGCAACGCAGTAGCAGATTATACGAAGCAACAGAAAAAGGTTGTCAACTGAGAAAAGGATCACTTTTTACCAAGCATAAGCGCTCGATATTCAAATCTTGGCTTGTCCTGGATGTACCATGGCGCTTTGTACACTCGAACAGTCTTGGTTCCATAATCAAAAGAACAAAGTTGGCTCAATGTCTGCATAACAGAATGAGACAAAAAAGTTATATGTCCTCACTGTTAGCTACATTTAGGTGCCAGCATACTATTGCAGTCATTGGCTATGATTGACAAAAAATATTCTCATCACTGATTTGCTTCTCAATAAGTTGAAAAAAACAAAGATAATATTTGAAACAAATAAAGTGAAACCCATGCTTACATAGATACACACCAGCACTAACTGGTGTGAAGCACTTTGAAGCCAAGCAAAAAACATAGCATCTTGCAAGTTGTTTACTAAGTACTTTACGTGCATATATATCTACTATGATCCACCATACCTCTAGGCCACGCAGTGCACCATACACAGAATTTGCCTGCAAGGTACAACAAGACTCAGAAAATCATCTCGGAAAAATGATTTACCTAGTTACTGATGCATTATTTGAAGACAGGCTGTAAAAAGAGGCATATTAAATCAGTTATCATGCTCAAAACAGAGACAGTTAAAAGCAAAAATTATGTAAAATTCAAGATTTAGCCAGGTTTGTACGTGTAATAGTTAAAGTTCAGGGACAGGACTGCATTTGTAATCACCAGATACATAGAAAAGAAAGGAATAGCCATACCTAAAGAAGTTATATAGACACCAAATTAAGATAATGTCATTCCACCTTCAGGAGAAACAACAATAACCTTGCTCCTATATATGTCCATGCACCGGGTGCATTTTTCTAGTCCCTTTACCATTTTATCTATTTTTACTTCTTCCTAACTGTATTTTAGCTTAGTGTTTATCAACATGTGAGAGCTCCCAATCAAATCATACACTGCCAAAGTTACTTGAGCTATGCAAAATAAAAAAACTTGCTAGAAAAAGAAAAAAAGAAAAGAAAATCGACAACACAGAAAAGATAAAACTTATTTAAAGATTGTGAGAAAAAAATGAGAAATTGCCTATTACCATACTCAATCCAATACTCCCAGCAAATTTTTAAATTTCTTATTTTCTCAAAACTATATATTTGATTTTCGATTGTACCTCAATCGTGGTCTCTCCAACAATTGAATGCTCGTCTCTTTTGGCCACCAACAATGAATAGCTCTCATCCACTCCAAGTTGAAGCTACAATATCCAAACAAAAGTTTTGAGAAAGGAAAATAAATGCAAACAAAACCCGACTTTTATAAACAAATTACCTCTTCATTAGCAGAATGAACAATAACATTAAGCTTTTCAATATCATAGCTCCTTCCAAACTTCGATAACTTAGAATGATGCTTAAATATTATCAATTTATATCTCTCAAAAGCCTCTTTAACAATATCAGAACCCCCGCCATTGCCACTAACAGCTAGAGACAAATTAGGGTCAACGGACAGCGTTTGATTTCCAAAACTGAACTCAGAAGGCAATGGCCAAATATATGTGATGGAGTCATCATCATCCAATTGGGTATTGGAACTGTGTTTTAGATTACGTGAAGCGATTATTAGTGGGAAGAGTGATAAATAAATGAAAAAGATGATCATGGGGATTTGATTTGATGCATCGACATTCATTTTAGGGATTGTAGTTCGTGATTTGATTCAGAGTTGAGTCAGTTGACAAGTAGTATGAGTAGGTTGATCGAGGGAAGAAGATGGAGTGAAGAACTGGACAAATCTGTTTCTAAAGGGTCCGTATAAATGAGAATTTTTTCAAAATTTGATATTATTTTTCATGTCAAAGAAATTAAAATTTAATTATTTTAATTAAAAAATATTTTTTATTTTTTTCAAATATTTTTACTTAATAATAATAATAATGTTAATTTTTTTTAAAAATAAATTAATTAACAACAACAAAAATAATTAAACGTGTCGAAAATGATTTGGTTCTTAAGGTGGCAAATCAATTCTCCAATTCTCACCAAACGTAGAGAATAAAACCAATAATTTTACAATTTTCAACCAAGACAAATAAATTCCTTGGTAAAAATATACAGTCAAACAATAAAAAAGATGGAAAATGACAAAAAATTTCCTACTTCCTATACAAATCCTTGCCAATCAAAACACTATAGAAAAGTTTTGTTTTTAATTTTTTTTTTCTTTATGTTTTCTAGTACAATGTAAAATATATATCTTCTTCTAATCTTCTAATCTAACTTCTTCTAACTAATATACTAACTAATATAATAAGAGTGACTTAAGGTTTATTATTCATTTTTGGTAGTCTTTAAAGGCATCTTTGATTGACTTTCACTTTTCTTTTCTTTTTTTTTTATAATTAACTAATTATAATAAAAATTATGCTACATGTACATTTTTTTGTACACACTAATATTATTTACTATTCATTTGTGATAGTCTCTAAGGATTTATTTATTTTTTTTTTAAATAGTTGTTCATTTGGATCGCTTTTAGGTCTTGTTTGATTGATGATTTCTTTTTTAAAATCTAGTGAAACAAACACTTCGTCTTTTTTATATTTAAGGTGGGATCTTCATGTCTCTCTTTGCAGCTTCTCTATTCTATTATTTTCTATTAAAAACTGACACTCTATACTTTATTTCTGGGTTTATCTATCATAGCTCGGAATGATGGAACAAATACATCATCGTTTACGTTTAGGATGAGCTCTTTGTGCCCCTCTTTGCAATCTCTCTATCCTATTTACTTCCTAATAAAAAATAGATACTTCTACACTTTAATTTTTGTTTGCTCTCTCAAATAATTTATTCTATTCAATAACTTCATACTTTCCAATTTAGGGTTGATTCTATTATTACAATAATTGTTGATTCTCTTCAAGTGAATTATAGACCGATTCTTTGTTTTCCTTTCCTCTATATTTCATTTTGGGCATTGAATATTTGATGTGGGTGTTTCCTTAGTTCCGGTGACTACTAGTCTACTTCTCAGTGTGTATAAGTGCATTTTTTTTAAGGAATTTGAGAAAGTATAATTGTACAATTTTTTCTTTGCAAAATTAGTTTTTCACTTTTTTCTATAGCTCCATTTGATCTAATTTCAGATTTCTTTATCAAACTACATAAATTATATTAGCATATCATTCTAAAATGATACATTTATCCTTAAATGTTCTTTTTATGTTAGTGAAAGTGTTATTGCGCTGTTTTTAAAGCTTTATAGTTCCATTGCCTCAACCTGCAACTTCATACGATTTGAAAACTTTCAATCTTATATGGATATACAAGAATAATTCTGTAAGTAGTTAAATTTCTAACTACATTAACATCCTATCTTTTATTATTATTATTATTATTATTATTATTATTATTATTATTATTATCCTCAATAAATTCCACATTAAAAACAAATAAATCCAATACTATTACATACAACATATAACCAATGCACGTGCCCTCACTAGTGTTAATAAAAATGTAGGTTTAACTTTAGCAATGGACACCAAAAATTTAAAACCACCACTAGAATTTGAAACTTAAAATGGCAGATTATTCAAATTTACAAATATTTTGACAATGTTTACTCAGCTAAATTTTTATTCACAAAAATTTGATTTTGCATCATTACGCTCCAAATTGACATACGTGTCATTAATAATTACGTCTTACGTAGACCAAAACATTTCCTCCGTTTGGTAAATTTTTTTTTGTTTATAAACAAAAAAATATGATATTTTCACGATAAAATATGTGATTGAAAATTAATTTAAGGAAATGTGTGTCGTTAAAATGTGATTTAGAAAATATATTATTTATAAACAAGTTGACAAATGGAGACTAGATCTCATCCAAAAAAATGCTCAAAAGAGGAACTCAACCATTGACCTTCCTTTCAAATGAATTAAACTTTCTGAATTGAGAATTAAGGGTGCATTTGAAAACCATAAAGTTCGAGGGAAAAGGAAAGCATTTTCAGACATTTTCCATCTTGTACTGCTTGAAATGCAATATTTTCCCTGTAGTTCATTTTCTTACTTTTTCTTCCACACGTGGCTTTTCCTCCTTTTCCATGAATTGGTTTTCCTACTAGGCTAGGGCCTAGGTGAATCAATTTTTCAGTCAATTGAACAGTAGATTTTGCATCGCGTTTTATCATTTTTGTTATTTTTAATTAATTTATTTTTTTCCAAAAATTAACGTTATTATTATCAAGTACAAATGTGTTAATAAAAAAAAAATTGCTTCAAATAGCTATATTTTTCTTTATTTTCCATGAAAAATAATGTCAATTAAACAACAAAAGTTGGAAAATTCCCTATTTTTTTCACCTAAAAAATTAAACTAATCAAATACATTAAACTTCAAATTTCCTAGAATTCATTTTCTTTCCACCCAAATTCCACCATCTCTATCAATCGCAGCCTAAGTGTTTTAATTTGTTACTAATAGTAATGAGTGAACACAGTTCGATCAAGACGATTTGTGACAAAATTTTAAATCAAATCTAACGTTTTCAATCCAAACCAAATCACTTTTATTTCTAAATCAAACCAATCCTAACCACTTTTCTCATTTAGTCATTTTGATTTGAACCATGGTTTAACCAATAAAAAATAACATGTTTGAATAAAATTCATAAATATTATAAAATATTACAAATCAAAATTCTGTAATTCTAATCATTATTATACAACATGATAGAGACATTTTAGCTTCTTAATCGATATTAATTGGGTTGAGACCAAAAAATGGTGCTCTCCGAAATGTAAGGGAACATGACACATCAACAACTATAATAAAATAAAATATAGCAAACAATTATCAAAAAATAACAAAATTTGGATAAAATGATTTGAGAATTTAGGCGATTTCGAGAAGATTATTTGTAGAAAGAAAATAAATTTGTGAGTTAGAATTAAATTAAAGATTTAGTAGTCTAATCAATGATAATGGACGGTTCATTACTTACTTTGTGTGTGAGTCTGACACGTGACAGAAATAATTTTTTTGTGCCACTTGTTATTCCCACAATATATGGTGGGTAAGGATTCCGCCATGCAGTTGTTCATTACTTCATCCAATTTGAGTTTTTTTTTTTTTCATCTACAGTTGAGTTATGTTTAAAATATATTTATCTTTTTAACTGAGAAGTGTTTAGCTGTAATTTAGTTGTATAAAATTTGAATTAATAAACACACACACACACATATACATATATATACATACGACTTAGCATTTTGAAATGATTTGCAAATATTGAAACCTAACTAAACAACTTTGAAGCGGTTTTATTCAGTTCAAAATTAAAATATTGAAAAATCCACGTTGACTCAAATCAACGATTTAAAAAAAGTGATTTAGGTTCGATTTTACGATTTGACAGTTTCGTTGTCCAGCCCTACTAATATTGTGTTTGTAATGTCTATATTATTTTTAACCGAATCGCTATTAACTTCAATTTTCTTAGAAAACAAAAATAAAGTGTATCTTATATATAAATTAAATAATCAGTACAAAATTTTTAGAATACACGTTACTAGCATTCTACTTATAAAAAATCTACTTATAAATTATCGAATATATATGCATATAAAAACAATTTTTTTCTAATAAAAAATTCTTTAACTTTTAATTTATAAAGGAACTTTTATTTAATAAATAAAATGCTAGTGCTATTATTATGTAAAACTTTTAAATAGTTAATATTGTTTAATATCTATTATCTATTATCTATTTTATTTTATTATTTAAACTAAAAAATAGCAAAAGGTTATTTCTTTATACGTATTCATATACTTAAAAAGTAGAATTTTAAAACTAAAATGAAAGTAACACGTATTTCTAAAATTATATACTCGATTTAATTTTTTTTCTGAAAGATTGATTTAATTTATATATAAGGTGCACTTTATTATTGTATTCTCAATAAAAATTTGAAGTCAATAATCAATTGATCGAAAAAATTATATATTACAAGCACATTATTAATAACAAAAATACTTATTTCTCAACTGGTAAAGTCTCACCCAATTGAAACGGAAAGTCAAGAATTTAGTTTCTCTTTATTTTTTGGTGAAATTTATACTTTGGTCCACAACAAGGTTAAACCACTTTTCAATAACAATTTTCCCTCTTTACTTTTCAACCACATATTTTACCTCAAAAACATAAAAAACATGTTTTTAACCATAATAATTTTAACAAACAGAGCGTTAATGACCATTTTGAAGTTTTGGTAAAACTTCCGTAACTTTTATTGAAATTAACCCCAAATATTAAGTATAACAGCGTGACCGAAAAAAATTGAAAACATATGCATGACATTTAGTGAAAATTAAAGACCCCCATGGTACAACAAATAACAATTGCAATGGCCATTTGGAAAATTTATTTATAAATAAGTTTACAAACAAAGGGCGGAGTCAGTCTAAAAAATTGAGCTGGATTACCTTTAATATTTTTTATTTTTTAAATAAACGGTAAGGACTTTTGAAGAATTTTTTCAAAATGAGAGGGACTATTGCCTAGTCAGTCACCCCCTAGCTCCGCCATGCAAATAACACATTTCTTAAAATCATTTTTTAATTAAAAAAATTTTCCAAAATCAATTTTGAATAATATATTTTACATCAAAAATATCACGACAAAAACTATTACCAAAAAAATATTATTTCATTGTAACCAAGAACTCATTGATTCTCACATTATTTGTCCGCGTGTATTTATTTATTTATTTGTTTATTTATTTATTTATTTCAAAATGGAATGAGACAGATGGACAAATAAAATTACAACTTTGTGATTTCGGACAATGAATTGACCGCTTTAACCCCTTTTTTAGTCTACAAATTATCTTCACCTTATCTGAGTATCTCAACTTAAGAACAATTGGGGTGGACATTTCTGATTTATTATTATTATTATTATTATTATTATTATTATTATTTAAAAAAGAGCATATTGATACTCTATTCTTTAACACGACTATTACATTTATAAATTAATTTATAAATAACACAATTTTTCAAATAAAATTTATTTACACATTTCTCTTTCCAATTTTTAGTCACACGTTTTACTTAAAAAATTATAAATAAATTCATAAATGGCTATAATTTTAAGAACAAAACATAAAAAAAAATGTTCTTTAAAGATAAAGAAAGAGAAATAAAGATAATTTTCAAAAAGAGATGTTATATAATAATTTTTACAACTTTGCTACACTCACAATGAGTGACAATGAGGTGGACAATTAGCTTACGTGATAGAATTCTTTTTTCATATATCACATCATTTTTTAAATTAACAAATATAATACTTTCACGTCATTTAATTGACATCTTCATTGTCAACATAATAGCGCAAAGAGAAAAATTCTAATTTTTAACCATATGCAATCATTTTTCATTATGTCGGCTGTGGGGGCATAAGCGTCAAGTTATAAGATTTCTCATGATTTCAGTTGATAATTATATTGTCAGTACACTTTATTATAGTTAAACTAAGGTTGACAGCGAAGGTGAAATTTAAGTGGAAAGAAAATGAATTTCAGGGAATTGAATTCTAGGGAATTGAAAGTTTAATGTGTTTGATTGATTTAATTTTCTAGATAGAAAAAGTGGAGAATTTTCCAACTTTTGTTGTTTGATTGACATTATTTTCCATGGAAAATAAAGTAAAATTTAGCTATTATAATATTTTTTTATTTTTTATTTTTTAACAAGTTTGTACTTAGTAATAATAATGTTAATTTTGGGAAAAAAATAAATCAATTAACAATAACAAAAATGATCAAACGTAACAAAAATGGTATAAGATTTTTTCCATGAAAAATAAAATATCATTCCCACTTGGAAAACGAATTCATCCAAAACAAGGAAAATACCGGATTTCGAGGCAAGTGGAAAAATGAATTCCATAAAAAACTTAGGCAACCAAACAGCGAAAAGTTGAAAAATCATATTTTCCAATGAATCAAACGCAGCCTAACTTTAAATTGTATCAACAATCTTTATTCTTTATTCATTGTTACATTTAAAATCTTCAATTTTTTTATTGCAACATTCTTATTCTCAACTTTTTAATAATTAAAAAAATTGGTCCAAAAATCCGTTAAGAGATAGTAAAAAGATTTATTTGCATATCATATTATTAAATTATTATAAATAAAACAAAAAATAGAAAAACAATATAATATTTGTCCATTGCTAAGCACGTTTATAAAATATTTATAATTAGAGATCAAATGTGATATTTAGTGGAAGATTGAAAAATAGAATTCAGCTAAAAAAAAAAAAAGTGAGTATATAAACGCAACAATTATTAAAAATAAAGAATTTTTAGTACAATTAAAAAGATGTGCAACTAAAAGTTTTTGCTTATCAATATAGCTACCCATTTTGTTAAGTTTAACCTCTTTATAAAGAGCATCTATTATATAATTTAGCAAGTACCGTGTTTGTTAAACTTTGTCTATAAACAAGTTTTTGTTTATATTTACTCAAATCACATTTTAATAACAAATATTTTCGAAACAATTTCAATCACACATGTTACTTCAAAAAAGTCAAATTCCCTATTTATAGACAAACCAAACAGAGTCTAAACAATCCGCATGTAACCCAACGTTATGATTAGGTTGATGAAAACAGAGATGCAAGGACAATACTTTATAAAAGAAACATTTTTTTTTTCCATAACATAAGTGAAATCCTTGATAACTTTATTTTTCTCCAAGTTCATCCTACGATAATCTAATTCGACCTTTCCTAAGCAAAAAACGACAAGCTTCCAACCACCAACAAAAAGAAATAAAAAAGTGAGAAATATCTACGTTCTTGTTTGTCGGCAATAAATTTTTGACACCTCGACACGTCAACTATTATTAGGAAATGAGAAAATGCCAACACTTCGACTGACATCACCGTTGAAATGATGTCTTCTCGTTTGCTAACAGGAGTTGATGTGTCGAAGCGTCAAATTTACCGAAGAGTAATTAAAAAGACGATCAAATAGGAACAACAGATCTCGACTCGTCTATCTAATTATAGTCTGTGACTGGAAGTTGCTCATGTGTGTTCTCACCATTGATGTAGATGGTATCATAGACAAGTGCTGCAATAGTGGCACCAATAAAGGGGCCTAACCAATACACCCAATGGTGTGTAAAATTCCAACTGACCACAGCTGGTCCAAAGGAGACTGCTGGGTTCATTGAGGCACCATCAAATGCACCACCTGCTAAGATATTAGCACCTACAATGAACCCAATCGCAATGGGTGCGATGCTTCCCAAATTACCCTTCTTTGGGTCCACTGCAGTAGCATACACTGTGTACACCAGCCCGAATGTCATCACAATCTCGAACACTAGAGCGTTCCACACAGAAACACCGGACGACAAGGCAAATGCTGATATTTCCTGCAATTTAATATAAGTTGGGTCAAATGTTGTCGTCGTCGTCGTCTCACTTTTGAAAATTGTGCACGTGCACGCGTCTAAAGAAAGCAAGGAGAAAATACATTGTACAACCTCTTACTTGGTACTTCAATATATATTTTGCCATATTTATTTTCACTCACATAAATAATTACAATAAATATATATTTTTAATGATCTTTTACAAGTTTATGATTATGACAGAAAGTATTGAGGGTTTGTTGCATACTCCTCAAGATAACTTCTCTTGGATTTGTAGGCAATACTTACGTTTAGGAAAGTGGATAAATGCCTTAAATTCTTATAATTTCCGTGTACGTGTAAAAGACGAGGATTGAGATGGGAAATTCACATTTTTGACATTTATACCCTCCAATTTTCAAAATTGATCAACCATCTAGACATTCTCTTCAACTATGCAAATTTGACAAACATTCTCGTCAAAGTAAAGGACTCTATAGTCATTTTGCATGACTGAATTGTTGAAAACAATCTGTAATAATTATACGAAATGAAGCGAAATGAAACTTTCAACAAGATGAATATAATAAATGACTGACTTGAATGCAGATTGAGACTAGCGTTTTGCTATGTCCTATAACAGAATTTCGCCCCTACTTGTGTGCTTGCAGTTCGATGAGCGTATGCTACCAGAATTCAACAATCTATAACCAAGAATCTAGCACCCAATTCTTGGTCCTGACGAATTTACTGGGTGAATTTTCTTTCAGAATTTGAAGGATAGAATGCAAAACTTTATTAAAACTTAATTCTTGTTTCTGTATTTATAGACTTCCAAAATTATAGTTAGATAATGAAAAGTTGTGTTAATCAGACACAACTGTTTCTTTCAAATCATTTCAAAACTAAATTTGGACATAACTACTAACTTGAAACCAAATTTCTGTTACTGGACCAACCAAATAAATAAAGTGCAAAAATTAAATTATTTGGATTCATGAGACCCCAAACAAGCTCCCATTACACGGTTTAGGCCCAAAGCTCAATAAGTTGGTCTTTTGTCCAATTTAAGTGTATAACTTTTACACTTATAAAATGGTCTATATCTTCATTTCTATCCTATGTGGGACAAACTACATCCAAAACTCTTTATATTTCTATACAAACTCTAACATGAATGACCATATTTAATAAAACTTTCATCAGGACAAGTTTTATTTTGGCACAAAAAAGGGAGACGGCTTAGAAAATCATGAATAAATGAATTATCCATTCTCTAATACTCGATATGTCTAGATTTACTCGAGAAGGCCTCTTTCTTGTTCTCATTTTCCCTCAATGTCTATAAATTCTTACATACATCCTAAGTTCAGACAATAGAAATACTAGAGAATATAAAAAACTAGCAATGGAAGCAAACCATTGTTGATAAATGCACTGAATTTTAACTTTAACAATGATAAAAAAGTCTCTCAACACCCTTTTTTGATGGAATTTTGCTACTTGTACAAGTAGTATGATAAGGAGATTGACAATTAGATGATGTTGAAGTCTGATGATTATTGATTTAATAGAGAATTATGTTACTTTACATATCTCATTCTACCATATCAGGTGTCCTCTCTCACATGGGTGGATGTGAGATCGGTCTCATAATGAGTGACTCCACCATCATGTAAGGGAGTGACACCTAGTGTGGTAAAATGAAGTGGGTAGAATAACATGACTCTTTAAAAGATGATATGATATGTGAAAAAATAGAATTTTGCCACATATGCAAATTGTCAATCTCATTGTCAAATCACCTGTACATGTAGCAAGCTTGTTTTTTTCGGAAAAACCAAGAGGTTACGCTTAAAAAAATAAAAAAAATAAAAAAAAATTCATAGTTTTATGTGAAATTTGTCATAAAATGATATATTTTCTTACCAATCCTCCGGTAGCAAACTTAAGAAGAACGCACGCAACAACGGAGCCAAGTAATTGAGCAAGCCAGTACAAAATGCTCCTCAAAAGTGTTATGTTCCCACCGATGAAAGCACCAAATGTGACAGCAGGATTCACATGACCCCCTGATATGTTTGCACCTACTGAAACTGCCACAAAAAGAGCAAATGCATGGGCCAATGCTGCAGCTAGTAGTCCGGATGGAGTTGATGACCCATCATTGCTCAACTTATCTGCCATAATATGATACAATCATCAAATACTTTACGTAAGTCGAAGATCGGAAAAGAAAGATAGGATGTGTACGAACAAGATATCAACAGCAAGAAGATAGAAACGATTAAATGAAGATCCCTTATGTGTCTTTTGGCAGAAGATTAAAGGTCTGTATGAAATGACTTTTGAGAAGTCAAAAGTTACTTTTGATCAAATATTTTTAAAAGTGTTTCCATTAATTAAAATAACTTTTAGAGGAAGCTTGGTACAGTATATAACTTTCCCCAAAAGTACTTTCAAAGTATAAACTATAAAGTGTATTTAGAAATTAGTTTCCAACAAAAATTAACGTGTAACTTTTTCTATAAATTCTTTTGCATGAAGCAAAAGCCGTGTCAAATGGATTCAAAGCCAAGATTTTAAGAAAAATGGATTTTCCGATAAACTCACACTAGTCTCGAATTTCAAATTGAAAAAGATGGATTCGTAGGGTCTCCAATCATTCAAACATTGTTTCGTATCAACGGGATATAAATAGATGAAGATGAGAAAGAGCGAACATACTAAAAGCCATCCCGGAGCCTTGCCCTGCAAAAACAAAAATAAGCATAGAGAAGAATTCAGCAAGCGCAGCCTTGAGTGCATCGGGGTCGCTCGCTTCCCCGGGTGTCCCAATCGCAATTTGATAAATCGGCATCCTCAATTTCCCTTTCTTCTACTTGAGTTATATAAGGAGCTTGAGCTTGCAAATTAAAGGCTTTTTTGGCTGTTCACTCTCCCTCCCCCTTTATTAGTAATTAAGTGCATATATCGGATGTGAAGGCTCAAACAAACTACTGAATATATACTGAAATAACGGCTAAGGAACAGGGTATAAGCAAGCTAATAATGTCCTATAATTGGTGATTTTGTGCCACTTGTTAGGTTCTCAAACTTTCTTGTTTCTTTTTTCTCCTAAAGTAAAGATGATGAGCTACAATTCATCCAAACCCATCCATTATAATATCTCACCACACATCTTTGCTTCCAGTCTCGAGACAACGAACTATGAAGTGTGACATTTCACAAGTCACAAAACCAAGCCTCTATTTGACCCCATTTTCCAAAAAAATAAAAAAATAAAAAAATTCTTCATATTCATTTTCAAATACACATCTTTCTCGTAAATAATTTCGTATGTAAATTTATTATTTTCCCTTATTTTTTATTACATATTTTTCAAAAAAATCATTATTCATAAAATCTAATTCTAAAATCAATTTGGACACTAAATTAACAATAACTGGTATCAACACTTTACACCTTGACATCTTTATATTTGCTAATAAGAAATTATATGTCATCGTCCTCCATATAATAATAAGTATAACAAACCTCTCATCATGATCACCATTTAAAGTGTAAAGAAAAACTCAATCAAATAAAGCTTCAAATTAAAAAAATAATTAAATTATGATCATCTTGAATAATAATTTTTTTTCTTACGTACCACTAAGTTCACAAGTAAATAAAATTTGCACCACGTCTTGCAATATAATAGTAACCCACGGCAAAATCAATGCCTACTTGATCAATAGCATCCAAGGCTTGCTTGCTAAAAGTTTTATGTTTTAACTTTTAATACATTTTTTGTTTTTTTTGGGCAAATTTGTTAAAAACATATTTTTAAACAACACAATTCTTCAAATAACTTTTAACCACACATATTTTAGATCTCCATTTTTCAACCACATATTTTACCTCGAAAACATTAAATTGTTTGTTTTCAAACAAAAAACTTTTACAATGTTTTCGACAGCGTAATTGTGGTTTTTTATATTTTCTGGTTAAAATATGTGATTAAAAGAAAAAAAATATATTAAAAAGTGATTTTAAAAATTGTGTTTAAAAAAGGTCCATAAACCCTTTTTTTAACTATTACTAAACACAACAACAGAAATGTTGATAAAACATGCGATTAAAAAGTTGTAAATCATATGAATATATTGTTAAAATAATTGTTGACATTAATTTATTTTTATTATTATTATTTGAGAGGTGACTTTAATTTATCTAGATTAAAATTTAATTGGTTTAATTTAAAACTCTTTTTTTTCTACACTACTCAATCTCAATCATCCATCAAGTCAATACCATAATTTTTAACTTTTCATCCAAATCTCAATCATCCATTCTCCTAAAAATCACTATTCATTTCAAAAAAATTCTTTTTAAACAATACCAAACACGGACAGACGTAATGTTTCAGATGTGTTGATAGGATTTAAAAAATAGATAAGTTTTATTTGTGGGGTCGTGCATTTCAATATTCTAATAATGTTCCATAGCAGCAACACAGTTCATTAGAATCAAGAATAAATTTAGAGCTGTTTGGAAAATGTTTACAAACGATCAAAATTTTAAACATATATAAATTAGTGGCGAATAGTACTTAACCCCTCAAAAAGTATGAATAAGAAGTGATTTGTATGTATATAATCAGTTTATAAACATTAACCCAACTTAAGTTCAGACAACATATCACATATGCATTCTGCGGAAATGGTGGTGTGTTTTACTGTTTTTCATTATTTGTTGACCAAATGCGAGTAAACAAGATAATCGTAAGTTTCTTTCGACCAAGAAGGAACGAAAGTCTTTATGATGAATCATCATCCTGGTGATAACTGATAATTGAGATGAAAAGAAAGTACAAATAAAACATGTCTCTCGGCTAAACGACGTACTCGTTCTCCAGTATCAGAAATTACGTACTTTATCTGCAAAAGAGAAGAGTATTAAAAAGAGTCGTATCCAATCCAAAAACAAATATAGTTACTGCAATCTAGTTTGTCCAGATACTGCTCAATAGAACTCCCAAAAATAGAATACCCCTACAATTTGTCCAACCAACTCTAGACCTATGCTACCCAAATCTTCATTTCTTGTTTGTAATGGAACCTAAACACTAAGGTCAACCACTCTTTATAACATGGTCCTCTATTGAAATAAAACAATCATTCTTGTCTTAGAAAGGACATGTCTTAACCTACATATAAAAAACCTTCCTATTTAAGCCGAAAGAAAACCGGACAAGAATCTCATTTTTTACTAGTACGAAAGGGGAGAGGAGCAAGAGTTCATGGAGTGAGTCGAGCGGAACGAAGAGAACAGTACAATGCTCCAAATGCTATTGCATGATCTATTGTCAGCTAAAGGCCATTTAAATTAACCAGCAAGTAAAAACTGCATTGCAAGTCCATGGTTCAAAAGTAAGTATAAATCAGGGTAAAGCTTTGATACAAGAATATAATAATAGAAATTCCAATTACCCTAGTTAGCTTCACTTGTTTATGCTTCATCACGTATATCCTTGATGGTATAAATATATTTAATCACGTGCAAAATTATTCTTAGGTTCACCAAAATTTTTCATCATCATTCCGCAGAGTAGGTAATAACTTCAAAAATATATCTCCCTTTGATAAAAACAAATTTATTCTCAATTAATCTCTCTCAAAGGATGACTTGTTAGCTTACTGCCTCTAAAGTTTAATAACGATTTGAATTATCTCATTTCTCCAATAGGCTAAAACTAGGTACTAAAACCCTTTTCCTCCATTTACTATTCCTTGTTCTTAGACTATTAATAAATAATAAAAACCACTAAACTAAAAGAAATTATGGTAATAGTAAATAAATAAATATATCAACACCTGTGAGACTTGCAAAAACATAGTTCGAAGGGCTAAGCAGAGCAATAGCCCAGTGCCCTGCACCTTGAAAGTTGAATATAGTCATAGACTATACAATTACTTGGGTGTCTCAACAAATCGAGGACCCAACACTTTAAATTTCGAATAACTTAAAAGCTAAATTTGTACAAAATTTAGAAACCCATTCCTTGTTCTTAGACTAATAATAAATAATAAAAATCCCTAAAACTAAACGAAATTATGGTAATAGTAAATAAATAAATATATCAACAGTTGTCAGACTTGCAAAAACATAGTTCGAGGGGCTAAGCAGAGTGGAAGTCCTTGATGTGGCAGCATGTCGGACACTGACTCACCGGTGCTAGAGGCGTGACCATGTTTCCAAGGTACTACCTAATTTCCTTGTTAGAAATAAAAAAGGTTAACCAGCCACAATTGGCTTCTACCAACTTTTGGGGACAATTTCTCTTTGATTATAGCCTCACAGGCACAAAACTTTTTCTATTTGCCAATTCCTAAAACCCTAGAGTTAAGGGAATATGCATCCATTCAAATTTATTTAATCATCTCGCACAAATTACATCTAAATGAATGGTAAAACTTAAAAGAGCTAGCCATTGCACATAACATTTCCCCATTCAAATATTAGAATCATCATAGGTGCAAGTGTAACGTAATCTTTAATCAATAGACAATGTTGGGAATTAGGACGCTACGAATTCTGCCCAGGATTTGGGCCGAGAAATTAAATAAATGCAAATATGAGACACGTGGATTAAACGTGGTTCAACAATATATCTCAATATTTCGATAAACCTTCGCAAAGGCTTTTATCCCTCAACTCCTTATTCTCTAGTGTATAGCTTCAAAAGCTTCAAATGAAGCTCTACTTTCTGTACACAAGAATTTCTCTTGGAGTTGTGGTGTTGCTCTTCGGAATTCTAACCTCAATTTAAAATTCTACCAAAAATGTTTGCCAATTTGAAAAATATAAAGCTTAAATAAATTTATACGGTCCCTTTATGGTGCCCCAATAAATGCCCACCCGCCACTTGGCGGGTGGGCATTGGGTGTCAGACGGGGCCCACCGCATGACACCCCCCAATAGGGGGTGACAAATGGACATTATAAAATTTCCCTAAATTTATATATGAGATATTGTTGAATAGTGATGGGCACTATTTACGAATAGTGTCCATCACTATTTACGAATAGTAGAACCCAATATATAGGCTTCAAAGTTTTTAAGCTTGTGTTCGTTAAAGGGAATATTTTGGTTTATAAACCAAATTATAATCTACACAATTTTCTAAACCGCTTTTTAATCCTACATCTTTTCTCTCTCTACTATAGTTTGAGGAAAGCATTCTTCATGTTCGAGCCTTCCTAATTCCTATTTACATTGTTCAAGTTGTGGTGCTTTCTCTCCATTTTCTACCTTTGATTCTAACATTTAATTCCGGCCAACATTTTTGAAAAAAATTCACTGCCAACTCTCTGCAAAATTTTGAAAAAAATGTCTTACCAATTTGAAAATCTGTAACATTGGCTCTATTATATTCATGAATAGTGCCCATCACTATTCAACACCCAATTCATAAAAAAATCATTTAATCAGATTGAAAGGCCACAATCAACTGTTCATCTCGATCTAACAAGAATATTATTGCACAGTTTCAGAACAAAAGAGCTAGATCTACAATTTATTGATTTGCGTCAAGGTTTGTAAATCGAGTAAGACTTACTTCCCGTGTCTTTGCACAAAGGGCGAGTTTTTCGCATCCTCCTCTGGGAAAAACATTCATGAAAAAAAAATTAAAAAAGAGAATTATGAGAAAATACATACAAAATATCATTGTAGAAATAAGAAAAATTAGGGTACAAACCAGTGAGGCTGAGGGATAACTTGGTTATGATGGTGCCCGTAATAGCAAAGCCAACGAGGAACGGCCAGTTGCGGTTGAATTCCCTCCTGAAGAATACTGGCCATGGATCGAATTTTCTCATTTTTGACGTTTGTTTTCTGCTCTGGTATCTACTCCCGTGAATAGATGAATGGAATTGGGCAAGAGAGAATGGTTGCAAATTGCAATCGATAATATGGGTAGGACTCAATATAAAATAGTATATTTAAGTATTTAACTGCAAAATAATATATAAATAATGATTAATTAAAAGAACTAGTATTTAACTCGTGCGATACACGAAAATTACTATCCACAATATCGATTTTAATAAATATTCGTAAATTTAATGCTTATAAATAATCAACACAATTACAAATGTCATAAAATTTAAAACGGATACGTGGAAGCATCTTATAATCATTGGATAATTTTAAAAAAAAATTAAAAATTTCGATTGGTAAAAGATTCATATCTATATTTTTTATTTTTCAAGAAATTAGATTAAAGAAATATTGTCCCGTCACTATTTAAGTTGTGATCAAAATTGTAAGTTAAAAAATTGTCAAAAATGTACACATAATTTTTTTCCCACGTATTTCTCTCTCTCTTTTTTTTTTTTGAGACACACACTTATTAAACATTTTTCTTTAAATTGATTTTGTATGAGATTTACAAAATATATTATGTTATTTTCTTAAAATCTTACAACATGTATTTTAATTTAATAAGTTAAAAACGTATTAGAAAATGTAGAAAAAAATCATTTGACTCTTTCAACGTTATAAAGACAGATATAAATTCATATATATTATATGCTAATTAATATATTTTTCCAATCAAAAAATAAATCAAATCAAATCAATTAATATTAGTTAATAGATTTTTTAGCTAAAATCTTTGTTAATTTTAAGTTGGGATCAAAATTGTACCTTAAAAAAGTGTCAATAATGTACACAAAATTTCTTCCAGAGCTGGTTTTCTTTATATATTAAAAGGGTGAGAAAAACTTTATATATTCTTAATAATATATAATTAGTGTAAAAGTAAAAAAATGGTAAAAAATTACAAAAAACGTACTTCAAGGAATATATATATATATACATACTGACCAATTATCATTTTTCTTGCATTCACACTTACCAACTATTCTTATTTGCATTCTCACACTTGTCAAATCAGTTTCATATATTTTTCCAATAAAAAAATCATATAAAATAAATTAATATTAGTTAATAGATTTTTATCTAAAATCTTTGTTAATTTTAAGTTGGGATCAAAATTGTAACTTAAAAAATTGTAAAAAATGTACACATAATTTCTTTTGGAATGTTTTTCTTTATATATTGAAGGGATGAGAAAAACTTTATATATTTTTAATATAATATATAATTTGTGTAAAAGTAATAAAATGATAAAAAATTACAAAAAACGTACTTTAAGGAATATATATAAGTGTGAATGCAAAATAAGGATAGTTGTAATTGGTAAGTGTGTGTGTGTGTATGTGTGTGTGTGTGTTGCATTCACACTTATCAAACCAATTTCATATATTTTGTATTTATACTTGTCAAAACAGTTTCACATATTTTGCAGTCACATTTACCAACTATCCTCCCTTTATAGTGGAGAGTCTGAAGACCAATTAAAAAAATGAAATGTGAAGTCATCAAGTTGTTATCTGTAATTCTTTGTATTTGATTATTAAAATGTGAAATTAGAATGTAGGTTTTATCTGTAATTTTTTCAAGATAAAAATCAAGGGGGCTTCCACTTAAAAAATATTACTTACCAATTAAGTTATGAAGATTGGGTAAGAGTTGTATCATGTATGTGACTACACCATTTGTTGATAGTTTACAATATTATTTTTTCTTTGTTTTTTTGGTTATAAATTAGGAGGTAATGATTGAAAATAACTTCTCGTACCTTCACTTAACCTCCACAATAGCTTATTTCATTTTATACCCGTTTAGAGCATTTCTAGTATTATAATAATACCGAGCCTCAATGCTCCTATTCAATGGGGGTATTGCCCCCCTTGCAATTAATTGGGCCCGCTATTGCAAAGGGACATTTTTCTATTGGCCTGAAGTACCGAGACTCCAGGAATATTGCAATTTTTTTCTTGTGGGAGAATGTATATGATTCGGAATGTGAACTGGGACATCACAGGAGTTTGCATGTCTCGACAACAAAGAGATCAACAGAGTATAGCAGCAGATCACCTTTCCTTGTTGCCATGAGGTTAACTAAATATGGGATTTGGAAACCAAAAAACAAACTTGGGGATTCAGAGCATTGGAGCTTTAATCAGAATAATACCGTTCTTCATCTGAGACTGAAGCTGAATTTACCCATATGAAGCTTGGTAGCAATTGCAAATTCCAAAAGATAACCCAAAAAATAGGAAATAAGACGTATTATTGATACCAAACTTTAAGTCACAAAAAAAGGACATGTTTGCCCGTTTATACATGAATATAATCACCACACATGATAGAAACACTTGAGGAATATATTTTTAGTAAACGAGAAGGCAAAAAGGATGGCTAAGGAAAGCCAAATATAAGCATAAGCATCTCTTAGAAGTCCAGGAGGAAAGAAGAATGCACTACTAAACTAGTGAAGTTCACTTCCTCAAGATTCCAATCCTCTTGCGGAAATCATCTTCCATGAGGGGAAGACCGTCACGCAACTTGACCTTTGGTTCCCAGCCAAGCAACTCCTTTGCCTTGGTTATATCTGGTTTTCTCTGGCGAGGATCGTCTGGAGTATTCTCCACAGTAATGATATTCACTTCTGGATTGATCATCTGCACAGCCGCAACCATTTGTTCCATATAAATACTTAACAAAGAAACGGAGAAAAAGAAAAGGAAACTTGTAGCTATATTACCTCCTTCACAGTCTTGGCAAGCTCAAGCATTGTAAATTCACCTGTCAGTAAAACCGTATGAGTTATCCTGAAATATTTTTTATTTGCCAACCAGATTTACACTTAAAGAAGGATTCTTTTGGATAGTAGGAGAAACGCGGGGAAGAAGCATTAATTAACTTCATTTTAGCGTTTCAGCACCAGATTTATTGATAATAACCTGGATTCCCAATGTTGATTGGCCCAGTATTTTCTCTTTCCATTAGTCTAATTAGACCATCAACCTTCACATGCAAAATATATTAGAGTAAGGGCATAAAAGATATAACATGTATTATAATGTTATATTATCGAAATAATGTACTCTCTCTTGTACCATGTCAGAAACGTAACAAAAGCTTCTTGTTTGTGTGCCAGGCAACTGGACTGTCAAAGGCTCATCACTGCAAGCATGTGCAAAAAACGGTATAGTATGAGAACTGGGTAGGTGAAATCTTCTTTTACTTGGCAAACATCTAGTAGAGAAGATTAAATTGTGATGTGCTCAGAAATGGGCTTTGACTCCGGATATAACAAGGGTCAGCAAGCAAAAGATTGTAGCGTGGCAAATAAAATATTACCGAATTGCTTGAGCTATAAAATTGCTGACAACTCGACCATCATCAATATTCATACGGGGTCCATAAGTGTTGAAGATCCTTGCAATACGTATTTCTGTTGTGGAGTCATCATTTCAAATTGTTAGAAGTGCATCATATGATTTCACTATTATTGACACTACTGGAGAATTGGATGTCAAAAGCCAATAACAAACATATGATTTGCAGCAAAACAAAGGTATTTTTACCAATTCCGTGCTGCCTATGATAATCAAACATCAAAGTTTCAGCAACTCTTTTTCCCTCATCGTAACAGCTCCTGACTCCTGCAATACAAAGAAAAATGCTATCATTACTTCATGAGTATGCTCTTCTATCTGTTGCTCAATCATCAAATATCTAGTTTCAAAATGATATCATGCTTAGCATAAAACAACTGCCCAGATAATTATTAGTATAATGAAGTTTAAAAGGTTTAACAAACCATTGCCAAAAGTTCAAAGATGCCAAGGAATTGAATAAAAAATTCAAGGGCTTCAGTTCTGGTGGTAGGTACAAAAGTAGTAATCCTGGCTTGAAAGTGTTTCAATTGAGATACAATCACTAAGCATGTAGGAATCAACATATAGAGAGACCCAAGGAAATCTAACACATTTCTTAACTAAACTTTTAATCAGAGTAGTGATAGATAAACAACTCTCGAGTATTGACTGCACACCAACTTATTACTTTCTCTTCATGATACGAGATAGGAGTGGAAATATTTTCCAAACTCATTTGTTCACCAAATTCATCCACGCTCAAGCCAACCTAAAGTTGAAAATTGAAAACAGTACAATAAAGACTGCAAAAAGTTAACAAGATAATATGGTTCATAATTTTGAACCATTGATGAATATTTATAAAATATTTGTAGGGAAGCAGAGTACACATTTTCTAACTATTTAAGTAACTCAAGATTTCTTTCTATTTTATTCTTTTAGTTATTGATTTTTGCTCGAGATAGATTGTGGTTGAGGGACTTGTGGAGATAAAAAATTTCCTTCTCTTTTCTTAATAATAAAAATTACAACAAAGTCCAGCTGATTATTACTATTTAGCAAGAGTATCCAACATGAAAATTAGATTACAGTGAAATAGTAAAAGATCAAGTTGAATTTGTGGTAACAAATTGGATTATCCTAGCATCACATAGAATTTTCAGCTATGACACTCTCAGATGTATAACAATACCTATTGGGTTGACATTGCCCCAGTAGGTTTCATCCTGAGGATGTACAAGTGGATCTCCATAAACCTCAGATGTTGATGTCAGCAAAATCCTGTTACGAAAGGTAGAGAGTCAAATGCCATATTAAAAAGGAATGAAATAAATATGAGCGAGTGGACTCAAACCTCGCTCCTACTCGTTTGGCAAGGCCCAGCATGTTGAGAGTACCAATCACATTTGTCTTTATTGTCTGTTGATAGAAAGAGAAATTAATAAAAAATAAATACTTAAATTCCATTCATACTCTACTAGAAATCGTGGCATTTTAAGAGTATTTAAAGCATAAACAAAGCAACTAAACTAGTTAGTGAGTGCTACAGAGATGTATCTTTCAAGCGACTGACCTTCACAGGGTTATATTTGTAAAAGATTGGGGAAGCAGGACATGCAAGATGGTATATCTGATCAACTTCAATCAATAATGGCTCTGTGACATCTGCACAAGTAAAAAATTAGAAATATATAGGATGGAAAAGTAGGTGATTCAAGCAACAAATATGGTCTAGAGAAAATTTCTCCAAGTGCACAGAAACATCAGAATGCTTTATTTAAAAAGGAAAAATGAAAGAAAGACATTGATGGACAAACAGAGGGCAAAAATGGCATTGAGCAAAGTCAAGACAATGGACACTACAGTTGTAGTGTGTTGCATCAAGAGATGATAGTAAACGTCTTTATCGTGGAACTTTATTACGTCTCAACAAAGGAAGATCATGCTGCCACAATAGGCAATTAGCCAAACTTCAAAGAATAATTACCATGACGAATAAGCTCAAATCTTGGATGACCAATCCACTGAGACAAATTATCTTTTGAGCCAGTAAAGTAGTTATCAACAACAATCACCTGAGTGAGGGGGAAAAAAAGAACTCATCAACATATGCATATTGAAGTACATCTTTCACTAAATGTCCACCGTTGCATGTAACAAATCAAATAGAAAAATAAGTAGTGCTCACCTCATTCTTCTCATTTTGCATCAGTCTATCAACTAAGTGAGAGCCAATGAATCCAGCGCCACCAGTAACAAGGATTCTCATATTTGCCTGTCATCAAGGTGTCATGAGTATACCATATAACGTGTGTCAAAAACAAGTATAATGGGGAAATATTCATAAGCCTGGATAGGAAGAGAATAGCAGATCAAACATGGCCATTTTTATGAAATTATAACATGCCCAGAGATGAAGATAGTTTAACTTTCTCCATTCTCGGTAATACATTGAAGCCTCCGAAGGTATAAACGAAAATGGAAAGAAAAAGATATTTGAGGTAACCAATGATAATGAGTGCACTTAAGAAAATAAAAAAACTATGCTTAACCATAAACCTGCAAAGTACTGATCTCAAATAAATGTCACGGTACCAAAGGAGAATATCTCTCCTTCATCTCCCAGCAAACAATTATTCATGAATTACAAGCTTTAAACCAACTCCATCCTCCCTCCCTTAACCTAAGGAAATCTGAAATAAACCCTTTATAGAATTCCCAATGAAAATAATCTGTTGGTTGCAAAACTTCGTGAATGAGCATCAAGACCATCAGCAACACAACTGGAGAAGCACAAAACAATTTCAGCTTCTACATACACTCACCACAAGAGTCGTAATTAGCCATCTATTCTTATTTCTTTCTTTTCTGTTCAAGGTCAACTTAGCACAACTTAAAAGTACCAAACCCGAAAAGAAAAATTGAATTGCTTAGAGATGTAAAAGTTTAAGAATGCAGAGACAATAAGATTGAGACCCAAAAACAGATTATTTTATTTTATCAAGCACCACGGTTAAGTACCTGAAAAAACTTTGCTTTTCGCAATGGTGATGGCTCTGGAGGTGGCTTTGTAGTTACATGGTTCTGTCCATTAGAAGCTTCCTTAGCCATCTCTCGGATCCTTTCTTCAAATTCTAGAAAAAAATATAAATAACCATCAGTTACGAAACAAATTCAATAATAAATAACAATTACACAAAGCCACAGTTGATAAATCTCTCTCCAGGTAAAAATACCAAGAATTTTATATGCATAATTAGTACAATGATCTTATATAAGAAACCCCAGAAAAGAAAAGAAAAAGAAAGCAAATTGAATAAGAATATCCAACTCCAACTTTCTAGAAGTGCAATACTGACAAGTTGATTAAAAACAGAACAGAAAACAAATCTCTCTTACTAGTGAGCCAAAAAATAAAATCATATCCTTTTTTTTTTAATAAATTAGAAGCAAACCATGCTCTGATATATACTTGACAAATTAAGAACAAATACAATCATACAATTCTAATTCAACTCAGCACATTGACCTAAATATTCCACTGAAAAATAAGCAAAGTAATCCCTTTATATGACCATTACACAAGCTGGAGCGCATACTATCAATTGCAGAAAGCAAAATTACCAAATATCTTATTGAAAAACAAGAACAAAAATTAAATTTCTTTCAGAAAATAAAAATGGAACCTCTGATCACCTATATATAATTAACGAGAAACTTCGCCTATTCCGATGACTACAATTGCAAATGCTTGACCTTACATATATAATAAAAACTGAAATACTCAACCAACGAACACGACAAGAATGCACGCAGATGACCCATGTCACACCAAACTTTACCAAGAGAGACAAATCTTCAAAATCACGCAAAGGTTCCTTTATCAGTGATCAACAATGCGTCGGTTTAACGAAAGGTGCAGCAGACCCAAGATTAGATCTGAATCTAAAGTTTAATCAGTCAAAGTCAAAATCAAAACATTTATAATATAGCAACTAATCATATCGTACCTAAAATCACCAAATCGAATAAGATAATTCTACGAACTTCAACTGTGTAAAAAAACAAAAGGGATCAGAGGTATAAATTTTATACACGCAGTAAGCATCTCTATCTATCTCACGAATGTATGAAATGGAAAAGTAAAAAAGAGACATGCAGTAGTTTGATTTAACCAGTCGTCGAGTTCTTTCTCTCACCAATAGGAAAACGCCACGTTCATGACTTTGTTACCATATACCAGGTGGATTCATCTGGTAGGTCATGAGATGAAGAGCATGGTATAGTCTGCCGCAGTAGATTTAAATCTATTAGAGCAACTAATGGTCTATGCATATTACAAATAAATAAATATTTCACTCATATTCATAAAATAAATAATGAAATTTAAAACTTATTTCCAATGATCTTTGTCTACAATTTTTTGTGTACATATGTCATCAAATTAACATCATTTTCTTAATTTAAATAAATGAAAAATTAACATTTATCTAGTGACTTTGTCTAACACATTATCTATACCTAGATATAGCACAAAATAATATCCATATCACATAAGCATCATATAGACATGAAAACTAATCATTGGAGATGAAATATTTAAATTATTATTAATTTTTCCTATGTGACAATGATTTTTTTTTTACAATCTATAAATCATTAGAGATGCTTTTATAATCGCGTGCAGCTTTTGATTATCTGCCTAGTAGATATATTACTTCTAATTTGCGATGTTATGTGTTTTGCTAATTGAGGAAAATGATCTACTTGTGGGCTATACCTCCCCCATACCCTTCCTTTTATGGGTGGGTGGTGCCCATCCACTCATCCAATTCTCACCCGACACATGTTGGGTGGTGTCGTGGTGCCATATTCTATGTCCAAATGAGTATTAGATGAGGCTTGATTGAGGCAGATACACGTAATTCACAAATATTTTAAAATTTGGTTATTAAAAAGTATTTTTTTTATTTTTTATGACCAATTCAAAATTGGCCAATTCATTCATTTGATTAACGTTATCTTCGATTCTCCGATTATATTAAACCTTCACGTCAGCTAACGGTCATTAAAGATATCGATTTATTTCATTTAACATCTACACCAACTTTCTTATTGTTTATTGATGATCAAATATAAAGTCATGGTAAGTGGACGATTTTGTGATTTACAATAATTCTATGTTGACATTTTTTCGGATATAAAAATTGGACATTGTGGATGAGGCGCCTCTTGATTGGATGATGAATAGTTGTCCATATGATGAAGCACATGACCCACATCTTGATCACCCTATATCGAGGCGTCACGCCACCTCGATATATCTCATTATTTTTATTTTTATTTTTGTTAAAAAATGTCCAAGTAGAAGAACCGGTGAATTTATTGGTTGAACATATGATTTTTTTTCTTCTGAACAATTTCATTTTATTTTTGAAGATCTTTAGCTTTATTTTGAAGTTTTTTTCTTCTAAACAACCGTAAGTTGATATCAAAATTTAACAAGCTGTCCGATCAAAAAAAATAAAAAATCCGATCACAAAAAAAAAAAAAATTTAACAAGCTAACGTTGGATCTCAAGTGGATGCTGCTAAAGAGTTGCTATTTAACTTGAGTGGCTAAATAAATTATAAAACTAATTTTGTAATCAATTTAATAATCTAATGTGGTCCATTGTTTCGCTTTTCCACGAAAAGGACTAGCGCCACCTTTTCCACGTCATATTTGGGAAATTGATAATTATTTGGACAATGCTTTACTTACATACTTTCTTACACACCCTCACATGGGATAGAGCTCATAAATAATAAAATAATTATTTACAAGACAAATTAAACAATTCTATTTGACATAAAAATATATCGAGTGTTATAAATAATGTATATATGTGAATGACATAACCATTATATCCCTGTAAACTTTACAATATTACGATTGTGCCATTGTCCACTCCTATAAATTGGAGCCTATACTTACCAATTTATTACACCAATTCTTGAAGAGAAATTCTCTCCTCTAAACTCTCTCCATTTCTCTCTCTATGTTGTTCTTATGATTTCGATGATTTTATAACACGTTATCAGCACGAGTCTCTAACCAATTGAGTAATAACGGGAGTATGCTCTACAGTTGCATCTAAATGATGAGCCTCTGTATCAGAAACCTGATTATTACTAACCAATGTTTCCTTTTCTCTCAAACTGAAAAAGAATGATTCTGGCCGATCCAGATATCCGATCGACGATCGGCCACCGCCATCAGAACGGGCTTGTCAAGGAGAAGACTCGCCTAAAATTTGGCGCAGAACCAACGGCTGAAACAAAAGATATCGACCGAAGAAGAAAATCTGAAAAACTGTGCAAAAACAGATATCTGACCGAAAATTGAAATGCTTATTCCGGACGATTCTGAACTCCGATCGACGATCGGCCAGCGGCATATCAACGGGTTTTTCTAGGAGAAGACTCGACTGAAATTTGGCGCAAATCCAACGGTTAAAACGGAAGTTATTGTCCGGAGAAGAAGATGCTGGCGGACTGAAAAATGATGATTCCGGCCAAACGGTTGATCTTTTGGAAAATCGGAGACCACCGGCATGTTCAGGACGCCGAGGCACATATTATGGTGATGGGTCAATTTTTCCGATCACCGGCGCGTGGCGGCCGGCGGCGGCGGCGCGTGGCGGATCCGGCGATGACGAAAGGCAGTTTGTCCGTTTTGATGAATTGGATTTTTCTATGATCTTATTTTTCTGTTTTGTGCAGTTTTTAAAATATTCCGGCGGTCGAACATGGCGGTTTTCTTAAAAACTGTTTTTGGAGCAATCCTGACGAGATTTTGAACTTCGGACCAAAAGTAAGTTTGTTCTAAATTAAATTTTAAACCTATTGACGGTTTCAATTTATTCATATGAGCAATATATTAAAATATGGACGATTTTGCCCTTAATAATACATACAAGTATAATAATCGTAAATTAACGATTAATATGTGATCAATTGAATTATATTATGCTGCCACCTACATGGTTGGTTTTACCACCTACATGGTTGGCTTTACCCGGTTTAATTATTTCATTATGTCGATTCCGCCTATATGGCCGGTTTAATTGTTTCATCTCGTTGATACCGTCTATATGGCTGGTTTAATTATTTCATCACGTTGACACCGCCTATATGGTCGGTATATCAATTGAATACATATAAACACCTCAGTTGTTGGTTAATTCTAACATATTAGAGGGTTGTTGTCAACATATATACTTGGTGGTATAACCCCAGTATCGTTATTGTTAATATATATATACAATATTATTGTTATTTGATACTTCATTAAATGATACCAGAAGTTATCAATACTAAAGTTAGAAAATATTTTATCAAATGATACCAGAAGTTATCATTACCAAAAGGTTGATAAATATTAATAAAATGTTTTATCCAATGGTACCAGAAGTTACCAATATCTGAATTTGAATGGGTGGATGAAAATTATTCAACAAGAGAATGTTGATGTATGATAAGATAATATCACATGATAGCACGGATATAGCTAATGTGAAAATAATCTCATCAGTATTATGAGATGAATGTTAGATGATAAGTGCCTGGAAAAGTTCTTGCACGAGCACTTATATATTCCAGAAGAAGTACATATTTACTCCAGAAGAAGTAAAAATTATCATCTAAACATACTGAAATGATATTATTATTGCTCCTGAAGAAGCATAAACGAGACATACATGCAAAATGCAAAAGGGGAAAACATTTATGATCCTCAAAATTAGAGATGTGTTTCGGGAGTAGCCGTATCCTACCACCTCTGACCTTTTGAGGAAATAAAGAAAAAAGTGTGTTTCAAGAGTAAGAAATACTCCATACTCTACCACTTTAAATCTTTGAGGTACACAAGATTAATACATTGATCAAATCCTAGAAATTTATGGTGTGTCTCAAGAGTGAGAATACTCCGTACTCTACCACCACCTATTCTAGAGTTCACAAAGATAAATTTACATTAACCGGACTCCATTTTCGCTTGATTCCCCTTCCTTGCGACCAATCTATCTTTACTCCTGCTGGATCTTGTATTGGAATATATGATTGCAACTTATCCAGCAGTTCCTCGATAGTAGGAGCAGAAATAAGGATTCTCCTAGAAAATGGAGATATGAATCCCTGTTCCACAGCATAATCAAGAAATGTTAGCAAACCATCAAAGAAATTGTTTACATTTAAAAGCCCTATAGGCTTAGTATGGAGATCTAGTTGAGCCCATGAAGTAATATTAAAGATTTCTTCTAAAGTACCAAAACCTCCAGGCAGGGCTATGAAGGCATCAGAACCATATAACATGCAAGTTATGCGTTCATGGATAGATAAGGTTTGTACTTCATGCCCTCGTGTTTTGCCTGCAATATCAGCTAAAGGAGTAGGTATAACACCTATCACTCTTGCTTTCTCTACTAGAGCGGATTGTGAAACACAACCCATCAATCCACTGCTACCTCCTCCATACACGAGAGTGATACCTTTCTCTCCCAATTTCTTTCCTAAATCCACGGCTGCTTCTAGATACCCAAAACCTTTTCCCACTTTTGATCCACAAAATACACAGATAGTTTTGATCTGTCGAAATTTTGGTCCTTCCATTTTTGAAAGTAAAGAAGGAAAATGTTATTTTGGGATGCATGAACTATGAAAAATGTTTGGCTATTTAAAACCGAAAAACTTCACTATTTACTGGTCGTTTTTCGAAAAAGTGAAGATTTACTTTTGACAAAATCATCCTACTCACCTTTCGGTGATTTAATATTTTTAACCAGCCTTTATCAAAACTCGTGAAAGGAAACAGAAAAAAAATATTTTATATGTGCATATATATCAAATGATTTACCTTGTATTAATGCTGCATAGCCAAAGCATCATTGTTTATAACAGCATGGCAAACAGGATCTTTTGCTATTATATTTTTGAGACTATATCTCTCTTTATCGCTGATGAATTTAGCCCATAAAGATAGTAGCTCACGCTGCACATATCCACTAGGGTGCGTCTCAAGAGTCAATCGGATATCATCCAATGACTCCTTACTCAGTCCACCCTTAATGAAGTCTATCTTATCATCTCGATTTATGGATGAATATCCTATTGATTTACAACGGGTATCACATGTCCATCGAGCACATTTGTAGCAACTATTTAATCTTTTTGCTCTTCGCTTCTTTGCAAAAGTACTCTTACCTAAGCCAGGCTTGTGCTTAGAAAATGAATCTGGTAATTCACCAGCTAATCGAACTTTTGCTTCGATCAACCAGCGAACATCTTCTGGCATGCCATGATCCATCAGCAACCTCAATCTTTCGAGCCTAATTCGATAAATTTTTCTCAAATCATTTACTGGAAGATTGGAATAATATTTGCGAATATTTGAAAGTATGATATCCTTTTTTTGATGGATCTAGCCTTCTTCCCAAATCATCTATTTAAATGCATTATTCAACGCGTAAAAGAGCGACGGCTCCGCGTGTCAGTGATATAAATTCCATCAAGAAATAATGGAATAAATTATTGAAAAGGTGAGATAATATGCCATTACCTTTTTCGATATAAGGGAAGATTTGGCGACAAGATTGAGATTATGAGATATTTCCTTGGATATTGTACCTGATTTTTCGGTATACTAAAAGTAATAAAGGTATACTGATTTGAACTATATAGAATACTGATGAAATAAATGTTGTATTGAACCAGAAGTTCATACATATGTACAAGTGAAATATCTTATTGAACCAGAAGTTCATACGTACAAGTGAAATATGTATATAGTATGAACCAGAAGCTCATAAATGAAATATACATTGTATTGAACCAGAAGTTTAGCGATATTGTATTGAATCAAATATTCATACATAGAAATGAAATAAAACCGTATAGAACCAGAAGTTCTATAATAAACGGTTAGATTATCAAAAGTTCCAAATTATTTTCTATGAGAATAACTTATTCAGAAATTGTTTATCATACAACAATATTCTATGTCAAACAGGGAATAGCTCAAGAAGCTTTATTATTTGTAAAAGTGCGATATGCATACACTCCACCAAAGCGCACTGAGATATATGATTGAAATTACATCCCTAAAAGAATGACATGTGTTATGGCATTTTAGCCGATTGATAATATTTGAGAACATTATGGTGAAAACACGCCTGAAGCGTAATTATGCCTGAAGCATAATGACTATCGATTCCAAAAATAAATATCTCTTGAATGATTGAAATGATTCCTTTGAGGCTAAATACTCAAAGTAAGTAAAAGGGACATAGTCAGATGATGAGATATTCAGGTACCTGATGATAGAACATATAAAGAGATCTCTCCACGTTATATTGAGATGGAATCGATAAATAAGTCGACTGCATACCCTCTTATGAAATAAGATTGATGAAATCATAATTCTTTGGCCAAGTATGAAACCCTAATGTAGGGATTATTGTTCAAGGACCTGAAGTCCAAATGCTTAAATGTGTAAAGCCAGTAATTATATGTACAAATGAAAAATATTTCACAGTCGTAAAAGACGACTAGTTGCGCGCGAAATTTTTCATAGAACTGGCATGACATATGGTGGATAGACTATAGTCTAAATCACTAGCTTGAGCTCCTTGATATACCAATGAGTGAGATCAAAATGTATGATTCTCATCTCGGTACTTTGGGAGTATTCTTTGATGTACCAGTTGATCGCGGTACGTTGGGATTTCAAGTAAAATGATTGTAGATTATATGTCGAAATTGATATCTATTTCAATGATTGATTATGCTCCTGCAAAATTAGAAATTGCAGTTTATAAAGTGTAAGAACATACATGTATAAATCATTGAAAGATTCAATATGCCCAGATTAGTATCACTATAGAATGATACAAATGACTCCATGATATAATATGTTGAAAGTGAAATTGGAGTGTACTATTTATGACATCTGGGAAATTGATTATTCACTAGAAGTGAATACGAAAATGAATATTCACCAGAAGTGAATTTGAAATTGATTATTCACTAGAAGTGAATTTGAAAATGAATATTTAATTATTCACTAGAAGTGAAAGATGCAATCTATGAAAGTGAATTATAGATTTGATTATTCACCAGAAGTGAATTCTAAATTTGATTATTCACCAGAAGTGAAAAATACAATGAAAAGATTCGTGATTGCACCAATATACATGTAATATTCCATGAAAGGAATAAATACGCGTTGCACTCTTTTTCCCTTAGCTGAGGTTTTGTCCCACAGGGTTTTCATAGCAAGTTTTTTTAATGAGGCAACAGTTGAGGCGTATTGATGAAAATTAATGAGAATAATGCACTCTTTTTCCCTTCGCTGAGGTTTTGTCCCACAGAGTTTTCCTAGCAAGGTTTTTGAGGCATCATCATAGCTATCAACAAGCTATAATTCAGCAACACATTGGTATACTGGAATGATATCAACAAATGAAGAAAATCATACACATCTTATGAAGAATGTTATGATATCGACTACACACAAGAAGATTTTCATATATATTCCAGAAGAAAGATGATATCATTATTCAAAAGGTTCATGAATACTTGATTGCACACTTCAGGGGGAGAATCATGCTGTCATGCTGTACTCTTTTTCCTTCGTCCAGGTTTTGTCCCACAGGGTTTTCCTGACAAGGTTTTAACGAGGCAGCGGCTGTACTCTTTTTCCTTCGTTCAGATTTTGTCCCATTGGGTTTTACTGACAAGGTTTTAACGAGGCAGCACTGAAGCACTGAAGAACTTCAAAGATTCAATACATGATTTGTTCTACTTGAACATTAAGACTCAACGATTGACGATGGCCAATATCAGGGGGAGCAACTGTACTCTTTTTCCTTCGCTCAAGTTTTATCCCATTGAGTTTTCTTAGCAAGGTTTTAACGAGGCAGACAATTGCGTAATATGTCATTCAAGGGGGAGTGTTATAAATAATGTATATATGTGAATGACATAACCATTATATCCATGTAAACTTTACAATATTACGATTGTGCCATTGTCCACTCCTATAAATTGGAGCCTATACTTACCAATTTATTACACCAATTCTTGAAGAGAAATTCTCTCCTCTAAACTCTCTCCATTTCTCTCTCTATGTTGTTCTTATGATTTCGATGATTTTATAACATCGAGGTCAATAGAGAGGGGACAAGAATATAAAGTGACATTAACAAATTTAAACTAAGGTCAAGGTAAATAAGTTTTATAAATATTATCTTAAATATTAGCCTCTATTTGATGATTTTTTTTAAATTTATAAATAAAGAATGTGTTGTTTTTGAGGTAAAATATTAGCCTCTATTTGTTGATACATTTTAATTTTAATGACCAAAGAAAGAAAAAGTATTTCTAAATAGGAAATCAATTAAAAAAAAAAAGCTTGAAAAAGTAAATATAGTCATTGAATCCATCATAATTATGGCTCTGTCCTTTTAAAAATCAAATTTCCATTTATTTTACTATAAGACAAAAAAATACAAAATTTAATTTACACAATTTTTCATACCACTTTTTAACCATCCACATTTTCTCTCCAATTTTTAACCCCACATTTTACTTAGAAAACACAAATAAATTCAATACAAAATTTAAATTTTTTACTTTTGCCTACTGAACAGGGCCTATATATATAATAAAATAGAAAAAAACTCAAGAAAAAAGAAAACATGAATTTTTGAAATGTCACTATCTCATATCATTAGTTATCATCGATATCGCACTTTCTTCACAAACTTCTGTTATTAGCCATTAGGGATTGAAGTAGCGGCGGATCCACGTGCTGGCGAGCTAGCGCGGTCGCGCGAGCTAGCCACCGCCGGATCCGCCGGTTGTGTCTGAATCGCACTTTCTTTACGAACTTCTGTTATTAGCTATTAGGGATTGAAGCAGTGGCGGATCCATATGTTGACGAGCTAGCGCGGTCGATCTTTCTTTCTTTACTTTTTTTTTTAATATTAAGTAGAAAACTCTGAGATTTTAGAATGATTTTCAATTCTATGATTTAATTTATGGTTGTGTGATTTGATTTCTTTCCTATTTGTATGTTTCTATAATTTATTTTTAAGTTCATCTGTAATTTATTTTCGTTCAGAACGTGTAAGACTGTAAGTGCAACCAAGAAAAGAATGTTGAAGAAGATGAAGTTTGGAACTTTGGGTTGAATCTTTATTAATTATTTGGTCCCTATAAAAGTGGCCCAAATTCAAATTATATATTACTTTGTTTAATTAATAATTGATATTTGTTGGTTAATTTATAGATGTAATTGTAATTTTTAAATTTGGGGAAAATTATGTAAATCTATATATTAATTTCAGATTTTCGAAATATATGAATTTAGTTATGTTAGTTAACTGTTTATGTTTAATTTTTGAGTCGTAAATTGTAATTTCAGATTGGGAAAATCATAAAATGATGTATATATTAAATTTTCAAATTTGTAAATAGTTAGAAATTTAATCGAGTAAATTGATAAAAATAAAATTTAAGTTATGAATTTTTTCATATTTTTCTTTTGCTTAATTCCACATATTGCATTAATTAGATAATAACTTGTCTTTGAAAATTCTCTAGTCACGTTTCCTTTGTTCCACAGACAATGCATTTCTTTCTGGTATTTTATAGAACTATTTTTACTTTGCTTTTCCATGTTTATGTGCTGTGAGAGCAAGTTAGTATTAGCCGATGACTTGTTTGTGTGCTCGTTTGTCTGCATATGCATTGGTACATTTATCTTCGAAGTTTCTATATTATAGCGTCGGTTGTCAGTCAACGACTCACGGTCAACGGTCAATAATCGATTGCTCTAGTTGAACTTGAGTCATAGCTCTGTCCCTGGATTGAAGCTAGATTGTTGATCATCAACAAAAAAGTTGTTGGTGTCACAAAAATGAGTTTATTCTTTATTTCTTTATTATCTTTTAAAAAACTAGTTTTTCAAAACATGATTTGCACGTTGCATAATATGACAAAAGATTATATATTTTATATTTTTCTATTAAGAATTATATTCAATAAAAAATATATTATATAATATTTGAAAATATTCATGCTAAAAGTTATCTTCTTAAAAGATCTACACTTAGAGAATCAGAATTTCTATCCATCTTAGATATAAACTTTGTGCGGTAGAAAAAAAAAACATGAATGCCATTAATTTGAAAATGAAATTACTCTCATTTAGAAGAAATTGACACTAACCTAGTTTGAGAAATGGTATCCACAGAAACTTATATCTGAATTGCATTGATTCAATACAATTGTTGAATGCTCATAGGCTCATAGCCCAATAATTACAAGGAGGACCGGAAGACCAACACATAAAGGAAACATTTGACGTAAATATAATTGTACCTGTATATGTTATTGGATGGATGTAGATATTGAGTTACTGGGCAAAAGTCATTACTTATTTCATACAGTGTTTTCTTTGTCTTTAGATGGACAACCTGGATTAAAGCAATTTCTTTGTTAAGGTAATTGTATCATTAAAGTTATTTTCCTTTAAATGGAAGAAGAACAACCAAAGCCTGTAAGAAAATCGATCAAGCAAAGATAAAAATAAAAGGAAAATTGTATACCAAATATCCAATGGTTTGTCTAATATGCTTCAACTCATCCCAAGCTTAACATGCATCTATCCGCAATAATATTTTGAATTTTTTCCCATCTAGAGTCTATTTAGTAATGTGATTTTTAGAAATTTTTGTGATTTTTTTTTTTTTTAAATGTGTGGTTTAAAAATGTTTGAAAAATCAAAAATTATGGGCTTTATTAAGAATTGATGGTTGAGATGAGTTTGAGTTTTGAAAAGTTGAGGTGGAATTTTTTTTTTTTTTTTTTACCAAACATGCTCTTAGTATAAAAGTAAGGGACATTGAGATAGAAGGAAATAATAAATTCCACATTTTAAACAATTGTACATTGATGAAAGAAACAAAAAAATGGGGGTACGTGACAAAAATAAAGAAAACTTATACTCCTTATTTGGTTATCTTTAAAAAAAAATTATTTTTTCTACCGTTCTCAATTTCAACCATCTAGTAGAAGTCAAGTTCACAATATTCAACTTTTCTACCAAATTTCAATCATTCATTCTCCTAAAAATCATTACTCATTTTAAATAAATTCTTTTTAAATAATATAAAAAACACACATAAGATCTATCTACATAGATGATCTAGCTCCACTAGACAACGGAATAGTCTAGTCCATAACCTGGCTTCTTTGGCTCATATATGTAGCCGTTCATGTAATTGGGAAAATAGTTCTGATGTATCTCTTTTTCCATTTTGATTTGATTAATGGATATAATGTTTTATCATTAAAAAAAAAAAAAAAATTGATAATTTGATATTTTAGTGCATATGCTTAACTTCATAAATTGAAATCATATCATAAAATCCACTACACTACTTCCGAGATTCTTTCTCACATAGTAGTGTTCAGCAGATATTAGCACATGACAAAATAAGTGTCATTTAAACCTGCAATAACTCTGAACAATCCTTGCCATGTTCAGGTTAGTTCTTCCAAAAGTCGGAAAAAAATTGAACATAGGAGCAAAATAAGCAGTGTATCCATTGAAAAACAAATTCAACGGTCAAAATATTTAAAGTAAGAGGAATGATATGTTCAACACTGTGGGGAACATATAATTTTCATTCAAAGTAAACACGGTAAATCTCCCAAATAACAAAAAATACAATTAAAAATTGATTTGAGAAAAAAACCGTCGATTCTTGCCACTCTTGAACCTCTCTTCCAACCTGGATTTGATCTCCTTGTAGAACGTCACCTTCTTGTCATGGAAGGTGAGCGACTCGGCAATGACAATGTCCTTGAGGACGTCGATGTCTAGTGCGTAACACGTAGGCATGATGAGGTTATAGTTGACGACCTTGAAAAATGCTTTCACGCGCAACTTCTTGGCTGAATCATTACGAATGACCTTGCTAGGGTACTTGGCAATACCACGACTCGGCAATGGTCATAAGGGCAATTGCGGGTGTCGTCATCGAAGTTCTTCACGATGGTTGTGGCCGACAAACGGTAGTAGGGACTAGAAGAGGCGTGTTGAAAAGAAATTTGACAGATCTAGAGAAGATATGTGTTAAGGTGGGAAAAGTAGAAGCAAAGAGAAAGAAATGGGTTAAAAAGTATGATTTTCTGAAATTTGAGAGAAAAGAAATTAATGGCAAAATCACGTTGTATGGGTTGAAAAATGAACAATATTTTTTTATACAGCTCTTATAAGTAATTGGGATATACATTCAATTTTATCTACTTATATATATACATTCAATTTTGTGGGCTTATAAGATGCAATTTAACTCAACCACTTATTCTATCAAATAAGGTGCAAGAGTATGATAGAACTTCAATTGATAAGTGACTTTATCCAGATGAGGAACTTTAAAACAATTAAAATCATAATCAATAAGTACTAAAATACTATAAAGGAAAAATCTTTTTGTACATATTGAACGTACAAATAGGTGTATAGAAAATGCGTTGGAGGTTTTATTTTTATTGATTTTGAAGATGATGTGATAGATAAAATAATAGATGATTGCCACGTGTCTAATATGTACAACTATATCTATATAGAAATCTGCACACATATCAATAGCATGGTTGTACGTAAGGATGACAATGAGCCGGGTTTGAAAAATTTGTATCATACCCCACTAAAGATTTATAACATTCATACCTCATCCATATACCCATTTAAGAATGGGGATTGGGGAGGGTTGGGGGCGAGTATGCTTCTATTTCAATTTGAAACTCATTACCTATTTTTTATTTTTATTTTTATTTTTGGAACACATGCATTAGTTTAGTTAAAAGAGTTTTTCCTTTTAAATACTACTCTCTTCGTTCCAAAAAAATAGTCATGTATACTATTTTTTGTCTGTCCCAAAAAGATAGTCTTGTTTCCATATTGAGCATGCATTAAATTTTTCATTTCCACATATACCCTTATTTAATATATCTTGGTGCAATACACACCAATTACTTAACTATTGCATTTTTAAATTTTTTGTGAAAAACGAAGTAAGTCTACTTAAAATAATAAATAAGGGATAAATGATATAAATGAAAAATATTGATAAAGTTTAATATCATAATTATACTAACTATCACTTCTTAATCCGTGTGAAAATAACCATATGACTATCTTTTTGGGAAGGAGGGAGTATAATCTTTTTTAAAAAAATTAATGGATGTATGAGTCGGGTGCGAGTTTTGTATAAAAATCCACATCTGATCCATACCCATATCGTATTTTTAAATCTACTTCCATACCCATCCCTACTTGTACGATAAAAATAAGAGCTTTAGTTTGATCAAAGCCACACATAAATGTTATTAAGTCAAAATAGAGTATGTCTCAAAGTTCCCAACATTTTCCAACATGTCAATTTAGAGCTTGTTTGGTAATGGAAAAAAAAATGATTTTTGGGAAATTTATGATTAAAAAGTGTGAAAAGTTATGAGTTCATATGAGTGTGATTGAAAATGAATTTGAATAAAAAAAAAAAACCCATTAACAATGAGGGCTTTAATGTAGTAGTCAGAACTCTTGTCTTGTGAAATTTAATATACTAGCACGGGAAGGAACAAAATGTCAGATAATATTTATGCCGATGGTGATAGTTCCTACACTACTGTGATCTGTGGGAAAATGGGCATTAAATCCTCATCCACCACAATGAACAAATCTGTACTATCTCCTAAAGTGTAATTCATATCACATGATATTTTATTTCAAGAAGAAAAAAGTACTTAAATGGAGTATAATAAAAACATTATAATATCATCTTCAATATATATAAATTCATACTAAAAAATAAAACTAAGGAGAAGTTAGTTTTTATATATCATCTTCAATATATAAAAATTCATACTAAAAGCCAAAATAAAGATAATTGTTGATTGTATAAAAAGATTTAGCGTAAGTACATTTAAATCAATTTTTACTACGAGTGCGTTTGATATTGTTTAAAATGAGTTCTTTTGAAATAAATAGTGATTTTTAGGAGAATGAATGATTGAGATTTGGTTAAAAATTCAACTATTATGAGTTTGACTTTTTATAAATAATTGAGATTGAGTACCATAAAAAAATTGAAGATTTTAAATAAAATCAAATAGGGGTTATACTTAAAGTATTTTTGACTTCATGGGGCCCACATGCATTTTTGCTCTCTAGGAGCCTACCATATTTGACTGCCTTTCACTTTACAAAAATTAAGGTCCCGTTCTCTTTACTGTTTTAAGCCCGTTTTGAGTTTTCGATTTTTGGAAATATCGAAAACGCGTTTACTTTGCCCATTTTCAGAAACAAGTTTTCCAAAACACCAAAAAAATTACAAAGGAAACTCAAAACGAGTTTATTACGTTTTGGATATTTTGTGTTAAAAAGTCCAAAACGACCAAAATGCACATTTTGATTTTTTTTTTTTTTTTTGTGTAAATGTGAGACACTTCCTTCACTTGAAGTTCTTATATTATTTTGCCATTATATATAAATCCATGTTAATATTATTTTTTTGTAATTATTTATTTATTATTATTATTTTTATTTTTTTTAAATGTGAGACACTTCTTTCACTTGAAGTTCTTATGTTATTTTGTCATTATATATAGATCCATGTTAAGATTTTTTTTTTTTTTTTTTTTTTGTAAATTATTATTATTATTTTTTGTAAAAGTGAGAGATACTTCATTCATTTGAAATTCTTATATTATTTTATCATTATATATAGATCATGCTAAGATTTTTATTTATTTATTTATTTTTTGTAAAAGTGAGACACTTCATTCACTTGAAATTCTTATATTATTTTGTCATTATATATAGATCCATTTTAAGATTTTTATTTTATTTATTTATTTATTATTTTATTTTTTTTTGTAAAAGTGAGACAATTCCTTCACCTGAAGTTCTTATATTATTTTGTCATTATATAGATCCATGTTAAAAAAAATATTCTTTTTTTTTTTTTTTTTGTAATTTTTTATTTTTTATTATTATTATTATTTGTAAATGTGAAACACTTCTTTCACTTAAAGTTCTTATGTTATTTTGTCATTATCTATAGATTCATGTTAAGATTTTGTTGGTATGTGATTAAATTTTTGTTTAGCTGAAACAATATTAATGATGAATTTATTGACATAGAGAACTAACTGATTTATTAACATTAAAATTAATGATATTCAACAAATCAATCATTTTTTACATATAAAATATTACAAAATAAATATATCAAAAAATTACAAAGTAAACGCATTTTTCAATTTTCTATTTTTGAAAACAGTTTTCCAAAATCACAAAGAGAACATGTTTTCAGCAATCCCAAAACAAATAACCAAAATTCAAAACTCAAAATTCAAAATCGAAATACAAAGAGAACGGCCCCTAAGTTTTGACAAAATGCTCATTTTATTGTGCACCAAACATGCTTATACTCTTTAAATATAAAGATACTAAAAAAAAAAAAGTATATCCCACATCCTGAGGGGTCGAACCGACCACGTCCAAGGTCATTAGTTCGAGATTGTAAATTCAGGTTATGCCTCTCAAGAACCAGGGTGGAGGGATTGAGTAAGTATGAACAATTTTCAATAACTCCCGCTTTCTACAAGAAGCAAATCCAAGATTTCAGGATTCGAACCCTACACCTGGATGCATTGAGCACTTACCAATCCTCTTCTTTAGTCTTTGCCACTAAGAGATGTACCCTGAGGGCAAATATAAAGATACTCTATGTAATAATAGTCTTTCGCTCCTGTTTGGCCCCCATTTTCTGTAAATCAAATTTATTCAATACTTAATCTAAACAATCTATTTTACTCAAACCTACTATTTTTAACTTTTCAAATATTTTTTAACTACACATCATCCCAAAAATACGATTCCAAACCATGATTTTTCTTTTCAAATAATGAATCTCAAACAAGGGCAAAATGTTCTTAATATATAGAAAATCTCTTGAAAATACCATGAAGATCTTGGTAGAGAAATACATGCTATGTATTCTTGTTTAACCATGCTTAACATCTATTTGAAACGAAGCTAAAGACATAGATCCTATTTGGTAAAATAATTTTTTTTTCTTAACTTTTCAAACTCAATCTCAATCATATATTTTAAATTAAATTCACAATTTTTTACTGTTCAAATATTTTTAAATTACACATTAATCAAAAAAATCAAAATAAATCACAAAAATTTCTAAAAATCACACCTATGTTCGGATAAAAAAAAAATTAATTCTAAATTAACTAAATTATAATCTACACAATTTTTTAAACCACTTTTTTACCCTATATCTCACCTCGAAAATTGGAAAATTTAGTTTATAAACCAAAATTCTGATCTGAACAGAAGCCACATTACCAAACACGCTCATAATTATATACATACATTTTATGTTCGAAGTGAATCAATATTTTCCATGTAATTTGATTGGTGGAAAATATCATTTAATAATAATTTTTTTAATAAATAAATAATATTAAAATATATGGAAGTGGTGAAAAACTAACTAAATTGTGATATTTAAAAAGTTGAAGGACTAAGAGCCTGTTTGCTAAAGAAAATGTTTTCACCAAAACTTTTCAAACTCAATCTCAACCAGTTATTCTTAGTCAAGCTTATAATTTTTGACTTTTCAAATCTTTTTAAACCACACATCCATCAAAAAATCAAAAAAATCCACAAAAATAAAAAAATTTCACATTACCAAACGGGCTCTAAATTATAATTATTCAAAAATTGAATCAAATCAAAGAATGAAGATTGAATTTGACCGCGGATCAATTAGATCAATTGAAAGTTGAAGTATTATATTGAAAGAACTACAAATATAAAATCAAGCCAATAAAAATGTTGATGACCAAAATTCAAAAAAATAAAGTGAATTCCATTTTGCCTGGAAAATCAGTTCCCCCACTTTGGAAAGAAAATGAATTCTTTGAAAACAAAGAACAACTTTACTACACTCACAATGAGTATCACAATGAAGATGACAATTAGCCTACGTAGCACAATCATTTTTTTCACACATCACATCATCTTTTAAATCAACAATAACAACACTTTCACATCACTAAATTGTCACCTATATTGACAAAATAATTGTGCAAGTAGATTAATTCAACAAAGAATTAGGTAGGGCTGCACAAAAAAACCGTCAAACCGCAAACCGAATCGAAACCGTTGGTTCGGTTCCACGTGAACCCGCCAATATTTTCAAACCAAACCAAACCAAACTGTTTCAAAATAGTTTGGTTTATGTTTCAATTTTTAAAAATCGCTAATTTTTTTAATTAAAAAATTAATTTTTATTCATTTAAATTTAGAGTTTTTTCTCAAAAATTTTCAAATTTATCTAATGAATAAAAGTTCTTGTCTTTTTTTTTTAAAAAAAAAAAAAAAAAAAAAAAGTTCTTGTCTAATGTCCAACCACAAAATCTGATTAACCTTTAACTCATATCACCTTTTAACAACATACTCCAATCCTAAAATCGCATTAACATATAATCCACACCATCCTTAAATCACATACTCCAACCTCAAAAGCTCATTTAATAGAGATTCAAACAAAAAACGTTCCAACTTCTTAATTCAATCATTAATTTTCTGTTTTCATTCGTCTTCCTTGTTTTCTTCCAAGTTCTTCTTCACTAATATCAATTAGATTCTTATAATAATAGACGGAGATGATAGGTGTACTTTCTATTCTAGCATTTGATTTTATTTTAGAGAGTCATGGAAGATGTTTCGATCTATATCAGAAGGTTCGAATCAGGGTAAGAATTTGAATATCACTTGTTTAACTTTCTTTGCAAGCAAAATCATTCGATTATTTTATTTATTTTCTTAGAATTTACTCCTTGTTAAATTTCAGAATCTGGGCAACAAAGATAAGCTAGCAAGAATAGAGTCAAGACAAAATATTATTACTGTGAAAAATTGTATAAGTATCATACTAATAATTGCGGTACTAGTACTTTATCAAATCATATCACACATTTATGCAAGAAAAGTATCCGTATATGGTTTCAAATAAAAAGCAAAAAAGAATGACTAGTTATGGTATGTCTTAGAATAATGATTTTTCTAAGAATTTTGATGACGATGACCTATCATGTTTGTTCGGAAAGAAGTTAGAGAACAAATAAAATGCAATTACAAATTTACAATTATTTTTTAACTTCATGTTTTTATTTTGAATTGAAAACAAATTCGAATGAATTTAACATCTAATATTATTAATTCTCGTATTTGTTTATATATTAACTTATTTTATCTTTATATTAAAATATATGAGTTAATTTAACGTCTAAAATATATTATATTATGTCGATAGGTAAAAATCGCGAATTAAAACCGAACCAAACCGCAAAAAATGGTTTGGTTTGGTTTGGTTTGTAAAATGAAATGATTTGATTTGATTTGGTTTGAGAAAATGTCAAACCGCTTGAAATTTTTTGGTTTGAAAATATGTCAAAAATCGTCCAAATCGGACCGCGTTCACCCCTAGAATTAGGGATGATGTAACTCATGCCAAGAAAACAATTCCATAAAAAATTTTGCATATCAAACAAGTTAAAAGTAAGAATTGGAAAACAAATTAATTTCATTTTCTATGAAAAATAGTGATCAATCAAACATTGCCTAAATAGAAAATCAATTAAATCGAATATCTTCAATTCTAAGAAAGCTCAAGCGTTCATCATGGATCCACCCGTACTTCTCATGCAAAGGATTGATTAGGGTTTCTGGAGGGTACTTTTCTATGCAGTCTTTCCATACATTAGAATCCTCCATGTCCCTCATAACCTGCCACACACAATTGTTGCACTTAAAACCAGCACCAAAACTTACCATCAAAACCCTGTCACCTTTCTTAAGTCTCTCTTTAGCCACCATGTATCCTAGAACATACCAAAGGCCACCGGCCGACGTGTTTCCGAAGCGATGAAGCGCCATTCGAGCTGGTTCGAGATCGTATTCAGTAAGCCCTAGACTCTTGCCAACCCCATCAATGACTGCCCTACCACCAGGGTGTATACAGAAGTGATCTACACATGACTTTAAATTCAAACCTGCACAAAACCCTTCAAGAATCGGGCTCTTTTCTTTACCCCATCGGTGTTGTACCACAGAATACCGGATTATTTCCCACAGAGGTAATATTTTGGGTAGTAGAACTCTTAGGTTTATGATGAAAGCTTGAGCAGCTGCCTTGGTGAGTTTCTTGGTGAGGCGAAAACCCCGGTAGCCTTGATTATCTTCGTCTTGGATGCAACACTCGTATGCCTCATCATTCGAGCCAAAATGGGTACGTACCATCGATGTTAACTTGAAGAGGGCTCGATGTTTAAAATCTGGGTTGTTCGTGAACAGCATTGAACAACCACCAGATCGAAATAGGCAATTGGACAGCATCATTGACTTGTCTTTGCCACAATACCAGTTTGCACCAAAGGATTCGGTACTAACAACAATGGCAAATGCTTTCTTGTGAATCTTAAACTGTTGACTCACAAGATCGATCGCAATAAGGCTCGCGCTGCACCCCATTCCAGACAGATTAAAAGCCTTGATATCAGACTTCATTTTGTACCGGTTTATGATTCGAGTTGTTAGAGAGGGAACAGAAGAAAGTAAAGAGACATTCACCACAAGAATATCAATTTCTTGTGGAGAAATCCCTGATTTAGCAAAGATATTGTCAAGTGTATAGAAAAAGACATCATCCATTTCCTCAAGAGAATCAGTTAAGCTGGGATTCTCCTCTCTGCCAATAATGACACTTTTGGGACTGTAAGTTTCTTCACCAATGCCTGAACTGACCATGGTTTTTAAAAGAAACTTGTATTCGTCCCAGCCAAGATTCTTGTTGCGTAACACCACTCTGCAAGAGGATTCAGTGTCTAACTTTCTGTCATCGGTGGACTTGTAGCATTCATAGTTTAGCATGTAGCAGCAATCACTTCTCTGCCCCAAGAATCTTTTGCAAAGTTGAGCAAAAATATAAATGAGAAAGACAATGTAGATTGCAATGAGCAACTCCATATTCAAGAAAAGGAAAAAGACGTGTGAGTTATGTTGAGTAGCTTACAAAGACTTTTTATAGACAAATATTAAGGTAGCCTTCTGTTTGTATTTTATTTTGTATTTTCATTTTCGAAAATATTTTGTGTTTTGTGTTTTCATTTTTGCTGAAAACGCGTTTGGTTTGTCATTTCTGAAAACTGTTTTTGAAAATGAAAAGCTGGAAAACACGTTCTGTTTGAAATTTTGCAGAACACTATTTAAACTATTTTAAATTAATTTGCTTGCACAATACTACTAACTCCAACTCAAATTTCCTTTCACAATACACTAAAAATATGGTTACATGCAACACACTAATATGAGCATTAAGAGTCTATATTAATACAGTTTGGTCAGGTTCGGGACTTGAGAAAGCTCTACTTCTATTAAAATCCAGAAAATGTAAGTTCTTTCAAAACCAACAGAGTCCATTTATCATTGCATTTTTTGAAATATAACAACAAGAATTCTCATTTATTTTTTTTTTTGTAATGTTGATATTGAATTCAATAAAACTTTATTTAAACTAAGTTCCAAATTAGGATAATTCTAAAAAAAAAAATTCTTTATTTAGACTTAGTTTCAAGATAGGATAATTCTAAAAAAAATAAAAAAAAAATAAAAAAAATAAAAACTTTATATTAAGCTTAGTTCTAAGTTAAAATAATTCTATATTAAAAAAAAAAATTCCCAAAACGCGGAAACGCGTTTTGGACATTTTTTGTCGAAATACACACAAAACGCCTAAAACGATGATTCGAGCGTTTTCCGTTTTGTGTACAATTTTTTTTTTTTTTTTTCCAAAATGCGTTTTCAAAAATGGTAAAGAGAACGCGTTTTCGAAAATAAAAACAGAAAACGATCTCAAAACAGCAAAGAGAACAGGGGTTAATTGTTTGGTAACAATGTTTTGATTGTAAATTGATTTATTATTTATGAAACGGAATATTATTGAAATTATTATATAAATATATAAAAATTCAATTTTTCTACTTGTACAAGGAGTTTGACAAACAATTTGAAATATAACACGTGTCATAATCTCCTTATTTCATCAATAACATCAATATCCACAATTCTATCACCTCATTTATATGTTAAATTCTTTGTACAACTGCCATTTTTGATAAATATTATGTCACCTCATTTATATTTCAAATTCTTTGTACAATTACCATTTTTGATAAATATTAAATACGGTCTCACAAGTTGGTAGTTTTCCGCAGTTGATTATTTTCAAATAAAGAAGAATGCTATCAACCTTAGTTATTTTTCAGCATCATTTTCATGGTCAAATTGTTTGCTCCTCGGGCAATAGAATATTTACATGAAGTGCCATTAAAGAAGCCCTCATAAGAAACAGGTGGTCTGCAGCACATTTTCTCTTATTTTAAAATCCGTTCTTTTACGCAATGATTACAATTTATAAATCAATTTATAAATATTACAATTTTTCAAACTACTTTTTAAGTATACACATTTTCTCTCTCCAATTTTCAATCACACACTTACCTAAAAAAAACCAAAAAAAAAAATGGTGGCTTAAGCCGCCGAACACTCCGCATGTATCCTTGTTCTCGCACTTATTAGCGTCAGACAGTTTATGTATAATACAATTAACAGAGGGAATACGATAAAAAAATCATGTGTCCTTGTTCTCGCACTTATTAGCGTCAGACAGTTTATGTATAATACAATTAACAGAGGGAATAAGATAAAAAAAAAAAATTACGAAAAAAAAAACCAGAGGGAAATAAATGTATGGGAAATACCTACAAATAACCTCATCAACAAAAAAGTTTTGAGAAAAAAGCTTTGGAATCATAATATTTGGAAAATGGCATTTGACCATTCAAACCACCATAAATACCCTCACACATGGATTTACAATATAAGTCATTCAAGTATAGAAAAACTTCATTTAAGTCCTTAGATAATTTTGTTTATATAAAAGATGATTTTTGTTTATATGATTTTTGTTCGCTCATAGTAGCACCCCGTCAATTGGTATCAGAGCCATATGGCAGATCTAAAAGATAAATATTATATAACAAAAAATAAAAATAAAAATATAATATATACATCAAGATTTATAATTATGCATACAATAATACTACCCGATAATTATATAATAGAAATCTTGAATACTTTAAAAGATTTAGATAAAGATATAAGAAGAGAAATATATGATCTAATAAATTTCGATATAATAAAAGAAGATTTTATCATAAACGAAATATTAGATTTAATCCACAAAGATATACTAGAAGAATTATATAAATATTATAGAAATGGATTATCATAGAGGATAACATTTATTAATCAAATATCTAGATATGAAAACAAATGAAAAATTGGATTCAATAATAGAATAAAGAGGAAATCTATTAGATCAAATGATAGAAGAGAGAAATATAAAAAGAAAATGATTTTTAAGATTAAAATCATTAGAAAGTAAGAGAAAATATTTTAATACAATTCTAAAACAATTACCTAATATACTTATGATCATAGATAACAAAGAAAAAATCAATACGGAAAAATATGAAATAACTGGAGAAATAAAATATTATAGAGCACAACAAAGAAAATCAATGTTAAGATCGATTGAAGAATTTTGTGAATATAATGATATGTAAAGAAGTAAAATATGATACAGAACTAAGATTAGAAGTTGAGCATACCAGGGGAAGAATTTAATGACATAATTTCCAGAAATAAGGTTTGAAAAAAAAATAATAGAAAATATTAATCTACCAGTAGGATCATATCAAATAAAATGAGCTAATACAAGTATGTTTCAACCATTAAGCTCATGGGGAGAATCTGATGAATTTCTTAATATACAATTAAATTGGATAAGTGCTTTTTTATGTCAAACATATAAAAACATAAATTTACAAGATAAATTAGTTATTAAAGAATTACAACAATTAAATATACAGGATATGAATATCAAAGAAAAATTACAAAATATTCAAAATAAACTAACAATACAATTTAAAGAATTGAAAGAAATGATAGCAGAAGTTAAAAATATAGATGAAGAAATCTTAAAAGAATTCCAAAGAAAAATCAGAAGAATTAATTAATCAAGATAAAATTGGAATAATTGTAGAAAAAATAGATAAATTAAATGAAAAAATAAGAAAGAATGAAAATGAAAAAATCATATCAATAGAAGAAATAATCAAAAAGATAGAAATAAAAATAAATGATATGTATGACAGACTATTTAAGGTATAGAAAACTCAAAACCCAATAGTATAAAATGTCAATAAGCGAATATATTGAAGATCTAAAAATATTAATAAAATTATTAATAAGCGATGTTCAAGAAGTAAAAAATGAATTAAAAGAAGTAAGAAATGATATAAATATACTAAAATTAGAGATTAGAGAATTCAAAGAAAATAATAAAAGCAAAGATAAGAAAATAGACAAAAAACTCATAGAAAAAGAAATACTTAGAATAAGAAAGAAGCATTTTGAACAAAAAAAAATTATAATAGAAGAAGGAAGTATGGATGATGAATTTAGGAGAAACATATTACCAAAAATACTAGAACAAGAATTAGAATTACAAAAAATCTATAGAAAAATATTTAAGAAAATTAAAAGTTGAAGAAAAAACTGAAGAAGAACAAAAAAAAAAAAAATGAATGAAGAATTATATTTGCTTATAGAAAATTTTGACCAGTTAAGCATAGAAAATTTTAATGAATACCAAGTTTTAATGAATACTGGATGAACACCTAACCCAACTCCAATAGGAACTTCCAAATAAGAATTACCAGATCCAGATGAAAGTTATGCACCTTTATATAGTAAACCACACCGACAATATTATGATAGAATAAGAGATAGACAACCACCTAGAGAGAAAAATATAATGATAGATTTGAACCAAATAATAATTATGATAAACATATTAATCATGGAGTAACAAAATTAGATCTGGATTGTAAAATAGATACTGAAAAAGCATTAATAACTTGGGCAGATTCAAAGATACTATTCTTTTTATACAATAAAGATGATATATGAGAAAATACTGATAGAATGGTAAATTGTTTAGTAGCATCTTTTGAAGGATATGTTAGAAATTGGTGGGAATGAATAAGTAGTGATACAAAAGCATTAATAAGAAGAAATGTACAGACAGAACTAATAAAATCAGATAGAAAAGGAATAGAAAAGTTAGTAGATTATATTACGGATGAATTTTTAGGACAAAATTGGATAAGTAATGCTGAAGCAGAATCAATTAGAGAAAATGATAATGCAAGAGTAAGATTAATAAATTTAACAATATGTGATATGTGTAAAATCAAAGAATACACTTGTGAATTTAAAGAATACTATTATGTCCAATTCTATAGTAATGAAAATCAAGAAGTATACAGAGACATGTATTACAATAAATTATCAGGTTCATGGAGAATATACTTTAAAATAGAATTTGAAAAATTTATTAGAGACAACCCTGGAACACCTAGAACATTAGGATTAAGGATAAAATTTATATTTGAAAGATTAGCATATATAGTCAACAAAGACAATTATTAAAGAAATCGGGAAAATTAACTAAAATATGTTGTGAAGATATGGAAAAACCTACCCAATGAGGATGTAACCCTGAAAGAAGAAAAAATAATAAAAGGAAATATAAAAATAGGAAGTTTAAAAAAATTAGAAACTTTAAGAAAATATATATAAAACCTAAAAGAAGATATTACAAAAAAAGATATAACAAAAAAATAAATAAATAAATAAAACAGAAAAATAAAACTTATAAAAAAGACAAAACACAATGTAAATGTTGGAATTGTGAAGAAATGGGGCATATAAGTCCTCATTATAACAAAAAGAAAGTTAAAATATTACAAAAAGAATATCTAGAAATAGAAAGTGAACTAAGTGAAATATCAGATATTGAAGAATACTATGATCAAGAAGTCTATATAAGTGAAACAGACTCAAAAAGTAATGAATCAGATTCAGAATAAAGAAATAGAAGAAATAGAAACAAATAAGAACATAGATAAACAAGAATATGAAGGAATAGAAGGTTATGGATTAAAAGTAACTTTTGATAATAATAAATTCAGGAAAATACAAAAATTATCTTTAGATTTGAAAATATGAAAATGGGAAATATTAGACAGAATATGGAAAAGAAAAAGAGTAGTAATAAATGAATACCATAAAATTGAAAAGGCAATAGATGTTAGAACTACCTAAGGAACACACAAATTAAATCTTTTAACAAAAAACACGGTTACAGAATTATTAACGAAGACTTATAGAAAACAAAGTGAAAAGATCCAATATATTTATTTAGCAGGTATCCAAATAATGTTTAAATCCTTGTTTAGAGAAGGATTAGATTCACATTTAACTGTAAGTTTATATGATTGAAGAATTATAAATTTAAAGGATAGTCATTTAGGAACAGTAGAAGGAAATCTAGCATATAAAAAAATAATATTCACATGTTACCCAAAATATTGTATATCATTAAAAGATAGAAAATTTTAATGAAGTTTTAAGACTACATTTCAAATTACATAGAGATGATATAACGGAACTAGGAGATAAAATTATGACTATAGAATGTAGAACATTATACACATTCACTAGTTCTAATTATGGAAACATTTATTCTAAAAAACCATATATTGAAATTCATAAAGAATGCAAAAATTTTGGCAAAGTTGTGGAATCAGATAAACAAATAAGTTTAGTCCCAAGAAATTATGAACCTACTATAACAAAAAATAAACCAGAAATTATAGAGTTAAGAGAAGAAGAATACCCTAATAATAACATAACATTTGAAGATGGCATGTTAATTAGAAGATTAACAACTTTACCCAATAGAAAACAATTAGGAGAAACTAGTAATACAAAGGAAATAAAACTTAATAGAAATGCTGGAAATATGAAAATCGAAGGTGAATATTTCAATGGAATAGAACATATAAAAGGATCAAATATATTAATTGACACGGGAGCTAGTGAATGTTATATAGATTCAAATAGAAATAAAGGACTAATATCTCATAGAACTGATCCATATAGATATATAAATTTTAACGAACAAGTACATATGAACTAACTTGAAGTAAAAGTACCAATAAAAATAGGAGGAATAAATCTCTTAGTACCATGTCATGTAGATAATAGTATGGTAAATCCTCATGTATTATTAGGAATGAGCTTTCTAGATGAATTAGAAGATTATAGTATAAAACGTGAAGGATTATATATAGCTCATAATAGTCAAATTATACTATGCAGAAAAGCTGAATAAATGAATAACCAAATAAGTTTTCCATTAGTTGTTTATATTCAAGTTACTATTGTTGAAACAAATATAATAACATGTGCATTAATAGACACAGGAAGTGATATAACAATATTTAAAAATTTCTTAACAAAATCATGGAATACTGATGGGAGAATAAAAATAACAGGAGTTACAGGAGAAAGTACCCAAATAATTAAAAGTGCTGATAAAATCGAGATAATACTAGAAAGTAAACAAATAGTTGTGAACAAGATATATAGTTATAACAAATTAGAATGTGATATATTATTAGGAAATGACTTTATACAACAATTTCAATATTATAAACAAAATAATTATATGATAATTTTAAAAACACCTTGCGGACATTTACTAAAAATACCAAGAGAGTTTAGACCTTACAGAGTTCAGCCAACACAACGTGATGATAAATGGGAGAAAAAACCAATTACACAAAATAAAACAAAAAAACAAAAGAATAATGTATAAAAAAGTCTTAAAAACAAACATACAAACAAACATGGAAAAAATCATTGATCAACTAGAAAAAATTTGTGGAGAGAATCCATTATTATTTTGGAAACCACATCATCCAAAAGCTAAAATAAAATTAACAGAAAATGTTATTATAAGAGTTAGACCAATGATGTATACCATACAAGATACACAATAAATTAAAACTCAAATAAAAGAATTACTTAACCAAAAATTAATCAGACCTAGTAATGGACCCTATAGTAGTCCAGCCTTCATGGTCATGAAACATTCTGAACAAAAAAGAGGAAAAGCTAGAATGGTGATAAATTATAAAGAATTAAACAAATATACTAAATTTGATGGATACTTTTTACCAAATAAAGAGGTACTAATAAATCTTACAAAAGGAAAACAATATTACTCTAAATTTGATTGCAAATCAGGATTTTGACAAGTAAAAATGGAAGAAGATAGTATTCAATATATAGCATTTAGTACACCCCAAGGTAAGTATGAATGGATGGTTATGCCATTTGATTTAAAAAATGCACCACAAATATATCAAAGAAGAATGGACAACATATTTAGAAAATTTAATGAATTCTTAATTGTCCATATTGATGATATATTAATATGTTCTAACAATAGAGAAGAACATAGAAACCATTTAATGAAATTTATAAATGAATACAAAAAAGAAGGAATTGTTCTTTCAAAAAATAAAGCTATAATAGAAAAATAAGAAATTGATTTTCTTGAATTATCAATAGATAAAGGAGGGATAAAATTACAAACTCATATATCTAAGAAGATAGAAAGTTTTCCAGACAAATTAGAATCAAAAGAACAAATACAAAAATTTTTAGCAGTTTAAATTATGTAGAAGGATTTATTGAAAATCACTCAAATAAGAGACATAAAATTCAGATTTTACTCAGAAAAATAAATAACAAAAGATGGAGTGATGAACCATAGAAATTGTCAAATCACTAAAAGAAGAATGTAAAATTTGCCAAAATTAAGATTACCAGATGAAAAAGATAATCTGATTGTTAATACTGATACCTCGAATAAGTATTGGGAAGCAATATTAAAAATAAATCTTAATGAAATTTGTAGATACTCAAGTGGAACGTTTAACCAAGCAGAAATAAATTATACTACTCATGAGAAAGAATTGTTAGCAATCATCAGAGGAATAAAGAAGTTTTCATTGTTTTTAATATCTAATAAATTCATTGTTGAAACTGATAATTCTCAAGTTGCAGGTTTAGTAAAAAATAAGTTACCACCAGAACCTCAATATAGAAGGCTCCATAGATGGCAAGCCTATTTGGCATTTTATAATTTTGATATAGTTCATATTAAATGTGTCAATAATTATTTTGCAGACTTTTTGAGCAGGAATACTGAATTTGCAGATGGATAATATCAACAAATCCTTGATAGACGTCAAAAAGCGAATGAACTTCCTCACAGAGGAAGCTGAAGATATAAAGCTTGGAATTGAACAACTTGCAGAAACTCTCCAAGGAAGTTTCAAGCAATTGATGGAAATCTCAACATTTCATCACAATTATACCAAAGAATTGAGCGATAACATAATTGAGATTGAATCTCAGTTTGAATCGTTAATTACCAAACATGTTATATCAAGAATACAAACAAGTACATCTTCTGGAAGCAGTGGTGGACCAACGATTAAAAGAGATGAACCAAGTCCCAAAAAAGTTGTTATAAATGAAGCCAGTCCTCGGAAAATCACAATCAATGCCAAAGATGAACATACAAGGGTAGTCAGAATTCATGCCGAAGAGGAAAATGATTCCCCTTTTTTACCAAAAGAAAACGAATATAAAACTACTGTTGAAGTTATATATGAACTTCAAGAATGTGACTGTTATTACATTTCGTCTGGAGACCATGTATACCCACGATTGCTCGTTACTCAGGGAGGAGATCCCGTCATGAAAAAAATGACAGCTGATTATGAATTTTTGAATCTTATATATCCAGGAAAATATCTGAAAGAAATTGAAAAATTTGATGATTTACTAAAAGGAGAAATTTCAAAGTTTGCTCAAGGAAGACCCATATATTTAAAATTTTATTCGATCAGTCCTGAAATTGATGGAAGAATATATTATCTTGCTTTGCATATTATCACGATTAGATATGTTGCTCGCAATTTTCAAATTAAAGTTGGAAAAAATACCAAGCCAATACTAAACGTTACAAGATCACGGTTTAGATCCCGAAGGGTGTTGGGAATAAAAGTTCTTTACAACATTGCCAAAAACTTGTATGAGAAAAAATTCAAATGCATTTTCCAGTACAATGGATGGAACCTCCTTACTAATGGAGAAAAAGAAAAGTCAACAATCCTGCAAGAATACATCAATAAATTTGACACTCATCAAATCCATGGAAGTTTTGCCACTTTGCAAGAAGAATGCATAGCCATAAATTGCCCCCACATGCCAACTGAAAATAGAGGGATAGGTGTCCCTATAATATAGCCATGTGAGGAAATAAGGGACAGATGTGTCCTTGTAGTAGATGATAGATGGACAGGTGTGTCCTTGTAGTAGGTGATAGATGGACATGTGTGTCCTTGTATATCCTTGTAGCATTTTTCAAATTATTGTGTCTATTACGTAAGCAATGACGTAAGAGGTTGTATAGTAATACCTCGTGAAGTTCTATAAATGGGAGTCTTCTGGTTAGGAAAAGACAGAACTCACTTGAACACTCAGTTTGTGAGAAAGCCAAGAAATTTTCTGTCTTTGAAAAATTCTTATACTAGCCTTGTATCAAACTTCATATTATCAATATAATTCCAATCGATTTATAAGAATATGACGAGTCTCTAAATTTCTATCTTCTGAATACTATCTCCAAAAGAAGATATATTATTAAGAAAACTCCCTACACTCTGTCCTAAAATATTTTCCATCTAAAAGGTTAAACGGTGAAGGCATATATCCAGGTTTAGCTGATAACCCGTGAAGGCAGGAGGCCATTGAAGGGTGTGGAGTAGAAACCTGTAAGTCTGAAGGTCACTAACAATAGAAGGAAAATACAAAGGTACTGAGAACAGGAAAAGATGTTTGTATTCTTAATATATATATCTTTACGGAGTTATGAGGAAGAAGAACTTTTAACATGACAGAATTCAGAATTATTAAGTTTAATTATCAAAACAATCCTTATAATGATGAATACCATAGCATAATTGAACCTTTATTCATGCATAAACAGTTTACTAGACTCAATAATGAAATAAAAAAGTTATATCATGTTTACATGCCATGTTTGTTAGTTATCTTTCCGACATTAAAAATAATATTAGGATTAGAAATTACAAAATCAATTATTTATTTTTGGCTTGATAGTGATAATACTGAAATAAATAATGAATTATATTTAGGATATTTGTTTAGTAGTGATAATGATTATGACCCTATAATAGATTATGACAGTGATGGAAGAGATGAATCTTTCTTTACCAGTTTTTGAAAATCTTAATATTATGAATGAAAGCAATTATATCATGAAAAAACCCAGAACTAAGAGAGATCTATATAAAGTTAAAAAGAATATCAAAAGTAAAAAATGTATTGAATATGAGAATGAAATTGATAAAATAGGATAACAAGAGCAACTCTACGCATCACAAGAGATATTAAAAAGTTTTAAAGAAAATTTGATAGAAAACTTTGCTAGAGGTACTGTAAGATTTATAATGATACAAGACATTCAAGATATAATTGATAAATTAGAAAAGAGAAAGAAAAGTATTTCAAAATATAATATACCATTTGAACCAAGTATAGATATTATGGCTGATATAGATATTATCAATTCTCAAACACTGATAGAGTTTGAAAAATTATTTGAAACTTTATAAATTATTTATCTTTGTGTTTATAATGCCTGAATATACTATTGAATGATTAGACAATTTGTTAGATAGAATAATGGAAAAAATAGATAACATTATATCTCATTTAATAGACATGGATGAATCATCTAAACAATATTATATACTTTTAGAAAATCATGATCAATACATTATAGATTATTCTGATACATTACAGCTTGAAATATATTTAGAAGATAAAATAGTAACAAATACAGTCCAAACCTAAACGCCAGGATATACAATAGAATGACTAGATAATCTTTTAGAAAAATTGAAAGATAAAATGGAAGATATTAAACATCAAATGGAAAATGAAAACATATCTTCTGAAGAATATAATAAACTTTTAGAAAAATATGAACAATATATTGCAGATTATTGTATTTTAATAGATCAAAGAATAGACTTATACCAAAAAATCTTGTATAATAATTTACCAACCCAATAATCTATGAATACTTCACAAACATTAATAACTGTGATCACAAACTATATTTAAATAATAAAGAAATTTCATTTTTATTAACTATCGTTGAAAAATCTAAAAATATACACTCTGTTGCACAATCTAAACTAAAAGAGATATACAAAGATATTGACTATACTATCCTAAATAGAATAGAATTTAATTCTGTCGAAACAACAAAAAATATAAGTACAATTCATAAAATTATAGAAGAATACGAAGATATAGAAAATGAAGTTTCAGAAGGAATAACGTTAGGATATATGACTAAAAAAGATCATCCTAAATCTTTTGAAAAATTATTGCAATATAGAACATTTTTAGAAGAATTTAAATGATTAAAAAATATAAATATAACCAAAAATACCGAATTAAATCAACATGACTAAGTTCGGGGATATATTTTGCAAATTAAACAATCCTTTTCGTTAAAGGTAATTTTGACATTTCAACAGAGAGATCTATTTTACTATACTTATTACCTACCAAATCTATTTAACTAAAAACCCTTAAATGTATATATTAATAAAAATTATTCTACTTGTGCTAACTCTGGTTGACAAACTGGATTACTCCCATGTAGCGAAACCTTATTAATAATATGAATGTGAAGACTAATTAAGCGTCTGTTATGATAAGAAAAATGAAACCAAAACTGGAGACCGTACGTAAATAGTTCAACATATATAAACTATAATTTCAAAGAGAGAAGACAGTTCCAAAAGCATATGCACCCGTGAGAAAGTTGTAGAAAAACATTGGTAAAACACACAATGTTTTGGAATGGTGATCTTTTAGTGGGTGGAAACGAAGATAAGAGAATGGTTTTGATTGTTTGAAAGTTGTAATAACGTGACCAAAATGATATTGGATCTTTTCCTCTTCTGCTCGGTGTTATCTCAGGACTTGTAGATGTTGAAACTGAATCAAGTATTATGATCTTATTTCATTTTTGCACTCTAAAGTCTAAAGAATCTGCTGATTTCATTGATGGTGTCACTGGAATGTGTTTGTCGATCTTCTATATCCATGTGAATGTCCTCATCGTTGGATAGGGAAGTATCCTAAAAACTGTACAAACAATTTAGCTCATATTTGATACCCATTATTTCAAATCCCATTTTTTTAAAACTCATTTTCAACCACACATTATATCAATAAAACAATTTTTCATGTATGTTAAAAAAATATAGAAGGGAAAATGCATGTAGATTTCAATCATTGGTAACATGAATTTTTTTTGGATGACCGACCTCTCAAAGGGGCTGCGTATAAGCTTTAAAACTCAAATAATATACAAATGTGTCATTACAGATAAACATTATTTTAGGTTCTACTGATGCAACAATACCGTAAAGTTAGATGATAAATTACCTCTGATGATATTTATGATTTTTCAGAGACTGGTATTTCTTCAAATATTAAAAAATCATCAATATTCTTTCAAATTTTAATCTGGTATTTGAGATATCTTTTGAACTATTAAGCCTCTGTTCGGATCAGTTTTCTGGTTTATAAACCAGATTTTTGCAATTTTTGAGGTAAGATGTAGCGTTAAAAATTAGAGAGAGAAGAGATGTAGGGTTAAAAAGTGATTTGAAAAATTGTGTAGATTATAAATTGGTTTATAATTGATTTTTTTGTGATATCCGAATAGAGGCTAAAATGTCTGCGATTTTGGCCCATGTTTGAGCTCCATTATTTGGAAAAAAATGTGGTTTTAAATAATATTTTTGGGAGAATATTTAATTAAAAATTATTTGAAAAATCAAATATTATGAACTTGAATAAAATGCGTAGTTGAGATTGAATGTTTTAAAAACTTAATTTTAAAAAAATGGAGGTCAATCAAAGGCTTGATCTTCGTCGGCATTTCTTAACGGAAAAGTAGCCTATTCTTTCTTCTATGGTTAAATAACCTCTATATATTGTTTAGATCTAACGGCGAAGAAGTGGGTACTTTCGATCTATGAGCATTTTTAGAGACTGAAAAAGCAGGGAGATTTATGAAATAAAAATGAACATAAGTCAGCGAAGAGACATATGGGGGACGAGGAGCGGCGAGTCAGCGAAGAGACACATGGGGGACGAGGAGCGGCGAGTGTGTCTTAATGGATTTTTCTAGAGAATACGTTAGGGTTTATATGTGAGCTATGAGTTATTAGGGTTACTAGATGTTGGGTCAGTTTTGTGAAATGAAAAAATAAAAAATTGGCTCACGTATGACTTCGTGGCCCATTCGTATATCTACCTTTTTTTAACCAATTTTTTTTAGATATTTATATCTACCTTATTGTTTGTGTTGATTTTTTTTTTTAAATATGTTATTTGATATTTTTTAATTAGTTATCTTCAAAATGGGCATTATTTACAGTAACTATATTAATTAGCTAGGTAAGTTTTGTTGTAAATTGGATTTAAGATGTGATGAGTATAAATTTTATTCATACTCGAGCCTTAAGCCCGAGCCCGAGCTCTTTAACAAAATATAGTCTCATAATCAAATGTATAATCCCGAGGACTACCATGAACCCGAGGAGGACCTCAAACCCGACCACATGAATATTACCCTATATTATATTTTCTATCCCCGAGGAAGACTTCAACCTCGACCACCATAAATCCGAGGATGACCTCGAGCCCGAACACATGAATATTATTCCATATTACATCTCTATACCCCCGAGGAGGACTTCAACCCGAACACTCATTTATACCCCGAGCATATCCTTTGTCCTCATCCCCGAACACTTGAATATTTAGCCACGACATATCTTGGTGCCCCGAGCAACATATGAACCTCGAGGCCGAGCACTCAAACATCACACCATACACTATATTGAGAACCCCGAGGAGATGAACAACCCCGAGGAGAAAATAAACCTCGATCACACTTAAAATGCCCGTGGTGAAAACGTTACCCCGACCACTCATAATACCCCCCGAGGATAGAATACCCCGAGTACATATATCTCACCAAAAAGGTGCATGATGTGCTCGGGGTACATGATGCTCGGGTCACGTCTCTCATTGATCGGGCATGACTTGATCCGACACGTGGAGTCTACAACCTCCTAATTCCAATAGAATTCATCTTCCAACAGAACCCTATTTGGGACTTATAACCTTATCCCTAATAATTATGAAGATGATTCTCAAAAGGACTCATGCCTAATTTCAAGCATTTTAGTCCTACAAGGATTCAATTACATACATTTATAAATACTCGTCTCTCAATCACAATTCAGGTACACAATTCTTATTTTTCCAGTCTATAGCCTCTTGCATAAATTTTCCCTTCCTCTTTACTGACTTAAGCATCGGAGGGGCGACGAGGACATACATCCTCGCCTTTATTGCAGGTATTCGGAGTTCCAGTTCGTGCTACTTTATTGCTCAAGCTCGGAATATCTGAGGTACGATTTTTTGCATCATCAAGATGATTTTTGAATTTTAACTTTGATCGACATCTAATTATTTAAATAAAACTTTTACATAAATAAATTGTGTCGTACGTCTTTCATATCGTTACTTAATTCATTCGTCAAAAATTATTCGAGTGTAACGGCGGGGTTATTGTCCTTATTTTATCTCTTTTTTCATTATTTTTTCCAATGAAGAATATTCGAATATTTGGGATCCGATCTACACATGCATTATGTTGATCTTGGGATTTTATATTTGATCACCATTTAATTAAGAATGTTTTTATTTGTTCTTAACGCTGCACGGGCAGAAAACTTTATGTTAAAGAAAAAAAAATGTCCCTGTTTGGTATCGATTAAAATTTAGATTTTAATTTAAGTCAAAGTTAACAATCAATCTCAATCATATATTTTGTGGGTCTCACAACTTTTTAACCGCATATCTCATCAGATTTTATCAAAATCAGCTAAAAATCTGATTTTAATCCATACCAAACAGGGGCTATATGTTTTTAACAGTATGTCCATACATGAATTAACTACAGGAATTGACCATGGTTTTTTAAAAAATTTAAGGATAATTGGCGCAAAAGGTCACTACCTTTCGAAAATCTTGTGCAATTCGTCCCAACGTTTGGTATTTTGACAAGTTCACCCTCATCTTCACATTTCTTTGCTGAAAACGTCCTCGTCATTTGATTTCATCCAAAGAACATTTAGTTGACTCACATATTGATCATTTTAATAAAAACAAAAATGTCTTTTGTATTACCACATGTAAAATTTATATATAAAAAAGAGAGGATAAAAAAAAAACAAAATGGAAAATAAATAAATAAATAAATAAGTTGTTCATCTTCTTCTCTCAGCCCCGTGCCTAGGCCCAGATCCTAGGAGGCATGAAAGTGATAACACTGTCACTGAGAGCGAGGCGGAGGAAGCCTCTGTAACATGAATTACTTCTAACTTTATAAAATTAAACAAAATATAAACAAATAACAATATAATGCATTTCTAATTATTACTTTCAAAGAACATCACATTTCTTAGCTACTAGGGAGAAAAAAAGAAGATTTACATTAAAAATTGTACTAGAATTTGAAGAAGAAGAGATATTTTCATTGTTACCCTATTTAATAAAACTAGTTTTTTTTTTTTTTTTTTTTAAATTATTTCACGGGTTAACCGCGGCCCGCGAATGTGTGACCCGCAAAGGCATCGGTTTAGATCTTCTTGACAATGAACCGCCTGCTTGGGTCACAGGTCGGCCTGCGGTCGCGAATAGATTCGGGCCGATTTTCAAGGGTCCCATCGACCCACCCATCTTGACACATCTAGCTCCAGGGGAGGATTTATTTACTGTCTTCGTGAATAGTAGTTGCCATTTGAAGTTCTTAATTATTCGTTTTTATTCTTATACTAGTAATCGCATTAGTGCGATGCACGAAAGATATATTTGACAATTATTTATTGAATAAGTTGTAAAAATATAATGATTGACATAAATTGTGCATTCATATATAATGAAAAATACCCAGAAAAGTAAAATATAAAATTTCGATTCGCATATTTATTTTAATAGCTAATTGTTCATTCTCTAGTTTTCTTAATTTATTTAGATAAAGTAAGATATGGACATGTGGCTTATTCTATTCTTTACAATTTTGATTTCATGACTGAAGTCCAGCTTACGGTTATTTGAATTATAAAAGTTGAAATATTTACAATTTTCAAATCGTAAAATGAAATCAAGAGGCTAATAAATATTTATGAAATTAATTTATCGACTCCCTAAATAACGCTATAAGAATTTGTACTAACTATCTTAACGTAAAGGATATTTAAATGTATTAAACAAGTATTTCATTTCATTACTTATGATCAAAATTTATCAAACATTTTAAAAAATAAAAAATTGCTCAAACTTAAATTAAATGCTATAATTTTTTAAACTTAAACGTGATAAACTTATATGCAGTTCTATATTTAAATGAATGTAACGAATAAATAATATAAAATACAAATTTTAATTAAATTTTATTGAATGAATATTACAAAAATAACTAACTTTATATACAAAAAAATCATCTATATATCTCAATTTATAAATGGGGGCTTAACCCACAAATGATTTAAGATTTTATCACTTATTCGTATATAATTGATTCTTTAAAATAATTTTTTAATGTTCATTTTCAACCACACATTCTTTAAAACTCATTTTCACAATTGCACATGCCATTTTTTTGCATGTTAAATTAACGTGTTGATCATATTCTATTTTTAATATAATGATTTTGCTAACACTTTCTATTTTACAAATTGAACAAATGAGTTTATCGGAACCTAAAGTTGTATAAAATTAAATGATTTAATTGAATTTATTTATAAATATTAGATATATCTATTATTTCTTTCAATTTGATAAGAAAAAGATTGGATGTTGGGTGAAGTAAAAAGTATAAGTAAAACTTTTACCTTTAGTATTTAAGACGATTTTCAAATCATTTGTTTAGAGTTTGCTCTCATTTGTTATCTTGTATAAAATTTTTTTGTTGAGATCTTGAATTTGATACCCATATTATATATTTTTCGACTTCATAATATTGTAATAATTATCCAAAAAATAAAAATAATTGATAATTTGACTTTTTATAGATATTTTTTTTTTCACAAATTTATAAATCATTTATTACATGCATTAATTGAACTCTCCTAATTCATGTATTAAAATAAATTGTTAAAATTACGAAATTTCCTAAAATGCCAGGTAAAAATGGAACTAAAAATGTGTGCATTAAATGGTGACGATATGTGTATAGATTTGGTTGCAGTCGGGCGATTTTGCTTGGGCCATATGGTGTCATTTGCCCCCACAGAACCCCATTAAATCTACATATGTTCAAGAAAAATTGGCTTAGAATTAATTCGATCTAGAGGTTGGCATTAACAGATCGAACACGTCAAAATCCCCAAAACTGACCCGATCGATTTGAGTTGATTTTTCATGAAAATTGAGTTGGGTTAGAGTTTTTTTTTTTTAAAAAATTTAGTCAGGTTACGGGTTGGATGAAAAATCCGACCCAACCCAAATAAATAATCTTTTTTTTTTTTTTTTTTTTTTATAAATGAATTTCATCCAACCCAACCCAAATAAATAATCTTTTTTTTTTTTTTTATAAATGAAACTTAACTTATTTTAATATTGATTGAACATATTTTATATTTTATTAGCAATTGTTCAATTTATTGTATTTGAGGTTATTGTATGGTACATAATTGATTTGAGTTAAATATTGATTCTTAATTTTTTTACTAATTGGGCCAAAGCCCAAACCGACCAATCCGACCCAACCGATCGAAATTTGGTTGGATTGAGTTGGGTTTGAACTCTTAATTGGGTTGGGTTGGGTTGTGTTGATTTTTATCAATCCGATCATAGTAGGTTGGATTCGAGTTGGACAAAAAAGGACACAACTCAACTCACGCCCACCTCTAATTCGACCCTATATAGATTCAACTTGCGAAGTTAGAAAAGAAGAGGAATATAATGAATGTTAAATTTATGAAAAGTATACCAATTTGCTTGCTTAGCTTTACATGAAGTCAATTGTTAATTTTTGAAAAATCTACACAACCCCAAGAAATACGTATTTTTTCTACAAAAATGCTTTAGTGCCCTTGAAGGGCACACACTGAACCCCACATCTTGGCACCATAGTCGGTGTCATTCAAGGACACTAGAGCAAGTCTCATTTTTTTCTATCAATATTTCAACTTTTCCCAAGCCTCGAATCCTATTTTCCTCCAAGATCTAGTGTTGAAATTATTGTTGGGTATTCGATACACCTCTGAACTCAATAAGCTCTCTAACTCAATACCTCGACTTCACCCTCAACCCTACAACCCCTCCTTGATTACTCCAATATGAGAGGAAGAAGAACAAGAACAACAATGGAGAATTACCAAGCTAGAACTCCAAGATTGATTGCTCTCGTTGCCCTCTTCCCTATCTCTGTGATTTTCAAAATCACATTCTCAGTTATCGGACAATGGCCAAGGAAAATGAGATATAAAGCTTTTTGGGTAGGTCAACTAAATGGGCCAAACACGTAATACCCAACATCAATACATAATCACAAAAAATGACCCAACAAGCAACAAGTCCAAAGTCAATGACCATAACCATCACAATTAGGCTGTCTAGGTGAGCCACGAGCAAATACCAATTAAGTTACTTCAAGTGGCCCCGAGTCGTTATGAAGCCGAACTATCCATCGAGGTGTCGATTTTATTCTCACATTTATTTTTCATTATCGTCCATATTTATGGGTATCAAAAAACCCAATATCTAGGTTTTTTTCATTTGTACCATATATATATATATATATATATATATATATATATATATATATATATATGTATATTTTTTTTTTTTACCTAGCTCGTCTGCTTTGAAGTTAGCAGTTAGCCACGTGTTTCTCTACTTCAACATTACAGGTCTAAAGAACTTACTATATGAACAATTTCATTATTGTTGGGTTTTTGTTTGTTTGTTTGTTTATTTTTATTTTTTTTTTTAAATTTGTTGTCTTTAATTGTCTCATGTATTTTTATGGTTGGAAGTATTATTTGGAATAAATTAGCATTCATTTATTTATTGATTTTTATGTCAAATAATCATGAAAAAATATTTGAAATAAAATCTCCATTTTCTAGTGAAGCGTGAAATATTGGTCAAACGAGTCTTAAGAGAAAAGGACGATAAGGAAAAACTTCAACTTATTCTTTCCCAATAAATAATGTTTGGCTTGGCCACTTGTTGCAGCATCTTGCGATGTTAAAAATCAAGATATAGGTTCATCTATGTCAACTTCATCAAGAATGATGGCACTAAATATAAATGAGTATAGATCTCTCACCAATTTTTTAATCAACACAGACCATTATCTTCATGTGAAATTTATTTATTTTTCACGTTGTTACCCACGGATACAAGGTTACTGAGGCTTTGCGAGTTCAAATTGAAGTTCAAAGAAGACCGCATGAGCAACTAGAGGTAGGATTCTCTCTCCTTCGGTAATCATTTGATTAGTGATATTCCCAATTATTTGTGGTCGGTAATTTTGTCGACTTTACTTTGTGATACGTACGTACCCAAAAAAAATCAAACTCACATTCCAAACCCATGAAGTAAGTCATGCACTCAAACGTGGACAAAGTTGAAGTGGAAATGTGGATGAATTAGTTTAAATATTTCAGTTTGATTGTTTCATGAAGTGTTATTAATTAGCTTTAGTGGGTAGTTGTATTTTCCTAATTCGTAGCATTGTTTTTATCCTTCCCATCATTGTAATACTATTATAAATAGTCAATCATTTTCAATAAAATAAATATGCAGATTATTAATGAAAAAAAGCAAGACAGCCATATTCTTTCCTCTGATTCTTCTATTTCCAAAATCGGGACAGATTCATCTCTGTTTTCTCTTCTTCTACAAAAATTCTCTCGTATCAATTGGTATAAGAACACGGTTTCGATCATGGACAATTGCAATAAAAAATGATGATGAGTTCCAAAATGAAGTTCATAAAATATAGGAACGTCACGAATCCCATATTGATGAAATTCAATAACACTACATACTATTTTGCAAGAACTACGATTGCTACAAGCATTGCAAGTTCCTCATAAATTATCCCACCAACCTCCCGCTAATTACCATCAAATTAATAATGTGTTTCATGTAAATTTGTTAAGAAATCATTCGAGACCAATCACTCCAATCACTACCCAATTTTTGCCCATTGGAGGTCTAGCACAGGGTGCTTCTGCTTCATATGGTTACCTAGGTTCAATCCAAAAGATTGAGATAGTTGGTGTGATAATTGGCAAAGGTGGAGAGACTATCAAGTACCTTCAACTCCTATATGAGGCAAATATTCAGGTCACCAGTAACATGGATATAGACCCTAATTCTTCTACCAAAGGAATCCAACTCACGGGTACACCTGATCAAATAGCAAAGGCAGAGCAGTTGATTAAAGATGTTCTTACTAAGGCTGAATCTATCAGTGAAATTGAGGAGAATAGCAACTATCTGCAAAACATATACCAAAATTTATCATAATTAATTATAAATTGGAGGCGGAGGAGAAAATTCCACCATTGAGGACAATGGTGTTCTTAAGGAGGAGGGAATGATACGTACCAAAAAATCAAACCCACGTTCCAAGGCTCACCAATTTGATTCATTAGGATAAGATTAGTTAGGATAAGTTTATTTTATTTTGTTATTTGAATAAACCCATGAAGTCAGTCATGCACCCAAACGTGAAGTTGAAGTGGAAATGTGGATGAATTAGTTTAGATATTTCAATTTGTTTGTTTCATGAAGTGCTATTAATTAGCTTTAGTGGGTAGTTATATTTTCCTAATTCCTAGCATTGTTTTTATCCTACTTAGCATTGTAAGACTATTATAAATAGGCAATCATTTTTGTTATAAAACTATTAAAATCATAACAAAGATATGGAGATGGAGAGAATAGAGAGGAGAGAATTCTCTTCCAAGGTGTATTTATTACAAAGGAAATGACTCCTATTTATAGGAGTGGACAATGGTACAATCGTAATATTGTAAAGCTTACAGGGATATAATGGTAATGTCATTCACATATTTATATATTATTTATAACACTCCCCCTTGAATGACATATTCCGCAATTGTCTGCCTCGTTAAAACCTTGTCAGTAAAACCCAATGGGACAAAATCTGAACGAAGGAAAAAGAGTACAGCCGCTCCCCCTGATATTGGTCATCGTCAATCGTTGAGTCTAATGTTCAAGTAGAACAAATCATGTATTGAATCTTTGAAGTTCTGAAGTGCTTCATTGTTTCATTGCTTTATTTCTGTAGTGCTTTAGTGCTGCCTCGTTAAAACCTTGTCAGGAAAACCCTGTGGGACAAAACCTGGACGAAGGAAAAAGAGTACAGCATGACAGCATGATTCTCCCCCTGAAGTGTGCATTCAAGTATTCATGAACCTTTTGAATAATGATATCATATTTCTTCTGGAATATGAAAATCTCCTTGCATAACATTCTTCATAAGATGTCTATGATTTTCTTCATTTGTTGATATCATTCCAGTATAACAATGTGTTGCTAAATTATAGCTTGTCAATAGCTATGATAATGCCTCAAAAACCTTTGCTAGGAAAACCCTGTGGGACAAAACCTCAGCGAAGGAGAAAGAGTACATTATTCTCATTAATTTTCATCAATACACCTCAGCTGCTGCCTCATTAAAAACCTTGCTAGGAAAACCCTGTGGGACAAAACCTCAGCTAAGGGAAAAAGAGTGCAACGCGTATTTATTCCTTTCATGGAATATTACAAGTATATTGGTGCAATCACGAATCTTTTCATCGTATAATTTATGATGAGCTTTATATAAATCGTTCATAGCTCATGATGTCATAACATGCTATATTAAGCAATGTTGTACTAATTTATTGATTGCATCTTTCACTTCTGGTGAATAATCAAATTTAGAATTCACTTTCATAGATTGCATCTTTCACTTCTAGTGAATAATTAAATATTCATTTTCAAATTCACTTCTAGTGAATAATCAATTTCCCAGATGTCATAAATAGTACACTCCAATTTCACTTTCAACATATTATATCATGGAGTTATTTGTATCATTCTATAGTGATACTAATCTGGGCATATTGAATCTTTCAATGATTTATACATGTATGTTCTTGCACTTTATAAACTGCAATTTCTAATTTTCCAGGAGCATAATCAATCATTGAAATAGATATCAATTTCGACATATAATCTACAATCATTTTACTTGAAATCCCAACGTACCGCGATCAACTGGTACATCAAAGAATACTCCCAAAGTACCGAGATGAGAATCATACATTTTGATCTCACTCATTGGTATATCAAGGAGCTCAAGCTAGTGATTTAGACTATAGTCTATCCACCATATGTCATGCCAGTTCTATGAAAAATTTCGCGCGCAACGAGTCGTCCTTTACGACTGTGAAATATTTTTCATTTGTACATATAATTACTGGTTTTACACATTTAAGCATTTGGACTTCAGGTCCTTGAACAATAATCATTTGGACTTCAGGTCCTTGAACAATAATCCCTACATTGGGGTTATATACTTGGCCAAAGTATTATAATTTCATCAACCTCATTTTCATAAGAGGGTATGCAGTCGACTTATTCATAGATTCCATTTCAATTCATCTCAATATAACATATAGAGATCAAGTACATAAATCTCTTATTAACTATGTCCCTTTTACTCACCAAGAGTATTTAGTCTCAAAGGGATCATTTCAATCATTCAAGAGATATTTATTTTATTTGGAATCGATAGTTATTATGCTTCAGGCATAATTACGCTTCAGGCGTGTTTTCCCCATAATGTTCTCAAACATTATTAATCGGCTAAAATGCCATAACACATGTCATTCTTTTAGAGATATAATCTCAATCATATATCTAAGTGCGCTTTTGGTGGATTGTATACATATAGCACTTTTACAAATCATAAAACTTCTTGAGCTAATCCCTGTTTGACATAGAATATTGTTGTATGATAAACAATTTCTGAATAAGTTATTCTCATAGAAAATAATTTGAAACCTTTGATAATCTAACCGTTTATTATAGAACTTCTGGTTCAATACGGTTTTATTTCATTTCTATGTATGAATATTTGATTCAAAACAATATCGCTAAACTTCTGGTTCAATACAATGTATATTTCATTTATGAGCTTCTGGTTCATACTATATACATATTTCACTTGTACGTATGAACTTCTGGTTCAATACAATGTATATTTTATTTATGAGCTTCTGGTTCATACTATATACGTAATTCACTTGTACGTATGAACTTCTGGTTCAGCAAGATATTTCACTTATACATATGTATGAACTTCTGGTTCAATACAACATTTATTTCATCAGTACGTATTTCTGTACAGTTTAAATCAGTATACCTTTATTACTTTTAGTATACCGAAAAATCAGGTACAATATCCAAGGAAATATCTCATAATCTCAATCTTGTCGCCAAATCTTCCCTTATATCGAAAAAGGTAATGACACATTATCTCACCTTTTCAATAATTTATTCCATTATTTCTTGATGGAATCCATATCACTGACACGCGGAGCCACCGCTCTTTTACGCGTTGAATAATGCTTTTAAATAGATGACTTGGGAAGAAGGCTAGATCCATCAAAAATGGATATCATACTTTCAAATATTCGCAAATATTATTCCAATCTTCCAGTAAATGATTTGAGAAAAATTTATCGAATTAGGCTCGAAAGATTGAGGTTGCTGATGGATCATGGCATGCCAGAAGATGTTCGCTGGTTGATCAAAGCAAAAGTTCGATTAGCTGGTGAATTACCAGATTCATTTTCTAAGCACAAGCCTGGCTTAGGTAAGAGTACTTTTGCAAAGAAGCGAAGAGCAAAAAGATTAAATAGTTGCTACAAATGTGCTCGATGGACATGTGATACCCGTTGTAAATCAATAGGATATTCATCCATAAATCGAGATGATAAGATAGACTTCATTAAGGGTGGACTGAGTAAGGAGTCATTGGATGATATTCGATTGACTCTTGAGACGCACCCTAGTGGGTATGTGCAGCGTGAGCTACTATCTTTATGGGCTAAATTCATCAGCGATAAAGAGAGATATAGTCTCAAAAATATAATAGCAAAAGATCCTGTTTGCCAGGCTGTTATAAACAATGATGCTTTGGCTATGCAGCATTAATACAAGGTAAATCATTTGATATATATGCACATATAAAATATTTTTCTGTTTCTTTTCACGAGTTTTGATAAAGGCTGGTTAAAAATATTAAATCGCCGAAAGGTGAGTAGGATGATTTTGTCAAAAGTAAATCTTCACTTTTTCGAAAAACGACCAGTAAATAGTGAAGCTTTTCGGTTTTAAATAGCCAAACATTTTTCATAGTTCATGCATCCCAAAATAACATTTTCCCATAAGTTTTTCCTTCTTTACTTTCAAAAATGGAAGGACCAAAATTTCGACAGATCAAAACTATCTGTGTATTTTGTGGATCAAAAGTGGGAAAAGGTTTTGGGTATCTAGAAGCAGCCGTGGATTTAGGAAAGAAATTGGGAGAGAAAGGTATCACTCTCGTGTATGGAGGAGGTAGCAGTGGATTGATGGGTTGTGTTTCACAATCCGCTCTAGTAGAGAAAGCAAGAGTGATAGGTGTTATACCTACTCCTTTAGCTGATATTGCAGGCAAAACACGAGGGCATGAAGTACAAACCTTATCTATCCATGAACGCATAACTTGCATGTTATATGGTTCTGATGCCTTCATAGCCCTACCTGGAGGTTTTGGTACTTTAGAAGAAATCTTTAATATTACTTCATGGGCTCAACTAGATCTCCATACTAAGCCTATAGGGCTTTTAAATGTAAACAATTTCTTTGATGGTTTGCTAACATTTCTTGATTATGCTGTGGAACAGGGATTCATATCTCCATTTTCTAGGAGAATCCTTATTTCTGCTCCTACTATCGAGGAACTGCTGGATAAATTGCAATCATATATTCCAATACAAGATCCAGCAGGAGTAAAGATAGATTGGTCGCAAGGAAGGGGAATCAAGCGAAAATGGAGTCCGGTTAATGTAAATTTATCTTTGTGAACTCTAGAATAGGTGGTGGTAGAGTACGGAGTATTCTCACTCTTGAGACACACCATAAATTTCTAGGATTTTATCAATGTTTTAATCTTGTGTACCTCAAAGATTTAAGGTGGTAGAGTATGGAGTATTTCTTACTCTTGAAACACACTTTTTTCTTTATTTCCTCAAAAGGTCAGAGGTGGTAGGATACGGCTACTCCCGAAACACATCTCTAATTTTGAGGATCATAAATGTTTTCCCCTTTTGCATTTTGTATGTATGTCTCGTTTATGCTTCTTCAGGAGCAATAATAATATCATTTCAGTATATTTAGATGATAATTTTTACTTCTTCTGGAGTAAATATGTAGTTCTTCTGGAATATATAAGTGCTCGTGCAAGAACTTTTCCAGGCACTTATCATCTAACATTCATCTCATAATACTGATGAGATTATTTTCACATTAGCTATGTCCGTGCTATCATGTGATATTATCTTATCATACATCAACATTCTCTTGTTGAATAATTTTCATCCACCCATTCAAATTCAGATATTGGTAACTTCTGGTACCATTGGATAAAACATTTTATTAATATTTATCAACATTTTGGTAATGATAACTTCTGGTATCATTTGATATAATATTTTCTAACTTTAGTATTGATAACTTCTGGTATCATTTAATGAAGTATCAAATAACAATAATATTGTATATATATATTAACAATAACGATACTGGGGTTATACCACCAAGTATATATGTTGACAACAACCCTCTAATATGTTAGAATTAACCAACAACTGAGGTGTTTATATGTATTCAATTGATATACCGACCATATAGGCGGTGTCAACGTGATGAAATAATTAAACCGACCATAGTAGAACCAACCATATAGGTGGTATAACCAACCAAGTAGGTGGCAGCATGATATAATTAAAACTGGTAAATCCAACCATGTAGGTGGTAGAACCAACCATGTAGGTGGCAACATATTTCAATTCAATTGATAGATCGATCATATAGGCAGTGACATGATATTAATCGTTAATTTACGATTATTATATTTTTTATGTATTACCAAGGTCAAAATGGTCCATATTTTAATATATTGCCCATATGGATAAATCGAAACCGTCAATAGATTTAAAATTTAATTTAGAACAAACTTACTTTTGGTCCGAAGTTCAAAATCTCGTCGGAAATGCTTCAAAAATAATATTTACGAAGCCGCCACGTTCAACCATCGGAAAATGTCCAAAACTGTATCAAACAGAAAAGTAAGATCATAGAAAAATTCAAAACGTCGAACTGAACAAACTGCCTTTTGACACCGTCGCCAGAAACGGCTCCACGCGCCCGCACGCGCCCGATCGACGTCAGCGCGTGGGATTCACGCGCCTCACGCGCCGCCGCCGTCTGTCGCCGCCGGTGACACGCGCCGGTGTCGGAGGTTCGTCTTGCCACCGTGATTTCAGATCCGGTCTCCGATCGTTAATTGGATATACGGTTTTGCGTAAATCGGCTTTGAAAGTTTCGAGTTTTTCAGATCTACAATATGTGGGTTGTTTTCTAAAGCCAAAAGTATTTGATTTGAGAGAGGAAAACATTGATTTGTAAAAATCAGGTTTCTGATACAGAAGCTCATCATTTAGATGCAACTGTAGAGCATACTCCCGTCGTATTACTCAATTGGCTAGAGACTCGTGCTGATAACGTGTTATAAAACTATTAAAATCATAACAAAGATATGGAGATGGAGAGAATAGAGAGGAGAGAATTCTCTTCCAAGGTGTATTTATTACAAAGGAAATGACTCCTATTTATAGGAGTGGACAATGGTACAATCGTAATATTGTAAAGCTTACAGGGATATAATGGTAATGTCATTCACATATTTATATATTATTTATAACAATTTTCAATGAAATAAATATGCGAATTATTAATGAAGAAAGGCAGACATCCATCTTCTTTCCTCTAGTTCTTCTATTTCCAGAATCGGGACATATTCATCCCCATTTTCTCTTGTTCTACAAAATTCTCCCGTATCACTTTGACTTGTTGGATTAGTTAATTTTCTCTTTATACTGAGGGCAGAAGTTTTATCTTCATATTTTAAATAACTAGAAGCTAAGATAAATCTAAATTTACTAATATCATTAAATTTTCAAACTTAAAAGGTTATAGCAAGGAAATAAGTTAATTGTAAGGATCCCTTTAACAAAAAAAAAAAAAAAAAAAATGGAGTATAAGTTTTGGAATCCTAATCTTTTACATACACGAGAAAGAGGGGAGGAGTCAGTCCAAGAAATTGAGCTGAGCCACCTTTAAAAAAAAATTCTTTTTTTAAAAAAATGGTAATTGACTTTTGAAGAATTTTCTCAAAATGAGGGGGGTCATGACCTAGTTGGCCACTCCCTAACTTCGCCCTGAAAGACCGAATTGAATGATAGACTAATTACTTGAAAACAAGGACCAAAGTGATACAACACATCATTTTCACCTGGCTAGGAAATGTTCACATTCTATTGATGCAAGTTAGTAGAAATCTTTTAATCAACATTACTCTATTCAATCTTTAGCCTAATATTAGCATGGATGTTATGAATATGTTGGGAAAATGATTGAGTAGAATTTATATAGCCCTTGTTTGAGCCCCATTATTTCTCTTTTTTTTTACAATTTTTTTTTACAGTAATCAATCTCAACCATACAAAAAAGTCAAGTCCACAATTTTTTACTTTTCAAACCACTTTTTAACCATTAGATTTTTAAAACCCAAATTTTAAATTAAATTAATGGGGCTCAAACAAGGGCATAGTATTCTCAGTGGGCAACTTATGGTGTCCACTGAGGGCACAAATTATCCCCTTATTGGCGGTGGGGCCCGCTGACACTCAATGTCCAGCGGCTAGTGCCATATGGGCATTTTTATGTTGTCCCCTTAGGGACAACATAAAAGAACTGTAAGATTCAATAGACTAAGATGAGTAATAACCGTTGTGTATGACAAGAAGAATTTAAAAATCTAGTAGCCCCTTCTCTTTCTTGTCTAGGACACTGCATTGAGGACTAATGTTACATTAACTAATGCAAATGTATGCTACGGATTGTTTAGTTCGGATTTGTTGCCCGTCACGGACAACATATCACTTCAGTATTTTGACACGTGGGTTCTCTCTAATATACAGACTTTTTTTATATTGCCTGCGACGGGCAATAGAGCAGGAGTTATGGATTGTTTAAGCATGTCCTCTCCAAGTGAGACACTAAGAGTCTGTTTGGTAATGTGAATTTTTTTTTTTGTGGTTTATTTATTTATTGTTTGATGGATGTGTGGCTTAAAACAGTTTGAAAGGTCAAAAATTGTGGATTTGACTAAAAATATATGGTTGAGATTGAGTTTAAAAAGTCGAGGTTAAAATTTTTCCGTTACCAAACGGACTCGTTCCAACTAATGTTTGCTTAAGTCTATTAGTTCTCCTTCAAGAATTGATAGCTTTTTCAATGCAGTGGAGGTACAACTAGTTGGTTAAGATAGAAATCAGGTTGTTTGTTAAAAAAAAGGAAATGTGTAACCAACATCATGAGGGCCCGAACCGAATCCACACCATGGGTGGCTTTTCCAGCATGTGTTTCCGTTGGTAGGTCGTGTTGCTAATTAGTCATGGATTGTAGAGGTCAACTTATTTAAAACATTGTTTTAGCTTGTGTTTCTTTGGTAAATCATATTACTGTTGTTTAGGATTTGTTCTTCTTAGATGGAATCTGTATTTAAGAGGACTTTCGTTGAACAAATACTCATGTAATCCATTTGAGTTCAAGGCACAATATTTTTTGTTCTCTTTCAAAATATGTTATTTTTTCTCGTCTAGGGAAGGGCATGATCTGGTCACTACAAGAATGTAAGTATATTTTGATATATATGTGTTGGTGTGAAATATCGAAAGTGTACGATATTGCTAACAAGTAGTAAAAGTGGACTTTTGAGTCCGAATTATCGATTTCACGAGGACTATTTATTTGTTATCAATTTATTTCGATTCAATAGAATTCCTAAACTATAAACAAAACTAATTAAGAAAATAAATTGCAAAATAATAAAAACAAAATCAAAAAATGACAAGTAATTGGAAATCAATTAAATAAACAATGCAATTAAAATGAAAATAGACAATTAAACTAAAAGCAATTAATAAGAGTAAGAAACAAAGTGGTGAGATTTCTAGCAATTGAATGAATATCGGGACTAACGATTTCGAAATAACGTTCTAACTTAATTTCTCATCTCAAGTTGTTTTCTAAAATTGTATTTGGTCGAATTCACGCATATATCTAATTTACCTCTCTCGAGTTCAAATTAGACCTATTTAACTAAGTCAACCATGTATTTCTACAGCGGGTCAGAGTTCTCCTTAGCTAAATGCATTAAATTTTTTAAGAATTCATAATTGACCATATGCAACCACAAATTCATATCTCTATCTTTTTGTTGAAATTGCCAGATTTTATTACGTGATCTAATTGTTAACTCACCTCTCGGATTATAAAACAACAATTAATTCATGAATTGGTGATCAAGCAATTCAAACATTAAACGCAATAATAAAATCAATACATAAAATTAAAGCACCAACTTGAGAATTAAAATTAAACTAAAAACATTAAATCTAAATCGTTAATTCCGATTCAGAATTTAGCTACTCATGTTCTTGAAATAAAAAGCAATAAATAACGAAAATAAAATTCGGACTTGGAAGAATTTCACCATCAAGAATAACATCAGCCGTGTATATGTGTATGCATATCAAGGATAACTCCCAGCAGGCTGCCTCTTTTCTATTCCAAAAAAATCTGCTGGCTCCTCTAATTCCCAAACCAACCGATCAGCAAGCAATTTGAAATTATGTACCAACAGTGCACTATCTTCCGAACCTCCTGCCTTTATTTTGATTCCCAGAAAGCTGCCTAACTTTCTCTCTCGGCTGTGTGTATATAGTCTAGATTCTTTTTTTTTTAATTCCAAACAGCACTCCTTTGTTTCTCTTCCACTCACACGGACTCCCAGCGTATATTTCTTCCTTTTATCCCAAGCAGCCTCCTTTTTTCTTTGTTCCTCACGGCTGCGTGCTCGCCCCTCAGCCTTTTAGCAAATATGTATATATAAAATATATACTCAATCCAACTCTAAGCACAAATAAAATAAATTATCATTTAAGCATCTCAATTCTTTTAAATAAACTAAGTTGGTCCGTGAGTCTTCAATTGTGCAATTAAGTCCTTGAGTTTCAAAACGTTTTCAAATAACTCCACTTTTCATCCAATCTCCTACTATATAAAAGGAGTTAAGTGTAAAAAATTTTGTCCCAAAAGTCCTCACAAAAAAAAAAAAAAAAAAAAATTTGAGCTGCCAGCTTTTGCTGGCAGTAAATTCAAATTCAAAATAAAAAAACCAAAAAGCGGTTGTCAACTGACAGCCGCATTTACTTTAATTTTTTTTTTTTTAAAAAAGGCCTTATTTTCCTTTATTTAAATTTAAATATTAGATATAGATAAACATGTGCTCGATAAATTTGAAAAAATAATTTATAAACATTTTTATAAATCACAAAAATTCTCAAATAGATCTGTTTGTAAAACAAATTGTGTTTAATTTTTAATTTTTAATTTTTTGATGTAAGATGTATCATTGAAAAATGGAGAGAAAATATGTGTGGTTAATAAATAATTTGGAAACTGTATTTTTTTTTTTTTTTGGATTTACCAAACAGAGGCTAAGAATTTTTACAACACACATCTCCTACTATATAAAAAGAGGATAGTGCAAAAAAAAATCCCCCCCCCCATCCCCCAATTTTTTCGCCCTCAATTTTAGTTAACAAGAAATTAATAAAAAAAATAATTCTAAAAACTTGACCGCCAAGGCTGGCAGCCAATTCATTCAAAAAAAAAAAAAAAAGTGGCGGCTATCAGTCATCTGCATTTACTTTAATTTTTTTTAAAGGCCTTTTCTTTTCCTTTATTTAAATTTAAATATTAGATATAGATAAACATGTGCTCGATAAATTTGAAAAAATAATTTATAAACATTTTTATAAATCAGAAAAATTCTCAAATAGATTTGTTTGTTAAAAAAAATTGTGTTTAAAAGAGAACGAAAAAAATTCTATAAAGATCAGGATTTCTAATTTTTTTTTAGTTTTATATATATTGCATTTCCTATTTTGATATAATTATATAATTAACATATTTTCATAATTTTTTATCGAAATCATTATCAAAAACATATTTCCGTGCATCGCACGGGTGGAAAATCTAGTTATTATGTATTTGCTTCAATTCCTCTCTTTTCTTGATTTTGGGATAAAATATGAAATAATAGTAAATAATAAAAATTACGTAGAATTTATTCAAGAAAAATATTATAATATCCTAATTTCGATAGATAAATAAGTGTATAAAATACACTTATCAAAATGCTTGCGTTCCTTATTATATTGCAAATTTATTCAATATTTTTCTTAACTTTATTCAATTTAGCTATTCTAAAATGGCGTCAAGAGAGATGAGATGTCTATAGTAATGTTTTGTGTGTTTAGTTTATATTCTCGTTTCTTCTTAACCATCCTTCAATTTATTGTCAACGTCAATAAATAAATAAATAGATAAATAGTTTTAAAGAGATGAGAAGAGATGAAATTTAAGTCGATTCAAAGAAACTTACAAATATCTTTTATGTTTACAAATTTATTTCTTTAAAATTTATTTACACTCATTTTTAACATTAAGCAACTATTAGAATTGTTCTCCTACCAATCGTCTGACATCAACATCATTTAGCTCCCAAACACTTTCCCTTGCTTAGCCCACCAGAAATCTGATCCAAATTGAGCTTCTACTACAAATCAACCTCAACCCAATCCATATCACAAGTTCACAACAAACTGAAATCATTCAAATCCGATTCCTATGGCTCAGTGGCTTTGCCTTGCTGTTGCCTTTCCGGTCGTCGATCGACGCTTTGCTGGCTGATGTTGTTGCTACTCCGCCCCTGCGCTGTGTTGCTGTTCCACTCTTGCTGTTGCTTCTTGCCTTGCCAGTCCCCGCCCAACCAAGTGTTGCAGTTCTGCCCCTGCATTTGGCCTCTTGCTTGCTCGCAGCTCGCGCCGACTGATGTGCTGCTACTACTGTTGGAGCTGGAGTCAGCTGGACACTGATGCCTGTTGGTAGACGGTAGTGGAGTGTGGACTCAGAAAGGTAAGAGACTCTTGAGTATTGAGAAATTCTAATTTATAAATCTGATTATTAATGTGGTAATTTAATTATTGGTTATTAATTGTTTTGAGTGTTGAATTTATTGATTATTCATTTTTGTTATTTAGGGCTTATTTTGAATTAGAGATTTTTGTGGTAGTTAATTTATTTATTATAGAAAAGGATTATCTAAAATTTCTTGTGGTAGATTGACACACTAGTAATTAATTTTTTTATTAATAAAAGGCTTACTTAGCTTCTTTTTTTTTCTGAATTATGATAGTTTATAGTTAATTTACTGATTTATTTTACCACTTGATTATTGTGATGAAAATTTTATGATTGAATTTAGACAATACACATTCTTGTATTTGCACATTTGTGGTGCTTTTTTTTGCTCTTAGATATTGACTTTAAAGTAAAATTATTTTGTTATACTAAAGAATTTGAACTCTAAATTATTCTAATTTTTGGCTTTAAAAAAAAAATTCAATGACTCCGCCCCTGAACCCCAGGAGGGGGGTCGCCCCCCTCCACCTAACTTTTTTCTCTAGCCTGCTACATTTGTATATTCTAGTTCCGCCCTGCTTAGACACATGGGGGTAGGACCCACAACACAGGGGTCCACGTCCATTTGTCGGCGTCTGGCACGCCTCTCAGGAGAACAAAACCGAGTGCACGTTTTCCTCACTAGTTTTAGGATAAACTAGTGAATCATCCCGTGCGATGCACGGGAAGAAACTTCTAAATAAAAATAATCATATTCGAAATTAAATGAATTCTTAAATAAAATAAATAACATTTACAAATAAGATATAAGTTAATCATTTATTAGTTTCATGTATAAATATCAACCTTTTAGGGAGAAGTCATACATGCGAAAATGATTGTGTCTGACTCTTATTGATAGTCATGACATATGACACTATAAATGAAAATTGTTTTTTTTTTTAATCTAATAAGTATCCTAAAATTCGAATAGCTCAACGATATCCTTAGAATAAAGAACTTGTATCCTGCATTACTGTCAGATAGAATTTGACCTTATAGAATATAATCTTCAAGTTTTGTAACGATTATTCACCATCTCCTCGAACCAAAAATTCGCCTTGCAAAATTAACACATAAATGTAGGTTCTCCAGTATTCATGTACTCTGAACATTCAAACAATAGATGAAAAAGTTAATAATAGAGACCATGCATACAAAAGATAAAATTCAATATTTTGACCATTGACAATGAAAAACAACATGTATAATAATAATAATAATAATAATAATAATAATAATAATAATAATAATAATAATAATAATTTGCGAGGTTGACAAAGATATTGCATCAAATTTATGATATTTTAGGTTTTCAATATTTATACAACGTAATTATTTTCTGATTGAAGTTATAGTTTAATATTGATCATCTCAATTTTTAGTTAATTAGTAAATTGAGAGACAATTTATATATTATTGTGAAAAAATATCATAAAATCTGAATTAAAATATAGCAAAGAATATCTTGGTATGGTTAATTACTTTTTGAAAATTTAAAATTAACAGTTAGGACAAAAACCATTAATAACTATATCATTTCAAACAATATAGATAAATTTGTTAACCGTTAATGTTAAAAAATGTGATATGAGATTTTTTGGAATAAAAAATTAATTAAGAATTAAATGTAATTGTCATCGAAATAATTTTGATAAATAATACAACATAGGAAAGAACTTTAATATGTATATGTAATAAATAACTTAAAAATAGGATTTAGTTATAAAAATTTCAATACAACGTGATTTATAAAAATATGAATATGTATAAATTTTAGATATAATTTTAATTGAGAATTTGACATTGGATCTGTATGACTGAACCAAATATTTATCCATAAAATTAAGATCAATAAAATATCACAATTATTATAAGAAATTAATTATGTATTAAATGTAATTATCTATAAAAAATATTTAATAATTTGCTATAAAAAAGAGCTTCAATATTTAGATGTACTAAATAACTAAAAATAAGATTATTTATTAAAAAAAATTATATGTATGATGTGATTTATAATTTAGTACTCCATTCATATCATAAAGATAGTCCTCTACTCATTTTCACACAGATTAAGAACAAAATGGAATATAAAATATTAATTTCACTCTTAAAAAATAAAGTAGAATATTTTTTTGAGATGAACAAAAAAGAAATAGTGGACTATCTTTGTAGGACATGGAGAGTGTTATCTAGTAATAAAATTTCAACATAATTTTTAACTGAAAATTTTATTTGGATTTGTATAAATGAACACAAATATTTATTTGTAAGATTGAAAAAGTTAGAAGAACACATTTTTTTATGAAAAGAGAGGTTTTGACACAAAAAGTCAAATATAAATAAGTAAAACCAAACAAATTATCGTTCTTATATCATAAAAAATAAAAAACAATTTCTCGGTAAAAGCAAATTTAAAAAAAATAATAATTCTAGTTTCTTATTTTTATTATTTTTTATACAATGTGATATACAATTTCATCAAATATATATACTGACCCATGAATAATATATTTTTTCTTCACTCAACAGTCGAAATAATTAACATGTCTATCAAACCCAAAATTATTCTAAATAGCCCAACATTAGTTAACACTTTACAACCCAAACAGAGAAATCTAGAACATAATATAAATAGACTATTAACAAATCATCTTATTAGTCTAAAATAATTTTGTATTCTATATTGTTTTCGAAGCTTTCTCTACAATATTATTGTTTTAATATTTTTTCTTTTTTGTTAGAAATCCAAATCTATATTCAACGACTCAAAATATCACAGGTCTTGAAGAAAAGAGTAGTGTCAATCATTTTTACTTTTTCAAAAAATAATTTACTATTTTTTATTTTCAACTGATTTGTAATATTAATAACTAATAAACATTACCACCGCACCAGAAATTTTGAATCATAAAACGTGATAAATAGAAGGTTGAGTGGAGCGGTCATGTTAAATAGTATACATTTTTTCAAAAAAATAACCCTTTAATTGAATCTTTTATTATTGTGTATATCTTTATAATAATTATATATAACAGAAATGAAAGAGATTGTATATAGGGAAATGGAAAAAAAAAGATATAGAAAACAAAAATGAATCAATAGATTTTGAAAAAAGGAAAAAAATGAAACAAATTCTGAAAAAGCGAAAAAGGAAAAAAAAAAAAGGAAAATAACTGGATTTCCAGTGTAATTAGGCGGCGGGAAATAGAAGTCATGTAAACACAACAAATATTAAAGACTATAATTAGACATCAGCGATTTTGAAAATAATAAATAAATATTGAAGGTCCAACTATTTTTGAAGTGAGTTTTGAACTTGATTATTGGATATGGGATATAAGTAGTGTGAACATGATAAATATTGAAATCTCCAAAAATTGGAAAAATAAATAAATAAAATCTGCACATAGTACAAGAGTTTTGGAGGGAAACAGGGAAGTTGACTGAGGTTGACTCGGTTACTTTTATATATTACTAGTTTCACACCCGTGCGTTGCACGGAATCTTTGATAGTGATAATATTTTATTATAAAGAAACATAGAATCACAATATATAATAAAAAATATTATGAACACAAGAACTTATAAATTTTTGTATTTCTAAATTGATGTTAATATAAATTTTGAAAGACTTCCTTAAATACGACATTTGTAGTTAAATTGGTTGATTTACCTTACTCGTCACATATAAGTGTCTTCAAGTCAGAACGACATATAATTCTAGATATTGTTACATATAGTTGTCAATTACTAAACATTGATCTCCCCAAAAAAAGACCAATGTGGGACAGTTTCCCTTAACTCTTATTGATCGTCATGGAGTAAGATACTATTAAAGGGAACTGTCTTATTTGTAATTTAAAAGGCAACTTTGGATCTAAAGGAGTTAACGACATTCTTGAATTAAAAAGTTTTTCCTTGCATTACTCCCCGATAGAATTGAGGCCTCCAAAACATGGTGTCCAAGCCTAGAAATAATTAACCTTGTTCTGTTGCACAATCTCGAAGTATGATCAATATTTCTCAACAACATTATCAGAACATCGACTCTCAGCTTCAACTCTTGGTCATACACACCAAAACATCTTAATCCGTTTAAGAACTATGTGGAATGTATGTCACCGAACAAACCTCTCATGTGTCTGATTTACAAATTGTATTTAAACTTAGATATATATTTTATTCAGCGTGATTTAGTAAAAATCGTGTATCTATTTATGTTTTCAACATCATTCAATGTTGGAGCAAGAATGACCATTCCTTGAGGGGTATGTCCTTTCAACTATTGCTTTATATTAGATGTCGAGTCTTTATTAGGATTTAAAGGGTTTGCAAACTTGGTCCCGATATTTCAACAAAAGACTTTGAATTGTAAATTGTTTGAGGGAAAAAATAGTCAGCTGTTGGCCAAATGAAGTCTTGTAAAAAAATAAAAAATTGAATTCCATGACCAGAAAAGACCACTTTCCTTTACCATTTTTAGATCAAGTGCTAGAAAGAGTTGCTGGACATTCATTTTATTGTTTCTTGGATGGTTTTTTAGGCTATCATCAAATTGAAATAGCATTAGAAGACCAAGAAAAAACTACTTTTACTTGCCCTTTTGGGACGTTTGCTTTTAAAAGAATGCCTTTTGGTCTTTGTAATGCCCCAGCAACCTTTCAAAGATGCATGCTTAGCATATTCAGTGACATGATAGAAAACGTTTTGGAAGTTTTTATGGATGATTTCTCTGTGTATGGTAATTCATTTGATGATTGCCTAACAAATTTGAAAGCTGTTTTATGCAGGTGTGAAGATAAGCAACTTCTCCTTAATTGGGAGAAATGTCATTTCATGGTAACAAGAGGAATTGTTTTAGGTCATATAATTTCTTCTAAAGGCATGGAAGTAGATAAGGCAAAAGTAGAGTAGATTCAATTTCTAGGTTGCCTATTCCTTCATCTGTAAAAGATCTTCGATCATTTTTAGGCCATGCAGGTTTTTATAGGAGATTCATAAAAGATTTTAGTATCATAGCAAAACCTTTGACTACACTTTTAATGCATGATACAAAATTTGTTTGGACTGATGAATGCACTATAGCTTTTGAACATCTAAAAATGGCACTCACCACTGCACCCATAGTTAGATCACCTGATTGGTCTCTACCTTTTGAATTAATGTGTGACGCAAGTGATATAGCTGTAGGGGCGGTGCTTGGCCAGAGGAAAGGTAAAGAACCTTATGTAATCTACTATGCTAGCAGAACTTTGAATCAAGCTCAATTAAACTACACAACTACTGAAAAAGAGCTGCTAGCAATAGTTTTTGCACTGGAAAAATTTCGAACTTATCTTATTGGGACCCCTGTTACCATCTTCACTGATCATTCTGCTCTTAAATATTTGTTCACAAAGAAAGATGCTAAACCTAGACTCATTCGATGGATTTTGTTATTGCGGGAATTTGACATTACAATTAAGGATAAAAAAGGGGTGGAAAATGTTGTCGCTGATCATTTATCCAGATTAAATTCTGAAAATTCTAAAGTTTCTCACCCTTTACATGATTCATTTCCCGATGAACAATTATTTAGCTTGAACATTGTTCCATGGTTCGCCGACTTGGTTAATTATCTTGTTACAGGTCATATGCCTTCAAATTGGAGTGTCCAAGACAAAATGAGGATGAAAGCTATTGCAAGGAACTTCTTCTACGATGATCCATACTTATTCAAATATTGTGCTGATCAGATTATCCGAAGATGTGTTCCTGATGATGAGGTACAACAAGTTCTTACTTTCTGTCATTCTCATGCTTGCGGAGGCCATTTCTCTTCGCAGAAAACAGCTGCTAAGGTACTTCAATGTGGTTTTTATTGGCCTAGTTTATTTAAGGATGCTCATACCTTTTGTAAAAATTGTGAAGCATGTCAGAAACTTGGTAGTATCAGCCATAAGAATATGATGCCATTAGCTCCAATCCTTGTTCTTGAAATTTTTGATTGTTGGGGATTAGATTTTATGGGCCCTTTTCCCCCTTCTTTTGGATATTTATATATATTGGTTGCTGTTGATTATGTGTCAAAATGGGTAGAGGCTATTCCATGTAGAACAAATGACCATAAAGTTGTGCTCAAATTTCTGAAAGAACATATTTTTTCTAGGTTTGGTATGCCTAAGGCCATAATTAGTGACGGTGGAACACATTTTTGTAATAAACCTTTTGAAACTCTGTTAAAGAAATATGGCATTAGGCATAAAGTTTCCACTCCCTATCACCCTCAAACTAATGGTCAAACTGAATTAGCCAACCGGGAAATTAAAGACATTTTGACAAAAACAGTGAATCCAAATAGAAAAGATTGGGCTATAAAACTAGATGATGCTTTATGGGCCTATAGGACTGCTTTTAAAACTGTTCTTGGAATGTCACCTTATAGAATTGTATTTGGAAAACCTTGTCACTTGTTGAAATCGAACATAAAGCTTATTGGGCAATCAAGACACTCAACTTTGATCTAGATCAAGCTGGTGAGTTTAGGAAATTAAAATTGAATGAGTTAGATGAATTACGTTTGGAAGCATATGAGAATGCAAAAATTTCAAAAGAGAAAATGAAAGTTTTTCATGATAAGAAAATTTTTAGAAAATCATTTTTCCCTTCTCAAAAGGTATTGCTATATGACTCTAAACTTCATCTGTTTCCTGGTAAGTTGAGAACTAAATGGATTGGTCCTTACATTGTGCAAACCGTTTACCCTTATGGAGCAGTTGAAATCTTGGATCAAAAAACTGGTACTATTTTTAAAGTTAATGGACAACGTCTGAAACCATTTTTGGATAATTTTTCTGCTGATATTAATGAACTACCTCTGCTGGACCCTGCTTCCAGCAGCTGATTTTCTTGGAACTAACTTTTATTATTATGTATATATTTTCTTTTTCTTTTGCAGATTTTATTCTTTTCTTCATTTTTAGTTTTTTTTCATTCTTGAATAATTGCTCATGTGCATAAGCCTCTCAGGTACACTCTTCTCCTTTAGCTTGGTTTCATTTTGAGTCGTGTTTATTATTCACCGTTCATTTTTCTTCTCATTGAGTCATTGAGGACAATGTCTGATTTTAGTTGGGGGGAGAGTGACTCAAAATGTACTTGTTTTGCATAAATTCTTTTGTGATAGTTGAGCATTAAAATTGAGTACATCTTGAGTCTTGAGTTATATCTTTGTTATTCTGTAAAGACCTCCCTCCTTAAAAAAAAAAAAAAAAAATTTTTTTTATGCACGAATTTAAGCCTTGTGGTAAGATGGATAGTCAACACATACAACTAGAGCTCTCTCAAGTTAAGTAATTTTATTTGTTCATCATGAGAGTTGAGCGATTGGTAGTTTTCTTATATTGCCCTTGTTTGATATTGCTACTTCCATTGGGCATCATTACACGGATTGTGGATTGTTGGTGGTTTATACTTAAGAAACGATGAAGGTCAATGTCAAATAAAAATTTGACCATTTGAAGCTAACCTTATCATTTTCTCTTCCCATCACAAATCCCTTCATATCCAAAAATTCCCTCATAGCCACAAATCTCTTTTATTTATTTCACATTAAAGATGACGTTGCATCCAGACATTGCTTCCATAAATACATAACCTTATTTCTACTTTCAAGTATAAGTGAGGATGATTATTTTTGCTCCATTTTTGAGAAACAAACGTTTAGTGCATGAAAAAGAAAGAAAAGTGGAGTTAGAAATTATTTGACAGTCATTGAGACAAGAGGAGAATGTTGAAGAATTATTTGAGAAGATTTCAGTTTCAAAAAAAAAAAAAAAAGAAAAAAAAGAAAAAAAAAGAAAAAGAAAATGGAGACATATCGAAAAGAAAGTAAAGGTTGTGAAGAAGAAAGCAAGCTTGAAGTGTGATTAAAAGTAAAAATTATTATCCTTGCTTATATTTTGAAAGTCTTCGATTTCTACCTACTTCTTTTATTTCCTTATCCTATCGAAAAAAAAAAAAAATGCTACCATTGCGTCGTATACTTCCATTGGAATTTCTTGTTATATTATTATCACGGAAATATGTAAACCTCTTCTTCCATCACTCTGTATCAATTCTCTTGAGAACACCATCATTACCTTTACGTTGATGTTGACATTTTGATCTTAAGTAGGCTTGTGGTAAGAACGGTTGAGTCCCAATGGTTGTGAGCTTTTCATGAGGTCAATATTTGCATTGCTGTCATCCACATATATATGGCCTTTATTGAATGTTTGAGTGATCAATTTTCAAACTCCATGATTGACCCCCTAACCAATCCAGAAACAAAATACACATACCCGTGAGTATATGGAGTTTATACTTGGCTTGAGTGAATACTTGACACTGTATGTGTTGGGGTTAGTGGTTTGATGGATCGGCTTAAAACACACACACACACAAAATTTTGGGAATGTTTTTATGGATTAAGTTCGATATAATGATTGATCTCTTGATTGTGCGAAGTTGATGTGCTCGACCATCTAAATTCATTCTTGACTTTACAATTGAAGTTTTTTTCATTGAGCTAATCATGTTTTTAATTCGCTTGAATTGCTAGAGACTAGCAAAAAGCTAGTTGGGGAGTGTGATTATTGTCCAATTTTACGTATTTTAGGTAGACAAATAAATGAAAAATACAATTTTGGGGATTTAAAATTTGTAATTTAGAGTAAAATTTATTAAAGATTCAATTTTATTTGTTAAACTCTAAATTGATTTTATTTGTTAATAATTTAATTTATTTAATTGCAGGTACATTTTGGACAATTTTATCTCAAAAATTCCTAGTTTAATGGACCCGAAAAAGCCCAAATTGAGAAAAAAAACCTACTAACCACTCAGCACCCATTCTCGCGGGGGTCTCTCTCTCATCCACCATTCAGCAGCCCCCCTCTCCATCTCTTTCTCTCGCTATCATCTTCTCTATCAGCCGCACTCCACTTCCTTCCCATCTTCAGCCTCTTTTCATCCCTCACACAACCCATACTCTCTGCACTCTCACGCAGCCCTCATCCCTACCTCTCAGCCTCACGATTTTTCTCTTCCAGAACTCAACCGCAATCAGCCAACTTCTTCCATTCCATAACCCAGCAGCCGAAAAACCTACAGCACGCATTCAGCCTCTGTCTTCCTCGAGATTCACAGCCGCAGCACTTTTCCTTCATCAGCCGCAGCATTCTTCCTCCCAAAACAGCAGCAGCCATCTTCCCGCACTCAACCAGCAGTCGCAACCCATTCTCGTTTCTGCCTTCCACAGCCGCCAGTCCTCTCCCTCAACCTGTTCTTCCAGCCGGAACTCCCCTCCAGCAGCAGCCTCGCCATCAGCAACCTCTCCAACTTGCTCAGCCTCGAACCAGCAGCTACAGCACTCGGCCAAAGCAGCAGCCCTCGATTTGGGTGATTGGTTCCAGTTTTTATTCACATTTTGCTTAGATTTTTGATTGTTCTATGTTAATTTCTCTAATTTCAGATTATTGACATTAGTTTAGTTTGAGTTATAATGTTGGTTATAGAATTTTTAGACTATTGATGTTAGTTGATTTTAATATATTTTTAGTTGTTGAATGTTCATTTTCAAATTTGAATTTCGTTCTTTAGTAATGGTTATTGTTTGGATGAATTTTATTTTGGTTAATTCAATTATGTTCGGCTAAGTTACATTTGAGGGGAGTTATTCTTAGCTTCAATGGGTATGTTTAATTTCTTATGGATGAATTCTTGTTATTGATAAGAATTTATAAATTGTTTTAAGTTTTCAAATTATTTTACTTGGATGAATGTCGTTGATGTGGTATGTATCAAATATGCACACGACATACTCGACTAAATGCAATAAAATAAATTGACTAATTTTCTGCTAATGAGTTTAAATCTTATCGATATCAAGAAAATTCACACTAATCTTATTTGAAAAGCCCAATTGATAGCGAAAGAATAACTCCGCTCGAATTCCCTTTCATCGCAATTTAATTATATTATCTCCAAATTCATTTTAACACAATTGAAATCATAGTTTAGGTTTCGAATTTAGCAAATATTATTATACCAATAAAATCCCTAGGAAGAATGACCCTGGATTATTGCTAGGCTATAACCTGACCCATTTATACTTGGAGGGTAGATTTTACATCGAGTCAGTTAAGTACAAATTTTATGGAATCCCTGGTACCATTAGACCACGTACAAACCATTTTCTTGCCCAGTGGAGTTTTAACATCAAGTCTGCACGATGTTTGTTAAGATCTTTCAGGAGTGCAAATGTTGAAGCCATGATGCAATGTATAGAAGCAAAATATGAAGTATTGCAGGTAAGACAACTTTCAATATTTGCAGATATTTAAAGAGAAACTGAGTACTTTGGCCTTTACCATTCTCAATTGTAGACTCTTAAACTTCTAATACCAGCAAATAAGAATTCGGGATACTCATGCAGTCTAATTAACAACTATTAATGTGGAATATGTTTCAAACAAAGAATAAGTATATATGTATATGTATATATAAAAACTAAATAATAACTATACGGTGTTAGTAACTATCAAAATTTGTAATAATTTCTAATTGTATTATAATAATAATAAAAAAAAACATTTTTTAGTTATTAATTTTTCATAATATAAGACGTGCTTTCGTTATAAGAAATTATAAACATTTTTTTTTGTGTTAGTACTTTTAATAGTATAAGACATGTTAATGTTATTATATCTAATAACAATATTATTTTCAATATATAAACCGTAAGTTGATAACAATTATTAAATACTGAGATATTTAAAATAATAATTAATATTATAGGTAATTATACAAACAAAATAATTACTTTAGGAAACTATCTTTATACCATGCTTATGACAGTTCAAATTGATTCAAGGCGTATCATATTCATCCCAATGCAATTAGTTATCATTAATAATGGTAACATTAAAGAAGCTTTACTTGAACCTTATTTTGTGATTATAATAGAATTATTATGAGCAAAATGCTTGTCTTATTTCAATCTTCTTTACAATGACATGCTTTTGTGAATTTTTTTTTTATATATAAAATAAGAAATTATAATTGATCAAATTATTATTATTAGAAACATTAGACATTTTATTGTGTGAATTTTACTATTATTAGTAGTAACATCTGGCATGCTTTAGTGAGAATTTTGTTATAAAATAAGAAATTATATGATTTATCAAATTATTATTATTAGTAACACCAGACATACTTTTGTAAGACTTTAATATATAAAATAAGAAATTATGTTTGATCAAATAAAGCAATAATCATAATAAATAATGTAAAGTTTTACAAACTGCCAAAATTGAAAAGATACAATAATAGAAACCATCAAAGTTTGAAAATTTAAAAGGTCAATCTTTTTCAATACAATTGTCAATTTTTTTTTGATTGGCTTATTTAGCCGTTACCACTCTCAATAGTACAATTAAATAAAGTAATGATAATTCCTAGAATTTAATGAATTTGTTATAAAGATATAAAAATGAATTTTTATTTTGCAATGGCCTAGATGTGTGTATAAAGATTTTAAAAAACAAATATTATGGATTAAATCTTTGAGTTTTTAATAACTTATTTTTATTTGATATTTCTTTAATTAAATTTGCACGATTAAACATCTCTGTATAGTTGATTTATTTTAATTTGTTTATATTATTACCATTCATTTAATATAGATTAAGAAAAAATGTCATGCAAATTAATTGAAATCATTTTTCAACCTCGTAATCACAATTTTCATGGGACACGAAGAGGCAAACAAAGAGTTAGGATATCAATGTATAAACATTAATATGTTATTGCATATTTTATTATGAAATGAATTTAATAAATACACAAAAAAAAATCAATAATATAATATATATTAGTTGTAGATTATGCATAATTAATTAGTGAATTTGGGCTGAAAAACCTGAATTGAAACCCGTTCCAACTCAAGAACTTTAATATATAATATAGATATAGATGTCAGGAAATAAGACATGATGACACAGTTTATTAAGGGTTTACCATGATCTGGTAATGGACAAGAATGCCTTCTTAACAGTCTTCATTTTGGAATAACTCCCAAACCTCATCGAGCTTCCGCTTCCAGCGCCGAAACAGAACGATGAAGTAGGACAATTCGCTCCCTCGTCTAATCCAGAACGGAGCGTCCTTGTAAATGATCTATTCATTTGCGCCGAAGACTGTGACTGTGAGTATGAGGAAGAACACGATGATGGAAATGATGGTGAAATGTTCATTGTCATGGAACCAAATATGGAGTGGAAAACATTGGACTTGGAAAGCTTGTGCATGGACTTCATTTGGGGACTAAGCAAATGAGAAGGTGGCGGCGTAAGTGGCGGAAGAGGGACGTCGGAAATCGACTGCTTAGGGGTACCGGGCTGAGACTCCCACGTGAACGGCACGGCACCGGCAGCGCCACCGTAGTACAAGAATCTAAAAGAAGCCTCCCCTTTGGAATTTTCCTTGGATAAGAAATTTTCATTCAGCTTAATTTGCATGAATTTTGGAGTATAATCACATCCCCAATTTGCTTTTTCCATCTGCTTATGGGAAAAAGGCTCTCTTTTTCGATGCAGTAGTAATCTAGAACAGAGAAAATATATAGTACACACGCTCCACCCGTCCATGTGAGGAGAAGGTAATCTCGAGAGTAAGTTTCGAGGTACTTCTAGCATGGTCCTTTAAAAATAGACTTTTTTTTTCTTTTTGAAAAAATGTTTGAAACACCTCGGGACTTACCCCCGAGGTGAAACCCTTCTCACATGGAGGGGGTGGAACCCACTTGTCGGAGAATGGCCTTTTTTTTTGGGGTGTCCCTGTTTGGTACTCATTATTCACCATCTCATTTTTCTCAAAACTTATTTTCAAACACACATTTTAAGAATAAAATAATTTTCTTATAAAAAAAGTATTTACTTTTTAACCACATATTCTCCAAAAATTTACTAAGAGCTTGTTGGGTAAAGGTAAAACTTTTATCACAACTTTTCAAACTCAATCTCAACCCTTCATTCTTAGTCAAATCCAACATTTTTGACTTTTCAAACATTTTTCAATCACACATCCATAAAAAAACTACAAAAACTAAAAAATTTTACATTAGCAAACAGGCTCTAAGTGCTTCTAATAATTAAAGATAGATTGAAAATTAGAACCTCAATGGTGGAGACCTAAAAATGGAACACAATTCTAATTTTTCCTATAAAAATAAATATAAAAATTTTCCTATAAAAACAAATATATATGAGTTTATCCACCATAAAAATTATGTACATTTTTTCCCACTTATTGTTAACCTTTGTTCTTTAACTTAACATAATCATTACAATTTATAAACAATACAATTACTCGAATCACTTTTTAATGACAAATATTTTCTCTCTTTACTTTTCGACCAAACATTTTACCTCAAAATATAAATAAATCAATTTATAATTGCTACATGTTATCAAATAGAGCCACTAAAAAAAGTAATGTATCCTAAAAGCATCTTCGAAATACCCTATTTATAGATCAACAATGTTACATTCACCTCACCCTTAACATCAAGCTTGACCACCCACTGACATGAGTTATGGTGTCCGCTCATCAATGATGGGCCCCGTCCCACCCTATGTAAGTAAATAGTCAAGCTTGAGGTCGAGGGTGGGATGAGATAGATTAATTCATTTAAAGATAGTGTTTTATGCATAATAGATAACATTTTTTAATTTAAAGAATAATTTTTTATGCACTTCAATTATATTTCTCTCTCTCTCTCTCTCTTTTTTTTTTTCAAGGAATCAATAGTCAATCAATTCAATTGTGCCCGTTCGGCGGCTATATTTTTAATTATAAACATTTGCTTTTTCAAATCTCGAGGTAAATAAATGGTTAAAATTTGGAGAGAGAAAAGACGTTTGATTAAAAAGTTGTATTGAAAATTGGAATGATTATAATAAAAAAAAAATAAACAAAAATGTCGAACACATAAAATTAAGATTAGAGAGCAAGTTTTTATGTATAAATTTGGAGAGTCAAACTCACTCTCTATTTAAAAAAATAAAATAAAGTCTCCTTGAGCTTATTTTTTAGTAGTGACCATCTAAAATATAGAGTATTTTGTATTTAGAGAGTTTATTGGACATGCTCTAACGTGATTAAAATAATAAATTACTTAAAAATAAGTTTATGCAAATTTTTGAGCTTAGCCACCGCTTATTGACTCAAAGTCTCAAACAATTGAAGTTTGAAAAGTGGTAAATTCAATTAATGAAATCGATTAATATTTTCCAAATCCTAACATGATTAAAAATAATAAGTTACTCGAAAATAAATTTAATATTTTGAGCTTAGCAACCGCTTATTGGACTCAAATTTTAAGTCTGGAAAATGGTAAATTCATTGAATGAATTGATCAATTAATAATACAGTATTAATATAATGTTGACTTGAGACGGTCCAAAAGTGGCCAAATTGCATTAGTAAGCGATCATTAGTCAACATATAATTAAATAAGATTTAATACGTTAGGCCAGTAGCTTGATTACTTTGTCATTGTATTAGGTATAATCCGGTTTGGTTAGGATTATAATTTAGAGTTTAAATATTATCATATAAAATAATTAAAAGAAATAAATAAAGGAAAAAAAAATGCTCTCATCAAGAAAATCTTCACGAAGAAGAAGAAGAAGAATAGGGAAACGGGGCAGAATCCATTGAATCTAAATCCAAAGGACAAGAAATCAAGAAACCCGTTGGGGGGCGGAGACGATAAATCACGTCGCATTAACTATGCTTCACGGGCTTATGACTCAGGATCGAAGAATATAATATTGTCTAATTCATCACAATTAGGCAGTCATTTAAAGACATGTTAGAGGACTTTACCATCCATTTTGAGGTTTTAATTGGATCTCGACACTTTTACTCGATAGGTAGATTATGAGATTACCCAAATTAATTAGGGCACCCTATTTAACCTAATTAATTGACCCCTATATTAACCCTCTCTCACACTCTCTGCTGTTAGAAAACTTGCCCCTTTCTTTCCCTCTGTGAGACAGCCGGTCCACACACGTTCTCCTCTCTATTGTGATTGGAAACCACCCTAGTTACCTCTTCTTCTTAGTGAACCAGAACCACCGACCTTTAAGTCTCTTTTGGTTCTATTGACCGTGAGCCGCCTTCTTGTGGCTGGACCATGCTTCTTTCCCTTCCTTCCTCTGTGGCTGGAACCTGGCGGTCCACACACATTCTCCTCTCTATTGTTAAGGGATTGTTTTCTCTAGCCCAGATTGTGGTGTTACAATTGTGGAGTTTTGGGCAGAAATCTGAACCCTAGCTTTACAGTCGGCTATATTGTGCAATTGAGGGAGTTTCAATTACTTAACTATATTTCTGTTTATTGATTCAATTATATTGATAACCTAATTTGTTTAACTTTGATTACTTTTGTGTGTTTTGTGATGTTATATTCATTACAAACCCAATAAAGAAAAAGATAGCCAAGCATTGCCTGAATGTCAACGGAGGTTTCGAAAGAAACTTGGATTTGCAGCACAAATTTCCTCAGATGGCTCCCAGAGAGGCCATTAAAAGCAGCAAATCAAAAACCCACAAAAAAGGAGGCCGTGAACACAAATCAATAATGAAGAAACTCATCCTAAATTCTGACCCTAAACCCATTTCACTTTCGCCACAGGATAACTGTTAAAATATGGGATGAAAATATGGCAACATATTTAGTTTTTCATTTTAGGTCTATTAGTATTCGAATTGATATTATAAAAGATTGATTAGAAACAATATAATTCGATATTATTTTCTTATATTTTATATTTAGGATATCTCCGCTATAAATAGGATTGATTGTAAAGAGTTATTTACCCACAACATATTATAACATCCAATTCTTGAATTTTTTCATAGTATCAGAGAGTGTTTTGATCTTGGCCTACATTTGTGAGCTTTCGTTCTCCGCAAGCAATTATGTGCCGCTCGTCCGACCATGTACTTGTTTTTTCATTCACTTATTCCATCGTTTCACAAAACTCAATACGTACGTGTATCAAATAAACTCATAACCAACTCATAAAACCTCTACTTCTAAGATAACTTCAATGACCCTCCAAAATTATGGTTTCAAAATTGGGGATTGAAAATTAGGAATTCAAAATTTACAAAACTCAATCATCCCCAATTTTAGAAACCTTAAAACACATCAATTCTACCAAAGAAATTTTACATGTAGTATTATCATTTTCTACTACACTTCAATCAACTTCAAGTTGATGCATAACCATACAAGTCCACACGCATCCTTTTCCACAAGGATCTTTTGATTGCATGCGTTGAAGATGTTGAAGAACGTCACCCATCTAATCTAACTTAAATTTAGATGTTCGTTTAGTCCTTAGATAATTTCAATAATCATCATGAGTGAATCCTAGACTTTCACGACCATTGATTCTCCTAATCATTAACTCGCAACTCTCTTTTGGAACAATTCCTGAGTCATCAGCTAAATCAATTTCAGCTTATTGGCTGTAGTCAATCTTCTTTGAGATCTAAATAAATTGACTCTTGCTATGGCTTGATGTCATATGTGTATGGGAAGCAATAAAATCAACTACACGATACTTACCTGTTTGTTGACAATTGACCTTCATTCTTGCAAGACAACCAAACATTGTTTCAACATGATGATGTTTAATAATTACACGTCGCTTATCTTCTTCACGACGAATTTCATATAAGCAACAAAATGTTCTATTTATCATCTTGCCTTCATTATCTTTGTGTCATTTACTTCTCTGAATGCTGGAACCCACTTTATAAGTATAAGCATATTAAAACTATAAGCTTCTTCTTTTTTTATCAAATTACATATCTATTTTGGGAATCGATTCATACGAAATTTTGGAATGAATGGACATAATGTGTTTGTTACTATCAAATTTTGCGTCTTCGCATTCTTCCTCGTCAACCACAATTCTGAATTGTTAGAAAATATATCATTCTCCCCTTTGTCAAAATCCAATTTTCTAGACTGATGTTGTTTCATAACATGATTAATTTCATCCATAACCTTCAAATAAACACAAAATAAATCAATTGAAGGAAAACAAATTAATAATTATAAGCACAAAAACAAAGACAAAGACAAATACTTCTTATATAGTTATATTAGAGCAACTCCAATGCACTATATCAGTTGAGGCTGTAGCGACCCAGAATTTTTACGCAAAATTAATAATTATTTTAATATTTAGAAAATTGTGTCGCTACTATTTCACCCATTGTTTTGAAGTTAACGCCGCGACGTGTTCGTCTAGCCAAGTCAAGAAATATCTAATTTGTTCGATTTTAAATTAAATGTTCGAATTTCTAAAATTATATTACTTTAATTATTTATTCAAAGTATTATTTCAAAATCATATTTTCAGTTCAAAATATATCTGTTTTAAATACATTTTCAAATCAAAGTAGTCAAATTTTTAGTTAATTATCCTAAACCTAATTTCATCCACGTTTTCATCTTTACACCAAATTCATCATTTAAACAAAATTATTCCCCATGATAGCTTCCCCTTTCTACTTTTCTTTTCCACTCCTCCATCATCATTTTGTCCCAACACCATCTCCTTTCCACCTCATTAATCACCCACCAACACTAATTAAACAATTATCCTCAGCATCTTAACGCCGAAAGCTATAGCTTTCAGTATACTACCTTCACCCAATCAGTCTTTTCCATCCTTATAACAATACAACCATCACACAAATCACAAACCTGCAATCAGCACTCTTCAAACCATTTGCAGCCACCATCACTACACAACCGTCACCACCCCTGCAGCACCACCAATCATCATCATCACATGACTCTGTCACACTTCCAAGAAATCAATTCACAGCCAATTCATAAAACCACAGTTCAACCGCTACACTGCACCATCTCCATCAACCCAAGTTGACCTCTCTACCAAACCATGGTTTCAGCAACTCCAGTATCAATTCCTCTGCAATCATCACACGACTATTATCAAAGCTAATTGCAAATCCCAATTACATCCATTTCAGTTTTTCCCCAAACTGCCCAGTCCTAAATCAACTTCCATTTTTAATTCAAATCAAAACCCAAAACTGAGAAGAATCGAAGCTTAGAACCTTACCTTGATTCGACCTAGCTCTGGCCTGATTTCCACCGGAAGAACCGCGAATTTAAGCCTCGTTATTTGACTTGGTTCGCACACAAACTCGCACCCAATCCTCTCATAAACCTTAACCACTCTCTTGCCGTCGTTCACCGCTACCTTCCGACGATGTTGCGCCGGCACACCGTTGCCGGAAATCACGATTTTCTCTCGCAACCCTCGCACTTCCGCCTCTCGTTTCCCTCTTGCCTGTCTCACTCTGTCTGAATAATAGATAGAGAGAGAAATATATCTGAATATATATTTTAAATTTCAGAATCTGCAGTTTTGTCCCTGAAGTTTTAAAACCTTTCAATTCAGTCCCTATGTTTTAAAATGTCTTAATTCAGCCCTTAAGTTTTAAATGAGTTTTAATCAGCCCTTTCATTTTCAAAATCTGATCACTTCAGTCCCTGCTGATTTACTTTTAAGCTCAAGTTTCAAAAGTATTCATTTTAGTCCCTCAACTATCAAAAGTATCTATTTTAGTCCCTCAACTTTCAAAGTATCTATTTTAGCCCCTGAAGTTTCAAAAGTATTCATGTTAGTCCCTCAACTTTCAAAACATCAATTTTAGTCCTCAAATTATAATTTATCATTTTGAACTATATATTCGATATACTAAAGTGACTTATTGGCTAAAGACGAAGCGTACGGAGAATTTAAAGAAATTGAAGTCATTCCCGCTCAACTTTGCACTCGTCGGATTTGAGGTAGACTCGCACTTATTAATTGATTTAAATTATGATTTCATATAAATGTCATGTGACTTGTGAAAGTCAATTTTCAAGAAAAGAAAGTATGTTTTTATGAAAGGTAAATATACCTTATGTTTTTATGAAAAGTAAGTATACCCTATGTTTTTACGAAAATGTTTTATATGTTTTGGATCATTGCTATGCACATAAGAATTCTTACCACCTAAGTTCGGTAGAATTCTGTGTTTCCATATGTTTATGAGGATTTACCACCTAAGTTCGGTAAAACTCCCGTCTCATATGGTTATGAGGATTTCGATCCTACCCTATGTTATGATGGAAATGATCCCTATGAATTTCAAGAATTATGTTTTGGTATACTTACTGTTACTATGATTTTACTGCATAAGAATTCTTGCCACCTAAGTTCGGTAAAGTTCTTGTGTCTCCTTATGTTTATGAGGATTTCAATCCTATCTTATGTTATGCTTTCAAAAGAAATTATGCTTGGCATAATTAAAATGTTTTTATAAGTATATGGTTTTCAAAGAGCTGTTTTCAAAGAGCTATTTTCAAAGAGCCTATGATTTGCAAAATATGTCCCGTGCTGTAATGCACAATATGAGTTTTATCAAGAGCCGTTTTATAAAGAAGCTCTATCAATTCCCGTTTTATAAAGAGCCGGGATTTATGTGTTTAATCATCTTATAAATTAAATTAATTTGCGATGAGTCTACTGAGTATTTCCCCCATGAAATACTCACCCTACTTTTTAACAGTTTTGCAGATTTCGAAGACGGTGGCGAGCGATGAATGATGGTGGCAATAATCGTTAAACGGTTGAAAGTTTGACGTTAATGATTTCCGTATTTTTCCAAACAATCGAATAATTTAGAGAAGTTCATTTATTTGAGAAATTATGACATTGTCAATTTCTTTACAAAATTAATGGTTCGATTTACTATTTCAAATGGTTTCATAAATGTTTTCAATTTTATCGGCCATTACAGTTTATTTAATGTTGCCAAAAATGAATTTCAATTATTTCTTCCGCAAAAATATTATTCGAAAAATTTAGACAGAAAATGACGTAGTGAATCGGGTATACGGAACTCGGGACGCTACAAGTTGGTACCAACTAATGAAATTGATGAACTTTTAGAGAACGTGAATAAATTGACGGAGAAGTTTTAAATTTCATCTCCAATGGTTCCATCTGCATTTAAATATTATTGATTACATGACATTTTGTTTAAATTTAAAAATAATAACTTATTCACAAAATGATTAATATAATATTAAACTTTTCGTTATTATAAACTATAAATATTATTTCTTGGACTATATTTCATTTTTATATTTTATTTTGGTTGTTAAATTTATTATGAGATTTTCTTTTAATTATTACAGATAAAAAATAATTTTTTTTTATTAATCTTGAACTATTATTTTTTATTGTTATTATGTTAAAATATTTCAATGATTATATTTAAATTTATTAAAATGCATATTTTTTAAGTTATTAATCTTAAAGTTAATATAATCATGAAAACTTTAAATGAAAGTAATCAAATAGTGTTGATCAGAGATAATTTTCAAGGAAAATCTTCATGCTATAACTCCCACGTCACTTTTTAATATAGTTAAAATAATTATAAAATAAATTAACACCGACTCATTCAGTCAGACGGAGTACTCGACATTGTTAATTTTTTTCCAATCACGTCAGCTTAAAATTGTAATTGAGCTTTCCTATTTTTTAAAGCATTTCTAGCTGTGGTAGTCCGAAAGTATTGGTCAATTGGGAACTATCCTTTATATTAGGGAGCCAAATAATTGATTTTTGGAATCCTCATTGCAAGGGGTAGTCTTCCATTGGTCGAATTTGGTTCTTCTGGAGTATTGGATTTTTTTTTTTTTTTTTTGACATTTTATCTTTATGGTTCTTAGCCTTGTTTGAATTGATTTTTTCAAGGTTATTTTTCGATCCACTCATTTTCAATCGCGTATTTTTAAAAAGGAAAATCTTTTTTTTTTTTTTTAATTACAAATTCAATTCTCAAAATATCGACTTCATACCAGGCTTGATTGTCAAGTGTGATGCTAATCTTGTTTCGTCATAGAGAACTTTTCATGATTGAATAGAGAAGAAAAAGCTATAACAAAATTTTTTTTTAATAAAGAATGACTTTCGATCTAAATTCGTGAAAATCAATACTGACATGCAAATCTATTGCAAAAGAAACCAATTCTTTTACATAGAATAGCTTCCAATAAATTTTTTAGTTCATTATTAAATTTTATGATTTGGATAATTATAATTTTAATTTGGATCAATTGCAGCATTAGTCCCTAACCTTTTGAAAAAAAGTTGCAAATACATTCAAATATTTTTTTGGCACCGTAGTTACCCAACGTATAGTTTATTAGCATAATTAATCCATTTTTGACAGATTTCTTTAGTTTTGAGTGGTAAGTCATCCACGTGACTTGTTAAAATTAAAAAAAGAAAAATGTTTCTTCTTCTTCTACCCCCATTCCCAATAAGTCAAATTCAAGTCCAATATAACTTATTCTTAATTTCTTCCTTGCTTATGATTCCCATTTCATCTTTGTCTAATCACAATCCAATTTTCCAGCGATCACAAAAATAGGTCTGATTAAAAAACTGGACAGCAATATATGGCCAGCACAAGAAAGGGTTTCCATTACTTACCCGTTCCATTGTAGAATTCCAACCACAATGGCTTAAGGGCATCTCCTACCCTACCCCAAATTTGGGATAAAATCTTCTCCAATAGTACCCTATTCTCACCCCAAATTTTGGGGTTGCACTATTCATAACCCCAAATTTTGGATTTGCCTTAATTAATTACCAAATTGCCATTTTCTTATTTAATTTAAATGTTAAACATTATTAATTAGTCTAATAATTTGTTGTTATAGTAATTATCTTAATTGTAAATATTATAATTATTATTATTTAATAATTTTTGTTGTAATTCTATAATTGTTAATTTAATTTTTCTTAGAAAAATTATTTTTGTTCTAAATAATAGTAATATTTTTGTTAATATTGTTCCAAAATGGGCACGAATTAGTTTGGACAATTAAAAATACTGAAATTTTATTTCCAAAACTAACGACGACATATGTCAAATGAAGCTATATATCCAACAACATCGTTTAATTTAGGAAATTTGTCGCCACTGGGCGTATTTTGTTGTTCAACTTAGAATTTTTTTTTCCCGAGAAAAATTACTATTTTTAATTTGGTCCATTTTACGCATTAGTTATTAATTTAAATTAAAGTTATTAATTAACAAATTTATAATCAAGGTATAATTATTAAAAAATTAGAAGAAAATTTGGTACTATTCACTTAACCCCAAATTTGGGGTTAAATGGTTGGAGATAGAATTTGAGTCAGATTACCTCAAATTTGGGGTAAATCATTGGAGATGGCCTAAGAAACAAGCAACAAAAGGATGAGATCAGACCTTTTGCTGCGGAGCCCAACTCACCATTAGAACATTTTTAATGGGTGTGTAATGTCGAGGTCCATTGGATGAGAGAGAAAGCGATATATTATTTTAAGATTAAATTATGGAGAGGATGTGGATGTGGATGTTGAAAGTAGAAAAAAAAATGAGGGAAAATGACAAAAGGAAGAGAGAGATTGATGCAAATTCAAATATATTAATTAAAAAAAAAACTGAATGTTGTTAAGTACAAGGTGTCCAATTTTGGACATTGTGAAGGACCCAAGTGTGAAAAAATAGAGAGGGGAAGCGAGAGAAGAAAAAAGAGATATTAGAGTGAGATCTACAATTTTTTTGTATCTATCTCTTTCACGCAATTGACCATTACCCATTAAAGATGCTCTTAGCCCATAGTTTTGTACTCTATCTTCAAACCCTTTTGGCATATTTCGTAAGTAGTGATGGCAACAGGGCGGGTTCGGGTCAGGTATTCCCGACCCGTGCCCGCCCTGCGAATTTTTTTTAATTTCAAACCTATCCTACGATCCGCGAATTTCGGGACGGGTCAACCCCGTCGTCCCGAGAGCAAATTCTTGAAATTGACCAAATGCAGCATAAATTACAGATTGGGATGGTTGTTGATCAAGCCATTCTAGGCAAGTGGAATCCCGTGGACAGAAATTTTTGCTTGATATTCCGAGGCGCGTAGTTTTCCAGGAGGGCATATGGTTTTACAGTTGGGAAGGCTAATTCTGCAGGCTCCAATTCATAAGTTGAGTTGCAGATTGACCAATTTACTACATTTGCTGAAATGTAGTTGTTTATTAGACAATGAATAATTTTCTGTGTAGCTAAGTGTTGGGTTTTTTATATCCAATAAATTCGGGCGATGATGTTAAATTATTGTAGGATTGTATCGACTTCAAAACGAATAGCTCGACTCGATAGCAGCAGACTTGGAGACCCAATTGCTGTGTGTTTTTGGGACATAGACTTTGGACTTGTTTGAATTGATTGTTGGGTCTTGATAAGTGTTATATTAACGTTTATTTTATACACTTATATCCTTGAATATGCCATAATGTGATTCTATCTAAGTATTATTAATGCATTTTATGTTTTATATTGTATAGGATCACAAAGGAAGAGAAAAGAAGGAAAAAGGACCAAAATGCGATCAAAATGAAGTTTGGGGACTTAGGTGCAAATATATTTACGGCCGTAAGAAAATAAGGTTACGGCCGTGAAAGTGTAGTGAAGCAAGTTGAAAATAAGCAGAAACCACTTTACGGCCGTGAAGGAAAAGTTACGGCCGTAAATCAAAATGTTACGGCCGTAACTCCAATTTAAGGAAATATGCAGAAACTCAATTACGGCCGTAAAAGAAATGTTACGGCCGTAAATCTTCAAGTCAAAAATTTCCTTATTTCAATTCTTTCCATAATTTTGGATTTCTTGCTCCCAAAGTTAGGGCACGAAATTGAGGTTATAAAAAGGGAGTTTCATGACAAGAAAAAGGAACTTTTATTATTTTTGAAAGAGGCTACACATTGAGGAAAATTAAGAGAAAAATATAGAGCATTCTTGAGAGATTTTCAAGCCAAAGAACATCAACAACAATGGAATTCATGAAGCAACTTGAAGAATCTACCACAACCATGCTAGGCTAAATTTCATATCTTGTTCAAAGGGGAAGTTGTGTCAATTCAATTATGTTATTTTATCTTCCTACAAATTAGTAGCGTGAATTTATTCCTTTATTTCAATTGTTGAATTATTATGTTTTAATTGTTCATTGAATTTATTTGATTAATAGTTTAATTTGGCCAATTGGATTATTGATCTTTGAATTCATGATTATGCTATGTTTAAATTCTTGATCCGTAATTGTCATTGAATCTTTACTTTAGTAGCAAATAAATCTCGTGCAGATTTATTAATAATTCAACTTGGATTGATTAATTCGAGCTTGTGTAATTAACGATCTAATTCAATCTATTATTCTAAATTTTCATACTAGTCGTGCATTAAATCCTAAGAGCTTGTTTAGGATTGTCCGTGGCTAGAATTGGTTCGAAGAGCTTGTTTTGAATCAATACACATAAGGAAGAATTTAGATAATCAGAGCTTGTTGATTATTTATGATTGATAATTGAACTAGGGATAGAAACACGTTACAAGGAAAAGTATAACATTAATTGAGGGCACAACCGAACCCGAGAACAAGATTTCTTCTCATATTAATTCTCTAGTCATATTTAATTATTTATTTTATGCATAGTTTTCATTCAAGTAATTCAAACAACAAAACCCCCCATTTCATTATAATTGATCGAACAACTAAAATTAGTTTCCGTTCCTCGTGGGATCGACCCTTACTCTCACTACTACATTATTAATTAATATTTAGCGAGTAAGGAATTATTTATTATTTTGGTGCATTGCGACACGCACCAGGTCTTAAGCTTGTTGATTTGGATCATATTTAGACCTAGTCCAACTAAATGTTATATATGTTGCCTTTATCTATTGTTTGCCTTGGCGTTTTGATTCTCCCCCTCTACCAATGTGTGATTAGAGTATAGTTGCGACAACCAAGGTTAAGTCGATGTAGATTCAAGCTTGAGTTTTGGGGTCGTGTTTTGGAGAGTTTACTAAACCCGAAAAGGTATCGAAGGTCCAACATAATTTCAACACTAAGTGTTGTATAAAAATCGCAAATGTACGATATCATGAACAAGTAAGAGAGTGGACTTATGAGTCTGGATTGTCGATCTCATAATGACTAGTTTATTTGTTATCGATTTACTTTGATCTAAAGTTCCTAATCTAAGGCAATAAACTAACTAAGAAAATAAAATTGTAAAAGTTTCCAAAAACGACAATAAACTCAGAAATTAACAAACTAAACAATTCAAATAAATAAGATATTAGAAAATTAAACTAATTGCAAAGAAAATAAAATTGAATGGATGGATTTTTTTTAATAATAAAAGAATATCGGGACTAACGATTTTGAAATAATATTCCAGTTTAATTTCGCATCTCCAATTGTTTCTGAAATTGTATTTGATCGAATTCACACATTATCTAATTTAACTCTCTCAAGTTCAAATTAGGCCTATTTAAGTACGTTGAATCACTTTGGTAATCGCCTCCTTGAATAACTTTTGGCAAAATATGGAGTGAAGTACCAAGTGGAGATCTCAAATCGAGAATTGAAAAGAATTCTCGAGATGACTGGAAATGCATCAAGGAACGATTGGGCTAAAAAGTTAAATAATATACTATGGGCTTTACCGCACCGATTTCAAAACTCTCATTGGTATATTTTCATTTTGTCTTGTTTTTGGAAAATCATGTCATCTCCGCGTTGAACTTGAACATTGAACATTTTAGGCTACATGGTCTTTCAATTTTGATGCGAAATTAACCGGTGAGAAGCATTTGTTTCAACTCAATGAACTTGATGAATTTTGCCTCAATTCATATGAAAATGCACTGATCTATAAGGAGATGATCAAGAAATGGCAAGATAACCACATTGTGAAGAGAGATTTCAAAGTTGGGCAACAAGTTCTTCTATTCAACTCCCGACTTCGGTTATTCTCCGACAAGCTTCAATCTCGTTGGTGGGGACCATTCATAATTTCTCAAAAATTTTCCCATTGAGCTATTGAGATATATCATCCCAAAAATGAGCATTTCGTAGTTAACGGGCAAAAGTCGAAACTATTCTTGGAAGGTGACCCATCCGGTGAAAAGTCATCATTTCACCTCCATGCTTCGGAATGAAAATCCAAAAAGTCGAGCTTATGAATTTAACTAAGCACTTTTGGGGAGGCAACCGAAATTTCTTCTCTTTTGAATACTTGTAAAAAAATTTAGGTAATCTTTTTGAAATCTTAAGTGGCTCTGTCCTCAACAAGTTTGGGGAAGAATTGCATCCCAAGATAATCAAAAGCTTAGGTCTATGTTGAACATCACAAACAAGCATCAATCCGTGGAAGTTTTGCTAACTCTTATCTCCTTTATACTTTGCCCTTATTTCACATTGAAGACAATGTGTAATTCAAGTTGGGGTGTAAACTTCATTTTTGACATGTTAGATAGCCTTTTCGGCTTATGATGTTGTAATATTTGACATTGTTCATTTTGTTTCTAGTATTGACATGCTAGATAGCCTTGCCGACTTAACATGTTTTGATGTTTGAAATTGTTTTTAATTCATGAGATATGTCCGAATTTGCTACTTGTGCTCTTTTTGGTAAATTGCTTATACATGTAAGATCTTAAGTTATATTGAGCACAATAATCACGATTGATTGTTGGTGAAGTTTGGATTTTGTTGAAGGGTAGAGAAATTTATGAAGTAGAAAAACTAAGTTGTGAGCTTATATTTTAAACTTTTATCAACCTATCCAAATTTCTTCTAATGCTCTATATCACTTGATCCTATTGTAAGATAAGTTTGGGGGTTGTTGAGTTGGTAAAAGATATAATCTAGATATGAATTGATTCCATGCATGATACGTATAATTTGTGTGGAGTGTTTTCGATATCAAGTATAAGCTATGTAAAGACCATATGCTAGAAGTCTAAGCCCATTTTAAATTTGTTGATAACCTTATCTCGTAGCCTTTTTGATTCGAATTATTAAGTCCGTTGGTGTATTTCAAAATTTGGTGCCTTAAGTTTTAAACGTGGGAGTCATCGGCCTAAAGCTAGCTACAATACATGAGTCAATTAGAAAGTTTATTGAGTAAGATTAAAAAAAAATTTGCATTCGCGTAATAAGTTTACCTCATTTCGTAGTTTTTTTTACTCGAGTTATTAAGTCCGTTGGGGTATTTCAAAACCCAATACCTTTTGATCCTAAAAAATAGGAGTTATCGACATAAAACTCGCTACATATGTCAATTAGAAAGTTTAAGGGAGTGGGGAAGGTAAGAGCAATCATCATACTAGTAGATAGAAATCATGCATTTGTACTTGCATAAATGTTTAGATTAATAGTATGTTTGAATTGCTTAGTAGTTGCTTGGTTATTAGAAACGAGTGATTTGAGAGTAACATCTAGAATTGCATCTTGGGTGAGAAAAAAATATCTATTGGGAGACGAATGTCACGAGCGTGAAAGAAAAAAGATGGACCACAAAGCGTGGGTTAGTATTGATAGAAATCTCTTCACTCTACAATGTCTTTCAAACTAAATTGATTATTGAAAGTGACTATGCACGCACACACCGATCGAATATCGGATAAGCTAAAACATTTTTGTAGCATTATTTGGAGGCATATTGTGAATTAATGTTGCAATTTTACACTCATGAAAGATTGCAAGTTATCTAACATTGTTGATTATTTTTATCATTTCACTTGCTCATGCATGTAAATATTCTTGCTCGAGACAAGCAAGAGTTCAAGTTTGGAGGCATTCATTAAGTGTATTTTTATATACACATTCCATGCCTTTAAAATAGCATTTCTAGAATTTTTTGAGCAAATATCTACTCATTTATGCATTTTTTGTACTTAAATAAGTAAACATCCAAGTTTGAGGTGAAAAACTAAAGAAGAAGCCAAAGGCCCAAAACTATGCAAGATTCAAGACTTTGGAGGACCAAAATGTCACTTTCTAGAAGTTCAAGATCAATAACGCAATTAAAGGAGGGACCATATTGCACATTATCAAAATTTGGAGGACCTCAATTTTAATTTTGGAAGGACTTATCTGAAAGAAATCAAAAAAATGTAGGGACCAAATTGATCAACATTGATAGATGGAAGACTTAATTGCAATTAAAAAGGGATTGAGCTGCAAAAGAACATGACTGACAACCAAGCAATCGCATGGTTCAACCAAAGCGTGATCGCATGGTTAAATCTGGAACAAATGTCAGAATGTCATGCATGGGCCGGTTGAACAACCATGTGATCACGTGTTTTTAAGCTGCACGATCACGTGGCTTTAAATCCAAAAAAAAAAAAATACTGGGACTTATTGGGTCAAGGCCCAAAAGCTATATCGTGCGTTTAGGATATATATATATATATATATACATATTATCTTAATTAGAGAGAAATTAAGATTAATAGGTCAATACCAAAATCATATTCCATTTCATTGTGACTTGATTTGCATCAATACATATGTCTTGTGCAACAAAAAACGTCTATCGATATTATTACACAACAAAAATAAAATAAAATAAAAAAATAAATAAAAATTGCATCTACAGGCCAATCAGTTAAGAAAATCTCCCTGCCAACATTTCAACTTAATCTTACATTTATATTAGCATTTATTGGGAATTTAATCTTGAACGAAATTATGACATATGTTTTGATTATCAAAAGGAACCACTACTCGCTCTCCACTTTGCTTAGTTCAATTTTGATGATAAATGTGTCGAGATGTTGGTAGACAAGTTTGAATCGATGGTACTTTGCTTGTCTTAAAAAAAGTCCAATAATATCTTTATTTTAAGGACACGTCTACATATCCTTTTGCACTCGAATATATATGCCAAATTAAGAATTTATTCCCACAACCTTCTATTATTAAGTCTTTTTTGGGACTACTACGTGGCACAAAAGTGAACTACAAATTTAAGTTAATTAATCTATGGATAATTGACAAAATTATTATAAAAGAATCATACGTTCACTATCGACAATTCGCAATTCTTGTCACAATGTCTTTAAAATCCAAAATTCTTTAAAAAAAAAGTGTGATATCTTTGTAAAATACTTGGATTATATATCCATATTACTTTCCACTTGTAAACCCTAAAATCATACAGAATGGAAACATGAGACACATGTTAAAGAAGAATCACTACAAAAACAACAAAAGGGAAAAGTGTGAATTTGATTCTTCTTGATATACCTCAACCGTGAGAGGAAAAATTATGATTTTATACCATTAACATATCCTTGCAAGATGATGTGTCTTTTTAGAACACAAGTCTTGGGAACCAATTTCATCAAAATGCTTGTTTGTGTTTGTTGGGTTTCGATATCATATTTAGTATGAAGATTTTATTGATTCCTCTTGACATACCTCGATCGTGAGAGTGAGAGGAAGCGAATTATTTATATTTCAATTTACAAATGATTTTTTGTTTCACCTTATGCTAGGCTCAAAGTATTCTAAATTTTATTGGTAGATGATTGTTAGCCTAAAGTCTAAACTTAATGAGTCTTAAAGTTTCTTGTTAAAAATGAATCCTTGTTAAGCGTCTCTCTCTCTCTCTCTCTCTCTCTCTCTCTCTCTCTCTCTCTCTCTCTCTCTCTCTCTCTATATATATATATATATATATATATATATATATTTCTAAACAATAAAACTGTTTTACAAAAAAAGAATGAATGAAAGTGCCAATTAATTCAATTTACATTGGCTAGTTCAAATAAACCACATACACTACCTACGTAACTTACCTACCTTATGTAATTTACAAGTATCATTTATAGGAGCTTTCCTATAGATACAACAAAGAAAATGATAACTACAAGTTCACAAAAGTAAGATTACATAATTGTTTGTTTGTTAGGAAAACAGTAATTAATTGATTAAAATTTAAATATACATTAAAAGTTGTATAACAGTCACAAGTATTTTCTTATAAAAGAATTATTTTATAAGGACCTTTTTTAACGTTATACTAACTCTTCTTAGGAATTACACGTTGATTCCCCTTTTTTAACTCACATGATCTTTTGATGTTCAATAATTAAATGAGCAAACAAGAAAATAATATAATAACAGCGCAAAAGTTTCGGATTGCCAAAGTCTTTTACTATATAATAAATTATTACAATTATATAGAATTTCACTCACCAACTCAATCCCATGGACTATAGAGAAAATACTAATAATGAACTTCTTTCTAACCAAAGTTTCTACCATTTGAATTATCCCACAAAGAATTCACAAGAAATTACAAAGATAAAGCTCTACAATTCTCTCTAATTACTCTCACATAAGATTTTTTTTTTTTTTTTATATTATAACTTCCTAACACACATATTTATAGGTAAAAACAACCCCTATAATATGTACAATTCGTGTTCAAGTAAGTTTCCTTATTAAAGTAGAATATCAAAATAAAGTATTTTATTTTCCTTTTCACTTTTAACTTGGTCTCCAAGTTAACCACTTTAATATGGAAATCAATTGTCCAAGATATTCTCATTCTTAATTTGGGTCAAATATCCCAACAATCTCTACCTTGACACAAATTCATCCGAGCCAAAATATTCAAAAATTAATTATTGGGAAACAGGCAAGCTTTTTTCCACTTTAAAGATCACATACTCCACCATATGAGTATAATCACTTAGAATTATTAACGAACTCCGAACTTTTCACCTGCTCATGTCGAAAACAAAATTGCTAAAAAATTATGGTGCAACTCCCATTATTTGATTTTCCATGGAAGCTCATCAGCCATTGACATCAATTCAACCACACACCTTGCATCCAAGTCAAACCAATATTGTGTGCGAACACATGCACCCGCAAGTAAGAACACATCATCTATCATGGCAACTGGCATCATGCCATGAGGATGTCACATCCTACTCAGAGTACATCATCACCGCCCTCCACCAGGAGAGTCGCATTGTCCACCTTTGAGCAATCAGGCGAGTCTGCTCCACCTTTTGGACAATTTCTTCTTACGTGACCGGATTGTCCACAGTTCCAACATACAACTTTCTTCTTTATGGAGTTACCCCTCTTCCACTTTTCAGTAACAAGCAAATTATTTCCAGATGAATTATCACCTCCACCCAATCTCCGTTCTTCAGAGATAAACTTACTTGTAACTTCTGCAAAGTCCACCGTTTCCTTTCCGTACATCAAAATCGGCTTGATGTGCTCCAACGTGGATGGAAGAGACCAGATGAGCCTCAACGCTTTATCCTCATCTTCAACTTTGACTCCAATAGATTCCAGTTCAGAAACAATTTCGTTGAGAATACTAAGATGGTCGGAGATTTTTTTCCCTGCGCTCATTCTCAACGAATGAAACTGTTCCTTCAGATACAAGCGATTTGACAAGTTCTTCGTCTGATACAACTCTTCCAGTTTTTCCCAAAGTTCCTTAGCAACAGATATCCCATGAATATTTGCAAGAACATTCTTGGCCGAACAAAGTCGTATTGTACTAGCAGCTCTCAAATCCAAATCTTCCCAATCTTCATCAATCTTGCTGGATTCAGTTTCTTTTCTTTTCCTTTGTCAGAACTCTCGGTTGGTTTTCCTTTCAAAGCTTTGTGCATACCCGTCTGAATTAAAATATCATTGACTTGTACTTGTCACAAGCCAAAATTAATTCTTCCATCAAATTTCTCCACGTCGTACTTGACAGACATATTTTCTTTTGCTCTAATAAAATCTTTGAACCACCTGACGCTTTGATACCACTTGTTGGGAATTATACGTTGACTCCCCTTCTTTAACTCACAGGATCTTTTGATGTTCAATAATTAAATGAGCAAACAAGAAAATAATATAATAACAACGCAAAATTTTCGGATCGTCAAAGCATTTCACTATATAATAAATTATTACAATTATATAGAATTTCACTCACCGCCTCAATCTCATGGACTATAGAGAAAATACTAATAATGAACTTCTATCTAACCCAACTTTCTAGACTTTGAATTATCCCACAAAGAATTCACAAGAAACTACAAAGATAAAGCTCTTCAATTCTCTCTAATTAGTCTCACATAAGATTTTTTTATATTATGACTCCCTAACACACATATTTATAGGTAAAAACAACCTCTAGAATATGTAGAATTCGTGTTCAAGTAAGTTTCCTTATTGAAGTAGAATACTAAAATAAAGTTTTTTATTTTCCTTTTCACCTTTAACTTGATCTCCAAGCTAACCACTTTAATATGGAAACCAATTGTCCAAGATATTTCCATTCTTAATTTGGGTCAAACATCCCAACAACTCTTTATTACATTCCAATATATAATGACAAATTATCCGTCATGGACGTCCCTCTCCTTCTATGACAAAATTTTACACGACACTTAGCCTCCATTTGGTAAAAACAGCATACTTAGCCTACAAAAATTTACACAACACTTGGCCCTTGTTTAATTTCCATCAAATTTGGAAAAAAGTTGAGTTTTTGAAGAATGTGGTTGTAGATTAAATTGAAAAGTCAATAATTGTAGGCCAAAAGTAAAATGTGTGGTGTAGATAAAGTACTGTAGAAAAATGAGATGAAAACAATGAGAACCAAACAGAAGTTTAGGTGGCGTTCTATTTGTATTTTATTTTGCATTTTCATTTTCGAAAATGTTTTGTGTTTCCTGTTTTATTTTTGTTTTCAAATTTGCTGAAAACGCGTTTGGTTTGTCATTTCTGAAATCTGTTTTTAAAAATGAAAAGTTGCAAAACACGTTCTGTTTGAAATTTTGCAGAATATTACTTAAACTATTTTTAATTAATTTGCTTGCAGAATACTATTGGCTCAAACTTAAATTTCCTTTCACAATACATTGAAAACATGGTTACATGCAACACACTAATGTGAGCGTTAAAAGTCTATATTAATACAGCTGGTCAGGTTCGAAATTTAAGGAAGCTCTAATTCTATTAAAATTCAGAAAATACAAGTTCTTTTAAAATCACCAAAGTCCATTTATCAAGACATTTTTTGAAATATAACAAAAAAATTCATTTAATTTTTTTTGTAATGTTGATATTGAATTCAATAAAACTTTATTTAAACTTAGTTCCAAATTAGGATAATTCTTTAAATAATAATAATAATAATAATAATAATCTTTATTTAGGCTTAAATCCAAACTAGGATTTAAAAAAAAAAAATTATATTAAGTTTAGTTCCAAGTTAGGATAATTCTTTAAAAAAAAAAAAAAAAAAAAAACTACATAATGCATTTTTCATGTTTTGAACATTTTTTGTTGAAATACACACAAAACACCCAAAACAAGGTTTTGGGCGTTTAGCGTTTTGTGTACAATTTTTTTTTTCCAAAATACGTTTTCGAAAAAAGTAAAGAGAACGCGTTTTTAATGTTTTCGAAAATTAAAACAGAAAACGACGCCTTAGCCTCCTGTCGGTAAAACAACATACTTCTTTAAACTACTTTTTAATCGTACATATTTTTCAAAATTATTTTCAACCACATATATTTCGAAAACATCACTTTCTTTATTCATAAACAAAATTTTTTTACTAAACAGAGTGTATGGGATCATTTTTGTATTTCAGTCTTTAGTTTTGAATTCATTTTCAGTTTTACATTTTGAGTATCTATTTTTAAATTTTTGAAAATGTATTTACTTTGTCATTTTGAAAAAATATTTCTCAAACAATAACACTCGAAAACGTGTCTTATTTTGAATTTTGAGATATACAAACGATTTAGGGTTTATTCTTTCTTTTGAAGAATGATTTTTATTCCTTTTTGGTTGTTCGACGGGTTGTGAACGAAGTTCTTCGTAACACAATGCCGTATATCTTTCTCTTTTCTTTTTCATTAATAATATACCTGGATTTTGCATCCATCTTATTTCAATCTTTTAATTATTTGTTTACATCTTCAGGTATTATTGCGATCATTGAAACACCAATTGACACATGATTCCATGAATCATCATCATTTTTGTGTAATTTTTTTTATATTATTAAGTTTTCTTGCGAATGTTCAAATAAAAAAAATATTCTTATAAGTTTCTGAAATTTATCCATAGAAAAAGAAAGAAGATAGTGATGCTATAGGTCCAATAATGCACAAATTTTCTACTATTTTTGTTGATTGTCGTCATATTAAAAATTGTTCAATATTAATCTTCCGTTATTATTGCTTCTGAAATGGTTTTTCAAGTGGAAAAAAAAAAAAGTAATTTACTTAAAATTAGTGGAAGAAGATGAAGATTTTGGAAAGATTTGGGAATTTAGAGGTAATTTATTTAAAATTGGACTTATTTTCCTCATTTTTGACGTTTTCAATTTTTTACACTAAATACACCGAAACACTCAAAATGACAAAAAGGTTTTTTTTATATAAATTTTTTCCTTGCTTTTGATTACGAGTTTTCAAGAATTTGAAAGTGAATAAATTCTCAATGTTTTGGAAAACAGAAAACGAAAAATGACATAAAAATAATAAAGAGAACACGAGTTAAGATTTTGTTTGAGTTCCATTTTTTTTTTCTTTTAGTTTTGTAATAATATATTTTGAAGAATATATGATTAAAAAGTAGGTAAAAATTTTATGCTTACATGAAAGAATATATGATTGAAAATGAATTTGATGAAAAATTAATTTTCAAATAATAGAACTCAAGTTTAGGTTTCACTTTTTTTTTTTTTTTTTAATAAGAGCTAAAATTAGATTTTTAGTAGTTTTTGATTAAAAAAAAAAATGATCATCATATATGTGTTTGAAAGTTGTGAGTTGCATAAAATATGTAATTGAAAATGTTGTCTTCAAAAATATTTTCTTTGATACAATCAATTAAAGCACAACTACCTCATTTGTCTTAAAAATATTTTATTGCCTATTTTGTGAAAAAACATTTTCCACCTTAGGTCGAAAAGCCTTTTACATCATGTTTAATCATTTTTATTGTCGTTAATTGACTTCCTCCCCCCACCCCCAAAATTAGCATTACTATTACCAAGTACAAATGAGTGAAAAATAAAAATAAATAAATAAAATAGCTAATTTTACTTTATTTGTCATGAAAAATAATGTTAATCAAATAACAAAATTAGAAAAAAATTTCACCTTTTTACCTGGAAAATTAATCTTATCAAACACTTCCAATTGACATTTTTCAGGAAAGTAATTTTCAGGCAAATCAATTCTTAGAAAATATTTCATCTTTCCAATCAAACACAATCTTAAAGATTGTTTGACAACTTCGGTAATACTCTAACAATTTTAAATTGGTTTAATTTTTTTTTTTAAATTGATTTATTAATATTTTTGAGGTAAAATGTATAGTGAAAAAGTTAAGAAAGAAAATGTGTGGTTAAAAAATTATTTAAAATGGTTTGAGAAAATATATTATTTATAAATTGTAATCATTACACAAAGAGATTAAATCAAGTGTCAAAAATATATTATGAAAATGATATTGAAACTTTAAGAATGATTACCTACCCATCGTGAGTAGGTGTTAATATGCCTACAATGGGTGTGATTGTGACACCTGTCCAATGTTTTAAATATTCCGTACACGTGTCACCATCACACTTATCGTAAGCACATTAACATCTACCCACGGTGGGCAGGTGATCATTTTCAATTGAAACTTATCATCACACAGACAAACATACTTCATACTACAAGAAGAAAAATGTGGATAGGATTCTTGAAATCACATTTTTTCTTTGTCAATTGTGACTTGTTTTTCAGCGAAAAATTAGTTATTTTATTATTATTATTATTATTATTATTATTATTACATTACATAGGAGGGACTTCGGGGTGGGAAGGGAGTTGAACCTGGACACAAAGTCCAGTAAGGGTGTATCCTTTTCACTAGGACATCACCATTGGTCTAGGCCAAAAATTAGTTAAATCTTAATTTATTTTATTTTCCACATTTTAAAAGATATTTCATTGTATAAATGAGCAACAAAGTACCCATTGTTATATCTTTGATATGTATCTCACTCGGGAAATTTACGTAACAACCTAAATGTAATGAGTAGTAATTAAAAAATACGTAATTTTGAAAATATTTGTAATATTATAGAATCTCACTACCTAATTTAGAAAAAATACTGAATTCTATTAGAGAGTGTATTAATTGATTGATCGCATTAATTATAACCTAATTGTACAGAAGTGTCGTAATATTATAGTGCATGTAATATCGTGGTGTTTTATTGCATAGAACATGTATAATAACATCGTTATATTACAGTACCCGTAATAACTAGAATGAATAAATAGGTTAATAAACTTGTGTGTATTATTATGAACCAAAGTATCATATATATAGGAGAAATAAGTGATACACAAAGTAAAATATCTGGGGTTACAGGGGTACTACTGTCATTCACTAATACAACATAATATTTATAACAAAATATGCTTTATTACAACTATTAAAATATTCGTTAAAACTACATTTCTCATATTGCAAGATATACATGTTATTTGACGTGACACAAATTATGAAGGGGGTACGTTAAATGAATTATAATTTCATTACACATATTGTAATTTTATTACATATTGTAATCTTCAAATACAATTATCATTATAAATTTATTTTAATTTTATAATATATTTTCAATCGATTTTTGAATTAATTAATTTGAAATAGCATTTATATTTGGGGTTGATTCGTAATAATAAGGTGAGAGAGAAATAGTTAAAAGGTTTATTGTGAGAGATGGGAGAGAAATGAATTAGAGAGTTGAGAGAGAATGAAATCAGGGGCGGACAGGGAAGGGGGTCTTGGGTGGTCAGGTGACCCCCCCCCCCCCCCCAAATTTTGAAGTTTAATTTTTTTTTATTATTTTTTTTTTATTGAATGGAAGTAATGTTTGGACTTTGAATAATTGAAATTTATGCATATTGAATAGATTGTTTTAGATGAAATATATGTAAAAGATTATCGCATGTACTCAGTAAATATAATTTCTTTTTGATACCAATTAAAATCTAGATTTTAATTTTGGTTAAAATCAACAATCAATTTCAACCATAGATTTCATGGGACCCACAACTTTTCAACCACACATCTCATCAACTTTTATCAAAATTTACTAAAAATCTAATTTTAATCTACACTAAACAGGAACATAATTGATTGGAATTTGAATGTGTTAATTGATTGTTTACTGCAATATAATGTCAATTTCTTTTGAATTGTAACGTAGATCTTACTGAAAATAATTTAGTACATTTGTGAGATGCATATTATTTAGTACATTGTCTTTTGTGAATTTGAATTTTATCGTTATTTCCTATCTTTTCCTTAAAAAAAAAAAAAAAAAAAAAAAACTACAAAATATTTGCTTCCACCACTGAATAAAATAGTGAGAGAGACATGTACAATAATATAGAAATCTAAATAATATGTAAAACATGTATTTATTTATTCTATTAATGACACTACATAGAACTAGTGTGAAATCTAATTAATCAATTTCTTTATTATATCTTTGATATATCTCACCATTTTTCTTTAATAAACCTCGATAGTTTTAAATATAATATTTTATAAAATTCATAATTTTATTTTGTATCGTAAGTGAAAGTCGATGAGACCCTTTTCTAAAGGATGTTGATATTTTTAGGACATTTGTATGCAATACTTTACAATGACTTCAAAAGTGTATTTACATTTTTACATGCATTAAAAAAAAATTGTATATTTACAAAAGGAAATAAAATATGGAACATATGATATTTTACCTTGAGCTATTCCTCAATTTTGGCTCCATTATCCCCAACTGATTCACCCCTTGTCTCCTTAAGAACCCCATATTTCCTCAATAATTCCTCTAACCAATCCCTCAGATTCAAAACAATATAAGTCCCAATGCCACCAATCAATCCATAGGCAATAGAGTAAGTCAATGGCATCAAAATCAATGTCATAAAGGCTGGTATAGCCTCCCTCATATCATTCCATTCTATTTCAATCACAGACCTCATCATCAAAACTCCCACCAATACCAGTGGCGGCCCTACTGCCCACGATGGTATCGAAGCAAGCAAAGGTGTAAAGAAAAATGCAAGCATAAAATACCCCGCCACCGTTAAGGCAGTCAATCCCGTCCTTCCGCCCTCTCGTATCCCCGTGGATGACTCGATAAATGCCGTCACGGGCGACGTTCCTAGTACAGAACCCACAACTATGGACGATGCATCGGACATAAACGCGAAATATTGTCCCTCGAAATCTCCATTGCTGTCGGTAAATCCGGCGAAACGTGCCATCGAATACAGAGTTCCAGTTGTATCGAGTATATCCACGTACAAGAAGGTGATCAAAGCTTCCCAGAAGTAGCCTTTTCCTATGCTTTTGAAGCTTAAAGCAGCTGCAGTAGTTTCAATCTTGTGAATATCAACAACTTTCTTGAAATACTCATATGAAGAATTCCCAGAAGCTGTATTTGGAAAAGCGGTAACTTTTGTGTTTCTAAACCAAGAAACACCAGTAACAAAAATTATCCCATAAATCATTGCACCTTTAATGTTCTTAACCAAGCAGTATGCAATAATAACAAATCCAACCACACCAAGCCAGAACGTTGGACTCTCCATCCGGCCATGTAAGCATAATATGTCACTCGAAACTGCGCCGCCTTGGACGAGGGATATCGTGCCATTTGTCGATGTCATCACCGGTGCTAGGGCAGCGCGTGCAGAGCGTGGACAGGCTCCAAGGGTGACCAACGTTGATGAGCTATACCCAATTAGGCCTACCCCTTGATTGTTTTGCAGCCCAATGAAGGCTAAGAATAATCCTATGCCAGCAGAGGATGAGATTCGGACCGGTTTTGGCACAAGTTTTGCAAGCTTGACACGTAAACCGACAGCAGATACTAATAAAAATATGAGACCTTCGATGAAAACGGCAGCCAATGCGCTTTCGTAGGAGATACTCCCAGAACCATGGAAGCCTACGACAGTGTATGCAAAGTACGCATTGGTTCCCATTCCTGGTGCCAAGGCTAGTGGAAGGTTAGCGAAAACGCCCATCATTATGCAGCCGATGAGGGACGATGCTACGGTTGCGACGATGAGGTCCTTTCGGGTTTTCTCCAAGCACGCTGCGTAGCCGGGGTTGATAGGATTGAATTTACATGATGCATCAGGTGGGATGAGGCGTAGGCTCGAGGTGTTTGTGCAATTGGAAGGTGGGATTGAGGGGTCGGAGCATAGAGCTATGCAGTCTGATACAGAGCACGTGCCGCCGGAGTCTGATAAAATGGAGGCGTTCACGGCCAGGATGTAAGCCATGGTGAGGAAAGTGGCGGTTCCGGCACGGAGCTCGGTGGTGAAGGTGGTGTTGCGTTCAGTGATTTTGAAACGCTTTCCGACTCGGCTATTTGCGATGTACGTGTTCAGCCGATTTAGTGGCGATAGTGTTGTGTTTGGTGGTGGTGGCGGTGGCAGCGGCCCAGACTCCACGTCCATTTTGGATAAGTAGTTTGTGAACTCTTTAAAGTTAAGAATGGACTAAATTATTCTTTATAGTTACGAATTGGATCCATTTTCTATTTTTATACTAATTTGAAAGGCCACTGTTGGAAGCACGGTTGGTTAATGACTAGGGGGATTAGGCCACCTCCAAAAAATTCTTCCCTTGAGTACGATGTAAAAATTAAGAAATTTTATTGATGCATGAATAATTTAGATTCCATTTTGAGAGGATGATGTTCCAATATCCTTCAAAATGAAAGAATTTGGATGATTATTTTTAATAGGAATGGCAAAAAGAGCTCAACGAACTCAAGATCATTAGGGAAATTCCGTCACAAATACTCGAGTCTACGGGCCAGGTCTTCCACCCAGTTTCTGCCCTCAAAATTTATTTTAATTTTTTTTCCTCTCTTATTAGAGGCCAAAAAAATAAAAAATAAAAACTAAGAATATAAATGGTGAATAATGAGGTGGGAGGGTCGCCCAACCTAGCCCAGCCTCTCAACTTGCAAACCCTAACGGGTCCAAGTTTATCCTGCCCCAAATGAAACCCGATCAATTGTCATCCCAAATTTAGGTTAAAATTCTTCGAAATATTGTGTTCGCCACCCTACTCCAAAAAAAAAAAGAAAGAAAGAAAGAAAAAAAAAAAAAATGTATTAATTAAACTCAACCTGAAGTCATCGAGTTACCACAACTGCTAATTAATGGAGAGATTTAAAATTATTAGTTAAATTTAGGTTTTGTAAAATATAAAGAATTTACATGATTTATTGTTGATGACAAAAATATAATGTCATTTTACTTATTGTAGAGTTTCAAATTTAAAAATAGAGAGCTAACCTAGGAGTAGTTTGGCAATTGCCATTAATTCTGGCTACTTTTCAATGACTTGAATCGATTTAGCGATGACAAAATGTTATGAGTTTTGACCCTAGCTCCCGTCTCAATTAAATTTCAAATTATTTTTTAATTTTTTTTCTCTGTCTTCTTTTCCTTGTATATCTTTAAAAAAAAAAAAAAAAAAAATCTTTAATTTATTATATGGTAGCATATAGCTAAAAGAAAAGTAATTTCTTGTTTCCACTTTTTGCAAACAATAATTATATTTTACTAATAGTTTAGTGAAAAAGATTATTATTATTATTATTTAACAAAGAATAAGACACGATTTTTAAACTAGAAAAAGAGAAATCGTAGATATATAAGACAATCTTTTATATTTATGAACAGAATAGTAATATAAATTCAGAGGTATATTTAAATTTTTTTAATAATATTATAATTACTTCTCGACTTTTACAAATTTTTCAGTGAAGGAAATTGTAGGAAATGACTAACTATGACTAACTATTATGAAAACAATAATGCTATGTGTACACTTTAATTTTACACCTTTTTGTACACTTTTTACTTTATTGCGATATTTTGTCAACAATATATCATGAGAATTTGAATAATTAAAACAACTCTTATTATCCATTATTTTAACCATTTTCTTTACCCATCCTCAAACATTCCAGTGTCTCCTGCCAACCAACTCAATTGCTCCAGGTTTACTATTTCGCAGCGACCAGCTCCAAATCTACCAACAAATTTTTTACTTCCTTTGACCTCTCTTCTCACCGGCGATGGAGACTTCATTTTTCAAACAATTTTTTCACTTTCTTCAAACATTTTGTTAGAAAAAATTAGAAACTTCTCGTCGGCGACTGATAAGTGCATTTTATGCGCTTATTTATATGCTTAAATTATGATTTTATATAGTCGTTTGAGAGTAAATGCTACTAATTTATCTATCATTTTTATATATTTCAGTTCCATCTCGAAATCGAGAGAATGAAGCAATTGGAGAAAATAATGAGCAAAAATGAAGGAAATTGGACCAAAAGTGAGCAAAGCAAGAGTACTGGATACAAAATATGGATAAAAAAGGAGATCAGTGGAAGAAATTCAAAGAACAAATGAGGAAGTGAAGAATCAAAAGAAGAAAAGACGAAATCGAAAAGTTTCAAAAGTATGAGGATCAAGTTGTAGAAATTAAAAAATGAAAATTACTGCTAGACTTTACAATTGTGCGGCCGCACGGTTGAATACCGCGTGCGGTCGCACAAACTAAAAATTTGGCGACTGAAAGGCATGTTTTTGAGTTTGCGGCCGCAACAATTTCTACCATGTGGTCGCACGGTAGTCCCGACTGGACCACTGGTGGGCTTTTTGCGCGAATTCTGATAAAATTCAGTCTTTTTTCGTCTAGGTCAGGGGGTACATATAAATAGAACATGTTGCACGAAATCTTGGTCTCTCTCTTGACCTAATACATTCAACAGCATATACAAGTTTTGGAGATAGAATTTGTGGAATAATCATCATCAAAATCTCGAAATTTTCATATTCTAGGTGATGGAATTTCTTTATATTTGTGATTTGATATTAACAATGTATCTAGGCTAAATTTCTATAGTGTTGGGATTATGATGAAGTCGTAGAATCTTATTTTATGCTTTGGTTTATTTAATTTTATGATAATTGGCATTTTGAGTAATTGATTCGTACTTAGTTTCATCTATAATTTTGATGCATGAATTATATGATGTTTGTAGTGATTTTCTATGTTCGAAAGAGTAGAATTTTGCTAGACCTGAATCAATTGCCATAGGGTTCGATAGGGATAGAAATATATCACTATGCTCTGTGTGATCTTTTCATGTGTTATGATTGTTTAATACTTTTCTAAATATTTGCATTCATCATAGAAATATAGGTAGATCGTAATTAGAAAAAGGCTTAAATTTTGTTCGAAAGAGAGTTTTAGGCATTATAAGAACATTGATCTTCAATAATATACCTTATCATGGATTATTTAAACCATAGTGTGAAATATCGATACTAAGATGGATTCTAGATCCTAGCACTTCATTCACATATATTTGTTAGACAAATTTTGCATTCCCATTTAGTTTGTTTTAGTTTAATAATTTTAGATTTATTTGATAATTTAGTCCAATCTTTAGGATACTCTATAAACTACTTTACATTTACTTGTTTCGGTTAAAGTTAACAATCTAAGAAAATAAATCTACTCAATCATTGTGGGAATGACATTCAGACTCAATTTCATTTTATTACTTGTTTGATACTGTACACTTGTGGTAAGTAAAATAAGCAACAAGTTTTTGGCGCCGCTTCCATTGATTGTAGTCTAGATTTATTTCTAGATTATTTTCACTAATTCGAACTTTTAGCTTTATTTAAATTTTTCTTCTTTACTTCAGTTCATACATTTTCTTTCATTTTTTTCTCTCAAGTTTGTGCATGCGAAGTTTGAGACACGGTGATCTTCTAGAAGTTGATCCGGAAATCGAATGCACTTTTCATCGCAAATTAAGAGAGGCAAAGTTAGCAGAAAATCAACAAAAACAGCAAGATATGGCAAACAACTTGGAAAATCAAGAATTGCAGGTGTAAGATGAGGGTACCATGCTAGTTGGGGACTTTATGACTCCGCAAATGATTCAAAATCAGTCAAGTATTGTCTACCCTCCATTTGGTCAACCAAACTTCCAGTTAAAAACAAATATTATCCATTTATTTCAAAATGGACATCAATTTTATGGAAGAGCTGATGAAAATCTGCACACTCATGTATCGAGATTTTTAGAGCTGTGCCAACACTTCAAGTATCAAGGGATATCAGATGATGTCATCAGACTTCGTCTTTTTCCATATACTCTGAGAGATAGAGCTTCGGAATGGTTAGATTCTCGTCCTACAACTAGCATAACTACATGGAATGATCTGGCTCAGAAATTCTGTACAAAGTTCTTCCCACCAGTCAAAATTGCAAAGCTCAAGTATGACATATTAGTATTTCAACAACAGGATGCAGAGTCATTTGATGAGACATGGAACAGATTTAAAAACATGCTCAGGAAGTGTCCTCATCATGGGATTTCGAGGGGAGTGCAAGTGCAGTACTTCTACGCTGGTTTGCTTCCATAATTCAATAGTCTTAGAAGAGCGACGACTTGCAAATAAGGTCGACACATATCGGCGTTTCAACTCATGTCCATCTCCCACCACAATGAATAGTCCAGGTAGCTACAATGATATTTTCACCCAATTTACTTGGCTAAATTTCTAACTATTTCGAGTCAATTCACAAAGTTTCTGTCCATGAAAATGCTATATGAGTTTTCTATTATTCTTCTTTAATTTGATTGCTTTGCCACTTTATTTGTGTAGAAAAATATTTGATAGAATCCGGTGCAAATAATGTGTTAGAAGTGGAAAATTGTGAGTTATTGGATGCAGAATTGGTAGTAGATGAAGTGGAAAATTGTGAGTTATTGGATGTAGAATAGGTAGTAGATGAAGTGGAAAATTGTGAGTTATTGGATGCAAAATTGGTAGTAGATGGAGTGAAAAATTGTGAGTTATTGGATGCAAAATTGGCAATAGATGATGTTGATATTGTACCTATGGCTGGGATGAAATTTAAGGATTCCAAAGAAATTTTTGAATTTTACAAAACATACAACAACTTTCATAATTTCTAAATAACTCTAATTTCATACGTATGAAATTAGATCAATTTGGATAGATAGGAAAACAACTACAGTTTCATACGTATGAAATTTCCTATCTTTCCGAATTGATATAATTTCATACGTATGAAATTAAACCAATTTGGATAGATAGGAAAACGGAAATTGATTCATAAGTATGAAATTTTCTATATTTCCGAATTGGTATAATTTCATACGTATGAAAATAGACCAATTCGGATAGATAGAAAATCATACGTATGAAACGGAGAACGAAGAAGACCAACGGTTACTGCGTTTGGTCAAATAGGTTGGATGAATGGAGTCGAAGACGAGGACGAATGGGTTGGGCGTCATTGAATAGAACTCGCAGTCGAACGGCGACTGTGAACCCTATTCAACGATGCCCTATGCAGGGATGACAAGAGACGAAACCAGGGGCTTCGAGGGATGAGCAAAGGTAGATACGATCGGTTGAAGTTCTGTCTCAAAAATTACAGTGAACAAAATGAGTGAAAAGTGATGACAGTGTGTAATAGACAAAGAATATAGGATAACCTGATAATTTTGTATGAAGTGTATAAAAAAGGTGTAAAGTTAGAAGTGTACACGGCATTATTGTTATGAAAATTGCCACTTCAGATAAAAAAGTACCTCAACTACGGTAGAACAGCGAATACTGTAATTGTCTTGTGAGTGATAAAATGTTAAATAATTTGTCTTGAAAGCTTAAACATTTGTCTAGATATTTGGGCACTTATCAACAGTGAACCGTGACTTATTTGACATTTAAAAAAAAAAAATTGTGACTATATACAAGAAAGAGCATCTTTACTACATTACGTGAATTGAGGTTGATGTAATAACAAAATTGATTAACTTCTAGAGAATATGAATAAATTGACAAAAAAATCTTAAATTTCATCTATAATGGTTCCGTCTGTCTACATTTAAATATTGTTGATTACGTTACATTTTTTATAAAATTTAAAAATAATAAATTATTCACAAAATGATTAATATAATATTAAACTTTTCGTTATTATAAACTATAAATGTTACTTTCTTGGACTATATCTCATTTTTATATTTTATTTTGGTAGTTAGATTATTATGCGATTTTTTTTAATTATTGCAGACAAAAAATTATTTATTAATCTTAAATTATTATTTTTTATTGTTATTTTGTTAAGATATTTTAATGACTAAAATTTTATATAACTTTATTTAGCGTTAATTTCTTATTAAAAATTGAACTTATTAAAATGCATATTTTTTAAATTATTAATCTTAAATTTAATATAATCACGAGAATTTTGAATGAAAGTAATAAAAAGTGCTTGATCAGAAATAATTTTCAACGAAAAATTTTCATGTCGTGATCACGCCCACATCCCTTTTTAATATAGTTAAAATAATTATAAAATAAATTAAAGCTAACTCATTCAGCCAGATGAAGCATCAATATGTAGACGGGACACTTGATATTGTCAATTTTTTTTAATCACGTCAACTTAACATTGTAATCGACTTTGTGCATTTGAGAGATATTTTTAACCACCAATTTTTTCTAATAATTAAGCATTATAATTTACTTTCGAAGAAATATATGATTTTCCAAAATACAATTGAGTTCTTTGCAAAAAAAAAAAAAAAAAAAAAGGTCTTAGAATTAGGCGTGGGTAAGGTTCCATATAGTTCTGGTTTTCAGGGAACCGAACCGAACCAAGAAAAGATGGTTATTTTGAAACAAGAATCTTTGATTCTTTTTGTAAGAGAAGAACTGAACCGTTCGATTCTTTCGGTTCTGGTTCTGATTTCCTAAACTAAAATTTTTGAACTTAAACAATGAAGCGATTGTAGATTCTGACTGGTAAGAGTCGTAAGATGGTAAGGTCATCGACCTTAATCAATATGTGAATACAACAGTTATATTTATCCTTGACATCAAAATATTCTCTCCCTTCCAAACCGTAACATATCTTCTCATCTGCGTGTATGTGCTCCCTCTAAATATTCTTCAATTTCTGCTCGTAATTCTCCACCTTTTCAGGGAAAGTCGCATAAGTCTAGCAAATCCTTCAAAACAAGATAACAATTGATTGTAAGATGAAGAGTGAAGATTTATTGTTCGTTGACTCTTGAAGAACGACAGGTGAAGGCTTGAAGCTGAACAATAGAACCAGTGAAAGAAAAATGATTTTTAATTTTTTGTTTATTACTTGTTTTGCTTATACTTATTGTAATGTTGAATATGTCAATAGTTGTTAGGTAATTGATAATGATTAATGGATCGGATAACATGCATTAAGATTAAGAATTGATAATTTTTATTTTTATTTTTTTAAAATTTATATTTTTAAAAAATAAAAAAATGTGTTTTGTACTATGGATTATGGTTCTGGTTCTGAAGCAAGAATCGAACCAGAACTGGAATCGAATGGTTCTTAATTTTTAAAATCAGAACCTTTTAAAAATTTGAAAGAACTGAATCGCTGGTTCCGAATCTTTTGGCCAGACCTACTTAGAATAATTAAATGACATGATTACAAATTAAGAAAATCTAAAACTTTGTCTTTTTATATAATTGTGTAATCAAGTTGTAGTTCAGGAGCTCTTTAACTTGATAATGATAAAATGAAATCAAGAAGAACATTATTTTGTTTCTCTGGCTCAATTGCAACATTAGTCCCAAAATATACATTTATTAGCAAATGGTCCGAAAAAACTGTAGACCATGGTCTCAACTATCAACGAATCTCCTGGCACTTTCTTGTTGCATGTATGTTATTACTTGCACACTCTAATGCACCTCAGACACCAACATCACAGTTTCAAGAAAATGGAATCACCATTATAGACACTCTGAGATCAAATCAATTGAGCGTATAAAAGAAATATATGGAGAACGAATTTGAGAAAGAAAAAATAAGCAGAAACGTAGCTAGAGTTGAAGGATGAGAATACGTCTATTACATGTGCATACGTCTAGTTATTGGGGTAACATCATTAACGCAGAATTAGGTTACGATACTACAACCCTAATTTTACGTGTCCCTTTCATTAAGTTAATCATTTCCTTGAAATTTGTGTCTTTATCTTCTTAAATCTTGAAATCTCCATAGCTCAAAAGTTGTCACGGTATTTTCTTTATCTTCTTGAAATTAATAAATAGACAATGTTAATAATCTAAAGTCTAGATAATCATCGACCAATGTGGTAGTGGGGTAATTGTCAAGTTATCAAATAATTTCCAACGTATTTCTGGACAATGAACAATGTCACACATATTGATTATTACCCAGACTCTAAATAAATACCATCACTCTTATAGAAATAGTGTTGAAAGAGACGGCATGTCCTGAGCTAGATAATATCATCGGGCTACTAGAATATATAATAGAGACTTAAATGCCAAAAGAAAACTATAATACACTTGTTTACTCATAGATAAGTAGGTTGAGGACTAGTTTTACAATTTTCCCCTTTTGATGTAAATCATAATAATATCAAGATGTTAATCAACTTTCTTAATCATAAGATCATACTAAATCCTATTTGCTTTAAAGAAAGCGAAAAAGAAATGCAGTTCAAATGATGGCACATTATGTGGAAAATATATAAAAACCAAATTTGTGGCCTGACCTTTTATGGATCCCTTTTGTTACTTTCACTTATAGTGTTTGAAAAGCAAGGCTTAAAGTTCTTCCTTCTGCCTTCTTTTTGCTTAGTGAAAGATGATGTAAGATGTTATCACAACAAGTTCAATTGGATAATTCTAACTTGTACTCCGAATGTTTTAAACTCGGTATGGTGGGACCCAGGATATATGTGCCAATAATTTTAGAGATGGAATTTTGGATTATCAAGAGAGAGAGAGAGAGTGAGGTTGCATAAAATTGATAAAATAGGTTGTGTGAGTTTTCTCTTATAAATTTCTCCTGACATAATTAATAAATTTCTGCAACAACGAACGAGAATGTAATCTTACATTGAAGCAAATATTTGTAAACTTATGTATTGTTGTGTGGTCTATTTTCTTATGGGAAATTGACGTATTTAGTCCCTGAATGTTGTCTTTTTGTGCAATTGGTCTCTAACCTTTCATTTTTTATGCTAAAATCCTTAAATGTTGCATTATTTGGCTCAAGAGATCCTTTTGGACGATCTCCTTTCATTTAAATGTTAAGAAAATTAAGGAAAGACTTAAATGTCATAATATATAATTGGCGCAATTAATTCTTAAACTTCAGATTTTAGTGGTTAAGTCTTTAACCTTTCAATTTGATGCTTAAGTCCCTAAACGTTGCATTATTTAGCACCACGTATCATTTTAGATGGTTTTCCTTCATTTCACCTATAAAAATTCAATTTTACTTTTTATCAAAAATATAAAAATGTTCTTATATTAATAAATATAAGTCTCTTTTTGGAAACTTAAAATTTTTATTTCTTGTTTTGTCGGAGTTTGTTCTACCGTATCAATTGGACTTCCTATAAAGGTTTTTACCATGCTAACACAAATTTCCCAATTTACCAGCTTTAAAAAATCAATTTTATTTTTATCAAAAAAAAAAAAAAAGAAGGCTTTATTCATTTGTTTAAAACTTATTTAAAAGATGAGATTTGTCATATCTCAATTTTCTTCCTAAACATTTTCTCGGCATTCTAAAAGCAATTCTGCAAATTGAGAATTATGTTCACTTTGCTCTATGGTTTTTTTTTCTGTTTTCAAATTGCATAAACCTTAAACAATTTAGAATTGAAAAACTCAAATTTATCAGTGTGTTCACTGTCACATCCTTGATTTAATATTTTGTTCGCAGTAAGGGAGTCTAGGGGATGTTAGGATTTACATGAAAGGTCCCGGTGGACGTGAAAAAGTTGAAGTAACTATCTTTGGTGTTCCAGATCAATTCAATCAATAACTTATTTTTCGGTGTATCCTTGTACCCAATCATTGGTTTACCAGTACTTGGATTCATGATTCAAATATATAGTTTTTTGATAAAAAAGAAAATTAATTTTTTAAATGTGGTAAATTGAGAAATTTGTATTAGCACAATAAAAACTTTTATTGGAAGCTCAATTGACACAGCAGAACAGACTCTAACAAACCAAGAAACAAAAATATTAAGAGCCTGTTTAGTAATGTGAAAAAATTTGATTTTTGTGATTTTTTTTAGTTTTTTTATAGATGTGTGGTTGAAAAATGTTTGAAAAGTCAAAAACTGTGGACTTGACTAAGAATGGATGGTTGAGATTGAGTTTGCGTTTGAAAAATTGTGATGATATTTTTTCCTTTACCAAACAACCTCTAAGTTGTCAAAAAGAAGCTTATTTATTTATTTATCTATTTATTTATTAATATAAGAGTATTTTAATATTTTTTATAAAAAAAAAAAAATTGAATTTTTAAATGTGGAACGGAAGAAAACCATCTAAAAGGATACGTGGCACTATATAGTGCAATGTTAGGGGCTTAAGCACCAAATTGAAATGTCAAGGACTTATTGCGCTATATAATGTCTTAACTTAGGGACTACTTATACTTGCATCAAATTGAAAGATTAAGAACTTAGGCAACAAATCTAAAATTTAGGGACTAATTGTGCCAATTATTTATAAGGGCATTTTGATCTTCCTTTACTTTATAATATTGAAATGGAAAAAAATCATCCAAAATGACTTCTTGTGCCAAAGAATGCAACGTTTAAGGACTTCAGCGCCAAAATAAAAGGTTAGAGACCCATTGCACCAAGAAACAAACGTTTAATGACTAAATACGCCAATTTTCCATTTTCTTATATTGATATTATTGCTCATGTTGGCATGGAAATTAATTCTCAACAAACAGAACATCTTTATTTGAATAGATTCTATATAGATCCTCGTGGCTTGAAAACTTTAAGTTGGTTAGGGCATCAAACTTAAAGATACACATGACACATGTTACGATCTCTCATATTGATACGTCAAGTTTCTTCACTTTCTAAGCATCTTTCTCCAAGGTAAAGCCACCAATGTGGCCAAAAGCTTGCCATATGATTATATGCATTTTCCATCCTTTTAGTTGTCACGCACAAAGGCGTAGTATCATGTGCACCTTCTCCAATATTGCATGCTATATAATGCTCTTTAAATTACTTCATTTCCCAAGGGACTTAGTTTATTCGAGCAAATCTAGTTTCCTAGCAATAAGGGAGCCAGTACTTTTGAAATTTGTTGTTGATTTTTTGAAGAGCCGTGCTATTCGTACATACTAGCATACAGGAAGGCTTACAAATTTATCACTGTAGCAGAAAAATCTATGTAGACTTCTCTCTCGTCTTTTCAATTACAGTGAGACATCTGTATACGCACCTGTAAAAAAGTCCCTGTACAAATAGACTCTCTTTTTTAAAAATATTCTCATTTCTCTTTAAACAAGTGTGGTCACATTCATGGTCTTAAAAAAGTTCCACTTCATCGTTTAGAGGCCCGCCTCGAACCGAGACATTGAAAAAACATTTCAATACACGTATTTGTTAAGGTCTAAGTGAGGTTTACAACACAACTGAATGAGGCATGTGTATTTGTAATGTGTGGCCCCTCACCTTTTAAAACCCAAATATTCACAATTTTGACACACTTTGAAAATCAATTTAACACCCGATCTGCATGGCTAGTTTAACCAAAACTTTAAGATATTAAAACCAAAATTAATTATTTGATTTGTTATAAATAAAAATAAACAATTCAAACTAAGACTAAAACAAAAGTGAAAACGAAAAATTTATAAATATTTTATCTAATTTGAGCTGCTACATGTCTTTATTGAATTTTTATTTTTATTTTTTTGAAAATCTCTTTATTGATTTATTTTGTACTTATTTACATTGATACTTTAAGTAATTTGTTGTTTAAAAGACTTTAACATTTTATTTATATTACTGCATGTTTATTTTTATATAGTTTTATATTTTTACAATTTTTTTTTTTCATTCACGGCGAGACTTCGCCATAAAATGCATCGAGATTTGCACCTCGCCTCATGAAAAAAAAATTCCTCACGCTCATTATATTTTCTTTTTTCCACGAGTTTCACATCACTTAGGCATTCTTGTCAAACTCAACACAAATTGATGAGACGGTATTTTTTAGTTCATTTAGACAACCCTAGTATTTTTTCTTCGTCAACTCACCTAAATGATATTTTAATAAAAGTGCACTACATTCATACTGCATAATCTAATGAACAAAAAAAATGATACGAGAAACAAATTTCATTTTGATCAAAAAATGTATTTCGTGTTTCTTTTTTGCCCTTAGAAAACTGTGCACTATAATATATCACAAGTAGGGATGTCAACGAGCCGAGCCGAGTCGGCTCGCGAGCCGAAGATCAAGACTCGAACTTGGCTCGAGCTTTTTGGGGTCGAGCTTTTTTTGGCCCGAGCCGAGCCGAGCTAAAGTTCGTCCCCAAAAATAAGGCTCGACTCGAGCTTTAGCTCGAGCTTTTCCCGAGCCGAGCCGAGCCAAGTACCGAACTTTTACTTTTTTTCTTATTTTTATAGCAAAAATTCATAAAATTTTTATTGAAAATGTGTATATATAGCAAGTTGAGACGAACTCGTCATCGAAATTCATTGTTCAAACTCCCATCGAGCTTTTTAGCGGGCTTTTTTTTTGCTCGAGCCGAGCCGAGCCCGTCTCTCAAAAAAAAGCTCGGCTCGAGCTTTGGCTCAAAATCTCGAGCCGCGAGCCGAGCTTAGCCCGAGCTTTTTTCGAGCCGAGCCCGAGCGGCCCGAGCCGACGAGCCGTTTTGCCATCCCTAATCACAAGGTACGTCAATATGTAAGCCTTTGTACAGCGACAGGTGAGGTGAGTGGATTATAAATTATTTTTTTTCAAATCTCGAGGTAAATAAATGATTAAAAATTGGATAGAGAAAATATGTATGGTTAAAAAATTGTATTGAAAATTGGAATGATTATAAGCAAAAAAAGTCGAAGTATCCGAACAGGTTGTAAGATGTATAAATTATTGAAAATGATTTGTTACCCGTCACGAAAAAAATAGTTACCCGACACCAATCATATGCTGATACATGGATGAAAATAATTATTGAGAACTCACTAGTAGGTTATTGAATAAAATTTCATGTAATAGCCAATGATTGGGGACTATTGCCCACACCAACAAGCAACAGAAATAAATCACAGTTGTCAAAATGGCCGGTTCTAAAGTTTCAGTTTAATTGTTTTTTAAAGCTTAATGGAAGCAGCCCAGATTATCTTAGTTTTTTTTAATTATGTGACAATGCCAATTTAAATAATTAAAAACTACCTAGGTCGATAACTTTCATAATCAACTTTTGGAGGTGGTAAATAGAAGGACATAAAGAATAGAAGAATTAATAGACAAAAAAAATAAAAACTATAGGGCTAAAACTAATTATGAAATACAAATATAAATCTATTCCTATTCCTATTTCTAAACTTAAAATTCACTATTTTAATTAAACTTCACAACCTTTTATTCTTGAAGATAAAATAGGCACAAGTCACTTTTATGTGGTGTTCATTTAATAATTAAGTCATGTTTAAACACAAATTTTTAGTAGATTTTAATAAAAGTTAATGAATATACGGATGAAAATAAGTTTTAAAATGAAGATCAAATGGGGACTAAATTTATTCTTCCTTTAATAATTTAATATTTTTAAATAAGAATTTCAACTTCAACTGCAATTTTTTTTGTCATGGGATGTCATTTTTATGTTGTTTCATCCAAAAGAATTGATGAAAAAATTTCAAAACAGATTTATATCATTAAATAAAAGTGAATTTCTTGTACTCGAGTAATGAGAATCTATCGATTGGAAGAAAGGCATCAATTGACAACCACAGGAAGAGGGTATATATTAGCTGTGAGAAGGGTGTCCAGTCATTTAAATTCCATAGAAGCCACACTTTGCTATCCATATGCCCATATGCCTTCTCTAATGATTCATGGGTGCCGGGTGGGGTGCATGATGCATCAACTAATGAGTAAATATACCATTGAAGTACTATAGTTTTAATTAATTAAGCAAATGACTAGATCTAACTTTTTCGGTCTGTTCGATATGACCCACTTTTAGCCCTTGGTTGGTCCAATACATTTTTTTTACAACTTTTTCCTCAAGTTCATTTTCAACCACCCATTTTTATGGGACACACCACTTTTCACATTTTGCAGTCACTTTTCAACCACCTATATTCTCCCAAAAAATAAAAAAAATTTCCAAAACTACTTGGGCCAAACAGGCACTTAGTTTGGCACAATCTAGCCTAACATTAGGAATTTAAGGTCGAGTCTAACCAAATCACGGTCTTTTTTGATAAGTAAGTATGGTCGTGAACGTGTCATATTGCAATGTAAGTAAGGCTCCTTGAATCACTTTACCCTGTGGATTCATTTACATGAAATGAAATATATCATCCTTATCTACTTTACTTGAAGAGGACATATGAAAACACCATTTGTGCATGTAATTGACAATTTTTGTCATGAATTCTCTTAGTTTTGCATTTCTTGATAGCAGAAGTGGCAAACAAAATTCAAAAGATATAAAGATCAATAGAACAAAGGAATGAAACTATAAATACAGATGCAAAAGTAACATAATGATTTTAATAATATCCTGCCTTTATATTTAAAATATGCAATTACAAATAGTCCAGCCAATGAACAAAATGATCTAGGCCTAACGCGATTCCAAATAGTTTTGATCATTTTGATTTATTTCCGAGGTGAATAAAGATAATGTTCCATACTCCCTAGAGGCTAGAGTAGACAACCAAACTCTAGAAAGACAAGAACTGAGGGCAAGAGTATAGATGTGCACCTGGGAAGGAAGAAACACAAGCGCCATATAGCGCTTAGATGAAATAAGGTTGAGGTTAAAACGTCTACTTTACAAATGATGCTTTGCTTTGCTTAGTGATTCTGTTGCTCGCCTTGCCAAGCCCAAACAATTTCCTTAAGAGCGGGTCGTATATCCCCTTTTAAAATCTTCTGATACTCTATTGCATCGCCACCGGACTTTTTCACCTCAACCAAATGAAAGGTTGGACTGATTTCAAAAATTTCGACATCAACTGACAAAGTCCCACTTCTAACCTCATTACACCCTTCCAGTCTCATGAAACCTTGATTCTCCCTCACTTTGAACTTTAGATCCATCGCAATGTCTGCAAATTTTGATATGATAGCAGAAGAAGTATGATTGGATGTAAATTGCACTTCCTCCTTTTGGTCATTTGCCATGAAAAAACCAGACAAGTCAAATCCAGTTGAAAGAGATATAATGTCAAATGCATTCAAGTTATTAGGTTTTTTCAATTCTAGCTTTGTCCCAGTAGGAATATTACTCTCATAAGGACCAGAAAAAACATTAGTATTGACTGGAGACATTCCCTTGTCTCCTACCTCGGTGAATACCGGTCTCAAGTCCAAACCTTTTCTGAACCAGGAGGTTTCCATAATTTTGGCTACAGAAATCCTAGTACTTGGGTTGGGATCAAGAATTCGGGAAAGCAGCCTTCGCACATTTGGTGGGAACCAATTAGGGAATCTGTACTCGGCCTTAATTATTTTCTTATACATCTGCACAATATTTGAATCACGGAATGGAAGATAACCAGCAAGTAGAACAAATAAGATCACCCCACAAGACCAAATGTCAGCTTTGCCCCCATCATAGCCTCTTTTGTTAATCACTTCAGGAGCAACATATGCTGGAGTCCCACAGGTCGTATGGAGTAAACCGTCCTGCTGCTTGGATTCAGCCAATGCACTCAACCCAAAATCTGACACTTTTAGAATTCCATTCTCATCCAGCAGCAGATTTTCTGGTTTCAAATCACGGTGGTAAACACCCCTGCTGTGGCAAAAACCAACAGCATTGATTAATTGTTGAAAATATTTTCTAGCAATATCTTCCTGAAGTCTTCCCTTGGCCACCTTGTGAAAAAGCTCCCCACCTTTAGCATATTCCATTATGAAGTAAATCTTAGTTTTGGTAGCCATGACTTCATAAAGCTGCACCGCATTTGGGTGTTTAACCATTCTCATAACAGATATCTCCCGCTTCGTTTGATTTATCAGCCCAGCTTTGAATACCTTTTCTTTATTAATTACCTTGATAGCCACACTGTCTCCCGTTTTAAGATTTTTACCATAATAAACTTTGGCAAAATTGCCTTGACCTAATAATCTCCCAACCTCGTATTTTTGCATCAATATGTTTCCCTTTGTCTCCATTGCAAAGCATAAACACTACTACCCTACTATAAATATTATTCACCTGCTGGAACAATTTGTATTAATTAAAAGGCAGGTACTCTTGAAAATAAAACTTAACCGTCTTCCACAAGGTCTTCCACAAGGGCGTGCTTCAACACGACAGGAAGTTGGAAAGCTGTGGCTCCATTTCGCATCTTACTGCAACCCATGATTGTATTATGATCTGTGTGCCCAAGTCCAACATCATCAAGGATGAACAAGACTGGTCCCGCTGGACACACATTCTTGCAGGCCGTGGAGATTGAAGTATTAACGTTTGAGCACATCTTTCTGCATTCCCAATAACATGGAGTTCAATGATGCACAGGAGACTCTGGATAAATAAATAGAAAAGTCAATCCACACGGATTCAACAAATTACTAAGTGAGATTTCTCAATCATAGATAAAATGGCAAAAGATCAAGCAAAAGGCAGAATATTTTCTCCCATTACATTCTAAATGCTTTTCTAAATCCTCTTTCACCCATTACATTCAGAAACACAGAAATTGCTAAACTCAGTTTCAACCGCATGCACGTGCAGTGCGGTGGGGACGACTACCTTTCTCCCTTATATTTCGCATTGGCTACACTAATTTACTTATCTCCATGTGTTGAATCACTTGATCCTGTTAGAGATGAGGGTCACACGTATATCACATAAAACGTGTCTTCAAATTGGAGAAAAGATGTGTGTTTGGGAAATGTGTTCTTGTTTATAAACAAGTTTACCAAACGGAGGCCAAGTTTTACGACTTTCGTTGATGAGAACCCTAACCCTCCGTTGCATTTCATACAAATCACACGACTCTTGACATTTAAAGAAGATTAAAAATGCAAAAGTGTGAAATTAAACAGAAAGATAAACTTATATGATAGATTTAAAATCAAAGCTAATCATCAGCAAATCTGCACGTTTGAATAACACAAGGAAAACATTTACATCACCGGAGACATATAATTTTAATTTGATCCAAAAGCAAAATAAGAGACAAATGTAGATTCAAGAATTCAATCTCGTGTGGAGACATATGATTCTGAATCTCCAAAAGTTGCGATAAAAGAAGAAATTTGAACGTAAACAAACATGTTCAGGTCCCAGAAACTTTTACACGCGAAGATTTACAAGAAATATAACAAAAATTCAACAGAAACCCAAAAAATGGAAGGAAAAAAATACCTTGAAGAAAAGCTTCGGATCCGGAGCTTCCGGATCTGAAAGGGGGACGGAGATGTATGTGCAAGTTCGTGTACAAATACATATACCCGTTAATATTGGTCACCTAATAAAGAAAAAGTATCCCAAAATGTTAAAAATGTTATAAAACTATTAAAATCATAACAAAGATATGGAGATGGAGAGAATAGAGAGGAGAGAATTCTCTTCCAAGGTGTCTTTATTACAAAGGAAATGGCTCCTATTTATAGGAGTGGACAATGGCACAATCGTAATATTGTAAAGCTTACAGGGATATAATGGTAATGTCATTCACATATTTATATATTATTTATAACACTCCCCCTTGAATGACATATTCCGCAATTGTCTGCCTCGTTAAAACCTTGCTAAGAAAATCCAGTGGGATAAAACTTGAGCGAAGGAAAAAGAGTACAGTTGCTCCCCTGATATTGGCCATCGTCAATCGTTGAGTCTAATGTTCAAGTAGAACAAATCATGTATTGAATCTTTGAAGTTCTGAAGTGCTTAATTGTTTTATCGCTTTATTTCTGTAGTGCTTTAGTGCTGCCTCGTTAAAACCTTGTCAGTAAAACCCAATGGGACAAAATCTGAACGAAGGAAAAAGAGTACAGCCGCTGCCTCGTTAAAACCTTGTCAGGAAAACCCTGTGGGACAAAACCTGAACGAAGGAAAAAGAGTACAGCATGACAGCATGATTCTCCCTCTGAAGCATGACAGCATGATTCTCCCCCTGAAGTGTGCATTCAAGTATTCATGAACATTTTGAATAATGATATCATCTTTCTTCTGGAATATGAAAATCTCCTTGCATAGCATTCTTTATAAGATGTTTATGATTTTCTTCATTTGTTGATATCATTCCAGTATAACAATGTGTTGCTGAATTATAGCTTGTCAATAGCTATGATAATGTCTCAAAAACCTTGCTAGGAAAACCCTGTGGGACAAAACCTCAACAAAGGAAAAAGAGTACATTATTCTCATTAATTTTCATCAATACGCCTCAACTGTTGCCTCATTAAAAACCTTGCTAGGAAAACCCTGTGGGACAAAACCTCAGCTAAGGGAAAAAGAGTGCAACGCGTATTTATTCCTTTCATGGAATATCACAAGTATATTGGTGCAATCACGAATCTTTTCATCGTATAATTTATGATGAGCTTTATATAAATCGTTCATAGCTCATGATGTCATAACATGCTATATTAAGCAATGTTGTACTAATTTATTGATTGCATCTTTCACTTCTAGTGAATAATTAAATATTCATTTTCAAATTCACTTCTAGTGAATAATCAATTTCAAATTCACTTCTGGTGAATATTCATTTTCGTATTCACTTCTAGTGAATAATCAATTTCCCAGATGTCATAAATAGTACACTCCAATTTCACTTTCAACATATTATATCATGGAGTCATTTGTATCATTCTATAGTGATACTAATCTGGGCATATTGAATCTTTCAATGATTTATACATGTATGTTCTTGCACTTTATAAACTGCAATTTCTAATTTTGCAGGAGCATAATCAATCATTGAAATAGATATCAATTTCGACATATAATCTACAATCATTTTACTTGAAATCCCAACGTACCGCGATCAACTGGTACATCAAAGAATACTCCCAAAGTACCGAGATGAGAATCATACATTTTGATCTCACTCATTGGTATATCAAAGAGCTCAAGCTAGTGATTTAGATTATAGTCACATCCACCATATGTCATGCCAGTTTAATGAAAAATTTTGCGCGCAACGAGCCGTCTTTTACGACTGTGTAATATTTTTCATTTGTACATATAATTACTGGCTTTACACATTTAAGCATTTGGACTTCAGGTCCTTGAACAATAATCCCTACATTGGGGTTAAATACTTGGCCAAAGTATTATAATTTCATCAACCTCATTTTCATAAGAGGGTATGCAGTCGACTTATTTATCGATTTCATCTCAATATAATATAGAGAGATCTCTTTATATGTTCTATCATCAGGTACCTGAATATCTCATCATTTAACTATGTCCCTTTTACTTACTTTGAGTATTTAGCCTCAAAGGGATCATTTCAATCATTCAAGAGATATTTATTTTTGGAATCGATAGTCATTATGCTTCAGGCATAATTACGCTTCAGGCGTGTTTTCCCCATAATGTTCTCAAACATTATTAATCGGTTAAAATGCCATAACACATGTCCCTCTTTTAGGGATGTAATTTCAATCATATATCTCAGTGCGTTTTGGTGGAGTGTATGCATATCGCACTTTTACAAATCATAAAGCTTCTTGAGCTAATCCCTGTTTGACATAGAATATTGTTGTATGATAAACAATTTCTCATAGAAAGTAATTTGAAACTTTTGATAATCTAACCGTTTATTATAGAACTTCTGGTTCAGTACGGTTTTATTTCATTTCGATGTATGAATATTTGATTCAATACAATATCGCTAAACTTCTGGTTCAATACAATGTATATTTCATTTATGAGCTTCTGGTTCATACTATATACATATTTCACTTGTACGTATGAACTTCTGGTTCAATACAATATATATTTCATTTATGAGCTTCTGGTTCATACTATATACATATTTCACTTGTACGTATGAACTTCTGGTTCAACAAGATATTTCACTTGTACATATGTATGAACTTCTGGTTCAATACAACATTTATTTCATTAGTACGTATTTCTGTATAGTTCAAATCAGTATACCTTTATTACTTTTAGTATACCGAAAAATCAGGTACAATATCCAAGGAAATATCTCATAATCTCAATCTTGTCGCCAAATCTTCCTTTATATCGAAAAAGGTAATGACACATTATCTCACCTTTTCAATAATTTATTCCATTATTTCTTAATGGAATCACTGACACGCGGAGCCATCGCTCTTTTACGCGTTAAATAATGCATTTAAATAGATGATTTGGGAAGAAGGTTAGATCCATAGAAAAATGGATATCATACTTTCAAATATTCGCAAATATTATTCCAATCTTCCAGTAAATGATTTGAGAAAAATTTATCGAATTAGGCTCGAAAGATTGAGGTAAATCTTTTGATACACATTTAAAAAAAATTTCTGTTTCCTTTCTCGAGTTTTTATAAAGGTTAGAAAAATAAATCACCGAAAGGTGAGTAGAATGATTTTATCAAAAGTAAATCTTCACTTTTTCAAAAGACGAGCGAAAATAGTGAAGTTCTTCGATTTTAAATAGCTAAATATTTTTCATAATTCATGCATCCCAAAATAACATTTTCTCGTAAGTTTTTCCTTCTTTACTTTAAAAAATGGAAGTATTAAAACTTCGAAAAATCAAAACTATCTGTGCATTTTGTGGATCAAAAGTGAGAAAAGGTTTTGAGTATCTAGAAGCAGCCGTGGATTTAGGAAATTGGAATCAAGCGAAAAATGGAGTCCGGTTAATGTAAATTTAACTTTGTGAACTCAATAATAGGTGGTGGTAAACATACCTCTTTGAATGTTTCTTTATTTCCTCAAAAGATTAGAGGTGGTAGAATACGGCTACTCCCGAAACACATCTCTAATTTTGAGGATCATAAATGTTTTCCCCTTTTATGTATGACTTGTTTTATGCTTCTTCAGGAGCAATAATAATATCATTTCAGCATGTTTAGATGATAATTTTTACTTCTTCTGGTATAAATATGTACTTCTTCTGGAATACATAAACTTTTTCAGATATTTATCATCTAATATTCATCTCATAATACTGATGAGATTACTTTCACATTAGCTATGTCCGTACTATCATGTGATATTATCTTATCATACATCAACATTTCTTTTGTTGAATAATTTATTTTCATCCATTTTTTCAAATACAATATTGGTAACTTCTGGTACCATTGGATGAAATATTTTTTATCAACATTTACCAACTTTTTTTGGTAATGATAACTTCTGGTATCATTTGATAAAATATTTTCTAACTTTAGTATTGATAACTTCTGGTATCATTTAATGAAGTATCAAATAACAATAATATTGTATATATATTAACAATAATAATACTGGGGTTATACCACCAAGTATATATGTTGACAACAATCCTCTAATATGTTAGAATTAACCAACAATTGAGGTGTTTATATGTATTCAATTGATAGACCGACCATATAGGCGGAACATAATGAAATAATTAAACCGGCCATATAGGCGGAATCGACATAATGAAATAATTAAACCGGCCATATAGGCGGTATCAATATCATGAAATAATTAAACCGACCATATAGGCGATGACATGATATAATTAAAATTGGTAAAGCTAACCATGGTAAAATCAACCGTGTAAGTGGTAGCATGATATAATTCAATTACCTTTCATGAGTGAACGAGTCATATCTTTAGATCCAGTCAAGATATTCGTAATATTCTATACCGCCCGCCTTTTGTACCAAGTGTGATTTGCTCGCTGTGATCCATAAATTGACAGCACATTATCCATTATAAAAATCCTCTCTGTTCCCAATCAAAACCAGGCACCAGCAATTACCAATTATTTAATTAATGTTTCACCTCCACTATCAAGACAAATAACAGGCTTTTCTCTCTTTTGACCGAGCAGCAGATTTCTGATTGGCCAAGATCCCTTTTTGGCACGTTTAGGATCAATATTCAATGATTCAGCAAGCTTATCAGGAACCATTGCTTTCTTAGCTTCAATACTGCTCTTCACCAAAAAGAAAAACTCAAATCCTTCGAATTACTATGCCTGTGCCGATGCCTAGCTATACCATCATTTCCACTATTCTTCTCCCCATCAACGGATTTTCCCATTTCAGATAGAAATTGAGCAGGTGAGCTTCCAGATCATTATGCCAATATCGAATTGTCTACTGTGGTAGGATGACCTCGGAGAGATTGCTGCTCCGATAGCAATTTTGTTGTTGACTTTGACAAAGCCGGAGCATAACAAGTTGAAATAAGCATCTGGACATCTTTCCATAATGTTATGTTCCCTACAAAAAAAAACAGCAACCAAATTCTTGCAAATTCAGCAGCCTCCATGAAAGCAAAGAGCGTGAGCTCCGATCCTCCATCATCTGACAAATAAACCGACAGCTTTTCTGTCGGAAAATCATAAGCCATAGCTGATAAAGCCGTGTTAATAATGTTAATAGGTGGCTCTTTATACGGATCTGCAGTGCATATAAATATATCCATGGACGGAAAATCTTTCCGGTCCAAGAATTTTATTTTATTTTATTTATTTATTTATTTTGAGATTCTCAGGGTATTCTTGTCGGGTCACTGGATTCATGCGAAATGATTGGGTTGTAGACCACATGTAAGCTAGAATAATATCAGAAACAAAAATAGAGAATGATATGCAGAAAGATTTGAAGGTGGTTGATTGGAGGAGTGCGAGGGCATGATGGTATAGTAAGGTCAATACAACAGCGGTGTAAGCTGCCGTGAATACAAGGTAGAGGAGCCGGCGGCGCAGCCGTCTGATTACACGGTAGGGGAGTGTAGACGGGGATTGGTTATGGCAGAAGCCATTTCTGGGCTACCTCTATTTCAGTTCGACCAGAATTTGGGAGAGGAAAACATTGATTTGTAATAATCAGATTTTTGATACAGAGGCTCATCATTTAGATGCAACTGTAGAGCATACTCCCGTCGTATTACTCACTTGGCTAGAGACTCGTGCTGATAACGTGTTATAAAACTATTAAAATCATAACAAAGATATGGAGATGGAGAGAATAGAGAGGAGAGAATTCTCTTCCAAGGTGTCTTTATTACAAAGGAAATGGCTCCTATTTATAGGAGTGGACAATGGCACAATCGTAATATTGTAAAGCTTACAGGGATATAATGGTAATGTCATTCACATATTTATATATTATTTATAACAAAAAAATGTTACTATCATTTACACTGTTTGCGAAAATTCATCCCAGTAGTTTTATAATTTTGACAATTCAACCTTTTTGTCACCTACCATGTTTTAGCCCTCGTTTGGTATTTATAAACTAAAATTTATAAACTAATGTTATAAACTAGAGAGAAAAAAAGAAAAAGAAGTAAAAACATCAATAAATATGTGCATTATTATGAACCAAAGTCTCCATATATATGAAGAAAATAAAGGATACATAAGGTAATAATACATAGGGTTCTAGGGGTACAGTTGTTATTCACTAATACAATATAATATTTATAACACTCCCCCTTGAATGACATATGATATTACAAAATATCTGTTTCGTTAAAATCTTGTTTGATAAAAACTCAATGAGACAAAAATATCAAACGAAGAAAAAAGAGTACAGTTGTTTTTAAGTATTTAGATGAATGCTGCCTCATTAAAACCTCGCCAGAAAAATTCAATGGGACAAAACCTTGGCTAAGAAAAAAGGTACAACTACTCCCCCTGATGTTGATCGTTGTAAATCATCGAGTTGATGTATCTCAATCTTGTGAACTGATTTCTTGAATGTAGATGTAGATAGTACTTTGGTAGATAAATCAGTTTCATTGTCACTTGAATGAATTTGTTGAAAATTCTGAAGTATTTTGATGCTGCCTTATTAAAACTTTGTCAGAAAAATTCAGTGGGAAAAACACATGAACGAAGGAAAAAGAGTACAGCTACTCCCCCTGATTCAATACGTAGTGAATCATCCATATAGTTACTCCCCCTAATTCAATCTCTATTGAATCATTCATATCTTGATCTCTTCATGAGTTTCGTATAAAAGAGTATATTAATATACATTTATAACAGCTACCTCATTAAAAACCTTGCCAGGAAAACCTCGGCTAAGGAAAAAATAGTATAGCACATATTAGCTCCCCCTCATGGGAACATTACAATTGTTTGGATATTGCATATAATTATTCAACTGTTAATCGGTGCAACATCGAATATCTTCAACAAGCATATATAAATGGCATATATCGCATATTGTTTGTTCTTCAAATATAAATTCAATTATTCATTTGAATTTGAAGAACTATAAAATATTTCTAATCATTTGAACATGCTGCATCGAGTCATGTTCTATAATCAATGTTATCAATGCATTTAATGCAGTTCTAAAATTTGGAAGTGACTTATTCACTTCAATGAACAATTAACTTATTCACTTTAGGTGAATAATTAACCATGAATTTGAATTTGAAAATCAATTACCACGATTTTTATTCACAGTAATGGTACATCTCAATTTCAACACTTTGTCATATAGAGTCATTTGTACCATTCTTCATATAATCTAATTTCATATCATCAATCACATTCCATTGGAAATTAAATCTATTAAAGGCATATGATATATTCAGATAGCAAAGTATATTTGTACTTTGATCAAACAAGTTTCTTAAAAACTTGAATTATATTTTTCAAACATATTTAATCATTAGAGGATTATATTGTATGCTTCAAGCATAGTATATGTTTCACATTACAATTGTCGAATTTCTACCACCAAATTTAAGTCGTGAAACTTTAGATAGGTAACGATTCCTATATTTTAAATAAATTTTCTCTAATTATTTCACCGCAATCCTAAAGTACCGAGGTATTGATTACCCTTTTTAATCTCACACATTGGTATTTCAAAGAATACTCCCAACGTACCGAGTTGATGATCATAGATTTTGATATCACTCATTGGTACACCAAAGAGCACAAGCTAGTAATCAGAGTAAATCATTTTTCATTATATACATTTCTAATAAGCATATAATTATCAGCACTTATTATGTATTTTCAGGCAAATAAAATATTGTATCTGTACCAGATCTTTGAAATATTTGTTGCGCAACAAGTCGTATATTACGACTATACCTATGGGTATTTTACTAGTTTTACACTTTTATGTGTTTGGATTTCAGGTCCCAAAACTTCAGGTTTTGTAATAAGTTTAATTTAGTCTGAATGCATATTTTTGCCAACTATCTTTATGTCGATTTTTTTCGACATGTTTTCTTTTATTATCCTCGCTATCATTCAAATTATGATGCAGTTAGCTTTGCAAATTTCTTTTGCATAAGTGCTTTATAAAGTGTGTCAACACAATTATCATCTCAATTTGATTTCTTTCCTGACAAGACATAACTATAGAGATCTCAAATTTTCAATATTTCAAGTATTTGAACCTCTTCTGGAGATTTACAATTAATTATGTCAATAAATACTCTCTCACGAGTATATGTCTCCTCAATAAGACCATCATATTCATTTGCTCTATTTTTATTTATTTGGGGATCTTTATTCGAATCAATTATAATTACATTTCAAGCGTGTCATACATCAATATAAGATAGAGCATCTGTAGCTAGTACATGATATTTTATTAATTTCCTACGCATCTTGTAATTATGTTATCTTTTGAACTTTTCGTTCGTATTTTCAATCGAACTTCTGGTTCCGTATTATCAATCGTAAGGATATAGATAACATAATATGATACATTTGTTTGATTTTAAGCTACTAATCTTCCCCTTAATGTTGAGAAATTTGTCCAATCAAATTGACAATCTTTTTTTTTTGACGTTGTAAAATATCACTCATTTGGGATATATGTTCAAACAACACATTTTTCTCAACATTCTTTATTTTCTATATCTGTGCATTGTGGTGGATCAATTGCACTATTAAAAAATTATATAGAAAAATTAGGCTCAACCATAAGCCAATTATAACATGGAGAACTACGATGTTGACATTATGCGTAATAGAATTCCCTAAACAAAGAGGGAAGTATTTAGTTCTCAATTAAATTAATTGGAGTCGTTTAACAAGCAAAAATGTTAAACCATTTATCGATATCCCAATTAACACTTATTAAAATGTTGATGATTTACGTCCACTAGCATTATCAAGACACATTCTTGATTATATAATCTGAAAATTTTTGCTCATAATTTAAAATTTGAGCAATAATTTCGCAAATTTCAGGTTGCGAACATCATGCAATTATCTAGTATATGTATCAAATCTATTAAATACAAATAAGATTTAGATGATCAACTTGGAGGATGATGATGACCCATTTATCATCCTAATTATTTTTCAGAAATATAGGGAATTTAATCCCTATTTTAGCTAGTGACAGTCAAGAAATTTCATGAAGGGAACAAACATCATATATGATTAGATTGAAGAATCTTCTGGTTCTTTATTAAGTATCCATTTTAATTTCGCATCATTATTGATCCAGTGATGGTCCAACTAGTCATGTCAAATAATAAAATCAAATTGAACTTCTGGTTCAATATAAGATATAATTCAATGATTAAACATTATATAATCATATATTATTCAAGTAGTCAAACTAATCAATGTCCTTATGAAATTAGTTATATGCTTTCCTTCAGAGATAAACATGAACTCAAATGAAATATTCTTCGAAACATATGCTACTTCGAAAAGCACGTTTTTATTACTCATTCAAAATCAATATGTCAATATTCTTCCGGAATATTGTAATATCATACTCTTTCAAGAGCAGTTAATATTATTTTATAATTGTTATGCTTCTTCGGGAGCAACAACATATAAACATATTAGACTTGAATATGTAGTGGGAAATAAGATTTTGCTTCTTTAAGAGCAAAAATGAAATATTCTTATAGAATATTTTATTAAATAACTCAAATGAGATATTCCTAATATGCAATATTCTGTTGGAATATCGATTTAGATCAATATTCTTCTGAAACATTGATTTAGATTGTTTCTTTGTCTAGAATAGTGATACAATATTCTTCTGGAAATATTGTACTATAATATTGAATGTAAAACATACATTCAAACAAATATTTATTGTAAGTTGATATAATCAAAACGATATGATAAGATCGAATAATTATACCACTTTCTATGGAAATTCAAAGTTAATAGAATACAAACATTTACTTTGAGCAAAAAAAAGAAACTATGTTATTTGTAAACAAGTAAAATAACAAATTGAATGTTTATCATAAAATAAAGTTGTTATTCTTCAGGAGTAACAACAAAATATTTTTTCAGAATATCAAATTAATAACATATCTCATAATATTGGGCTCTTCGAGAGCAAATTATATTCCATTATTATATTTCATATGAGATAAAATTATGATTCTTCAGGAATCATCACAACAATATATTATTCTACATTATAATAATCTTCTGGAATATTAATAAATTCGAATTTATTTGAGAAAAAGAATGCAATATTTATCACATAAACAATAAAATAACATTCTTCTAAAATATTGAAATGTAGCAATAATGCAATATTCTTCTGGAATATTGATTCGAAACTCATTCAATTATAACAATAATTAATATCTATTGTGCTATTTAGGAGCAAAATAACTAATTATTCTTTTGGAATAATTATATTTCTAAAATTGCAATTCTTCAAGAATAATAAATCAATATTCTTCAGGAATATTGACAAATTAAGCTCTCCAGGAATAAATAATATTCTTTAGGAATATTGACATTAATGATTCGTTCTACCTTTCGAACTAACAATATTTGTGCTCTATACAAATGACGATAAAATATATTTTGGAATATTTATCTAACGTGGGTTCTGTTTTTTCGAGAACACCAACACCATATTCGTTTAAAATATAAATTATGCTTCTTCAAGAGCATTGAATCAATATTCTTTTGGAATATTGAAATTGTAATAAATTGCTCTTCACGAGCAAGTAATATTATATATACAGGATATTAGTTGGATTAAAAGACAAAGATAAAATCTAAAGATTACAAGAATATTAGATTAATATAAACTAAGAGATATACTACAAATAAACCGTGAACATGGTAATCCAATCTTTGCTGATTTTGATTTCGAGATTTTAGGTTGATATTGTATGTCACAAATGGTACAGACAAACATAATTGATATAGGCAAAAAGAGATAATGACAAATTTTCAGTACCTTTTAGCATGAAAGTTAATGTACTGGAACAATAAACGTCTTCTTCCGCTAACGAACTTATTTCAATTCTTCAAAAATAATAAATCAATATTATATTTCATGCTCTTCAGGAGCAAATAACATCCTCTAGGATATTAATTATAATGTCGTACTATTTCAGAAGTAACAACAAATTATTTATAATAGACAAATTTACGATTAATATTCTTCTGGAATATTGAGACGCAATAATAACGTAATATTCTTCTGAGATATTGATTTGAAATTCATTCAATTATCAATGTTCTTCTAGAATATTGATACGAAGTAATAAATTATATTAAACTAGATATATGTCTATTATCAACCAATATAGTTAAAACGATATTATAAATCGTATAACCAACTTATATATATTTATAATAGACAATTCTGCAATTAATATTCTTATAGAATATTAATTATTTATTGTGCTACTTCAAGAGTAATAACAAATTATTCTTTTAGAATAATTATAGTTATACAATTTTGATTATTCAAGAATAATAAATCAATATTCTTCTGAAATATTGAAAATTATAATTTTTGCTCTTCGAGAGCAAATAATATTATTTTGGAATATTAATTATAATATTGTGCTACTTCAGGAGTATCAACGAATAATAATCAATTCTATGATTAATATTCTTCTGGAATATTAATGTATTGTTGTGCTACTTCGAGAGCAACAACTTAATGAATTATCAACTTAAAAAAAATTCAACAACAAAATAATATATACATTAAATACACATAAAAAAGTTAATGTATGGAGTATGGAGCCGAACTTGACTTGCATCCAAGTCACAATTGTTACACATGCACAAATTATTGGTTGGTGTATGGAGGCGGATGGAATTGGAACAATTATTGGAATTGAAGCAACCTCCGGAATTGAAACAATTCAACCACGATCGAAACAAAAAAAAAATTCATATGCTGTCAAATTAATTTTGACGCACGTGATTTTACCTTCTAACTAATATTTTGTTATATGAGATTTTGAAAAAGAAAATTCTAACTCAATTTGGTAGAGACTCGTGCAGATAACGTGTTATAAACTAGAGAAAGAAGTAGAAACACCAATAAACTTGTGTTATGAACCATATCCCCCATATATATAAAGGGAATAAGGGATATATAAGGTAATAATACCTAGGATTTTAGGGGCACAATTGTCATTCACTAATACAATATAATATTTATAACAACTAACACATTTTTTCAAGATTTTTTTAACCTCTGCTTGGTAAAATTTGTTTATAAATTTTGCCCTGTCTGGGTACAATAATTTGCCCAAAAGAATGGATTCTAAGCCTGCTGAAAATTTAAAGTTGTCTAAATTTTATAAACAAACTGTCACAGATAAGTCTGGACAGTAACCAATTAACAGTAAATCGTTAAGATCTGTTTTAGCGCTATACCAGATGAATCTTGTCGATGCAGATTCGTCTGTATAGTAAAACGTAAATGAACAGAATAGATTGTGCAGAATTGTAAATGAACAAGAACACAATAATTTGAACTTAACGTGAGAAAAACCCTAACAGGTAAAACCCACGGCCCGCTTCCTGCGGACAAAAACAATCACTAAATAAGGAATGAGTTTATACAGATCAATTTAAACTACATGATAAATCTACGTATAGACTTATCAAACATCCAAGAAATAGATCACTATCTGATCCTTCTATGACATGTAATGTGAGCTGGCGTCCCACCATTCTTCAGTAGTTTTCTTTGAATCTGCAACACTTTTTCAGCAACCTCGAACTCTTGTTCGAATACAGTCCAAATCTCTCATTTGATCTTCACGCTGAAATTCCTTCATTCTCTAAGTGATTGAATCCTCCTCCCGGAGTACCGAAGTCACAACACAATTGAAGCCTTTAATATTAGTGCACCACACGAAATTTGGCTTCTTGACTCCTTGAATGTAGTGGACCTATATTTGTGAAGCACTACACGGATTTTGAATTTTACACGTCTTGACTTCTTAAGAAAAACATCCCGTTTTTCTTATATTTAAATGCAAATAAGTTATTTGACCTCCAAGTTTCCTTATTGCAAAAGATCTCCAATACCTGCAAAATACAGTAGAGATAATTAGAGAAAGGTAAGATAATTATTCTTGAATAAATCTTACCATAAAATAGGATAGTGATAAATCATGAAAGATCTTACCATAAAATAGGATATAAATCATGAAGGATCTTACCATAACATACATTTGGATACCAAACATAAGAATCATATTTTCGTCTAACTCAACAACCAAGATTTTCGGCCTTATCAAGAAGCAACCTTACCATATGTAGATAAGCTTGAATATGCTCGATTTTATCAAGATGATGATCTTACCAAATGCAAAAATAAGATTGAAAATTCTTGATCATAACAATAAGAAACTTACCATATCTAAGGATAAGCTTGAGTGCTAAGAATAATCATAAAATAGATCATCACGAAATTTACCAAAATCACAAGATAACAAGATCAAGATTTCGAGATTATGATCCTAATCAAATCAATATTTCTTGATCATTATCTTTTCAATAATAACATGATTTTCTCGAAAATAAGAGATATATTTTGCATAATTTAATTAAACTTAATAATCTACTAAATATACGTATTTAGTAAATGAATTAAGTTTTCTTAAATTACACATTTGTGAAAAAATAGGAAATGCCAATAATATACAATTAACACCTGCAACAAAAGGGTCCCACAATCTGGAAGGTTTAAAATTTTAGTATTTAAAAACATGTTTTTTTATATTTTTTAGATAAGATGTGTAGTTGAAAAGTGGAGAGAGAAAATATGTCTGATTAAAAAATGATTTGAAAAATTATATTGTTTAATAATTTTTTTTTTTTTTTTTTTTTTTTTTGCTTTTGTCAAACAGAGGCAAAATAATCTCTCAAGTCCCAACAATTGATATTTTTTGACTCTTTTGCTCTAAAACTACTCAGGAAGGACAAAAATGTAAATTGAATGAAAAAGTATCGACTGTTTCTACCGTAAAAAGCTGGACATTGTGTAACGTGTTTAATATTATAATGGTTCCAAATTGTTGACCATCGAATTTTGAGACATAGTGGTAAATAGCCCTTCAAAACAAAGAATTTATTTATAAACGGTCATATGACAATATTTTATTGAACTTTTTTTTTTTTTAAAGTCAACAATTTTATATGATCAAAGATTTTTTTCTATTTTTTACTCTTTAAAAAACTTACCAATAAAATATTATCACATCGTTATTTATAAACAATTTTTATAATCAACCATTTATAAATGATTTACCAAACAAAGGCTAATCGCACAGATTTTTTTCAAATAACTATTTAACCATATATTTTATTTTGAAAATATTACATTCTTTATTTATAAAAAAAAAAAAATAAGGTTTGCCAAACATAATTGACATTTGCATTTCCATTTCAAACTGAAATTAGGTAAACGATCCTTTCTATCATCGGCCAATCATTCCAATTTGTGAGCTAAATGAGGACATACCCGGTATTTCGCACAATTATCGATTAACATGACCATTATTATTTAATTCTAATATAAATACAGTAATAAACAGTATAAAAGATGGGGAAAAAAATGATAAAGAGGAAAATAAAATTACCATCTTCTTGACTTCTTCCAATAACCCCTTCTAATGTCGCCATCTCCACCCACAAACCACGAGTCTTAGCCACACTGCAATGTCTTTTCGGGAGTGTTTACCAAAATGTGCATGCAGCAGGAGTGAGTCTCACTGTCTCAGGACCCGAATGCAAAATATCTTTAAACTCTAATGAGCAATCGAAGACACTATTCCACTTTTCAGTGATTGTTAAGACAATTAACTAAAAAATTGTAAATTTTAAAAATATGTTATTAAAACTAATTGTTAATTTTGACATAAATTTTAATCATGTTTTAATCTATATCAAACATGGGTTGAGTGGGGCTTTCTCGAAGCCATGATGGGGAAACTAGGGTTTAAATCATAATGGATTGAGCTTATTATGAGGTGTGTCACTTCTGGTATTCTCTGTTAACGTTAATGGAGAGTCAAAAGGTCTCGTTCAACCAAGTAGGGGTTTACGTCAAAGTTGTCCCCTATCCCCATATCTATTTTTGTTTTGTGCTGAAGGTCTATCTAACCTGATTACTAGTACAGTGGTGAGGGTGATATTCGTAGCATTGCAGCTTCTCGGTACAAGCCTCGTATAAGTCAACTCTTTTCACAGATGATTCTTTGGTTTTTTGTAGGGCCACAAGAAATTACTGTCAGTATATTCTTCATCTGCTTAAGATTTATGAAGTTGCGTCAGACCAACAAGTCAATCTATCAAAGTCTGGGATAACTTTCAACTCAAACGTCTCGAATACACAAAGAGGGATATTCTTGACTCTTTTCACCTAGATGCAGCTAGATCTCATGACAAATACCTGGATTTACCATCACTTATCGGGATGAAGAAGATTGACACCTTTCGGTTCCTAAAGGAGAGTGTCTGGAGGAACTTGCAAACATGAAAACAAAAATAGTTCTCGTCTAGTGGTCGTGAAGTCCTCATAAAATATATTATCCCGGAAATTCCCACCTATGTCATGGGAGTGTTCAAGATCCCCCCATCATGTTTGAATGATTTTCATAGAATGACATCAAATTTCTGGTTGGGTGTTCAGACAACGAAAGGAGTATGCATTAACTCAAGTGGTCTCGACTGTGCAAATCCAAGCTTGAAGTTGGAATGGGCTTTACCGATCTGGATGGTTTCAATCAAGCCATTCTAGCAAAACAAGTGCGGTGTATCCTCAATTACCCAAACTCATTATCCAGTTGAGTGATAAGTGCAATTTTGCACTTATTTTTATGCTTAAACTCGTACTATTGTGAGTATTGTAGAATTCGATATTGCTAAATTTTGTGTTTATTTCAGTTGTTTCAGGAATAACTCGAATTGGGATGCTTTTGGGCACAAAACCAAAAAACAAGGAAAAGTAACAAATCATACAACAAGCGAAAGTATGGGGACCAATCTGTAAATGGTAGAAATATGGGGGGACCTGAGTTGCAATCCGGGAGGACTCAATTGTAATAAAAATCAAAGTATGAGGACTAAGTTGAAGATGTTAGAAACATGGAGGACTCGGCCTACAAATAAAACAGGGATTGAATCACAAAGTCTGAAAGATACGCCATGGTCGGACTGCGGTTTGAAAACCGCAACCACACCGCGGTTTGAGAAATTACCTGTTTGGTGCGGTCAAACCGCAGTTTACATACCGCGGTCCGGCGAAAAAATGAGTTTTCGCAATTTTTTTTTATATTTTTCTTATTTCTTTCCTACTTTTTATGTGCCTAACTTGGAAAATTTGTGAAAAACCTAGTCTACCCTATATAAAGACTAAATAAATCATTATGAGGGTTGGAAAATTGAGGAGAAGAGAGGCACAAGGCAAGAGGCGTAATCAAGGGTTTGGAGATTGTCAAGCTTTGGCTCGATTTTCTTGGTGCAAGATTCTCAACTCTTTCTAGTTAATTGCACGCATGTTGAATTTTATATTTTGTAATTTTATTATTTTAGATTCTAGCATGAGTAGCTAAATAATTCATTGGGGCGAACGATGTGTTTTTGTTTGAACATTCAATTTCAATTCTCATGTTTTGGGCATAATGCTTTATGTGTTAATTTTATTATTGAGTTTTAATGCATCAATTGCTTGATCACCAATTTGATGATTTTTGGGTGGTTTTCATAATCCGAGAGGTGAGTTAACACCTAGATCTAGTAATAAAATCTGGCAATTAACAAAAGGGTAGATATACATGGTTGTGGTTGTTGTAATCATATTGAATTCTTGTCATTGAATGCATCTATTTAGGGCTTATTATGACCATCATAGAGATATGTAGTTGACCTATCTAGATAAAACCAATTTAAACTCGAGCGGGAAATTTTGGATAAAATTTTGAATTCGATTAAACACTAATTTCGAAACATTGCATGAGAAGAGAAATTGAATAGGATCAAAAAATTACTATCGTGAGTCCCAACATTTTCCATTCATTAGAAAAACAAAAATCAAATCATTTCAATTGCTTTATTTATTTATTTTCACATTTAATTGCTTTCACCATTTTTTTTTTAAAAAAAAATCAAAGATCATAATCATGACATTTATTTGTAGTTTAGGAACTGATTAATCAAAACTAGTAACAAATAAATTAGTCCTCGTGGGATCGACATTCTGGACTCAAAAAGTCCACTTCACTACTTATTCGCGATATCATGCACTTACGATATTTTCACAACAAGTTTTGGCGTCATTGCCGGTGACTAATTTTTATTTCTTATTAGTTTAGATTGATTTCTTTATTTAGTGTTATTTTATTTTATTCTAGTTCAACGTCTACTATTTTTCTTGTTACTTTGATTTTACTTATTTCTTTTTACAGAAAATAGTGTTCGTTGTATGCTCCGTTCACAAGGCCACAATCTTGAGCCCTTAGATCCCGAGATTGAACACACTTTCAGACAAAGACACAAAGAATACAACCAAAAATAGAAAAATTTGCAACAAGATATAATGGCTGACGATCAAGTTCGCATGGAGAATAAACAAGAGGCTTCCAGGGTAGCTGCGTTGGCTGCTCAACTTGCGGACGCAAACATTAAACCATGCGATCAGATCGAAGAGGATGATGAAGGAAATCTGCCTATGGCTCAATTCCTTACACCAGTTGCAGCCCCTATTCGATCCAGTATTGTTTACCTACCATTTGGAAGAAATAACTTCCAAATTCGAGCAGATTTGATAAATCTCTTCAGCAACAATATGCAATTTTATGGAAAAGCACATGAAGACCCGAACGCTCATGTAGCCAGTTTTCATAGAATGTGTCATAATGTCCAGTTGGAAGGGGTGAATGAAGATGCTATCAAATTGCGATTATTTCCTTTCACTCTAAGGGATGCTGCTTTGCAATTGTTAGATTCAGAACCTGAATCAAGCATCACCACATGGAATGATTTGGCCATGAAATTTGCAACAAATATTTTTCACCAGCCAAAGTAAAGTTGAAGCTAGAAATTCAACCTTCCAACAATATGACAGGGAAAATTTCCATGAAGCTTGGGGTAGATTCAAGGAACTGCTTAGAAGATATCCATATCATGGTTTCAAAAAGGGACTTCAGGTACAATTTTTCTACTCTGGTTTAGCTTCTCAATTCAAATCAATAGTGGATTCTTTTGTAAATGGATCCATTACAAATAAAAATGTCAACCAAGCTTGGGAGTTGCTGGAATTGATAGCAAAGACACACACGATGTTCCCAGTTAACAGGGTAGTTCATCAGAAAGCACCAGAGGTACAGGACTCAGATACTCAGACTACTGCATCACAGATTACTGCGTTGACAAAACAAGTGGAACTCCTGGTGAAATCATAGCCACAAGTAGTACATGACATTCATCAACATCCCGTTACCTCAGCATGTGAAAATTGTGGGGAAATCATCCTACTGACCAGTACTTTTTGGTAGCCACTGCTGACGAACAGGTTAGCACTGTTCAAAATACTAATAGACATCAATTCAATCCATATTCTCATACGTATAATCCGGGTTGGAGGCAACATCCAAACTTCAGATGGTCAGACAATCAGAACAATGCCAATAATGTTCAAAACAATGCCAGAAATTCCAACAACCAACAACAAGAGAAGAGGCCAAATTTGGAGGAGATGTTTTAGCAATATATGCAGAAAACTGACAAGGTGTTTGAGAATCAATGGGAATCTATTAAGAAATTGAAAACTCGGATGGGGCAACTGGCTCATCAAATCTCAGAAAGGACACCTGGATCTCTTCCCAGCAATACAATCAAAAATCCTAGGGAGCATGTTCAAGCTATAAAAACAAGAAGTGGGGGTGCAACTGCCAGAGATTCATGTGAGAAGACCTGATAAAGTGACCAAGCCAGTGGGGGTTGAAGAAGAAAGGGATGACACAAACATTACAATATCAGCAGAAGCATCCAAAGAAAATAATGAAGAATCTGAAGCACCTGCACCTGCACATGCACCTGTAAAAGCTTATGTGCCACCAATTCCTTTTCCTCAACGGTTGTAGAAGCAAAAATTGGATAAACAGTTTGCAAGATTTATGGAGGTATTTCGGAAGCTTCACATCAACATCCCTTTTGCGGATGCAATTGCTCAAATGTAAACCTATGCAAGGTTATGAAGGAAATCTTGTCAAATAAAAGGAAGTTGGAGGACTATGAAACAGTTTTTCTGAAAGAAGAGTGCAGTGTCATTCTACAAAAGAAATTTCCACCAAAATTGAAAGACCCGGGGAGTTTCATTATTCCTTGCACTATTGGTTCTCATTCATTTAATCAAGCACTTTGTGATTTAGGCGCAAGAATTAACCTTATGCCTTTATCTGTGTTCAGGAAACTCAGATTAGGTGAAGCAAGGCCTACCACCGTTTCATTACTTCTTGCAGACAGATCAGTCAAGCATCCAAGGGGCATTAATAGAAGACATATTGGTCAAGGTCGATAAATTTATTTTCCCCACTGATTTTATTATACTTGACATAGAAGAAGATAGTGACATTCCTATCATTCTTGGGAGACCATTCTTGGAAACTGGACAAGCATTGATAGATGTCTGTGAAGGCAAGATGATTCTACGAGTAAACAATGAAGAAGTAACATTCAATGTCTTCAAGGCCATGAAATACCCAGCTTCAGTGGATTCATGATATCAGGTAGATGTAGTTGACAAGTGGGTGGCTGAAGCCATGGAAATTGAACACCATTCAGATGAGTTAGCAGTTTGCCTCATGACTTCAAAAACAACAAAGATCGAAAATTCAGCTTTGAAATACTGGGCAAAAGAATTTGAAGCATCACCACCAGTAACTTTGCAAAAGAACAAGTTCTACACTCCTCTAAGCAAAAGTTCAGCAAAATCTACACCGTCTATTGAGAAAGCTCCGACTTTAGAGCTCAAACCATTACCTTCTCACCTAAGGTATGCCTATCTTGGTGATTTATTTACTTTTCCAGTTATTATTGCTAATGACATGACATGTGAGGAAGAAGAAAAATTGTTGAGGGTATTGAAGGAGTACAAAGCAACTATTGGATGGACAATAGTAGATACTCGTGGAATTAGCCCAAGTCTTTGCATGCAAAAAATTCTCATGGAAGAAAATTGCAAACCATCAGTGGAGCATCAGCACAGATTGAATCCAACTCTACAAGAGGTTGTTAGGGCAGAGGTACTTAAATTGCTCGATGCTGGTATAATATATAAAATTTCAGACAGCTCATGGGTGAGTCCAGTGTATGTTGTTCCAAAGAAGGGAGGATAACTGTTCAGGAAAATGAGAATAATGAGCTCATTCCAACTCGACTTGTTACTGGATGGAGGGTATGTATTGACTACAGGAAGCTGAACACGTCCACTCAGAAAGATCATTTCCCATTACCTTTTATTGATCAGATGTTGGAGAGGTTTGCTTGTCATTCACACTTTTGTTTTTTGGATGGCTACTCTGGGTATAATCAAATCTCGATTGCACCTGAGGATCAAGAGAAAACCACTTTCACTTGCCCCTTTGGTACTTTCACCTTTAGAAGAATGCCATTTGGATTATGCAATGCACCTGCCACTTTCCAACGCTGTATGATGGCCATCTTTTCAGACATGGTGGGATGCTACATAGAGGTATTTATGAACGATTTCTCTGTCTTTGGAGATTCTTTTGATGAATGTTCGAAAAATCTGGCTTAAGTACTGAAGCGATGTCAAGAAACAAATCTTGTGTTTAATTGAGAGAAATGCCACTTCATGGTTAAGGAAGGGATAGTTTTGGGGCATTGTTCGCTAAAATCGTATACCGCAAGTGCATGGTTCACGTTCACGTAGTAAAGTGGACTAAAAAGGTCTGGGTTATCGTACCCACGAGGATTGATTGATTTTTGACTAAAATTATTGATTTCATTTTAAAAGAAAAGTCAAGTAACATAAGAAGTTGGTTTGATGGTGAATACTAACTAACATAAAGTAGAACATGGCGATATGAAAAACTAATTAATTAAAGCAAATAGAATACAATATGTAAAAACTAGAATTAAAACTAATTATTCAAAGTAAACTAATGACAACAAGAACTTGGTGATTAAACTAACTAGAAAACATGAAACAAGGTGAAATAAGTTTTTATAACTACACTAATTTCTTCTTTCAAAAATCAGTTAGTGGTAGTTGATCAATTAACCAAATTACATGAGAAATTTTAAATTTAACCTAACATGTATAGTAAATTTCAATAAGAACCTAACATAATGACAAACATTTTAAAAGCTACAAAAAAACATAAACAACATTCATAATCACAAATACATAAACATAAATACCCACAATCCAAAAACAACCTAAAATACTTAAATAACCTTAAACTAATTAAAAATTTCAACACAATAACATTAACCCATAATAAACTAACAATAACATTTAACAAATAACATAAACAAATGAATAATACTTAAACTAAAGATTAAAAACAAGATAATAAAGAAAAATCCCCTTTTTGTAAAGTTCTTGAAGTGAAAACTCAAGAATCCTTCACTTTGAATCAAGTTTCTTCATCAACCATTAATATCTTCAACAACTCAAACATAAAACATTAAATGCACTCAAAGTATATGACATTTATGGTAGAACTTTGAGAAAATACCAAAAATTAAAAACTTAAACTACAACAAAATGATGAAATGTAGAAAAAGAACACAAAAACATTAAAACATTAATTAAGCATTGCATTAAATGAGGTAAATGTTAAGAGAAAATACAAGAAAAATGGAGAAGAGGCAAGACTTACATGATGCCCTAGCCAAAATTTGATTTTTTCTATTTATAATACCCTAAAAATCATCCAAAAACCCTAAATAACGCTTGACGCGGGTCGACCTGGTTGACCCGGTCCGGCCCGAACATTTTTTTATTTTATTTTATTTTTTTTTATAACCGGGCGCGATCGCGCGGTTCATTTCCAAGGCCAACTTTGGCCTCGAGTCCGTTTCGAGTCGTGGTTTGCGCACGCAGCTCGGTTCAAGCCACGCGTTCGCGTGGCTCAGCTAGAGGATGATTTTACAGCTTAGTCCCTTCCGTAATTGCCATCAAGTCCTCCATTTTTAATCTCGAGCAATTTAGTCACCAACTTTTCAAATTTTTTCTAATAGGTCATTCTAAGATTGCACTTTAGGTCCTTCAACTTTTGAAATCTTGCAATTTGGTCCCTCGTTTAATTGCGCAGCTCGTCCAAGACTTCCCGGAAGTGACAAAATAGTCCCCAAACTTGGAATTTCAGCAAAATCTTCACTCCTTTTGTGATTCTTGGCCTCAAACTTGGACATTAACCTATTTAGACACAAAATATGCATAAATTAGTAGATATTTGCTCAAGATATTCCAAAATATGCTTGTTTAAAGGTATAAAAAGTGTATAAAAATGCACTTAACAAATACCCACAAACTTAAGCTCCTACTCGTCCCGAACAAGAATATCTAATAACTCAAAAAACAAGTAAATGAATGATCAACAATACTAGATAACTTGAAAATTATGTTTTCACAATTATGTTTTCAAAATAATACTACAAAAAGAAATTGAGCTTATCTCATGTTTGATCGGTGTGTGTGTGTATAGTCACTTCCAATTATTACTAAGGTTCAAAGAAACATTGTAGGAAGGATAAATTTCACAACCATACTATCCACCCTTAGTGATCAATTTCATTCCTTACCCTCTCGTGACATTCATCCCCCCCACATTATTTCTTTTCTCTCCCGAGACGCAATCCTAGAGGTAACTCTCACTTCACAAATTTCTTTTTCCACTAAAGCTTGGTTATGACTTACCAGCAATCTCAAAAATCTAGATATGCAGTGACTCTCCACTAGATGAGTGTTTCAACATTAAAGTTTATACCAAGCAATTCAAACCCACTATTAATCTAAGCCCTTATACAAATACAAATGCATGATTTCTACAAACTAATGTGATGGTTGCTCGTGACTTCCTCATTCCCTTAAGCTTTCTAATTGACCTATGTAGCGAGCTTTAGGTCGGCAACTCCCCGATTGTTTTAAGATCAAAGGGTACCAGGTTTCAAAATACCCCTACGGACTTACTAACTCGAGTAAAAAAGGCTACGAAGTGAGGTAGACTTATTAAGCAAATGCAATTTTAATACAATTGTGTGTGTGTACCCTACTCATTAAGCTTTCTAATTGACCTATGTAGCGAGCTTTAGGCCGGTGACTCCCAAGTTTCAAACTTAAGACACCAAGTTTCAAGATACTCCTACGGGCTTAATTACTCGAGTCAAAAAGGCTACGAGATAGGGCAATGCAATAATTAAAATGAGCTTAGATCTCTAGCATTTGATCATCACTTAGCTTATACTAACGTTAACAACGCTCCACACAAATTTAAATCAAGCATGCATGAAATCACTACACATCTAGACCATCTCATTTACCGCTCGACCACCCCCAAACTTGTCTCACAAAGGATTACGAGATTAATAGCATTGAGAAGGAATTGGATAGGTTGATAAAAATTGAAGATACAAGCTCAAAACCTAATTTTTCTACTTCACAAAATTTTCCAACCTTCAGTAGATTCCAAATCTGAACAACAATTAGTTATGACTATTATGCTCAAGAGAACTCAGGATCACTCATAGATAAACAATTTATAAAAATAGGCACAAGTAGCATATTCGATCATGATTCGTGAATTAATCAGCAATTTCAAACATCAAATCATTTGAGCCGACAAGGCTATCTAGCATGTCAATATCCACAACAAAATGAACAAAATCAAACATCACAATATCTTAAGCCGGCAAGGCTATCTAACATGATAAAGTGCAAAATGAAGTCAACACCCCCAAACTTGAATTACACATTGTCCTCAATGTGAAAATAGAAACAACATGTAAAGAAGAAAAGAGGTAGTGGAACTTCCCTGATTCGATGCTTGTTTTTGATGTTTGAAATTGACCTAAGCTTTCATCGAATGTAGTTCACCCCAAAACTTGTTGAGGACAATGCCACTTAGGATTTTCAAAAAAAAATTTTTACCTACAAAAGTTTGAAAATTAATTAAAAAGAAAGTAGACAAGTAAAGTAAATAATTACAAGTAATTCAAAAGAGAAGAAATTTGGGTTGCCTCCCAAAAAGCGCTTGGTTAAAGTCATAAGCTCGACTTTTTGATGTTCATTCGGGAGCATTGAGGAGAAATGATATGACTTTTCCTCCGGGGGTTCTCCTTCCAAGAATGGTTTCAACCTTTGCCCGTTGACTTTGAAATTTCCCCAACTTTTCAGATTTTTTTCAAATAGGTCCTTCTAAAATTGCACTTTAGGTCCTTCAACTTTTGAAATCTTGCAATTTGGTCCCTCGTTTAATTACGCAGCTCGTCCAAGACTTCCTGAAAGTGACAAAATGGTCCCCAAACTTGGAATTTCAGCAAAATCTTCACTCCTTTTGTGATTCTTGGCCTCAAACTTGGACATTAACCTATATAAACACAAAATATGCATAAATTAGTAGATATTTGCTCAAGATATTCCAAAATATGCTAGTTTAAAGGTATAAAAAGTGTATAAAAATGCACTTAACAGGCATCAGATTTCATCAAAGGGGATAGAGGTAGACAAGGCAAAGATTCGGGTGATTGAGAAACTATAGCCTCCCAACTCAGTTAAGGGAATTAGAAGTTTTTTGGGACATGCAGGATTTTACGGGAGGTTTATAAAAGACTTCTCAAAGATTACAAAGCCACTAAGCAGTTTGTTGGAGAAGGACACACCATTCCATTTCTCTGAAGAGTGTTTGAATTCTTTTAACACTTTGAAGGAGAAATTGATCATTGCACCTGTCATAGTCGTACCAGATTGGAATCTTCCGTTTGAGTTAATGAGCGATGCTAGTGACTATGCGATTGGAGCCATGTTGGGACAACGTAAGGAGAAAACATTACATGCAATATACTATGCTAGTAAAACTCTGATCGACGCTCAGATCAACTACACCACTACAGAAAAAAAAAAGATGCTTGTAGTAGTTTTTGCATTTGAGAAATTTCAATCTTATATCATTGGGTCGAAAGTGATTGTCTACACTGATCACTCAGCCCTCAAATATCTCTTTGAGAAGAAGGATGCAAAACCGAGGTTGATTCGATGCGTACTTCTCCTTCAAGAATTCGACATTGAGATTAAAGACAGAAAGGGTACCAAAAACCAAGTTGCATAGCATTTATCTAGGCTAGAACCGAAAAAAGAAGGTGAGAAAGTTGACATCAATGAAGTATCCCCTGATGAGTAGATACTAGCTATTACACAGTTGCCTTGGTATGCAGATATCGTTAACTACTTGGTCAGTCAGACAATTCCACCTGAATTCTCTTACCAACAAAAGAAGAAACTAATTCACGAGTCCAAATTCTATTACTGGGATGAACCACATTTGTGTAGAAGAGGGGATGATCAGATTATCAGAAGATGTATAGCAGAAGAGGATATGAAACCAATATTGGCTCAAGTGCATGCATCAGCATATGGAGGACACTTTAGACCTACAAAAACAGCAGCGAAAGTGCTTCACTGTGGTTTTTATTGGCCAACACTGTTTAAAGACTGTCACAGCTTTTGCAGGTCATGTGATCGGTGCCAAAGAACATGTAATATTTTTGCTAGACATGAGATGACACTCAACAATATATTGGAAGTTGAAATCTTCGATGTGTGGGGCATCGACTTCATGGGGCCATTTCCACCATCATACAACCATCGTTACATTCTCATGGCCATGGATTATGTATCCAAGTGGGTAGAAGCAAAAGCCCTTCCCATAAATAATTCGAAAGTAGTAGTGGACTTCATAAAGAAGAACATTTTCAACAGATATGGAGCACCTCAGGCGATTATAAGTGATGGGGGATCTCACTTTTGCAACAGGCTCTTCAAGGCAATACTTCACAAATATGGAGTCCAACATAGAGTGGCCACGCCTTATCACCCTCAAAAAAGTGGACAAGTGGAGACTTCAAACAGACAACTCAAGGAAATTTTGGAATTGACTGTGAATGCTTCAAGAAATGATTCGTCCAAGAAGTTAGATGATGCACTTTGGGCATATAGGACAGCGTCCAAAACACCAATTGGAATGTCACGATACCGAATAGTGTTTGGGAAAGTATGTCACTTACTTATAGAATTTGAGCACAAAGCATATTGGGCATTGGTGTAACTAAACATGGACTTAGAAAAAGCTGGGGAAACAAGAATATTGCAAATGCATGAATTGGAAGAATTTCGACGGGAAGCTTAGGAAAATGCAGTCATCTATAAGGAAAGAACAAAACAGTGGCATGATAAGAATATTTAGCACAGAACAATCAAAATTGGAGATCAGGTCCTATTATACAACTCGAGGCTGAAACTATTTCCAGGCAAGCTGAAGTCAAGGTCGTCCGGACCTTTTACTGTCGCTCAAGTCTTTCCATATAGGACTATTAAGCTATGTCATCCTATCAAGGGCAATTTCAAAGTAAATGGACAACGCGTGAAGCATTACATGGAGGACTTCCCTACAGCAACAGAGACACTTGACGTTGCTGTGCCACACTAATCCCATCATAAAGTCCAGCTAGAGACTATAAATCAAGAACTATAGGGCGGTATCCCGACTTCTAACCATTAAACTCATTTTATTATTGTTTTCAAGTTGCATTTAACATTGCATTAGATATCAGGACACATTTTTCAAATTTGATTTAAATTTAGGTATTTTATTTTGTCTTTATTAAGTAATCAGTGTCATCATCTAAATAAATAAATAAATTTGAAACTCAGCATTTTAAACTTTAAGACCGATTCTTTTCACTCTAATTTTGCCCAACTATCACAACACCCCCATTTACAAACCCCAAACAACTCTTTCTCAAACCCCAAATCCCTCTTGTTACATTTGACATGTTTTGAAGAAAATTCACACATACATCAAGGGATTTTGTTCTACAACTCATACATCTCTTCTTCAAAGCACGTCTCAAGGTATGGTTTTTACATTTTTCTTTGGAAGTTTTGGAATTAAAGTGGGTTTTGGGATGGGTATGATTTTTGTTGCTTAGTTTGAAATTTTGTGAGAGAATAATTGTAGAGATTAGTTCTAGAGACAAATTTGCTTCATGGATGATTAGGGATTGCACATCTTGTGTGAAAATGTGGTAAATTTTGATATGTACACAAGGTGTTTGATATAATGCCTCAATTGTATTGCTTTCTTAGAAATTGGAATTTCATGAGCATTTGGGGTTCCCCTTGTTAAATGAACTTTAGTAAATTTATTTATGCACACTAAGTGTTTGCTTCAAGTCTCACTTCACTTAGTCTTAGAGTGTGCATATTATGAATTTCTAAGATCACTATGATTTGGTGTAATTTAGTGAAACTTGTGCTTGCACTCAATGTTGTTTAAAGTCCTATATTGAATTGGTGACATTGTGGGAAAGTTGTGGAATGCTAAGCTTCATACAACTTTTGGAATTTAATTAACCATCATGCATACAATGTGTTATCCTAAAACCTCAAATTGTTGAAACTCCTAGAACATTGGATATGTGGGCATTTGGTTCAATTGTGTATATGTTGGCTTTGGTGAAGATTATTGAATACATATTTTCATATTGTGTTTGATATGGGTTCCATAAGAACTAAACCTAAATTTGGGAACATTACCAACCCATGTGCAACCTAAAACTTTGATTAAACAAGAAATTCATGGATGAAAAAAAAAAATCAAGTGCACATTCTATATTTGCATACTACATTTCATTGAGATGAGTTCTTAAGAGGTCCCTACTTAGTTCATGCAAGTTTCATTCAATTTTGGGGGAGACTAATGTATTTAACACTCTTTGACATCATGCCATATAGATTTCATCTCACTAACATGTTAACCCTTTAAGAAGTATATACTCTATTTGAGCTAACGCTTTGATATTCTTTGTGTAGTGCCTCCAAGAGCACCCCCACCCTCTTGTGCTACCAAAGGTAAAAGGAATTACATAATCTTAAAATACGGGGAAGCGCACCCGACTTGAGTCACAATCATACGAGACTTTTGTTTCAGATGAGGCTGAGAAGCGAGCATAATTATTTGGGCACAAAGCGCCCCTCATGGAAAGGGAAATACGATTGAATGAATTGGAGTTCTCTACAATTCCCAATATGATAAAGGAAAAGGGGTGGACCAAGCTATGTGCCAAACCACACAAAGTTTATACAGCAATGGTGAGGGAATTTATGTGCAACTTCAATGCAGATATCCTGAATGAGAAAAGTGAGCACTACATGCAAACGTATGTGAGGGGAGTTTTGGTCTCATTCAATCCCCAGATTATTCAAGAATACTATAACATCGAAGAAGGGTCCAACCCGCCTCTTATCACCAACTTTGGGGAAGTGGCACAATTCACCTACCTAGCAAACCAGCAGAAAACTTGGCCACTCAACAATGTGGTTAATCACGAAGAGATGACTACTGAGATGCATTCCTTGCATCAATTTCTCAGCACTAATGTCGTCCCTACAACACATACTACTCAAATACACCTCCTAAAAATGACATTTCTATATAAACATTCCACTCGGTGGGATATAAATCTTGGTGAGGTTATCTTCTATAATGTAAAGGATGCAGCATTGGTGCCTCGGAGCAGATCGAAACTAACATGTCCAGTTTAATCTCTGCATTGTGCTAAAGAGCGGGGGTCCCCATGCTTCCATTTGAAGCCGAAAAGAAACCTGCCCCAGTTTTGGGCCTTTCAATGATGAGGAAATCAGTAGCTCAAGTCATTCACCACCAGAATGCAAGAAGGGAAACAATATTGGAAGATGAAGATGACAAGGAAGAAGAAGATGAAGATGGGGGGGGGGAACAATGAGGAAATCAGTAGCTCAAGTCATTCACCACCAGAATGCAAGAAGTGAAACAATATTGGAAGATGAAGATGACGAGGAAGAAGAAGATGAAGATGGGGGGACATAGAGATGAAGATATACCCCTGCAGGCGAACGTGCCAGTTGATCATCTTGCTTCAGTGTTCCATCATAGATTTGGAAGTCGAGAGGGAGTGAATTTTGGGCCAATATTGAGGCAAGTGCAATCATGACTTCAACATCAGGGGGAAGCCATTAGTTACCTGGAAGAGGATCAGACTTATTTACAAGAAGGGCAGGATATGATCCTTGCTACACTTCAGTCCCTCGATGACCGTCAGCGTCCAGATCATGAGGAAATGATGATGCTATTGAGACGTTTTCAATGGCCGTAAGATCCTCCACCACCTCCTGAGTTTTGAGTGCCCGGTACTATCTCTCCTTATATTTATATTTTTAACATTAGGGACTAATGTTTCTTTCAAGTTTGGGGGAGAGTAGTATTATAATTCTGACAATTCCGAGTTACATATGTGTTTTTGTTTTATTTTTAATGTCTGGTTGTAGTCCTTTGGGAATAATACTAAATAAATAAATAAATAAAAATTGAGTGCTTGGTTTATGTTGAATAACCTTGCCGCTTGTGATGACAATTATTTAAAACTGTGGTAATTCATGAACTGTGGACAAGAGTGCGATGCTTGATTATTCTTTGAGCACGTCAACTTGATTATTGAACATAGTGTTGCACTTGAATAGTTGGTTGTAGGTGTTGAGTGCATTTTACATGCATTTTTCATATATTTTTTGTGGTACTTTTTGAGTAATTTGGACAAATACCTACTGAATTGTGCATATTTTGCGGTTAAATAGGTTCAACATTCAAATACATGGAGAAAGCACAAGAAATGAGCTAAATGAATGAATAACTGAAGAAATTAAGGAGAAAAGAGTCAAATCTCCCAAAGAGTCAAAGTTTGGGGACCAAATTGTCACTTTCGGAAAGTTGTGGATCGCATGTGTAATTGGTCAAAGGACTAAATTTCAAGTTTCCAAAGTTGACAGACTCAAATGCACTTTTGGAAGGCTTCAATTGAAAGAAATCGAAAATTTGGGGGACCAAGTCGATCTACATTGAAAGTTGGAAGACCCAATTGTAAATCATTGAAGGACGGAGCTATAGGTGAATCACGCGATCGCGTGGATATATCAAGTCGTGTTCGCAAACTAGGCCATAAATCCAACCAGAGAGATTTTACCCCCACCACGCGATCGCGAGGTGTTCGCTTAAAATAGTGTACCGCAAGCGCACGGGTCGCGTACAAGTAATAAAATGGATTTTTTGAGTCCGGGTTGTCGATCCCATGAGGAATGTATACTCTATTATACTCTAGTTAATTTAATCTTAACAAATAAAACACACAATTAAAAGATGGAGTTGAAAAATTCTAAATTAAAGAAACTAATTGTAAACCAAATTAAAATAAGGAAAATGAAAGATAAAATAGTTGGGATTCATGATTTCACTTAACCCTTACTTAAGTAATTTCTAAACACATGCAAATTAATAAATTACTCATTTACAATGTTAGACCCTATTTTCCAAGCTTAGCTAATTACCTCTCTCGGGGTGAAATTAACCCTAATCAATTGATTTAACCTACTATGTCTCTATGTCGATCAATGCCCAACCAATTGCATTAACTCTTTTTGAAAATAGTTCAATGGATCATCTAGGGTTTAAGGTATATCTCTATCCTTAACAAGAACCTAGAGCATTTGTTATTTGGTCTAAAATGCATAATATCTCTCGATTATCATACACTTCACAAAACATATATTTAGTGATCAATCAAACACATGAAATAATCTCAATAACAAACACACATGAAATAAGCTCAAAATTAATAAACAAACATTAAAATTATTTAAACTAAGTTAAGTTACATCAATCATCCCAACATAAAATAACTAGCCCATTATATAAATATTGCACAAAAGTTGAGGTTTACAAAAATACATCACAAAATATAGAAATCAAAGATTAAAAATACAAGATAATGCAATAAATCACTTCCCTTGATTTTTGCCTCAAAATTCCTTCACCATTGCTTTGAATACTCACCTCACTTTTTGCTTCATAACTTCAATGCGGACTAGCAACATGTAAACAAAACTAAACTACAACTAAATTACAAACTAAATAAAAAACAAAGAAAATAAAAGAAAAGAAAGAAAAGAGAGAAAAGAGGGAAGGGGGCTAGGGTTTGGTGAGTAGGAATTCTCCTTTGGGTGTTAAGAAATGGGAGTATATATACTCCCATAAATTAGATCTAAAAAGTTCCAAAAAACGCTTACAGTTATAGCCAAACACGCCCTTAATTTAAAATAACAAAAACAGAAAATTAAAATCGGAATTGTGTTGAAAATTGCCCACGCGATCGCGTGGGCAGTTGAATTCTTCACTGCTTAAAATGATGGGCGCTCGCATCAATCCAATTTGTGTATATATAATATATATATATATATATTTTGTCTTTTTGCTAGTTGTCTTTTTCTTTTTTTTCTTTTTCTTTAAACTAATTGCACGTCAAGTCCTTCGTCTTCTGGTCTTCTTCAATTTAGTCATCGAATTTGACTTTTATTACAAATATGCCCCTGAAATATTTGTATATTTAGTCATCCAACTTTCTGAGATGTTGCAATTGAATCTCCAAACTTTTGATTTCTTTCAATTAGGTCCTTGGACTTCAAATTTGCTCCTCTTTTAGTTCAATTGCACTCCAATCTTGTCCATTTTCTTTTCAATTGAGGTTATACCTAATTGTACAAGATAAATACAATTTATAAGTAGATATTTGCTCAATTTTTCAATTAAATTGCTAATTTAGGAACTAAATAAGTGTGTAAAGCACACTTATCACAAGGCATTACGCCACGCGATCGCGTGGTCAAAATTTTGAACTGATTTTCTGGGCCGACCCGGTATGACCCAATTCGGCCCAAACGCTGAGAACGCGGATCTACGCGAAAATTGGGTATTTTTGGGCATTTTTTGGCTAGGATTTCATACTTTTTACCATTTTTTTTTTATCCCGAAACTCATTTTCACTCCATTGTTCTTTATTTTCCTTGCTTTCTTCTTGTAGTTTTCTCTTTTTTTTTTGTATAGTTTTGTTAATGCCTCGCGATCGCGTGTTCAAAATTTTGAACTGTTTTTCTGGGCCGACCCGGTGTGACCCGATTCGGACCAAACGCTGAGAACGCGGATCTACGCGAAAATTGGATATTTTTGGGCATTTTTTTACTAGGATTTCAAACTTTTTACCATTTTTTTACCCCAAAACTCATTTTCTCTCCATTATTCTTCATTTTCCTTGCTTTCTTCTTGTAATTTTCTCTTGTTTTTGTATAGTTTTGTTGATGAATGTTGATTTGAGGGAGAAATACCAACATTATTGTGAAAGAATAGTGATATTTTGAAGCAAGAATCATTGGTGAAGGGAAGTATTATTGCTTAATCTTCATATTTCTCTATTTACTTTACTTTGTAGTTGAAATAATGCATTTAATTCTTAAATTTTATTGTTATTTCACTATGGGCTAAGTTATTTAGTGTTGGGATGATTGATGAAACTTGACCTAGCTTAGTTGACATTGAGGCTTGTATTAAGAATTTAAGCTTTTTATTTTATTGTGCATTTATTGTTGTATTTATTGACTAGCATTTATTGTGGCCACATTTATGCTTATGTTTCATGGGATGTGCAGTTATTGAGAAATTGTTGTGTATTCTAGATCAATACAATATGTGCTCTAGGTTCTTATTTAGGATAGAGATATACATAAAACCCTAGATTATCCATTGAGTTATTTTCACAAAGGTTTAATGCAATTGATGTGTTTTTAATCGACATAGAGATATAGTAGGTTAATTCCACTAATTAGGGTTGGTTTCACTCGAGAGAGGTAATTGACTAAGTTTGGAAAATCGGATCTAACATGATTAATAAATTGCATTTTTATTTGCTTGTTGAGAATTTAATTAAGTAATGGTCAAGTGGAATCAAGAATCCCAACACTCCTCTATCATCAAATCATCACCATTTTCTACTTATTTATTTAGTATTGTGATTTAAATTCTAGTATTAGGACTTTCCCAAACCAAAACTTTATTGTGTGTTTCTTGTTGAAATTGATTAAACTAGAGTGTAATTGAAATAGACAATTGATGTGATCCAGACCACGGATACAAGCCCGCACAAAGATCCGTTGAAGATCCGAGGAGGGCCGATGACTCGATTGCAAACAAAGAGGGCCAAGGAAGCAATGGACAAGTTAGTTCAAGAAACAATGGCCAAAACAATGTTCGTGTCATCGAAAGAAGCAAGTTCCATGTTGGGACCGAGCCAAAACGACGAGTGGATCAACCTCATTCAAGCCGACGAAGAAAATTGCAAATTTTCAAAATTCACGGCCGTAACGCAGTCTCGGATCAAAAACAAGATTTTCAGAAATTTGGCTTACGGCCGTAAAAATAGTCTCACGGCCGTAATGTTGGAACAGAAAGGGCCTTACGGCCGTAAAGTGAAGGTTCACGGCCGTAAATAATTATACGCGTGAATTTAGGAATTTTATTTATTTCCTTATTCTTTGGTATTTGTTTCCTTGTTTAATTAGAACTCTTAACCTAGATTTTGACCCTATTTATAGGGATGTAATTTTCATTATTCATTACACAACTTTGATATTAATATTGAGAGGCAAATTGCTTTCACAATCCTTATTCTTCATTGAATAAAATCCGAACTTGCGAGTTTAATTCTTGTTTGTTCAAATCTTGGGTGAGATTTATTTTCATTGTGATCAAGAGGTCAACATATCAATTGATTGTGTTGGTTGCTTGGTTCAATTAATTTGAATCAATCTCTAAATCGTGATTCTTTGGCGTTCTTGGGTCGATTCCAATAATTTGTGGGTTGCGTAGCTACAATTGCTACGTGATTTGCATCATATGGTATCAGAGCTTAGGCTCCAAAAGTCAAGGTTATATCTTTATTTTGTTTCTTGAGTTCCTTAATTTTGTTCTTTGTGTTCTTCAAGTTCTTGAGTCTTCAATCCAAAAAAGTCACAAAAAAATTTCAATAGTCGTTATTTCCTTCGTTTGTTACCAAAATTAAAATTCGTTTGTTTCGTCTTTCTCGTAGTTGAATTTTCGAGAAATCTGAAAAAAAAAAAAAAAATTCCAAGCTCCAGAAAAAAATAGCTGTTATTTGATTTCAAGAAATATATTCTTGACTCAATCCTAGTTTCCATAAAAAGTGTCAAGTTCTATATAGAGTCAAATTCAATTCTCTAAAGGTCTTCTTTGAGTTTTCCAACAATTCATTATTATTCACTCATATTCGATTTGAATCAATCGGGTTTAAACTTATTTGAGTTCGGATTCGTTCCTTGAAGCAATTGGGGTGAAAGCCATTGAGTGGAAAAAGGCAGAGAGGTGAGATCAATAGAGGGTAAAAGCCAAATTTGAGTGATACACGAGCGAAATACACGTGAGGCATATAATATTTAGTTTTAGGATGTCTGAACAATCTGCTACTACAAAAAACAACGATCGAGTCTACATGACGGAAGAGATGATACAACGGTTTGAACGGTTGTTTGGGGATGTATTAGGTAGGTTAGAAAGGCTTGAGCAACCTCGGGAAGTGCCTAATGCCCGCAGGCAAGGAGGGCAAGGTCGTAGAGTAGAGGGGGTCGATGAGAATGAAGAAGGTAGTGATTTTGACGATAGAGCAATTTTGGATAGAGTGGTTAGGCATGGAAGAAGGGATAGAGATCTTGGTGGCGATAGAATGGATGGTAGTATGAGCAACATCAAAATGACAATTCCGTCATTCAAAGGAAGGAGTGATCCGGAAGCATACCTAGAATGGGAAAAGAAGATGGAATTAATTTTCAATTGCTACACTTATTCGGAAGAGAAAAAGGTTAAGGTAGCTGTACTCGAATTCTCCGATTACGCTATTACTTGGTGGGATCAATTGGTGACTTCTAGGAGGAGGAATCGCGAGAGACCCGTAAGTACTTGGGATGAATTAAAAGCTATCATGAGAAAGAGGTTCGTTCCTAGTCATTACCATCGGGAGCTTCATCAAAAGTTACAAAGTCTGTACCAAGGATCAAAGAGTGTGGAGGATTATCATAAGGAGATGGAGATGTTGATGATTAGAGCTAATGTAGATGAGGATAGGGAGGCTACGATGGCTCGATTTTTGAATGGGTTGAATAGGGATATAGCTAATGTGGTTGAATTGCAACATTATTTGGAGATGGAAGATATGTTGCACATGGCTATAAAGGTGGAGAAGCAATTAAAGAAAAAGGGAACAGCAAGGTATCAATCTGTTTCTACTTCTTCTTGGAAGCCGAAGTGGGAAAATAAAGGAGATGGGGCTGTTTCTAAAGGAAAGTTTGAAGCACCAAAAGGGAAGTTTGAGGCACCAAAAGGGAAGGAGGAACAAGCTAGTAAATTCTTACCTAAAGGGGAACCTCAACCATCTAGGAGTAGAGACATTCAATGCTTCAAATGTTTAGAGAGAGGACATGTGGCATCTCAATGTCCTAATAGGCGAGTGATACTTGTGAGGAAGGATGGAGCCATGGAGAGTGATAGTGAGGAAGAGGATTATAGCAATATGCCGGCGTTGGAGGAAGTATGTGATAATGAGGATGTGTTATCCGGGGAGCATGGCGAGTTATTAGTGGCAAGGAGAGCTCTTAGTGCTCAAATCAACACGGATGATTTGGAACAACAACGGGAGAACATATTCCATACACGATGTCGCATAAATAACAAGGTATGTAGTATGATTATTGATGGTGGTAGTTGCACTAACGTCGCTAGTACTATACTTGTTGAAAAATTAGGATTACCTTTGTTAAAACATCCTAAACCTTATAGGCTTCAATGGTTAAATGATAGTGGAGAAATTAAGGTGAATAGGAGGGTGTTGGTGAATTTTTCTATTGGTAGCTATGTGGATGAAGTTATGTGCGATGTGGTACCTATGCATGCCGGGCACATTTTGTTGGGTAGGCCTTGGCAATATGATAGGAAGGTCACGCATGATGGGTATAAAAATAGGTATAGCTTTACCAAAGAGGGAAAAACCATTACACTTGCACCATTGACGCCGTCACAAGTGTATGAAGATCAAATAAAACTGAAAAATGATGAAGAAAAAAGAGTAAGGGAAAATGAGAGAAAGAGAGTTGAGGCCACGACCTCAGAAAAAGGAGAGGAAAAGAGAGTTGGAGCCACGACTCCAGAAAAAGGAGAGGCGAGAGAAAAAATGAGTGTTGGGGTTGATAAGTGTTATATTAACGTTTATTTGATGCACTTATATCCTTAAATAAGCAATAATGTGATTCTATTTAAGTATTATTAATGCATTTTATGTTTTATATTGCATAGGATCATAAAAGAAGAGAAAAGAAGAAAAAAGGATCAAAATGCACTCAAAACTGAAGTTTGGGGACTTTCATGCAAATAAAGTTACGGCCGTAAGAAAATAAGGTTACGGCCGTGAAAGTGTCGTGAAGCAAAGTGAAATTAAGCAGAGACTTAGTTACGGCCGTAAAGGTAAAGTTACGGCCGTAACCATCTAAAAGAAAGAAATCAGCAGAGACTTAGTCACGGCCGTAAATGGATATGTCACGGCCGTAATGTCAACTTTGGAAAATACGCAGAAACTCAACTACGGCCGTAAATGGAAAATTACGGCCGTAAATCTTCAAGTCAAGAATTTCCTTATTTCAAATCTTTCCATAATTTGGGATTTCGTGAGGCCAAAGCTAGGGCACGAAAATTGTAGTTATAAATAGGGAAGTTCATGACAAGAAAAGGGGGATATTATTATTTTTAAAAGCCACCAATATCAAGGTTTGAAAAGAAGAAATCCGAGGCAAAATCAAGGTGAATCAAGACAATATTTTTGGGGAATTCTTCATGGCAATGCGTGGCTAGTCTTCTCAACCTAGTTCAAGGGGGACGTTGTGTTCATATTATTTTATTATTCATTCCTTAAACTCGTAACGTAGTTCTTGTTTTTATATTTTATTTATTGGATTTCTCATGAACATTAATTTCGTCAAGACAATTTATTAATTGATTAAGGCCTTGTCTTTTAATTATTGTGTTGATGTTTGCTAATTTGGGTAATTGGATTCGTATTTGTCTTGTTATCCAAATCATAGTAGCAATTGGTAATTTTATATTTCCATATGAAAATCCAATCTAGATTAATCAATTCGAGCATATGAAATTGATAATTTAGTTCACCTAATTCTTCTTGTTTTCACATAGTTAATGAATTAAATCTAGGGAGCTTATTCTAGGTTGTTCATTCACTCTAAATTGATTGGAGAACTAATTCTAATTGATTATTATTAAGGAAGAATTGGATTAATTAGAGCTTTTTGATTATTCCGGGTGATAAATAAAACAAAGAAAATAGTACATGCGTTGCTTGGGGAATGACAATATTATGATAGGGCACAACCGAACCTGAGAACTAGGATTTCTTATTAATTGATTTTTATTCCAGCTATTTTACATCTTTATTTGATCATTTAGATTAATTGCAATTTTCAACTCAAAAACCCCCCTTATAATTCTAATTGACATGGCATTAAATTAGTTCTCGTTCCTCGTGGGATCGACCCTTGCTTCCACTGCTATATTCTTAGTAATAGTGAATAAGGAATTTAATTATTATTTTGGTGCATTACGACACGCATCAAATTTTTGGCGCCGTTGCCGGGGAACGGTTAACCAATTTAGTGTTTAATCATTTAGAATTTTATTTTTCTGCATTTATTTTATTTTCTATTTTATTTATATAATTTTTTTCCAAAAAAAAAAAAAAAAAAAAAAAAATTTATTTTTGTGCTCCTTTGCTTATATGCTTAAAACTCGGTCAACTAACTGTGAACTTTTTGATCTTGACCCAGAAATTGAGAGGACCTTTCGACAGCAAAGGAAAGCAGCACAACAAACAATGGCAGCTAACAACAACAATTTGACTCTTAAGCAGCTAGCCACTCCGGATGTCGTTCAACAACCATTGTGCGTCACATTTCCGGCGGTGGAGGAAGGACGAACCTTTGAGCTAAAATCCGGGTTGATCCACCTTCTACCTACTTTTCGGGGACATGCCGGTGAAGATCCATATAGACATCTCAAGGAGTTCCACGTGGTATGTGATAGCATGAGACCCACGGGTATTACCGAGGAGCAAATCAAGATGAGGGCTTTTCCATTCTCGTTAAAGGATGCCGCTACTGATTGGCTATACTGTTTACCATCCGGATCAGTCACCACTTGGAATGACATGAAGAGGCTATTCTTGGAAAAATATTTTCCTGCTTCTCGGGCTGGAACAATCCGGAAGGAAATTTGCGGGGTTCGTCAAAACAATGGTGAATCGCTGTATGAATATTGGGAGCGCTTCAAGAAGCTCATCTCGAGCTGCCCCCATCATCAAATCAGCGAACAACTACTAGTGCAATATTTCTACGAAGGACTGCTACCAATGGATAGAAGTATGATAGATGCCGCAAGTGGAGGTGCCTTAATGGACAAAACACCAGAACAGGCTCAGGCTTTGATTTCCAACATGGCTGAAAACACTCAGCAATTTAACCCAACCCGAGACATGCAAGTTCGCCGCGTGAACGAGGTAAGTAGTTCCAATATAGAAAGTCAACTGTTTGAACTAACAAATCTCGTTAAACAACTTGCTGTAGGAAATGCACAACAAGTCAAAGCATGCGGGATATGTGCTAACTTCGGACATCCAACGGATACATGTCCAGTATTGCAAGAAGAAAACAATGAACATGTAAACGCTGCTGGAGGCTTCCCATTTCAAAAACAACAATACAATCCGTACTCGAACACTTACAATCCTGGCTGGAGGGACCACCCGAACTTGAGCTATGGAAATAACAAACCTCCGGGTTTCGTCTCCAACTAGCCTCAAGGGAATTTTCAACAACATGGAAATTTCCATCCACAGGGACAATATCAGCAAAAGCCACAATCATCAGGTATGTCTCTCGAAGAAATGATGAAAACTTTGGCCACTAACACTCTACAATTTCAACAGGATGCCAAATCCAGCATTCAAAACCTGGAAAATCAAATGAGTCAAATGGCCACAGCTATCAATAGATTGGAAGCACAAACAGGAGGAAAATTGCCATCTCAACCCGAGGTGAATCCGAAGAATGTAAGTGCAATTACTCTTCGAAGTGGAAAAGAAATTGAGGCGCCACAATCAAAGCCAACCGCGAGTGAAGAGGAGGAGGTTGAAGAAAAAGAAGTCGAAAAGAAAAACAGCATTCCACGAAACTCTCAGGTAAAAACCGAACCTATTGTGAATGCGAAACTAACTCCACCGCCTTTTCCAAGCAGGTTAACGAAGGCGACTAAGGAAAGCAAGGAGAAGGAAATTCTGGAAATGTTCAGGAAAGTGGAAATCAACATTCCACTGTTGGATGCAATCAAGCAAGTGCCCCGTTACGCGAAGTTCTTAAAGGAGCTGTGCACCAACAAACGGAAGTTGATGGGAAATGAAATGGTAAGAATGGGGGAAAATGTGTCAGCACTCTTCCAAAGGAAACTGCCCCCAAAATGCAAGGACCCAGGTATGTTCACTATACCATGCCAAATAGGTAACACTAAGCTGGATCGTGCATTAATAGATTTAGGTGCATCTATAAATGTAATGCCTAGGTCTACCTACAATGCATTAAAACTTGCTAATATGACTGAAACAAATGTGATTGTTCAACTAGCCGACCGTTCAAATGCTTATCCGGATGGGGTAGTTGAAGATGTTTTAGTGCAAGTAGGGAACCTAGTATTTCCTGCAGACTTTTATGTCCTGGACATGAACGACGACCATTCTCCTAATTCCACCCCTATTTTGCTAGGAAGACCCTTTTTATGGACTTCTCAAACTACTATCGATGTTAGGAAAGGGGTATTAACTATGGAATTTGATGGGGAGGTGGTGCAATTTAACATTTATGATGCAATAAAACACCCGAATGATATTTATGCTGCATATTCTATTGACATAATTACCCCTACTGTGCAGAAAGTGTTTGAACTAAATTGCAGGGACGAACTAGAAACAGCTATTTCTGAATCATTGAGTCAAATTGATGACGATGATGTGGGGATGAGCAGGGAACTGCAAAATGAAATCATTGCACTTAACTCGTTGGAACCCGTGCCGCACAGGTACACTATTAAAACAATCCAATTGACAGACTTTCCTAACAAATTGCTACCCTCTGTCTTGCAGGCACCCGTAGTGGAAATGAAAACCCTACCAGCCCATTTGAAGTATGCATTTCTTGGTGATGGAGAAACACTCCCGGTAATCATTTCCTCCAACCTCACCAAATTGGAAGAAGATAAGCTGGTTCGGGTTCTTCGGGAGCATAAAGAAGCAATTGGATGGACAATTGCAGATATCAAAGGAATCAGTCCATCGATCTGTATGCACCGGATATTGCTTGAGGAAGGAGCTCAACCATCCAGACAAGCTCAACGAAGACTCAATCCGGCAATGATGGACGTGGTGAAAAAGGAGATCTTAAAGCTGTTGGGAGCAGGAATGATTTACCCAATTTCAGACAGCAAATGGATCAGTCCAGTGCAAGTGGTGCCCAAGAAATCTGGAGTGACAGTGGTGGAAAACAAAGATGGCGAGCTTGTACCAACTAGGGTGCAATCCGGGTATCGAGTATGCATCGACTATAGGAAGGTAAATGCCAACACTCGAAAAGATCATTTTCCCCTTCCCTTTATCGATCAAATGTTAGAAAAATTAGCAGGTCATTCCCATTATTGTTTCTTAGATGGTTTTTCTGGTTATTTTCAAATTGCCATAACACCCGAGGATCAAGAAAAAACCACATTTACTTGTCCATTTGGCACTTATGCATATAGGCGCATGCCTTTTGGTTTGTGTAATGCTCCTGCGACGTTTCAACGTTGTATGATGAGCATTTTTTCTGAATACATAGGACAAATTATTGAAGTGTTCATGGACGACTTTAGTGTGTGGGGTGATTCATTCGATGCATGCCTAGATAATCTAACTTTGATTTTAAAACGATGCATTGACACTAACCTGGTCTTAAACTGGGAAAAATGTCATTTTATGGTGGATCAAGGGATAGTGTTGGGTCATATAGTGTCCATAAAAGGAATAGAGGTCGATAAGGCTAAGGTAGACCTCATATCTGCATTACCTTACCCCGAAAATGTGCGGGATATACGATCTTTTCTTGGCCACGCAGGTTTTTATCGCAGGTTCATAAAAGACTTCTCAAAAATTGCATCCCCACTGTGCAATTTGTTGCAAAACGACGTGCCATTTGAGTTCAATGATCTGTGCAAAAAGGCCTTTAACCAATTAAAGGAGCGGTTGACTACACCACCCATTATCCAACCACCTAACTGGGATATTCCATTCGAAATAATGTGCGATGCCAGTGACTATGCCGTGGGGGCGGTTTTAGGACAACGGGTCGGGAGAGCAGCCCATGTGGTCTACTATGCTTCTCGAACATTGAATCAGGCCCAATCAAACTATACCACTACTGAAAAGGAACTTTTATCTGTGGTTTTTGCTTTAGAAAAATTTCGATCATATTTATTGGGTTCTAAAGTTATTATTTTTACAGATCATGCAGCTTTGAGGCACTTATTTGTGAAAAAGGATGCAAAATCGAGAATCATCCGATGGATACTCTTACTACAAGAGTTTGACTTGGAAATAAAGGATAAAGCAGGATCGGAAAATGTAGTGGCCGACCATCTTAGCAGGGTAGTGAGAGCCGAGGACGACCTACCCCTGCGTGAAGCTTTTCCGGACGAAAGCTTATTCGCGACTGAAGCGAACCTCCCATGGTATGCTGACCTAGTAAATTATATAACTTCTAAACTAATGCCTACCCATTTTTCGCAGGCAAAGAAGCATAAAATGAGGAGTGACGCCAAATACTACATTTGGGATGATCCATACTTGTGGAAGAGATGCCCCGATCAAATCATTCGGAGGTGCGTGCCCGGTTCAGAACACAAATCAATCCTTACCTTCTGCCATTCCTACGCATGTGGGGGCCACTTTGGACCAAGAAGGACCGCACAAAAGGTATTGGATAGTGGTTTCTTTTGGCCTACCATATTCAAAGACGCTTACATATTCTGTAAGTCTTGCGACAATTGCCAAAGATCAGGTAATCTATCCCAACGAGATCAAATGCCCCAAAATCCCATAATTGTATGTGAAATTTTTGATGTTTGGGGCATTGACTTCATGGGTCCCTTTCCCCCGTCTTTTGGTTGCAATTACATTTTGTTAGCTGTTGATTATGTTTCCAAATGGGTGGAAGCCAAAGCCACCCGTACTAATGACTCTAAGGTTGTTGCAGATTTTGTAAAGGCTAACATTTTTAGCAGGTTCGGTATACCTCGGGCAATGATCAGTGACAGAGGAACACACTTTTGCAACCGCACCATTGAGGCACTACTAAAGAAATATGGTGTGTTGCACCGAGTATCCACCGCATATCACCCCCAAACCAGCGGGCAGGCAGAAATTTCAAATAGGGAGGTTAAGTCTATACTCGAGAAAACAGTTCGGCCAGACCGCAAGGATTGGAGTATCAGACTGGAAGATGCATTATGGGCTTATAGAACCGCTTACAAGACGCCGATTGGTATGTCCCCATACCGATTGGTGTTTGGAAAACCGTGCCACCTACCTGTAGAACTCGAGCACAAAGCTTACTGGGCCATTAAGCAATGCAACATGGACTGGGGAGTAGCGGGAGATCATAGGAAGCTTCAATTGCAAGAACTCGACGAGATCCGAAATGAAGCCTATGAGAATGCCATGATTTATAAAGATCGGACCAAAGCCTTCCATGATCAACGCATTTCTCGAAAAAGTTTTAGTGAGGGCCAGAAAGTTCTTTTGTTTCACTCTCGGCTCAAGCTTCATCCAGGTAAGCTTCGTTCTCGTTGGGTTGGACCTTTTGTCGTTATTAATGTTTCTCCCCATGGTGCAGTCGAGATCAAAAGCTTGAAAACTGATAAAACGTTCAAGGTCAATGGACACCGCCTCAAGCCCTACTACGAGGGGTTCCAAACCGAGAACTTGGAGGTGGTTGCACTGGAAAACGCCAACATCGGGCAATAGTCTCACACGGACTCAGTCGAGCCAACGACAGTAAACAAAGGCGCTGCTCGGGAGGCAACCCGAGAGGGGAGTTTCTTTATCTCCTCGACTTTTTATTTTTTTTATTTATTTTTTCAGTCAAAAAAAAAAAAAAAAAAAAAAAAACATGAAATTTCCAGTAGCCTGGTTACGGCCGTAATACAACCTTTTACGGCCGTAACTCAAGCGTTTTATTTTTTTGCAGAAGCCTTATCACGGCCGTCACTAAACTTTTACGGCCGTAATTGGCCCTTTTAATTTTTTTTCAGAATACGACTTACGGCCGTAAGTCATACCTTTACGGCCGTAAGTCCGCCTGTTTACCAATTTATTTTAAACGATAATCCCCCTTCTTTCCCATCCCAATCTCAATCTCCCATTTTCTCCACCATTCACCCACCTCCCTCTCACGCTAATCCCTCCCTTTCGAACCCGTATTGTCATATTATAAGGGATTCTCATTGCATTCTTCCACCACGCACATCACGAACCTTCCTCTTCACAAGATTTTAAGGTATGCACGCCTTTTCTTTTCTCCTCTATGTCTTGGGTAATATCTCTACTTCCATAGGTATCTCGTTACTTCCCTTTTCGATGTTTGGTTTTGCTGCATTGAGGTGGTGCTTGCGATTTGGGAACCTTGCATTTTACTTGTTTGGTAACAATGGCTTTTTTTTTTCGTTCCCACTCTAGGTGTTCGATGAAATGTCTAGGATAGTTGGAAGTGTGTGTTGCCATGCAATTTCGACTCCAATATGCCTATTGTGTTTGTTTAAGCGTATAATTGTAATGGTGGGAGTTCAATTGCAGGGATTGACTTGATGTGAAACCTTATTGCTTGCTTAGTGTCAATAGCTTATTCCTCTTTGCTTTATATATATCTTACGGGATCAGCCTTGTTTTCAATTTTTGCCTTTACCATCACGCTCTATTGACTTGCGCACTTTTACCTTTCCATGCTCGACTAATCTCCTCGTTTCCTTTTCAGGATTTACTATGGCTCCACCGACAAAGAAAGGTAAGAAAGTGGCGGGGGAATCCTCGGCTGTGCCCCACCAGGAAAAGACCCAGTCTAAGCTTTGCATAAAGGAGCGGCTATTCCTCCCAGAAGACTTTCAGGAATGGAGGAGCGCTGACACCGTCATTGCCCCGCGACGATTTTGGGCCCGCTTCGTTGAATTCGGGTGGGTCAAATTCGTGAGTGATCTACCGTTTGGGAACCCCCCGCTGGTGTACAAATTCTACACCCAGTTCAACAAGGAAATTGGTGACGAGGGCTCCCTTGACTTTCACCACACTAGAGTTGCGGGAAAGAGAATCAAATTTGATAAGGATGTGGTGGAACACCACTTGGGAATAAATAGCACTGGGTCGGTCCCCATGTCGTCTAATGCGGGTATTTTCTTTCCGGACCAAGAGGTGCTCCGTTGGGCTTTGAAGCCTGAACTCCATGACTCCCTGAATGTCATCCTTCCGCATTACAAGAATCGGGATCTACAGCGGGACGCCTGGTACCTGCACCAGTGGGGGTCGGGGAGTCTCTTCCCATCCACTAGCCTCACTACAGTATCTGTTCGCTACCTCCGGGTCTACTACGCCATCACCATGGGAATCAAGTTTGACTTGGGGCAGCACATCTTTGATACGATTTCCACTTACGCCAGCTTGATACCGCAGAAGCGAGGTATGCCATTCCCATGTTTAATCACCGCCTTATGCCGGGCTCAAAGAGTTCCCGCTGCAGTTAGTGACGACACCTTGGGGCATGGGAATCGCCTCACGAAGGCGAGTTTGGAGAATGCTCGCAGGCAGATCGTCGCGAAGCGAGGTCACGGAGATGATGAATCAGGGGACTCCGATGATGATCAGGGCGCCGGGGAGCCCGCAGCACGGGAAGCTCCACAACAGCCAAATGCTCCTACCCCTTTTGAGCTTCAGATGCTAGGCATGATGCAAGCTTTCCAAACCCAGCTGAATGCTATGCAAGAAGATCAGCAGCTTCTACTGGAGGAGCAGAGGGCCATTCGGGAACAGATTCGGCAATTGCAGAGAGCTCGAGACGATCTACCTCCACAATAGACCAAGGGAGTTCCTTCTTTTTTTCCCTTTTATTGTTTTCCTTTTTTTGTTGTCCTTTTCAATGAGGACATTGAATTGTCTAAGTGGGGGGGGGGATTGACTTGATTGTAAGCTTATCTAATTTATTTTCTCTCTGTAATCGAATCTGTTCATTTCATTTTGACCTTGTCATCTGCCTTTGCTACCTATCTATGCTATTTTGGTCCACCTTTATTTACACTGGTTGGATAGGAAGCAACCCACTTATCATAATTTTTGAACCACCAACTCCTAAATTGCATAATTGGACATGAATTGAGCACGTAGAGATGAATTTTCCAATACTTTCCGAATAAGTTTGAAAATGGGGACAAATTGCCATATCTCTGCAACCTAGTAGATTCAAACCCAAATTTGATATAACTAATAATTACCCCGAGTAAAGAGATTCACCCCTTTGGCCACTAGATTTTTTGCATTTTTCAATTCGACCCTAAGACCGAGCAATGACCAAAACTCATAATTGGATGGGAGACACACATATGAACCATAATTTGTGAGCTTTTGAGCCCATGAGGTACTTTTACTCTTTATATAAAGCTCTTATTTTTTTAATGTGTGTCCTGCATGGTTGATTTGTTCTTGGATATGCTTTTGTGTACATGCCGTAGTAGCTTCTTGGCTCGAGTGCAAAATATAGTAAAGGCACTAGGATGAACCAAATTTGGCCTTCTAAATAAGCCTACCATTGTACATTTACCAATAGAAGACCCTTTGAGCCTTAGCTTTTCTTTGGAATATTAATACCACACCACAAGCCACGAACACCCATTCTTTCATGTTATCCTTTTTCTTGAACCTATAGAGAACGGATTCACAAGCTTGTGTTGGTTGAGAAGTATGAGATGGATTAAGTTTCAAAGTGGAAATTCAATCTTGTGTCATTGGGGATTGTGGGGTGATTTGACCAAAAGAAAAAAAAAAAAAAAAAAAAAAAGAGAAGTTCAGGCCAGTTCTCAAATTACGAGGTCATGAACATTTGCTAGTATTGAAAATAAACACTCAAGCTGCACAAATGGAAGTCTAGTGTTAAATCAGTTGGATAGCAGGGAGATTATTAATTCATGTTGAAGAAGAAAGAAGGGAAGTTATAATTGAACCGATTCGGCTTGTGAAACTCCTTCTCGATTCAGCCTAAATGTTTCCCTTTTATCCCACCTGACCCGAAGCCCCGCTACAACCTAACAAAGACCTTTGCTTTGCACTTGTGTTATTGTTGGCTCCGGTTTTGACACTTGAGCAATCTGTGGTAACAAGTTTTTCATGCAGTGAGTTGAGCGTAAATTCTCACCTTTATATACACTTTGTGCGAAGAGAGATATCTGGTGAGAGTGTTGGCTCCCATTACATGTACTTATGAGTGGTTTGAATTGCTTGGTCTATATTTTGTGCCCTTTTGATCTGAAACTGTGTATTGACTAAAATTTTTACCATGAGATAAACCGCACTAATCTGTTGGCATTTACTTGAATTAGTCAAAACTTACATTTTATGGGGAATTGTTAAATTCAGAGAGAACTCACGAGAGTTGAAAGGATATAATCCACATTGGGGTATCAATTTTCATTTTTGTTCGGAGAATATTGGGTGATGCATCTCTTACACACACTAACACACTCCGATTATGCAATTTGATTTTCGTGCTAAAAAGAAGTGGGTTGTGACCTTGACTTTCCAGATTTAAAAGTCTAACATGTTCATTTGATTTCCGTGCTTTAGTTCTTTTCAATCATTATTCGAGGACGAACAATGGTTCAAGTGTGGGGGGATTTGATAAGTGTTATATTAACGTTTATTTGATGCACTTATATCCTTAAATAAGCAATAATGTGATTCTATTTAAGTATTATTAATGCATTTTATGTTTTATATTGCATAGGATCATAAAAGAAGAGAAAAGAAGAAAAAAGGATCAAAATGCACTCAAAACTGAAGTTTGGGGACTTTCATGCAAATAAAGTTACGGCCGTAAGAAAATAAGGTTACGGCCGTGAAAGTGTCGTGAAGCAAAGTGAAATTAAGCAGAGACTTAGTTACGGCCGTAAAGGTAAAGTTACGGCCGTAACCATCTAAAAGAAAGAAATCAGCAGAGACTTAGTCACGGCCGTAAATGGATATGTCACGGCCGTAATGTCAACTTTGGAAAATATGCAGAAACTCAATTACGGCCGTAAATGGAAAATTACGGCCGTAAATCTTCAAGTCAAGAATTTCCTTATTTCAAATCTTTCCATAATTTGGGATTTCGTGAGGCCAAAGCTAGGGCACGAAAATTGTAGTTATAAATAGGGAAGTTCATGACAAGAAAAGGGGGATATTATTATTTTTAAAAGCCACCAATATCAAGGTTTGAAAAGAAGAAATCCGAGGCAAAATCAAGGTGAATCAAGACAATATTTTTGGGGAATTCTTCATGGCAATGCGTGGCTAGTCTTCTCAACCTAGTTCAAGGGGGACGTTGTGTTCATATTATTTTATTATTCATTCCTTAAACTCGTAACGTAGTTCTTGTTTTTATATTTTATTTATTGGATTTCTCATGAACATTAATTTCGTCAAGACAATTTATTAATTGATTAAGGCCTTGTCTTTTAATTATTGTGTTGATGTTTGCTAATTTGGGTAATTGGATTCGTATTTGTCTTGTTATCCAAATCATAGTAGCAATTGGTAATTTTATATTTCCATATGAAAATCCAATCTAGATTAATCAATTCGAGCATATGAAATTGATAATTTAGTTCACCTAATTCTTCTTGTTTTCACATAGTTAATGAATTAAATCTAGGGAGCTTATTCTAGGTTGTTCATTCACTCTAAATTGATTGGAGAACTAATTCTAATTGATTATTATTAAGGAAGAATTGGATTAATTAGAGCTTTTTGATTATTCCGGGTGATAAATAAAACAAAGAAAATAGTACATGCGTTGCTTGGGGAATGACAATATTATGATAGGGCACAACCGAACCTGAGAACTAGGATTTCTTATTAATTGATTTTTATTCCAGCTATTTTACATCTTTATTTGATCATTTAGATTAATTGCAATTTTCAACTCAAAAACCCCCCTTATAATTCTAATTGACATGGCATTAAATTAGTTCCCGTTCCTCGTGGGATCGACCCTTGCTTCCACTGCTATATTCTTAGTAATAGTGAACAAGGAATTTAATTATTATTTTGGTGCATTACGACACGCATCAGGGGTACATACCTCAGAAAAAGGAGAGGGAGCGAAGAGTGCCAGAAAAGAAAGAAAAATGAGTTTCTTACCAAAAAGGAGTGAAGTCAATAAAGCATTTATGGAAAAACGACCAATGGTCCTTTTATTGTACAAGGAATCATTCCTTGCATTTGATGAAACTAACAAATCCCTCCCTAGTTTGGCTATTTCTTTATTGCAGGAATTTGACGATATATTTCCCGATGACATACCTAGTGGGTTACCACCCATTCGAGGTATTGAACATCAAATTGATTTTGTACCTGGAGCAGTCATTCCGAACCGCCCCGCTTATCGAAGTAACCCCGAGGAGACGAAGGAGCTCCAAAGGCAAGTGGAGGACTTGATGAGCAAAGCGTATATAAGGGAAAGTATGAGTCCTTGTGCCGTCCCCGTGTTACTTGTGCCCAAAAAGGACGGGACTTGGAGAATGTGTGTCGATTGTAGGGCCATCAACAACATAACGGTAAAGTATCGTCATCCTATTCCTAGGTTAGATGATATGTTGGATGAATTGCATGGCTCTAGCATATTTAGTAAAATTGACCTTAAGAGTGGTTATCATCAAATTCGAATGAAAGAAGGAGATGAGTGGAAAACTGCTTTTAAAACTAAGTATGGTCTGTATGAATGGTTAGTAATGCCTTTTGGACTTACTAATGCACCGAGCACATTTATGCGTTTAATGAATCATGTTTTACGTGCATTTATAGGTAAATTTGTCGTAGTTTACTTCGATGATATCTTGATATATAGTAAAACTTTGAATGAGCATGTGGAGCATGTTAGGTGTGTGCTTGTGGTTTTAAGACAAGAGCAACTTTTTGCTAATTTTAAAAAGTGTGATTTTTGCATGGAAAAAGTTGTGTTTCTTGGCTATGTGGTTAGTGCTAAAGGAATAGAAGTAGATGAAGAGAAAGTCAAAGCTATTAAAGAATGGCCAACACCTAAAAGCATAACTGAGGTTAGGAGTTTTCATGGCTTGGCTAGTTTTTATAGGCGCTTTGTTAAAAATTTTAGCACGATTGCCGCACCACTCACAGAAATTGTCAAAAAAAGTGTAGGTTTTAAATGGGGGGTAGAACAGGAACATGCATTTGAAACAATCAAAAATATGTTGTGTGAAGCACCGGTTTTATCACTTCCTAACTTTGACAAGGCTTTTGAGATTGAATGTGATGCCTCAAGGCTAGGCATTGGAGCTGTTTTAATACAGGATCAAAGACCAATCGCCTATTTTAGTGAAAAACTAAAGGGGGCTGCACTTAATTACCCCACATATGACAAGGAGTTATACTCACTTGTGCGCGCTTTGGAGACATGGAAACATTACTTGTGGCCACGGGAGTTCGTGATTCACACTGATCATGAATCCTTGAAGCATTTGAGGGGTCAAGCTAAGCTGATAAGAGACATGCAAGGTGGGTAGAATTCATCGAAACATTTCCCTATGTCATCCGGTACAAACAAGGTAAGGAAAATGTGGTGGCAGATGCATTGTCTCGAAGGTATGTTCTTTTAAATTCTAAATTACTTGGATTTGAATACATTAAGGACATGTATGTTAGTGATCCGGACTTTTCTAGTATTTATGATTCATGTGGTAAAGGGGATGTGGATAAATTCTTTAAACATGATGATTATTTATTCCGAGAAAATAAATTGTGTGTCCCTAGGTGTTCAATGAGGGAGTTACTTGTGAGAGAGGCCCATAGTGGAGGTCTAATGGGTCATTTTGGAATTAAAAAGACCATCGAAATCCTAAGTGAACATTTCTATTGGCCTAAGATGAAAATTGATGTGGTTCGGGTTTGTAGTAGATGCATTACTTGCAAGAAGGCAAAATCTAGGATTAAACCTCATGGATTATATATGCCTTTACCCGTCCCTAGTGAACCTTGGGTCGATATCTCTATGGATTTTGTTTTGGGACTACCTAGGACTAAGAAGGGAAGAGATTCAATTTTTGTGGTAGTAGATCGCTTTAGTAAAATGGCACATTTCATACCATGCCACAAAACTGATGATGCTACTAACATAGCTGAAATTTTCTTTCGAGAAGTCATACGCTTACATGGGGTTCCTAAAAGTATTGTCTCAGATAGGGATGTTAAGTTCCTTAGTCATTTTTGGAGGGTTTTGTGGAACAAATTAGGTACAAAACTACTTTTCTCTACAACTTGTCACCCACAGACCGATGGACAAATCGAGGTAGTAAATAGGACAATGATTCAATTGTTGCGCACGATAATCAATAAAAATCTGAAAAATTGGGAAGAGTGTTTACCATTTATTGAATTTGCATATAATAGGGCTATACATTCTACTACTTCTTATTCACCATTTGAAATTGTTTATGATTTTAATCCGCTAACACCATTGGATTTAATTCCTTTACCTGTGAATGAACGTAGTAGTTTATATGGAAAGAAAAAGGCTGAGATGGTTAAATCACTCCACGACAAGGTGAGGTTGGCGATTGAAAAGAAAATTAAACATTATGCTTCACAGGCTAACAAAGGAAGAAATGGCGTCATATTTGAACCCGGTGATTGGGTTTGGGTACATTTGAGAAAGGAGCGGTTTCCAGAACAACGCAAGTCAAAGTTACAACCGCGAGGAGATGGTCCATTCCAAGTGATTGAAAGGATCAACAACAATGCCTATAAATTAGATCTTCCTGGTGAGTATAATGTTTCGGCTTCATTTAATGTTTCTAATCTATCTCCGTTTGATGCAGGTACAGATTCGAGGTCGAATCCTTTCGAAGAGGGAGGGGATGATGTGATCCAGACCACGGATACAAGCCCGCATAAAGATCCGTTGAAGATCCGAGGAGGGTCGATGACTCGATTGCAGACAAAGAGGGCCAAGGAAGCAATGGACAAGTTAGTTCAAGAAACAATGGCCAAAACAATGTCCGTGTCATCGAAAGAAGCAAGTTCCATGTTGGGACCGAGCCAAAACGACGAGTGGATCAACCTCATTCAAGCCGACGAAGAAAATTGCAATTTTTCAAAATTCACGGCCGTAACATATGGGAGCTCACGGCCGTAACGCAGCCTCGGATCAAAAACAAGATTTTCAGAAATTTGGCTTACGGCCGTAAAAATAGTCTCACGACCGTAATGTTGGAACAGAAAGGGCCTTACGGCCGTAAAGTGAAGGTTCACGGCCGTAAATAATTATACGCGTGAATTTAGGAATTTTATTTATTTCCTTATTCTTTGGTATTTGTTTCCTTGTTTAATTAGAACTCTTAACCTAGATTTTGACCCTATTTATAGGGATGTAATTTTCATTATTCATTACACAACTTTGATATTAATATTGAGAGGCAAATTGCTTTCACAATCCTTATTCTTCATTGAATAAAATTCGAACTTGCGAGTTTAATTCTTGTTTGTTCAAATCTTGGGTGAAATTTATTTTCATTGTGATCAAGAGGTCAACATATCAATTGATTGTGTCAGTTGCTTGGTTCAATTAATTTGAATCAATCTCTAAATCGTGATTCTTTGGCGTTCTTGGGTCGATTCCAATAATTTGTGGGTTGCGTAGCTACAATTGCTATGTGGTTTGCATCAACAATCCTTGTGGGATTGATAAACCGGACTCATTTAGTCCACTATCACTTATATGCGATACGTGCACTTGCGGTGTGCTTCTAGCGAACAATTTTTTGGTGCCGTTGCCGAGGATTGTTTATATTTAAATTACATTTTAGTTGATATTAGTTTTTGACTATTAGTAACTTTTTGTTTTGTGTAAGAAATCTTCTAATTTCTTGTGTTGTTCTAGGTCGTTAATTGTGCATGCGTCGAAGTAGAAGTCTTGATCTAGTTGAAATAGATCCGGATATCGAGGGGAATTTCGACGTAGGTTAAGGGAACAACGGGAAGCTAGGAGACAAATTCTTACTGGGATGGAAGGAGAAAGAGTTAACATCGGGCTTAATGCTCCAGCTGCAATTCCTCCAAGGGGTGGAATCCCACCCGGTTTTGACACTCAAGCGGCTAGAGTTCAAGAGCCCGTTGTTAATGAAGAAGACATGCTTTTTGGAGACTTCATGAATCCTCCTATTGTCGAGAATCAATCAAGCATTGTCTATCCCTCCTACAATCATCCAAATTTTTAACTTCGACCGGATGTCATCAATTTGTTCTCCAACACTATCTCATTCTATGGGAGGACTGATGAAAATCCACACGCCCACGTGGTACGTTTCCTAGAGATTTGTAGCAACTTCAACTATGAGGGTGTGAATGTGGAGGCAATCCGGATGAGGTTATTTGTACACACTTTGAAAGAAAAAGCAAGAGAAAGGCTTGATACTTTGCCTCTGGGGAGTATCACTACTTGGGTAGAGTTTGTCCAAAGATTCACTACAAAATTTTACCCACCATTTAGAGTTTCTAAACTCAAGCATGATAATACTAAATTTCAACAATTCGAGATGGAGAGCTTTCATGAAGCTTGGGAGAGATTCAAGGATATGCTTAGGAAGTGCCCGAATCATAGGATTACATTGGGGCAACAAGTCAACCACTTCTATGCCAGGCTAACTCCTCCTTGCCGTTCAAATGTGGATTCATCCTCTAATGGGACCATCAAAACAAAGAGCATTCGGGAGGCTTATGATTTGTTTGAGATCATGAGTGAACAAAGTGCAATGTGTCCGGATAGAAGTGCACCAAGGAGTTCTAGTGGTGCATGAGGGGGTGATGATTATGCACTTGTCTTGTCAAAGATTGATTCCTTAGCCAAGAAACTGGAAGGGTTATCTACTTCAACCTCTCGACTCGTCAACATGGTTCAAGTTGCTCCGGTATGTGATATATGTGGGGCTAATCATCAAAGCTTTATGTGTCCATTGGTGGCAAATGGTTCTTCATCTACCGAGCAAGTTGCTTATGCTCAAAATTTCCAACGCCAAGGATTCAATCCATATGCTCCCACATACAATCCCGGTTGGAGAAATCATCCAAATCTATCTTATGGTAACAATCACAATGTGTTGAATCCAAAGCCACAAGAGAAGAAAGATGGATGGGAAGAGGCTATCACCAAGCTAGCAAATCATCAATTGCAATATCAAGAACGCAATGATGCCTCTTTGAAAAATTTGGAGAAGCAAGTGGGCTAAATAGCCAAACTTCTCTCGGAAAGGCAACAAGGAGCTTTGCCTAGCAACACCGAGACAAATCCTAGGGAGAATGTTCAAGCTATTACAACAAGGAGTGGGCCCGAGATCAATGTCCAACAACCAACAACTCAATCAAACAAGGCTCCCATTGAAGAAAATGAGCCTATTAAAGCATCTGAAACAATTGTTGAAGTACCAAAGGAAAGTTAGCTAGAAGCATCCACATCAAAGGTCCCAACACCGATCAAGGCTTATGTGCCTCCTATTCCCTTTCCTCAAAGGTTGCAAAAGCAAAAGCTCGACAGTCAATTTGGAAATTTTTTGGAAGTGTTTAAAAAGCTACACATCAACATTCCTTTTTCCGACACATTAGCTCAAATGTTAAGCTATGCCAAGTTCATGAAGGATATTCTATCCAACAAAAGAAGGCTTGAAGAGCATGAGACGGTGATGATAACTGAGGAATGTAGTGCGACCATTCAAAACAAGCTTCCTCCAAAAATTAAAGATCCAGGGAGTTTTACTATTCCATGCACTATTGGTGATGTTAATTTTAGTAAAGCTTTATGTGATCTTGGTGCTAGCATTAATTTGATGCCTTTGTCCATTTTCAGGAAATTGGAATTGGGGGAAGCTAAAGCAACCACTGTGTTTCTACAATTGGCAGATAGGTCCATCAAATATCCTCGGGGGATCATTGAGGATGTTCTTGTGAAGGTGGATAAATTCATCTTTCCGGCGGATTTCATTATTCTAGACATGGAGGAAGATCATGACATTCCAATCATATTTGGAAGGCCATTTCTAGCAACCAGGAGGGCCCTTATTGATGTACAAGAGGGGCAATTGATTTTGAGGGTGCAAGATGAGCAAGCCACCTTCAATGTGTTGAAGGCCATAAAATACCCCTCGAAGTCCAACTCATGTTTTCGGGTGGATGTAATTGATCATCTAGTGGTAAACTCTTTCAATCGTGGGATTTCTAAGGATCCATTGGAGTCTTGCATTGCCCACTCTTTGACTATTGAGGATGATGATCATGAAGTCGAACAAATGGCTCATTACTTGGAGGTATCACCACAATATCAACACAAGAGGCCCCCCTACTTTGAGGAGTTGAAAAGGAGTTCTTCACCGCCCCTACCATCTCTCGAGAAGGCACCTACCCTCGAGCAAAAGCCTCTTCCTTCTCATTTGAGGTATGCTTACTTGGTGGAATCTTCTACCCTTCTGGTAATTATTTCGAATTTATTGAATGAAATGGAGGAAGATAAATTGCTTCGGGTATTGAGGGAGCACAAGGAGGCTATTGGATGGACCATCTCGGATATTCGAGGTATTTGTCCTTCGTTATGCATGCATAAAATTCTTATGGAGGATAATTTCAAACCTTTGGTGGAGCATCAATGACGGTTAAATCCTAACATGAAGGAAGTGGTAAGAGCCGAAGTGGTGAAGTAGCTTGATGCGGGTATTATCTATCTGATCTCGAATAGTGCATGGGTGAGCCCGGTGCAAGTAGTGCCGAAGAAAGGAGGTGTTATCGTGGTGGAAAACGAAAATAATGAGCTTATTCCAACAAGGCCAGTGACGGGATGGAGAGTTTAAATTGATTATCGCAAGCTTAACAATGCTGATCATTTTCCCCTTCCATTCATCGATCAAATACTTGAGCGATTGGCGGGTCACTCTCATTATTGCTTCCTAGATGGGTATTCGGGGTATAATCAAATTCCTATAGCCCTGGAGGATCAAGAGAAGACAACATTCACATTCTCATATGGAACTTTTGCATATAGGAGGATGCACTTCGGTCTTTGCAATGCCCCCGCCATTTTCTAACGGTGCATGATGGCTATTTTCTCCGACATGGTGGAGAAATTTATTGAGGTATTTATGGATGACTTCTCAGTTTTTAGTACTCATTTGATGATTTTTTGAATAATTTAAGAATTGTGCTAAAAAGATGTGAGGATACCAATTTGGTTTTGAATTGGGAAAAATGTCATTTCATGGTTCGAGAGGGGATAGTTCTTGGACACTGGATTTCAAGTCAGGGGATTGAGGTTGATAAGGAAAAAATTCAAGTTATTGAAAAATTACCTCCCCCAACCTCGGTAAAGGGCATAAGAAGCTTTTTAGGGCATGCGATATTTTATAGGAGATTCATCAAGGACTTCTCAAATATCACAAAGCTACTTTGTTCATTGCTTGAGAAGAGTGCCACATTTGACTTCTCTAAAGAGTGTCTCCAAGCTTTTAACACTCTTAAAGAGAAACTTATCACTGCACCTATTATTATGGCTCCGGATTGGAATTTGCCTTTTGAACTTATGTGTGATGCAAGTGATTATGCCATGGGGACGGTTTTGGGACAAAGGAAGGACAAAATCTTGCATGTCATCTACTACTTTAGTAGAACTTTGACCGACTCAATTGAATTATGCTACTACCGAGAAGGAAATGCTAGTGGTGGTCTTTGCCTTTGATAAGTTTCGGTCATATCTTATTGGCTCCAAGGTGATTGTGTATACCGACCACTTGGCCCTCAAATATTTGTTGGCAAAGAAATATGCTAAGCCGCGGTTAATCAGATGGGTTCTTCTTCTCCAAGAGTTTGATTTGGAGATTCGTGACAAGAAGGGAACCGAGAATCTTGTAGCCGATCACTTATCTAGACTTGAGCAAACAGAGGAAATTATTGATGAAGAGATAAGTGAGGTATTCCCGGATGAGCAACTTTTCCAAATCATGGATCTTCTACAAGCTTCTAGTGTGCCATGGTATGCGGACCATGTGAATTTTCTTGCAAGTGGCATCACTCCCCCGTACTGCTCTTATCAACAAAGGAAGAAGTTATTTGCGGATATCAAGCACTATTTCTGGGATGACCCGTTGTTGTTCAAAAGGGGTCCGGGTAAAATTATGAGAAGCTGTGTGCCCGAGGAAGAGATGGAGAAGATTCTTGAGCAATGTCACTCTTCACCCTATGGAGGTCATTTTGGTGCAGTGAAAACAGCATCAAAGGTTCTTCAGTCGGGATTTTATTGGCCCACTTTATTCAAGGATGCTCACACACTTGTGTCCAAATGTGACCGATGCCAACGTCTGGGTAATATCTCTAATCGAAATGAAATGCCCATAAATTTTATTTTAGAAGTGGATATATTCGATGTTTGGGGTATTGATTTTATGAGACCTTTTCCATCGTCCTTTTCTAATCAATACATTTTAGTTGCGGTGGACTACGTGTCAAAGTGGGTAGAAGCGGTAACACTCCCCACAAATGATGCTCGAGTGGTGGTGAATTTTTTAAAGAAAAATATTTTAACGCGTTATGGCACCCCTCGAGCTATCATTAGTGATGGAGGAAAACACTTTTGTAACCGCCTCTTCGACTCACTTTTGACCAAGTATGGAGTCAAACATCGAATATCCACTCCTTATCATCCGCAAACAAGTGGGCAGGTTGAGATTTCAAATAGAGAGTTGAAAAAGATCCTTGAAGTGACGGTGAATGCCTCGAGGAAAGATTGGTCCAAGAAATTGGTAAAGCACCTCTTTCAAAACCCCTATTGGTATCTCTCCATTTCGCCTTCTATTTGGTAAAGCATGTCATCTCCCGGTTGAGCTTGAGCACAGAGCCTATAGGGCTACAAAAGTCTTGAATTTGGATATGAAATTGGCCGGTGAGAAAAGACTACTCCAACTCAATGAACTTGACGAGTTGCGACTTGAGTCATATGAAAATGCTCGGATTTACAAAGAGAAGACAAAGAGGTGGCATGACAAAAAAATTGTGAAGCGGGACTTCCAAGTTGGGCAACAAGTACTTCTTTACTACTCAAGACTTCGATTGTTCCCTGGTAAACTCCGCTCTAGATGGTCGAGACCTTTCCCTATTACTAAAATCTTCCCACATGGAGCGATCGAACTTTATCATGGAAGCAAAGGGAACTTCAAAGTCAATGGGCAACGCTTGAAGCCATACTTGGGGGGTGATTATGAAAAGGAAAATTCATCCATCCCTCTTGCAAATCCGGAGTAATCATATCCAAAAGTCGAGCTTACGACTTTAACCAAGCGCTTTTTAGGAGGCAACCCGAATTTCTACCCTTTTAATTACTTGTTGATATTTACTTGTTGCATTTTTATTATGTCTAACTTGGTTAATCACCAACTTTTGTAGGTTCAAATTTTTTTAAAATCCTAAGCAACCTTGTCCTCAACAAGTTTGGGGGAGATTTGAGTATCAAGAGAATCAAAGCTTAGGTCAATTTGGAAATTCATTCACGCATCAACCCGGGGAAGTTCCACCACCCATTCCTTTCTTTTTATTATGCTATTGTCAACATTGAGGACAATGTTTGATTTAAGTTTGGGGGTGTTGGGATCATGTTGCTATATGAACATTTTACATTGCTTTGCCGGCCCTTGGTGTTTTGATGTTTGAAATTGTTTATTTTGTTTGGAATATTGACATGCTAGATAGCCTCACTGGCTTATAAGATTTTGATGTTTGAAATTGTTGTTAATTCATGAGTTATGACCAAATTTACTACGTGTGCTACTTTCTATAAAATGCTTATCCATGTAAGATCCTATGTACATTGAGCACAATAGTCATGTTTAATTGTCGATGGGTTTGGGAATTGTTGAAGGGGAAGAGGCTATAGGAGTAGATGAACTAGGTTGTGAGCTTGTATGTTAATTTATATCAACCTATCCAATGTTCCTAATGCTCTAGATCTCTTGACCCTAATGTAAGACAAGTTTGGGGGTGGTCGACCCGTCAAAGGAAACGGTCTAGACGTGTGGTGATTCCATGCATGTGGAAGTAAATCTTTGTGTGGAATGTATTTCGTCGAGTATAAGCTAAGTAATGACCATATGCTAGAGTTATAAGCCCATTTTAATTTTTGCATTGCATTGCCCTATCTCGAAGCCTTTTTGACTTGAGTAATTAAGCCCGTAGGAGTATCTTGAAATTTGGTGCTTTAAGTTTAAAACTTGGGAGTCACCGGCCGAAAGCTCGCTACATGGGTCAATTAGAAAGCTTAATGAGTAAGACACTCACACACACACTAAAAAAAAAACATTATCATTGTATTCGCTTAATAAGTCTACCCCACTTCGTAGCCTTTTTTATTCGAGTTAATAAGTCCGTAGGGGTATTTTGAAACCTGGTACCCTTTGATCTAAAAAATCGGGGAGCTCCCGACCTAAAGCTCGCTACATGGGTCAATTAGAAAGCTTAAGGGAGTGGGAAAGTCACGAGCAAACATCATATTAGTTGTTAGAAATCATGCATTTGTTCTTGCATAAGGGCTTAGATGAATAGTGGGTTTGAATTGCTTGGTATAAACTTGAATGTCGAAGCACTCATTAGTGGAGAGTCACTGCATTTCTAGGTTGTCGAGATTGTCGGTAAAACACACCCATACTAGAGTGGAAAAAGAAAGAGTGGTTTGAGAGTACCCTCCAGAATTGCATTCCGGGAGTGGAAAGAAAATTATTCATTGGGGGATGAATGTTACGAGTGGGAAAGGAAAGAATTGACCACTAACGGTGGGTTAGTTTTTACTTGAAATTTCTTTACTCATCAACATTCTTAAATCTTATTGATGATTGAAATTAGCTATGCACACACGCACCGATCGAACATCAGATAAGCCAAACTCATTTTTGTAGCATTATTTGGGAACATAATTGTGAATTAATTATGCAATTTCACACTCATGGAAGATTTCGAGCTATTTAGCATTGTTGATCATTATTTCATTATTTTTGTAGATGCACGTAAATATTCTTGCTCGGGACAAGCAAGACTTTAAATTTGGGGGTATTTGTTGAGTGCATTTTTCATATATTTTTAGTGGTACTTTTTGAGTAATTTGGACAAATACCTACTGAATTATGCATATTTTGCGGTTAAATAGGTTCAACATTCAAATACATGGAGAAAGCATAAGAAATGAGCTAAATGGATGAATAACTGAAGAAATTGAGGAGAAAAGAGTCAAATCCCCCAAAGAGTCAAAGTTTGGGGACCAAATTGTCACTTTCGAAAAGTTGTGGATCGCATGTGTAATTGGTCAAAGGACTAAATTGCAAGTTTCCAAAGTTGACAGACTCAAATGCACTTTTGGAAGGGCTCAATTGAAAGAAATTGAAAACTTTGGGGACCAAGCTGATCTACATTGAAAGTTGGAAGACCTAATTGTAAGTCATTGAAGGATGGAGCTACAGGTGAACCACGCGATCGCATGGATATATCAAGTCGCGTTCGCGAACTAGGCCATAAATCCAACCTGAGAGATTTTAGCCCAACCACGAGATCGTGAGACATTCCGCCACGCAATCACGTGGTCAAAATTTTGAACTGATTTTCTGGGCCGACCCGGTGTGACCCGATTCGGCCCAAACGCTGAGAACGCGAATCTACGCGAAAATTGGGTATTTTTGGGCTTTTTTGGCTAGGGTTTCATACTTTTTACCATTTTTTTTTTACCCCAAAACTCATTTTCTCTCCATTGTTCTTCATTTTCCTTGCTTTCTTCTTGTAATTTTCTCTTGTTTTTGTATAGTTTTGTTGATGAATGTTGATTTGAGGGAGAAATACCAACATTATTGTGAAAGAATAGTGATATTTTGAAGCAAGAATCATTGGTGAAGGGAAGTATTATTGTTTAATCTTCATATTTTTCTATTTACTTTACTTTGTAGTTGAAATAATGCATTTAATTCTTAAATTTTATTGTTATTTCACTATGGGCTAAGTTATTTAGTGTTGGGATGATTGATGAAGCTTGACCTAGCTTAGTTGACATTGAGGCTTGTATTAAGAATTTAAGCTTTTTATGATATTTTGTATTTATTGTTGTATTTATTGACTATTATTGTGGCCACATTTATGCTTAGGTTTCATGGGATGTGCAGTTATTGAAAATTTGTTGTGTATTCTAGATCAATACAATATGTGCTCTAGGTTCTTGTTTAGGATAGAGATATACCTAAAACCCTAGATGATACATTGAGTTATTTTCACAAAGGTTTAAATCAATTGGTGTGTTTTTAATCGGCATAGAGATATAGTAGGTTAATTCTACTAATTAGGGTTGGTTTCACTCGAGAGAGGTAATTGACTAAGCTTGGAAAATCAGATCTAACATGATTAATAAATTGCATTTCTATTTGCTTGTTGAGAATTTAATTAGGTAATGGTCAAGTAGAATCAAGAATCTCAACACTCCTCTATCATCAAATCATCACCATTTTCTACTTATTTATTTAGTATTGTGATTTAAATTCTAGTACTAGGACTTTCCCAAACCAAAACTTTATTGTGTGTTTCTTGTTGAAATTGATTAAACTAGAGTGTAATTGAAATAGACAATCCTTGTGGGATTGATAAACCAGACTCATTTAGTCAACTATTACTTGTATGAGATACGTGCACTTGCGGTGTGCTTTTAGCGAACAGTAGGTTGTCAATATGAACTTAGGATACATTCCCACTCAATGCGTTTCATTCCATCACTTTGACCAATTAGTTAGACAGTTTGGGGGTGTAAAACTGATAATGGTTACTGCTTAAGGGTATGTTGATTCCATATGTGCAAAATGATAGTGTTGAGTGACCTTAACTGGTAGGAGGAAGCTAGGTAATGACCAAATGCTGGTAATCTAATCCGTTGCATAAATTAGGAACATCCATGCATCTTTTACCTTTCTTTGTAGCCTTTTTTACTCGAGTAATTAAGCCCGTAGGGGTATTTCAAAACCTGGTGCCCTAAAGTCAACTGACTTGGGAGCCACCAGCCTAAAGCTCGCTACATGGGTCATCTAGAAAGCTTAAGAGAGAGAGGTAATTCATATAGATTTATTTCTGTTACCAAAAAAAAAATTTAAGACATTGCATTCACTTGATACATTTCTTCGGAGCGTAGTGACTCGAGTGATTAAGCCCGTAGGGGTATTTCAAAGCCTGGTGCTCTATGGTCAATTGACTTGGGAGCCACTGGCCTAAAGCTCGCTACATGGGTTATTAGTAGCTTAATGGAGAAGGGTACTGCATGATATTAGAATTTAGTTAATAGTTTGCAAATTTGAGATTAAGATGACTGGTGGGTTTGAATTACCTGGTGGATTTCTGAAGGTTAGGGCACTCAATTAAAGGAGAACCATCGCAATCCTAGGTAGAAGCCATCATTTGTTAGACACACCTAAACTAGAGGGGGAAAGAATTAGTGATTTAGGAAGCAATCTTAGAAATTATCAGTGTTCTAAAAGGCGTAATGCGTTGCGATGCGTCGAGGTCGAGAATCAAGAATCACAAGCTTAAGCGTGTCATGCGGAGAATAGGCGTCATAATGCGTTTTGTAATTTTAATATTATTTTAAGTATATAAACAAAAGTTTATATTAAAAAACAATTTTTTTGCATAAAAAAAAACAAACATACACATTTACTATTATATTGTTAATGGATTGGACACTAAGTAGAGGAATTTCTTGATGTCTTGTACAATTAAATTCATTGAAGAACCACTTATTTTGTAAATATGCGCTTCACACAAACACAAATAGCATAAATAATTAAATTCATTGAGGAATACAAGCCCCATACTTCAATCAAACACCTGATACTTTAAAGCTTCACACAAAAATAAGTAGCACAAATAATTAAATATAACTCTAGTAATGACTCAACAACAAGGTTTCATTATTCAAAGTTAAAGCTAGAAATTCCATGCAAACTTCGATAATATCATATCATATTAGTAAGATGCCTTAATGATAACACATTGATAAGTTGATAACTAACAAAATAGGATAGAAGTTATCAAGTTATCAACATACAAATATACAATATGATAACTAACAAAATATAATACAAGTTAGCACACTTCTAAATTAAGTCACATAGCCTAACTTTTGTCTAACTCTTTATCGGATTCTAACTCGATCTCTTCTTCTTCATCTAACTCATCTTCCGTATCATCCGATACAAAATCATTTTCGTCAGGCTCCCTTATTTCATCATCATTTTGAAAACCTCTTGAAGATTGTAAGATATCATTCTCTACCTCCACCATCTCCTCCTCCTCCTCCTCCTCCTCATCATCATCATCACAACCCTCTACAATCTAAGATTGTGCATTACAACCCTCTGATGATCATTCTAATATGTTAAAATGCTACCAATAAATTTTAAATACCAGTCCACTAATCAGTACTAATCTGTAATCACCAGTTATCTCAATTCTCATATTTGCACTTAGCCACACACAGACTTACATAATCTGAGAAAACCCATAGGCCATAATCTGCATCAATAAAGAAAACCCAATTCCACAATCTGTAAAAATGGTGGGACTCGTGAACAGATTTGAACCAAAATCGAAAAACCAATCTTTTGGACACCGAAATGTGAAATATTCAAATAATCAAATAACAGAAACCCAAATGCGAAACAAAGAAATATCACAGCAGCAGGAGAATGCCAAGAATCAGAATCTTACCTTTTAGACTCCAAACGAGTAGGAGAAGACGCAGTCCGGCGGTCGCAGATAATGAAACCTTCTGTGGAGTGTGGACCGAATGAGAAGAAGAGATAATCATATTATGCACGAACTTGGTTGGGTGGCCATTGATTGGTGTCGTCCGTCTTCGGCGAGAATGGAGAAGGAGACGCAGTCCTTCGTCGACATCTTCTGGGAATGAGAGACAGAGATAATAGCGTACTGATGAGCCTTCTTCTGAGTTCTGAGTTTTGATTCTGAACTGAAGTGAAATGTGTACTAGATTTCACGGCTTACATTTTGAATTTTATAGGTGGTTCGGGTCTTTTTAATTGTGGACGGTTAAAGGTTTGGGCTCCGACCCTATTTCAATGCGGGTTTAAACAAGATTAAACGGGATTATACCCGCATCTTCGCGCCTAATCGCGCCGCCTAGGCGTAGGCGGCGTGCCTAGGCGGTCAACCAAAAACTTTGACCGCATTTTTTCGCGTATACCACATATGCGATGCGTTTTCGTCCCGCATCGCTCCTAGGCGGCGCATTTTCGCACATTTTAGAACACTGGAAATTATACCTCGGGTTAGAAAGAAAATAACAAGTTTGGGGGGAAAGTACATCTCACGAGAGGGATAGAGAAATTTGACCACAAAGGGTGGGGAGATCACTTATGAACGCTATGATGATTGAGAGACTGAACACACACACACATTGTGCATGGGTTGAATTAAAACTTATATAGCATTGTTTGAATACTTTTCAGGGATTACTGGAGTTTTAAATCCTGAAGCAAAGAAGGCAGGTTATGTGACACATGTGTGATGTCGAGTGTCATAGTCAAAATTTTCCATTTTTATACTTGCATGAGTATATTTACTCTATCTTATTCGAGGACGAACAAGAGTTTAAGTTTGGAGGATTTGATAAGTGCAATTTTACACTTATTTTTATGCTTAAACTCGTACTATTGTGAGTATTGTAGAATATGATACTGCTAAATTGTGTGTTTATTTCAATTGTTTCAAGCATAACTCGAATTGGGATGCGTTTGGGCACAAAATAAGGAAAAGTAACTAAATCATACAACAAGCGAAAGTATGGGGACCGATTTGTAAATGGTAGAAAGATGGGGGGACCTGAGTTGCAATTATGGGAGGACTCAATTGCAATAAAAATCAAAGTATGAAGACTAAATTGAAGATGTCAGAAACATGGAGGACTCGGCTTGCAAATAAAACAGGGACTGAATCACAAAGTCTGGAAGATACACCTTGGTCGGACCGCAGTTTGTAAACCGTGACCACACCGCGGTTTGAGAAATTACCTATTTTCCAAGGTCAGACCGTGGTTTGCAAACCGCGGTCCGGCGGAAAAATGGGTTTTCGCGATTTTTTTTATATTTTTCTTATTTCTTTCCTACTTTTTATGGGCCTAACTTGGAAAATTCGTGAAAAACCTAGTCTACTCTATATAAAGACCAAAATAAATCATTATGAGGGTTGGAAAATTGAGAAGAAGAGAGGCACAAGGCAAGAGGCGAAATCAAGGGTTTGGAGATTGTCAAGCTTTGTCTCGATTTTCTTGGTGCAAGACTCTCAACTCTTTCTAGTTAATTGCACACATGTTGAATTTTAGGTCCTGTTCTCTTTGCTGTTTTGATGTCGTTTTCTGTTTTTATTTTTGAAAATACTAAAAACATATTCTCTTTACCATTTTTGAAAACGCATTTTGGAAAACAAAAAAAAATTTGTACGCAAAACGTCAAAAACCTCATTTTGGGCATTTTATGTGTATTTCAATAAAAAAATGTTCAAAACGCGAAAAACGCGTTTTAGGATTTTTATTTATTTATTTATTTATTTTTAAGAATTATCCTAACTTGGAACTAAGCCTAAAATAAAGTTTTTTTTTTTTTAATTTTTTTTTTAGGAAAATAATCCTAACCTGAAATTAAGCCTAAATAAAGTTTTATTGAATTTAATATCAACATTACAAAAAAAAAAAAAAAAAAAAAATTAAGTGAGAATTCTTGTTATATTTCAAAAAATGCCTTGATAAATGGACTCTGGTGGTTTTGAAAGAACTTGCATTTTCTGAATTTTAATAGAACCAGAATTTTCTCAAATCTCGAACCTGACCAAGCTGTGTTAATATAGACTCTTATTGCTCACATTAGTGTGTTGTAGGTAGCCATGTTTTCAGTGTATTGTGAAAGGAAATTTGAGTTTGAGCCAATAGTATTCTGCAAGTAAATTAATCAAAAATAGTTTAAGTAGTATTCTTCAAGATTTCAAACAGAACGTGTTTTTCAGCTTTTCATTTTCAAAAATAGTTTTTAGAAATGACAAACCAAACGCGTTTTCAGCAAATTTGAAAACAAAAATAAAAATAGGAAATATAAAACATTTTCAAAAATGAAAATACAAAATAAAATACAAACAGAAAGCCACCTTATATTTTGTAATTTTAGATTCTAGTATGAGTAGCTAAATAATTCATTGGGGATGAACAATGTGATTTTGTTTGAACATTTAATTTCAATTCTCATGTTTTGGGTATAATGCTTTATGTGTTGATTTTATTATTGAGTTTTAATACATCAATTACTTGATCACTAATTTGATGATTTGTGGGTGGTTTTCATAATTCGAGAGGTGAGTTAACACCTAGACCTAGTAATAAAACCCAGTAATTAACAAAAGGGTAGAGATACATGGTTGTAGTTGTTGTGATCATATTGAAATCTTGTCATTGAATACATCTATTTATGGCTTATTCTGACCATCATAGAGATATGTGGTTGATCTACCTAGATAGAACCAATTTAAACTCGAGAGGGAAATTTTAGATAAAATTGTGAATTCGATTAAACACTAATTTAGAAACATTGCATGAGAAGAGAAATTGAATAGGATAACAAAATTACTATCGTGAGTCTCAACATTTTCCATTCATTAGAAAAACAAAAATCAAATCATTTCAATTTCTTTATTTATTTATTTTCACATTTAATTGTTTTCACCATTTTAAAAAAAAAATTCAAAGATCATAATAATGACATTTATTTGTAGTTTAGGAACTGATTAATCAAAACTAGTAACAAATAAATTAGTCCTTGTGGGATCGATATTTCGGACTCAAAAAGTCCACTTTACTACTTGTTTGCGATATCGTGTACTTGAGATATTTTCACAACATCGAGTGCTCAAATGTAAGTATTTATATCATCATTATCTCCTATCTGACCAAGTTCTGGGACATGTATCATTTTTATGGACTAGTTTGATGTGGGGTAGAGACTTACTACCTAAAGTTCATTGAACCCCTAATATTATTAACTTTCCGTTGATATATTGTAAAACTTGTGCAAATTTATGTACAAAGAGTTGTATAATTATTTCTCCACATACTCCGTCCAAAGCTAACAAAAAAGACTTCTATTCGAAGAGAAAACTATCCTAGGAGACAGTATGGATATATTCATCCATTAAACTGTGAGTGTGATATCTTATGATACGTATTTTATTAATAAGTGAGTCGGATGTGTTTATTTGAATTAGTTAATTCATGATGAATGTTGAATACATTTATTTGAAGTATGTCATTAATGAAGTAAGTTGAATATGTTTACATGAATTTTATGATTTATTATAAGTGAGTTGGATATGTTTATTCGGAACTTATGTCGAATTTGATTATTTGAGTTAATTTTCTATTAAAGTGAATATTCAACACACTTTTTATATGTTGTATAATGTGATAACATGATATGATAAAATTACATACATTCATGTTTTAGAAATGCAATGGTATTTGATAGATGAATCATGAAATAAAGTTTATGCATAAAGAATAGTTTGATGTATATGGATTATAGATTTGAAATCCATCCCCCTCTGTAATCAATATGGATATCAATGTTGATGATGTCGGGAGCACCTCGCGACTCTGAAGGTTGTGAAGAACGACAGGTGATCTAATATCCTTATTGGAGTCGAAAGGGATAAAAGATTACAGGGATGTAGAAGCCTTAAAGAATGAAACAATCCTATACAATATAATGTAATATGGTCAATGTTGATATGGCCAATGTTGATGATGTCAGGAGCACCTTGCGACTCCGAGAGTTGTGAAGAACGACATGGTGATCTAATATCCCCGTTTAAGTCGAACATGGTGAAAGATGACAAGGTTATAGAAAGCCTTAGAGGATGAAATAGTCATATGTAATATGATGCGTTATGGTCATTTTATCGATATCCGAGTTATGGAAATGATAAGCGCTTTGGGGTAGAGGAGATAATTTATAATCTGACTCCGAAGACATGATTTTTGAAAAGAATATGCATGTGCATCAATTACTCATCATACATTTGAAATTGTTTTGGGTATGTAAAGTTGGCATACACGTGCACCATATTATGTACACTAAGCACGTTTATGTGCTCACCCTACGAATCTTAACCTCTTAGGTAGCTATTGATATAAAAATGATTGGAGTGGGTCTTCAGATAACTTGACAGAGAGTGGGGTGCTAAATGACGACTTGTGAGTTGTGGACTTACCACAGAATAAGAACTTTTGTATTTGAACTGCCACACTTTTATTGAACTCGAGATTTTGATAATAATCTTTTAAAATTAATATTGTTACTTTTTAAATAAATAAATTTTATTTTAAATGAAGTGATTTTTAAAAGTCTTGAAAAAGTTCAGGGCATTACAATATCAGTAAAATATGGATCATTTCTATACTTATGAAAAATTCTTGCAATAATAAAAAGACGTTTAAGAACTCTTGAACCAGTTGGGTAGTGCGCCCCATATAATATGTTGATTGAATCATAAAAATCTTTTGACTTTAACTCTTCTATTAATACATATTCATTTTCAAACAGTTGTACTATTATAATACTCGTATATGATGTATTCAGAACCTTCACATGATTTAAGTAATAAATATGCCGAGTTCTACCTGTGCCCTACATCTATGATATATATATATTTTTTTTTTGCATCTTTACCATATTGTAAACATAACTCCTCAAAATATTGTTTCCTACTAGGTGAAACAGTTATGTAAACTAATGCATCCCTAATTCTATTCATTTGGTCTTTAATATGTTTCATTCCATTTTGAACAATTAAGTTTAAAATATGACATACACATTTAACATGAAATAAAAAATATACCAAAATCAGGATTAAGAATTCTACATAATGTATCTATAACGAGTTTGTTTACAATAGCGTTATCGAAGATAAATGAATGAATTTTACTTTCACGTTTACATTCCCTAACAATTTGTAATATAGAATTAAATATGTTGGTGGCATTATGGGAAATTTTATAATTTTAAAAGCAATATTTTTTTTATGAATGACTCCAATTGGATCAATGTAGTGTGCAATTACAATTATATAACTTTTTTTTATTAATTCATTCCCAAGTATCAGAAGTAAATGAAACTACACTGTCTTGTATATTTAAGTCCTTTACTAAAATATTCTTAATTTTAATAAAATATTCTATAGTATCAAAACGTAGAGTATTTCTACTAATTCCAACATACCTCAGTTGAAGATATTCTTTGATGAATGTAGTGAATTGTTGGTTGTCTACAATACTTAGTGGTAACTCCGCCCCAACATCATATTTAATCATTCCAATGTGGCATTTTTTTCAAAATACATCCATGTTGCAAGTATAGATGTAGAACCAATATCAGACGCACCAAATTGAACTTGAGTTTGTTTTGCGTCAAAGAAACCATGTTTGGTGACACGTTTGCTATAGTGACGGTTGAGGTGAGTAGGACTGATACGTTGTGCCCAATATTTGTACAACGGTTTAAATTCTTGGTTTCCATCAGTTGTACGTTCAATTAAGACTAATTTAAAATGTTCACAACACTTTGCAGCTTTCTTACCTTTTTGCTTTCCTCTTACGTCGGGAATATCAATTGGTAAATTTTTTAAGATTTCAACATCTTATTCAATATTAGTCAAAAGAATTGTTAGATGAGCACCTCCTACCTCTTCAATATTTTTTGGTATGGGAACGTCATCGAGTTCGACGAATTCATTGTAATAGTGAGATTGTGGGGTTGATTCCCTAATTTTCTCATTGAACAATTTTTCAATAAATCGACGCTTGGAATGAGAATCGATGCGATCCATTCTTTTGTATGTTGAAAATGAAAGTTGAAGAAATGGAAGAAGCGTGAATAAACTTGTAGACTTGTAGTTATAGTATGAAAATTGAAATGTGTATAGTTGTAGTATAGAATATAAATACGAAATGTTTATAATAATAATAATATAGTAATTGAAATATGTAAATTCAAATTTGAGATTTAATTATAATAGAAGAGGGTAGAAAGTAGATAATTGTAGAGTGAAAAATGAAAATGAAAATGAAAAATAAAAATAAAATAGACTTTAAAATTACCATTGGAACCCCCAACATTCATTTTAAAAGTTTGTGATCATTTTGCAACGATCATAAATGTAATAAAAAAAATGTGACCAAAACGATCGCATTTTGAAAAATGTGACCATTTTGGTCACTGTTTTCACGAGCCGAGTGGCTCGTCAGTTGGTGAAAACATCTCGAGGCAACGAGCCACGAGCGATTCGTGGCAAAACAAGCTACTTTTGTATGGGCATTCTCAGGTTCGATGACTGGCTTGTGATTTTGGCGAGCCTAACTGCTCGTGTTTTCACAAGATGAGCCGACGAACAGCTCAACCTATTTGTCACCTCTATACGTGAGGGTGATCGGTCGGTGATCGACGACGGCGGATCTTAGGAAAGAGAGTATAGAGAAAAGTTGAATGAGAAAAGTGAATTATGATTTTTGGATAATATTGTATGTATATTTGGAATATATTAATTTAGTTAATAATATTATTTTAATACTTAAAAGTTAACCTAATTTTTGAACAAATAAGGTGGAAACTAGATTTTTGAATTGGTAAGTAGAAAATTGTGTGGGTGTAATTTCCACTAAATTGTACGACAGGCGACAAAAATGAAAATGCAAATGTCAAAATTAAAAGATATAGATAATTTTCACAATAAGTATATAAGTGATAAGAAATATTTTGTGCTAATTACCCGTCACCTAAATGTTCAACAAAATTTATGCTAGGCAACTTTTTTATTTATTTTAAACTGTCGTCTAAATACTAATTTTATTTTAAATATTTAGCAAAATTATCCCAATTAAAAGCTTATTTGGCCAAAAAAATTCATTTTTTCAAGTGAAATTACTTTTTGTATAAAAGTTGTTAATTGCATAAAATGTACTATATTAACTTATTAAGAAAAGGAAGACACTCATACTTCGTGAGGCACGGGTAGTTAATATGCACGCATCATCATAAGTAAAAGAATAATGCTACTTATACATAATAGAGTTACATTATGATTTACATACGGATAAGATGTCAAAAAGGGAGTGGACATTTTTTTATTCTATTTGGTCAAAGAGAAATCCGATCAAATCATATCTTATCACATCACGTTATGTAAATCATTATGTAAGCAAAATTGTAAGCGAATCTCTTTTTCAACGAAAATGGACGATTTTTTTGGTTCTAACTTTTCTAAATCAACTCGCTTACACATTTCACTTATACTGTACGGATAAGCAATGGCACCAGATGCAGTTCATTCTTACACAACATAAACCATGCCAACCTCAAGAAGAGATGCTGGAGGCACCTTCAACACCACATCCGGCCCCCGGCAGTTCCTTCTGAGGAAATTATAACCAAAATTGATGGCCAACCTTTTCAAGAGAGACGAGCCTCGTTTTGCCTTAACATGGGAATGCCCGAGTATGAATGCCGTCCCGGCTTGTTGAGCTGAATGTAGATCGTGTAGTTCTTCGCGTAGTTGAGCATCCATTTCCGACCCCGGATCTGCTTCAGAGTTGGTGTCTATAGCGAACCGAACTCTTCGTTCAACCTCTAAGGGCTCCATCTCAATTATATCCGATACACTGTCGACCGTTGAGAAACCAACCGATACACTTGCTGGCTGCACGGTATCCTCGACTTCGAAAGGTGGACCTCCTGAGATTGCTACTGTTCCTATTACTGTCAATCTACACTCGCCTGATGATGCACCGGATCGATAGCCATCATCTTCGTCGCATATATCTATAATGCCATGCTCCTTGTACCAATCATAACGGATAAAATCAGCCAGCCTATTAATGAGTTCAGACTCGAAAGAATCGACATCCTGGTGAACATCACGGTATCCATATCGTACAATGCACCTGTATGAACGATGAGTTGCGGGGCCCACACGTCCCACGAGGTACCTCTCGTCCGGGGGAACAAACGGTACTGGTACAGACTTTATACAGACAAAAACAAGGAGACGGTGGAAAGCGGGGAGATTGGTGACGAAACGAGAAAAGTTTGCAGGAATACCAGAAGTCAAATCAGTGAATACAATGCCAATGCCAGGGACCCTAGCTATACCTAGGCTGGGACCTAAAGCCAATAGCCACTCCAAGGAAACCTTGTTCTGGAGGTCATATTCGTATTTCTTAATGGTGGTATAGTGCCAAACGAACATAATGGTAACAAGAAAGAGTGCAAGGAGGATGGGAAGCCAGGCACCTTCACGGAACTTGACGAGGGAAGCGGAAAAGTAGAGTAACTCAATTGATCCAAAGAAAAGTAGAAAGATGAAGGCCACAATTGGAGGTTTTTGCCAATAGAGGATGATGACCAATGAAGTGAGGCAAGTAGTCACCAGCATCACTGCCATTACGGCCAACCCTGCAAATGACAGGATAACGATTGTACTTAAACAGATGTCCACTAAAATACACTATTTAATTATATATTGAGCCCCTGTTTTATAAGGATTACAATCTAAATTTTAATCTAAGTAAAAGTCAACAATTAATATTAACCACATATTTCATCAAGTTCTATCAAAATCTACTAAAAAATTGATTTTAATCCTCATTAAACATGGGCTAAATATGCTGTAAAATGTGGGCAATTAATTCTTGTTTCCTAAAGTGAATGAGCGTAAATGATTTCTTCTAATTATGAAATCTAGTTCGTAGTCCCTTTGTGACATTTTTGTCATGGAGGATTGGACAGCAATGAGTAATGAACAATGACACTATTAATGAAGGGAAAAAAAGAAGCTAAAATCTAGTTTGTGATATCATCAAAACTAGTCCAGTGCTGCATAAGTATAATGTAGTCCTTTTATTTTTTAAATTTTTTTTTTGATAACTCGAGTATCCAAGCTTTGCCGAGCTAATCCTGAGGAAGGGCGGCCTTCTCCTGGAAGGCCCTCCAAGTAAATTCAAATGTGTATACACCCTAAATGTAGTCATTTTTTAAGGAAGTTAATAAGTTGATGCAGGTGAACATCAACTTGACGCCATATGGGATGATTTAAATTTTAAAGCTATAACGATCTCAGAAAAGGGGGGAGCATAATTGCATATGACGCACCTGATGCATTTCCCATGTGTTTTGTGTCCCTGAATCCAATAGTGACTGCAATGCAAAGAATCATGAGCATCCAGTTGATCTCAGGGATGTAGATCTGGCCATGTATCTTATTGGATGTATGAACAACCTTAACCCTTGGAAAACAACCAAGTGATTGACTCTGATTGATTATCGAGAATGTTCCACTGATTATTGCTTGACTTCCCACAACTGAAGCAAGTATTGCTATAACAAGTACTGGCCACCTAACACTTTCTGTTTGCAAAATACCGAGAGAATGTTATTAATAGAAGTATGCATGAAATCCTAATCTACTGCACAGATTTCCTCTACTTGAATCATATTTCATTTGATACTTAAGTCCAGATTTCCTCTACTTGGAACTTATTTCATTTGATACTTAAGTCAATCGTCTGGGAATGACAGACATACTAAGGACACACAAAGATGCAATTTTTAGGATGAAGTCATGTATTAGCAGTTGACTCAAAAATTCAAGTATTGTGCTTCAGTAATCATGAATGTTTCGAGCTCGTCTTTGCTTGAGAATTTTTTCCTGATACATTAAAAAGACTTAAAATGTAAAATGTAATTCCTGCCGCAGTTAATTCCACTCGCAAAGGAAAAATGAAGAACCCAGGGACAGGATGCAATAATCTAGAGTGCAAATGCTCTCTTTGCCAATGTTTAAATAACAGAATCATAGATCAGTCTGAAAACTGGTGAAAAATAACTGCCTTGTGTTATGTGTAGTTCGGCCAGTGGCAACGCTATATCAAGGAGGCACTGCATAATATATAGAGGTAGAGCTTTTTGTTTAAGCTTAAAAGGCTTAATCATAATTAAGTTTATTAAGTACATATGTTTTAAAACAAACAAATTTTTGATTGGATAAAGATGGAAAGAAGTTAGATACTTTGATAACATAAGAGTTACTTTCATAATGACATATATATATCCATACTTGCTTTTTAAGCTCAGCCAAACATACTTGTGTTAATTTAAGAAGATCTCTTCTCAATTGAATCCAACAGTGGCAGAGTCATACCTGGAACAGAGACATAAAAATCAATATTGGGAATTGTGTGGTGATGCTTTGACAAGTAAGCTGCTTGACCCATATATGCCAAAATGAGTGCCGGATAAACCAAAAAGGTGAAAGCCATCTGCAACAGAATAAAGAGCAAGAATAATCACCTTAAAAGTAAATCCTTGAACAACTAGGAAAAGAAAAATTATTACAAACCCCTAAACCATGTAGGAAGACAGCTACTAAAATTAGTCCTAGAAAATAGGTAAAATAGAGATTTTCTTGCTCCATTATTGCCAAAAGTCACGAAAGAGATAAAAATGATTTGTAAAAGTGTACCTGAATTGCAGCATACGAGAAGTGTCCAAGATCAGCAAACATTGCTTCTGAGCCTGAGGGAAAAGTGATGGAGAATATTGTCATTCCATTGTGGTGAATTAATGTTCGCATATCATTGATTTAAGATTTCTCTAAGTATATCACAACAAGTCAACCAATAATCTGACCATATAAATGTTTGATGAGCTAATGCAAGTTTTAAATATGCCTCTTTATGTCCGCAGATTTTTCCTTTTCATTTATGGCTAGCAGTGCACTGGATTCTGAAATTGTTAAGACTCTTGAAGAAGAAGGTCAATAATATGCTGCATATTGCCTTTCACTTTCTCACATGTATAAATGTTACGAGCTACATTTTCCTTGTGGACACATTTTAGGGGGTTTACCTGTTATACACAAAAGAATTCCACCCAGTGACATCCATCCTCCTTTTCTTGTCTTCTTCAAAAACTTTAGCATGTAATACGGGGAAAGTGCTTGATAAACATGTGGATTCCAGTGTATAATATTGTACAAACCGAGAGCACTGATGCATATCAACCAAGTCAGCACAACTGGTGCAAAACAGAAGCCAACGCGATGCGTGCCAAAGTGTTGTAAGCAAAATAGGCACACTAATATGAAGCAAGTAATTGGAATCACAGCATCTGCAAAAAGGGAATAGACACAGACGTAAAAAGGATATAATAGGGAATTTCATCTACAAGTTGAGCAGGAAATGCTCTATAATATATATTGAAAATATAAGAAAAACAGAAATAGTAGCACCTAATGCTAATTTTTTAAGAGAACAAGTTGGATCAATTTGAATTGTCCTAGACTCCTAACATCTGAGATCAAATGGGTATTTCCACAAACTTTTCCAGGATGATCCAGTGGCCAGCTCTAGCATCAACATGAAATTTTTTGTCTTTCTTATTGTAAAAGTAAACTTTAGAAAGTCGTATTACTCCATCCGTCCTATAAAGATAGGCATGCTTATTTTCACACAGATTAAGAAAATATAATTAATATAGTTGGACATATAAATTTTACTTACATTTTTCCTAATATACTCCTACATTGACTAATGATTTAAATAGGAATACTTCATATTTGTTTATAACAAGGCACGTTAAATATGGGCAAATTAGAAAACAACTATACTCTCAACATGGAAAGTGACCTATAATTTGGCACTAATAAAAAGGAAAGCAAGCTTGGGAAGGAGAGAGTATTATTATTTTCCTGACTAATTCGATTTATCTTGTGTCAACTCTTCATTTCATTTGTAAGCATATGAAAAAGGAAATCATTATTAGTTGATAAAACAGTTAAGGACAAAATTTTCCATTGACCATTCCCTGGCAAGCAACCAGACACCAGACAGTGATTGCGAAAGCAAACAAGAAATATATAAAAGCAAAAACTCTAAGATGTCCAACAAATTAATATAGCAAGAACATGAAACTTTAATGCACATGCATTCAGGCTCAGTTTTTGTGTAACCTCAATTACAAATTTGAAGTCCAGAAGTAGATTTCAGTGAAATTGCATACCGGGTTTCTAATACATGTGTCTCAACAAAAATAATGAGAGTAAAAAAATGGACCAGTCAAAGACTCTACATCTTTTAGCAGGGGAATAAATAATACTATTTTCTTCCCTATTTTTCCTTTTTTTTAGCAGACAAATGAAGTATAGAAAGGAAGAAAGGAAGTAGAAGGATTAAAAATACAATCTCTACTTTGAAATTAAATTTAGATTATTACACAATTCTCAATACAAGCTTCTTTTCGTTTTCTTTCTAGTACAATCTTTGAACAAATTTGATTGCATATCCATCTTCAGCCCTTATCATCATGTGTGAACGTCAAGTTTGATTGAGTAGAAAGCAGGCACAAAATTATGCTTATAAAGAAAGAAGCTTACATTGGTGCTGATCCTTAGACATGGATAACTCTAGGCCAGAAACTGCTGAAAAAACTGCAAAACAAAACAGATAATTATCAACTACAATGTCCAAGTCAAAGTCGAACACATCAGATAGAGAAGTTATCAACCAGATATTGCTGGAGTGAGCAATCCATCTCCAATGACCATACAAGTGCCTAGAAGAACCAAAATTAGCAAAGCAGTGTGCAAGGATTTATGCTTTTCAAGCACCAACTTCACCCTTGAGCTATTATTCTTTGGCTCCGGGGGACGTTCAAATTTATAGGTAGAAAGAGCTTCATCTGCTACTTGTCGATTTGGAAGAAGGCTAACTTTAGCATGCCTGCAGATCAAGGAATAGAGAGCAAAAGTGCCCCCTATAGCAAGCTCGAGTTAGGGACTACCAATGAATGACTAGCAATGAAGAGAATTATCCATCCGTATCTTACCCTCTCCATTATCATCCGCTCGAAGTACAATAAAGACATATTTGAATAAAGGAACAAGAGTTAGAGTCCAGAAAACAAACGAAAGAACCCCAAAAATCTCTTCATTTGTCTCTGAGTGGTGAATGTCGTCTGCAAATGTGCTCTTGTATACGTAAAGAGGGGAAATGCTAAGGTCTCCATAGACAACTCCAAGACTCTGATACGCTAAAAGCAGAGTGGTCTTCCAAGAATCCTTTGAAAACCAATTTAACGGTCAATATTCCAAGAATGTGGCCCAGATAAGAATGTACAATGGAAAATTTTAAGATACGTATTTCTAACAAAAACTGCAAAATAAATAGCAAATTGCATTGCAAATTGTTGTAGGCAAAGCAACGAGAACAGGGAATTACAAACCTTTGAAGTACCCCAGCACTTCCCACAGTCAAGATCCATGGTTCTTAAATGTCAACCTTTTTTTGCGAAATTGAGGGTAATTGCAATAATTAACTGTAGATTGTTATAGAAGCGGATATAAGAAATTGGCCCAAAAAAATGAAGAGAAAATACTACAATAAAATACCAAATTGACAAGGACTAATAACTCTAATTTCCAACCAAAAATAAGTAAAGAGCAACAAACATTTGCCTACTTCTCACTAAATCCATGTGACATATTCAGGCCTAGAGCATTTTCAATAAGATGACATGTGTAAGAACATTAAAAGAGGCCTCAAAGATATTCTCATCTCATCTAACCTTGTCAAAATCATTAAAAATGTGAGTGCCAAATAAATTAAACCCATTCATTTGGCACACTTTCTTCCCTTTTTGTGGTTGACAACAAGGAAAAGTACCTGATTCTTCAGTGACTATCTACCTCTAAAATAAGCAAGGAAAAACCCACCCAATATAGATAAAGATAGCTTGAAATCCACAAAAATCTTACAATTTAGACATAAATCGGAGGTGATAATTCTTAATTTTTTCGAAGATGACAAAATGCAGCATACAAAAACAATAGAAGGTACAAGCGAGTGGGCAAGTAAATCAAAATCACATGATTCAAAGATAGGTGCCTTATCAAATCAATCCCACCAACTTGAGCCCACATGAATAAATTCAATTTTAAGTACCCCAAACCCCTGCAAGTATATACATACAGATAGATACACACATGTATATGTACTGATATTTACTTGAAGAAATGGGTGGCTCATGATATGAAAACATGGGTCTTTTTTCACCCAAAAAACTATTACCGCAATGGCTCCGTAAGGATCTCAAAAGCATTCTAAACAGAATTCACCATTAAATTCGACTTGAAACTAATTAGCAACACTTACCTTTGTTGATCAATTTCTGATTCTATTACCAGTTCAAAAAGCAAAAATGGACACGATTTCTGTAAAGGCCTTCAATATTGTGGAGGATAAAAGTTAAAAGGAGTGTACTATGTCATGCTGTAATACTGTACCATCTTCTATGCAGAGACTGTAGAGACAGCACCACGTGATTGTAGTATGGACCCGCCACGAATGCCACCATGCATTCAAAGCTTCAACATTTATCAACCATTTAGGTAATGTTTGACAAACGTAAAAGAAACATTTTTTTTTTTTTTACGCAATTTCTTAAATTATTTTTTAACCATAAGTATTTTTCTATTCAATTTTCAATCATATATCTTACCTAAAAAATATTAAAAAAAAATACTCCCCCATCCCATTTATTTATGATGTATTTCTTTTTTCTATTGTTCCAATTATATAGGTCTATTTCCTTATTATGAAGTATTTATTTTGTTTATTTACTAATGTATTCTTATTTATTAGTTTCAATAATAATAGTTTTGATACTTAAATAAGGGTAATTTGAGAATTTTCATTACAAAAATTACATTTTCAATAACATTTACTCTGTGTTTGATAGCGATTGTGGAATTTTGGTGGAAAGAAAATGAATTTCAGGAAATTGAATTCCTGAGAATTGGAAGTTCATGAAAAATAATGTAAAATTTATCTATTTTAATAAAAAAAATTATTTTTTCACACATTTGTACTTGATAATAATAATGTTAATTTTTCGAAAAAAATAAAATCAATTAACAATAACAAAAAGAATCAAACGTAACGAAAATTGTATAAGATTTTCCATGGAAAATAAAACATCATCCCCTTAGGAAAACGAATTCATTCAAAATAAGGAAAATATCGAATTTTGAGGCAAGTGGAAAAATAAATTTCATGAAAAATATAAACAACTAAACATCGTAAAGTTGGAAAATCACATGAAAAATAACGCGTATCAAATGTACCCTTATATTTTCTTAATATGTGTGAAAAATCAAACAGACCTATATAAATGGAATGGGGGAGTATGTTTTTAAACATTTTCTAGTTGCCAAAACAGAGCCGCAGGACGGAATTTAAAGCTCCGTTTTGGTTTTTTTTCCTTAAAAAAGAAAAAAATTAAACAACGTTTAAGAGAGATTAATTTTTTGAATAATTTTTTTTTTTTTTTAGAACATGTAGCTAAAAAGTAGGGAAAATATTGGAGTTTACAGAAGAATATATTATTGTGTGAACATTTGAGAATGAGCATCAGAAAAAAAGAATTTGCTTAAAGTATGTCAAACAAGCACTTAATTTTGGTTTTTTTTTTTTTTTTTTTTTAGCCTCCCCCACTAAGCTATCCCCTAACCCCTATGGCCTAACAAGCACTTAATATTTTGTTAAGTAAAAGTATATTTCTTTTCTTTTTTTTCTTTTGTTTTTCTTTTTTCATTGTCAGTGATGGTAGGATTTGGTTTTTCTTTTTCAACCAGCCATTGATTCTGAAATGTGCGGTTGGTTGAAACTTGAAATCCTCTAGAATTCCATGAACTCAACAATGCTTTTGTGATAGTATTAGAGAACAACAAATTTAAAATAATTGGATTAGGCCAAAATTCAAGAATCAATTGTATGAGAAATACTCAGTGGAAAATTTTCCATTATCATTTCTTTTTACTATTATGATCTTCTTCTTCCTTTTTTTTTTTTTTTAATTTATTTCATATCTTCCATTAAGTATTTAGTTTGAGATTCCCTCACAATTCATTTGGTTTCAAACTTTGTACAACCCAAGGTCAAGGATTTAATTGTGTGAATATGTAAAATTAATGTTTCCGTCTGGCAACTATATTTTGGTAATAAATTAAAAATATGTATATATTGTTTTCGAGATAAAATATGTTGTTGAAAAATAATTTTGAGAAATATGTGATTGAAATGTAATTTGAAAAATGTATTATTTATAAACAAGTTTATCAAATATAGAGTAAAGGTTTCCAATTATAGGTTCTAGCAATTATAAATCAGTTTATTTATATTTTTAAGGTAAAGTGTATGATTAAAAAATAGAGAGATAAAATGTGTGTGGTTAAAAAGTATTTTAGAAAATTATATCGCTTATAAATTGATTTATTATAATTTGTAATGATTGCGTTAAATAACATGTTGTTTGATTTTCATTATTTCAAAATCATGGTTTTTTCTCTTTTCTTTTTCAATCATACATTTATCAATAAAATAATATTGCACAAAAACTTAAAAAATGATTTCCTACTTTTTAACCATATGCTTTTCTAAAAAACACTATTCAAAATCATAAAAACTCTTTTTAAACAACATCAAACACACTTTATAGCCTTCTTTTTTTATTGTACAATGAACAATTAAAAAAATATATTTATTTTATACATAAAACTATATATAATCCCTTTTCTTAAATATATTATTATCAATGACTAATAAGATTTATACTGCTCTTAATAATGTTGACTTTTTAAGTATTTTCATTTTAGGCAAATGAAAAATACTAATATTACTTTTTAAAAAATCAAAAAACAAGTAGTTTGTTTATTATTTATAGTAAAAGAAACAATAAACAAAATGTCAAAAACAGTAATCCAAAATGTAAGAATGTTTTCTCTACATGCACAGCCTATTGTCGGCAATAATTAATTGCCAATTGATAATTGATAAATATATATATGATAATTGATAATAATAAATAATAAATAAATATATATAAAAGATGACTTCTACCATGTGAAGCTCCAATCATCTATCTTCTGGGATTTCTCATTGGAATTATATGGGGTTTCAAGTAATTTATTTCTATATTTTTTGAAAATCGGAACTCTTTATCTTTGGAAAATAAATTTCTCAAAAATATATCGAACATTTTTTAAACGGTGTTGTCATTGTGTCATTGTGCTTCTTGTTTTTTGATTTTTTAAATTAAAAGTAATGTTAGCATGTATCATGACGTACGTGTTCTGTTAGGTGCAAATTAATTGGACAATTAGCTCATGTTTGATACAGATTCTTCCCAATAATATATTTGTTCATGAACTTTGTTATAAAACTAGTAATAAAAAGACCATAATAGAGAAGTGAATAGAATTGTGTGTTTTATTAATCACTAGAGCCTCATATATATTGAGAATAATCATATATATAATTGTAATAATAATTAGGGTTGCATATATATAAACGTTATTCATTAATAAAATATTATTTACAACACACCCCATTAAATGACATATTACAAAATATCTACATCGTTAAAGCCATATATGATAAAAATCATTGGACAAAAATATGAAAAGAAGGCAAAATAGTACAATTATTTTAGAATATTAAAATAAATGTTGCATTATTAAAATCTTGTCAGAAAAATTCAGTGGAACAAAACCTAAACGAGGGAAAAAGAAAACGCATTCCAAACTCTTGAACCAATTTCTTGAATGTAGATGTTGTCAATACTTTTGTAAATAAATCAGTCACATTGTTACTTAAGTGAATTTGTCGAATATCGATATCATCAGTCTTCCATAATATATATGTATTAAAGTCCTTCTTCATCAATAACAACTACCTTATTAAAAATTTTGCTAGGAAAAATCTTGTGGGACGAAATATCAGTTAAGGGAAACAGAGTGCGGGGCGTATTAGCTTCCCCTCATGGGAACATTACAAATATATTGATATTGCATATCATTATTTCTGCCTTCGTGGATTTCTGTTAACGTTTGGAGAGCTTCTTCTTCGTTGAGATATCTTAGGAGGGGAGTGGCATACCCTTTTTTGTACAAAACTCCATCAATGATTGTGAATTTGGTAGATCTTATTCTCAATTTTCGTGCTAGGTTTGATTTCGTAAGGCCCTTACCATCATTCAAAAATTCACAAATTTCATCCACCCATGTCGGTTTTGAATCTATTGCCATGAGCGTCACCTAAAGTAGTTTGATGGAAGCGAACTGCAATCTTCCAATTGGAATACTGTTGAGTTCGTTGACCCCTTCACTTGTTGCCAATTTCGTTAGAGCGTCTGCATAAATATTTTGAGATCGTGGGATCTGCAATATTTTTGAGCTTGAGAATGATCTTAGCTCTTTCTGAACTTATTTTAGTATTGATCCAGACGCCCTTTTTTAGTTTGGTAAATTCCTTCCAATATGTTGACAACGTGCTGAGAATCGCTGTAAATAATGAGTTGTTGCCCATCTCCTTCGCCATTTGCAGTCCTGCTATGAGAGCCTCATATTTTGCCTCGTTGTTTGATGCCTTAAAATAAAAGCACAAGTGTGACAGAAATTTTGATTTTCAGGACTTTTCAAAACGATCCCATCTCCTGCACGTAGATCGGTAGATGAGCCATCCACGTATAGCTCCCAGATGTTGTTATAATTTGACTCTTCTTTTTGAATTATGGGGTTGAATTATGCGATGAAATCAGCAAGGGCTTGTCCTTTTATAGTCGTTTGTGGTTTGTAGTGAATCTCGAGATGTCCTAGCTTCACTGCCCATTTTACCATTCTGCCCAAAGTTTCTGCCTTTTGGAAGATTTTCCTGGGAGGATGTGATGCGAACCCCCTTGATATATTGATCAAGAATTCCCACAACTATTTTAATACCATCCCAAGAAAGCTAAAGTGGTAAACAAAGCAATAAATACATTAACCCAAGTTTAAATCTAACATAAAATTCAAGGATTAAACTAACCGTAACCCAATGGGTATCAACTAAACAAATTCCAAGGTGGCGGAAAATAAACAACAATACAAGAATAAAATATACTCAAACAAAGTTGATTAAATTCCAAGAAGATAACAAGAACAAAGGAGGTTTTTATCCTTACCTCAAGGAGCCTCTCAAGAGAACAATTCAATGAACATTCCAAGTTATGAGGGTTTGAAATGAAAAGAGTATTTAATGTACAAAATGTGGGTAAAATATGTAAATACGAAAATTGCAAAAAAAACCCCCGTTTTTCTGAAACATGGTGTTTCGGTCGACCAATGCTCAGTCGAACCCGACTGAGGCTAGCTCCAAAAATCTTGCAGAGTTTCGGTCAACCGTAATGACTTTCGGTCGACCGAAATTGGCTGAGTCCAATTTCTTCTTATTTTTGGCTCCAACTTGATTCTTGACTTATTCACATTATTTAGCCTCGAGTCTTGAGCCTCTTCGACATTGGATCTCGTCATGGGTCTCACGGGAAAGCGCATCGAGGTTTGACTTTCTCAATTCTCATCATTCCCTCCCTCCCTCTTGAAAAGGATTCGACCTCGAATCTTGCTTGAATGCACCGTCGTGAGACTCCTTGAACTTTGATCTTACAACAATATGGGTCACGATTCGTGCCATGAAGTGGACATTCGCAATTCTCATCATCTCCTCCATCTCGAAAGAGATTCGACCACGAATTGACACCTACAATAAAAATAGAAAATTCAGACACAATAAATGTAACTGAAATTTCATACTCACCGTGCTAAATCAAATTGTAGATGTTGCCAAGAGCTTGAAAGGTGCCAACACTGCAGAGTAGCAATTTGGATTTTATTCGATCCGGAACCCTTTCTTTCCTCGAAAGTAACCATATCCAACCACCCGGATCAAATACGAATCGCCTCCTACCATTGTTGGTGTTTGAGTTGTAGTGCTCATCCTTCATGTCAATTTGAGACTTGTTCCACTCATGAGATGACTTAACCTCTTCCTCATTTTCTTCCCACCCAAGTTACCTCTTTCATCAATAAACAAACACATCAAGTTCAAAAGAGCTAACGAGTTAAAATCATGAAGAATTTCAAAAGGAGAAAATGGAGTAATAGAATGAACGCGTTGATTATAAGCAAATCCAACAAAAGATTGACCTTGTTTCCCACTCTTTAGGTCACTCATAAGGTTAGTGCTAAGGAATTGTGTTAAAACTTCATTAACCATCTTGGTTTGGAACGGGGTTTGGTAAGAAGAAATGGTTAAAACTAGATGTTAAAACTTCATTAACTAGCTTGGTTTGGAACGTGGTTTGGTTAAAACTAGAAATTTGGTTCTAAACCTCCCCCACAAATCCCCCAAAATGTGATTAATAAAATGTGCAATTATACTCAACAACATTCCCTTATGGACAACATGTAAATGCACTACCTCCTTAAAGAAAAAGAATTGTTACGTTGGTAGCATCATTAGATTCATGAAATGTAGCAAAATGTAGAATTCTAAAAATCCTACAAACATTCACAAAATTATCTTCATTTCCTTTCTTTGACCTAAGTAAACCCCAACATAAAGTTCATAGAATTAGTAATCCAATGTTTACTCATGATGGGCAAATATGTATGGACTTCTTGGGGCAAAAACTTGAGTTTAGCCATTTTGTAAGTTCGGAATTTACTATAAGTGTAGACATATTTATCACTAACTTTCGAAATAGGCCAATAAAAACATTTACAAAATATTCCCAAGGGCCCTTTGATTCCAAATTGTCTCCCCCTACACCCACTATGTGGTTCTTTCGCTAGCAACTCCCACATGGTACATTTAGGAATGAACAATCTAATATCCCAAAACAAATAATGATCATGTCTATGAAATTCATCAAAAGATTGCTCACCACATGATTCATAAATGTTAAACCATTTTGGATTATTAGCTTGCAAGCCCATAATAAGTTTACGACAAAATTTTTTGGCATTTGAGCAACTAGGAATAGAGAATTTGTTTTCACAACATAAAAATCCATTTTGCCTATAAAATTTACCACATGAGACGTGCATGTTAGATATATTCGGGCTGTCAACATCTATGTCCCTACTACATTCAAAATAAGGAAATTTGACATTTAGGCAAATAGGTACATACAAATATTTGGGTTTACAAATGAGGAATTTATCATGCCAATGACCTACATTACATGCAATATTTTCACACGACAAAATTTCAGTTGTCATGTCCACATCAACGTCATACAATCCTTTAATGTATTCTAAACATAATAACCTTGCTCTCGAAGAAGTGTTAGGAACATACCTCCTAGACGTTGCATCGGTTACCACATTTTCTTTACCTTAACTGTATTTGTTGTGGTAGGAAAATTTCTCCATAAAGTTCTTCCACTCGACATGACTTTTGAGTAGGGCTGTACAACGAAACCGTCAAACCGTTAAACCAATATCAAACCGCAATTTCGAAACCGTTGGTTCGGATCCAGGCAGACCCGTCAACGTTTCGGTTTTGACCCAAACTGAACCGCTTTCAAATGGTTTGGTTTAGGTTTCATTTTTCAAAACCCGTTTCAAACCGCCAACCCGCTAAAAAATTACAATTAAAATTTAATTTTTTAATTGCAAAAATACAAAAAAATTTACTGCTTTTATTTCCAATTTTACACTTTTATTTTCAATTTATATGAAGGGGCACCTTGCTTTTCCTTTATTGTTAAGAAAGACATTTTGCTAGTACTAACAACTAAGTACTACCGGTGATTTTTTTACTTTATTTATTTTTATCCTATGATTTTTTTGGGGGGAGTATGCATAAACTTGCTCATTATTTATTTTTTCTTGGTTATAATATTTGTCTTCTGTTAATTTAGTAAGTCATGACTTGAGTATTTATGGTTATCTAAGCAAAATTAGTTGTACTTGATATCTTTTATCATCAGCTGTAATTCATCAAACTCTAAATTCCTAAAGCATCATTCTTTCATCATGTAGTTCAGTAGTTTTCCTTGGAATACTGTATATTTGAGTTTAAGTTGTTTTGTTGTGAAATAATAGGAAAATCTAATTTGAGAATGAATTGTGTTATCTATTAGGTTTTTTTTATATTATTGTGATCATTTGTTTGTGATTGTGCCTTTGTATCTATTTTAGAAGTTGTTTACCCATATATTTTAATTTTGTTAGTCTTATAACATATATTCGTAATGTCGTTGGGTTATTTGTAATTAATTTTTATGTCTTAATTCAAAATTCTATTTCAATAGTTATTTTAACTCGATTTACATATATTAGTTTAGTTTCGTTTGCAAACCGCGGTTTAAAACAGCACCAAACCGCAAAAAATGGTTTGGTTTGGTTTGATTTAGGAAATGAAATGGTTTGGTTTAGGTTGGAAAAACCTCAAACCGCTTTAAACGGTTTGGTTTGAAAAATTATCAAAAACCGCCCAAACCAAACCGTTTACACCCCTACTTTTGAGTTCTTGGTTGCTTTGATAAGTTGGCCTCACGATCTCCTACAACAAAGAAGTAACCAAGGTAGGGAGGGAAGTGTTAGAGTATTCAAGAGTAAAGAACATTTTGGTGTGATCTTTGCTCTTAATTTTCTTGGTGGCACTCATCACTTCCTCACCTTTTTCTGAAGTAGCAACCTCAACTCTCGATTCTTTTTTTACCTCTCTTTTTTATGGAGTCGTGGCTCCAACCCTCATTCTCTCCTTTTTCTAGGGATGTGGTTCCAACTCTCTTGCTTTCAATTTGCTTCTCTTTGTTTCTTCACCAATTTCCTCAATTGAATTTTCTTTTTATCTTCCTATTCTCCATTTCTTTTTCTTCCTCCTCAAATTCCTTCTTGAGCCTCATTCGGTCCTTGCATACTTCTTCCGAGCTCAAAGATAGGATCACAACCTTTTTTCCATTCATTTTGAAGCTATACCGGTTCCCCCTCCTATCATGATTCATATTTCGTTCACATTGCCAAGGTCTCCCCAAAAATATATGAATTGTGTGTAAGTGAACCACATCACATAACATTTGATAACTATAAGTACCAATGTGAAAAGTAAGAAGAACTTATTCACTTACCCTCACCTTCCCATAGTCATTCAACCTTTGCAATATGTAAAGACTAGGATGCTTCATAACCAGTAACCCCAATTTCTCAATTCTACTAGCCCTCACCAAATTAGTGTCAATCTCCCCATCTATCATGAGACTACATGGTTTATCACTCACTAGGCACCTAGTGTAGAAATTATCCTCCCCATGTTCCTCCATCTCATTAGTATGGGTCATAGATTGTGGTGGCCTAGCATTTATCTCATTTACTACTTCTCTACTTTCACTACCTTCCCTCCTATGGAATGATGAAGTCTTCATTTTCTCAATATTAAGCTTCTCATCCTTCCCATCTCCACTCCAATCTACCCATTCTCTTCTTCTTCTACCCATTCTCCCATCTCCTTCAACTTCCCCTTCATTATCCCAAACATCCCTTCTAATTTTCCTATTCAAACTCCCATTTTGTCCACCATCCCCATAATTTCTCAAAACATTCCCACACTTACTCCTAATCTCTTTCCTATTCTTCCTTCCCATTCTACCATCATCAACCAAAACATCTCCACATTTATTCTCCATTCTTCTATTAGCCCTTCCATCTCCTCCATTACTAGTTGATGTACTCTCCCTTTTTGTTTCTAACATTTCTAACCCTCCCTCAATCTCCTCCATTTTCCTAGCCATGGTGATTGAAAAAGTTTGCAACAAGTCCTTCAAGTCTTGAGTTTGAATATTGGAATTTGACATGGTGTGCAAGTGTGAAAAATGTTCTCACAAGAATATTTTTCACTCATGTTTCACTCAATTTAGGCTTTTACCCTCTAATGAGCTCACCACTCTTGCCTTTTTCCACTCAAAAACTCCTTTCTAAAATTATCCAAGGAAGGTAATCAGCTAAACCTCAAAGTATAATTCTTGTGGAGTCAAAGAAATCACAAACAAGAGAGAAGGAATTTATAACAAGTAGACACAATAGCAAGTGAAATTTATGTGCTTGCTATACTCAAAAGGATCAAATGATATGTGGGATAAGATGTTAGGAACACCATTTAGCAATGGGATTGACAAACCAAAAATATTGGACAAGGCATAGATGTAAAGCAAATAATCATAAGAGTGTAAATTTTTAATGAGGCAATTTATCAAACACTTTGTACTCAATCTTTGAATGACCTTGAATGTGTATAATGTGGATATATGAAAACCCCCCAACAACACAAATGTGGCAAGGAATGATGAACAACAATTACCCAGTGTATGAAGCAAGTGATATATGGGACAAAATGTTAATAACGCAATCTCAATAATGAGAATTGGATAACCCTGAGTAATTAGCAATATATATGGGTATTGAACAATAAAGCACTAATGGAATATTTTTCTTTGGGACAATTTATCAAACACTTTGAGTACACAATTTGGAAAGTGTAGGTTTTTGTAGTGAATGAATAATGGAATTCCCCCAACAAACTCACAATCAATATACCCAATACATGGAATCAACAAATATACATGGGCATATAAATTTTCCAATTTTTTCTTGATTTTTCGATTTTTTTTTTTTTGAATAACAAGAACAACAATAATGTAAAGATAGGTTTACCAAATTAAAGTCAAGCTCTGATACCAAATGATGTGATAGGGCACATATTTGCTATTTAATTTGTGATATTTCCTCTTATTCCATTGATTTTAAATGTTTAAATTGTAGATGTTAATCATATTTTATGTTTTGTGGATCAGGTAGAGAATTTAGATCAAAATGGATTCAATATCACAAATTAAAAGAACAAGTTTGGAACTCAAAAAGTACACAATCAGATCAGAACTTTGCATAAGGCGTGGGCACGCCTTATTGATTCTGAAAGGCTGGACTTTTGGTGGCATATATTCTTAAGGGCTTGTACTTTGGCAGACATTCAACTGTTCGTGAAATTGCTCTCATGGTTTTAATGGCATATATTTCCTACATGTTAGCTGAGTTGTTCGACCTCAGTGGAATTTTAACCGTCTTCTTTTCTGGGATATTTATGTCGCATTATGCTTGGCATAATGTAACTGAGAGTTCAAGAATCACAACCAGGCATGTTTTCTCTACGATGTCCTTCATTGCAGAAACTTTTATATTTTTATATGTGGGAATGGATGCTCTGGACATTGAGAAGTGGAAAATGAGCAAATTGAGTTTTGGGAACTCCATTGGAGTTTATGGCAGTGTGTTGCTATTGGTAATGCTTGGACGTGCTGCTTTTGTTTTTCCTCTCTCTATTTTATCCAACTGCAACAAGGTCGCCATCAATAACGTTCAAGCACCAGATAATAATTTGGTGGGCTGGGTTAATGAGAGGAGAATTTGGGCCAAAAAGGAAAACCACACTTTGACCTAGATGGGAGACTTGGAATAAAAAGGAGGCTGGCACCACAATTGAAGGGGAGAAGAATTGCTGAAAAAAGAGGACTCTCGGCAGTCAACAGATTAAGGGAGAAAGAGGAGAGAACGACGGCTGGGAAAAAAAGGCAAAAAGAAAAAGAAAAGAAGCTGGGGACGAATTGAACAGGAGAAGCAGCCACATATTTTTGATCGAAATTTGTGGAGTTTGACTCTTTTTACTTTAATCATTATTTCTTTTTTTTAGTCTTTGATTGATAATGTATATGAGTAGCTAATTTATTTTTCCAGTTCAAGGATATTCGAAGTTTTGATTCACCAAGAATTATGAGATCTAATTAAATTTAATTGTTCCTTTGATTGTTTTCTATTTATATAACTTTTGGTTTGCATCAAAGCTGTTGTTTTGATTTATTAATACAAAGTGCACGTTGTTTTAATTGTCAAAACGATACTTAGCCAATTAGGAATCTAAATCCGTAATTGTTTAGGTTTTCTAATACAAGTGGCAAATAACATAGTTAATTATATACTGATTTTTGACTCATGTTATGAAGATATATAACCTAGCTTAAATAAATCACGCGTGTGAATTTGTTGGTTAGAATTGATCGTCTCTCTAGAAATTAATGCTATTGGTAAATTAAATCTTATGATCGTATCTAAGGTTGTTTATTGATTAGGGAAATAATCAACGAGCGTCTCTTGATTATCGATAAAGTAAGGAGAGATAGGTTGTTAAATCGTATCAATGACCATAACCAATTTAGAGAATAATTTAAGGATTTTATTTTTGCATCTATGATCAATTCCATGAATCATTACTGAGATTATACCTTGGGCTGGATATTTATTTAATTTGATATTTTCAACAATTTTAATTTCGCACTCTTTTATTTATAAATTGATTTTATATTCAAAATTCAAAAACCCCCCTTATTTTTATTTCATTGCTTTTAATCTTTCTGAGGAATTAAATATAACCAATCTCTGTGGATTTGACCTTGCTCACCACTAATACAATTTATTTTTATATGAGCAAGAAAACATTATTATTTGGTGGATTCGACACCCATCATGATGCTAACCCCCTTGGTATATTGACCAAGAATTCCTACAACTATTTTAATACCATCCCAAGAAAATTAAAGTGGTAAATAAAGCGATAAACACTTTAACTCAAGTTTAAATCTAACCAAAAAATCCATAATTAAACTAACCCTAACCCAATGGGTATCAACTAAACAAATTTCAAGGTAGCGAAAAATAAACAATAACACAAGAATAAAATATACTCAAGTAAAGTTGATTAAATTCCAAGAAGATAACAAGAACAAATGAGGTTTTTATCCTTACCTCAAGGAGCCTCTCAAGAGAACAATTCAATGAACATTCCAAGTTATGAGGGTTTGAAATGAAAAGAGTATTTAATGTACAAAATGTGGGTAAAATATGTAAATACGAAAATTGTAAAAAAAAATCCCGTTTTTCTAAAACAGGGTGTTTCGGTAGACCGAACCAGTCGATCGAAATATTTTCGGTCGATCACATGGTCGACCGAAATGGCACTTTCGGTCGACCAACGCTCAGCCGAACCCGATTGAGGCTAGCTCCAAAAATCCTGCAGAGTTTCGGTTGACCGGAATGACTTTCGGTCGACCGAAATTGGCCGAGTCCAATTTCTTCTTGTTTTTTGCTCCAAGTTGATTCTTGACTTATTCACATTATTTAGCCTCGAATCTTGAACATTTTCGACGTCGGATCTCGTCATGGGTCCCACAGGCACACGCATCGAGGTTTGACTTTCTCGGTTCTCATCAGGATGATTTGTCACAACGTGTATTGGATGTTGTAAGAAATAAGGTCTCAATTTTTCTGGACACTGTTATTAATGCGTAAGCTAGTTTCTCCATTGGAGTGTATTTTAGCTCTACGGCCTGCAGTGATTGGCTGGTGTAATACACTTGGAGTTGAGTACCTTCTTCTTCTCTGACTAGTATCGAACTCACAGAGTGCGGAGACATGGCCAAATATAAGAAAATGTGCTCATCCTTCTTAGGTTTGGACAAAAAATGTGTTTTGATAGATGTCTTTTCAAAATCATCTTAGCCAATCCACTGAAAATCCTTTCGTCCTTTTAGGACATAAAAAAATGGTTTACATTTATCAGTTGATTTAGAGACAAATCTATTGAGGGCAGCTAGCATTCGTGTCAACTTTGTATTTCTTTCACTTTTGTGGGCACTTTCATTTCCAGAACTGCTTTGATTTTCTCCGTGTTAGCTTCAATCCCTTGTTGGTTCACCATGTACCTTAGGGATTTCCCTGAGCTTACTCCAAAGCGCACTTCAATGGGTTCGATTTCATTCTGTACTTCCCTAAAATCTGGAACATCTCATCAAGATATTTGACATGATCGGTATATTTCGTACTTTTGACCAGCATGTTGTCTATATATACTTCCATTGCTTTACTAATTAGGTCAAAAAACATGAAGTTTACCAACATTTGGAATGTGGCTCCAGCATTTTTTAGGCCAAACAACATCGCTTTGTAACAGTGCAGCCCTCTGTCTGTGATAAAAGAAGTGTTCTCTTCATCATCTGGACTCATTGGAATTTGGTTATATCTAGAATGTGCAGCCATGAAACTCAAGAGCTCATGTCCGGAAGTTGCATCTACCATTTGGTGAATCATTGGCTGTGGGAAACTATCTTTTGGGCAAGCTTTGTTGAGGTAGTGAAATCAATACGTACTCTCCAACTGTCGTTCCTTTTTTAACAAGAACAGAGTTGGTCACCTACTTTGGGTAATGAGATTCTCTGATGAATCCATTACTCAAAAGTGCATCCACCTCTTTTGCTAAAGCGTTATAGCGGCCTTCTTTTTTGCTACTTGGGAGGGACTTTGGGATTTATGTTGAGCTTATGACATGCCACATTTGGATCTATACCCTTCATTTCAGAATGGCTCCAAGCAAACTCGTCCAAATTATTTCATAAGAAATTCTTAAGGTCTGTTTTTATAGGTTCTCTGAGCTCCCATCCCACAAATAATTTCTTTTCTGGTTGCTCCGGGCACGGGACCAGAGTCTCAAGTTCTTCCACTGGTTTCACTTTTCTAAGGTGGTTCTCGATTCTGGGATCTATTCCTTGGTTGGAGATTGTATTAATCCTTGTCTTAGGATAAACGATACTACAATTTCTTGCCGTGGCTTGATCCCCCACGCACTTGTCCTTCGCCATTTGAAGTGTAAAATTTCATCATGTAGTGGTAAATTGAGGTCACGACTTTGAGTGCATGAAGTATTGGCCTCCCCAAGATTGTATTGTAGTTCGTAGGTAGGTCTACTACAATGAAATTTGCAATGGTCCTCCTCTAACATGGATGGTCTCTGAGCTTCACCATTAATGCGACCTGCCCGTATGCGTAGACTAAATCTCCTGAGAGAGAAGCCCTGCAACGGTTTGTGGTAAGGTTGCAACGGACTCCTACTTAGTCACATTTGGTCATATGTTATGAGATAGAGTACGTTAACCAAACTCCCATTATTCAATAAAGTTCGATGGATATGTATTCCTGCTACGGGCATGGTTATTACAAGCACATCACTGTGAGGTTGAAGGACATAACCGCATCTAATTCGTAAAAAGTGATGCTCTTCGACCTCTCAGTGGTCATTGAACTCCACGTTCTGACTTAGTTTTGTGAGTATGTGTAAGCTTCCCACACCATCATTTTTGTGCTCCTCCTTTAACCCATCAAATCTTAGGTGGCGTTCTGTTTGTATTTTATTTAGTATTTTCATTTCCGAAAATATTTTGTGTTTTGTATTTTTTTTTTTCAAATTTGCTGAAAAAGCGTTTGGTTTGTCATTTCTGTTTTTGAAAATGAAAAATTGGAAAGCATTTTCTGTTTGAAATTTTACAGAATACTACTTAAACTATTTTTAATTAATTTACTTGCAGAATGCTACTAGCTCAAACTCAACTTTCCTTTCACAATACACTGAAAATATGGTTACATGCAACACACTAATGTGAGCATTAAGAGTCTATATTAACACAGCTTGGTCAGGTTCGCGATTTGAGAAAACTCTAGTTCTATTAAAATTCAGAAAATGAAAGTTCTTTCAAAACCACCAGAGTCCATTTATCAAGACACTTTTTGAAATATACCAAGAATTCTCACTTAATTTTTTTGTAATGTTGATATTGAATTCAATAAAACTTTATTTAAGCTTAGTTTTAAGTTAGGATAATTCTCCCAAAAAAAATCTTTATTTAGGCTTAGTTCCAAGTTAGGATAATTCTAAAAATAAAATAAAAATAAAAATTTTATATTAAGCTTAGTTCCAAGTTAGGATAATTCTTAAAATAAATAAATAATTAAATTAAATTAAAAAAATCCCAAAAGCACTTTCCGCGTTTTGAACATTTTGGGTTGAAATACACACAAAACGCTCAAAACAAGCTTTTGTGTACAATTTTTTTTTTTGTTTTTAAAAATTGCGCTTTCGAAAATGGTAAAAAGAACGCGGTTTTTGTTTTTTCGAAAATAATAACAGAAAACGACCTCAAAACAGGAAAGAGAACAGAGCCTTAGGTGGCGTTCTGTTTGTATTTTATTTTTTATTTTCATTTTCGAAAATGTTTTATGTTTTTATTTTTGTTTTCAAATTTGCTGAAAATGCGTTTTGATGCGAACCCCTTCGGTGCGTTGACCGAAAATTTCCACAACAATTTTAATACCAACCCAAGAAAGCTAAAGTGGTAAATAAATGGATAAACACCTTAACCCAAGTTTAATTCTAACCCAAAATTCAAGGATTAACAAACCCTAGCCCAATGGGGGTCACTTAAACAAATTCCAAGGTGGGGGAAAATAAACAACAACACAAGAATAACAATACTCAAGCAAAGTTGATTAAATTCCAAGAAGATATCAAGAACAAAGGAGGTTTTAACCTTACCTCAAAAGGGGGTCTTCAAGACCAAGCTCTCAAGAGCATTCAAATGAACAACCAAGTTATCTTACAAAATGAAGAGAAATGTGTATATAATGTACAAAATGGGTAAAAAGTGTAATTTCAGAAATTGCAAGAAAAACCCCGTTTTTTGTAAAATGGAGTGTTTCGGTCGACCAACTGGTCGACAGAAATTATTTCGGTCGATCACCGGGTCGACCGAAAGGGGACTTTCGGTCGACCGCCACTCAGCCGGAAGCGACTGAGGCTGGGTCAAAAATTCCTTTGCAGAAGATCGGTCGACCGAAACTTGGCTGAACTCCAAACTTCACATTTTTGGTTCCAACTTGATTCTTAGCTTCTTTTCTTGATTTATTCACATTGTTTAGCCTCGAATCTTGAACCTCTTCGACATCGGATCTCGTCGTGGGTCCCACTGGCACGCGCATCGAGGTTTGACTTTCTCGATTCTCATCATCCCCTCCCTCTTGAAAAGGATTCGACCTCGAATCTTGCTTGAGTGCACTGTCGTGATACTCCTCGAACTTTGATATTGCAACATTGTGTACCACAGGTTCATGCAATGAAGTTGGACCTTCGCGATTCTCATCATCTCCTCCATCTCGAAAGAGATTCGACCACGAATCGGCACCTACAATAAAAATAGAAAATTCAGACACAATAAATGTAACTGAAATTTCATACTCACCGTGCAAAATAAATTTGTAGGCGCTGCCAAGAGTTTGAGATGCGCCAACATCGCAGGGTAGCATTTTGGATTTTATTCGATCGGGAACCCGTTCTCCCCATGAAAAGAACCATTTCCAACCACCCGGATCAAAAACGAATCTTGTAGCGCCCCGAGTTCCGTATACCCGGTTCACTACGTCATTTTCTGTCTAAATTTTTCGAATAATATTTTTGCGGAAGAAATAATTGAAATTCATTTTTGGAAACATTAAATAAACTGTAATGGCCGATAAAATTGAAAATATTTATGAAACCATTTGAAATAGTAAATCGAACCATTAATATTGTAAAGAAATTGCCAATATCATAATTTCTCAAATAAATGAACTTCTCTAAATTATTCGATTGTTTGGAAAATACGGAAATCATTAATGTCAAACTTTCAACAGTTTAACGATTATTGCCACCATCATTCATCGCTCGCCACCGTCTCCGAAATCTGCAAAACTGTTAAAAAGTAGGGTGAGTATTTCATGGGGGAAATACTCAGTAGACTCATCGCAAATTAATTTAATTTATAAGATGATTAAACACATAAATCCCGGCTCTTTATAAAACGGGCATTGATAGAGCTTCTTTATAAAACGGCTCTTGATAAAACTCATATTGTGCATTACAGTACGAGACATATTGTGAAAATAATAGGCTCTTTGAAAAACATCTCTTTGAAAATAGCTCTTTGAAAACAGCTCTTTGAAAACATCTCTTTGAAAACAGCTATTTGAAAATAGCACTTTGAAAACAGCACTTTGAAAACATCTCTTTGAAAATAGTTATTTGAAAACAGCTCTTTGAAAACAACTCTTTGAAAATAGCTCTTTGAAAACATCTCTTTGAAAATAGTTCTTTGAAAACAGCTCTTTGAAAACAACTCTTTGAAAATAGCTCTTTGAAAACATCTCTTTGAAAACAGCTCTTTGAAAACATCTCTTTGAAAACAGCTCTTTGAAAATAGCTCTTTGAAAACAGCTCTTTGAAAACCATATACTTATAAAACACATTTTAATTATGCCAAGCATAATTTTCTTTTGAAAGCATAGGGATCCTGTCCATCATAACATAGGATAAGATCGAAATCCTCATAAACATAAGAATTTTACCGAACTTCGGTGGCAAGAATTCTTATGTAGTAAGTATACCAAGCATAATTTTTGAAATTCATAGGGATCAATTGCATCATAACATAAGATAGGATCGAAATCCTCATAAACATATGCGACACGAATTTTACCGAACTTAGGTGGCAAATCCTCATAAACATATGGAAACATAGGAATTTTACCGAACTTCGTGGCAAATCCTCATAAACATAGGAGACACAAGAATGTTACCGAACTTCGTGACAAGAATTCTTATGTGTAGCGCTACTAAAACTCCGGTCCCCTTAACATATCATAACTTATCATATGGGACCCATAGCAATCTTGGTAGATTGATTTCATAGCAATGATCCAAAAAAACATTTTCGTGAAGCATAGGGTATACTTACTTTTCGTAAAAACATAAAGTATATTTTCTTTTCATAAAACATACTTACTTTTCATAAAAACATAAGGTATATTTACCTTTCATAAAAACATACTTGCTTTTCTTAAAAATTGACTTTCACAAGTCACATGACATTTATATGAAATCATAATTTAAATCAATTAATAAGTGCGAGTCTACCTCAAATCCGACGAGTGCAAAGTTGAGCGGGAATGACTTCAATTTCTTTAAATTCTCCGTACGCTTCGTCTTAGCCAATAAGTCACTTTAGTCTATCGAATATATAGTTCAAAATGATAAATTATAATTTGAGGACTAAAATTGATGTTTTGAAAGTTGAGGGACTAAAATGAATACTTTTGAAAGTTTAGGGACTAAAATAGATATTTTGAAAGTTGAGGGATTAAAATGAATACTTTTGATAGTTGAGGGACTAAAATGAATATTTTCAAAAGTTGGGATTTAAAATGAATATTTTGAAAGTTGAGTCGGAAACTCAAAACAATAGGGTTGAAATAATATATTTTAAAACAATAGGGGCTGATTAAAACTCATTTAAAACTTAAGGGCTGAAATTGATAAGTTTAAAAGCTGAAAGGACTGAAATAAAACCTTTGAAACGAAAAGGGGCTGAATTGGATTGTTTTAAAATCATAGGGGCTGATTTGAAACATTTCAAAACTTGGGGCTTTAAGTGCAAATTCTGGAAATTTAAATATATAATATCAATCTCTTTCTCTCTACCCTAATCAGATACATTCGAAGAGAGAGAAAGAGGTGAAGACGACGATAGAGGGGAAAACGCGAGCTGGGGGATTTACTGGTCTCCAACCGTCAACTCACCGGCACAACACTGGCGCCAGATACGAAGAGCGGTGGGGGTGAAAATAGGCTAAGTTCTGGGCTGATTGGGTGCGAGATTGATGGTTAAATCAAAGCTGGAAATCGAGATCGAAGTTGTGACTTCCGAAACAAATAACGAGGTTGCTGTTTGGTGATGATGATGATGAATCATAGACTGGTTTTGAGTTGAGGAAATTGGGCAGTGATGAATTTCCGGTGAATCAGTCAGCGGTCGAGGTGAGTAACTGGGCTTCTTCTATTTCTTGGTTTGGGTTTTGATTTTGGATGATTGATTTGGGACTAGGTTTGATCGATGATGAAATGATGAATACTGTGGTTGATTGCAAATTGGTTGATGGTTATGGTTGCTGTGGAATTGATGTTGGTGTGGTTGATTCATGGTGATGAAGGTGGAGCTTATGCAGTGTAAGAAAACGTCCATGAGTGATAATGGTGATTGGCTACTGGTTGGCAAATTTGTGAATTGGAGCTTGCATGCAGTAGAGATGGTATTTGAAGCGTAAGTGATTGATAATGGGTTGGTTTGATGGACTGATGATGCTTGGTTGTCTAGCTGCAGGAGGGAACTGCAGTGTTGTGTGATGATGGTGATGAATGCTAAGTTGATAGCTGGAGATGGAGATGAATTTATTGTGTTTCACGTCGTGACTTGGTACTGGTTAGGAATTAAAGAAGAAAGTAGTGGAGAATTTGGTAGGTTTGTGGTCTCCAGGTGCATGTGCTGAGTGGAATCTGATGATGGAAAATTGGTGCTGTAAAGGAATTTGTGGGGATATGAATGATAATGATGAAGATGCTTTGTGTTGGGTGGAAAAAAAAACGTGGGATGTAATCAACTAAAAATTAGACTAACTTTGATCAAGAAACGTTTTTAAAATAGATATATTTTGGATCGAAAATAAATTTGAGAATAAATAAATTTTGAGATAAAAATTGAATTACGTATTTTGGACTTGAAATAATTTAAATAAGGAAAATTGAGATATTTTAATAATTTTGGAATTCAAAATGAATTTGAAAATAATACTTTGAATAAATAATTAAAATAACATAATTTTAGAAATTCGGATTTTAATTTAAAATCGAACAAATTCGATATTTCTTGACTTGGCTAGACGAACACGTCGCGGCGTTAACTTCAAAATAATGGGTGAAATAGTAGCGACACAATTTTCTAAATATTAAAATAATTATTTATTGCGTAAAAATTCTTGATCGCTACAAATCTCCTCCTACCATGGTTGGCATGAGACGTACATTGTATGCCAATCCCCTCAGATGGAGGCACGAGCCTCCTGCAAAGGGGCTTAACCCGATTTGCTTTGTTATGCCCGCCTAAACTAACATCTCCATAAATAAACAGGTGCATCAATTTCAAACGAGTTAGTAGGCTAGGGCCAAAAACAACATTAAGTGGAGAAAATTTGCTACTAGGATAAACACTTTTATTGCAAGCAAATTTAACAACCACAAAATTAGCATCCACTTCGTGCAAATGCATGACTTCCCAAAAGAAAAGATTAGCTATGTTGACGATCTTGTTGGTTTCATGACATGCAATCAAATGTGACCCTTTAATACTCCTAGCAACAATCACAAAAATAGATTCATTTTCTTTCTTTGTTCTAAGTAAACCCACTGTCAAATTTATAGAATTAATAATCCAAGGTTTACTCATGATGGGTAAATATGTATGGAATTCTTGGGGAAAAAACTTGGATTTAACCATTTTGCAAGTTCGGAATTTACTACAAGTGCAAACATGTTCAACAATAATCTTCAAAATAGGCCAATAAAATTGATCACATAATACCCCTAAAACCCCATTGATCTTAAATCGCCCCATCAAACAATCATCATGTGCTCCCCCCACTAGCAATTTACGCATGGCACATTTACAAGGACACAATCCAACTTTCCAAAACAAATAATCATTGTGCCCATAGAATCCATCAAAATATTGCTCACAACATGATTCATGAATGTTTAACAAATCCGGATAGTTAACATGCATGCTCTTACTATGTTCAACACGGAATGAGGGAGCATCTAGAAATGTTAGAAGCGAAGTCCTTTTATCATCAAGACATCCCAAATAATCTTTCCCATGGACTCCCCTAACTAGCAATTCCTTTAGAGAGCCAATATGCAAGTCAAGCATATTTTCACAAAATAAGGATTCAACATGCCCATGAAATGTACTATATGCAACATTTTCACAAAAGGGTTTGGTACTTATGCAATTGGGCACACGCAAAAAGTTACATTTACACATTAAGCACTCATCATGACAAGGATCCTTATCACATGTTACATTTTCACAAGTCAACAATACACTTGTCAAAGCTACATCAAGATCATACAACCCTCTAATATATTCAAAACACAATAACCTTGCATTCAAGAAAATGTTAGGAGAATACCTCCTAGATGTTGCATCGGTTATGTCATTTTCTTTACCTCGGTTATACTCGTTGTTGTAGGAAAATGTTTTCATGAATTTCTTCCATAAGGCATGCTTTTGGAGTTCTTTGTTGCATTGATAAGTTGGTCTCACAATTTCCTGCAATAAAGAAATAACCAAACTAGGGAGGGAAGTGTTAGAGTATTCAAGAGTAAAGAACAATTTGGGGTGATCTTTTCTCTCAATCTTCTTGGTGGCACTCATCACTTCCTCACCTTTTTCTGAGGTAGGATCCTCAACTCTCGGTTCTTCTCTTACCTCTCCTTTTTCTGGAATCGTGGCTCCAACTCTCATGGTCTCTCCTTTTCCTATGGACGTGGCCCCAACTCTCATGCTCTCATTTTTATTTTCTTCAATTTTATGAATTGAAGGTTCTTTTGTTTTCCTATCCTCCCTTTCTTTCTCTTCTTTTTCCTTTTCCTTCTCATTTTCTTCCTCGAATTCCTTCTTGAGCTTCATTTGGTCTTTGCATACTTCTTCCGAGCTCAAAGATAGGATTACAACCTTTTTCCCATTCATTTTGAAGCTACACCGGTTCCTCCCCCTATCAAGATTCACATTTCGCTCACATTGCCAAGGTCTCCCCAAAATTATGTGAGTAGTGTGTAAGGGAACCACATCACATAACATTTGATCACTTTAAGTACCAATGTGAAAAGTAAGAAGAACTTGTTCACTTACTCTCGCCTCCCCGTAGCCATTCAACCCTTGCAATACATAGGGATTAGGATGCTTCATAACCGGTAACCCCAATTTCTCCACCCTACTAGCGCTCACCAAATTCATGTCACTCTCCCCATCTATAATGAGACTACATGCCCTATTCTCCACAAGGCATCTAGTGTAGAAAATATTTTCTCCATCCTTCTCCTTCTCATTATCATGGGCCAAAGATGTTGGTGGACTAGCAATCATCTCCAACACTCCCTTCTCATTATCACCCCTCCTATGGAATGATGGACTTTTCATTTTTGCCCTATCAATAATATCATCAATTCCATCTCCACTCCTACCTACCCATTCTCCTATTTTCCTATGCATGCTCCCATTTTGTTTACTATCCCTCTCATCATCCCAAACATCCATTCTAATTTTCCTATTCAAACTCCCATTTCGTTTTCTACCTCCATCCCTATACACTATGTCCCCAAGATTATCCCTCATCCTTCTTCTACTACACATCATTTCTTCACCTCCCCTATTTGATGTACTCTCCCCCATTGCTCCTAAATTTTCCAACTCACCCCCAATCTCCTCAATTTGTCTAGTCATGGTGGTTGAAAGATTTTGTAACAAGTACTTCAAGTCTTGAGTTTGAGTATTGGAATTTGACATGGTGTGCAAGTGTGAAAGTGTTCTCACAAGAATATTTTTCACTCGTGTTTCACTTAATTTAGGCTTTTACCCTCTAATGAGCTCACCACTCTTGCCTTTTTCCACTCAAAATCTCCTCTCTCAAGTTCTCCAAGGAAGGTAATCAACTAAATCACAAAGTATAATTCTTGTGGAGTTAAAGAAATCACCAACAAGGAAGAAGGAATTTAGAACAAGTAGACACAAATAGCAAGTAGAATTTTATGTGCTTGCTATACTCAAAAGGGATAATATTTATGTGGGATAAGATGCTAGGATCACAATTTCAACAATGGGATTGAAAAAAAAAACCACAAGTATTAGACAAGGCATATATGTAGAGCAAATAAGCACAAGAGTGTAAATTTCAATGAAGCAATTTAGCAAACACTTTGTACTTAATATTGAAGTAGCCTTGAATGTGGGTAATATGGATGTATGAAAACCCTCAACAACTCAAATTTGGACAATGAAGGAATTATCAACAATACACAATGTAAGGAACAAATGATATGTGGATGTTGATAACACAATCTCAACAATGGGAAGTGGATAGCCCCAAGTAATTAGCAAGTTATGGGTATTGAACAACAAAGCATTAATGGAGTATTTTTCATTGGGACAATTTATCAAACACTTTGAATACACAATTTGGAAAGTGTAGATTTTGTAAGTGTTTGGTTAATGGAAACCCCCAATAATGCAACAATCAATACACCCAATATGTAGGAATCAAGAATTACTCACGGGCATATGAAATTTTCCCCAATTTTTTTCAATTTTCGTTTTTTTTTTATTTATTATTACAATGCCAAGAACAACAAGAAAGTAAAGATAGGTTTACCAAATTAGAGCCAAGCTCTGATACCAAATGATGCGAACCCTTCGGTGCGTTGACCGAAAATTCCCACAACAATTTTAATACCAACCCAAGAAAGCTAAAGTGGTAAATAAATGGATAAACACCTTAACCCAAGTTTAATTCTAACCCAAAATTCAAGGATTAACAAACCCTAGCCCAATGGGGGTCACTTAAACAAATTCCAAGGTGGGGGAAAATAAACAACAACACAAGAATAACAATACTCAAGCAAAGTTGATTAAATTCCAAGAAGATATCAAGAACAAAGGAGGTTTTAACCTTACCTCAAAAGGGGGTCTTCAAGACCAAGCTCTCAAGAGCATTCAAATGAACAACCAAGTTATCTTACAAAATGAAGAGAAATGTGTATATAATGTACAAAATGGGTAAAAAGTGTAATTTCGGAAATTGCAAAAAAAACCCCGTTTTTTGTAAAATGGAGTGTTTCAGTCGACCAACTGGTCGACAGAAATTATTTCAGTCAATCACCGGGTCGACCGAAAGGGGACTTTCGGTCGACCGCCACTCAGCCGGAAGCGACTGAAGCTGGGTCAAAAATTCCTCTGCAGAAGATCGGTCGACCGGAAGAATGTTCGGTCGACCGAAACTTGGCTGAACTCCAAACTTCACATTTTTTGTTCCAACTTGATTCTTAGCTTCTTTTCTTGATTTATTCACATTGTTTAGCCTCGAATCTTGAACCTCTTCGACGTCGGATCTCGTCGTAGGTCCCACTGGCACGCGCATCGAGGTTTGAATTTCTCGATTCTCATCACGTTTGGTTTGTTATTTTCAAAAACTGTTTTTGAAAATGAAAAACTGAAAAACACGTTCTGTTTGAAATTTTGCAGAATGCTACTTAAACCATTTTTAATTAATTTGCTTACAGAATACTACTGGCTCAAACTCAAATTTCCTTTTACAATACACTGAACATATGGTTTACCTGCAACACACTAATGTGAGCATTAAGAGTCTATATTAATACAGTTTGGTCAGATATGGGATTTGAGGAAGCTTTGTTCTATTAAAATCCATAAAATGCAAGTTCTTTCAAAACCACCAGAGTCCATTTATCAAGGCGTTTTTTGAAATATAACAATAAGAATTCTCACTTAATTTTTTTTTTTTTAATGTTGATATTGAATTCAATAAAACTTTATTTAGGCTTAGTTCCAAATTAGGATAATTCTATATATATATATATATATATACTTAGTTCCAAGTTAGGATAATTCTAAAAAAAAACAAACTTTATTTTAAGCTTAGTTTCAAGTTAGGATAATTCTTTAAAAAAAAAAAATTCAAAACGCGTTTTTCGCGTTTTGAACATTTTTAGTTGAAATACACACAAAACGCCCAAAACGAGGTTTTGGACGTTTCGTGTACATTTTTTTTTTTTTTTTTCAAAATGCATTTTCTAAAATAGTAAAGAGAACGTGTTTTTAATGTTTTCGAAAATAAAAACAGAAAACGATCTCAAAACAGTAAAGAGAACAGGGCCTTAGGTTCCTCCAACCATCATTTTTATTTCCACTATAGCTCCGCTACCCTAATTTCCTCGAGGTCTGGGAGGCGAATTTATTCGTTCTCCTACGTCCATAGGTTTTGACACGAATTACTGGAGGTAATCTCGCTTGATGAGATTTTCAATTTCTTACTTCAATTGTCTGCAATCATTTGTTTCGTGTCTTGCAGATGAGTGAAATTCGCAGTATCTTTGTTGATTGAGATTTGACGAGCTGGCTTTCAAGGAGGAGGTTTCCTTAGGATGTCTTTATTCTTTATTTGGAAAAACACATTTTCTAAGGAGGTATTCAACAAGGTATAATCCTTGAACCTTTTTGGACGAGGCCTAGGTCTATTGTTTCTTTCCTTTTTTCGTTCTGAAATTTTTTCCTTTTTTTTGGGGCTTATCCTCCTCCTTTGGTATTTTAACTTCCACACCCTTGTCATATGTTACATCTTCAACACTGATATATTTTTCAGCTCTGCTTAGGAAGTAATTGTAGGACGTTGGGTCATCCTCATGCACAGACCACCAGAAACATGTTTTTGGCCGGAGCTCAGATAAAGCAACCAATAGTGCAGCGTCATTAGATACTTTCTCCATTTCCACCTCTTGTTTATTGAATCTTTCAAGGTAGCTTTTTAGCGATTCAAACCTTGTTTAATAGACACGAGGTGTTCTTTTGGAACTGTCCTCATCCTGGGTCCCATAAACTAACTGAGGAAGGTTTTGGCAAGACCATCCTAGTTTTTGATAGATCCTTACGGGATTTTCCTGAACCATCTTTGAGCTCGGTCTCTAAAGGTTAGAGGGAAAGCTTTGCATAAAATAAACTTCTCCGATAGCGTTTAAGCTAAAACCTCTTTGGAAAAAGGGGATGAAGCTTTATTGACTCCTTGCATGGAACCTTTGTTTTTGGATTCTAACTCCAAAATTTGTCGTTTCAACACCTCTATTTCATCCATTTTCTGGAGAGATGTTTTTTACCCTACCTAATTAGGCCCCGTTCTTGTGAAAGTGGTTTTTGGTGGTTGTTGTCTTGGTTCGCCTAAGCGATCAAATACACTTTCTACTCTTTTATTAGTGCAAGGACTTTTTGGTGAGACCTTCATTTTCCCTCGTGTTTCTTTCGAGGAATCTCCCTCAAAGCTTAGAGCTCTCCTTGTATGTTGTGAACTTCGTAGTGGAAATTGCACTTCAAATTCTGTTCTTGCAGGAAGAACGATTTTTTTGGTTCTGCTCTAGACGAGCTAACACATTGGCAAAATGATCCAGTCTATCCATAATTACATCGACGCGAGGGTCTTTCAACTATTTCGAACATTCTCCTTGATTCTTTCCAAAATATGGGGATTTCTATTTTGTGGCTTCTAGTTTTGGCATTACTAGAATGTTTATTCATTTTTGTGGTATTTTACTTGTAAGGAAATCGTTGGGAACAATGTTGTTTTGGATGTTTTGGAAAATATGGTATTTGTGATATTTTGTTGGATAATGGAGAACATCGTTTCTTAGGGGGAGACCCCCCTTCTAGCGCCAAACTGTTGACGTTGAAAACTACAGTTGACATGTGGAAATTTTCTAGCCAACTTAGGTTGGTAATTTTGTTTAATATAATGACTGTTTAGTAACAAGAAAATAGCAGGAATGCTTTTTTTTTATTTTATGAAAGTATAGTAACAACGTTTTGTTTTCAGATTTGCATGAATTACAATAATGTAAACTCTTATATTTATAGATGATTTTTAGGGTTTACTGTTGTAGCGCCACGAGTTCCGTATACCCGATTCACTACGTCATTTTCTGTCTAAATTTTTTTTCGAATAATATTTTTGCGGAAGAAATAGTTGAAATTCATTTTTGGCAACATTAAATAAACTGTAATGGCCGATAAAATTGAAAACATTTATGAAACCATTTGAAATAGCAAATCGAACCATTAATGTTGTAAAGAAATTGCCAATATCATAATTTCTCAAATAAATGAACTTCTCTAAATTATTCGATTGTTTGGAAAATACGGAAATCATTAACGTCAAACTTTCAACCGTTCAACGATTATTGCCACCATCATTCATCGCTCGCCACCGTCTCCGAAATCTGCAAAACTGTTAAAAGTAGGGTGAGTATTTCATGGGGGAAATACTCAGTAGACTCATCGCATATTAATTTAATTTATAAGATGATTAAACACATAAATCCCGGCTCTTTATAAAACGGGCATTGATAGAGCTTCTTTATAAAACTGCTCTTGATAAAACTCATATTGTGCATTACAGCACGGGACATATTTTGCAAATCATAGGCTCTTTGAAAACAGCTCTTTGAAAACCATATACTTATAAAAATATTTTAATTATGCCAAGCATAATTTCTTTTGAAAGCATAACATAAGATATGATTGAAATCCTCATAAACATAAATAGACACAAGAACTTTACCGAACTTAGGTGGCAAGAATTCTTATGCAGTAAAATCATAGTAAAATCATAATAACAGTAAGTTTTCATCATAACATAGGATAAGATCGAAATCCTCATAAATATAAGAATTTTACCGAACTTAGGTGGCAAGAATTCTTATGTAGTAAGTCATAATAACAGTAAGATCATAATAACAGTAAGATCATAATAACAGTAAGTATACCAAAACATAATTCATGAAATTCATAGGGATCATTTCCATCATAACATAAGATAGGATCGAAATCCTCATAAACATACGCGACAGGAATTTTACCGAACTTAGGTGGTAAATCCTCATAAACATATGGAAAGGCAGGAATTTTACCGAACTTAGGTGGTAAATCCTCATAAACTTATGGAGACACAGAATTCTACCGAACTTAGGTGGTAAGAATTCTTATGTGCATAGCAATAATCCAAAACATATAAAACATTATCGTAAAAACATAGGGTATACTTACTTTTCATAAAAACATAAGGTATATTTACCTTTCATAAAACATACTTAATTTTCTTGAAAATTGACTTTCACAAGTCACATGACATTTATATGAAATCATAATTTAAATCAATTAATAAGTGCGAGTCTACCTCAAATCCGACGAGTGCAAAGTTGAGCGGGAATGACTTCAATTTCTTTAAATTCTCCGTACGCTTCGTCTTAGCCAATAAGTCACTTTAGTATATCGAATATATAGTTCAAAATGATAAATTATAATTTGAGGACTAAAATTGATGTTTTGAAAGTTGAGGGACTAAAATGAATACTTTTGAAAGTTCAGGGACTAAAATAGATATTTTGAAAGTTGAGGGATTAAAATGAATACTTTGAAACTTGGGCTTAAAAGTAAATCAGCAGGTATTGAAATAAAAGAGTTTAAAGTTAAAGGGCTGAAGTAAATCATTTAAAACTTTGGGGCTGAAATGGATAACTTAAAAAGTTGGGGACTGATTTGAAAACCTTTAAAAACTTCAGGGACCAAGCTGTAATTTCTGAAAGTTAAATATAATATCTTCAGATCGCTCTTCTCTCTCTCTCACGTTTCTCACTCCCTCTCTTCACTCACTCTCTCTCTCTAGCTCAATCGGACCCGAGGCGAAACGAAGGAAAGAAATGGCGAAATCCGGTCTTTTCACCGGGGATTTTCCGGCGCTACGCCGGCACAAGGTGGCGGTGAGTGGCGGCGGTGTGGTTGTAGCTGAGGTTTTTGGTTTGGGGTGTGAAATCAAAATGATCCGAGGCTGCGTTCGCGGTTTTCCGGCGACGGTTGAGGTAAGTGGATGTGTGATGTTTGATTTAGGGTTTGGTTTAGGCGATGATGATGGTTTGGTGATGGCCGGTTATAGGTGGTGTTTTGGATGATGATGCTGAGGGCAGACGGTAGTGATATCGATTTTCCAATTGGGTGGAGTTGAGGTTGTTGTGATCTGTGATTGTGTGGGCGATTGAGGTGGGGATAAAAATGGTTTGTATATTGGTTGAAAACATGTTTGGGTTGCTGCAGTGGACGAAAATGGCAGAAGTGCTGATGGTGGTTTCTGCAGGTATCAAATTTTGTAGTGGATTGGTTGAGAGTTGCAGAGGGTGGTGGTTTGGTTGGTAGATCAGTGGTTGCAGTGATGAAACAGTTATGGCTTGCTGTAGGTTGATCTGTGTGTGGTAAATGGTGGCTGCTGATGGTTTCTGATCGAGGAGGTGGCTGCTGCTGGTGGAGATAAAATTGGGGTTGGTGTTGGTACAGAATTGAGGGTGGATTGTATGTCCATGGTTCATCAGTTGATTGCTGCTTGATTTGGTGATTATGGAGTAGGTTGGCATTGGCGATGGTATGATTCTTGGGCTGGAGCTGAAGGCAGTTGCTACATGATGATGAAGGTGGAGTTGTATGATATAATTGGAGTTGTAGTAGGTGTTTGCTGTGTGATTTAGATGTTGCAGTGGACTTGGTTCGATCATGTATAATGGAGTATATATATATACATATATAGGAGGTGTGATTGAAGCTCGCAGGCAGTAGAGATGGTTGGTTCAACAATGGTTGCAGCTGATTGGTGAGGATGAATTATGAAATTGGAAATGAGATGGAAAGTGATTAATATGGAGGACATAATAATGTGAGGAGGAATCATTGAATGGAATAATCAGAATTGGAGGTGTGGCTTTCGGCTGAGAATGATGAAATTTGATTATATGTAAGAAGAATTGGACAAATTCTTTAATGGAGTTGGTGTAATGATATGATGAAGATGCTTTGATTATGGTATATTGAGGTGGAAAGAGTAATAAAGAAGGAAGAAAAAGAATGTAGGGGACGTGAGTTGGAATAAGGAAAATTGAGATATTTTAATAAATTTGAAATTCAAAATGATTTTGAAAATAATACTTTGAATAAATAATTAAAATAACATAATTTTAGAAATTCGAATTTTAATTTAAAATCGAACAAATTCGATATTTCTTGACTTGGCTAGACGAATCCGTCGCGGCATTAATTTCAAAACAATAGCGACTCAATTTTCTAAATATTAAAATAATTATTTATTGCATAAAAATTCTGGGTCGCTATAACTGTAGCTAAATATAGATATTTTCACATTAATTTATAGAAATAGTGATTATAACTTGTTGAATAAGTATTAACCATGCATTGGGGCCCACTAGTATATAATCTTCTGTAGATGTGTAAGGTGAGCGTCGCTTCTGCATAGATATTTCCTGAATCAAATGGCTCTAGGTGGTCCACTTGCATTGAGTTCGCTATTCCTTGCCTTGTGTAGGGCCTCCTTGATTCCTTGTTCATGCAGATGTCGGTATTTTCCGACCTTATGTATGTTCTGTTGCATGAGATCACATTTATATCGAAGGTCGGAGTAAAATGTCATCAATGAGATTTGAAGCTTAAGTGGGAGGTCTGATGTGAGTCAAGCCCATCTTGCTGAAGTCCCTTTAATATGGATCAAGCCAAATTTTATTATTCAAAATCAATCTGGGCTTTGGCGTAATCTTAGAATATCAACAACACCCAAATTCATTCAATTTATTTTCCATGCTGAAAATTGATTTCCTTGAAACTTATCTTATTTTCACCCATATTACATACTCGTAATAAAACGAATTAAAGAGGCTAAACAAACATATTTTGTCTCGAGTTATTTTTGTTATTAAAAAAATTCAAAAATATGAACGTAGACACCTTAGTTCTTAGTTCTCGACCTATGATATGAAATCTTGACATGTTTTAAGTAATATTTTTATTTTATTTTCTTAATTTATCTCTTACTAGAACTGAATTGATCTTGTTCCAAAAAAAAAAAAAAAACTGAATTTGTAAAAAGTAGAAAAGAATTATCAATTGCCAACTCGGATCCAATCTGATCAATTATCTCTTCATTGAATATAGAAAATGACAATTTTTTGAATAGATATTCAAATTTGGATATAGATCTTTCTTGAAAGTAGACAAATTTAGATTTATTTATAATTTTCCATTTTTTATAAGATGTGTCTAGAATCTACATATACGCTCGGACGCGACATTATGGTTACTTGTACTCAACAAAGTCGAATAAATACGTATTCTACAAGTAATTGGAAACTAACTAAAGTTAATTTTGCAAACAAACATTACTATCAAGATTCACGTATTAAGCACATGCTTGATGTAGATTAAAATAAGATTTTTAACTGATTTTAATAAAAATTAATAAAATATGTGATTAAAAAATTGTGAGACATATTAATATGTAATTATAACTAATTGTTAATTTTGAATTTGATAAAACTTCAGGTCGAACAAGTCTTTTTTATTCTGTCATTATTAGTTGAGAACATGTTAAAAATTTATTAAGCCATAAGGGATCACTTCTCATCTAAATAAGATACTCATTTGGACCACGTGATATTCTATAGGAAAAATTACAGTTTCAATCCCCTGAATTTTCAAAATATGACACTTTGATACAGATGATGTCATTTAGTTCCCAGACCTAACCTAGAAGACATGGGCTGCCAACCACTCATGACCACACGATCCAACCAACCCATGTATCAAATGAGTCTCATCTAGCCCGAGGCCTACGTTGACCTTAGACCCTCAGCCATTCAACTTGCTGCCCTTGAGCAACATTGGGTACAACAATTTCGGTGTAGGATTGGAGTCAAATGTTGTTATCATACAAAGAATCCTACCTCAACTCTCCTTTTCGAGGCACGCTTCATTAAGCCTTGTGTCCTAATCTCAGTCGAAGTTCTGAGACCATCAGAGGGACTACGTGAACATCTCCCTTAGCATTTTTTGTTGGCAGTTTGAAGGTTTTAATCATGTTTATCTCTCGCCTACATTGAATTCTATATCTAGCTTTTTTAGGTACATTTTTGGTAACATCATATACCATTTAAATTTTTTAGCCATATGTTCATCGACACATTAATCCCCTCATTTCATTCCTTTAAAAATGCAAATGCCTTGGACGTGAAAACTTTTAAGTGAGTGTTTTGATCTTTTATGTTTATGTCTCTAGAAATTTTAAAAAAAAAAAGAGAAGACAAACTAGAAAGAGGAAGAAAAAGAAATAGATTATTTACAAAAGTCTGGGGATGTAAGTGCTCAAAATATAACTTTCCCTATTCTAATATTCTATATTTTTTTGACTTCCCAAAATATTCACCTGTCTTTATTATCTGGCAGGAACAGTCCAAAAGATAATCACGTTTGTAGCACCGAAATCAAATTAACGACTTTTTTTTTTTTTTTTGGGAGAATAATGAGAGACTTCATTGTTCCCTCTGAAACTCCTAATACAAAAATTTTGAAGAGAAGAGGGGCCAATGGCCCAATGCAATAATGCACAGTGGATAATAAAAGATGCTTACGTGCCAGCTTTTTTATGCCAGCCTCAGCCTCAGACTCTCTCTCTCCCCCTTCCTTTATAAACATTTATCATAGAATTCTCCGTCTAATAACCCACAAGAAGAATAAAAGTGATGGCAAAGATCGCTGGGAATCTCGCCATGAAATGTTTACATATATTAGTTCTGTATGTATATGTAAAATCGGTGGTCGATGCAGCTAGAGTGCTGCCTGTTCACCCCTATTTGCAGAGCAATGAGAAGCCCATCAGCAATATTTTTGATACTTCAAAGTATGGTATTTTGCAGATTAAGAATGGGTTGGCTGATACACCTCAGATGGGGTAATTTTGATTTTCCTTATCTGTCTTTTTCTTGTTTTCGTGATGCTTTGAATCGTGGGCTTTTAAGTCTGAAGTAAAAAGATCAAAGTTCAAGATTTGCTTAATAGAACTAAATATTCTATGTTTTTTATTTGCTAGTGCAGTGTGATTCAGAGTTTGGATTTTGCTTTTGCGTACGCATTTGGATTTTGATTTCCTAAGAATCTCAGTTTGATTGCTTGGTTTTTACTTTCTATTTGGTTCTGTTAGAAAAGAACAATTCTTTTTGATTAATGTCTTCAAATTGAAGTCAACATATAAATAATCATAGGTGCAGTTGATTTTTATATATTTAATCGTTAGATCTGCAGTTAATTTTGTGAAATTTTTATGTATTTTGTAAACTTGAATGATTGGTGTGTGGTTGTATTTTGGGCCAGATGGAATAGCTGGAATTTCTTTGCTTGCAAGATTAATGAAACAGTAATAAAGGAAACAGGTAATCATTTGACATTGCTATGGTTGTTCTGCTTCGTATATGGATAGGTTTTCATTTTTCTATATTGTTATATATATAAATATATTAATTTTTATCAAATTTAAACAACGGGTATAACTTTAATCTGGAGAATTTTGGGATTACTGATGATTATCATAATGTGACTGGTAATCTGAATCATGTAAAATTGTTTGTAAGGTACTGAAGAATTTAATCAATGATTATCATGCCGTTGTTCATGAAATTCACGATTCTACCATAGTTTAAATAACGAAAGGGAAAGAAAGACTGAAGATGATGATGTAAACGTTGTCATATTGGGTGACCCAAAATTGGGTCTTCAACTATTTCCTTGACATTAAAATTTTTGGCACAGTGAAGTTTCAAAAAAAATACTGTTTCCCAGCTTTGATGACATGAGATGGGCATGTTTTTCCATGAAAATGTGAATAAGGTAATGTTTTGTGTAGAAGGTTAGTGAAACATCAGGATCAGGTTACATGTTTTTGTTCAGCTTTTCCCTTTGGTTGGCTCCTCCAAGAAGCTGATCAGCTGTCATTTTATATCTTCTTTATTATTTCGCAACATGTCCAGGCAGATATATGCGCTGATTTTTTGCTTGTGTTATCATTCGGTACCTCCTTAACACATTAATGACTACAGTTACTGGCAAATGCTTCAGACACAGTTGATTTTTAATTTCACTTTGGAATCACAAATATGCACCTTTAATTATAGTTTCAGTATACGCTTCCTACTATTTTGGTTATCATGTAGAAATGGTCCATTCTTGTTGGTTTTTTTTAGATTTGTCTGATCCTATGCTCATTCAGGAACAACTAATTTTTTCTTTTTGCTCTTTGTCAGCTGATGCACTTATTTCAACTGGTTTGGCCAAGTTAGGCTATATCTATGTGAATATAGGTAATCATCTGGCATCTACTATGAATGGTTTCACCAATCACCAGTATAACTTGACATGTCCTTATCTATGATACTTCACCAATGCAGATGATTGCTGGTCTGAGGAGGAACGAAATTCGAAGGTAAATTTTCATGCTGTACAAATTTCACAATATCGTACTGCTCGTTATAGATTGGTATTTCTTGTTATTGTAAATAAAGAGACATACTTATTTTTCAAACTTTTGAAAGAGGATGTTTTATTTTGTATATCTTTTCCTTGATTTCTCCTTCAACATTTGAGCAACTTTGCCATAAGGACCTATGAGTATCTTCCCAGTGATCAAAATGAAATAAGAATTAAAGAATTTATGTAAAACGTATTTGTGCTAACCTTTAATTTGTTTGATTTTAAAGGGCCAATTGGTTCATGATCCAAAAACTTTTCCATCAGGAATCAAAGCTCTTGCCGACTATGTACATTCTAAGGGTCTAAAGCTTGGCATATACTCGGATGCAGGGTATGAGGAATTCTGTAATATTTGATCATTATAGACCAGGCAATAGCAATAACCGTGTTATTCTGATTAACTATAGTGCAATTCTGTTGACATCCTTTTTTATCCCTGCTGAATGCTGATTTAAATGATTGAGAATTGGCAGGGTTTACACTTGTCAAGTTCGAGCTGGATCACTTTATCATGAATATGATGATGCAGCACTATTTGCATCTTGGGTTAGTTAATGTTTATTCTATCCGCTGTCTCAAGTTTATCGCTAATGCAAGTATTTATTTTCGATTTCATTACCTCCCCCCCCCCCTTTCTTCATTTAGGCAATTAGGGGTAGGTAGCTTTGGACTCAGTTTCCTTGAGATTAAGTTTATAACTAGTATGTAGCAATGCAAACCATCTATGTTTGATTTGTTTTCTTTCAAACCTAATGGCACAATGTTCAAGATTTAGCAGGCATCATGTCTGATAAGTACCTTTAAACTTTGGATTTTGAAATAACTAAACACAATTATGTCATTGAACAAAACGCCGAAGTTTTTATTATGATTGCTAATTGCTATCCACATATCCTCTTTGTTTTCTTATTAATTCTATCTTTTTACTATGTTATTGAAAGTCCACATGTTCTGTGCTATCTAGGGCATCGATTACTTGAAGTATGACAATTGTTTCAATCTGGGCATTAAACCGGAGAAAAGGTTGGTGTCTAATTTAGTTCATGGTTTGGTATCTATAGCTTGGTCTAACCATTGTTTCACAATTCCCAGATACCCACCCATGCGGGATGCTCTAAATGCAAGTGGGCGTGCAATATTTTATTCACTATGTGAATGGTATGTTTTATTAAGACTTTCTCTTGATTCTTTATTTTACTTCTTACTATCCAATGGCTTCACTTGCATGGTAAGAGCCCAGTTTGACTTCTTTTTTTTCCTCGAATCTAACAGGGGTGAAGAAGACCCTGCTTTATGGGCAGGCAAGGTGGGAAATAGTTGGCGAACAACGGATGACATTAAGGATACGTGGGCAAGGTTCTGAACTCTTGTACCTGAACTCTTAGGTGTAATTGGAAAAGAAAATTTCTCGGTGTTTGTGAAAGTGTAAAAAAAGAAATGATTATGTATTTATCCGTCGATTTGAACAAAGGAGATTTTCTTTTCCCGCAAAAACTAGTAAAGGCAACAGTATATATGAGAGTATTCTAAATATCTCATTTTTGGTAAAAGACACTATAATTGGTGTACCTCGTCCATTTTAGAGCCAACTTTCACTTATTATGAAGATTATGAGGTCCAAAATTTGTAAGACTATGTGTTCTAGATAGAAGCAATGCTTGTAACTGTACCCCTTCAATGCTGAAGTTAACACTGCAGCTGAGAATAAATAAACAAATCCTATTATGAGGGAATTTTGGATGCTTTTGCCTTTTCATATTAGTTTTCCTGGTTATTGTTAAATGTTAACAAAGAAATTTGCTGAATTGATATGACTTCTATTGCGTTCTTGTTTAGCATGACTGCAATTGCGGATATCAATGACAAGTGGGCACCCTATGCAGGACCCGGTGGATGGAATGGTAGGAAAAAAAGATATTTGTCCTGTATCATATAGGTTGTCAAGATTCAGCTCTGAATTCCATGTGTGTAATACTGATTTATCGTTTCGTTGTCACCGTTTTTGCAGATCCTGATATGTTAGAAGTTGGAAATGGGGGTATGACTTACCAGGAGTACCGAGCACATTTTAGCATTTGGGCTCTAATGAAGGTGCTTAAGATTATGACTACAAATTTCAGTTGCATATATATTTTATTATTTCACAAGAATGGCATGGAACAGGGTTTTTTTTTTTTTTTAAATGTTGAACATCTGTTTCTTTTAGATGTATGTATGTCTGCTGTTATCTGAGTCTAGTCACTTTTCATACACTAAGAGTTTTTTTCCTTGACTTCTCAGGCCCCACTTTTGGTTGGCTGTGATGTAAGAAATATGACTGCTGAGACATTTGAAATTCTAAGCAACGAGGAGGTCATTGCTGTAAACCAGGGTAAACCAGTAAATTTCACGCTCTCATTTTATCTCTCTTGTTTGTGAATGGAGAGAGAATTTAATAAAGAGAGGATGTTCAAGAAGTGGACCAGTTTTTAAGTTTTATTGAGGCTTTGACTCTTGTTTCTCTATTCACTTTTTGGAAGCACAATGATATTCTGCTTCCTTTTCTTATACATCAGTGCAACTGAAATTATACCTTGCTTCCAGATCGACTTGGAGTTCAAGGAAGGAAAGTTTATGGTAATGGGACTGATAATTGCCATCAGGTATTTGCTTCTTCCACCACCTTTTTCAACTTTTTTCTTTATTTAATGTTCATCATCAGTACTAAATCTCTAGTATAAAACTTCCCCATTATGGAAGTGCTTTAAGTTTGTGTGAAAATTGTGTTCGTTCGAACTCAACTCTTGAAATTTCAAATTTTCTATCTCTGCTCTGGTAATGTGCAGCCATGGACCAAAGCCTACTTTTATTTGATCAGTATATTTATATTTCATTTCTCAGGATTTTCTTGGTTTTCTTCTGGTATTTTCGTCTAGAATCGTTCAATGCAAATGGAGAAATAATTCTAGTTGTTTTGATAAACATTCAAATAACTAATTTGGCAATACATAACCTTTTCACCTTGTCTGATAAGCTTGGATTAGGATGTTTCCATCGACTCTGATTCTGATAAGAAAATGGCAATTCATTCTACACTCAGGTTTGGGCCGGTCCACTGTCTGAAAATCGTTTGACTGTTGCTCTATGGAATCGGTGTTCAAAACCTGCCATTATTACAGCTAAATGGGATGCACTCGGAATTGAGTCTTCTACCACCATCTCTGTAAGGGATTTATGGAAGGTAAGTAACAATTCTCATGGTAGTACATAGTTTCACCGTATCACCAGTCTCTGATCATTCCCGAGATTCATTGAGGTTTAGATCTTAAACTATGTTCCAGTTATCAACGGTAGTCAATACTTGTTTATGGTATCATGCTTACACACCATATCCATAAGAGTTGCTTTATGTTGGTCATTTTTTTTTTAAGTTTTTATCGCTTCCAACTAATAGGATGTTGTGTTCCTAAAAGGAAGTGATGCTCCACGTTTAATTAATAGAAGTGAACATAATTAAAGAGAATCAAGTACCACTAAATCTATTCTAAGGTTTTAATTGATGCTTCTCACCTTTTTGAGTGTTTTGTAGTTTTTTTTTTTTTTTTTTTTTTTTTTTATCATTTTTGAACTGCTGCCACTTTTTTTATTATTTCTATCACTTTCAACTTAGGGGGTGTTATATTCCTAATATGACTTATTTAATTAACAAAATTGAAATATATCACAAATAGACAATATGAAGATGAAAATTAACAATCCCTAAATTTATTGTAAGACTTTGATTTGTGTTAAATATTATATGTCACTTAAAAAAGTGACATGATTTTATACAGTATTTTTTACCTCCAAAATACTTTTCATATGATTTTTCAAAATGGTCATAATTTTAAGGATATTTTTGTAAGTTGTCCTTGTTTGTTTTTAAGTATATTTTTAGCCGCTTTCATGCAAGTGCAACATGAACCATTGTGAATAAATCATGATATGGAAATGGAACTCAACTCAAGTATATAAATTAATGTGACACTGGTAATCCCGTTGGCTTTGACTGTACCTAGCTTCTAATATATTTTAAATCTTTATTTTTGTTATTGCTTGCAGCACGACTTTGTTTCAACCAACAGTGTGGGGTCGTATAGTGCTCACGTTGATTCGCACGGCTGTGAAATGTACATTTTTACTCCTCAGACAGTGACTCATTCTGCGAGTTAACAATTTGATCGATCGAAGTGAGGTTCGTAGGTTGGAAGAACCGTTTTGGCGGTCGACGAAAAGTACGGTTAGTATGTATGTTGGGTATTTCAATCTCCCCGGCCCATTTTATTTTATGTTGCTGTGTCCTCCATGGTTCAGTGAAGTTCAGCATTGATTGTTGTCAATGTATAAATAAATGTACTTGAGCGTACGTGTCTCTTTGGTATGTGGAGTTTCAAGTTTCGTTTTGTTGTTTTATATTGAACTCCATTCAGGTCTAAGTGAGGATTTTAGGCATATTCACTCCCAAATGTGAACGGGCTTTGGGCCCGTTTTGTAGGACTTTCAGACATATTCAACAATTGTGTTTGCCTGATACTGATGTGCTGCTGGCCATGTCGGGGTAACAAGTACTAAAGTTCGATAATAAAAAAGCAAATATTTTGTTGATTTTTATGTTATATATGATTCGATGAGATGAGATCTTTAAAATGAGTACAATATTAATATATAATCTTTTCTATTCTAAATAAAACTAAGTATTTATCATAGATAAATTATCTGTTCAATTTAAACATAAATAATTACAAGATATTTCGCATAATATTTTTAGCTAACTTGGATTTATAGACGCAAATTTAAATATCAATTTGAATCAGTTCGATTTAAGCATAAATTATAACAATAAGTTTAACCATAAATTTCAGCTTTTATGTTCTACAATATAACGAATCATCAAAATGTAAAACAAAAAATGTGTAGTATCACGTGTCTTTGTTGTTGGTAGATGATGTGTTTTTTATAGATGCTCGCAACACTTTTCTATTGGATGAATTCGAAGGTTGGTAATGAAATTTCAAACCACTAAAAAAATTATTTTTCTTTGAAATTAGGTAATGAATTTCAAACCAAAAAAACATAATGATAGATGATAAATACTTCAATTTAATTATTTTTGAATTTTCAAAAAATGCAAATTAATTTGCCCAAGTATTAAAAATATCAAGGGTTTTTTTAGGTAAATTAAGCTTCTTTGTTGACAAACAGTTTAAAAACATATTTTTAACAATACAATTTCTCAAAATAATTTTTAACCACAAATTTTCTCTCTCAATTTGTCAACTACATATTTTATTTCGAAAATATAAAACGTATTTTTCAACATAAAATAAAACTTTTAATAAAGAGAGCATAAAATAGTGAAATAGTTGATTTTTTTAATTTTTGAAATAAAACTAGTAATCGCACCCGTGCGATGCACGGAATATATAATTGACAATAAAAATACTAAAAAAAAAAAAAAGTAAATAATAAAGTTATGAATTGCATTTTTTTTAATAGTTAATTGTTTATTCTCTAGTTTTCTTAATTTATTTATTTATATAGAATTGATTATTCAAAAATAATTTTTTTTAATGTTCTAATTTTTCACAATTGCACATTCTACTTTTTAACCACACATTCTAAAAAAAAAAATCAATTTTCAAACACTCAATTGATTGATTTGACAATTATTTTATTTTTTATACTACCTTCTTTCACTTTCAATCACACATTTAAAATTATTTCTATAGTCTATATCAAACTTATCCCTATTCAATAATTTCAAATACAACGTGACATTTTATTTTTCACCAAGTATTAAAAATAGTCATGTTACACACCACACACACACACACACACACAAAACTATTTTTTTGTGCATGTTAAATAAATGTATTAACCATATTTTATTTTTAAATATAATCAGTTTGATAAAAGCTTAGCCCCTGTTCTCTTTGCTGTTTTGAGGTCGTTTTCTGTTTTTATTTTCGAAAACGCTAAAAACGCGTTCTCTTTACCATTTTCGAAAACGCATTTTGGAAAACAAAAAAAAAATTTGTACACAAAACGGAAAACGCCCGAAACATCGTTTTGGGCGTTTTGTGTGTATTTCGACAAAAATGTCCAAAACGCGAAAAACGCGTTTTGGGAATTTATTTATTTATTTATTTATTTTTAGAATTATCTTAACTTAAAACTAAGCTTAATATAAAGTTTTTATTTTATTTTTATTTTTTTTAGAATTATCCTAACTTGGAACTAAGCCTAAATAAAGAATTTTTTTTTTTTTTTTTTTTTTTTTTTTGAGAATCATCCTAACTTGGAACTTAGTTTAAATAAAGTTTTATTGAATTCAATATCAACATTACAAAAAAAAATTAAATGAGAATTCTTGTTGTTATATTTCAAAAAATGCAATGATAAATGGACTCTGGTGGTTTTGAAAGAACTTGCATTTTCTGGATTTTAATAGAAGTAGAGCTTTCTCAAGTCCCGAACCTGACCAAGCTGTGTTAATATAGACTCTTAATACTCACATTAGTGTGTTGCATGTAACCATATTTTTAGTGTATTATGAAAGGAAAATTTGAGTTGGAGTTAGTAGTATTCTGCAAGCAAATTAATTAAAAATAATTTAAATAGTGTTCTGCAAAATTTCAAACAGAACGTGTTTTTCAGCTTTTCATTTTCAAAAACAGTTTTCAGAAATGACAAACCAAACGCGTTTTCAGCAAATTTGAAAACAAAAATGAAAACACAAAATACAAAACATTTTCGAAAATGAAAATACAAAATAAAATACAAACAGAACGCCACCTTATATTTTTATTTTCTATAGAACTCAATGAATTAATTGTTAAATTCTGTAGTATATATTTTACAAATTGATGTTATTTTAAATTTATAAAAATATAAAACAGATAAATGAACAAAATGAGTAAATTTACAAAATTAATTTCCTAAAGTTGTAGACATTAAAATATTTTAATTGAATTTACTTAGAAATATTGGATATTTATTATTTATTTTAATTTGATAAAAAAAAAGATTTGAAATTAATCATTTATGTCAAATTGAAGTTATATAAGAAAGGATAAATATCATTTTATGACTTAAATGACATAAATTTAAAAAATTGAATATTGGAAAAAGTTAAAAGTATAAATAAAACTTTTACTTTTATTTTTTGAGACAATTTTACGAATGATATATTTAGAGTTTGCTCTCATTTGTTAGCTTGTATTAAACTTCTCGTTAAGATCTTGAATTTGACACCCATATTGCATATTTTTTTACTTCAAAATATTACAATAATTATCAAAAGAATAAAAATAATATACAATTTGATCTTTTTATAGTGTTTTTATTTTTTACAAATCAATAAGTCATTTATTACATGTCACCTATAATTAATTTTGCATTAATTGAAGTTTCCTAATTCAATTATTAAAATAATTAATAAAATTACAAAGTTTCCTAAAATGGCAGGTAAAAATGGCGGGAAACTATGTGCGGATTTATGTGACGGCTATGTTGTTATTATATATACTAGTGAATCATCCCGTGCGATGCACGGGAAGAAATTTCTAAATAAAAATAATCTTATTCGAAATTAAATGAATTCTTAAACAAAATAAATAAAATTCACAAATAATAGATAAGTTCATCATTTATTAGTTTCATGTATAAACATCAATTTTTTTAGGGAGAAGTCATACATGCGAAAATGATTGTGCCTGACTTTTATTGATAGTCATGGCATATGATACCATCAATGAAAATTATTTTATTTTTTTTTGAAATCTAATAAGTATCCTAAAATTCTAATGGATCAACGATATCCTTAGAATAAAGAACTTGTATCCTACATTACTGTCAGATAGAATTTGACCTTATAGAATATGATCTTCAAGTTTTGTAACGATTATTCACTATCTCCTCGAACCAAAAATTCGTCTTGCAAAATGAACACTTAAATGTATGATCTCTAGTATTCATATACTCTGAACATTCAAACAATAGATGAAAAAGTTAATAATAGAGACCATGCATATAAAAGATAAAATTCAATATTTTGACCATTAACAATGAAAAACAACATGTATAATAATAATAATAATAATAATAATAATAATAATAAATTGCGAGGTTGACAAAGATATTGCATCAAATTTATGATATTTTAGGTTTTCAATATTTATATAACGTAATTATTTTCTGATTGAAATTATAATTTAATATTGATCATCTCAATTTTTAGTTAAGTAAATTGGGAGACAATTTAATATTATTGTGAAAAAATATCATAAAATTTGAATTAAAATATAGTGAAGAATATCTTGGTATGATTAATTACTTTTTGAAATTTTAAAATTAACAGTTAGGACAAAAACCATTAATAACTATATCATTTCAAACAATATATATAAATTTGTTAACCGTTAATGTTAAAAAATGTGATATGAGATTTTTTGGAATAAAAAATTAATTAAGAATTAAATGTAATTGTCATTGAAATAATTTTGATAAATAATGCAATATAGGAAAGAACTTTAATATGTATATGTAATAAATAGCTTAAAAATAGGATTTAGTTATAAAAATTTCAATACAAAGTGATTTATAAAAATACGAATGTGTATAAATTTTAGATATAATTTTAATTGAGAATTTAACATTGGATCTGTATGACTGAACCAAATATTTATCCATAAAATTAAGACCAATAAAATATCACAATTATTATAAGAAATTAATTACATATTAAATGTAATTATCTATAAAAATATTTAATAATTTAATAATACGCTATAAAAAAGAGTTCCAATTTTTAAATGTACTAAATAACTAAAAATGAGATTATTTATAAAAAAAAAAAAAAACTATATGTATGATGTGATTTATAATTTAGTACTCCCTCCGTCCCATAAAGATAGTCCTCTACTTATTTTCACACGGATTAAGGACAAAATGGAATATAAAATATTAATTTCACTCTTAAAAAATAAAGTAGACTATCTTTTTGAGACGGACCAGAAATTTTGAATCATAAAATATAACTAATAAGCATTACCACCGCACCAGAAATTTTGAATCATAAAACGTGATATATAGAAGGTGGAGTGGAGCGGTCATGTTAAACAATACACATTTTTTCAAAGAAATAATCATTTAATTGAATATTTTATTATTGTGTATATCTTCATAATAATTATATATAACAGAAATGAAAGAGATTGTATATAGGGAAATGGAAAAAAAAAAGATATAGAAAACAAAAATGAATCAACAGATTTTGAAAAATGGGAAAAAAATGAAACAAATTCTGAAAAAGCGAAAAAGGAAAAAAGAAGAAGAAAATAACCGTCTTTCCAGTGTAATTAGGCGGCGGGAAATAGAAGTCACGTAAACATAATAAATATTGAAGACTGTAAGTAGACGTCAGCGATTTTGAAAATAATAAATAAATATTGAAGGCCAAATTATTTTTGAAGTGGATTTTGAAGTTGATTATTGGATAGGGAATATAAGTAGTGTGAACATGATAAATATTAAAATTCCCAAAAATTGGAAAAATAAATAAATAAATAAATAAAATATGCACATAGTACAAGAGTTTTGGAGGGAAACAGTGAAGTTGATTGGGGTTGACTCAGCTACTTTTATATATTATATAGATTAAGATAGTTGATTTTTTGGGAAAAGTAAAATCAACCATTGAGAAACGAAATGAAAAGGTTGAAACATATGGAATGGGCAATGGGGTGGGTGTGAATCGGGGACCGGGGTGGGGCTGAAAGAATAATTTTGGGGCGGGAATTTTGGTTTTGGTTGATCACATTTAATATATTCACGTCCAATAACTATGCACCCAAAGTATCCTTGTAAACAATTTTATATGCTAAATCGTCCATGAACATGTTAATTGTCACGTGATTACAGTAGTTAATATTACTTTTGAATTCAATGCGTTTTTCGAAATTAATTTTTAACCACAAGTTTTATTTAAAAAATACTAAAAGTTAAAAATATCGGAGATAGAGGATAAAAATTGGGCAGGACACCTAAAACTAATAGGCTATATCCAACAGAGTGCACATTTTACGAAATTTGTAAATGTAATAAATGTTGAAATACTAAGAGCCTCTATGCCCATGTAGAAGGAATTTGTAAACAAAAATTCTAGATGAACATACCATTACAGACGGGGTGATGATAACCATTACAGCAAATCAAAGAAATAGACATTCAACAGCCCACAAGACCGAAGTTGATGGGAGTTTACAGTTAAACAAATCACGATATTCTAGCCCAAAAAATGCCTCAATAGGCTCAACAAGGGGCCTGACTTTTGGATTTGATTGCTGTAAATTGCCATAACTCTGGATAAAGGGCCTGGCTTATGGATTTGCTGTAAGTTACCATAACTCCGGACGGATCAATGATCAGTAGAGTTTTCTGATGCAGAAGATCACCATGAAGGTGCAACTGCAGAGCATACTGGCTACTACTATGATCTTACTTCATATCATTCCTACTTATGCTACTTAGAACTTTGGGAAACTAAGGAAAAACTGGAAAATTTTAGAAGAACATGATTATGAACAAAGACTCTGAAATTTATTGCTGAAGACTCGATGCCATTACAATGGAGAAGAGCTCTCCTTTTATAGAGGGGGGAGAGGCAGAAGAAGACATAACAGACTAACGTCGTGGCCGACAAGGAGGACACGCGTCAATACAAACTTGCAAGCCTTATCAACTTAGCTGGAAATAAAGATGCTGAAATAATTACAGACACGCGTCATTCATTTTTTTTTTTTTTTTTTTTTTTTTTTTTTTTTAAGTAAAATCTTACTTTTAGAAAAGCAAGATTTCAGATCAGAAATAATACAAAACGGACAAACAACCTTTATTACAGACTGACACTTGACAGAAAAAAGGAAAGATTCCTTCTTTAAAAAAGATGGTATTTTGTCATGGTTCGTCCAGGTTCATTGTGTCTTCTTCCTGTGATTCTCCTGGTAGTAAGGGTAATCCATGTTGATTTAACCATCCAGTGTTATGATGATTTTGACAATTTTGTTTGTTATGGTCCCATTCTTTTGCCATTTCCAAATTTTTTAGTGATTCAGAATTTACCACTAATTTTGTTAGATTCGTTAGAGACCATGGATCTTGTGAGTTTTGACTAGTTTCTTGGCTAGATTTGCTTGATTCTCCTGCTTTTGCTTTTCCTTTTTCTTTTTCCAAAAGCTGTTTGTATGATAGCCTTGTATCACTGGGACCAATTTTTCCTTCATTATATGCCTTTTCCTTTTGCATACTGTAATGCAAACTGTTGAGCAATTTGTCAGTAATCTCCATTTGCTTTTTCCTTAGCTGGCGTCCTTCCGGAGTCTTTTCTGAGTACCTTGATGTATCACCCAGACTTTGTGTTGGCCGTCCCTGGTATATTTGTCCATACTGCATGTCAAATGCGTAATCATAATCTATGGTGTATGAATTTGGATATCTTTGCAGATGAGTTTCCTGATACGCCTGAATATCTTGTTGGATATTTCTGGTATACTCAATTGGCAAAGCTTCCCATGGAGCATCGTCTGAATAGTCTGGCCATATTTGTGGTGGAATTGTCTGATTGATTTCTGCCATGCGTCTCTGGAAATTACGAAATTCCTTTGGATAGTGCTCCCAATCTTTATGCATATTGAAAGGCTGAACTGCATATTCCTTGACACTGCTGTAATGAGTATAGACCTGTGATTCTGTGAAATAACCCTGTCTTTGAAAAATTAAGATCACATGAATATTCCGTGCAGAAGTTTTGAGATCTTTAAATTTTAAAGAAAAGGCTTGGAACATTTTAATCCAGTGTGAAATTGGGTGAAACCATTCAAAGAACCTTTTTGCAAAATAGTCAAAACGCAAATCATTTTGATAACGGGTGAAGAGCTCGAGGGTACTTTGAACATCAAATAAAATCCCGATTTGCCAATTTTCTAAAAGGTACCACAGAAAACAAAGAGTTTCTTTTGAAAATTTGACTGCATGGTGCCTGAGATCAAAACGGAATAAGGTGAAAAAAGGGTAATCTGGATGAAATCCAAGACCCCCGAGTGTTTCAATTCCGGTTTGTCTTATAACAAGGGACTGGTATTTTAACATGAGTTCTTTGGATCTGGTTTTGAGGGTTTTGGATCTTATGAGTTCATAGAGTTCAGGAGGAAAAGGAGTAGAGTTGTTGAAGGGAAATTGATTTGAATCCATCATGTAGATAACTGGAATTGGTTTTGGAGGCAGTATGAGGGAAACTTTTGGTCTGGAAAGAAGATCTGGTAGGAGGTTGTGTTTTCCTTTGATATGTTTGACTTCAAATTCAAAATTTGAGAACCATTCTGCCCATCTGAGTAGTTGAGAGTTTGGGATTTGTTTCCTTTTAAAAGAAAGCATTTTTGGAAAAGCTGACATATCCATTTCCACTAAGAATTTGTGCCCAATAAGATGAAATTGGAATTTTTCAATTCCTCTTTTGACGGCCAGTATTTCTTTGAAAGTGGAATGGTAATGCTTTTCTGATTCAGTGAATGATCCACTTTTGTATCCACATATTCTTCTTTTTCCTCCTTTGTCTTCAAGTAAGACAGCTGCCCAAAAACAATCACTTGCATCTGTTTGAAGGACACGTTTTCCATCCGTAGGGATTTGTAGGGCTGGGAGATCTTTCACCTTTCTTTTGATAGATTTGACTGCCTGAGTTTGAGTGGATGACCATGGAGGAGGATCTTTTTTGAGTATGAGCTGGAGTGGTTTAATTATGGATGAAAGATGATCAATGAAGTCCGCCATATAATTTACAACTCCAAGGAACTGTTGAACTTCCTTTTTTGACAAATTTTCATCTGGAAATTTAAGAAGTTCTTGACCAACATGAGGTTGAAGTGAATATTGACCATCTTTAATATGCATTCCTAAGAAATCTGCTTCACTAACACCAATCACCATTTTCTTCTGGGAAAGCATAATACCATGTTGTTTAACAATATCTGTGAACTTAGAAAGCAATTGGCCATGAGATTCTTCATCTTCAGAAAATAATAAGATGTCATCAATGTAGACCAACGCCGTTTCAAGTAATGGATCAAAGATTTTTGTCATTGCTTTCTGGAAGAGTGAAGGAGCGGTCTTTAATCCAAAAGGCATAACAGTCCACTGGTAGTGATGATTAGGAATACAGAAAGCTGTTTTGTGCCTTTCTTCTGGTCTGATTCCTAATTGCCAAAATCCTGCTTTAAGATCAAATTTTGAAAAGATCTTTGCGCGAGACAAATTTGCAAACATTGTCTTCCGATCTGGAAGAGGAAATTTATCATCAGCAAGAAAAACATTCAATGGCTTGTAGTCAATGACAAGTCTTAATTTCCCCCGAACTTGTTCACTTCTTTTGTTGACATAGAAAGCTTGACATGCCCACTGTGAATTTGTTGGTTCAATAAGTCCTTCATTTTGCAATTGAGCAAGTTCTTTGGTAGCAAGTTGAAGATGTTCTGGATTCATTCCAAGATGGCTAGCTTTTGTGGGGTTAATATCTTCATTTTTCTTGAAAGGGAGAGAAATGAAGAAATGTGAATTTTTCCAGAGGGGATTTGTGCATTTAGTAAGAAATTCAGAATGAGATTCTGCACAACAATCTCGGATAAGTGTTTCGGTGATGTTTGGAATGGTGTAGGAAAAATAGGATATCATTTGGATGTATGGCTGGAAATAGGACTTGAACCTGAGACCATTAGAACGAGGAAAAACTTTCTTATCCCATAACTGTTTAATAATATCCCATGCAAGGATAATATCTTTACCAGGCAAAGATGAACCTATTAATTTATGGGAAATACTGAGTTCGGGGAAAAACTGGATTTTAACAGGCTTGCTGATTATTTCTGTTGAGAAACTTTCTCCATTTGCTGCCTGAAAAACCTTTTTGTGATCTCGCCACATATGCTCAGGGAGAATAGTAGGGTTCAAGATGGAGCATGCAGCACCAGTATCAAACAGTCCTGCAACAGTAATTGGCCTTTCATATTTTCCTGTCAAAATTTTTACCTCAATCATAGGTACTGATATGGATGAAAAGGCTGTATTAACAAGTTGCACGCCATAACATTCTCCTGTGTCTTCTGCATCGCTGGATTCATCAGAATCATATTCAATGGTGAAGACAGTTTGTTGAGTTTGCTCATCTTCTTCAGAGAATAATGATTCAAGGTCTTCATCATCATAATCAATCTTTGTGGCTGTGAAAATTTGATGAAGAATTTTGTCCTTTTTCTTATTTGGACAAGCTTTTGCAAAATGACCCTTCTTTCGACAGATGAAGCACCTGTTTTCTTTATTCTTTGTGAACTTCCTCCTAAAAAATCTTTTCTTTCTTCGAAAAGGATTAAAAGATTCTCTTCGGGAAAGCCTTAATCTTCTTTTATGGAATTTTTTCTTTCCTCTGCATTCACAATCTTTCATGTTTCTGCCGCACTTGATTTGTAAATAAGGCTTTTCACAAGCCTTTTCCAATTTTTTGCCAGTTGCATTGATATCTTTGAGGAAAGCATTTTGGTTGCACAACTTCTTTAGTGTTTTCATTATCCAATTATGAAGTTCTCCAAAAGAAGTGGCATTTAAAGGTTGACCTCTTAACTCCATGGTCCTTAGTGTTTCTTGCCCAAGAGGTTGTGGAATTGACTCCAGGTATGCCTGTTTGATATTTGAATCATCTGGTCCTCCAATGAGATAGTATCTCTGAGCAGCATTCTTGAAATGTTTTTCAAGATCTTTTGGATTATAGGAACAACACTTTAATTTGAAGAATTCTTCTCTGGCAATTTCCTTGTCATGATCAGATTTTCCACAGAATTCCCAATATAATGCATTTAAAAATGCATCTGTAGTGTTTGTCTCCTGAGTGAGTTGGCGTTGTCTGTATTCTCCCATTGAATCATACCAATCTCTGAGAAATCCTGTGATCCTTGCCAAAAAGGCTTTTATGACCTTTGTATGGGTCATGTTTGGCTTTAGGAGTTCAGCAGTACACCAGGCTTTCATTTCTTGCATCCTATATTTCCACTGTGGAGGAGGGATATCATCAAATGTAAACTTTGGAGGAGTAGCACCATTTGAAGAATGATAATGATTAGTCGTATGGGATTCCATCTCCTCATCAATAACTTCAGTTTCTTCAATAATAGGATCATTTGTTCTTTGAGTTTGACCTGTTTGGGATTGACTTGTCTGTTCCTGGTCAGCCATATAGAGGGGTGGAACATTATCTTCAGACTCACTAGATGTTTTTTCAAGAGATTGAGAAGACTCAGACTAAGAGGTTTCGGTAGTTTCAAAGGTGTTGGTGGCAGTATGGATAGGAAGAGTATGGGCTTGTTGAAGGAATGTGGAAATGGGATTCTTTATCATCATTTGGGGTTGTTTTTCGTATGGATTTTCTTGTATGGATAAATGTTTTGTTCGTTGGATAACTCTGGTCTTTTTAGGAGGCATAGAAGCTTTTTTCTTTTGTTCCCATTCTTCAGGTGTGAAAAGGGTTGATGTAGATCCTTCATAAGTGGAGGAAATCAAAGGTCCTGTTTGAGAGATTTGAAAGGTTGAAGATGAGGATGGGTAATATGGTGTTGATGGAGGGATCAACGAATTTGACTCAAGAGATGCAAGCTGAGTTTTTAGACTTCTGATTTCTTTCTCTTGAATATCAAAAGGTAGTTGGTTTTGTAAACGAGACATTATGTCTGCATGGAGAATTTCAATTCTTTGTTTACAGGCTTGGAGGGGTGTTGTTTTTCGGATGGATTTTCTTGTATGGATAAATGTTTTGTTCGTTGGATAACTCTGGTCTTTTTAGGAGGCATAGAAGCTTTTTTCTTTTGTTCCCATTCTTCAGGTGTGAAAAGGGTTGATGTAGATCCTTCATAAGTGGAGGAAATCAAAGGTCCTGTTTGAGAGATTTGAAAGGTTGAAGATGAGGATGGGTAATATGGTGTTGATGGAGGGATCAACGAATTTGACTCAAGAGATGCAAGCTGAGTTTTTAGACTTCTGATTTCTTTCTCTTGAATATCAAAAGGTAGTTGGTTTTGTAAACGAGACATTATGTCTGCATGGAGAATTTCAATTCTTTGTTTACAGGCTTGGAGGGGTGTTGTTTTTCGGATGGATTTTCTTGTATGGATAAATGTTTTGTTCGTTGGATAACTCTGGTCTTTTTAGGAGGCATAGAAGCTTTTTTCTTTTGTTCCCATTCTTCAGGTGTGAAAAGGGTTGATGTAGATCCTTCATAAGTGGAGGAAATCAAAGGTCCTGTTTGAGAGATTTGAAAGGTTGAAGATGAGGATGGGTAATATGGTGTTGATGGAGGGATCAACGAATTTGACTCAAGAGATGCAAGCTGAGTTTTTAGACTTCTGATTTCTTTCTCTTGAATATCAAAAGGTAGTTGGTTTTGTAAACGAGACATTATGTCTGCATGGAGAATTTCAATTCTTTGTTTACAGGCTTGGAGGGGTGTGAGAAGAATTTGAGTTTGATGCTGAAGAGTCTGTTCAATCCTCTGTTCACTTTGGTCAATCCTTTTTAACAGGGCATTTTGTTGTGTTGCATTCTCTGACTGCCAGTTCAAAGTGGTTTCTGCTGCTGAGAGTTGTTGCACTGATCCATCTGACTTCCTGATGTTTGGATTTTTGATCTTCCATGAATGAGTGGAATGATCCTTTTCAAATGTCTCCAAAGGAGGAAAATCTTCTCTAGTTGGGGGATGAAACATGGATATTGAAGATGGGGGAGGATTATTATCCCAATCCCATTTTTTATGATAATTGCTGCAATCATCGTCATCGTCATCATCCCATCCAGTAGGAACAATTGGATCATCATTTGTGGGAGGTGGTGTATATTTGACATAGTAGTCAAATTTTCCCGATGGCTCTCCAAGTAATCCAACTCCTGGATTATTGTTGTAGAAGGCTTTATGTAGTCTTCTCTGACTGTTTTTCTTAGACTTCCTTCTTTGTCGGGGAGAATCTTTTTCTTCAAGATCTGCTTCAAGGCAACTGGAACAATTGCAAACATCCCAAAAGATATGTCCAGTGTTATCTGCTTTGTTATAAACTGGCCTTCCATTTGCATCAAAGGCATAGATTGGAATTTTTTCCTGAGTATACATGAATTGTGTATGGAAGCAGGGAGGTTTGTTTTCAGTTGTCTCTCTTTTGAATGCAATCTCAATATCTCCATTAGACTTTTTTCTGAAAAAAGGTTCAGTGGATTGTATTGAAGAGGAGGTTTTGTTTCCCTTGTGAGCTTGTTCATAACTTGTAACCCATGTTTCTGGGATGAGCTTAACCAATTCTGATCGTGGAAGTTGTCTAGGCACATATGTACAACTGGGAACATGATCCGACTCTACATGAAGAAGTAAAGCATCATCTGTCCCTTGAGATTGGGCAAAATCCAGAGAATGATTTTGGATTCTGTACACCATTTGGTAGTGAAGAGTGGCTGCATATGTGAGGGATGTTGGAACAGCTCCAACAATTTGGATTTGAACTTTCAAGGCTGAGAGTAATTGTGGATCAGAAATAGGCATATTGAAATTTGGAAACATAGTAACAAGAACAGTTCCAGCATTAAGAGTAGTTTCGACAGTTCCTATGCAGGCATGTTGATACTCAGAGAATCGAGTGTCTAATAAAGCAATTCTTGAAACTGTAGGAAGTCCTTTTCTTCCATGAAGGGTTAAAGCAAATCGGACAGCTCCAAAATGGAGATGAGTGTATCCTTCAGATAGCCAAACTTTTGGTAGATGGGCGGGTAATTCAAGAGTAACAAATTGTTCTTTTTCTGTTGCAGGCAGAAAGTGCTGATCAAATTTTGAGGCTTGAACAAATTCTTTGACTTGGGATTTTTGAGGGGAAATAATACTGCGAACAGTTTTGGTTATGGACTGACGAGGTTTTGTATATGGAAGATATGGATTTATGAGGGGTAGATCTGTGAGTGGAACTTTATCAGATTCTGAAAGATAGGATATCTCATATAGATAGTCCATTTTCGATGCATCAGATTTTCTAAAAGAAGTTGACGAAGAAGAAGTAGAAGGAGATTTTGATAATGAAAAAGGATTTGAAGACATGACTGAAGAGTGTTTTTCCTTAATTTCTTCTGGTTGCTAAGTAACATAAATAATCTTGATATGAGTAAGAGAACAACATGGCTCTGATACCATTACAGACGGGGTGATGATAACCATTACAGCAAATCAAAGAAATAGACATTCAACAGCCCACAAGACCGAAGTTGATGGGAGTTTGAGTGACATTTTCGATGTGTTCCTCGATATTGGTTGATGTCGAGGTGGGATATGGTGACCCACCTCGGCATCGACTAATGTAGAGGTGACACCTCGATATATCACCCAAAAATGTCAAAAAAATATATATATGTAGAATTACTCATTTGTAAATGATGTATATGGCGGAATGTGTCTTACATTGTGTTCGATAAACAATTTTAGGAAAAAAAGGCACAGAAATCGTAGAAAAATCTTCAGGTATTTCGGAGAATCTATGCCAAAAGGATGTTGACCGTTTGAAATCTACCAAAAAGGTAGAGCCATAACATCAATCCGAGTGAATTCGTGCAAGTTTCCATCTGATTGTGCCAAAGATAAATAAATTATAAAAGGACACGTGGATTACCTCAAAATTTCTTGTCAGCTGGTACAGTGCTGCATACCCTGTCCATCAATTGATTATTGGTAAGTCAAACTCGATATTCGTGCAAGCTTCCTCCAAACAAAGGCTTAGTGAAACAAGGTTGAAAGTTTACTCTTTAACTACGCTTGCAAGGAGCCTCATCCGTGCCTTTGATAGGATTCGAACTCCTACCCTGCATTTATCATCTCAGCTAAAATTTCTCACTCTCAACTTTCAACTAAATGAGCTATGTCCTAGGGGCAAAATATTTGTAAATGTAATAAAATTAGAGTAGGGACAATTTATGTTACTTGTAGAAGAACTTGATGAAAAAGTTACCTCATGTCAACTTTTCTAAATGTTCTTTGAGATAATGCACTTTTTAAAGGGATTAATTGCGATAAATACTTACTTTTTTTTTATCAACATTGATTTTTACTGTATAATAAAAAATAATGAAAAATATTAATACTGATAAAAAGTATCACAAGTACCATAAAAAAATATTAAAAGTTTCACAAGGATTTGAGAAGTATCAAATTATGATACCTTTAAAGGACGTTTCAATAAATCATTTTTTAAAAAAGTATCTTATTGTGATACTTTTTTAGATAATGCACTTTTTAAAATGATTAATTGCGATAAATACTTATTTTTCTTGTCAAAATTGATTTTTACCGTATAATAAAAAATAATGAAAAATATTAACACTAATACAAAGTATTATAAAAAACATGAAAAGTATCACATGTACCATAAAAAATATGAAAAGTCTGAGAAGTATCAAATTCTGATACCTTTAATTGAATTACGTAAATCGTAAATCAATTGTTTTTTTTTAAAGTATCTTGTTCTGGTACTTTTTGAACTAAATAAATTTCAATTTTGATTCCAAAAGTAGAGTTTTTTTTTTTTTTTTGTAAATGTCTCTTTTAAAATTAGGGAAAATTGCAGTCGCGATCTCAAACATTTTCTTTTTTCGCTGACTTTATCCTAACTTTCATTTTGTGTCACTCACGATCCCAAACTTTTAAAATAATCGTAGCAAAAGGACAAATGGATGATTTTCATCCAAATTTCTGTTAGTTGACCTAAAAATTAACATTGACTAAATATAATAGGGGCAAAATAGTAACTTTACAATTTTAATCAATAATTAAATAAAAAAACTCTTATTTAAAAAGAAATGGAAAAAGAAATTGAAACAATGTTCATCTTCCACCCGGTCTCACCCACCCGATTGGGTCTTCTTCTCCGGCCAAAATCCACAAACCTGCCACCGCCACCGACCACCCACCTTTGGTCGCACAATCGCTGCAAATCCTTGCCACTGCAGATGACAATATACCATCACCAAAACAAATAATTTCTACAAACCCATTTCATCAAATCCAAAATAATCATTTACACATCTTTGCTTAAAATACAAAAACTACACATCATATGAATGTACGTCTTAGTCAAGGTACTGGAGTCGCATAGGAACAATAATATCCACCACAGATCTACTGAATTCTTTTGTAAATTTGTTATATGCTCCATTTTTAAAAGGTGTAATCTACACCTTGAGGGCCCCAACAAACCATGTCCTGAATCATTGATTGAAGAGATTAATCGCAAGTTATACTTCCCTGAGCCAGGGTGGAGGACTTAATGGTAAGTCCAAAGTTTGGATAACGCCCGCTAACGACAAGGCGCAAATCCAATATTTCAGAATTCGAACCCTGCACACCGCTGCGCTGATAGGGATGGCAAAAAAACTTGAAAAACCCGAAACCCGGAAGCTTACCGCCCCATCGGGTCCGCGGGGCGAGTTTTCCGCCCCGCCCCGCGACCCGATAATTTTTTTTAAAAAAATATTAGAATGAGAAACTAAAATAAATTTAATGAAATCCAGAAGAATTGAACCTTGATGAAATTTAGGTGTATGAGAATATACAACCACTATAACATTATGTTGTTTATTGATTTTTTTCTTCAAATATATACATATTATCTTTAAAGTTCAAAATTAAAAATTCTAACTAGTTCCACGCCTAAATTTTTCACGTAAAATTTCATTACCAATTTTGAAAGGAAAAAAAAAAAATAGGATCATTAGCGGGATGGGAGGTCGCCTCGACCAGCCCAACCAGCAATCGCGGGGCGAGGCAAGATTATGAGTTTTTGGGTTCGGGGCGGGGCGACCCCGACCCATTGTCATCCCTATGCGTTGAGTTGAACCTTACCAGTCCTCCCTTTTGTCACTGGGAGATGTGCCCTGTCACTGAAAGATGTGCCTTGGGGCTGTTATATGCTCCATTCTTTTGTAAGAGGAGAAGAAACAAGTTTCCAATCAACAATAGCTAAGACGGGTATTTTAGAGCTCGATAAACACAGAAATAATTTCCCAGCGTTCGAATTCGAATACAGCATTTTATTTAGTTTCGTGCATCATCATATTAACAAGCAGCTAACAAAAAGGACATGGTCTCCTGCTTATTCTTATCCCTTTAGACACTGATATAAGAGCAGAATTACCAAGTTTCACACATCAAGATTCAGGGCACTCTTTATCATACTCCTCGCTTGCATATTTCCAGTTCATGACTTTCCATACGTTCTTCAGATAATCTGGTCTCACATTTTTGTACTGCACATAAACAAGAAAAATGCAATCAGTCAGAAACGTAATATTTAGCGCTCTCACTACTTAGCACCATTAATGAGCCCTCAACATTTTCTTCGTCTAAAATAATTAGAACTTCATAAGCATTCAATTTTCAAAGCAAAGCAAGAACTACCTGCAAATAGTAAGCATGCTCCCATACATCAATACCAAGCAGAGGAACCAAACCTGGCCCTTTAGTCACGAGAGGATCCTGCACGTAGAGATGGACAAGAAAAGATACATTTCTATTAATTTATCAGAATGGCCGAATATGATCATTATACTTTGTTGTTTATCTTATTTCCATAATTTATTTACTGCCAAATAACCACCTTAGTTACCATACTCTTGTTGAAGAGAGTGTCGAACAATAGAATGTGGAAATTCAAGAATATCGTCACCATGGTGCATGACTACCAGATCGAAGTAAGACTCCAGACTTGACTGATAAGACTTGCCAACTTTCTAAATGCAGTTGGTCACATGAGGCAATTTCAAAACCCATTAAAATTTCCCCACTTGACTTCTCCTTTTGTTAAGTGATAAATCTCACATTTAATAAACACGAAATAAATAACCAATATATAGTAGTTTGGGTTACTCCTTGAAACAGAGAACTCCCAAGTCCTGATATCTTATCAGCCCATTAAGTTCCGACAAGCAATTTGTTTTGACTAAAACTCATAGAAGCACACATATTCTAAGATTGGAGGAGTCCTCAAATAGCCACCTTTTTGCAGAAGCATGTTAAGGGATAAACATTGAACAAAGAAGAAATAAATACCCAACACAAACGGGTTTGGTCTACTCCTTGGCAAAGTTGAGATGGAACTTTAAATCTTAATACCTTTGACAACCCTGCTTGCAACACCAAAAAATTCCCAGCAAGGATAATATCTTTTCTTGGATAATATGCAGGTTTAGTTGCCAACTTTCGATATGGTGGTAATTTCTTTCCCAACCTTTTTCTGGACATTTAAGTGCTCAACCTTCTATTGCAGGAGCAATTTAAGTCCTTTTTGCATATGATAAACAAGATCACATCACATATTATTTTCGCCCTTTTGAAATCATCAAAAAGAATGGGGTTTTGAGGTTGAGACTTCACCCTCAACCTCTATTCTTTAACGCAATAATTACAATTTATAAATCAATTTATAAACAACACAAATTCTAAAACCACATATTTTATTTCTCCACTTTTTAACCACACATTTTACCTAAAAAAAAAATAAATAAACAAATTTATAATTGCTACAGCTTTACAGAACAGAGCCTTAATCATAACATAGGTGCAAAGAGAGAAAAACAATGGATCACAACCACCACGAATATAATCAATTTAAACACTGTTAAGCGTATGAAAATCGTTAAAGAAAATGGGCAATGCGTATGTCATACACAAGGATTTGATGATGCTTCGGGGCCCTTGGTCATATACCAAATAGGAAGAAGATGATTTGGTTGTTGGTGACGATGACAAGTCCCCTATATCAACACATCAACATGCTACTCATCAAGTTGCACCACCTTCTGGCCACAAGCTCTCCGAAGATCTATTCAATCTTTTGAATGGACTTACTCTCTCACCACCACAGTTGAAGGTCTACAAGAAATGATGCAACAAATGCACAATTCCAAAGAGGCCTTCTATGATCACTTTTACTCCATCTATCTACTTAATCCTCTTCCACCAACTGAAGATTGAAGTCTCTGTGTCTCTTTACATTTTACTATATCATCTTTATGTTTTATGAAAGTGCATGTTCAAATATGTCTCCAACTTTATTTTGATGAATTTTCGCTTCTAAAACAAGGCATTAACCTCGTTTTATGTTATGAACTCTTTCTTATGGTTGATATCCATTATTTCTCTTTGCACCTATGCTATGATTAAAGGTGAAGTCTCAACCTCAAAACCCCATTCTTTTTTATGATGCCAAAAAGGGGAAATATTATGTGATGTGATGTGATCTTGCTTAGTATGTGATATGATCTTGTTTATCATATGTAAAACATGCTATATATGTGTGAATGATGAGTTCTTGATCATTAAACCTATCGATGTTAAGTAAAAGATAGAGGTAATGTAGATTAGCTTCCTTTATACATCTACAAATCACAATTGTTTATCATAATCAAAGCAATGGGAATTAGATTCAATCACAGGTCAACACATTATGGAGTGAGGTTGGGAGGTGAAAGAGAGAATGATTTTATTTTTTAAATTTAACTTTTGTTGTTCATTTGAACTTGAAGGCCAAATTTAACACCCCATTTCGGCGGTTGTCATATGCACTGCAACTTGGACTTATGAAACCTGCTTTCAAATTGAGGGAAAAACTGTTCTCGAAGAGCGTGACCATCCAGTGGAATCTCGCTACCCTCCACCCCGAAAGGAAGGGATACACGAGATGGTAAAGCTTAGTTTCCATATTATCTAAATTAGTAATACCCTTGTCTGCTTTTGCCAGTAAATACTTATGCATGCTATCACGGAAATAAAGCAAAATCAACTTAAGCACTGAAAATCAATCTCATAATATCAATAAGTTCTAACAACAAAATACTGCAACAATACCTGGTTTCCAGTGGTTTCAATTACCAGGCTCTTCAACTCTTTGTCCAAACCAAGCCACTACAAGTTCAAACAATGTAAATTAGGTTTTACCAATAAACCAAAACTAAAGGAAAAAGATGGAGAGATAAAATTATCTTCGAATGCATCATTTATGGATATTGAGACTGCCAGCAAAAATATGATTTACCACCTAACCAGAGAACTTACCACCCATCCCGAGCCCTGTAAAGCAGCACCTTCTGCGTTCATCTTCTGTAATAAAACTTCAAATGAACCGAAGTTATTGTCAATAGCCCAACCTAAAGAGCCCTTGGGAGGTTCACCACCACCTTCCTGAAACAAGGAAATTTAGATTTTTAGATATTTTCTTCCAAATTACAAAAATAGGTGATGTTTGAGTAAGAGTTTAACAAATCTAGAAGGTAAACTTACACGAACAGGGGCAAGATTCTTCCAGAAAATTGAGTGATTCACATGACCTGCTTAAGAACATGATTACAGTTGTATCCCAGAAGATGTACAGAATGCTTGTCAATTGATAAACCACGAGGGAAAGGTTCCATAATTGGTGAAGGACCTCATTATCCATGAAGATGTGAAAGCAGCAGAAAAATTCACTGGTGCATCTTGCAAACTATGCAGCAACTTTCAGATTTTTTTTTATATTGGAATTGGGAATCATATGCAATTTACTTCCACTTCAACAAAAAGTACAAGTCACTTGGGCTAGAAGTTTGTTGTATCAAGGAAATAACTTTTCATTGCAAATCAAGTCATATCTCAGTTCATTGAGATCATTTAGTTAATTTGACCATATAATACTTAATGTATGTTAAATTTGAGGATTTATTAAATCAAACACACTCCATCAAGTTATATTTTTCCAAAACTGTGGATTCTTATTTAAGCTTAGTTATTTCACTAGAACATGTTGATATTGTCACCGGAGGCCTTGCCAACAACATAGTTCAATATGCAAAAAGGTTTCAACATATGTTACCTTTGTCTATCGATCAGTTAGTACAATATTTCCTAATGTTTTCCCATTAACTTTGCCTTCTGAAGAAATTAAATTATAAATGTTCTGCATGCTAATTAGACTTCCCATGCCATTACTTGTTTAATTATTTTCGCGTTAATGTTTTTGTACCTCCCTCGGGCCAGAATAGAGCTCTATCAATTTATTCAAAAGCATTGTTAATAACAGGCTTAAATTTTGAAAATATAGGTTCACAATTTCAAACTGGTGAAATAGAATTTAGTAAATTAATGAAGAAAAGAAATTTCAATTTCAGTCTCTACATAAAAGTACTTTTTTTTTCACTTGTGTACCAGTAGAATTTCAAAAATAATATTAAGGACCTCTAGCCATTAACATTACTCAACTTATGTGTTCATGAATCAATTCAATTTCTTTAGGCAAGTCCATCATACTCTAAAATCGATTCAAAATTGTAGTTTTCTCAGCAATTTACTCTCCAAAACCAAGAAAATGAACCAATAGTGACATGTTTATGAGAGAGAGAGAGAGAGAGAGAGAGGGGGAAAAAGATTTGGACCTCCGCCGTTGAATTTGATAGCGCTCTGTAACTTGACGACGGTCGAGGCATCGCCCTTGGACATTGCATCATCGAGCTGCTCAAGGGCTTTATTGTAATTAGTTATGTAAGTCTGGTGATGCTTCTGATGGTGCAGCTGCATGATTTCGCCGCTAATAGCCGGCTCGAGAGCTCCATAGTCGTACGGCAGATCAGGAAGCGAGAAAGTCTTTAGGCTGCGAAACCCTAGCATTCCTAGTGGCGGAGTTGCTAGGGTTTTGCGACTCAGCAGGTTTAAGAGAGCCATAGCCGAAAAGTGTTTCTGTTTTGTGAAGAAGAAAACTGGGCAAATGACGGGGGATTTGTTGAAATACCCCTTTTACATTTGTAGTTTTTCAAAATACCCATTTTTTACAAATTGTCTTATTTACCCTTAATGAAATAAACTATTTTCTTTGTAAGATATATCCCTGAATTAGTCAGGTTGATTTAATTCAATACTTTTTATTATATTTATATTCTTTAATCTTTTAAGTTCTTCTAAAAATACTCTATATTGTGATAATTTCTCAAAAGATTTAGGATGTTCTTCCTTTGTTATATATTCTAATGCTATTCCATCTGTAACTTCATCTTTTATATCTTCGTATTCTTCTATAATCTTATGAACCGTATTTATATTTTTTACTGTTTCAACAGAATTAAATTCTATTCTATTTAAGATAGCATAGTCAATATCTTCATATATTTCTTTTAATTTAGATTGTCCAACAAAATGTATATTTTTAGATTTTTCAGTAATAGCTAATAGAAATGAAATTTCTTTATTATCTAAATATAGTTTATGATTACAGTTATTAGAAGTTGATGCTTGTGAAGTATCCATAAACTATCGGGTTGGTAAATTATTATACAAAATTCTTAGGTATAGGTTCATTCTTTGATCTAGTATAATACAATAATCTGCAATATATTGTTCGTATTTTTCTAAGAGTTTATTATATTCTTCAGAAGATAAGTTTTCATTTTCCATTTGATGTTTAATATCTTCCATTTTATTTTTCAATTTTTCTAAAAGGTTATCTAGTCCTTCTAGTGTATATCTTGGCATTAGGTTTGGACTGTATTTGTTATTATTTTATTTTCTAAGTCTATTTTAATTTCTAATATGTCAGAATAATCTATAATGTATTAATCATGATTTTCTGAAAGTATATAATATTGTTCAGATGATTCATCTATATCTATTAAATGAGATATAATGTTATCTATTTTTTCCATTATTTTTTCTAATAAATTGTCTAATCCTTCAATAGTATATCCAGGCATTATAAACACAGAGATAAATAATTTATAAAGTTTCAAGTAATTTTTCAAATTCTATGAGTGTTTGAGAATTAATAATATCTATGTCAGCCATGATATCTATACTTGGTTCAAATGGTATGTTATATTTTGAAATATTTTTCTTTCTCTTTTCTAATTTATCAATTATATCTTGAATATCACGTATCATTATAGATCTTACAGTTCCTCTAGCAAAGTTTTCTATTAAATTTTCTTTAAAACTTTTTAATATCTCCTGTGATGCATAGAGTTGCTCTTGGTATCCTATTTTATCAATTTCATTTTCATATTCAATGCATTTTTTACTTTTGATATGCTTTTGAACTTTATATGGACCTCTCTTAGTTCTGGGTTTTTTCATGATATAATTATTTTCATTCATGATATTAAGATTTTCAAAAACTGGTAAAGAAAGATTCATCTCTTCCATCACTGTCATAATCTATTACAGGATCATAATCATTATCACTGCTAAACACATATCCTAAATATAATTCATTATTTATTTCAGTATTATCACTGTCAAGCCAAAAGTAAATAATCGATTTTGTAATTTCTAATCCTAATATTCTTTTTAATGTTGGAAAGATAGCTAACAAGCATGGCATATAGACATGATATAACTTTTTTATTTCATTATTTGGTCTAGTAAATTGTTTATACATGAATAAAGGTTCAATTATGCTATGATATTCATCATTATAAGGACTGTTTTGATAATTAAATTTAACAATTCTGGATTCTGTCATTTTAAAAGTTCTTCTTCCTCCTAATTCCGTAAAGATAGATATATTAAGAATACTAACCTCTTTTCCTTTTCTCAGTACCTTTGTATTTTCCTTCTATTGTTAGTGACCTTCAGGCTTATAGGTTTCTGCTCCACACCTCCAATGACTTCCTGCCTTCACGGGTTATTAGCTAAACCTGGATGCCTTCACTGTATAACTCTTTAGATGGAAAATATTTTAGGACAGAGTGTAGGGAGTTTTCTTAATAATATATCTTCTTTTTGGAAATAGGATTTAGAAGACAAGAATTTAGAAACTCATCTTAATATGATATGTAAATTGGGATTTTATTGATAGTATAAAGATTGACAAAGGATTGGTATGAAAATTTTTTGAAAGACAGAAGATTTTTTGGCTTTCTCACAAACTGAGTGCTCAAGAGAGTTCTGCCTCTTCTCTAATCAGAAGATCCTTATTTATACAACTTCACGAGGTATTCCTATACAACCTCTTACATCATTGCTTATGTAATGGATACAATAATTTGAATTTTACAAGGACCTACAAGGACACACCTGTCCATCTATTCTTTATTACAAGGATACAGCTGTCCCTTTATTTCTTCACATGGCTATATTATAGGGACACATATCCCTCTATTTTCAGTCTTCTCATAGTCCTTACACTGTGCTGTCTTGTTCCATTAAATTAGGTTTATCAATTGGCTTCCATCTGTCCATCACTTCTGTTGGTATGTAAAGCAATCTTATCAAATGGCTTCCATCTGTCCATCAGTTCCTTTGGCATGTGGGGCAATTCCTAGCTATGCACGCCTCTTGTAAAGTGGCAAAACTTCCATGGATTTGATGAGTATCAAATTTATTGATGTATTCTTGCAAGATTGTTGACTTTTCTTTTCCTCCATTAGTGAGTAAGGTCCATCCATTGTACTGGCATATGCATTTGAATTTTTTCTCATATAGGTTTTTGGCAATGTTGTAGAGAACTTTAATTCCCAACACCCTTCGGGATCTAAACCATGATCTTGTAATGTTTGGTACTGGCTTGGTATTTTTCCCAACTTCAATTTGAAAATTTCGAGCAACATACCCAATCGTGATAATATGCTCAGCAGGATAATATATCCTTCCATCAATTTCAGGACTGATCGAATAAAATTTTAAATATATGGCTCTTCCTTGAGCAAATTTTGAAATTTCTCCTTTTAGTAAATCATCAAATTTTTCGATTTCTTTCAGATCTTTTCCTGGATAGATAAGATCCAAGAATCCATAATCAGCTGCCATTTTTGTCATGACGGGATCTCCTCCCTGAGTAACGATCAATCGTGGGTATACATGGTCTCCAGACGAAATGTAATAACAATCACATTCTTGAATTTCATATATAACTTCAACAGTGGTTTTATATTCGTTTTCTTTTGGTAAAAAAGGGGAATCATCTTCCTCTTCAGCACGAATTCTGACTACCCTTGTATGTTCATCTTTGGCATTGATTGTGATTTTTCGAGGACTGGCTTCATTTATAACAACTTTTTTAGGAATTGGTTCATCTCTTTTAATTGTTGGTCCACCACTGCTTCCAGGAGATGTACCTGTTTGTATTTTTGATATGACCTGTTTGGTATCAGTCTGTTTGGTAATCAACGATTCAAACTGAGATTCAATCTCAATTATGTTATCGCTCAATTCTTTAGTATAATTATGATGAAATGTTGAGATTTCCATCAATTGCTTGAAACTTCCTTGGAGAGTTTCTGCAAGTTATTCAATTCCAAGCTTTATATCTTCAGCTTCCTCCATGAGGAAGTTCATTCGCTTTTTGGCGTCTATCAGGGATCTTTTGATATTATCCATCTGCAAATTCAATATTCCTGCTTAAAAAGTCCGCAAGATAATTATTAACACCTTTAATATGAATTATATCAAAATTATAAAACGCCAAATAGGCTTGCCATCTATGGAGCCTTCTATATTGAGGTTCAGGTGGTAATTTATTTTTTACTAAACCTGCAACTTGAGAATTATCAGTTTCAACAATGAATTTTTTAGATAATAAAAACAATGAAAACTTCTTTATTCCTCTGATAATTGCTAACAGTTCTTTCTCATGAGTAGTATAATTTATTTCTGCTTGATTAAACGTTCCACTTGAGTATCTACAAATTTCATTAAGATCTGTTTTTAATATTGCTGCCCAATATTTATCCGAGGCATCAGTATTAACTATCAGATTATCTTTTTCATCTGGTAATCTTAATTTTGGTAAGTTTTTACATTCTTCTTTTAGTGATTTGACAATTTCTGTATGTTCATCACTCCATCCTTTGGTATTTGTTTTCCTGAGTAAAATTTGAATTTTATGTCTCTTTTTTGATAGATTTTCAATAAATCCTTCTGCATAATTTAAACATCCTAAAAATTTTTGTATTTGTTCTTTTGATTCTAATTTGTTTGGAAAACTTTCTATCTTCTTAGATATATGAGTTTGTAATTTTATCCCCCTTTTATCTATTGATAATCCAAGAAAATCAATTTTTTGTTTTTCTATTATAGCTTTATTTTTTGAAAGAACAATTCCTTCTTTTTTGCATTCATTTATAAATTTAATTAAGTGGTTTCTATGTTCTTCTCTATTATTAGAACATATTAATATATCATCGACATAGACAATTAAGAATTCATTGAATTTTCTAAATATGTTATCCATTCTTCTTTGATATATTTGTGGTGCATTTTTTAAACCAAATGGCATAACCATCCATTCATATTTACCTTGGGGTGTACTAAATGATGTATATTGAATACTATCTTCTTCCATTTTTACTTGCCAAAATCCTGATTTGCAATCAAATTTAGAATAGTATTGCTTTCCTTTTGCAAGATTTATTAGTACCTCTTTATTTGGTAAAAAGTATCCATCAAATTTAGTATATTTGTTTAATTCTTTATAATTTATCACCATTCTAGCTTTACCTCTTTTTTGTTCAGAATGTTTCATGACCATAAAAGCTGGACTACTATGGGGTCCATTACTAGGTCTGATTAATTTTTGGTTAAGTAATTCTTTTATCTGAGTTTTAAATTCTTGCATATCTTGTATGGTATACATTATTGGTCTAACTCTTATAATAACATTTTCTGTTAATTCTATTCTAGCTTTTGGATGATGTGGTTTCCAAAATGATAATGGATTTTCTCCACAAATTTTTTCTAGTTGATCAATGATTTTTTCCATGTTTATTTGTATGTTCGTTTTCAAGACTTTTTTATACACTATTCTTTTATTTTTTATTTCATTTTGTATAATTGGTTTTTTCTCCCATTTATCACCACGCTGTGTTGGCTGAACTCTGTAAGGTCTAAATTCTCTTGGTATTTTGAGTAAATGTGCACAAGGTGTTTGTAACATTACCATGTAATTATTTTGTTTATAATATTGAAATTGTTGTATAAAGTCATTTCCTAGTAATATATCACATTCTAATTTGTTATAATTATATACTTTATTTACAACTATTTGTTTACTTCCAAGTATTATATTAATTTTATCAGCACTATTAATTATATGAGTACTTTCTCCTGTTACTCCTGTAATTTTTTTTTTTCCATTAGTATTCCATGATTTTACTAAGAAGCTTTTGAATATTGTTATATCACTTCCCGTGTCAATTAATGCACATGTTGTTATATTTGTTTCAACAATTGTAACTTGTATATAAACGGCTAATGGAAAACTTATTTGGTTATTCATTTATTCAGCCTTTCTGCATAGTATAGTTTGACCATTATGAGTTATATATAATCCTTCACGTTTTATACTATAATCTTCTAGTCCATCTAGAAAGCTCATACCTAATAATACATGAGGATTTGCCATACTACTATCTACATGACATGGTACTAGGAGATTTATTCCTCCTATTTTTATTGGTACTTTTACTTCAAGTTCAGTCATATGTATTTGTCCATCAAAATTTATATATCTATATGGATCGGTTCTATGAGATATTAGTCCTTTATTTCTATTTGAAGCTATATGACATTCACTAGCTCCTGTGTCAATTAATATATTTGATCCTTTTATATGTTCTATTCCATTAAAATATTCACCTTCTATTTTCATATTTCCAGCATTTCTATTAAGTTTTATTTCTTTTATATTACTAGTTTCTCCTAATTGTTTTCTATTAGGTAAACTTGCTGATCTCCTAATTAATCTGCCATCTTCAAATGTTATATTATTATTAGGGTATTCTTCTTCTCGTAACTCTATGATTTCTGGTTTATTTTTTGTTATAGTAAGTTCATAATTTCTTGGAACTAAACTTATTTGTTTATCTGGTTCTACAGCTTTACCAAAATCTTTACATTCTTTATGAATTTCAATATATGGTTTTTTAGAATAAATGTTTCCATAATTAGAATTAGTAAATGTGTATAATGCCCTGTATTCTATAGTCATAATTTTATCTCCTGGTTCCATTATATCATCTTTATGTAATTTGAAATGTAATCCTAAAACTTCATTAAAATTTCTATCTTTTAATGATATACAATATTTTGGGTAACATGTAAATATTAGTTTCTTATATGCTAGATTTCCTTCTACTGTTCCTAAATGACTGTCTTTTAAATTTATAATTCTTCCATCATGTAAACTTACAGTCAAAGGCGAATCTAATCCTTCTCTAAACAGGGATTTAAACATTATCTGGATACCTGCTAAGTAAACATATTGAATCTTTTCACTTTGTTTTCTATTAATCTTTGTTAATAATTCTGCAACTGTATTTTTTGTTAAAAGATTTAATTTGTGTGTTCCTTGAGTGGTTCTAACATCTATTGCTCTTTCAATTTTATGATACTCATTTATTGCTACTCTTTCTCTTTTCCATATTCTGTCTAATATTTCCCATTTTCCTATTTTCAAATCTAAAGATAATTTTTGTATTTTTCTGAACTTATTATTATCAAAAGTTACTTTTAATCCATAACCTTCTATTCCTTCATATTCTTGCTTATCTATATTCTTATTTGTTTCTATTTCTTCTATTTCTTTATTCTGATTCTGATTCATTGCTTTCTGAATCTGTTTCGCTTATATAGACTTCTTGATCATAGTATTCTTCAATATCTGATATTTCACTTAGTTCACTTTCTATTTCTAGATATTCATTTTGTAATATTTTAACTTTCTTTTTGTTACAATCAGGGCTTATATGTCCCATTTCTCCACAATTCCAACATTTGCATTGGCTTTTATCTTTCTTATAAGTTTTATTTTTCTGTTTTTTATTTGGATGATATCTTCTTTTGTAATATCTCCTCTTAGGTTTTATATATCTTTTTCTGAAGTTTCTGAATTTTTTAAATTTTCTATTTTTAAATTTTCTTTTATTATTATATTTTCTTCTTTCAGGGTTACATCCCCATTGGGTAGGTTTTTCCATATCTTCACAACATATTCTGGTTAATTTTCCTGATTTCTTTAATAATTGTCTTTGTTGACATATATATGCTAATCTTTCAAATAAGAATTTTATCCTTGATCCTAATGTTCTAGGTGTTCCAGGGTTATCTCTAATAAATTTTTCAAATTCTATTTTAAAGTATATTCCCCATGAACCTGGTAATTTATTGTAATACATATCTCTATATACTTCTTGGTTTTCATTACTATAGAATTGGACATAATAGTATTCTTTAAATTCACAAGTATATTCTTTAATTTTACACATATCACATATTGTTAAATTTATTAATCTTACTCTTGCATTATCTTTTTCTCTTATTGATTCTGCTTCAGAATTACTTATCCAATTTTCTCCTAAAAATTCATCCGCAATATAATCTACTATCTTCTCTATTCCTTTTCTATCTGATTTTATTAGTTCTGTCTGTACATTTCTTCTTATTAATGCTTTTGTATCACCACTTATTCCTTCCCACCAATTTCTAACATGTCCTTCAAAAGATGCTATTAAAAAATTTATCATTCTATCAGTATTTTCCCATGTATCATCTTTATTGTATAAAAAGAATAGTATCATTGAATCTGCCCAAGTTAATAAGGCTTTTTTAGTATCTATTTTACAATCAAGATCTAATTTTGTTCCTCCATGATTAATAGGTTTATCATAGTTATTATTTGGTTCAAATCTATCTTTATATTTATTTCCTCTAGGTGGTTGTCTATCTCTGATTCTATCATAATATTGTCGGTGTGGTTTGTTATATAAAGGTGCATAACTTTCATCTGGATCTGGTAATTCTTGTTTAGAAGTTCCTATAGGAGCAGGGTTAGGTGCTCCTCCAGTATTCATTAAAACTTGGTATTCATTAAAATTTTCTATACTTAACTGGTCAAAATTTTCTATAAGCAAATCTAATTATTCATTCATTTTTGTCTTGTTCTTCTTCAATTTTTTCTTCATCTTTTAATTTTCCTAAAGTTTTTTCTATAGATTTTTGTAATTCTAATTCTTCCTCTAATATTTTTGGTAATATATTTCTTCTAAATTCATCATCCATACTTCCTGCTTCTATTATAATTTTTTCTTGTTCGAAATGCTTCTTTCCTATTCTAAGTATTTCTTTTTCTATGAGTTTTTTGTCTATTTTCTTATCTTTGCTTTTATTATTTTCTTTAAATTCTCTAATCTCTAGTTTTAGTATATTTATATCATTTCTTATTTCTTTTAATTCATTTTTTACTTCTTGTACATCACTTATTAATGTTTTTATTAATGTTTTTAAATCTTCAATATATTCACTTATCGACATTTTATACTTTTGGGTTTTGAGTTTTTTGTACCTTAAATAGTCTGTCATACATATCATCTATTTTTATTTCTAACTTTTTGATTCTTTCTTCTATTGATATGATTTTTTCATTTTCATTTTTTCTTATTTTTTTCATTTAACCTATCTATTTTTTCTATAATTATTCCAATTTTATCTTGATTAATTAATTCTCCTGATTTTCTTTGGAATTCTTTTAAGATTTCTTCATCTATATTTTTAACTTCTCCTATCATTTCTTTTAATTCTTTAAATTGTATTGTTAGTTTATTTTGAATATTCTGTAATTTTTCTTTGATATTCATCTCCTGTATATTTAATTGTTGTAATTCTTCGATAGCTAATTTATCTTGTAAATTTATGTTTTTATATGTTTGCCATAAAAATGCACTTATCCAATTTAATTGCATGTTAAGAAATCCATCAGACTCTCCCCATGAGCTTAATGGTTGAAACATAGTTGTATTAGCTCCTTTTATTTGATAAGATCCAACTGGAAGTCTTATATTTTCTATTATTTGTTTTTCAAATTTTATTTCTGGAAATTCTGTCATTAATTTCTTCCTTTAATATGTTCGATTTCTAAAATAAGTTCTGTTTCATATTTTGCTTCTTTATAATTCATTATTTGATATTCACAATATTCTTCTATTGATCCAATCATTGATTTTCTATGATATATTCTATAATATTTTAGATAGTCTTCCAATGTGTTTGTTTTATCATATTTTTCTTTTCTAGTTTTTTCTTTATCTTCTAAAATCGTTTGAATTTTTGGTAATTGTTTTAAAATTCTATCAAAATATTCTCTCTTTTTCTCCAATAATCTTAATCTTAATTTTTCTTGCCGTTTTATATTTCTTTCTTCTCTTATTTGGTCCATTAAATTTCTTCTTTGTTCTACTATTAAATCTAATTTTTTATTTGTTTCTATGTCTAGATATCTAATTAATTGAGGATCTGCTCTATGATAATCCATTTCTATAATCTTTATATAATTCTTCTAGTATATCTTTGTGGATTAAATCTAATATTTCGTTTATGATAAAATCTTCTTTTATTATATCGAAATTTATTAGATCATATATTTCTCTTCTTATATCTTTGTCTAAATCTTTTAAAGTTTTCAAGATTTCTATTTTATAATTATCGGGTAATATTAATGTATACATTATAAATCTTGATGTATATATTATATATTTATTTTTAATTTTTGTCATATAATATTTATCTTTTAGATCTGCCATATGGCTCTGATACCATAAAAGGGTGCTACTATGAGCGAACAAAAATCAAATAAAATCATAAATAAAATTAATAAAATTTCAAGGACTAGGTTGTAACTTTTCTAAATTTTAATGGGTTTAATTGAAATATGATATATAAGGATATTTGTGGTATTTTATAGTGATTAAGGCTATTTTGAAAAGATATAAAATTGTTAGGGTATTTTCAAAAATTGGTATGTTTTTAAGGGTATTGATATGTATTTCCTCGCAAATGACAGGTGGAGATTGGAGAAACGAGAGGATGCATAGACGGCTGAACAAATAAACCATCAATCCGTAATAAAAGATTTGATTTTGTTGGATTTCAAATGCGAAATGATTTAGTTTGAAAATGCGACGATCCGAATTCTCGACCATTCGAGTGCCACTAAAAGTGACTCATATCATATTATCGAGACTTAAATAGTAATGTAAAATTATTCAAAAGAATAATTAGAATCCCATAATTTTATTTGTGAATAAAAATAGAACATAATTTTCTTACATAAAGTTCAACATAATTATCTCATCAATCTTAACCACTTTTGCCACTTCCATGTTGACCGCCTCGAACCTTCAATTATCTGAAAATGGTAAATATCGTGGAGTGAGATTTATAAAATCCCAGTAAGTATACCAAGCATAATTTTCTTTTTAAAACATATGGATCATTTTCATCATAACATAGGATAGGATCGAAATCCTCATAAACATAGAGAGACACAAGAATTTTTCCGAACTTAGATGGCAAGAATTCTTATGTGTAGCGCTACTAAACTCCGGTCCCCTTAGCATAATCATAAACATATCATATGGGACCTATAGCAATCTTGTGAGATTGATTTCATAGCAATGATCCAAACATTTTCGTAAAAACATAAGGTATATTTATTTTTCATAAAAACATACTTACTTTTCTTAAAAACATAAGGTATTTTACTTTTCATAAAAACATACTTACTTTTCTTAAAAACATAAGGTGTATTTAACTTTCATAAAAACATACTTACTTTTCATAAAAACATAAGATATACTTACTTGTCATAAAAACATACTTACTTTTCATAAAAACATAAGACATACTTACTTGTCATAAAAACATACTTACTTTTCATAAGAACATAAGATATACTTACTTGTCATAAAAACATACTTACTTTTCATAAAAACATAAGATATACTTACTTGTCATAAAAACATACTTACTTTTCATAAAAACATAAGATATACTTACTTGTCATAAAAACATACTTACTTTTCATAAAAATATAAGATATACTTACTTATCATAAAAACATACTTACTTTTCATAAAAACATAAGGTGTATTTACCTTTCATAAAAACATACTTACTTTTCATAAAAACATAAGATATACTTACTTATCATAAAAACATACTTACTTTTCATAAAAATATAAGATATACTTACTTATCATAAAAACATACTTACTTTTCATAAAAACTTAAAATATATTTACATTTCATAACAACATACTTAATTTTCATAAAAACATAAGATATACTTACCTTTTAAAAGATTAAAATGAAGTGTAGTAGTAAATGGACCAAAACTTTCTTGACCACCTTGAATTTCTCTTACTTGTGGATTTTGTCAAGAGATTGGAAATAAGTGTATATGTGTAGAGTTGTGTGTAAAAGAGATGGGTTTAAATAGATGTATAAATTTGGCATATTGTAAACATAATCATTCAATTCTATTAATTTTAACACATCCTTTTCTTAAAGTAAAGCACCATTCATATACTTTTCCATATTTATACAAATAATATGCTCTTCATGATTATATATAATGGAGTATATAAATCATTCATATACTTTTTCATATTTATACAAATATTATGCTCTTCATGATTACATATAATGGAGTCTTATCAATCATTCATATACTTTTCCATATTTATACAAATATTATGCTCTTCATGATTATATATAATGGAGTATATAAATCATTCATATACTTTTCCATATTTATACAAATATTATGCTCTTCATGATTACATATAATGGAGTCTTATCAATCATTCATATACTTTTCCATATTTATACAAATATTATGCTCTTCATGATTATATATAATGGAGTATATAATTCATTCATATACTTTTCCATATTTATACAAATATTATGCTCTTCATGATTACATATAATGGAATCTATCAACCATTTATATACTTTTCCATATTTATTAAATTAAGATTCTCATAATTATTATATATAATGGAACCTCTCATGCTTGCATATATTTTCTTAATTTAAATAATAAAAGTAATTTTTGTACAAATAAATATTGGGATAACATTGAATTAAGTACTTAGACTTAATATACTTTAAATCAAGAGAATGGAGATATTTTTAGAAATTCGGAATTTAATTTAAAATCGAACGATCTCGATTATTTCTTGACTTGGCTATACGAATATGTCGTGGCGTTAACTTAATAAAAATGGGTGAAATAGTAGCGACACGATTTTCTATTAAAATAATTATTAATCGCGTAAAAATTCTTGGTCGCTACAAACTTACCCCCTTAAAATAATTTCGTCCTCGAAATTAATCTTACTTGATCTTATGATTTCTGAACACTTAATCAGAATCTCTTCTTCTTCTTCTTATGTAGCATCATCGCTACCATATTTAACCCAACCATATTTAACCCACTGGACTTTGACTAAATGCATCAATTTGTTTTCTTAAGACATGGACTTTTCTATCAATAATAGACATATGTCTACTCATAAATTCTTCTGAATCAAAATGAAAATTCCCAATCGTATGTGATATTTCATCATATCTTGTAGTATTCATGTAACTTGTCATTTATCATCGTATCATGTGACCTCAGATATTAGTATATATCTCTAAAATTTCAACAAATCTTTACTGATATATCATATCATAATAATTTTTCCTTTCTTCTTATCATCGAATATTCTCAAAATAATCAAAACAATTCCCTGAATAATCTCTCTATGTAATATACCCAATAACATATCAACATAATATCATCAACTTATCTTTCCAATATTTGTAACCCAAAATTCAGTAAACAAATATCTCCCAAACTAAGATTCTTTACTTAAATATCACCACATTTCCTGCAAAGTATTTCTTTCACTTGTATATACGTATGAATTCTGATTCAATACGGTCCTTATTTCTCTTTCACGTATTCTCGTATTATTTCTATACCTTGATTATTATATCAGAATATCAGTACCCAAAATCCAAGAAAAATATTTCATATCTCAAATCTTATCATCCATGAACGCATAACTTGTATGCTATATGGTTCTGATGCCTTTATAGCCCTGCCCGGAGGTTTTGGTACCTTAGAAGAAATCTTTAACATTACCTCGTGGGCTCAACTAGATCTCCATACTAAGCCTATTGGGCTTCTGAATGTTAACAATTTCTTTGATGGTTTGTTAACCTTTCTTGATTATGCTGTGGAACAGGGATTCATCTCTCCATTTTCCAGAAGGCTCCTTATTTCTGTTCCTACTATTGATGAACTACTGGATAAGCTGCAGTCATATATCTCAATACAAGATCCAGCAGGGGTTAAGATAGATTGGTCGCAAGGAAGGGGAATCAAGCGAAAATGGAGTCCGGTTAATGTAAACTTAACTTTATGAATCTTAGAATAGGTGGGGGTAGAGTACGGAGTATTCTTACTCTCGAGACACCCCTCTAATTTCCTAGGATTTCCTTAATGTTTAAATCTTGTGTGTACCTCAAAGGTTCCAGGTGGTAGATTACGGAGTATTCTTACTCTCGAAACACACCTCTTTGAAGGTTTCTTTATTTCCTCAAAAGGTCAGAGGTGGTAGGATACGGCTACTCCGGAAACACATCTCTCAATTTGAGGAATTTCCCATGTTGCTTTCTTTTGCTTTTGCGTGTTTCATGTATTTCTTTCCAATGTGACTCTTGTGTGTTCTCCTTACGAGAAAATAATAAATATCTCTGTTATCATCTACTAAATCTCGTTTGTGATGTAAATGAATTTGCATGTCTAACCTCAATTCTCTTAGTGATTGCATACCATACTATGCTCTTAATTCCAAACGATAAAATTCTAAGCAGAGTTTCCTTTGAAATTTGGACTTATTCAAACCGTAAGCATACTTCATAACTCACAATAATAAATAATTCCACATTTGATCACAACGATCTAAAAATATTGAAAACGATTCCAACACTTCAATATTTTAGATATGATGAAATATCACATACGATTGGGAATTTTCCTTTTGAGTCAGAATTTATGAGTAGACACATATGTCTATTATTGATAGAAAAGTCCATGTTTTTTTTTAGAAAAACAAAGATATGCATTTAGTCAAAGTCCAGTGGGTTAAATATAGTAGCAATGATACTACCTAAGAGAAGAAGAGAAGAGATTCTGATTAAGTGTTCAGAAATCATAAGATCAAGTAAGTTTAATTTCGAGGACGAAATTATTTTAAGGGGGTAAGTTTGTAGCGACCAAGAATTTTTACGCATTTAAATAATTATTTTAATATTTAGAAAATCGTGTCGCTACTATTTCACTCATTATTTTGAAGTTAACGCCGCGACGTGTTCGTCTAGCCAAGTCAAGAAATAGTCAAGATCGTTCGATTTTAAATTAAATTCCGAATTTCTAAAAATATCTCCATTCTCTTGATTTAAAGTATATTAAGTCAAAGTACTTAATTCAATGTTATCCCAATATTTATTTGTACAAAAATTACTTTTATTATTTAAATTAAGAAAATATATGCAAGCATGAGAGGTTCCATTATATGTAATCATGAAGAGCATAATATTTGTATAAATATGGAAAAGTATATGAATGATTTATATACTCCATTATATATAATCATGAAGAGCATAATATTTGTATAAATATGGAAAAGTATATGAATGATTGATAAGACTCCATTATATGTAATCATGAAGAGCATAATATTTGTATAAATATGGAAAAGTATATGAATGATTTATATACTCCATTATATATAATCATGAAGAGCATAATATTTGTATAAATATGGAAAAGTATATGAATGATTTATATACTCCATTATATATAATCATGAAGAGCATAATATTTGTATAAATATGGAAAAGTATATGAATGATTGATAAGACTCCATTATATATAATCATGAAGAGCATAATATTTGTATAAATATGGAAAAGTATATGAATGATTGATAAGACTCCATTATATATAATCATGAAGAGCATATTATTTGTATAAATATGGAAAAGTATATGAATGGTGCTTTACTTTAAGAAAATGATGTGTTAAAATTAATAGAATTGAATGATTATGTTTACAATATGCCAACTTTATACATCTATTTAAACCCATCTCTTTTACACACAACTCTACACATATACACTTATTTCCAATCTCTTGACAAAATCCACAAGTAAGAGAAATTCAAGGTGGTCAAGAAAGTTTTGGTCCATTTACTACTACACTTCATTTTAATCTTTTAAAAGGTAAGTATATCTTATATTTTTATGAAAAGTAAGTATGTTTTTATGAAAGGTAAATACACCTTATGTTTTTATGAAAAGTAAGTATGTTTTTATGACAAGTAAGTATATCTTATGTTTTTATGAAAAGTAAGTATGTTTTTATGAAAGGTAAATACACCTTATGTTTTTATGAAAAGTAAGTATGTTTTTATGACAAGTAAGTATATCTTATATTTTTATGAAAAGTAAGTATGTTTTTATGAAAGGTAAATACACCTTATGTTTTTATGAAAAGTAAGTATGTTTTTATGACAAGTAAGTATATCTTATGTTTTTATGAAAAGTAAGTATGTTTTTATGAAAGGTAAATACACCTTATGTTTTTATGAAAAGTAAGTATGTTTTTATGACAAGTAAGTATATCTTATGTTTTTTATGAAAAGTAAGTATGTTTTTATGAAAGGTAAATACACCTTATGTTTTTATGAAAAGTAAGTATGTTTTTATGACAAGTAAGTATATCTTATGTTTTTATGAAAATGTTTGGATCATTGCTATGAAATCAATCTCACAAGATTGTTATGGGTTCCATATGATATGTTTATGATTATGCTAAGGGGACCGGAGTTTAGTAGCGCTACACATAAGAATTCTTGCCATTTAAGTTCGGTAAAATTCTTGTGTCTCCTTATGTTTATGAATATTTCAATCCTATCCTATGTTATGATGAAAATGATCCATATGCTTTCAAAAGAAAATTTATGCTTGGTATACTTACTGGGATTTTATAAATCTCACTCCACGATATTTACCATTTTCAGATAATTGAAGGTTCGAGGCGGTCAACATGGAAGTGGCAAAAGTGGTTAAGATTGATGAGATAATTATGTTGAACTTTATGTAAGAAAATTATGTTCTATTTTTATTCACAAATAAAATTATGGGATTCTAATTATTCTTTTGAATAATTTTACATTACTATTTAAGTCTCGATAATATGATATGAGTCACTTTTAGTGGCACTCGAATGGAAGAGAATTCGGGTCGTCACAGTTGGTATCAGAGAAAGTTATACTTTTCTGTAGACTCCTTAAATCATTTCAAAATATTTCTACAAGAAATTGCAATTAATCTTTTAAAAGGTAAAGATTTACTTTTGACAAAAATCATCCTACTTTTGACTATTTTATCAAAGCTTTCACCTTTCGGTGATTTATTTTCCAGCTTTATCAAAACTCGAGAAAGGAAAATATATTTTTACCAGCTTTATCAAAACGCGTGAAAGAAAACAGAGAAATATTTTAAATGCGTATCAAAAGATTTACCTTATATCAATGCTGAGTTGCCAGAAACCTCATTTTGTAAAACAGACTGGCAGACAGGATCTTTTGCAGTTATATTTTTGAGACTATAACGATTTTTGTCTTCGTTAAATTGAGCGTATAAGGAAAGCAGTTCACGTTGCACATACCCACTTGGGTGCTTCTCAAGAGTCAGTCGAATATCATCCAAAGACTCCTTACTCAGTCCACCCTTTATGAATTCGATTTTATCATCTCGATTGTTAGAAGAATATCCTACTGATTTGCAACGAGTATTACAGTTCCAACGAGCACATTTGTAGCAACCATTCAGCCTTTTTGCTCTTCGTTTCTTTGCGAAGGTGCTTTTGCCTAAACCAGGCATGTGTTTAGGAAATGTCGATGGCAATTCACCAGCAAATCGAACTTTTGCTTCGATCAACCAGCGAACATCTTCAGGGATGCCATGAGCCATCAGTAACCCCAAAGCCTAATCCGATAGATTTTTCTCAGATCATTCATGGGAAGACTGGAATAATACTTGCGAATGTTTGAAAGGATGATATCCATGTTTTGATGGATCTAACCTCTTCCCAGCACGAACTATTTAAAAGCGTAAAGGATCTGAGTGAGTCAAAGTGATTTTGATTCCAGCAAGAAAGCGCAGGAATAAAATAATAAAAAGAAGAGACAATGGTTAATGCGCTGAGAAAGTATGGAATAGAAAAAAAAAATGAAAAGGAGGAACAAGATTGAGGCGCTGTTAACGTTTCTCGATAAAGGAAGATTTGATGATAAGATATGAGACATGGAATATTTTTCTTGGATTCTGGTACAGATATTTTGGATATAATAATAATTAAGGTATGGTGAGATGATACGAGAATACATGAAAGTGAAATAAAGACCGTATCGAATCAGAATTCATAAGTATGTACAAGTGAAAGAAATACCTTGCGGGAAATGTTGTGGCAATTAAGTGAAGAATTTTAGTTATTTGGGAGCTAATTATTTATTTGAATTTTGCAGAACGTTTTGGTTACAAATATGGGAAAAGATAAGCTGATGATATTATGTTGATTGGTGAATAATATGTTATTGGATATATTACATAGCGAATATTCAGGTAATTGTTTTAATTATTTTTGGGATATTTGGTGATAAGAAGTTTTTAGAGATAACAAATTATTATGGTATGATATGTTAGTAAAAGATTTATTGAAATTTTAGAGATATTAATACGAATATTTGAGGTCACATGATACGATGATAAGTGACAGGTTACATGAGTACTACAAGATATGATGAAATATCACATACGATTGGGAATTTTCCTTTTGAGTCAGAATTTATGAGTAGACACATATGTCTATTATTGATAGAAAAGTCCATGTTTTTTTTTAGAAAAACAAAGATATGCATTTAGTCAAAGTCCAGTGGGTTAAATATAGTAGCAATGATACTACCTAAGAGAAGAAGAGAAGAGATTCTGATTAAGTGTTCAGAAATCATAAGATCAAGTAAGTTTAATTTCGAGGACGAAATTATTTTAAGGGGGTAAGTTTGTAGCGACCAAGAATTTTTACGCATTTAAATAATTATTTTAATATTTAGAAAATCGTGTCGCTACTATTTCACTCATTATTTTGAAGTTAACGCCGCGACGTGTTCGTCTAGCCAAGTCAAGAAATAGTCAAGATCGTTCGATTTTAAATTAAATTCCGAATTTCTAAAAATATCTCCATTCTCTTGATTTAAAGTATATTAAGTCAAAGTACTTAATTCAATGTTATCCCAATATTTATTTGTACAAAAATTACTTTTATTATTTAAATTAAGAAAATATATGCAAGCATGAGAGGTTCCATTATATGTAATCATGAAGAGCATAATATTTGTATAAATATGGAAAAGTATATGAATGATTTATATACTCCATTATATATAATCATGAAGAGCATAATATTTGTATAAATATGGAAAAGTATATGAATGATTGATAAGACTCCATTATATGTAATCATGAAGAGCATAATATTTGTATAAATATGGAAAAGTATATGAATGATTTATATACTCCATTATATATAATCATGAAGAGCATAATATTTGTATAAATATGGAAAAGTATATGAATGATTTATATACTCCATTATATATAATCATGAAGAGCATAATATTTGTATAAATATGGAAAAGTATATGAATGATTGATAAGACTCCATTATATATAATCATGAAGAGCATAATATTTGTATAAATATGGAAAAGTATATGAATGATTGATAAGACTCCATTATATATAATCATGAAGAGCATATTATTTGTATAAATATGGAAAAGTATATGAATGGTGCTTTACTTTAAGAAAATGATGTGTTAAAATTAATAGAATTGAATGATTATGTTTACAATATGCCAACTTTATACATCTATTTAAACCCATCTCTTTTACACACAACTCTACACATATACACTTATTTCCAATCTCTTGACAAAATCCACAAGTAAGAGAAATTCAAGGTGGTCAAGAAAGTTTTGGTCCATTTACTACTACACTTCATTTTAATCTTTTAAAAGGTAAGTATATCTTATATTTTTATGAAAAGTAAGTATGTTTTTATGAAAGGTAAATACACCTTATGTTTTTATGAAAAGTAAGTATGTTTTTATGACAAGTAAGTATATCTTATGTTTTTATGAAAAGTAAGTATGTTTTTATGAAAGGTAAATACACCTTATGTTTTTATGAAAAGTAAGTATGTTTTTATGACAAGTAAGTATATCTTATGTTTTTATGAAAAGTAAGTATGTTTTTATGAAAGGTAAATACACCTTATGTTTTTATGAAAAGTAAGTATGTTTTTATGACAAGTAAGTATATATTATGTTTTTATGAAAAGTAAGTATGTTTTTATGAAAGGTAAATACACCTTATGTTTTTATGAAAAGTAAGTATGTTTTTATGACAAGTAAGTATATCTTATGTTTTTTATGAAAAGTAAGTATGTTTTTATGAAAGGTAAATACACCTTATGTTTTTATGAAAAGTAAGTATGTTTTTATGACAAGTAAGTATATCTTATGTTTTTATGAAAATGTTTGGATCATTGCTATGAAATCAATCTTACTAAGCTTAATATGCACCAAAATTCATATAAATATCCTCTCTGTCTCATGATTCTACATTGAAAAGAATAAAAAAATTGAGTCTTCTATCAATTTATATCATACTTGACATGTATATTATGTGTAACACATAAAGATTCATAACATATGAAGATTTCATACTTAACATGTCTTAATAAAATCGTAAATGACTTGCAAAGCATATAACATACCTGGTTCGAGGAGTCAATACATGGAGAGTGACATAGTAGAGTGATGAGTTAAAATATTTCATATAATCTTATTTTCCTTTAATCAACAATAATTTAATGTGGTTGTATCCAAATCAACATTTTCTTGAATCATAATTCCTAATTAATCACAGTCTTCAAAACAAATCCAATATCGATATAGTAATTATCTCCCCATCAATAATTAATAACTTAACCCAAATAAAATTTATCGTCAAATCTTATTTTTCCTTTAGTCCCCGAACTTCTAGAAATTTATCAAAGACATCAATATAAACATCATATCACTAACTAATTATATTCCATAAAATTTTCAGGACATTACAAACTCCCTTGCTTAAAATGAATTTTGTCCTTGAAATTCGCACATCAAATTTCATCATGCTTTTCAAAATCATAACCATACTTGACATGTGAAAATTCAATTTTTTTTTATAATGAATAGTGATTTCGTTCACTGTTCATCATGAATAGCACGTCGTTTTACTGTTCACGTGAATAGTGATTTTTTTTTTTTTTTAAAGAAATAAAATTTCAAAAAAATCTACAGAATCGTTTTTAAAACTCTTTGCTCTGATACCAACTGCGACGATCCGAATTCTCGACCATTCGAGTGCCACTAAAAGTGACTCATATCATATTATCGAGACTTAAATAGTAATGTAAAATTATTCAAAAGAATAATTAGAATCCCATAATTTTATTTGTGAATAAAAATAGAACATAATTTTCTTACATAAAGTTCAACATAATTATCTCATCAATCTTAACCACTTTTGCCACTTCCATGTTGACCGCCTCGAACCTTCAATTATCTGAAAATGGTAAATATCGTGGAGTGAGATTTATAAAATCCCAGTAAGTATACCAAGCATAATTTTCTTTTTAAAACATATGGATCATTTTCATCATAACATAGGATAGGATCGAAATCCTCATAAACATAGAGAGACACAAGAATTTTTCCGAACTTAGATGGCAAGAATTCTTATGTGTAGCGCTACTAAACTCCGGTCCCCTTAGCATAATCATAAACATATCATATGGGACCTATAGCAATCTTGTGAGATTGATTTCATAGCAATGATCCAAACATTTTCGTAAAAACATAAGGTATATTTATTTTTCATAAAAACATACTTACTTTTCTTAAAAACATAAGGTATTTTACTTTTCATAAAAACATACTTACTTTTCTTAAAAACATAAGGTGTATTTACCTTTCATAAAAACATACTTACTTTTCATAAAAACATAAGATATACTTACTTGTCATAAAAACATACTTACTTTTCATAAAAACATAAGACATACTTACTTGTCATAAAAACATACTTACTTTTCATAAGAACATAAGATATACTTACTTGTCATAAAAACATACTTACTTTTCATAAAAACATAAGATATACTTACTTGTCATAAAAACATACTTACTTTTCATAAAAACATAAGATATACTTACTTGTCATAAAAACATACTTACTTTTCATAAAAATATAAGATATACTTACTTATCATAAAAACATACTTACTTTTCATAAAAACATAAGGTGTATTTACCTTTCATAAAAACATACTTACTTTTCATAAAAACATAAGATATACTTACTTATCATAAAAACATACTTACTTTTCATAAAAATATAAGATATACTTACTTATCATAAAAACATACTTACTTTTCATAAAAACTTAAAATATATTTACATTTCATAACAACATACTTAATTTTCATAAAAACATAAGATATACTTACCTTTTAAAAGATTAAAATGAAGTGTAGTAGTAAATGGACCAAAACTTTCTTGACCACCTTGAATTTCTCTTACTTGTGGATTTTGTCAAGAGATTGGAAATAAGTGTATATGTGTAGAGTTGTGTGTAAAAGAGATGGGTTTAAATAGATGTATAAAGTTGGCATATTGTAAACATAATCATTCAATTCTATTAATTTTAACACATCCTTTTCTTAAAGTAAAGCACCATTCATATACTTTTCCATATTTATACAAATAATATGCTCTTCATGATTATATATAATGGAGTATATAAATCATTCATATACTTTTCCATATTTATACAAATATTATGCTCTTCGTGATTACATATAATGGAGTCTTATCAATCATTCATATACTTTTCCATATTTATACAAATATTATGCTCTTCATGATTATATATAATGGAGTATATAAATCATTCATATACTTTTCCATATTTATACAAATATTATGCTCTTCATGATTACATATAATGGAGTCTTATCAATCATTCATATACTTTTCCATATTTATACAAATATTATGCTCTTCATGATTACATATAATGGAATCTATCAACCATTTATATACTTTTCCATATTTATTAAATTAAGATTCTCATAATTATTATATATAATGGAACCTCTCATGCTTGCATATATTTTCTTAATTTAAATAATAAAAGTAATTTTTGTACAAATAAATATTGGGATAACATTGAATTAAGTACTTAGACTTAATATACTTTAAATCAAGAGAATGGAGATATTTTTAGAAATTCGGAATTTAATTTAAAATCGAACGATCTCGATTATTTCTTGACTTGGCTATACGAATATGTCGTGGCGTTAACTTAATAAAAATGGGTGAAATAGTAGCGACACGATTTTCTATTAAAATAATTATTAATCGCGTAAAAATTCTTGGTCGCTACAGAAAATATTTCAGATCATTTTAAATAGTTTAATTTAAATTTTAATTCTCGAAATCTTGATTTGAAATCGCAATCCATCAAGTTTTTAACAAATTATAAAAATTGAGTGCAAAAATAACTTATCAAATTCAAATTATTATTAAAATCTTTAAGTCATTTTTAGGGCTCTTTTGATTTCTTTTTTAGTAGAATTGAGTTATAGAATAACTTTCATCAAAATATGAATGAGTTCTTGAAAATCTTCTAGCATATGTGAGTTGCAAAAAATGTGAGATTTTTTCAGGAATAAAGCTATGCACTAATTTATATCTGTTTGATCACTCCTATAAGTAGTCCAATCACATTCATAATTAGAACTATTGAATGCTACAGAAAAATTAAAATGAGGTATGTAGTTTCCATTGAAAAAACTTTTTAAACAAATTAGAAAATAATTTATTATAACATATATTTATATTATACTGAATAGAAGAAATAGTCTTGTAGTAACACATTGTGTTGTCTTTTATTTATGTGAATGGTTAAAAAAAATCCAAGAACACCTTTTGACGTAATCTACATAATGGTCGGTAGGTATTTCTTAGTTATCGACCACAAAGTTGGTATTGATCATTCACTCAATGTTGTGTGTCGGTTACGAAATTTGTGATATTTGTCATTGGTAGATTAATCATTCATTCATTCATTCTTGCATTATCGTACAAGAATGTTGGTTGATTTGAGATCTACTAATTTATTTAATTTCAAACCGCGGTTCTAAATAGCATCAAATCATAAAAAAATGGTTTTGTTTGATTTGGTTTGAAATTTTTTTTAAACGATTTGATTTAAAAAAATTTTAGAAACCGCCCAAATCAAACTGTATTCACCGCTCTGCCTGACGTTTATGTAGTGTTAACCTTAAAAACACAAGGAGCAAATTAAATAAGACGCCCCTCGCTTCTTAAAAGTTTTAAAAACGTTTATTAAAGTTTACAGATTCACCCGTAAACTAAAACTAAATATAAATTTTTCATTTATTTCTTTGTTTTATTTTGGAATTGTTATTATAAACTATTCCTATATTTCTCTTTTCTTATCTCTTAAGATATACATTTTACATGCTTTTCATTTAGCTGAAACCACTCTTTTTTTTCAAAAAAAAAAAAAAAAAAAGGAAGCCATTATAAATCTTATCTATACAAAAAATATTAAATAAGATTTTTTCCCAAATATATTAAAAGTAATTATTATTTTAATTTTTACAGTTAAATATAATAACATTTCTTTACCTACAAAATAACTACTTTACATATAAGCTATGCATATTTATACGAGCAAGCATATTGTTTTAACTAAAGTAAGGATATTTAAAAAGTGTATTTTATACACTTATTTTTATCCTAAAAATAGGATTTATTGTTATCGTTTTAGAATATTTGTTATTGATTTCTTTATTATTCATTTATATTTAAGAAATATCCCAAAGTTTTGATAAAAAAATAAAAATAAAAGCAAGTCAATTGAATGATAAAAGAGCTGAATTATGCAAATGAAGAGTTGATGAAATCCATCGAGGCGCAAATTGGAAGAAAAGTCGAAGAAATAATCAAATTGAAAGAAATCAAAAGTTCTTGGACAAATTGATACAATCATAATATGGAGGACTTGTTTGCAATAAAAGGATGAGAACCAACTTAAAGAAATTTAAAAGATGAAACTGCACTCCCGCCGCATAACCACGCGGCCGCACGAGTTTATATGGTGTGGTCGCTGTTATCCCAAGAGTAACTAACCAAGAGAAGGTGAATTGGTTTATAAAATTTTTTTCGATAAATAATGTCAAACTTAAAACCAATATATGTACAAGTATAAAAACTTAGTATAATAAATAACTTAACTATTAATGTAGTATGCTATAAAGGTGTAAACTTAATTGATAAAACAACTGTAGCACTTAGAAATAATATTGCACAATATAGATTTGATAAAATAGAGTAAGTGCAATTTATGTAAGTAAAAGGAATAAGAGGATGCAAACGAAATTTTAAAAAGATTCAATCAACTAATGTGATATATATCCTCTATTACCGAGCACTCCATCACGAGCAATGTCAAATCCATTATAATGATAACTTACAGTAAGGAGTATCAAATCCTTAAATGACTTACAACAAGGAGCACTTATCTTTAGGTGACTTACAATAAGGAGCATCTATCCTTAAGTGACTTATAACAATGAACACTTATCCTTAGATGACTTACAACAATGAGGACATATCCTTAACAACAATCGAGTTTTCACAAGGCTCTCCTAACCACTAAATATAATGAATTGAATTACAATGGAAATAACTCTTTTGACAAATTATATACTCAAATTAAGTCTCAAAAGAGTAAAAGTAACACTTCAATAGATAGCAATGAATTAAGCTCGCGTGTTAGTATAAAACTTTGATGTAAATGAAAATGAAAAGTTCAATGTAATCAAACAAAGTTTTTTAAAGAATATAATATCTTGTTAAATGATTGAATCAAGTTAACTACCAAGAGATGCCACACTTGAATAATCAATAATAAGTTAAGTTTAAAGTGCTTAGGTAATGAAATTTTGATGAATCAAATGATAATGAAATGTATAGCACAATTAATCAAAGTTCTTCAATTGAAATTCTCTCTTTGAAATATTAAAATAAGTTTAGAACAAAGAGAGACTTACACTTCAATTCCAATATATAATGTGAAGATGTTGAAGTAGTTTAAATAATAAAAAACCAAGAATCTTCAAAAAAAAAAAAAACTTTCTTCCAAAAAATTTGATAAAACAAAGTTTAGATTAATCAAAGTTTTCTTATAAAGGTAAATGAATATAAATCAAGTAAGATCAATGAATTTTCACAAGAAAGCTTTTAAAAAATCTCTTCTTTTATTGTTGAAATTGAAAGCAAAAGAGAAGACTATTTATAGATCAAAAAATCAAACTCGAGCACTTTCGATTGATCAAGTATGAAGTTTCAATCGATCTAAGTGTCAATATAGCAATTGAGAAATTTCATCCGTTGGAGTTTCAGTTGACAAGCTTTCGGTTGACTGAAATATACAAATTTTGAAAAATCTTATTTATGTCAACATTTGTCTCTTGCTAAAATTATTTTCATATTTTGAAGCCACAATATATTTTTATGCAAGTGATGAATTTTTAAGTAAATTTCTTGATGTATAAAAATCATTTTCGAGCTAGTTGAATTTCATCGCTAAAAATTAAGAGTGTTATACCTTTACATAGGTTAAATCAACTTGATCTTGTATGCTTGAATACTTGATCTTCACGTCATGCTTTTCAACTTGAATCTTGATCTTGAATATCTTCAATTCTTTCTTGCTTGAATTGACATTGATCTTTGTGTTTCACGTGAGATCGTATATTATCGATTTATATATTTGAGATAAGATTTGAACATCGAATGTTTTGAAGATTTATCATTACATGAAACATTTGAAGTACACTTGTTAACAACACAATAAAATCTTGTTTATTATAATCAAAACAATAAGATTAAGTTCACCATAGGTCAACAGTCGCATGACTGGTTCAGAAACAGATAAAACCTAGAAAACTATAACCGCGCAGCCACGCAATTTTTTGATTGGGCCGCATAGTTGGGCGTTTTCGCGATTTTTAGTGGTTTCTACTTTCTTTCAGCCTAGGTTTTGACTAAATCTATATATATATATATATATATAACACACACACCTGATGTGAGGCTCGAATTTAGGTTCCCAACTTGTCATATTTCATAGCCAAACACTGTTAAATTGTCGAGGGATCCATGCATAGCCAAATTCAAGATTGAAGATACAATATCAAGAACATGAATGGGGTGACATCCTTTCATCTTTCTTGTGATTTATTTTTCATCATGTATCTAGGATACTTTAATTTCTTGATTCTATGTTTTGAATTTACGTTTAATTTATGCAATTTATAGGTTTAATGCAGTTAATTGTGAATTATTTTCATCTATAAATTTGGACGCGTGATTATATGATGCATGTGATTTTTTCTATGTTCGAAAGAGTGGAAAACCATTAGACTTGAATCAATTGATATAAAGTTCGATAGGAGATAGAAATATACCCCTACGCCTTGTGTAATCTTCAATAGTGTTCACAAAAAACTATAATGTTCTCTACATGTTTGGAATTGTCATTTAAATATAGTCAAATCCCTTGTAGGAAAATATTTTAATTCACCGTTCGGAAGAGGGTTTTAAAAACATTAGGAACATGAATTTTCAAATTCCCATAAATTGTTGTTAAAAGTTTAAGTTAAAATATGGATGATATAGTTAAAATGAATTCATAATTCTAACATATTTATTTCATAATTTTCATAAAATCAAATCTTTGTTTTAATTAGTTTAGTTTAATTCAAAATTCACAAACTTGGTATTTTCTTTAGTTCTGGTTAAGGATTTTGATTTAAAATATAATTTATACAATCCATGTGGGTACGATATCCGGACTCAAAAGTCCACTTTATTACTTGTGCGATCGGTACACTTGCAATTAGCAACAATATTAGACAAAGTAAATAGATTAATTAGTAAAGAAATCAAAATTGAGTGACCATATCAAAGATGAGTAACCCAATTATGCTCAATACTTACACGCTTCAATACATGTGAGCATATTGAGTATGCGTGTGTAGAGCGAATGACGAGTTTTGCTAATCAGTTTTACCAAGCGGCAACTGTTGTGAAAATATATGGTGGGGAATGAAAAATAAACAATATTATAGAACAAAAGAACGATTTACATAACATAAATTCAACAAAATGAATTGTTCAAACATGATTCGAAATAGTTGTCCTCAAACGATATTTGCTGCCACCGGGATGAGTACTTCAAGGCCTCAAAGCAAATTTGATGAATGAGTAATAAAACCAAAACCAAAATCAAATTCAAAACCAAAAAATTGGGAACTTGAATATGAACAGTTTTGAAAATGGAAGTTTGATATTTGTTTGGGATCAAAGAAATGTTATGAATGTGTTATGGAATGTTATTTCTCTTTACCAACACCTCTAGTTATAGATTTGGTAATCTCATGCACGAATGGGTTCAAAACAAAAATGAAAAGGTGCTCAAAAGCATCAAAGTTTGCTTTTAAGTTAAATTCCAACCAAGGCCTAAAACTAGCATGCGCGGCTCTTGGCTTATTTCAGGCGACAACCCAGGTCACCATTTTAGCCTCTGTTTTTTTTTTCGAGGTCGTCTAGACAACAACTTGGCTTTAATTCAGGAAATCGCCCAGGCCAATTATCAACTTACAATCAAATTCAACACTTCAAAAATAGCAAGTAATTTCTAAATTTCTAGCATAAGTAATGTTACCCCACACGGTAACCACAATTCAAAAGTCACCCAATACAATGACTTGCTAATGCTGAAATTTAAAATTGGGATAAGCCAATATAACAGAGCAGACCAATATGAGTCTCTAAATTATGAGAGATGCAAATTTATCACTTTAAGACCAACACTATTCGTCCTACAGTCTCCAGAAATTGCAGCAACCGATTATGCAAAAAATAACCCGAACGTGCAAGGGTAAAAAATGTCCAGAACCACAATTTTTCCCAAAACAAAAAACAAACACAAACACAGGATCTAACACGCCATCGAGAGCAAATATCTTCAGAAGTCATCCTGAAATCTGACACCATTGCCTTCGCCGTCAAAACAATCACCTCCACATGCGCCGTCACACATACCCCAGCAAGGTCTCACGCGCCACATACACCGGTGCGCCTCGATCTGCTGAACACGTTGGGGATCTCCTTTTGTCCAAATAGATCAACGATTTAGTCGAAATACCTCTTTTCCAGTCCACAATTTGAACATTTTTTCGATTTGATTTCTACTTCGATTCTGTTGAATTTATGGACTGTTTTTGATCAATTTTTTTTAGCCTAATCCACCACCTTGAGGTTTTGATACCAATTTTTGTGGAAGTTTGCTTCAAGAGTCATCAAAAGTGATTTTTTCGAGCTCAGTTTCACATTACCTTTTTCTACCAAATAACAAATCTAAACGGCTCCAAACTACAACCAATATATTCACCCTGGTTGCTTCTCAGTCTCACCCCACGAAGGACAAGATAGCAGTTATGATTTTCATACCACAAATGTTAGAAGAAAACAATGAAATAAGCTTAAGAAGAGAACAATAACACAAACTTAATCGCTGAATTTTCATTGTAAAAGAGACAATCGATTTCTCTCTATTGGGCAGCCACATTTTTCACTTCTTCACACACTAAACGGAAAGGGTAAAAGACTCTATAAGTGGGATTATATTAGGCTTTTAATTGAAACAATTACAAGGATAAATGGGCCAAGATTTAAAGTCATATAAGAGGTAATATAAATGGGTCGAGTGTAGCACTTGGATTTGATTGTTTGTAATTAATTCATGGAATAATTAGACCCACTCCTACTTTCGTCACCAAGTTTAGAAAAAAACGTAGTTTTCAAAGTATTTAAAGAAATAAAGTATTCTCTCTCCTCTCTCTTTCCTCTCTCCAATCTCTCTCTTTGACCGATTATTTTATCTCTCCATTCTCTCTCTCATATCAATCTATTCAATTCCTCCGTCACTCCCTCCCTCTCTCTCTCTCTCTCTCTCTCTCTCTCTCACACACACACACACACTCACTGATGTGTTCTGAACCCTCGACAATCGGAGTCATAGCATGTTTGATGGAAAAAGTTAAATATTCAAGCCAAATAAAAGTGTAATCCAGTCAATCATGTCGGAATTAGATGCATAATATGTGTTTTTCGAGTAGAAATGAGCCACTAAGCAAAACTCATGGGCTTAAGCCCTTGAGTCGACTGATTTTATGGCCAAATTCCATCATTTGGGGCTTCAAACAGCAAGTCAATTATGCAGACGGAAATTAGGGTTTTTGCGTATTTTTAGGTTAAATTTTGTTTTTAATTATTTGTTTGCCTATTTTAGAAATTTTAGTCTAATTAGAATTCTATTTTGAGTCAATTAGCGGCTAGGTTATTTTACTTATTTATATACTTTTCCATTCATTGTAATTCAGACTTTAAATTTTAATAAAAGAGATTGAATGTTTTTCAATTGTTTAATGTGTGGATTCACATTACAAACTCGAACTTATCAAGATTGATTATCTTGTGGCGTTCATCCAGAACTTATCAAATATTCACGAGAGTATTTGTGGCGTTCAAAACCAGAAACTTATCAAGGAGATTGGGAAATTCCTTGTGGCGTTTCGAAAGTCGTGGTTCTTTATTCCGCATCGTTGAGCCATCGCGTCGTGAATATCAGGTCATGATTCATCCGTCCAACCACAACTTGAGTTCGAAACTTTCCGGCGTTTCTTTCGCGCCTCGAATCTCATCATCTGGTATCAGAGCTGGACTCTGAATTCAGGTTTTTCTATCCAGTTTAATTCTTATGTTTATCATCGAGTCTGTCATAAGAATTATCTATATCTTGTTGTTGAGTTTTTCTTTTCTTGAGTGTTCTTCATGCCAGTAAATTTTTTCCAGTTTGATCCATATAAAAATTCAACAAAAATTCAAAAGTGTTTATTTTGTTTGATTCTTATCTAAATTCTGTTCCGTTCGTTTTGTTGTGTTCGTGTCGAATTTTCGGATTTATTTTTTAAAAAAAAATTATTTATTTTATTTTATTCCGAAAATTCATCCAAAATTCAAAAAAAAAAATTCATTCAAGAACCACTTTCTTGAATTTCTTAATCATTTGTTTATTGTTCTTTTCCATTTCATTCTACATAAATTCTATAATGTCCAATTTTCAAGAAAATATCCATCTAAAAGGGGGAACGATAATGATAAAGATCGTATGTGGAAATTTTTGAATGATGCTTTGATGAGGTTGGATAAACTAGATGAGAGGGAAGGGAAATTGAAAAAGAGGCGATCTCAGGCAAATCGTAGTGATGAGAGTCATTATAGGCGTGATCCTAAACCTAAGGATGGAATCGGGGTTAAGAGAGGAGCCGGCATTGATCCAAAAGCAATTTTGAAAATTCAAAAGGAAATTTATGAAGAAAAATTGAGGTGTGAACGAGAGGCAGAAAAAAAATATTTGGCTAAATTACAAAAGGAAGGAGGAGAAACGAAAAGCGGTAATTAGATGGTTAGAAGAGAGTGAAAATCATTTTGAGCCTCGGGATATGAAAGTTGAAAAGAAGGAGGGAGGCTTGAGACATGATTTAGTTGAAGAGACCCCGAACTTTGTGGTAGGAGTTGAAAAAGTGGAGTTAGGTGAACAAACTCCAAGATTTGATAAGGAATTAGAAGTTGGGGTAGAAGTTCAAAATTTGGGTTTTGAATTGGTAGATCCACATTTGGATAGTGATGAGGTAGTGTGCGAACATGGTGATACGAATGTGGAGGTAGAAGATGTGGTTGAATTTGAAAGAAAAAAAATTGAAGAGGTGGATGAGCTAGAAAATCTTAAGTTATAGGAAGTAACCGAGTTTGAGAGAAAAGAGATAGAGGGGGGCGAGCAAGAAGTTGCAAAAGGAGAACGAGGTGAAGAGAAGGGCCTCGTGATTCAAAAGGTGGAATTGACGGTGATAATTCATGAATACAAGGATCCATACCTTGTACCTCATGAACCTAACATTTCCCTCCCCGTTCTATTTAATTCTTTCTTGCAGGTTAATGGTACGTGAAAATTTGGGCAACACCACCAATGTCCAAAGGTGTTTCAACTTCAAGTCATTCACATGACCCCAGTTGTAGAATATTTTTGGTTGATCATGTGCAATGGCAAGAGAAATATTCCGTTTGATCCAGGAGGTGAAGTGAAACAACATGAACAAAGCTATGATTCGGGACGAATCATCCTAAAGAAGGAGGGTATGATGTGTTCTGGACCCTCGACAATCGGAGTCATAGCAGGCTTGACGGAAAAAGTTAAATATTCAAGCCAAATAACAGTGTAATCCAGTCAATCATGTCGGAATTAGATGCATAATATATGTTTTTCGACTATATCCAGGGGAAGAGAAGAAGTGAAAGGTCAAGAGATATTGGAGAACCAATTATTGACTATGGCGAAGGCTATGGAAGACAAGATAGATGATGAGATCTCTACTATAGAACGGTTATATTCTGATGATATGGAGGCATTGAGGAAGCGAAAATTGCAACAGATGAAGAAAACAGCAGAGAAACAGGGAAACTGGGTTTCCCTTGGTCACGGCAAGTACTCAAAGATCCCAAACGAAATTTTTTCTCTGTTTTCAAAGCTAGTGAACTCGTTATGTGCTATTTTTCCAGTGAAAATTGGCCTTGCGAGGTCATGTGCAATCATCTTAGTATATTGGCAAAGCAACATACTGAGGCGCTTGGTGAAAATCAATGCTAAGAAAAGCCTTTACTTGGTTGAGAAGTTCAAAATTGCCATTCTTCCTACTCTTTCCCTCATAAAAAATGCTAAAGTGGATGATTATGTGGTTGGATTTGATGAGCTTGGTTAGAAATAGTCGATCAAACTCCAAATTTTGAGGTAGAATGTGAGGAATTGGGTAGGAAAGAGGCAAATGAACAAGAAGATAAAATTATTGATGAGGGACATGAAAAAAATAAGTGAGTTGGTTGAGTCCAAAAATTAAGGAGTGGTTGAACATGAAACTGTAGAATTAGAGGAGGCGGTTGAATGTGAGAAGAAAGAAAGAAAGATGATTGAGCAATAAGTTGAAAAGAATGGGGGAGGTGAAGAGAAGGGCCTCGTTGTTGGGAAAAATGAATTGGGGATAATGAGTCATGAGTACAAGGATCCATATCTTATACCGTATGAAACTAACATTCCCCACCCTTTTGTAGGTTAATTGCAATTGGAAATTTGGGTCACACCACCTATGCCCAAAGGTATTTCTGCTTCAAGCTATAGCCATAATCAAAGTTGCAATGTATTATTGGTATATCATATTGTAGGAAAGCAAGAATTTCCCATTTGATCCAGATGGGGTAGTTTTGCATCATGAACAAATTCGGGACTAATTATCTTGAAGAAGGAAGGAATGATACTAATCATAGAAGGCTTGCCTGGAAAATCTACAATTCAAGCCAAACAAAGTTCAAGTACATGTTTGGGGGGCTTCAAATATCAAGTATGGCATGTTGAAGAATGTTCCGAGCTATTACAAGCTATTTGGGTCAGGGCAGAGTTAGAAATCACGAAGTGGCTGAAAGGAAAACCACGCGACCGCCTGACATAACTTAGGCGCGGTCATGCCAAGCAGCAGAAAATGACCTGAGAGTTAGAGTGCCTTCCACGAGATCGCGTCTAGTTACCCTGCTCGATCGCACAGTTATCCAGATCAGTGTTTTCGCGCTTTTATGTTATTTTCCGTTTTAATTATACTAGGTTTTATTTTGTACCTCTATAGCGGCTAGGGTTAGCTTAGTCCGTTTTTACTACTTTATATTCTAGTTTACTTCATTATAATAGACACTCTTTGGTTTTTAATAAGATATTGAGTGTTTTTCAATAGTAAATGATGCGGATCCCCTTGGTATATTGACCAAGAATTCCTACAACTATTCAAAATCTTCCCAAGAAAGCTAAAGTAGTAAAATAAAGTGATAAAATACTTTAACCCAAGTTTAAATCTAACCCAAAATTCATTGATTAAATAACAAAGCCCAATGTGTATCAACTAAACCAATTTTAAGGTGGCGAAAATAAATAACAAACACAAAAATATAATATACTCAAGTAAAGTTGATTAATTTCTTAAGAGATTACAAGAGTAACAAAGGGTTTTACCTCAACCCAAAAGGAGTTTCATGACCAAGCTCTCAAGAACATTCCATTGAACAACCAAGTTTTTCTAGGGTTTCAAATGAAAAGAGTATTTAATGTACAAAATTTGGGTGAAATGAGTAAATTCGAAAATTGCAAGAAAAGCCCCGTTTTGCTGAAACAAGGTGTTTCGGTCGATCACATGGTCTATCGAAATTGCACTTTCAGTCGTACGTGATTCACCCGAAATCAACTGAGGCTGCCTTCAAAATTTTCTGCAAACTTTTGGTCGACCGGAATGACTTTCGATCGACCGAAATTGGCTGAGTCCAATTTCTTCTTATTTTTGGCTCCAACTTGATTCTTGACTTGTTTTCTTGACTTTAATCACTTGTTTGAGTCTTGAATCTTCTCTCAAAATAGCATTTAATTGCCTCAGTGCTCCACAAAATTTACTTCAAAATTGTTTTGGCTCGAACAATTAATTTTCTTTTGGCGAGCCCCCTATGATTCTTATCAGTAAATGTGTGGATTCACTTTACGAAGTCAAAGTTATTAAGATTAATCATCTTGTGGCGTTCATCCCAAATTTATCAAAGATTAACCATCTTTGTAGCGTTCACAACCCAAACTTATTAAGGATCTGGACAACTCTTTGCGGCGTTCACAAATCTTGGTTCTTACTTCCGCATCTTCATTCCTGGGTCGTGAAGCTTTGGTCAAGATTCTATCGTCCATCCACAACTTGAATTTGAAACTTTTCGGCGTTTCTTCCTTGAGCATTCCGAATGGGACCACATCATCTCATCACCTTTCCAGAGCATAGACTCCGGATAATACCAGTCCGCCAGAAGGAGTCCAAACAATACTGGACCTCGACCTTCGACTAAAGTTATGGGACATATCCGAAGTGGTATCCTTGTGAGTATCCAGACTATTAGGCTCCGGACTATAGAGTCTAGAGTGCTGTTAGATGCATGTAGGCCCTGTGTGAGTCTTTATTGATGACGTGTCAAGTCCATTTAGGCACGTTCGTAACAAAGATCATTATAGCAGATTTTACAAGTTAAATTCAATGTTTGAAGTGTTGATTTATCTTTAATATACGGTGCTTATTAGTAGAAACTGAATCAGATCTTTGTGTTGATATTTTTGAGTTAATCTTGTAATACATTTAAAGATCATTACAGATGAATCAAGTACCTTTGTGTTTGCACGAGTTACATATATTTTGCTCACGGGCATTACGACAAGTGTAATATGTCATCTTACGAACATTAAATAACATTACAACAGGAGTAACATGTATGGGTTTGAACATTATAGATTATTACAGCTTCATCATCAATACATTAGGTGTAACTAATTGAGTATGTAGATTGCAATACAATTATAGGAAATTACGGCAAGTGTCTGATTATAACCATTACAAATAGGTGTACTATGACTGGTTTTGAACATTACATATCATTACATCGTGTGTGCAATGTCTACATTTCGAAAATTATAGATTAAACACGGACATGTTGAGCAATACAATAAAGCAAGTGTAGTATATCTAATTTTGAACATTACGGCACAATACAACAAATGTAATTTGATGAAATGGAGTCTATTTTGTCATTTTTCATGAAATCAGAACATTTCAAATCAATATAGCTTATTGCAGCGTTTATAATATCGATGAAATGAATTCTTAATCTATTGATATGCACTAAATCTAACATCCATTAAACATAGATTAACTATAATTACACACAAATAAAATATTACATATCATTACAAAACATTACAGCACAATAGAACACATGTAATAATTCTGACTGTAATTTACTACTGAAAATTTTTGGAAAAAGATCCACACGAGTGAAATCTATCAAAAAGGAAACATGTGTTTTTAGAATTTGGGGAAGATTGATAACTACCTAATTTAAACTACTAAATAAATGGTAACAACATTTATAAATAAAAGGATCGGTAATTAATGATGTCAAACAAGAAATACTCTCTCTCACTCTCATGATAATCCGATATTTTTCTAAATCTAAGGAATCAAATCTGGTAATATTATGAATAGTATGAAAATTACGTATTTTTCAATTACAATATATTACATCTAGATAGTTACGAAATTTTCCCTTAATTCATCATTGGACGAAGCCTGTAAATTCATAATTCGGCGTTTACGTAATAACTCAAGATTTATTGGATATCAAAACTCAATACATGAATAACCGATACTTTTTTGACTCCAAATATGTAGTGAACTTGGGTCTTTCAAATATCTATGAAATTAGTATCCTTAAAGTCAAGAATCCAAATATCTTCAACTTTTTATTGCATTTCTTGTGTTAAAAAATTTCCTTCTTGTAATTTAGACGTAGTAAAGTACAAGAATGAACAACAAACATCAGAGTGGCGTGTGAGGCGGCAGAGCAGGTGACGCGTGAAGCCCACTCGGTGGTGGCGCGTAAGAGTGAATGTGGCGGAATCCGACAACGGTGTCTTCATGCAATATTTTTATTTTGTGATTTCTGACAGTTTGGTGTTTTGCTAAAGACCAATGAAATGCTACCAAAAATTCTTTTTGCACGAAAGTGACTTGAATACCTCTTGCTTACGACATTCATGTAAAGAATTAAACAAAGTAGAAAATATCTACTGATATCATCATCAATTTGTCAAAAAAAAAAAAAAAAAAAAGCACCTTCCAGGATATTTCCCAGCTTATTTTATGTTTAATAAAAGATATCCAAAAATATGCATCACACTACATGTTCTGCACATACCTCTGTTTAAGAACTAGCCATGGGGATGGAACCGATACTTTATCCAGCTTACGGAACAAAGGAATAGGTAATACTTACCAACATACAAAAGGATACTCTTACTTCTTTTATAAAGCTTTCATTTTTATCCCACGCCTGCAAAGCAATACAAGATACTAAATTGTTGTGTAAACAGTCCCCTCCACGCTTCTATATCAAGCATGCAAATCTTTGTTTGATTTCCATGCAGTTGCCTTTGAGACATCAACATCATTTAATCTCCCACTGCCGTTCTCGTAAAAGAGAATCAGATTCAGGATCCTTCTGCTGACAGTCGGGTAAAAAAAAACATAAATCAGTAGTCAGTACGTGGATAGCTGTTACGTGTCTGTCTCATTGAAGATAAAATGTTATAAAAGGTATAGTTAATTGTTAGATTTGGACGAAAAATAGCATCATTTAGTACCTGAGATTGCACCGAAGCTTCTGAAGCTTTTTTCTGACTCTCAAGAACACAGTAATATGAATACAAAACCATCCCAACTAGTGCAACCATTATGCCGAAAATGTTCCTCCAGCTAAATGGGTTACTTAGTAGGACATAACCGAATGCTAATACTAGACAAGTTTTAAGGTGTCCAAGAACCTGATAGGTGACTGGAGACGTCTTTCCAATCACAAGGAATGTGCTAAAATTAACAGAGACGGAGATCAGGCAGGACAGAACAATGAAAAACTGCAATGATTATAATGATATCAGGTCTTCATATATACATTCTATTAACAAAAAGAAAGTGACAGATCTTGTAACTTTAACTACTTACCACTAATTTTGGCGTATAACTGAAAGAAAAGACATTTTGGTTAGTCAAAAACCTATCCAGAAATGGACCAGATACGAGCAAGGTCATTGCTTGATAAGGGCAAGATTGATACAGCAGTTGAGTTGAAGAAACCTTGAAATTTTTTTGGATGGTATTGGTCATCTAAAAGAACTGTTAAGCTCCACAATCAAAAGCAATGATTCTAATGCATGAAGAAACACTCTAACTAAAGTAGACTTCATGACTACTTACTGAGAATGCATTAACTAATACTAAAACAACAGGCCATGCCATCTACCTCTCCATCTTCAGTACATTAGCTTATGCCATAGTACAAGATGAGAAGAAATAAAGAACATGAAATGTTGAAAGATGATGATGTGATTCACTCACCTAAAGTAGAAAAATGCAAACAAAGAAGAACATTGGGCATAAAAAAGGATGTCAAGATATGCGAGACCATATCGGGAGTATTATCTTCTCAATTTAGAGATATTACCAGTTCCCACTGGTCTTAGCTAGGTTGTTTTTCCCATTCAATATGGGCAATCTATATCCTGATGAATAGATAAAAACTTTGAGACGTCTACAGATAAGTGAAAGGGGGAAGAATCTCCTTCGACAGTTTTTATTTAGTTTTAAATTGACACAAAAAATTTGAGCCTTCTTGAGTATCCTAAAGTCCTAGAAGCTTCTTATGTTTGAAAGCTACTCCAGTCCTCTTTATCGCTTCTTGAAAGCTGACTACTAGCATCCTTTGTATAAATTTGACTTCAAACTTTGCAGATGAAAAGTTAAGATTTAGTATGTTGCGCACAGTGAAAGAAAAAAACCATTTACAATGAAGGATACAATTTGAGCAATACAAGTGGTGACAACTGCAAGAAGAGAAAGAATAGAACCCAGAATGGTGAGCTGTAGATCAGTAACAGTTGCAATCCCAACACCTAGAAGCAGGACTGTCAGAGAAAGCTTAATGCTCCGACTGCAAAATAAAAGCAATATAGCAAAACAAAACATATAGAAATTATTAGTAAAAACCCCATAGTTGGAGGATGAAAGAAAATGTTAATTGTGTAAAAGTAAGATCTACTCTAATATGACAAATTCCACGTCCAACTAAAAGTTGAAAGTAAGAAAAATACATGACAGTTTCCTTTTCATTTGTCATGTATATAGTTTTTCATAAGACAAAACCTACATTATGTAATGCCAAACTCATGATTTATTCATGGGAAAGTCTAGTGATCAACCTTTGTCAGCAACCTATTAATTCATTTAGGGGATGGTCGCTGTGATACATCTTTCAAGGACTATGCAGATCAAAATGGTCAATGAATTTGGAAATGAAGAACCGTTCGATGAAGTTTCCCAAAAATGTAATGAACGGAGGAGAAAAAGGTTCCAACTATATGTTGCAATAAAATCCAACCGCCCCGGGGGGGGGGGGGGGGGGGGGTTCAAAGTATGCCCCTATTTGACCCCCTTTAAATTTTTAACACGTCTCTTTCTCTTCTTTTCAACCACATATTTATCAATAAAATAATATTACACATAAACCCAAAAAAGATTCATTACTTTTTACCCACGCATTCTTCTAAAAATCACTATTCATTTCAAATAAACTCTTTTTTTAACAAAACATCAAACAAGGGCTATATGTGGTAATTATGATCAGGAGCCAGCATAAACTGCAAAAGTGATGAAATATCTAGGAAGCAAAGAGACACCAACTGCTTTGCAGAGAAAGGGCTCACGTGTTTGGTAACCCACCTGAAATTCTTGCTTAAGAAAAGGGTTTCCAACAGTACTGTACAAGGGATGATTGCCAGCTTTGTCATCTAGTAAAGTAAAACAATAAATTCTCATTTCGGAAACATCAATGAGAAACAGTTCGATATTGAACATTGTAAGTAGATAGCAAAGAGAGAGAGAGAATATGCAATTAATACCTGATAGAAACCAACAGAATTGAAACCCAAGCTGAGGTTCAATAATCCAATTGAAATCCCATTCAGAATACCGAATCCAATTACAGTTTGTGATTCTATTGGTTTGTGTTCAAAGAATTTCAACCATAATGCCAGATGAAGTGAACAGAAAGTTACCAGTAAATGCCAGCTTGTCAAAGTTGTAGCTGTTCAATAAAAAAATAGCTCATATCACATCATCTTCTTTTCAACCCTTATCGTTTTTAATAATTATTTACCTATTTCCAAAAGAAAAGTTTAAACTTCTTCCATTCTAAATCTAACAACAGCATCAAATTGTGAGGTTAATAGAAAATATAAACTACTCCATTAAAAATTAAAAGCTGGATTAAACAAAAGTTATATTCCTACTATTTATAGCATGTTTGGCATGCTTAACCAAGCATGCTCAGTTGAAGCAATACTTTCCCCAACAAAAGCAATCAGTTAGGACTTGTGCCGTTATGCGGCTGCCTCATTCCGAATTCAATAACAAAAATTGAAAAGAACCTCTTTTTCTAAAATAACAGCATCACCACTGTTCCTCAACTAGAGTTGTTGAACAATGATACTTATATATTTATTTGTATTCTTTTTACACTTACTTGTAAATCTCTATTCTTCGTAGGACTTATATTGTAATTATGTGATCAATTGGATATATGGACAGAACCTCAGCAGTGGGCAGTACTTCACGTTTTTGTTCCCAAATGTAAAACCTCATTTCTTGTCATGGTCTTCAAGCCGCGAAATTTCTTCGACACAGGTAAGTTCTACAGTACCTCCGGACTGTACTTCAATTAAATTGACATCTCCGGTTAAAATTAAATCTTGACAACGATCTGCTGTGGAAAAATCTTGTCTTACTATATTAGGAGCAAAAGTATCTCCACCTGAGTTTTTAGCTGAACAAATAGATGGTATACTGAGTTCTTGGCTGATAATTTGGCCTTGGCAGGCCATCCAGTGACAAATGAGAAGCTTATCAGATTTTATCTAGTCTAGATTCACTTAAATATAATCCTGTTGTTTGTCAAGTCACTGAGATTGACAATATTTTTTGGATTGATCTGCAATCTAGGCTCCTTAACTATGAAAGAATATTGGAATAGCTTAATCCTAGCATGACGTCATTGAGTTTGGAGCAACTCTCAGTGAGCTATGCCTCTAACAAAGGAGGAGGTAGTCAATTCAAGAACAATAGAAATTCAGCTGGTGGCTGATGCTAGTCAAAGTCAAACTAGAGGAAATTTTGGAGGGAACAAAGATGGAAGAAACTCTCTTGGTTCTGGACAAGGACAGTATAGAGGAGGTTATGGCGGTTATAGAGGTGGGGGACATTGAGGAAGAGGAGGAATAAATGACTTTCAGATAAACAACTCCAAGTAAAATGTTAGTTATGTGAAAACTCTGGTCACACTGTAGCAATTTTTCAGTACAAAAACAACAAATCCTACGAGAACAGCGCATGAAAACATGAGGTTCAATAATAGCACCTTAAGTCATCCACAATCAGTGTTCATTGCCTCATTTGAAATTGTTGGTAATCCTACTTGGTATGTTGACAGTGGTGCAAGCAATCATGTTACTAGAAATGCCAATAATCTTACTTAGTCAACTGCATATCATGGTAAGCAAAGCTTGACTATAGGCAATGGGGATAAATTAAAAATATCACAGACTAGTTGTAATATTTTCCACACTTGATGAAAGATTTATGCTCTTAAAAGATATCCTATTTGTTCCTAATATTGCCAAAAACATCGTTAGTGTATCCAAATTAACTTATAATGATATATTTATTGAATTTCACTCCCATGGCTGTTTTGTCAGGGACAAGCAACAAACGGGGATAGTGGTACTACAAGGAAGACTTAAAGATGGCATCTATCAGTTGAACTATCAACCAGAACTCACAAATAGTCAGTAGTTACTACCTCTGCTCAAAAAATACGCATGCCAAAAGTACCTAGTCATCCTTCTAATCGAGCATTGTCTGTGTTGCAATATAAATAGTTTAAATTTTGTAAGTGAGCTGTGACATAAGAGACTAGGTCATCTTTCTAATCGAGCATTGTCTATAATGCTCAAAGGGTGTAATGAGCAAGTTGATATCAATAAAGAATCCATGTTTTGTGATGCTTGTCAATTTGACAAATCTCATTTACTTCCTTTTACTAAATCAGAGTCATGTGCTGATAATATTCTTGATCAAATCCATACAGACATTTGAGCATCATCCCCGATTACATATGTTTTAGGTTATAAATATTACATTCATTTCATCGATGATCATAGCAGATATACCTGAATCTATCATTTGAAACGCAAGTCAGAAACTCTATCAACCTTTATTCAATTCAAAAAACTAGTAGAGAATAAATTTGATAGAAAAATCAAATGTCTTCAATCAAACATGGGTTGTTAATCGAAGTGGAATTGAAGTCAGACACTCAAATTGTTATACCAGTCCAAGTCCAAAATGGAAGAGCTAGAAAAAAAAAAAAAAAAAAGGCATATTGTAGAAACTGGTTTGACACTGCTTACATAAGCATCCATGCCCTTGCATTACTAGGTTGAAGCATTTCAGACAACAACCTTTCTCGTTAACTTACTCCTAACTTCAGTACTTAAGTGGGCCTCTCCTACGGAGAAACTATTAGGAAAAACACCAAACTCTGAAAACAATATCAAAATCATAAATTTCAATTCCATTCCACTAAGTGTCTTGCTTGGTTATTGTGAAAACTCAAAAGTTTGAATGGCTAAGCTTAACCGGAAGAATCTATGTGTCGAGACATGTTGTATTCAATGAAAAAGAGTTTCCTTTTCTACATGTATTCTTGAACACAAAATACTGGAGTCTGAAACTGTAATTCTCTCAAATGACTAGATGCATCTCTCTTCTGTATCAAAATTCTTCTACAATTATTGAACATGGCAGAGGCAATTCTTTGGTTCCCCTTGCAGTGCCATCAGAACCAAATGTTAGTCGAAACACAAATCAGAACAATGAGAGAAACTGGGATACAAGATTAGTTTGAGTAATTTGGGACAGGTGCAAATGTGGTGAATGATGCATAAAATTCATCTACAAAAGTTGCAGATGATCAAAATCAAAATCCTCCTCTGATACTCCACAAAATGATTAGACAACTGGAAGGCATCAAATGATTACTAAAAGCAAAAGTGGAGTCCACGTGCCCAAGACGTATTCACCAGAGTATGAACTATCTATTGCTCACAGCAGAAAAGACTTGAAAAAGCCACTTAACAACCAAGAAACCTTGGAAAATGAGCAGTGGTGAAAAAGAAATGGAAAAGGAATACAATGCACTTGTGAATAATGACACCTGTTACATGGTTCCTTATTCATCCAAATTTAACATTGTTAGAAATAAATGGATGTACAAAATTAAGCACGATACATATTGATCTTTTTCAAAGGTGTAAAGCAAGGCTTGTTGCCAATAGCTTTCATCAAACCTCAAGAGTAGATTATGCTGAAACTTTCAGTCCTGTGGTTATAGCTTCAACAATAAGATTAATTCTAACCATTGCAATTTTGAAAGGATGGAATGTGAGAAAGCTAAATATTAACAATGTCTTTCTCAATGGGACTCAGTGAAGATGTTTAAATGGTACAATCAGAAGGCTTTATTGACGGAGAAAGACTCAAGCATGTTTGTAAGTTAAAAAAGGCTTTGTGTGGTTTGAAGCAAGCACCAAGGACGTGGTATGATAAACTAAGGACTACATTATTGAGCTGGGGGCAATTCAAAATGTGATACCTCGTTGTTTTATTTTACAAATGAGATGGAAGTGTTGATGGTCTTAATTTATGTTGATGATACAATCATTACAGTAAGAAACTTCATTCTTTGGAAAAATTCATTCACAAATTAAGCCTTTGTTCGATCCCTATTATTTTAACTCATTTTCTACGGTACTCAATTTTAAGTACACATTTTAACAATAAAATATTCTAAAACCCAAAACTTTTCTTCCATTTTCAACGACACAATAGCGTACCAATCAATATTCAAATTTATTTTTTTTTCGATAATGGCAATCAAGCAGAGGCTGAATGAGCTATTTGCCTCGAAAGATTTGGATCCACTACATCACTTCTTGGGTATTGAAATCAAGAGAGATATGACATGAATGTTCTCAACCCAAAGCAAATATATTGAAGAGTTACTTGAAAAGACTTAGCTGACCAAGCTTAAACCATGTCCTATGCCAGCTGGTATTGGAAAAGTCCTTTCAAAATCTGAAAGTGAACTAATGGACAACCCCACTATTTACAAAAGTGTAATAAGCTATATCAATTCATTCAAAAACCTATAACTTCTCACTGGCAGGCAGTGAAAAGAGTTTAAGATATCTCAAAGGCACGATAGACTTTTGACTCCATATCAAGCCTTGTGACGGACTTGCCCTCACTGGTTTCTCAGATGCAGACTGTCTACTATCCAAATGATATAAAATCAATTGCAAGACACTGTGTCTTCTTTGGTGATTCATTGGTTTCACGGTCTTCAAAAAAACATGTTGCAAGGCCTAGCACAGAATCAGGGAACTGATATGTGTCTTGCGAGCTCTCTTGGATTCAGTCCTTACTGCAAGAGTTTAAACTCTCCCCTTCCTACTGTTCCAACTACATGGAGTGACAACATGAGTGTGAGTGCACTTGCTGCAAATCTTGTTTACCGTGCGAGGATGAAACATATTGAAGTTGATGTTCACTTTATTCGAGACAAGATATTAAGTAAACAATTAAAAGTGAAATACGTCCCATCACGTGATCAAGTGGTAGATTGCCTTACAAATGCCCTTTCACCTACGAAATTCAACTTCCTCATAGACAAGTTCGGTGTGGTACAGTGACCACCACCCTCTCTCTTTAGGGGGGTGTTGAACCATGATACTTAGATATATATATTTGTATTCTTTTTTACACTTACTTGTAAATATCAATTCTTTGTAGGACTCATTTCTTGTCTAGAGTAACTTAAATTAACTCCACCACTTCAGAAAGGATTGGAAACATGTGCAAAGGCCCAAAGGGGATATAAACAACGTAATCACCCTTGAGTTTAAGCATAAACTTATCTGCCTGAAGCAATATATAGAGTAATTTCGAGAACATTCAAATCATAAAAATACAAAAATAATGCTCCTAAAAGAAGAAGAAAAAACGCCAAATATAGAGTATTAAAAACTCACCAAAAATGAAATGTAAAGTGCTCATGAGTGCTTTATTGCATATCACAATAGAAACTGACGAAACGACTGACAGAGTCAAAGCCCCTACCGTCCCCAGTAGAAACCCTTTGTTCTCACTCATCTTTTCAATTTTATCCTAAACAAAATTACAATGTTCCGATCAAAATCACGTATTTCACAATAATAAAATCAAATTAAAAAATTAACACGAAATTAAAATAAAATTTATCACCTGTATGTCTGAATTTCAATTTTCAATACAAACACATTAAGCAGTTCATGTACAGTTTGTTACTCCAAATTCTATATATACGCATAAATGTAAATAAATGTTTATATATCAATTTAACGTGAAAAAGGGAAGCGGAGGGAGGGAGGGGATCGTAACGTACGTGCGTGAGATCGCCTGTTCGGAGGCAGAGATTTAATTGGGAAAAGACAAAAAAAAACACAAATTTTATTAAGCTTCGCAATTTCTCGTACTACTTTTTAATTATACATATTTTTTCTCTTCAATTTTTAACATCACATCTTACCTAAAAAAATACAAATAAATCTACCAAAATAATTTACATTCTATTTAGTCGTAGCCGAACAGAGGAAATGAAATGAGAAAAATCATTAAGTCAAAGACTCAGAATTAACACTTTTGGAATTATGTAAATATATAGAAATAATAATGCATTAAGGGATTTTAAATTATAATAATAGATTCTTAGCCCCTATTTAGTCCCATTTTTCTAAATTTGTATTCGACAATTGTTATAACAAATAATAATTAGTATTATTTATGTTTTTTAGATAAGATATATGATTAAAAATTAGAGAGAGAAAATATTTGTAGTTAAAAAGTGGTGTTGAAAATTGTGTTGATTATAATAAAATTTTATCGAATACGGTGTAAAACAAAATTTATTCAACACTAAATCTCAATTATCCATCTTAATGAAAATTACAATTTCTAACTTTTTAATAATTTTTTAACCACACATTCTCCGAAAAATAATAATATTCAAAACTATATTATTTCCCAAATAATGGGGGCCAAACAAGGGCTTAGATTGGAAAATGTTATTTCGATAACAAAAATGAACAAAATGTGGACCTACCTCCATGTGAATGTATTGTTCACAATATTGTTTAACTATATTGTTCAAGTGGAATTATCCGCTTAGATTTCAGCAGAATCTAGCATCTATGAGATTTTAATGGATTTCACTTAAATTCATTAACAAAAATTGAAGTGTCTTGTGAATTTATAAAGAAATTATAAATAAAGAGATTTCAAACTTAAAAATACACATACTAATTTTTTTTGAAATTTTATAGAATTTATAATCTGCATAGGGGTGCCCCTCAACTAAAATTTTAATGGATTTCAAAAGTTTTTCTTAATTCAAGTGTCTCCGGTTTAAATTTTAATGAAATTTTGTCCTAAACTATCATTTTAATTACTTTTTATCAAATCTTTAAAATTCAGACATTCGCAATAACTCGTAGATTTATAAAGATCTCATTAATAAAGAGATTATAAATATTTAGATGTATTTTAAACTTTAAAATAAGCATAACATATTACAAGGAAAACCTCTATAAATTAATACTCAATAAATTAATAATCTTTCTAAAATAATATTTTTTTCCCGATCCTGATTTGAGCCAATTTACTGAATTTATAATTTGATAACTTAATAAGATAATAATTTTTCGAAAGACCCTTTTATAAATCTATGGTCCTGTCAATATCGTAAATTAATAATTCTCTAAAATTACAAACATAATTTGGACAATGTAGTAAAATATTATTCTATTATTGTTTTTTTCTTTTTGAAATTTAAATCTAATGGATTTCATATCAGACTTTTCTAATGTCATCCAAAAGTTTTGATGTTGCGCAACAAAAACTTGTGAAGAGATGTTGACGCTATGAGTGCCTACTTTAATTAGTTTCGGACGTATTGTATCACCCCCCATCTTCATCCTCAACTAGATTTTCAATTACCGTAGTCACGGTTTCTTCTAATCTTTGGACATCTAAGCATGCATCATTTTTGCCCCAATAATCCAATAGGTGAATGATATCCATTTTATTTTGATACCCAAGATCATTAATCATTGTCTCAAGTTCATGAAAACCTTCTTCATGATATATACAATAGTGAAACACAATGGTTTTTTTATATAATTAAATTTATGTTCGTTTAATCGGAAAAGCACTCTTTAAGTTAAATAAATTATTAATTTGTCGATTAATTAATGTCTCTCTGAATTAATAAGATTTCATGATTCCAACATTATTAATTTATAAAGATTTTACTGTAGTTTGAAATTTCACAAATTTTAATGAGATTCATATGAATTCTGCTATGAGAATCTATTCAAGTTCACGAAATTTATTAAAACTTATAATCTTAAAAAAATCATTGCCTCTATTTGGTAAAAAAATTTTACAAATTTTGTTTATAAATAGTTATGTGGCAACATCTTATTGAATAATTTTTTTGAAAAGTTGACAATTTTGGCTGGTAAAAAATTTTCACCCACCACTTTGATTTTTCAAAGAAAAAAAATCAATGAAATGTTGTCACATCACTATTTATAAACTTAGTTGTGAATTGTAATCAATCGAATCTACTATTAATTAAAGTTCAAATTGAAGACGTCACTTAAATTAAAAACCCATTAACAAGAAAATAGTACCGTGAAGGTCATGACGTGTCTTTGTTAAAATGTTAAAGACAAGTTTTTTAACACGTTATTACGTGACATAATTGTCTATAGAATTTGAATAATTTGAACAAAATTTGCATTTATGCCCGAGCAGTTTTACTCACTCCCCCCACCCCACCCCCCCCCCACCCCACCCCAATTTTCTAGTTTCACCTCTGAATTAATGGGTGATGAATGTAGTTGCTGCAAGGACTTGTGCTGGAAATTAGAATTTTTCAGGAATTTCTTGTGCAATTTTGGATAGTTTGAACTATTTACACCTCAAGGCCTTCTGTGTATTCTATATTTATGTTTAAAACCTATAGTTATGAAATCATTTAACTTGAGCCTTTTAAAGTTCCTAATTTTATAATTCAGTCCCTACAGTTTGAAAATTTTCTAAATTGATCCCTAATGTCTGAAAATTTTCAAAATTGGTACCTTTAAGGTTACGGGTATAATATTTCAGCCCCTAAGGTTTGAGAATTTTCTAATTCAATCCATAAAGTTTGAAAATTTTCTAATTTGGTCATTAATGTTTGAAACTTTTCATATTTAGTCGTTAAAGTTTGAAAATTTTCTAATTCAGTCCCCTAAGGTTTGAAAATTTTCTAATATAGCACCTAAAGTCCTAAAATTCTCTAATTTGGTCCATATAGTTTGAAAATTTTCATTTTCAGTCCTTAAAGTTTCCAAATTCACTATTTTGGACCTCTAAAGTTTGATTTTCTTTCAAATTGAGACCTAAAGTTTGGAATTTCTCTAAATTGGCCAATAAGGTTTTGGAAAAATTATAATTTAAGTCCTTCAAGCTTAAAATTTCACATAATTGGCCACCTAATGTTTAAGAATAATGCAGTTGACTCTCTCAACTTAAGGATTGCTTTATTCTAAAGTTTTGAATTCTATAATTCAAATCCTAAAATCAAAATATATGCAAATCAGTGATTTCAGTTTCAAATCTTAGTACATCAGAATCTTTTGAGAGATATAATATTCGAAAGTAAGTTAGCTGAAGCAACATGTTGCCAAAGCAACCTCTCTTGTGGATATTAATTAACTTTGAATATTAGAAGGTATTTGTGTATGTTATTCATTGCGGATATTGATCGGCCCAAAGGAAGGTCAATATTTGGCTTGAATTTCACATGCACATGTGGTGATAAACACATGTCAATTATTTGGTTTAACATGTGACCAATAAATCGGTTCAAAGAAAGTTTTATTGGTTAACATGTCTTATTGCCAGTGTTTGATCACTACAGCAAGGGAAAATTAGGTGTTTATGTGTTATTTCATGCGGATATTGATCGGCCCAAAGGAATGTCAATATTTGGCTCGAATTTCACATGAACTTGTGGTGATAAATACGTGACGGTTATTTGGTTTTACGTGTGATCAATAAATCGGTCCAAAGAAAGGTTTGTTGGTTGACATGTCTTACTGTCAGTATTTGATTACTACACCAAGAGTACCACTTACAAGTCAATATTTATGTCCAAAGACTAAATATTGATGTTGTGCTAGGTATCTTGTGATGGGCCCTACCATTGTTTGAAAGTATGATTTGCATAATAAGGTATTTATGTGAGCTATTTTAGTTAAGTGTTCTCTATTCAGTTTCAAATTCTGCTAGTAGTATATCTCTCAAATCTAATCACTGTATTTATGGAACAAACTTTAAGGATCAAAACAAGAACATTAACTTTTCGTTGGCTGCATGGATCTAGACCGTGTACTAAGGATTGAGCAACCTGCTCCTCTTACGGATGAAAGTTCATCTAATCAAATGAGGAACTTTGAGAAGTGGGATTGCTTAAATTACGTGAGTCTCATGATCATTAAGTGCGGCATTCCGGAAGCCTTTAGTGGCATAGTATCTGAGGAGGTAAATGATGCTAATGAATTCCTTGCTGAAATTAAGAAACGTTTTGCGAAAAACGATAAGGCTGAAACAAGCACGCTTATTCAAAGCTTGATTTCAATAAAGTATAAAGGCAATGGGAAAATAAGGGAGTACATCATGTAGATGTCTCACACTGATTCAAAACTTAAGGAACTAAAACTCAACTTGTCTAATGACTTGCTCGTGCATTTGGTATTGATATCGCTTCCTGCACAATATAGTTAATTTAAGGTTAGTTATAACTGTCAAAGTAGAAATGGACTCTCGATGAGCTCATTTCATAGTGTGCAAGTTTCTTGCACAATTTAGTCAATTTAAGGTCAGTTGTAACTATCAAAGGGAGAAATGAACTCTAAATGAGCTCATTCTATTTTGTGTGCAAGAGGAAGAAAAGTTGAAGCAGGACAGAACTGAAAGTGTTCACTTGGAAAACACCTTTAAAGATAAGGGTAAGAAAACAAATAAAGAAAATAAAGTTGTTAAGGGTTCAGAACAAAAGAAACCACATAAAGACTTTAAGTATTGTTTCTTTTGCCATAACTCTGGACATTTGAATAAAGATCATACATAATACCAATTAAAGCAGCTACTAAAACACCTTATGAGCTTTCAACAGGCTTAAAGCTTAGTCTAAAGCATTTCCACATTTGGGGATGTCCAGCTAAGGCTAGGCTTTATAGGCCACAAAGAAATTGGACTCCAAAACAGTCAGCAGCTACTTTATTTGTTATTCTAAGCGTTTAAGGGGCTATTAATTTTATGATCTCACACTTAAGTCAACTTTTGAAATGGGAAATGCAACATTTTTTGAGGATGTTGAGTTTGGGGGAGAAATAAGGTTAGAGATATTGTCTTTAAGGAAGAAGTTGAGCGAGGATCGGTTTCGATTCCTGTTGTTGCTTTTGACAATGTGCAAGTTTTTATGTATGTCATTGATCAACAAGCATATCTGAAACCTCAATTCGACAATATTGAAGAACCTCCCATCCAAAATAAGGTAAATTTCTGAAGTACAAACTCAACAACCTCAATAACTAAAGCCATTAAGGAGATTCACGAGAGAAAGAGAAAAAATGCTATTCCGAATAATTTAAATAGTATTTTTCCAAGAATATAAGGAAATAATGGAATGGTGGAAGATGGTCCAATCAATTCCATCAGGCCATGCAGGGTTCTAACTCTTAGAAGTGGATTGATGTCGTAAAAAAGGAGTATAAGCATATGCAAGACAATAAAGTTTGGGATCTTGTCCCATTACCAGAAGGTGCGAAGCCCATTGGTCTTAAATGGATTTTTAAACCAATAGGGATTCGAAAGGTAATGTGGAAAGATATAAAGTTTTTCTTGTATCTAAATGATTTACATAGAATGATGACATTGATTATAAAGAGACTTTCCCTTTGGTTTCTACGAAAGACTCTTTCAGGAAAGTCAGGTTGTTGCACATTTTGACCTCGAGTTACATCAAATGGATGTTAAGATGACATTTCTCAATGGAGACATTGATGAGACGGTTTGCAAATTAAAGAAATCAATTTATGTGCTCAAGCCATCTTCTCGTTAAGGGTAATACAAATTTCATCAAGTAATTATCTCATTTGGTCTTGAGATTAATGTTGTTGATGGTTGTGTGTATTACAAGTTCAGTGAGAGTAAGTGTATTTTCCTGATTTTGTATGTTGATAACATATTGCTTGCCACTAATGATATAGGCATGTCACATAAAATTATGAGATTTTTTGTCAAAGAATTTTGAGTTTAAAAATCTTGGTGACGTCTCTTTTGTATTAGGAATTCAGATACACCAGAATTGTTCTCGAGGTATTCTTGGATTGTCACAAAAGGGCTATATCTATAAAGTACTTAAGAGGTTTGGCATACAAGACAGTAAATCAGGGGACACCCTTATATCGTTAAGGGAGACAATTTAGTCTCAACTAATACCCAAAAAGTTATCTTGATGTTAAAGAAATTCAAAGGATCCCATATAGTTAAGCTATAGAAAATATGATGTATGTCAAATTTGTATGCGTTCGGATATTGCATACATTATTGGGATACTAATGAGATATTTAAGTAACCCTGGGATGGATCATTTGGAAAGCAGCCAAACCTGGGTTATAAGGTATTTAAAGAGAACGAAAGATTACATGCTCACATACAGAAAATCGAATCAGTTGGAGATCATATGGTATTATGATTCCGATTTTTGCTAGATGCCAAAACAGTAGAAGATCCATATCAGGCTACATCTATCTGCTAGTTGGAGGAGCTATTTCCGAAAGAAGTGCTTAACAAACACTTTAGCTTCTTTCACATGGCAGTACAGTTTGTAGCAATTTTGGGGGCATCTAATTATGGAAAATAGCTGCGAAATTTTGTCACTGGGCTGCATATTCGGTACGGTATAGAAAGACCACTAAAGTTATATTGTGACAATAACTCAGCAGATTTATATTTCAGTAACAACAGGAGCTCAACTAAGTCAAAATACATTGACATAAGTTCCTGGATGTAAAGGATACAGTTCAGAGTGGACACGTGTCAATAAGAGCACATTTGGACAAACTCCATAATTGCGGATCCGCTTACTAAAGTATTACAACCCAAGGTCTTTCATGAGCACAATACTCATATGGGTGTTGTATTTCTTAAGGATATTTGGTTTCAGTGGGAGTTTGTATTTTGGGTGCATTAGACACATTTACTGTCCTTTTGGATACAGTTTAAAGTTAAAGTTATTTACAGCTGTATGGTTTCAGATTTATTATCTCTGAACTCGTTTGAGGATGATCTCACTAAAGTTGGACCAGTTGGAAATAGATATGTTGAAGATCACATTACATGTAATTTTCATACTACACATCCATACTTGATCCATGTCATTCAGTTATGTCGATATACGTGACCATTGATAGGTTTAGTTACGATTAATGTAGCGAAAGCCGCTTTGATCCTATGTTGATATAATTGATGGACCGGATTGTTTGGGGATGCATTCAGTAATGATAGCAAAATTCCGAGTACTCATAAGGTTATGATTGATACACAATTGTAAGGTTACACATATAGCCCAATTGAGAGTTTGTAAGGATTTTAATCAATTGTGTGAGCTTATATGTGAATTATTGTGTTTGAATAAAAGGCTATCAAATTTAGTTAAGCCCATTTAAAGTGATCTAATAAGGATTTTATATATATCGGGCTTTAATGCATCTAATTAATGTATGAGCTTTTATGTGTAGATACCAAGTCATTATCTAATTCATGATAGGCCGAATTAATTTAACTGGAAATTCAGTATATAAAATCGATCATGGTCCCTGAATCGTATGTATTGTTCATTCTGTCTGACATCCCATTATCAGAGAGAAAATAAAGACTACGTGTTGATTTAGAAGATCCAACCGTCGAATCGTTCATCGTGAATCATGTTTGATTAAGGTACGCTTCCATTTCAGATATTTGATTCTTGATAATTGATTTTGGATCATAGATAAATAATTTATTTGTGATAAATTTTCTTAACGGTTGCCAGTTTCTAGGTTACTGGGGTTATATTAGCTGTGAATCGTAACTGCAATTCTAAACTCTCTATAAATATTATCATCACAGATAGACGAATCAATTTTTCTATCCCGCTCTCTACAAAACTCACCCCATTTTCTCTAGATTCAACACTATACATCTAAAATCAAAGCTGAAGCTAAAGGAGTGATCATCGTCGTCGAGAAGAAGAACTATACAGAGACGAAGCAGTGGAAAAGTCTGGTACGATGGTGGCGATGACTTTGGGATCTGATAGATTGGTCAGAGAAGGAGGAGGCAGCATCGATAGTCCAAGGTGAGTTGTTGGAGTGAATTGAGAAAATGACATGTTTTTAGGGAATTTTGATTTTTATGTGTGGTGTTGAATTTGAGGCGCTCTTTCTGCAACTTTGATCGTATAACAAATATGAATGTGGTTTGTTTTGATGGAGTGGAGAATTTCATTGCAGGAGCCATTTTATTTAGAAGGAATTTGGTTATATGGATAGTGCTCGCAAAATTGTTTGATAGAATGCCTAAGAGGGCTTGATAGTACCGACGATCCAAACTCCAAAACTAGAAAGACTGTTGCTTGTTGCAAGCATTATGCAGCTTATGATATCGATAGTTGGCTCGGAGTCTATGTACCAGTTACAATGCGCTGATAAAATAACACACGTAATAATCGCTCTTTTATCAAGTCCTATTTCTGTTTGTAGCATCAGTTTAATTGAACAACGATTTTTGCACCGCAAATACATAGTTTCAGATTGTGATTCTGTTGAATTGATGGTTGACAATAAAAAATGGCTCCATGATGAATCTGAAGATGCCATTTCACAGCTTTAAAAGCATGCTCGTCATTGTCTATCCTTGATCTTTTTTTATTTATATTTGTTTCGATTAAGTATATAATCTAATTCTTTTATTCATGTAGGCTTGAATTTGGATTGCGGGAATTACTAAATGAACCATTTCGGGGAGGGCGAAGGGATTCTCAAATGGTTCAATTGCAATTTCAAGGGAATGACCGAATTGGAGGCTATGGTTTCGGATTCAAAATTGGCAAATGAGCATGAAGACAAAGTGAGGGAATTTCTTGACATCATCTTAGTGTTGGATTTCCTTCAGGGACGCAATTGGCTTTTCATTTTCTCTGTTATGCCGATGAGAATAAAATTGTAATTTCTTGTTTTCACAAGCTTTTTGGGAGCATCGTTGATTTCCGTCATTAATCCTATGTTTAGATGAATGTCGTCAATGACTTTTCCGGTTGGCAATGGACAGAGTCTGAGCCCGACTCAGCCCTTAAATACCAACAGTACAAGTCGATTCTTTCTTTAAGTAGTATAAATCCTGTGGAACTGTAATTGTTTTTCTCCATTTAATACAAGATACCGAGTATTTCAACAAATGCTTGATCGATTTCGTCTAACAAAAAGTATAAATAAGATTACATTTGAACATACAATGGTTAGGTTGCCAATAACCATATCATCTCTCTCGAGACAAATTGAACCATCAAGCAAAGCTGACAGATTAACTAAGGACATAACAAACAACAACGTTTTCCCCTCTTTCAAAAAGAGGCAAAGCTCTTCCATTACAAGAATGAATCGGAGGAAAATCATCAAGAAGAGACACAACGAATCAACAATAATCTTGATGAGAATGACGATGATAATGATGAGGAGGGTAAAATGAACAATAATGAAGAACCCAAGACATGAAATTTGAGATCCCGAAAACCAATCAGCAAGTCTCTTAATGGAGTAGCTGGGAAGATTAATGGGTCATCGATTCATGATAAGAAAGCTCATTCATCACTAAGGAATTCAAGTAATAGGTTAGGGGGAGTATGAAACAATGGTGGTAGTCTTCAAAAGAAGGAGAAGCGAAATCTAAGCGTTTCGGTATCTACTGATAAAGTATATTGCTCATATCTACACTGAATTGTACAATCAGACTCGATCCATTTAACAAAGGGCATAATCGGATGACCACAACTTTTTACCAAAGCGCTGCAAATAATGTAAGTGAAAATATGGTCGATCACAATAGGAACCCAACAAATGTAATGACTAATGTTGTGTATAAGAAGATTTTGCAAAATTTATAAAACTCTTGATGAAAAAATTATTATTATTATTATTATTTAAATTAGCACTCATTTTTGTTACTTTTTATTGATTTTCTCATCGTTCCATGTCAATACATTATACTTTGTTAGGACATTATACTACGTGCCCCAGTTCATCAACACTTCTTGAAATTGTGACTTGTTGAAATTGATATGTGACCTATGCAATATAAACGGTGACCTATGTAATTGTGACTTGAAAATTATGAACCATGACATGTGACCTGAGGTATAATCTATGACCAATGACTTGAACATGTGACATGTGATCTATGACTTGAACAACTGACATGTGACTGGTGATTTGAACATACGATCCGAACAGTGTGATATGTGACTTGTGGCTTGAACATGAACCTCAAAGTACGACACGTGACTTGAGGTGTAAACTGTAACCAATGGCTTGAACATGTGACATGTGATCCATGACTTTAACAAATAACATGTGGCTTGAATGTGTAACATGTGACCAATGATTTGAACATGTGATCCGAGCAATGTGATTTGTGACTTGAACATATGACATGTCTTGAACGTATGACCTATGACTTGAATATGTGATATGTGACCAGCGATTTGAACATGTGACCCGACCATGTAACATAAGACTTGAATATGTGACATGTGATTTAAACATGTGACTCGTAACTTGAACATGTTACTCATGACTTGAATATATGATACGTGACCTATAATTTGAACTTGTAAATTGAAAATGTGATTATTAACTCGTATATGTGACCTGTGACTCGTCCAACACCACCATCACGTGCACTCATCCAAAACTGTAGCGATCGAGAATTTTTACGCAATATAATAATTATTTCAAAGTTTCGAAAATCGTGCCGCTGCGATCTCACCCATTTTTAAGTTAACGTCACAACGCGTTCGTCTAACCAAGTCGAGAAATATCGAGTTCGTTCAATTTTAAATTAAATTTCGAATCTCCAAAATTTTATTATTTTAATTATTTATTTAAATTATTATTTTCGAAATCGTTTTAAATTCCAAATTACGTCAATCTTATTTTATCAGTTTCATTCTTCCGACCCAGTTGAATCCGCGTGCGAATTTACCTCGAACTACGTGCAATGCTTGTCTTGATTTTCACACACAACCAACTCCACCTATCACATCAATCCTATACCTAGCCCTACATCACCAACCCCTCCTACTCTTCAAATCTGATCCCAGCACCTCTTCCTCAACACCATTCCATAACCACCATCTCCCCCTCTGCTCCACTAACAGCAGCCTCCTCCCAACTCCATTGCAATCCCATTTCCAGCAACCAACTCAGTCCCATTTCAAACCTCCCCTCCCTCTACAGTTCAATTCCAGCAACCATTTGCATCAACACCGATCGCAACCTCCATCTCTGTTACCCTCGACCAACAATCACCATCCAACCACCTTCATACTCTGTTCCCAGCAACACCTTCACCGAACTAGAATCGACGCCATGACCAACCTCCTTCACGCTATCAAACTCACTACCAAAACCGAACCACTGCCCAGCCACCACCTCCATCTCCAACCACCAACCTCCCCAGTCACGGCCATCAATCACCAGTCCACTACCAAGAAACCACCACCGTGGCCAGTCCGCCACCTCCTTCATCATCATCATCGTCATCATCATCACCATCACCACCGTAAGAAACCACCACAAGTCCGCCACAACACGACCGCACAAACCCATCATCTTCATCGCTGCCCAATCCAAATCAAACTCAAAATAAAACCCAAAACCAAGAAGAAGACTTACCCAAGCTACTCACCGTCACTTCTTCGACCGGAGTTGCACTGGAAATTGTGCTCCTAAATCACGAACCCAGCTCGTTTTGGCCTCGGTCTCGCACCCAATCAACCCCAAAACCTAGCCTATTTTGCACTCTCGCCGCTTTCCGCTCACTACGCCGGCGGTTGCGCCGAAAAGGGCGCCGGTAGTGCGCCACCGGGAGAGGTAAGTCCTCCCCCTCTCGTCCGTCTCTCGCTCTGTCTCTGAAAAAGGGAACGAAGAAGAGAAAGGGCCTTGCTATTTGTACAAACAAACTATACAAACAGTTGTACAAATAGCTAAAAGACAAAATTTTTGAATGTTAAATTACTGTGTTATCCTTTTGGTTATAACTCCTTTAGTTTTCTGATGTTATGTCTATATCTCTAAATTTATTGTTTACATAAAATGCGTAATATATACTATTATATGTTAAACTCTTTTCTTCAATAATTATATTTAATTCTTCAATTTTTTTCTCTAGATCACTAATTATTCTTCCTTTATTAACTATAATTCTAGTAAATTGTGAAAAATCTGTAAATGAGGGTTCTTTTATTGCGTAATCTAATAAATCATAAAATCTTCCTAAATCTTCTCTTATAATTTCTAATTGTTTAATTGTTTCTTCTCTTAAATACTTAAAGTCGTTTACTTCTTAAGGATTTAATTCTATTAAATGTTCCGAATTCATAAATTATAAAACTAAATATTTAAATTTAAGCTATTAATTCAAATCCTCTTCCAATAATTAATTCTAGGAATAGTAAAAACAAATTTTCAACATATGTAAAAACATGTAAGATATATCATAAGCAAAATAATAAATTTAAAACTATGATAACAGTACTTGGATAATGTCAATAAAAAAGACGATATATAATCCACCATAAATAATCAATAATACTTCTTTCTATCTATGGGTCCATCACGCTTCTTTGTAAATCTGATTTTAAAAGATTTTTAACCAAATACTATTCAGTTATTTGTCTAAGTATTAAACACATCTTCATAGAAGATCTTTGCTGCTCGAAAGACTTACTCCATTTCTGTTTAACACTTAAACAAACACTTCAAAGAGGTTCAGCACAATTCAGTTTCGTTTCCTACCTCTGAATGTACTCTTTTAACAAAAGTTTTATAAAGAATAAACTTATGGACTCATAAATAAATAGAGTATTACTAACTATTTTATGACTTCATATATATCTATGTGAAGTTTAGTTACTCATACCTTCTGCTAACTGTTTCTGGATTGGTTTGATGAAAGAAAATTTTGAATGAAAAGAAAGACAATAGATAGAGAGAATATAGATTTTTATTGCTGAAAACCAATATGATTTTCGGATGCCTACAATGAGGAGAGACTCCTCCTTTTATAGTTGGTAAAAGCAAAGTTGGGGAACAAGATAATATTCCCTATCTTTTACATACTTGGCTAAGATTTAAAGTAGATAAAGTAAAGCTAAAGTTACAATAATCTTTGCTGCTTTTCTAAGGTTTCACATGGGTCTGAACCCCCATGCCTTGAATAATTCGTGTTCAGACAAGGTATGCTTCATCTTCATTATAGTTGAGTAGGTCCCCACAATTATTACATTTGTGACCCGTTTCTACCTCCATTAGGTGATGTAGATATTCATAGGCTCCTTTGCTAAGATCCAAATTGCTGACAAGTATATTCTCAGCATATTCTCTTAATTTCCATAATTGACAATTAACTTGATTAATTCTTGCAATGCTGTAGATCAATAATTTGTCATCATTAGATTCATATACCCAAACATTAGTTTGTGTAAGGGTATCTCTTAATTCGGTATACATTACTCTAAATTCCAATGCCCTTTTTTCTGGAATAGCTTGTATCTGTTCCTCTTTGTTAAATGGTTTTATTTCCGGTTCTGAAAGAATAGCTTTGCTAGTTACTCCAAGTTTTACGATATGTTCTGCCCTTAGAAATTCTTCATCAATAAATTCTGGGATGGCTGAGTAAATCCTGACATAGATCTTTTCAGCTTTGGTAATTCCAAAATATGTTTTCACTGCTGCCTTGATAGAATTAGGTAATAATGATATTTCCTTCATATCCTTGCTAGGGTAGATGCACTGAATAAGTCCTTGGTCAAACAGTCCCTTGACTGTTCTTGGTTCTGCTCCTGGAAAAATAATTGCTTTATTGATTTTTTGATGGCTAATTGTCCTTAGCCATTCTCCTTCTTTTGTCCTTTTGTTTAGATACTCCACATACTTCAAGAATGTCTCTAATTTCTTCATAACTTTCTCCTTTTCTGATAGTTCCTTTGTTACGACTGCTGGTTTCTTCGCAGCTTCTAAAAAAGTTTCTTTAGATGGTTCAATAGTTTTGCTAATGGCTTTGGAAGATGAACTTCCAATAATTGATACTTCTTCCTCAATAGGAAGTCCTACAGATAAATTCTTCACTGGAGAGGATTGGGATCCTCCTTTGTACATTTCCTCAAGAGAATTAACCCTTGACTTGTAAAAGGCTAGTTCACTGTTAATTTGTACAATCTGCGTCATGCAAGTATTCACATGGTTGAATAGATTTGAATAGTTGATATTCATCTGACCCATGGCCAAGTTAATTTCTTCTACTTTCTTAAGTATGTCTTCCATGTCTTGATAAATAATCTGCAATAACATTGTCAGTACCCTTAATATGAATAATTTCAAAATCATAATGGCTAAGTTCTACTTGCCATCTAATTAACATTTTATTTGCAATAGTTGGATCAATTTCTTTAGTTAACCAATATTTAACTTGTGTATTATCTGTTCTAATTTTGAATTTTGTAGTAACAATAAATAATTCAAACTTTTTAATAGAAAATTTTACAGCTAATAATTCTTTTTCATTTATATGATAATTAGTTTGAGTTTGAGTAAAACTGCCACTAGTGTACTGTGCAATCATTTCCTCATCCTCATTTGGATAAATATATTTAAGTACTGCTCCCCATGCTGTTTCACATGCATCGGTTTCTATAATCCAATCACATTCTTTTTTGGGTAATTCTAATTCTGGTAAATCTTTACAAAGGTCTTTAATTTTTTGTACTTCTTCTTCTTCGTCTTTAGACCATGGTGTCCATCTAGTTTTTCCTTTTAATCTTTTTTGTAACGGGATTAAATGTTTTGCTAAGTTAGGTACATATTTCCTAGTCTGATTTACAAGTCCTAAAAAGCTTTGTAAACGTGTTTTATCTTTTATATAATTGTCAAATTCTTGTATTTTTGTACCTATATGTTTTTGGAGTTTTATTCCTTCTTGGCTTATTATAGATCCCAAAAATTCTACCTTTTCTTTAGCTATCTCCATTTTTGTAGCTGATAATATAATTCCATTATTCCTTACAATATCTATAAAAATATTTAGATGTTTTAAGTAGTCTTGTCTGGTTTCAGAGTAAATAAGAACATCATCAATATATACTGTAATAAAATGATAATAATCTTTAAATATTTTATTCATGTACCTTTGGAATTCTCCTGGACTATTTTTAAATCCAAAAGGTAATACATTCCATTCATAAAATCCTTGTGGTACCGTAAAAGCTGTTAAATGTCTAGATTCTTCAGTTAACATGATATGATAAAATCCTGATTTGAGATCAAATTTAGAGAAATATTTATTTCCTCTAATTTGATTAAATAATACCTGTTGGTTTGGTATTGGATATTTTAATTCTTTAATATAAGTGTTTAACCTTTTATAATTAATTACCATTCTAGATTTTTCCCTTTTTTGTTCTGAATGTTTTATCACAATGAAGGCTGGACTACTATGTTTACTGTTAGATTCTCTAATAAATTTCTTTTCTAGCATTTCTTTTATGTGCATTTCAAATTCAGGTAATTCTTTTGGTGTATGTTTAATTGGTTTTACATTAATAATCTTAGTGTCATCTTCTAGTATAATTTCTGCCATAGGCTTATTTATGTGCCATTTTTCCAAAAGATTATCTCCTGATAATTTTAATAATTTTTCTGTAATATTTTTTATTACAATTTGATCAAAATGTTCTTGTACTAGATTTATTCTATTTTTATTAGGCATAAATTGTGTTGTTTGTGTTAATTTTTGTCTATCCTCACCACGCTGAGCTGCTATATGAGGTATTTTTTCTCTACAGTAAGGATCATTAATTCTTATTGCTATTGCTATATGGTGACAAGGGGTAGATAAAAGTATAACTTTTTCATCAATAGTTATTGGATAATATTGTTTTATGAAGTTATTCCCTAATAATATATCCCCTGGCATATCATCAAATTGATATACATAAGGTATTTGTAATTCATATTTTCCTATTTGTATTTTAACATTCCTTACTACTTTAGTTATTAGGTTTGTGCTTCCATCAAATCCTGCAAGTATTACTCTTTCTTCATAATCTTTTTTATTACTCCACATTTCTGGGGGTAATACATTTTCTTTAAATAAACAGGATGATGCTCCTGTATCAAACAATGCATGATAATTTCTGCTAAGATATCCATTGTAATTCATTTTGGTTAGTATATAAATATGTTCTCTTCCTCCTTGTATTTTATTCATAATAACCTTGGTATAACTAGATTCTCATTTTGTATTGTTAATAGCATTCTATCATCTTTTATGTAATATGGTTTTACTTGCTCTAAGAAGTCTGTTCCTAATAGTAATTCCGTATTTACCTTTCCTGTATGTTCTACGTACATGTTTATGATTATTTCATTTCTTTTATTTATTCTTATTGGTAATTCTACATAAGTATCCATGGGATGAATATTTCCAAAATAATCTTGTATTTGAATTAAATTATTCGTTATTTTAAGTTCTAAGTCTCCTATTATGTTTTCTTTTATATGAGATACAGTTGCTCCAGTATCTATTAATACTTTCTGCTCTTTCCATTCTCCATTTATTCTGATTTCTATCATAACTTCAAATTGTTTTGTCTCATTTCTTTTAGATAGATTCATTCTTGGTATTTTTCTATGTATTTTTGTCATTATTTATTTTTCTGAATCATTTCTATTTTCTATTTCAGGTAATGATCTTGTACTAGTATTTCTTCTTAGGCTAATTGATCTTCTTCCAAATTTTATTTGTGGTTTATCCATTTTTACTAATCTTCTAGCTTGATTGAAATCTATTTCTATATCTTCTGGTATTGTCATTCTTGGATTTTCTTTAGCTGGTTTGTATTCCAATAAATTTTTAAATATGGGTTCTATTATATGTGTTCTTGTAGCATTCTTAATTTTTACTTCATGTTTACTAGTAAAAGCATATATTGTTCTAATAGTTAAACTTATAGTTTTACTTCCTGGTTCCATATCTATCCCTCTTAACCTGTAATATAATGTTAAGGCTTTATTTTAATTTTGTTCTCCCATACTTATGCTAAAATTTGGTCTTATTGTAAATTTTACTTTTTGGTACATTAAGTTTCCTGTTACAATTCCTATTAGAGCATCTTGTACTGAACTTACAATTCTATCATCCATAATATAGAATTCTATAGGTGTATCTATTCCTTCTCTGAAATAGGCTTTTGCTATAATTTGTACGGCTCCTAAATATATATTCTTTATTTTTCCTTTTAGTTCAGGATTCAATAGGTTTATTTCTTGTCTTATAATTTCTTCATTTATTATAGGTATTAATGTATTTCCTGTAGTATCTCTTATGTCTATAAGGTGACTATGATTTCTTGCTACATATGCTATTTCTTTGTTTTTCTGTCAAAATGGTAAATTAAATATTTCTTTTGGTTCTACATCTAACTTTGATTTTAAGATCTTTTCATACATTTTAGGATTAAATATTAATCTTTCATTTAGTTGTTCTTCATTTTCTTCTAATTGATATTCATATTCTTTAGATGTACCTTCTTCACTAATTTGTCTAATCATATTTATATATAAATATTCTTCTTCACTTGATTCATTAGATTCACTTTCTTCTGAAGATTCTAATTCTATTATTGTATTTATTACTTCACGTTCTTCTAATTCATAAATTTCTTCATCTTCAGGAATTTCTTCCCATTCTTCTTCTTGTTCAATAGGTAATAAGTTATAATTTTCTTTTTCTATTAATGAGATATACATCATATTTTTCTTTTTATCTTTCTTAGGACATTCTGGAGATATATGTCCTATTTCTCCACATGAATAGCATTTACATTTTCTAGGATTTTTAGGGTATGTTTTTGTTTTGTTTTGTTTTTGCCTTAAATATCTCTTATATGGTACTCTATACCTTTTAAATGTTTTATTATATGGTTTTTTATATTTATTAAATTTATTAAATTTATTTCTAAATTTATCTTTTCTATAATATTTCTTTTTCTTATATTTTCTTTCTAGATGACATCCCCATTGTGTTGGTTTATATTGTAATTTATCACAGCATAATGATTTTTTACTTGCTTTATGGAATTTTATCATATTATTTGCTTCCATACATTTTTCTTGTTGTCTCATTTCTATAAATTGTATTCTTGCTCCTAAACTATTATTACTTAATGGTATTTCTAATTTTTCCCAGTCCTTAAATAATTCTAAATTCCATGGGTTTGGTAATTTAAAGAATATTTGATTCATAATTTTCATACCATATGTTTCTTGATTATATTCTTCTTTTTCAAAATATTCTCTAAATTCACATGCAAATTGTTTAAAGTAACACATATCACATATTGATATATTTTCTAATAAATATCTATTTCTTAGTCTTGAGCTAATTTTGGTATCTCTGTCTATTACTAATGTATATTATCTTTTTAATGCATCTTCATACCTGCTTAAAATAGTTCCTATTTCATCTTGGTCATTTCCTCTAATCTGTCATATATAAGTTTCTGTTAAATTTCCCCACCATCTTGCAGTGGTTCCTATAAATGTATTTTCTAACATTAATTGTAATTGCTTTCCTGTTAATTCTTTGGTATAGGCCATCATAGCCATAGATTTCATCCATAATTCTAATTCATGATCTACATCTTGCACACATCCTAAATCTATCCATCTTCCTTCTGAACTAATTTGTGTTTCCATACTTCTCCATTGTGTATATTCTATAGAATAATTTTTGCTTGGCTTGGTGTAATATTTTTGTTGTGGTATAAAATTATTTGTTTTAAAATTTGTGTTTTGTCTTTGATTCATATAGATTTCTGGTGTATTTTGTGGATTAGTATTACTTGTATTTTCTTTTTTAACTTGGTTAGTTCCTGGTTGTTATATATACTCTGGTGTATTTTGTCCTGCTGGTATTAAAGCTCTTTGTTGTTCATTCATATTAATTTCTTCTATTTTAAGATTTTTAAATTTTTCTATATAATCTTCTTCACCTTCTTTTTTAGGATTTTCCATAAATTTTTCTATTTGTTCAGTAATCATATTTATTCCTAATCTATTGATGGCTTTAAATTCTTTGTCAGTTATTATTCTTTTAGGTTTTCTTTTTTCCATTTCATCATATATTTTTGTTATATTTTGGTTTACAATTCCAATATTTTGTTGTATATTATCTAATCTTTTATGTAAATCATTTTTCCCTATTTCTTCTTCTTTAATTGTTCTTATCATATTTATTTGTTTTATAATAGTTTTTTGCTCTGTAATTTCTATTGGGTTTTCATATACTCCTACCATATTTCCTATTTTATTTATTTTATCAGTTATTTGCTTAATTTGATTTTCTAAGGTTATTAATTGTTTTGATAGGTTATTTACATATTTCTTTACTTCTAATATTTGTGTGGGTATATTTTTGTTTATATCCTTATAATCATTAGTTATTTCTATCATTTGTCTTATTTCTAATGGTAAATTATTTATAATTTCTTGAACTTGTTCTGGGTTTTTTGCTTGTTCTAAGTTTTGTTCTGTAGTTTTATCTAGACTTATTCCTAATTTATTTAGTAAAAATAAATTTGTCCAATTTAATTATTTATGTTCTCCAAATCCTCCTTCTCCTAATAGTATAAATGGTATAAATTTTCCATATGTTTCAGTTATTAATGGCCAATGACTATTATTTGGTAAATCTTTAGATTTATAATTATATACTCTAGGTTCGATTATTGGTAATTTTTTAGACATTTTTCTAAATATATTTCTAAGTATAACTACTGGCTCTGATACCACTCTGGCTTGGATCGTAAAAGTGAAATTTTATTTTGCGGAATTATAATCTTTGTCTTACTCTTCTTAAAAATCTTTCTTCAAATTCATCCATATATCTATTATCTTCTTGTCTTATCAAGTTTTCTTCTTTTAATCTTAAATATTCATTATGTTGTAAAACTAGCCTTTTAATTTCTTTAAATTTTTCTATAGCAATAGGATCAGTATTTAAGTCTCTTCCTAATATTTCTAATTCTAAATATTCTCTATGTAAACTTCTAATTAAATTTTTTCTTTTTTCGTGAAGTATATGTGGATCATAAACAGGCATAATATTTTTTAATTATGAAATAATTTATAAAAATTATTTTTCAAGAATTTTATTATATATTAAACTTAGTAAAATAATATGTTAAATAAGGTATTGGTTAGATAAGTTATATCCTTAGTTTTCAAAGGGTAAAATAGTTATTTTATTATTTTTGTACACTAGTTTGTAAGAGTCGTTTGTACAAGTAGAATTTTTGGAAGAGAAATATATGTTTTTGACTTTTATATAAAAATTGCACTTTAGTCCCCAAGCTTTTTAAAGTTATTTATTTCAGCCCTTCTTGTTTTAAAACTTATAATTTTAGTCATTAAGTTTTTAAATGATTTAATCGGCCACTTCATTTTTAAAAATCAATTATTTCAGCCCTATAGTTTAATATTCGTTTTGATATTCAACTCAACTTTTGAAAATTTACATTTTAGTCCCTCAAATTTCAAAGTATTCATTTTAGTCCCTGAACTTTCATATTATTCATTTTAACCCCTCAACTTTCAAATCATCAATTTCAGTCCCCAAATTGTAAATTATCATTTTTAAACTATAAATTTCAAAAGACTAATTCGACTTAATCTTCTAATTGGCTAGACGAAGCGTACGGAGAATTAAAGAATCGAAGTCGTTTCCTGCTCAACTTCACACTCGTCAAGTTTAAGGTAGACTCGTTCCTATTAATTGATTTAAATTATGATTGCATGTGTGAAAGTCATTTTTATGAAAAGAGACGAGAATGTATTTATTCGGAAATATTTATGTTGAAATGAGAATATATTTCTTATGAAATATTTATGTTATGCTTGTCATAACGTATATGTTTTTATGCATGAGAAAGAAAGAAGAGAATGTCTTGCAAGATAAATAATGATGTTGTGCATAACTTATGTGCCTTATGTGCACGAAAAGAAAGAGCAACCCACGCCCTATGATTTTAAAGAACCTATGATTTTCAAAAAGAAGCCATGTGTTTTAATGCACGAGAAGAACAACCCACACCCTATGATTTTAAAGAGCCTATGATTTTCAAAGAGAAGTCATGTGCTTTAATGCACGAGAAGAGCAACCCACACCCTATGTTTCTAAAGAGCCTGCATTTATGTGTTCAATTATATTGTAAATTAATTAATGGGCGATGAGTCTACTGAGTATTTCTATGAAATGCTCATGTCTATTTTAACAACATTTGCAGATTTCGAAGAGGGTGGCAAGTGATGGATAATTGTGGCAATAGACGTTAAATGGTTGAAAATCTTATTTTAATGATTTCCGTATTTCCAAACATTGGAAAATTTTGAGAATTTCAGTTATTTGAGAAAGTATGACATTGTCAATTTCTTTACAATATTAATGGCTCTATTTATTATTTCAAATTGTTTTATAAATGTTTTTAATTTTATCGACCATTACAGTTTATTTAATGTTTCCAAAAATGAATTTCAGATATTTCTTCCGCTAGAATATTATTTTAAAAGTTAGACAGATGATGACATGGTGAACCGGGTATTTAGAACTCGAGACGCTACAAAAACAACCACCACTGCCAATAATCGCCTCACATCGAACCCACCACCACTGAGATCTCACCACACACATGAAGAAGAAAGCTCCAAATTCTAATTGAAATTTTAGCTACTTCAACAGATACAACTCCATTTTCTGCCAAACTAATTGTAAGAGAACTAGTCTACTTCTAGAGTAGCAAACTACCGTGTGAGTGGGTGGGCAACAACGGAAGACCGGTAGTGCGGTGGATGAATGTTCTGCAATGGAAGACCAGAGGCACGGTGGATGAATGGGTTCCAACGAGTTGACCGGGAGATCAAGAGCTTTTCCAGAGGGGAGTGGAGCGTCGCTCTTCGCCGAAGGAGAGTGTATTGATCAGAATTTTCCTCTTCGATGTGTGAATTGAAATGAGATCTTAATTTAAGCGGGTGGCTGTGTACCGGAGGGGAGTGGAGTCGTCGCTCTTTGTCGGAAGGAGTTTAGTCACTGGAAGCTTCCTCTTTAGTGAGCTTCACTCTTCGTCAGAAGGAGTTTAGTCGCTGGCAGCTTCCTCTTCGGTGAGCTTCGCTCTTCGTCGAAGGGGAGAGGATGGGAGTGGAGGGTACTGGGTTGTTTGTGGGTTTGATTGGGGTGGGAGTGAAAGACATAGTGGTGGTTTTTGGGTGAGTTACTAATTAATATTTTAATATTTAATTAGCACCTGATAAGTGTATATAAAACTAATATTCTTGATTTATGTACTAAAAGAAGCATAAACCTGGTGGCGTGTTATTTCCACTTACACCCCAAGACGAAAATTAGTGGGTTTTACATTGGAGAATTCTTAATTAACAGGGAAGGACGGCGTCAACGAACCGAGCCGAAGATCATGGCTCGAGCTTTTTTTGGCTCGAACCAAGCCGAGCTAAAGCTTGTCCCCAAAAATAAGGCTTGACCCAAGCTTTAGCTCGAGCTTTTTTCGAGTCGAGCTGAGCCAAGTCCCGAGCTTTTAATTTTATTTTATTTTTATAGCAAAAATTCATAATTTTTTTTAGCAGACTTTTTTTGGCTCGAGCTTAGCCAAAGCTGGTCTCTTAAAAAAAAAGCTGGGCTCGAGCCGCGAGTCGAGCTTAGCCGAGCTTTTTTCGAGCTGAGTCCGAGCGGCTCGAGTCGACGAGCCGTTTTGCCATCTCTAAGTCATTTGGTGAATATATATATATATATATATAGAGAGAGAGAGAGAGAGAGAGAGAGAGAGATTTCTTTCATTCCAACCAGAGGAGATGCCACCATGAACTGAATTAAAAAAGGGGAGAAGAAGGTAAGTTGACTTTGAGAGCATCAAAAGGGGTTATTCTAACATCAAAGGGAGGCACAATTTAGAGATAGACTCTGGCTAAGAAATTCAAGAACACGTCAAGAATTGAAGATTCAAAATCCGAGTTGAAGATTAAAGAAGAAGAAATTGATCCAATTAATTCCTTTCATTGTTCCAAATTCAGATAATGTTTTTCAATAATTTTTGTGTAATTTACATATCATGATTGATTGGTATAAATTCCCGATCTCATGAATCAAGGACGAGGCTGAGAACTAAAATATCTAAGGTCGGCCAAATCAACAATCAACCCAGTACCCTCCACCGCAACTCACGTGATCGGTCATATATATGCTTGGGCTCCTTTTTCAACAAGGTCGGTCCATTTGACCGACCTTGAAATCACTTGTCTTGACTATGGACCTCAAGGTCGAACTAGCTTGGCCTTATTGTACACGAGGCACATGTACATATGTCACGAATTATCCTTCGTCTATGAGCTTTGTAAATGGGCCCAATCTTGAAATCAAGAAATCATGTATATTCATATAAGCAATCACTTGGAAATAAAAGTCCAACATTTATAAGGACGTTTCCCCTTACAAGGTAAATTCATTTGATAAGAATTCCTTCTCCTAGTAGGATAAGATAACGATTTTTGAGCCCTGTAAATAGAGTTCCTTTGATCAAATATGAGATTCATTGATTTACTCGTAATTATCAGTTTTATATTTTTTCTTTTTCACTTTTTCTTCCGAAAACTAATTCTCACACCGGATAGGTGATGGAGAGATCCCCCTCACCTTTTTTGCATGTTAAAGGAAAATCAGACCATTTTTTTCAATGATCAAGCTACTTCAAATCTTGCTACGTCAAGGTCAGTAAATTTTACAGCATCAATGATATTATGCTAGATTTCTCTTATGTATTGGATGAGATTAAACTTGTGTTTTATTTATTTTAATTCAAGATTCTATAATTTAGTATGTTTTTGCGGTTCTTGATTTATCTGGCATTCACATTGTATTATTTGATTGCTTGATTACCAATTAAATAATTAGTTGTTTGTCGTAGTCTTGGAAAAGTCATAATAGGTCTAAAATGTGATAAGATAAACATGCAAACACTATATGTTATGAATAACAATATGATTGTGCAATCTATTTTAATAATCATATGATTTAATGCATCATGAACATTCGCATTCGCATTCGGATTAGAAATAAATTCATGTCATGTTTGTGGTAGATTTAATTTGTCTTGAAAATGATGATTAAATATGTTAGTTTTATCGATTATCATGAAAACATAAATTAGCTAGATTACGTAATTGAGAATTGTAATAGATATCACTAGGATGATTCAAATTCCAATATATGTCTCTCATTTATATTACAACCCAATATTTTTAATTATTGTAAACTTTAGAATGGATAAACAATTTATCTTAATGTTCCACTTAATTGAATCGAAAGTAAACTAATAATTAGCACTAAAACTTATTCATTGTGGGACAATACCTCTAAACTCATCATAATTATTACTTGTCAATGATCTCGTGTTCTTGCGGGATTTTACTAGAACAAATACCATAAAAGAAGTGAAGTTTGTAGTGTAAATGGCTTGCATAGAGTTGCTTCAGAAGGAATATACATCAAAACAACAAGCCTAGCAAACGTAGTATGCGATAATCCTAGTGAAAAGGAGCAAATTGTTTGCCACTTTGCATAGTCGCTCCCACTATTTCTTTAACAAATAGAAGATTAAAACAAGTTTGAGAATGATTTTGTGTATAGGTAACTCTATTTGTTTTCAAACAAAAGGGTAAGTTTGATTAATGCACTCCTAGACCAATAATTTAAAGCTTTCTTGACATGCAACCAGTGGCGGATAGTGGGGAAATTGGACAGCCTCGCTCAATATGAGATATGGTGTTAGATTTGACCGTCTCGGTGGCTGTCCACACTCGTGAGAAATGGACAATCACAACATTTTTTCTCGCTAGCAAATAAGAAAAAGTTAGAACCCGTTTGGTAAAATGAAAAGTTTTGATTTTTGTAACTTTTTTTTAAATTTTTTTTTTTTTTTTTTTTTTTATAGATGTGTGGTTTAAAAATGTTTGAAAAATCAAAAATTGTGGACTTGACTAAGAATAAGTTGTTGAGATTGAGTCTGAAAAATTGTAATAAAACTTTTAACTTTATCAAATAAGCACTTAATGTAGTGATGTGTCCGTTTTGTAGTGACTATGACAATCAATGAGACAGCAAATGAAACCTCAAATTTTAACTCCCCTCAGAACTGACCATACAAAGTTTTGATTCAATCATTCAATTTCGTTTTTGTTTTTACCCCATGTCTAAAGAAATTGCAACTCGTGTGAAAAATAAAAAATAAAAATAAATATAGCCAAAGTAAATGTCTTCACTAAACCCCTTAGAGCTTCTCGCTTCCAAACTCCCAAGAACAAACTCAAGGTTGTCGCTTCCTCTTTCGTTTGAGGGTGGTATAGAGAAATAAGTTGATTTGTCATTTGTCAAGTTGTAATATTTACTTAATTAACCCTTAATTTTTTTTTTTTAGTAATATACTAGGAAGATTCTTTTATAATCTATAAAATGAATGTTAGAATCAATAAAAGAACAGGTATAAAACCCACCTGTAACGTGACGGGTGAGGATTGATTATGGATGGATGGATGGATGGATGGATGGGCACGACCCCTATAGCCTATAGGAGCGTGGATCTGTGGTTTTTTTTTTTTTTTTTTTTGAATAAAAGGAACTTTGGCCTGTGACAATTTCTTTTTGATGTTCATTTTATCCCACAAAATATATGATAAATTCAAGGTTTAATAGCCAATTCACAAATTATTGAACAAGCAATCATAAGCAAGCCTTCCAAGTCCTAATTCTGAACATAAAAAGTTACATTCATTTTGATAACTCAGCAGACAGAGCAGTGGCTAATGAGGAGACAGTTGAAGGAGAGACTCCCCTGGTTCCTCCCAAGTACCATTTCTGTATCATCTCAACAACATTTGCATTCTCCACTTTGAGTTTCGACTCTTCTTTTCCCTCTGTCGCAAATACAATCTGTCGAATCAACAAATTTTGTTTAGACACGTAGTCGACTCTAAATTTAATGGGAATTTTTGGCATTGTTCTTTCTTGATCTAGTAATGATTGGAAATTACCTCAGCAGTTCCAGATTTAGCTGGGAAGTAAAATGTCAAGACTGAATTTTTCTTGAAATATTTCGACTGGAAGAACTCGACGACTTGCTCTAGTGCTGCTTCCTCCTCGTCCTCGTATTTGTCAACAGCCGCCAACCGGTCCCTCACCGCGCTCTCTAGCTGCACTCCATACTGTGAACCCTTGATCTCCTTGATCACCACCACTCTCACAAACTTATCTACAGGGGCTATAAAATTTAAAAGAGATTTAAAATTGACACTAAGGAATATTTGATCATTATAGAAAGATCAATGTCCCCATATGAAAACTTTAATGTATCAACTACTAGTCGAGTACTATCCAAAGGGCTTGCGACACTTGTACTCAAAGAAGAAAATTTGCAACGGTGATATAGTTAATATACCGGTTTGAGCTCAATTCATACCAAGATAATAATACCATGTTTACACCGAAGGACGACATTTTAGGTTGGAGTCCCGTATTAAAATGCAGAAAAATGTTAAAATAAAATAATAATGATGAAATTTTTTTAATATTTTATTACAAGATTTCCTTACGAGTTCTTCTACTTTGCTAATAGAATATGTCCCTATTTATTTGAATTAAAATCTGATTTTAATCTGTGTTCTAAAAAAAATAAATCTAATTTTAATCTAATCAAGTCAACAAATAATTTTAACCATACATTTTATGGGATCTACAACTTTTCAATTACATATCTCGTCAACTTTTATCGAAATCCATTAAAAATATAATTTTAATCAATACCAAACATGGGCTAATTTAACACATTCTAAAACATTTAAAATTGATCCTAAAAATTAAATAAAAAAGTCAGTCCATGTTTACACCCTAAGGCTATAGTTGGTACAAAATACATGACAATATTCAACTAAATAATGGACAAAATCTTCACTTATTTTTCATTTTATCTAATACTATCTTGTCTAGCATATACTATACGTGTATGTAGGAACACGACCACAATCAACCTCACCCAATCCAAATAAATAAATAATTAAAAGTAGGACTTAGGACAAAATATATAATAATTTACCAGTAATTAAAGCCTCAAAGAAGTTATCATCCTCTGCTAGATCAATTCCAGTTTTGCCCTTCCATTGCTGTAAGTGGGCCACAATTTCAGGATCCAAGTAAACTCCAATTGCAGTGAATTTAATTTGGAGGTAATGTATCTCAATGTCTGTAATTCCTGTTGTTTACAATTTTCATTCATCAGAAACATCCAAATTTCTTTTTCAAACTGCACACTGGAAAATTTCTTCTACCCCATATAAATTAGGCCTGGTTGTGATTTTCTAATTTGTTTAAGCTATGAGAATTAGAACATGTTTCGTCGCGTAACATTTTTTCAATATTTCCTTCAAATTAATTTTTAACTATACAATTTAATGGACCCACCACTTTTCATAGTTTTCAAACAATTTTCAACCACACATTCTCCAAAAAATAAAAAATAAAAATCTCCAAAATTTCCAAAAAAAAAAAAAATTACACCAAACAGGCTCTAAGGTAAGGTTTTGAGTCGAACTTGGCCAAAAATTGTGTTCATGTTAAACCTATGATTAAAATATAATTTTGAATATATAATTTGTGTTCTCTCTATACCATATTTAGCTATTAAGTTAGGTGATTCAAAAAGGGCAAAAAAAAAAAAAAAAGATCCAAACAACAAAAAATTGTATGATCCAACATCTGATCAAGGAAACGAAGTTTAATAAATATTAAACTTGATATTCTATCTTAAAAGATCAACATCGTTAAAAAAAAAGTGTACAAATTCATAAATGTTAATGAAAATTTCGTATTTTATTTTGACCGACGTGAGATTTTTTTCCTTAACATAGTTTTTGAGCTTACCATGACCAAACAAAGACAATGGCTTGAGAATAGTGACCCCAGAAGGAAAAGGGACCTCATCAACCATCACAACTTCTGTACCCACTGCAGAAATAAACTATATATTATCAGAGGCTGCAAATCATTTGTTTATACACAGATTTCACAAAAAATAATACATACATACATATGCAAATACAAATATATGTGTGTGTGTTTTCTAAAGTGGAAAAGCTTGTTAAGAAACAAAAATGCTTACTCTTTCTATTCCCAGAATCTCTCTGTTCTCACCTTCTCTCTCCCTCTCTATATACACACACATACATGTCAATCTATAAAGAGAGGTGGGCAAGTGTGACATTTTTTTAGCTACCACTCAACAGTCTCAACTTGCCTTCCCAGCCTTTTTCGTGGGGGTTAGGTGAGGACAAGAGAGATTAGCATCCGTTTGGTAAACTTGTTACATTTTTCAAAATCATTTTTTAACCATACATTTTTTCAAACAAATTTTCAACCATATATTTTACGTCGAAACATTATATTATTTATTTAAAAAAAATAAAAAAAAAAGCTATTACTCAAGCATCCCTATCTCCTTTTGAGAATTACTTGTCATAACAACCATTATTATACTATGTTTGAGATCGTTAGTCTCTAGATGGAAACGATCACCTACTTTCGGTGAGCAGGTGTTAACGTGTCAATCGTGAATATAATGCTGACACGTGTTTTAAAATTTATGGATATGTCTCAACATCACATCACGATTGACACATTAATACTTGAGTATCTAGAATGTATTAATTAAGAAAAAAAAATTAAAATAATGTCCGTTGTATTTTGTAATCAAGTGAGACGATCTTTATCATCAAAGTCAAAGAAATTTTAATCCAAACTTTAATTTAGAATGCATATAATTAAAGAAATCCCACACGATTTATCATTTATTTATGAAACAAGGATGGTAGAATGTGACGGGTTTAACATACCCACGTGGTGTGTATCAACGCCGCATGTTTTACCAACCAAAATTAATTTCTTAATTTTGAATATGTTATATGTTCACGTGAAAAATGACGATCTAATGAATTTTTCTGCTTGATTGATGAGATACCGTATGGATAGAATGAACATCGAGTAGCGATTTCGAACATGATGATGAACAAATTAAATACCTCACGAGATACATGATGACATGAAGCTGAATGAACTGCAAAAAAATAAATAAATAATTTGAAGGTTAAATTTATTAGTCGAAATAGCGATTAAGAAAATTTTATTTGTTCTTTACTTTACAAATGCTGGAGGATTTAGATGAGTGTTTGCTATATTTTTTTAACATTTTATTAAAATTAAGTTTTATTTATTCGATGTTAGAATTTAGGGAAATGAATAAATTGTTATGAATACCAAAAAAAAAAAAAAAAAAAAAAAAAAAAAAAAAAAAAAAAAAAAAAAGAACAGTTCACAAACCAAGTGATCACTGATTCACTACACCACATTTCAAAATGAAAGCAAAACTTTAGATTCATGAATTAGGTGTAATAAATATTTATATGTATATAAATTAGACCCACCTCACCCGGCAGTCACCATTATGAAGTAAGCCGCACCACCCCAAATAAAGTAATACATTACCCTCAATGTAAACATAAAGCTAAAAAAATATAAGGCAAAGTACAACAAAAAAAAGATCAAACACTTCCTTGGGGTACGTAGACTGCTACTGATGTGAGGGTCCTGCAGATGGATCTAATGGGTCATGTGGATCGCGTGCCTGTTTGGCTCAAGGGCCTCGAGTCTGTGCTCCATGAATGTCAGGTGAGTCATGATGCGCGTCTGCTGTTGGCATACCTCCTCCCAAGTGCATGAGGCCAACCTCTGCTCTGTACGAATATTGGCTCGGACCAAACCCTGCATCTGAGTCTCCAATATGTCCATCCTCCCATCCTAGTGAACGAGTATCCCCATGATAGTTGTGTGCCTAGCAACCTGTCTCTGCTCCATCATTGTAAGCTCAGTCATGATCTATCGCAAGAGCCTGTCGTTTCGTCGAAGTTGCAAGCAGGACTGGCTGTGCTGGATCTCCCATAACTGGCCCGGCATATCTACTCGAACTGGAGGTGCCCTGGGTCCTCGTACACTCTCCATAGTCCTCCGGCTAATGGTGACCTCTAATGGATCGGGCTCCTCGTGAGGGAGTAACTCCACTCCCTCGACCAAACAAATGGCACTGATGAGACCCGGGAACAGAATACCCCGCGTGGTGTCCGGCTGGGACGCAAGAGTAATTATAAAAGCAAATATGTGTTGCCCCAATTCTAAATTGCGCCCCCGTGTCAAGTGGTGTATCAGTCGGGCCCTCTCCACATTGAATGTAGTGCGGTGCGAAGTGGGGTCGATGTTATGGCACATAAAGATATGTAAGATCTTTAAGGTGTCGGTAAGCTCTCTGTGTACAAATCGTCTCGGCCTATCTAGCACTGCATCTGCTCTCCCGTAGAGGAATTGGGTGATCAAGTCTAAATCAATATCATCCTGCACTGACTTGATCCCTTCCCTAGTCAATCCCAATATGCGCTCAATGACCTCGGGGGAGAAACCAATCCACTTGCCTCTAACCCAAGTCTTATATCGATGCTCCGTAACTGGCTCCTCAATCGCAGCATTAAAGTTGGCAAAGAATTCCTTTACAAGGAGTGGGTATGACCGATGTGGTGTGGTTGCCAACTTCTGCCATCCTGCATTCTCTATAAGGTGTACCAGCTCAGATTGTGGGAAGTCTGTTAGTATTGCTTCCCTTTCCCCCAAAATCCTTTTTTTTTCTTGGGAGTGTGATAAGTGTTATATTAACGTTTATTTTATATACTTATATCCTTGAATATGCCATAATGTGATTCTATTTAAGTATTATTAATGCATTTTATGTTTTATATTGTATAGGATCATAAAAGAAGAGAAAAGAAGAAAAAATGACCAAATTGCACTAAAAACTGAAGTTTGGGGACTTAGGTGCAAATAAGGTTACAGCCGTAAGGAAATAAAGTCACGGCCGTAAAAGTATGATGAAGCAAGAAGAAAATCAGCAGAAACCTCTTTACGGCCGTAAGTGGATAAGTTACGGCCGTAACTTCAATTTGCGAGAATTATGCAGAAACCGTGTTACGGCCGTAAAAGGAAATTCACGGCTGTAACTATTTCAGTCAAAAATTTCCATATTTCAATTCTTTCCATAATTTTGGGATTTCTTGAGCCCAAAGCTAGAGCACAAAATTGAGGCTATAAAAAGAGAATTTCATGACAAGAAAAAGAGACTTTTATTATTTTTGAAAGAGGCTGACATTGAGGAAAATTGAGAGCAAAATATATAGCATTCTTGGGAGATTTTCAAGCCAAAGAACACAACAACAATGAAATTCATGAAGCAACTTGAAGAATCTACCACAATCATGCTAGGCTAAATTCCATATCTTGTTCAAATGGGAAGTTATGTCAATTTAATTATGTTATTTTCTTTTCCTACAAATTAGTAGCGTGAATTTATTCCTTTATTTCAATTGTTGGATTATTATGTTTTGAATGTTCAATTGAGTTTATTTGATTAATAGTTTAATTTGGCCAATTGGATTATTGATCTTTGGATTCATGAATATGCTATGTTTAGATTCTTGATCCGTAATTGTCATTGAATCTTTACTTTAGTAGCAAATAAATCTCGTGCAGGTTTAGTAATAATTCGACTTGGATTGTTTAATTCGAGCTTGTGTAATTAACGATCCAATTCAATCTATTCTTCTAAATTTTCATACTAGTCGTGCATTAAATCCTAAGAGCTTGTTTCGGATTGTCCATGGCTAGAATTGGTTCAAAGAGCTTATTTTGAATCAATACACATAAGGAAGAATTTAGATAATCAGAGCTTGTTGAGTATTTATGATTGATAATTGAATTAGGGATAGAAACACGTTACAAGGAAAAGTATAACATTAATTGAGGATACAACCGAATCCGAGAACAAGATTTCTTCTCATATTAATTCTCTAGTCATATTTAATTGTTTATTTTTATGCATATTTTTTATTCAAGCAATTTCAAACAACAAACCCCCCATTCCATTTTAATTGATCGAACAACTAAAATTAGTTTCCGTTCTTCGTGGGATCGACCCTTACTCTCACTACTACATTATTAATTAATATTTAGCGAGTAAGGAATTATTTATTATTTTGGTGTATTGCGACACGCATCAGAGTGTCATTAAACAGTTGCTGCTCATTGGGCCCCATGAATCTATGGATTGAGCTTGTGTCTAACTCCTCAGAGTCGGAGTCAGAGCTAGACGGTGTCTCCTTTTCCTTTTGGATGGCCCCGCTTTTCCCTTGCCTTTGCCCGATGGAATTGGAGCTTTTCGGGGTGGCATTGTACCTTGAATGCTTGATTGGAATGTGTTGTTGATGTTGGATTACACCCAATGTAGTGTGGTGAGCAAAAATTTTCAACAAATTGAAGTCTTGGGGTGATTTGGAGAAGTATCTGCGCGTGGGTAATATTTCGAAATGAACTAGTCCGATATTTTAAAACTGGTTCTGTGCCCAGTTTAACCGCATGTGGCCGTACATCCAATAACTGTTCTTGTTGGGATTAGCTCGTTCTTTTTATTTTGCACTACTGTGATTCCCCATTTCTTTGGTACAACCTAAACTGGACTGACCCAACTACTGTCTGATATGGGATAGATGATTCCTGCATCCAAAAGCTTCATCACCTCTACTCTAACTACCTCTTTCATGTTTGGATTCAACCTTCTTTGTCCATCCACTATTGGTTTGAAATTGTCCTCCATTAGTATTTTGTGCATGCAAAGTGCAGGACTGATACCTCTTATGTCAGCAATGGTCCACCCAATAGCCCTTTTGTGATCTCGGAGAACTCCAAGTACTTTCTTTTCCTCAACCTCTATAATAGAACTAGCCACTATGACATGTAAAGTAGAAGACTCTCCAAAGTATGCATAACGAAGGTGAGGTGGCATTTGCTTGATTTCTAGCTTTGGAGGTTGTTAAACGGATGGCAGGGTTTTGTAGAACTCGCTCCCAAATCTTCAAAATATGTTCTGTGTCTGTATGGAGGTTTAGCCAAAAATTCCTTGCATTTTTCAAGCTCTTCTTTTGACAGTGAGTTGATGGAACTTGAATTCATAATGACTGCTTCCAAGGGGTCAGATGGATTTTCCAAGCTGAATACTTCCTGTACCGCCCCATTTACAACATTGACTCGATAGCACGAACTTGATGGGGGAGGATACGTCATTGCTTTATAGACATCAAATGTGATTTCCTAATTATCAAACTGCAATTTGAGCTGTCCTTTTCCCACATCAATGATTGCACCCCCAGTTCTCAAAAATGGTCTCCCCAATATCAATGGTACATTCTTGTCTTCCTCCATATCAAGCACAACAAAATCAGCTTGAAAGATGAATTTCTCCACTTTTACCAGAATGTCTTCAATTATTCCCCTGGATAAGTGATTGATCAATGTTCGCTAAAATCGTATACCGCAAGTGCACGGTTCGCGTTCAAGTAGTAAAGTGGACTAGAGAAGTCCGGGTTATCGTACCCACGAGGATTGATGGATTTGTAACTAAAGTTATTGATTTCATTTTAAAAGAAAAGTCAAGTAACATAAAAATATGGTTTGGTGGTGAATTACTAACTAAGTGACACAAATGAGAAACATGGCAATATGTAAAGTAGTTAACTAAAACAAATAGATAACAACATGAAACTTAGAATAAAACTAATTAATATAAATACTTTGACGAAAATATAAACTTGATAATTGAAACAGGTTACATAACATAAAACAAAGTGAATTTAGTTTTCATAACTATACTAATTTCTTCTTTTCAAATCAATTAGTGGTAGTTAATTTATCAACCAAATTACATGGGAAAAATCTAAATTAAACCTAACATGTATACTAACTTGCAAATACAATACAAATTATTGACAACATTTTAAGATTGCATAAACATAAGACACACATTCCTAATTATAAAAACATAAACATAAATGCCCAACATCCATAAACAACCTAAAATACTTAATTAAAATTAAACTAGTCAGCAATTCAAACACAATAATATTAATTCATAATAAACTAACAACAACATTTAACAAACAACATAAACATATGAATAATACTCAACATAAAGATTAAAAATAAGAGAATAAAGAAAACTCCCCCTTTTTGTAAAGTTCTTGAAGTGAAAACCCAAGAATCTTTCACTTTGAATCAAGTTTCTTCATCAACCATTAATATCTTCAACAACTCAAACACAAAGCATTAAATGCATAAGAAATAAATGACCTTCTTGATGGAAATATAAAAAAATAACAATAATCAAAAGCCCAACAATAATAAGCAACTTAAAATGCACAATAAATTTACTAAACATAAAAATATTAGCTTAACATTGCATTAAAAATATGAAAATTAAGATGAAAATTACAAAGAAAAGTTAAAGAGGCAAGAACTTACATGAGTCTCCCAAAAAAATCAGATTTTTCTATTTATAATACCCCAAAATCATCCAAAAACCCTAAAAAGTGCCAAGATCCGCGTAAAACAGCCAAATGGCCCGAACCGGGTCGGCCGGGTTGACCCGGTCCGGCCCGAAAAGTTTTCATTTTTTTTAATTTTAAAGGCGCGCGGTATTTTTCAGCGCCAAGGTTGTCTCGAGTCCGTTTTGAGGTCCAAGTCGCGTTCGCGACTTGGTTCGAGCCACGCGATCGCGTTGCTCAACCGGAGGATGTTTTTGCAGCTAAGTCTCTTCCGTAATTGCCATTAAGTCCTCCATCTTTTAATCTTGAGCAATTTAGTCCCCAACTTTTCATATTTCTTTCAAGTAGGTCCTTCTAAATTTGCACTTTAGGCCCTTCAACTTTTGAAATATTGCAATTTGGTCCCTCAGTTAATTGTGCAGCTTGTCCAAAACATCCCGGAAGTGACAGAATGGTCCCCAAACTTCCAATTTCAGCGTAATTTGCACTTCTTTTGTGGTTTTTGGCCTCAAACTTGGATATTAACCTATTTAAACACAAAATATGCATAAATTAGTAGATATTTGTCCAAGATGTTCCAAAATATGCTAATTTAAAGGTATAAAAAGTGTATAAAAATGCACTTAACAAGTACCCCCAAACTAAAACTCTTGCTCGTCTCGAGCAAGAATATCTACTAACGCAAAAAAAAAAAAAAAAAATAAATAAATGAACGATCAACAATGCTAGATAACTTGTAAATTCTTACTCGAGTGTAAAATTGCATGATTAATTCACAATTGTGTTTTCAAAATAATATTACAAAAAGAAGTTGAGCTTATCTCATGTTTGATAGGTGTGTGTGTGCATAGTCACTTCCAATTATCACTAAGGTTTAAAGAAACATTTTAGGAGGGATAAATTTCAAAATAATACTATCCGCCCTTAGTGGTCAATTTCATTACTTACCCTCTCGTGACATTCATTGATAAGTGTGCATTTTACACACTTATTGTGCTTTTAAATAGACAATTTAATTGACAATTGAGCAAATATCTACTTATATATTGTGTTTATCTTGTACAATTAGGTACAACCTCAATTGGAAAGCAAATTGACAAGATTGGAGTGCAATCAGGCTAAAAGAAGAGCAAATTTGATGTCCAAGGACCTAATTGAAAGAAATCAAAAGTTTGGGGACTTAATTGCAACATCTCAGAAAGATGGAGGACCTACCTTGCAAATATTTCAGGGGCATATTTGTAATAAAAGTCAAAATTCGAGGACTAAATTGAAGAAGACCAGAAGTTGGAGGACTTGGATGGCAATTAATTGAAGGACCAGACCACAAACACTCAGTCAGCTGAACCACGCGATCGCGTGGTTAAGCACAGGCAGCGATCGCGAATCAAGCATATATTCCAACCCGAGAGTTTTCAAGTCAGCCACGCGATCGCGAGGCATTCAACCACGCGATCGCGTGGTCAAAATTTGGAGCAATAATCTGGGCCGACCCGGTGCGACCCGGTTCGGCCCATATGCTATTTTTCGCGGATCTACACGAAAAGAGTGGTTTTTAGGGCATTTTTGAGAGGGTTCAAAGGGATTCATCCACATTATTCAACCACCAAACCCTAGCCCCCTTCCCTTTTTCTCTCTTTTTTCTTTTCTTTTGTTTTCCTTTTCTTTTCTTTGTTTTTGTTTTGTTTGTAATTTAGTTTGTAGATTATTTTTATTTCAAAGTTCTAGTCACCATTGAAGCAAGGAAGCAAGAAGTGAGGTGAAGATTCAAAACATTATTGAAGGAATTTTGGAGCAAAAATCAAGGGAAGTGATTTATTTCATTATCTTGTATTTTTAATCTTTGATTTCTATATTTTGTGATGTATTTTTGTAAACCTCAACTTTTGTGCAATATTTATATAATGGGCTAGTTATTTTATGTTGGGATGATTGATGTAGCTTAACTTAGTTTAAGTAATTTTAATGTTTGTTTATTAATGTTGAGCTTATTTCATGTGTGTTTGTTGTTGAGATTATTCCATGTGTTTGATTGATCACCAAATATATGTTTTGTGAAGTGTATGATAATCGAGAGATATTATGCATTTTAGACCAAATAACAAATGCTCTAGGTTCTTGTTAAGGATAGAGATATACCTCCTAGATGATCCATTGAGCTATTTTCACAAAGAGTTAATGCAATTGATTGGGTCTTAATCGACATAGAGATATAGTAGGTTAGACCAATTGATTAGGGTTGATTTCACTCGAGATAAGTAATTAACTAAGCTTGGAAAATCGGGTCTAACATTGTAAATGAGTAATTTATTAATTTGCATGTGTTGAGAAATTTCTTAAACAAGAGTTAAGTGAAATCATGAATCCCAACTATTTTATCTTTCATTTTCCTTATTTTAATTTGGTTTAAAATTAGTTTCTTTAATTTAGAATTTATAAAAATCCATCTTTTAATTGTGTGTTTCCTTTTGTTGTTAGAATTAAATTAATTAAAGTTATATAATCTAGAGTATACATTCCTCGTGGGATCGACAATCCGGACTCAAAAAGTCAACTTTATTACTTGTACGCGACCCGTGCGCTTGCGGTACACTATTTTGAGCGAACATTCATCCCCCCATATTATTTCTTTTCTCTCCCGAAATGCAATCATAGGAGTGACTCTCAATTCACACATTTCTTTTTGCACTAAAGTTTGGTTATGACTTACCAGAAATTTCAACAATTTAGATATGCAGTGACTCTCCACTAGATGAGTGTTTCAACATTAAAGTTTATACCAAGCAATTCAAACCCACTATAATCTAAGTCCTTATGCAAATACAAATGCATGATTTCTACAAACTAATGTGATGATTGCTCGTGAATTCCTCACTCCCTTAAGCTTTCTAATTGACCCATGTAGCAAGCTTTAGGCCGGCAACTCCTCGATTGTTTTAAGATCAAAGGGTACCAGGTTTCAAAATACCCTTACGGACTTACTAACTCGAGTAAAAAAGGCTACGAAGTGAGGTAGACTTATTAAGCAAATACAATGATGATGATATGCTTTTCTTTTCAAGTGTGTGTGTGTGTACCCTACTCATCAAGCTTTCTAATTGACCCATGTAGCGAGCTTTAGGCCGATGACTCCCAAGTTTCAAACTTAAGGCACCAAGTTTCAAGATACTCCTATGGGCTTAATTACTCGAGTCAAAAAAGCTACGAGATAAGGCAATGCAATAATTAAAATGGGCTTAGATCTCTAGCATTTGGTCATCACTTAGCTTATACAAACATCAACAACACTCCACACAAATTTAGATCAAGCATGCATGGAATTACTACACATCTAGACCGTCTCCTTTACCGGCTCGACCACCCCCAAACTTGTCTCGCAAAGGATCAAGAGATTAATAGCATTGAGAAGGAATTGGATAGGTTGATAAAAATTGAGGATACAAGCTCACAACCTAATTTCTGCTTCACAAATTTTTCCAACCTTCAATGGATTCCAAATCTCAACAACAATTAGTTATGACTATTGTGCTCAAGAGAACTCAGGATCACTCATAGATAAGCCATTTATAAAAATAGACACAAGTAGCATATTTGATCATGATTCGTGAATTAATCAGCAATTTCAAACATCAAATCATTTGAGCCGACAAGGCTATCTAGCATGTCAATATCCACAACAAAATGAACAAAATCAAACATCACAATATCTTAAGCCGGCAAGGCTATCTAACATGATAAAATGCAAAATGAAGTCAACACCCCCAAACTTGAATTACACATTGTCCTCAATGTGAAAATAAACACAATATGTAAAGAAGAAAAGAGGTAGTGAAACTTCCCTGATTCAATGCTTGTTTGTGATGTTGAATTTTGACCTAAGCTGACGCATGCAAAAACGTAGATAAATAGAACAACACAAATTCAATACGTTGATTCGAATGAATACCGAATTGAATTGACTGCAAATTGGAGAAAAATCCAAGAACACAATGTTTATTCGTTCAAAACTGCTGAAAAACGTGAGAGACATCTCCTTAAATATAAAACCCTAACCCTAAATGCGCAATACTGAAAAATGACTAAAATACCCCGAAAAAACATAAAAACAATTTAAAGAATGTCCGTTTTGACTGTATAAACGATCTCGAAAGGCTAAAATCCATCATACATCACAGCAAAGCAGTGAGTCTTGTCCAGCTCGTCGAGACCTTTTCGAAAAGTACTTATGGGCCCAAAACGAACGTCGTGTGACCCTGTTATGACCAATTCTTTGAAAACTTCGAAATCGAACGATCCCGCGCGTCCAAATAAGCCAATGCTCTATCCTCGACTCCATCATAAGCTTTCGTCGAATATAGTTCACCCCCAACTTGTTGAGGACAATGGCACTTAGGATTTTCAAAAAATTGTTACCTACAAAAGTTTGACAATTAATTAAAAAGGAAGTAAAGAAGTATAGTAAATAAATAAAAGTAACTCAAACGAGAAGAAATTTGGGTTGCCTCCCAAAAAGCGCTTGGTTAAAGTCATAAGCTCGACTTTTGGATTGTTTATTCGGGAGCATTGAGGAGAAATGATGACTTTTCCTCCGAGGGTTCTCCTTCCAAGAATGGTTTCAACCTTTTCCCGTTGACCTTGAAATGTCCCTTGTCGGGATGATATAGCTCAATAGCTCCATGGGAAAAAATTTGAGAAATTGTGAATGGCCCCCACCAACGGGATCGAAGCTTTCCGGGGAATAGTCGAAGTCGGGAGTTGAATAGAAGAACTTGTTGTCCAACTTTGTAGTCTCTCTTCACAATGTGGTTATCATGCCATTTCTTGGTCCTCTCCTTATAGATGCGAGCATTTTCATATGAGTTTAGGCGAAATTTATCAAGTTCATTAAGTTGAAGCAACATCTTCTCACCAATTAATTTTGCATCAAAGTTTAATGTCCGTGTAGCCCAAAATGCTCGATGCTCAAGTTCAACGGGGAGATGACATGATTTTCCAAAAACAAGACAAAATGGAGACATACCAATAGGAGTCTTGAATACGGTGCGGTAAGCCCATAATGCATCATCTAGCTTCCTCGACCAATCTTTCCTTGATGTATTCGCCGTCATCTCAAGAATTCTTTTCAATTCTCGGTTTGAGATCTCTACTTGGCCACTTGTTTGGGGATGGTAAGGTGTGGCTACTCGGTGCTTCACTCCATACTTTGACAAAAGTGAGTCAAGGAGGCGATTGCAAAAGTGTTTGCCTCCATCACTAATGATGAGTGGGGGGGTTCCAAAGCGTGTAAAAATGTTCTTTTTGAGAAAATTGACAACCACCCGAGCATCATTAGTGGGCAAGTCCACCGCCTCTACCCATTTAGAAACATAGTCCACCGCCACCAAGATATATTGATTTGAGACGATGATGGAAATGGCCCCATGAAATCAATTCCCCAAACATAAAAAATTTCCACTTCCAAGATTGAAGTCAATGGCATTTCATTACGCATCAAAAAGGTATAGACAATTACCTTTGAGCTGATAAGATAAGATCGAAATTTGTCAAAGGCAAAGACCACGACAAGCATCTCTTTTTCGGTTGTGGCATAATTCAATTGAGCATCACTCAATGTTCGGCTTGCACAGTAGATCACATGCAACAATTTACTTCTCCTTTGCCCCAAAACCGCTCTCACGGCATAATCACTAGCATCGTACATGAGCTCAAATGGTAAGCTCCAATCCGGGGCCACAATAATAGAAGCCGAGATAAGCCTCTCCTTAAGAGTGTTGAAAGTCAATAGACACTCTTGAGAGAAATGGAAAGTGTTGTTCTTCTCAAGTAGAGAACAAAGAGGCTTAGTGATTTTAGAGAAATCATTGATGAATCTCCTATAGAAGCCCGCATGCCCCAAGAAACTCCTTATGCCTTTCACCGAAGTAGGAGGAGGCAATTTCTCAATAAATTATATTTTGACTTTATCAACCTCAATCCCCCCTTGTGAAATCCGGTGGCCAAGTACAATATCCTCTCTCCCAATTAAGCACTAAATTGGTTTCCTCACATCTTTTCAACACTAGATCAAGATTATCCAAGCATTCATTAAAAGAAGAACCAAAAACTGAAAAATCATCCATAAATACCTTGATGAATTTTTCCACCATGTCGGAGAAAATGGCCATCATACAACGTTAAAAAGTAGCCGGTGCATTGCAAAGACCAAACGGCATCCTCCTATAAGCGAAAGTCACATATGGACATGTGAAGGTGGTCTTCTCTTGATCTTCGGGGGCTATTAAAATTTGATTGTAGCCTGAGTATCCATCCAAGAAACAATAATGAGAATGCCCCGCTAACCTCTCAAGCATTTGGTCAATAAAGGGGAGAGGAAAATGATCTTTTCGAGTGGCATTGTTCAACTTCCGGTAGTCAATGCACACTCTTCATCCCGTCACAGGCCTTGTAGGAATAAGCTCGTTGTTCTCATTTTCAACCACCGTGACACCTCCTTTCTTTGGAACACATTGGACGGGACTCACCCATGCACTATCCGAGATTGGATAGATAATTCCCGCATCCAACCACTTCAATACCTCAGCTTTCACTACTTCTTTCATGTTTGGATTTAGACGGCGTTGGTGCTCCACTGTTGGTTTGAAGTCATCCTCCATGAGGATTTTATGCATGCACAAGGTAGGGATAATACCCTTGATATCCGCCATAGTCCTCCCAATAGCCATTTTATGCATTTTCAACACCTCAAGTAGTTTTTCTTCCTTCACTTCATCCAACAAATTCGAGATAATAACAGGAAGAGTAGAAGAATCACCCAAGTATGCATACCTCAAATGTGATGGAAGAGGTTTGAGCTCAAGAGTTGGGGCTTGTTGAATGGAGTGTAGTGAAGGAGAAAATCTCTCTCCCAATTCTTCAAAATATGGCCTCTTCTTGAAGGAATAAAATTTGGAAGCATCCAAGCGTTGTGACATCCTTCTGATGTCCAAATCATTCTCTCCCTCAGTGGTTATGGAGTGAGCAATGCAATTCTCAAGGGGATCCTTAGACGACCCATAGATGAATGATGTAGCCACCTCTTGATCAATGATGTCTACTCGGGAGCATAAATTTACTTCGGCGGGATACATAATGGATTTCATGATGTCGAATGTGATTTGCTCATCTTGAACCCTCAATATCAATTTGCCTCCTTGCACGTCTATTAAAGTTCGACCGGTTGCTAGGAAGGGTCTTCCCAAGATGATTGGGATATCAAGGTCTTCCTCCATATCAAGAATGATGAAATCGGCGGGGAAGATGAATTTGTCCACCTTGATTAGCACATCCTCAACAATACCACGCGGATGCTTAATAGAACGATCGGCCAATTGCAATGAAACTGTGGTTTGCTTCACCTCTCCCATGCCCAATCTCCTGACAATAAACAAAGGCATTAAATTAATACTAGCACCAAGATCATATAATGCTTTTCCAAAAGTTAAATCACCAATAGTACAAGGAATAGTAAAACTCCCTGGATCTTTGATTTTTGGAGGCAATTTGTTTTGTAGTATGGCACTACATCCTTCAGTGAGCATCACAGTTTCATGATCTTCTAGCCTCCTTTTGTTAGAAATGATGTCTTTCATAAACTTTGCATAGCTAGGTATTTGTGCTAATGCATCGGCAAATGGTATGTTGATGTGAAGTTTCTTGAAAACTTCAAGAAATTTACCAAATTGCGCATCCACCTTATGCTTTTGGAGTCTTTGAGGAAAAGGAATGGGAGGCACATAAGCTTTCACTGGAGTAGGAACCTTTGTTGAGGTCTCCCACTTTCCTTCAATGTTGCATCATTTTCATTCGCCTCCTCAACATGCTCATTACATTTTTCTTTCACCTCGGGTTGTGCCACATGTTGCTTTACCGTGATTTTCGATAATTGAATTCCACTTCTTGTAGTGATGGCTTGCACATTTTCCCTTGGATTGATCTCGGTATTGCTTGGCAAGGCTCCTTGTTGTCTCTCCGTCATCATTTTTGCCAATTGCCCAACTTGAGTCTCAAGATTTTTGATAGAAGCCGCTTGATTTTGGAGAATAATACTGGTCTTGTTCATGAATTGCATGAGTATCTCCTCAATGGAAGGCTTCTTCTCTTGGGGTGGTGGAGGTTGAACAAAACCGGGAGCCTTTACTTGATTTTGATTGTTGGACCAAGAAAAATTCGGATGATTCCTCCAACCCGGATTGTATGTGTTCAAGTAAGGATTGCCTTGTGGTCGGTTGAAATTTTGAGCATAATTCACTTGCTCATTTGAAGTAGAAGCCATTTTGAGCATGGGACATTCTTCAACCTTGTGTGTTGCTCAACATACATCACAAATAGAAATAGGAGGGTAGATTGCTTTTACCGTATGTTGAGAAGACAAATCATCACACTTCTTGAATAGAAGGTCCATCTTTTCCGATAAAGCCGCATATGCATCCACTTCATGAATTCCCGCGGCTCTCTTTGGTACCATGCGGTTGGTTGGCCAAGTAGAATTGTGACTAGCCATCCTCTCAAAGAGCTCAATTGCCTCATTAGGTGATTTTGTAGTGATAGCTCCATTGGAGGCCGAATCAACCGTCACTCGACTAGATGGATTCATCCCAAGATAGAAATATTGAACTTGCATTTGCTTGGTGAACCCATGATTTGGACATTTCCTCAACATCTCCTTGAATCTTTCCCATGTCTCATAGAAACATTCGGTGTCAAGTTGTCGAAATGTGGAGATATCACTCTTCAATTTAGCCACTTTTGATGGAGGAAAGTATTTTGTAGTGAACTTTTGAGCAAGATCATTCCATGTTGTAATACTCACAACCGGGTTGGCATCTAACCATTCACGAGCTCCATCTCTAAGGGTATGTGGAAATAACGCATGTTGATAGCCTCCTTGCTAATTCCCGGATAATCAAAGTTACTACACATCTCCAAAAATCGCGAGATGTGAGTAAATGAATTCTCCTCGGTCATTCCATAAAATTGTAGATGCCCCTTGAAGAGATTTATCACATCCGGCTTTAGATGAAAGTCCGGACGTCCAAATGGGGGATATGTGATGCTTCCTCGATTTTGAGTGATGAGAGGGACCATGAATCTTTCACTTTGAATCAAGTTTCTTCATCAACCATTAATATCTTCAACAACTAAAACACAAAGCATTAAATGCATAAGAAATAAATGACCTTCTTGATGGAAATATAAAAAAATAACAATAATCAAAAGCCCAACAATAATAAGCAACTTAAAATGCACAATAACTTTACTAAACATAAAAATATTAACTTAACATTGCATTAAAAATATGAAAATCAAGATGAAAATTACAAAGAAAAGTTAAAGAGGCAAGAACTTACATGAGTCTCCCAAAAAAATCAGATTTTTCTATTTATAATACCCCAAAATCATCCAAAAACCCTAAAAAGTGCCAACATCCGCGTAAAACAGTCAAATGGGCTGAACCGGGTTGGCCAGGTTGACCCGGTTCGGCCCGAAAAAGTTTTCCTTTTTTTTTTTTTAATTTTAAAGGCGCGCGATTGCGCGCGGTATTTTTCAGCGCCAAGGTTGGCTTGGGTCCGTTTTGAGGTCCAAGTCGCGTTCGCGACTTGGTTCGAGCCACGCGATCGCGTGGCTCAACTGGAGGGTGTTTTTGCAGCTAAGTCTCTTCCGTAATTGTCATTAAGTCCTCCATCTTTTAATCTTGAGCAATTTAGTCCCCAACTTTTCAGATTTCTTTCAAGTAGGTCCTTCTAAATTTGCACTTTAGGTCCTTCAACTTTTGAAATCTTGCAATTTGGTCCCTCGGTTAATTGCGCAGCTTGTCCAAAACTTCCCGAAAGTGACAGAATGGTCCCCAAACTTCCAATTTCAGCGTAGTTTCCACTTCTTTTGTGGTTTTTGGCCTCAAACTTGGATATTAACCTATTTAAATACAAAATATGCATAAATTAGTAGATATTTGTCCAAGATGTTCCAAAATATGCTAATTTAAAGGTATAAAAAGTGTATAAAAATGCACTTAACAATCAATCTGCAAGCTGTAAAGTCAGTGTTGTTGGTTTCGGTTCCCCCAACCTAATTTCCTACAAACAGAGAATGACATCAAGTTAATGCTTGCTCCTAAATCACATAATGCATTATCAAAGTGAAAATTTCCAAGCACAAGGTATAGTAAAACTCCCTGAATCATTTGATTTTGATGGAAGTTTATTTTGCAATCTAGCACTGCAACCCTCTGAAAGCATCACTGTCTCAATTTCCTCTAACTTTCTTTTGTATGTTAGAATGTCCTTCATGAATTTTGCGTAACTGGGCATTTGAGAAGGTGCATCTACAAAGGGAATGTTGATATGGATCTTTTTGAAGATGTTCTGAAATTTCTGGAACTGTATGTCCATTTTTTGATTCTTCAACCTTTGTGGAAAGGGAATTGGAGTCTCATAAGGCTTAATTGATAATTTCATCTTCTTTGACCCTTCCTTTGTTTCAGAAGTATTTTCTGATGCTCGAATCAGCTCTTCTTCCTGCTCGACCCCTTTTTCCTGGTCAATAGCTGATTGTTTAACGTTGATCTCTGGTAGTGGAATCCTACTTCTTTTAGTAATAGCTTTCACATGCTCCCTAGGATTTATTTCTGTGTTGCTAAGTAGAGTACCCTGTTGTCTTCCCGAAATAGCTACTACCATCTGCCCCACTGGTGTTTCCAGATTCTTTATAACTGCCTGTTGATTTTGAAGTGTATTTTATGTCCTTCTCATAAACTAATCATTTTTACCCATGTACTGATCAATTTTCTTGATAAATTTCCCAAGTAGATCTTCAAGTGAAGATTTCTTCTCTTCTTGTTGGTACATAGGTTGTTGTGGTCTACCTATATTTTGATTGTCCCTCCATCCAAAGTTAGGATGATTTTTCCATCCTGAATTGTATGTGTTTGAATAGGGATTATTCTGTGGACGACCCCCTTGAACAAAATCAACTTGCTCTGGTAGCTGAGTTAAGATATGACAGTTTGAAGTGTTATGGTCTACACTACATTCTTCGCAAAGTATTCTTGAATTCTTCATTGGATTTCCAACCATTGCTATGTTTTCCACCTTACTCACCAGCGAGTCTATTTTTACAGATAAGGCGGTATAAGTATCCACCTCATAAACACCCGTAGGTTTCCTTTGGAGTACTCGGTCTGAAGCCCACATTGCATTTGTATTAGCAATTCTTTCAAACAACTCCAATGCTTCATCAATAGTCTTAGTAGAGAGTGATCCATTAGATGATGAGTCCACTAGACTTTTGAATTGATGGAGCAAACCTGTGTAGAAGTATTGCACTTGCACTCCCCTCAAAATTCCATGATGAGGACACTTCCTGAGCATGTTTTTAAATTTGTTCCAAGCCTCATCAAATGGCTCTGTATCCTGTTGTTGAAACACTGATATGTTGTGCTTGAGCTTTACAATTTTAATCGGTGGAAAAACTTTGTAAAGAAGTTCTGAGCCAGATCAGTCCATGTAGTTATGCTAGCTGTAGGACGAGAATCCAACCACTCCAAAGCCCTATCTCTCAGAGTATATAGAAAAAGACGAAGTCGGATGGCATCATCTGATATCCCCTGATACTTGAAGTGTTGGTACAATTCAAAAAACCTCGAGACATGAGTGTACGGGTTTTCATCTGCTCTTCCATAAAATTGATGTCCATTTTGAAACAAATGGAATACATTTGTTTTTAGTTGGAAGTTCGGCTGACCAAATGGAGGGTAGACACTACTCGACTGATTTTGAATTATTTGCGGAGTCATAAAGTCCCCAACTAGCATAGTCCTCTCGTCTTGCACTTGCAATTCTTGATTTTCCAAGTTGTTTGCCATTTCTTGCTGTTTTTATTAGTTTTCTGCTAACTTTACCTCTCTTAATTTGTGAAGAAAAGTGCGTTCAATTTCCTGATCAGATTTTAGAAGATCACCGCGCTTCGAAATTCGCTACACAATCTTGAGAGAAACAAATGAACGAAAAATAAATGTATGAACTGAAATAAAGAAGTAGAATTTAAATAAAGCTATAAAAAGTTCGAATTAGTGAAAATAACCTAGAAATAGATCTAGACTACAATCTCCAGCAACAGCACCAAAAACTTGTTGCGTGATTTTCCTATCGCAAGTGTACGGTATTGTTCGCTAGAAACACACCGCAAGTGCACGAGTCGCATACAAGTGATAGTGGACTAATTGAGTCCAGTTTATCGATCCTACAAGGATTGTCTATTTCAACTACACTCTAATATAATTAATTTTAACAACAAGCACACACAATAAAAATTTGTTTGGGAATGTTCTCGTACTAGAATTAAAATTGCAATTTTAAATAAATAACTAGAAAAATGGTGATGAATAGATGATAAAGGAGTATTGGGATTCTTGATTCCACTTGACCATTACCTAATTGAATTCACAACAAGCAAATAGAAATGCAATTCATTAATCATGTTAGACCCGATTTTTCAAGCTTAGTCAATTACCTCTCTCGAGTGAAACCAATCCTAATTAGTGGAATTAACCTACTATATCTTTATATAGATTAAAAACACACCAATTGCATTAAACCTCTGTGAAAATAACTCAATGGATCATTTAGGGTTTTAGGTATATCTCTATCCTAAACAAGAACCTAGAGCAAATATTGTATTGATCTAGAATACACAACAATTTCTCAATAATTGCACATCCCATGAAACCTAAGTATAAATGTGGCCACAATAAATGCACAAGATAATAAATAGCCTAAATTCTTAATACAAGCATTAAAATCAACTAAGCTAGGTCAAGTTTCCTCAATCATCCCAACACAAAATAGTTTAGCCCATGATGAAATTCAAGAATTAAATACATCATTTCAACAATGGATTAAAGTAAACAGAGAAATATAAGGATTAAGCAATAAATACTTCCCTCAACCAATGATTCAAGCTTCAAAATATCAATATTCTTCCACAATGGCTTTGGTATTTCTCCCCTTAATCGACATTCATCAACTATACCAACTAATTACAAGAGAAAAAATGACAAGAAAATGAAGAACACTAGAGAGCAAATGAGTTTTTGGGATCAAAAAATGAAGAAAAGTTTCTAACCCTAGCCAAAAACGCCCAAAAATACCCAATTATCGCGTAGATCCGCGTTCTCAGCGTTTGGGCCGAACCGGGTCGGCCCAAAAAATCAGTTCAAAATTTTGACCACGCGATCGCGTGGCTCGCGTGGCTGAGTGCCTCGCGATCGCGTGGTTGAGGTGAAAAACTCTCGGGTTGAGTTTTGGCCTAATTTCGTGAACGCGACTGGTTGATACACGTGATCGCGTGGTTCACCTGGCAGCTCCATGTTTCAATGATTTGCAATTGGTTCTTCCAACTTTCAATGTAGATCAACTTGATCCCCAAAGTTTCTGATTTCTTTCAATTGAGCCCTTCCAGAAGTACGTTTGAGTCCGTCAACTTCGGAAACTTGCACTTTAGTCCTTTGATCGATTGCACATGCGATCCATAACTTTTCGAAAGTGACAATTTGGTCCCCAAACTTTGACTCTTGGAAGGATTTGACTCTTTTCTCCTCAATTTCTTCAATTATTTATCCATTTAGCTCATTTCTTGTGCTTTCTCCATGTATTTGAATGTTGAACCTATTTAACCACAAAATATGCACAATTCAGTAGGTATTTGTCCAAATTACTCAAAAAGTACCACCAAGAATATATGAAATATGCATGTAAAATGCACTCAACATGTATCGAACAAGTAATAAAATAGAATTGAGTCCGAATATCGTTCTCACAGATATTGAATAGACTTATTTTCTTAAATTATTAACCTTGACCCAAATAAGTAAAAGCAAGGTGTTTTGTAGAATTACCTAAATGATTAAACTAAATTACCAAATAAATCTAAAATTATTGAACAGAAACAAACTAAGTGAGAATGCAATAGTTGTTTAACAAATATATGTAAATGAAGTGCTAGGATCTATAATCCATCTCAGTATCAATATTTCACACTATGGTTTGAATAATCCATGTCAATGTATATTATTGAAGATCAATGTTCCTATAATGCCTAAAACTCTCTTTCGAACAAGAACTAAGCATTTTTCTAAATACGACCCACCTATATTTCTACGATGAATGCAAATATTTAGAAAAACATTAAACAATCATGAACATGAGAAGATCACATGGGGCATAGTGGTATATTTCTATCCCTATTGAACCTTATGGAAATTGATTCAAGTCTAGCAAAATTCTACTCTTTCGAACATAGAAAAATACCACAAACATCATACAATTCATGCATCAAAATTATAGATGAAAATAAATCCGAATCAATCGCTCAAGAAACCAGTTGTCATAAAATTAAACAAACCAAAGCATAAAATAAGATTCTAGACCCTGTTCTCTTTGCTGTTTTGAGATCGTTTTCTGTTTTTATTTTCGAAAACACTAAAAACGCGTTCTCTTTATCATTTTCGAAAACGAATTTTGGAAAACAAAAAAAAATTTGTACACAAAACGCAAAACGCCCAAAACCTCGTTTTGGGCGTTTTAAATGTGTGTGTATATATATATATATATATATATATATATATATATATAAGAATTATCTTAGCTTGGGACTAAGCTTAAAATAAAATTAATTTTTTTATTTTTTGAGAATTATCCTAACTTGTAATTAAGCCTAAATAAAGTTTTTTAAATTTTTTAATTTTTTTTGAGAATTATCATAACTTGGAACCTAAGCCTAAAATAAAGTTTTATTGATTTCAATATCAACATTACAAAAAATATTATGTGAGAATTCTTATTGTTATATTTCAAAAAATGCCTTGATAAATTGACTCTGGTGATTTTGAAAGAACTTGCATTTTCTGAATTTTAATAGAACCAGAACTTCCTCAAATCCCAACTCTGGCCAAGCTGTGTTAATGTAGACTCTTAATGTTCACATTACTGTGATGCAGGTAACCATGTTTTCATTGTATTGTGAAAAAAAAAATTGAATTTGAGCTAGTAGTATTCTGCAAGCAAATTAATTAAAAATAGTTTAAATATTATTCTACAAAATCTCAAACAGAACGTATTTTCCAACTTTTTATTTTCAAAAACAGTTTTAAGAAATGACAAACCAAACGCGTTTTCAGCAAATTTGAAAACAAAAATAAAAATAGGAAATATAAAACATTTTTGAAAATTAAAATACAAAATAAAATACAAACAGAACGCCACTTAAGACTTCATCATAATCCCAACACTATAGAAACTTCGCCTAAATACATTGTCAGTATCAAATCACACATATAAAGAAACTCCATCACCTAGAATATGAAGAAATCAAGATTTTGATGAAAAATCTTCAATGAATTCCTTGCTCCAAGCTTATATATATTGTTGAGTGTATAATGTCGAGAGAGGGGTGAAAAATTCGTGCAACATGTTCTTTTTATATGTATCCACCAGACCTAGGCGAGAAAAGGCTGAACTCTATCAGAATTCGTGTAAAAAATCCACCAGTGGCCCAGTTGGGATTACTGTGCGATTGCACGATAGAAATTGTTGCGATCGGAAGCTCAAAACTATGCATTTCAGTCACCAAATTTTATGGTCGTGTGACCGCGCGCTTTACCAACCGTGCGGTCGCACGGTTATAACGGCAGGTAGCAATTTTCATATTCCAATTACTGCAACTTGGTCCTCATATTTTTATTGCACCTCAAGCCCCCCATCTTCTGATTAGAGCAATTTAGTCCTTGTACTTCTAAAACTCTTCAATTTCATCTTTTCTTCTCTTGATTTCTTCAATTCTCCCCTGATCTTTGAATTTCTTTCAATTTAGCTCATCATTTATCCATGTTTTGCATCCAGTACTCTTATTTTGCTCACTTTGGTCTAATTTCCTTCCTTTTTGCTCGTTATTTGCTCCAATTGCTTTCTTTTCTCAATTTTGGAATAAACATGAAATATATACAAGAAACAGATAAATCAGTAGCATTTATTCTCAAAGACTATATAAATCCTAATTTAAGCACATAAATAAGTGCATAAAATGCACTTATCACTTCCTTCATCCTATATAGATAGACTTGATTATTTTTTTTAGCGTATGTCCAAATAATATGCCACTTTCCTCATTGATTTATAAATAGTTTTTTTAGTTTTCTAATATATCCATATTTAATGTACATTGTTATGATTTATGAACAAATATAAACTAATCATATTTAAACTATTATTTCGTGTAAGAATATATTAGTAAAAATATAAAAATATTCATATTTTCAGCAATATTAATTACATTTTTTTAATTTGTATGAAAATAGAAATAACTTCAAAATATTGGAGTCCAATTGGAGATGCTTTTAGTAAATTTGGATAAAAGTTAATAAAATATGTGATTAAAAAATTGTGAATCCAAATGCAATACTGATTAAAATTAATTATTGACTTTGACTAATATTACACTACGTTCAGAAACTTTTGTTTATTTGGTTTTTTTTTGTAATGATTACATGTTTTAAATTACACAAATTTTCGTACCATTTTTTAACCACACATTTTATCTTAAAAAAATAAAAAAGTCAAATAAAAAAAATTCAAAATCACGGCCGTCGAAAGGTCTGTTAAAATTTAACTTTTAATCCCTACCAAACAGGACGCACTAGTTTCCTAACACGAATTCCTTATGATCCACATTTTAAAAAGTAAAAAAGCACTACTAGGTACTTAGACCCCGTTTGACCCCCATTTTACAACAACAAAAAAAAAAAAATAACATACTCATTAACTATACATTTTCCCAATAAATAATTTCATACGTAAGCTCAAAAATTTTCTCACCTTTCAACAACACATTATATATATATTTTTTCAAAAAACACTACTTCCACTGTCCTATAAAGATAGACTTGATTTTTCCACGTATATCTCAAATTATATACCAATTTTCTCGTTGACTTATAAATATTTTTTAGTTTTCTAATATGTCCATATTTAATTTACATTGTTAATGTGAACAAATATAAACTAGTTATACTTAAATTATTATATAGTGTAAGAATATATTAGTAAAAAAATCTAACATTTTTTGAATTTGTAAATAACTCTACCTATATGGAACAAATGAAATATTTCAAAATTTGATTTTAATCACGTGTTAAAGTCAACAATTAACTGTAACCAAACATTTATGAATTCACAACTTTTCAACCACACATCTCATCATTTTTTTTTTTTTTTATCAAAATTCACTAAAAATCTAATTTTAATATATATATATATATATATAATAGCCGTCACCAAAATCCGCACACAGTTTTTCGGCTATTTTTACCTACCATTTTAGGAATTTTTGTAATTTTATCAACTTATTTTAATAACCGAATTATGAAAGTGTAATTAATGCAAAGTCAATTTATAGGTGACATGTATTTAATAATTTATGGATTTGTAAAATATAAAACATTTGTACAAATGTCAAATTGTGTATTATTTTTATTCTTTTGATAATTATTGTAATATTTTGAAATCGAAAACTATGCGACATGGGTGTCCAATTCAAGATCTCAAAACGAAAGATTTAATACAAGCTAACAAACGACAGTGAACTTTAAACATATCATCATTCGTAAAATCGTCTCAAATACTATGGTAGAAGTTTTACTTATATTTTTTTACTTTTTTCAATAATAAATATTTTTTTTAATTTATCTCGTTTAAGTCTTACAATGATACCTATCATTTCTTACATAATTTCAATTTGACATAAATGATTAATTTCGAATTTTTTCTTCTCAAATTAAAAAATAATAATAGATATTCGATATTTATAAGTAAATTCAATTAAATCCTTTTAACATGCACAAAAATAGTTATTTTTTTTGGCGATTCTACACGAATAAGTGATAAAAACTCATGTCTTGTGGGTTAAGGACCAATTTATAAATTGAGATGTATAGATGATTTTTTGTATATAAAATTAATTATATTTGTAATATATATTCAATAAAATTTAATTAAAACTTCTATTTCATACTGTTTATTTATTACATTCATTTAAATATAGGACTACATATAAGTTTGTCACCTGCAAGTTTAATTGAAAGTTTGCAACGTTTAATTTAAGTTGAAGCATAATTTTTTTTTTAATGTTTGATAAATTCTGGTAGTAATGTATTTGCTTTTTTTACATGTAATGAAATGGAATTTTGTTTCATATATTTAAATATCAATTATTGCATTCAGATAGTTAATATCAATTCCTATTATACTATTCAAGAGTCAATAAATTAATTTTGCGGATGTCTATTAGCCTTTTTATTTTATTTTATAATTTGAAAATTGTAAACATTTCAACTTTTAGAAATCAATTATCCGTAAGCCTGACTTTAGTCATCAAATCAATTTGTAAAGTATAGAATATATGTCACATACCAGGATCTTACTTCGCCTAAATAAATTAAGAAAACTAGAAAATGAACAATTAACTGTTAAAAGAAATATGCAAATCACAACTTTATGTTTTACATTTTTGGGTATTTTTTATTGTATATGAATGCACAGTTTATGCATTCAAGTTACTTGTCTCTTTATTTTATTTTATGTTAAGTTAATTTATGATATTTATACAAGAATAATAAGCAAATTAAGAAATCTTATAGGGAGAAAAAAATTATAAATTATCCACAATTTATGTATGCAAGTTACTATGTTTTTTAATTGTTCATTGTGTTACTTTTGTCCGACATTATATTTTTACAATTTATTCAGTTAAATAAATTTTAATTATATATTCAGTCCATCGCACAAGTGTGATTACTAATCTATATCTATACTATATATAAAAGTAAAATAGTGGATTAATGTGAATGCAAATTGAATTAGCGTGAATGCAAAATCTGGATAGATGTAAATGCATTTATTGCATTATATATATATATATAAGTACTAATATTATTTTATGGTAAATAATAAACAATGGTAAATATTTTTTTTAATAACTGTGCAAAGATTGTAAGCTATAATAATTTCTTGATCTTCAATGTTGTTCAATTGTCGTATATATTCGATGAGTTAAGATTAAACATATATTTATAGTTTATTGTGATTTTTGAATGAAAATTGAGAAAAAATTAAATACGTGAGGCAAATTAAAAATTATAATAAATATAGTTATATCTTGAACGAGCATCGATCTTTGTACTCATAATATTACATATAACATGATATACAATTAAAAACTATAGAATTTGCATTTATCATTTAATGAAGTTTTCGATAATTTGGATTATCAATGTTGTTTTTAGATTTTAATAATTGTTGTAATAAAAAATTATTTTTGTATCTTTTGTATTCGTGTTGATTATGTATAATCATTAAACTTTATAAATGCTTATCTATATTACGGATAGCAATTTCAGTTCATCACACTGATCGAAATTTATATATATACTATATATAAAAGCAAGATAGTTTGGCAGAATTTAATTCTTAAATTCTTTATGTTTTAGTATTATACTAAATAATTAATATGATGTTATTGTTATTTGTATATTTTGGTTATAATTATTATTAAATATTTCAACTTTTAGAAATCAATTATCCATAAGCCTGACTTTAGTCATCAAATCAATTTGTAAAGTATAAAATATATGTCATATGCCCGGATCTTACTTCGCTTAAATAAACTAAGAAAACTAGAGAATGGACAATTAACTGTTAAAAAAAATATGCAAATCACAACTTTATGTTTTACATTTTTCGATATTTTTTGTTGTATATGAATGCACAATTTATGCATTCAAGTTACTTGTCTCTTTATTTTATTTTGTGTTAAGAAAATTTATGATATTCATACAAGAATATTAGACCAAGTAAGAAATCTTATAGGGAGAAAAAAATTATAAATTATCCACAATTTATTTATGCAAGTTACTATGTTTTTTATTGTTCATTGTGTTACTTTTTGTCCGACATTATATTTTTACAATTTATTCAATTAAATATATATATATTCAGTCCATCGCACAAGTGTGATTACTAATCTACTAGTGAATCACCCGTGCGATGCACGTGAAGAAACATATTGATAAAGATAATTCAATGTGAAATTAGATGAATCATTCAAATAAAATAAATAAATTTTGCAAATAAAAGATATCATCATTTATTGGTTTCATATGATTACAAATTCTGGAATACTTCTTTGTACATAACATTGTTTGTTAATTTTGTTGGTCTTCCATTCTTATCACAAATCAACATCTTTAATCCGGAACAATTTGTCACCTCGAAATCGCAGCATAAAGTTGTCCATGTGTAAATATCAGCCATTTAAGAAAAAGTCCCACATGCGAATATGATTGTCCCTGACTCTTATTGATAATAATGATATAGGACGTCATCAATAAAAATTGTCTTCTTTGAAATCTAATAGGTTTTCTAGAATTAGAAGGACTCAACGATATCATTGGAATAAAGAACTTGTGTCCTGCGTTGATGCTAGAAAGAATTTGACATTCTAGAACATGGTCGCCAAGTTTTGTAACTATCAACCTTATTCCATTGCACAACCTCTGTGTATGATCAATATTTATTATAAAGAACTTGTATCCTTCACTTATCCGATGCAACGGTCCACCACGTGGTGCAATAAAGATATCCCTGTGTCCAAGTCATGTATCAAAATCTACCGACAATCAATTCGGTAATTTCATCGACAATAGGAAAATCATATTGGCTATCACCGGTCGCCCACCAACCAATAAGTATAAGTCTTACATTTGAAATGTTTTCCTCAATCATCTTTTCTCAAACCGACCTAAATTGCTTTAACAATTTGTTGTATTTGTCTACCATATTTTTCAAATAAAAAGCTATACAATCATGCAACATTGAATCGCATGATTTACTCATATCAAGGGACATTAAAAGAAATAAATTAAATTTCAAACTAAATTATCTGTAAACAATATAAATATAAAAGCAATAAATACATAATACGTACCCCATGACCCTATGTTTTTTATTGTTCATTGTGTTACTTTTTGTCCGACATTATATTTTTACAATTTATTCAATTAAATATATATATATATATATATATATATATATTCAGTCCATCGCACAAGTGTGATTACTAATCTATATCTATATTATATATAAATGTAGAATAGTGGATTAGTGTGAATGCAAATTGGATTAGTGTGAATGCATTTATTGCCTTATATATATATATTATTTTATGGTAAATACTAAACAATGGTTAATATTTTTTTAATAATTTTTAATTTTAATAATTGTGCAAAGATTGTATGATATAATAATTTCTTAATCTTCAATGTTGTTCAATTGTCGTATATATTTGATGAGTTAAGATTAAGCACATATTTATAGTTTATTGTGATTTTTGAATGAAAATTGAGAAAAAAATTAAATATGTGAGGCAAATGTAAAAATTATAATAAATATAGTTATCTTGAATGAGCATCAATATTTGTACTCATAATATTATATCTAACATGATATACAATTAAAAACTATAGAATTTGCATTTATCATTCGATGAAGTTTTCGATAATTTGGATTATCAATGTTGTTTTTAGATTTTAATAATTGTTGTAATAAAAAATTATTTTTGTATCTTTTGTATTTGTGTTGATTATGGATAATCATTAAACTTGATGAATGCTTATCTATATTGCGGATAACAATTTCAGTTCATCACACTGGTGAAAATCTATTTATATACTATATATAAAAGTAAGATAGTTTGACAGAATTTAATTCTTAAGTTCTTTATGTTTTAGTATTATCCTAAATAATTAATATGATGTTATTGTTATTTGCATATTTTGGTTATAATTATAATTATTTCTATTATTAACGTTAATATTGAATGAGTTCAATCAATATTTTTAGTTATCAATATTAAAATTATTATTTAATTATTGAATTTTTATGTATTTGTTGTTTTTAATATTATAAATCATACGTGTAGCCATCAATAATTTAATTGTGTTTTAATTATTAATTAATGGTTAAATCATTTGTTATCTTTAATATTATAAATCATATTTTCTAAAATACATTATATATACATATATTATTATTATTAAATATTTTGATAAATTAAGCCTCTGTTCGGCAACTGCATTTTGTTTTGAGGTAAAATATGTAGTTGAAAAATAGTTTTGAAAAAATATGTGGTTAAAAAGTGAGTTGAAAAAATTGTGCTGTTTATAAATAATTTATAGAAAAAGTTATTGAACGAATGTTAATATTGAAGAGTTAATATTTCGATTTTTTTTTAGTTAATAATATTAATAGAATGATTAATATTTTTCAATCATTCTTAATTTTAATAAAATTTTTAAAGATTATAGGAAATAACTTTCGGTATAATTTCATAATTTTCAACTTTACTATGTTGTCGTATCATGATAATGGCTAGATTTTCAAAATTATTATTATTTTGACTACTTATTTTTGTAAATAAAGTTTTATTGGTTAAATTCAAATATTTTGACTATTTATTTTTTAATTATTGTGATTGATGTATTTGAATGAAAATTAAAAAGTACTTTAAATATATGAGACAAATGTAGAAGTTATAAGAAATATACTAATACCTTTCACGTCCATCAATATTCATGCACATATTATTATATCAAATATGATATACCATTAAAAACTAATAAATTTACATTTTCAATGAAGTTATTAATAATTCATAAAAATTATTAAAATTAATAATAATTTATTATTTAAATATATAAATTGAAGTTTACTATTCAATTTTTTTTTAATAATTTGAATTACTTATGTTATTTTTTAAATTCTAATAATTATTGCAATATAGAATTCTTTTTTATGCATTTATATATGTGTTGATTATGTATAAGCACTAAAATTTTACGAATACTTATTGAAATTAATATTGTGAATAATAATTTTCGTGTATCGCACGAGTTAAATACTAGTCTATATAAAAATAATAAAATAGGGTTTAACCTAAAAAAATGGAGAATGAATTTGTTCACCCCTTTTAAAGAGGGTGAACATAACCCCCGTCCAATTTAAAAGTGTGCTGGCATATGATAATAGTAAAAAAAAACTTTGAAAAGTTTCGGCCTCGTTCTCTTTGCTGTTTTGAGCCCGTTTTGAGTTTTCGATTTTTTAAAATATCGAAAACGCGTTCACTTTACCCATTTTCAGAAACGAGTTTTCCAAAACATCAAAAAAATTACAAAGAAAACTCAAAACAAGTTTATTACGTTTTGGATATTTTGTGTTAAAAAGTCCAAAACGACGAAAACGCGCGTTTTGATTTTTTTTTGAAAATGTTTATGTGAGACACTTTTCTTCACTTGAAGTTCTTATATTCTTTTGCCATTATATATAGATCCATGTTAATATATATTTTTTTTGTAATTATTTATTTATTATTATTATTATTATTAAATGTGAGACACTTCTTTTATTTGAAATTCTTATGTTATTTTGTCATTATATATAGATCCATGTTAAGATTTTTTTTTTTTTTTTGTAAATTATTATTATTATTATTATTATTTTGTAAAAGTGAGAGATACTTCCTTCTAGGGGTGGACATCAACCCGCCCAACCCAACCCAACCCGATCGGGTTGGGTTGGGTTTTGATGAAAATTGGGTTAGGTTTGGTTATAAAAAAAAATTGTTTGGGTTGGGTTGGGTTGTGGGTTGGATGACAAACCCAACCCGACCCAACCCAACCCAATCAAAATTTTAAAAATATAAGATTATTTAAATTTGAAGAATCTTAAATTCATTTTTAACTTGGATGGAACTCAAATATAATTTGAACATATTTTAGTTTTATTAGCAAGTATTTAATTTATTATATTTGAGTTTATTGTATTGTACATAATTTATTTGAGTTAATAGTTGATTTATGGGCATAATTTTTTAATTTTCTAAGAATTTTATTTAATTGGACCAAAACCCAAACCACCCAACCCGACCGAAACTTGATTGGGTTGGGTTGTGTTGGGTCTAAATTCATATTTGAGTTGGGTTGGGTTGATTTTTTATCAACCCGACCATAGTGGGTTGCGTTTGAGTTGGGCAAAAAATCGACCCAACCCAACCCACACCCACCCCTACTTCATTCACTTGAAGTTCTTATGTTATTTTGTCATTATATATAGATCATGTTAAGATTTTTTTTTTTTTTTGTAAAAGTGAGACACTTCATTCACTTGAAATTCTTATATTATTTTGTCATTATATATAGATCCATTTTAAGATTTTTATTTTATTTATTTATTATTTTATTTTTTTTTGTAAAAGTGAGACACTTCCTTCACCTGAAGTTCTTATGTTATTTTGTCATTATATAGATCCATGTTAAAAAAAAAATTCTTTTTTTTTTTGTAATTTATTATTATTATTATTTTTTGTAAATGTGAGTAGGGGTGGGCAAAATAACCGGAACCGATATGACCGAACCGGAACCGAACTGAAAAAACCGGAACCGTATGGTTTTAAAAAAATAAAATAGGAAATCGATTTTGGAACCGAGAACCGATTGGTTTTCGGTTCGGTTCTCGATTCCGCCTTTAGAGCCGAAAACCGAAGTTAGAACCGGTCTTTGATCCTTATTTATTATTTTTTTTATGGTCTTAATTGGTTGTTCTAAAACTAAAAATCAAAAGAATTTGTAATTTTTTTGGGTAAAGTGAAAATGATTAATTTCATTTTATGAAATTTGTTACGTCTCTACCTCATTGTAACATTTAATTTCACACTTGGACTTAAATTCTTAATAAATGAAAATCGAATGAGACTAACTTATTAATAAGCGAAATTGTAAATGATCATGATGAAATTAATTAAATATTTAAATACTAATATAAAATAATTAATAATAATGCATTTAAAACTCATGATTCATCCCACAAGTGTACTATATTTTCATGCTCGAAAAACCTTTTAGGCCATTTGTTTCCTATTTTTGTTTATGAATATCTTCCGTTTCATAGAGAATCCTATATTTTCTTTGAGGTGAAATGATTTTCGAAATCCTTGATCTTCGTATATTCGGTATAAGTTTATTTCAAGTTATTGACTTACTTCCCGAGGCCTGATGCTCCTCGATAAGGCTCTCGAAAAATAATTATTATTGTAGAACCGAATTAGAACCGAAACCGAATGGTTTGGTTCTGGTTTGGTTCTTGTGATTCAATGGAACCGAATGGTTCCATTTTGTAAGAACCGAAAAAGTATCATTCGGTTCCGGTTCTTGAGATACCCGAACCGAACCACCCGACGCCCACCCCTAAATGTGAGACACTTCCTTCACTTGAAATTCTTATGTTATTTTGTCATTATATATAGATTCATGTTAAGATTTTGTTGGTATTTAGCTAAATTTTTGTTTAGCTTAAACAATATTAATGATGAATTTATTGACATAGAGAACTAATTGATTTATTAACATTAAAATTAATGGTATTCAACAAATCAATCATTTTTTACATATAAAATATTACAAAATAAACGCATTTTTCAGTTTTCTGTTTTTGAAAACAATTTTCCAAAATCACAAAGAAAACATGTGTGGTTTAAAAGTTATTTGGGGAATTGTGTAGAAAAAATCTTGTTTTTAAACAAGTTTGCCAAACAGTGGCTAAAATTTCTTTTCTGCAAATTCAAATTTGGACATTCACGACATAGTTGGGAGGGAAAACCAGTGGAATAACTGGCTTCAATTAGGGTTCCAACCTATATTTCCGTAATATAATTCACACTGGCTTCAATTTCTTTTTGAGGAGAAAACACAAAAATGAACAAGGAGAATGTGGTGGCTTCACCTGGTGGAGGTGAGTTATCGGCGGAGCAGAGGGCTCGAATTTCCCAAAAATTCAGAGCTGCCAAGGCACTTCTCCACAGCAAAAGACCACGATCGTGCTCTACCTCTCCACCCGATCACTTTCCAATAAATAAAAAGTAAGTTCAAATATGTGTCATGTTTTGTATTTTCAAGCGAATTTATTGTTGTTGTTTTTGTTTTTTTCCTGGGCTGCTTAAAAAAGTTAATTTTTTCTTGGTTTGTTTTGGAAAAATTAAGAAGAAGTTTTACCTAGTTTAAACGGAGTAAAAAAAAGATGAATGTGGGCCTTACTCAATTCACTATTTGAACAGAAAATTCGAGTTAGTTGGCAGATGCTATAATTTGTTTCATATCAAAATCAAGTAAATATCTTTCATTTATGAATGCTGAACTCAATATTTTGGGCAATAGAAACTTGTACGGAGATATTTTGTGTGGACAAGTTTATTTGTTTTTCTTTTCCTATTTTGTTATACAGTTTGTAAATTGCTAAATTAAAATAATATTTTGATATGCGTTGATTTTACTTGTCTCAGAGCTGATGATACAGATGGAAGAAGAAATCAGGCTCATATTAATGGGATCAAGAGAGTACCTCTTAACGAGATTCCCAAGAACACACCATCCCCAGTTTCCATGAACGGTTACAAGTTGGTGAAAAAACCTCGTGAAATTAATGATGATATGAATTCTAAAATGAAAAATGAAGTACTCCAACTGTCATTAGAGTCTCCTGCTTGTCAAGCTAAATGTAGCAGTAGATCATGTTTAGATGAAATATCTAGTTGTGGGATTGAACCAATCGACGTTGGACCTGGTGAAATGAAATTAGATGTTCCTTTGGAATCATCAGGGATGTATTCAAATGGTACTCTGGCTGGGCCACCAAGCTGCTCAAATGGGTTTAATTCAGATTTATATATTAATCAAGTAGAACAGCCTGACTGCTGTACTTTGAGCAGCTCCTTAATAGAACGTCATGTTTTCAGCGGTGGTTTTGATGATTCAATTTTAGAGGAAATTGATACATTGTGTAGGCAGAAATCAGCAGAAAAATCTCATAAAGAGAAATGTGATATGAACCCTACAGAAATTCAATGTGTCAATATGACCCCTGGGGAGGACAAGGCCAATATACATCTTCTTATTAAGGATGAAAAGTTAAAAACCGAGCATATTTTAAAGTCAAGTGGTGGCAGTGACAATCGAGGTGAAGCGTTGAGGTATTCTGAGGATACACTGACTAAAAACATGCCTGATGAGTATGCGAAGTATATTTTCTCACTGAGTGACAAGCAGAGAGAGGCAGCATGCAGTGACATTTTGACCCCTTTAATTGTTATTGCTGGTCCAGGAAGTGGGAAGGTCTTTAGTTTCCATTTTTGTTAATTTCGAATCTGCTCGTCTTTTGTGGTTATAACTTTCTTTATCTTTCTGTTTTGCATATCAGACATCTACTATGGTTGGACGTGTTCTGATGCTGCTGAATGAGGTACTCTCTTACAGCAATTCCACGATTATCTCAATCATGTATAATATTTGTTTTTCTAAAAGGAGTTTGGCAAACAACTGGTCTGCTCATCTTCCTAGGTCTTTTTTTGGTTCCTCTCCATTTTACTGGTTTTCTAGGGTATTGGTCCATCCCATATTCTGGCTATGACTTTCACTACTGCTGCTGCTGCTGAAATGAGAGAGCGGATTGGAGTAGTTACTGGGAAGGCAGCAGCAAAAGAGCTTACCATCAGCACATTTCACTCATTTTCTTTGCAGCTTTGCCGCCTGCATGCCGAGAAGTATGTGTATTTCAAATTCACAAAATGGAAAACATATATTCTACAATTACATTCGAATCTGTGAGCAGTTTTATTTTTCCTATAAAACCAGAAATAAATAGCTGAGATGCATTGCAGTTACATTTCTTTCATTTCACGTGTCTAACGTTTGGATGTACAAATTTACGAATACTCGGAAGAAATGAATATAACTGTTTTGTATGGCTTTTGGTATTTCATGCTTACTTGGAAGGTTAATTAACATATCTTTGACAACAAACTGGTCAATATGTATATCATGTGCAATGTTTGGAAGTAAGCTTGGTTATTCACATTGTAGACACATGAAAGCAAATTGTGGATGCAAAAGTAATTTTCTACAATCTTTATGCTAAAAGTATCACAGATTGAATTTCAAGCCTTGCCTCCTTGTTGCACCTCTCCATAGTCCCTCTATACTCTTTAGGCTATTAGTACCCAGTGCAAGTGCCTGATTTGGAACCTTGCCGTGTAATAATATCATAAAGAAAAGAAAAGTGTGTGAACCTCAGTGAATCCAGAGATATTTTTAAGTCTGGTCTCCTTGAAATCTCAATGCAGAGCTGTTTTTCTAAGTATCAATATTTTGAAAGATATAAAAAATAAATTATTAGAGGTACAAATTGTAATATTTTCATATTCTTTCCAAATTGAATGACTTCTAGACATGTACATGACTTATGTTACTGAATATTGAGTAAGTTTATTTGAACTCTATTACATCACATCGTTGGTTTTATGACACAAACTGGGGAAAATACTTGCTGGCTTTACAAACACAGAGCAAATTAGGGTAGCTGATGAGGTGTGAACAAATTGATTCAAGAAATAAAATATTGTCATCCAGTAGGGACCACTTCTAATGATATGTTGCAACTTAATAAGCTAGCAATACTATAAACTTGAGAAAGCATGTATGTTGGCGGGATATATCAATTTTTATATATAATATTACAGAGCATTTTCTTTAAATATATATTGATCATGAAATAACCGAGTCTGGAAATGCAACATAATTAGTTAGTAAGAAATTCACCAAATATGAGAACTTATCGACATTCACAACTATACAGGAATTGACTGTGGTCCTCATGTTTGGTTTGGATAAGGGTGGTTGGGAGGGCTTCAGTTGGAACCATATTGTCAAGTAGATAAGTGCCTTAGATCAGCCACATGTGTTGCCACCGAGCAGTGAATGGGTTTCATGGGATTAAACAGCCTTTCAATATGATCTAATGGAACACAAAAACTTCAAATGATCTGCTATTCCTCAATAAGGGCCAAAACAAAATATGGATGCCTGTTGAAGTAAATAATTTAATTTAGACTCTTCATATTTTGTCTGAGGAACTGTGTATAGTATTACTCCATATTTTTTTAGCTGTGTTAAAAGAAATATTGGCGTTAAAGAGAGAATTCATCTGGTTTACTGTGTAATTTTTAAAATTGAAAAATAACAATTTATGTATAATGTTATTGTTGCCTCTAGTTTTTAGTTAAATTTGTTGTCATCACTGTATACATCTGTAGAAATTGGTGAATGTCACTAACTTCAGCAGACATTAAAAATTTTGCCTCATAATGATGGAAATGTATGACACTAGTTGATCAGTGCACCCATTTAGAAGTACAATGAGAAAAAATTAACAGTTCTTTTACAGTTTTAAAAATTTCATGTTAAATCCTCTCTCTTTACTTCTGTTACAAGATACCTGTCCTTTGTAAGTTTGATTCCAGTTGCTAATAACGCACACATAACATGTTATCTCATCCAATAGGTTAGGCCGTACATCTGATTTTTTGATATACGGGCATGGACAACAGAGAAGAGCTGTTATTGAGGCTCTTCGTTTACTGGAGAATGGAAAGAAAATTGCCAACCATGATCTTAGCAAGCTAACTGAATTTTCTGATATAAACTCTCCACAACATTTTAAGGATAAGTCAAAGAAGTGGCTGAAATTTGTAACTCAGGTAGTTGATTTTTTTTGGCTTATCTACTGTTTGTTACACTAGTATTTGCCCCCGTGCGATGCATGGGACATAAAAAAGCATATATTACATAATTACAAATGTGTATTATGTTATATATGCTTTTTAATACTGTTTTATTTTACTAATAAATTCTCTAATAATTACGTTATCTTTAATACTGATTAATTATTATAGCTTTAGTAAAACATCATATATTTTTAATTACTTTATTTTCAATACTATTTTATTATTAGCATAACATGTATTTAATTAAAACAATATATACACATATTTAGTTATATTCTTTTTTAATTACATAATTCAATTACATTCTTTTAAATACTATTTTATTATTACAACATTATTATTAATTAAAACAACATACATTTTTAATTATGTTACTTTTTAATACTATTTTACAAATTTAAATTTTTAATTATATTCTTTTCATAACATAATTAAGTTATTTCTTTTCAATAGTGTTTTAATTATTATAATAACTTTTTTAAAGCAATACTTTTTTACTTATTACTAGTGAATCATCCCGTGCGATGCACGAGAAGAAACGTTTAGATAAAAATAATCCTATTCGAAATTAAATGAATCTTTAAACAAAATAAATAACATTCACAAATAAGAGATAAGTTCATCATTTATTAGTTTCATTTATAAACATCAACCTTTTAGGGAGAAGTCATACATGCGAAAATGATTGTCCTTAACTCTAATTGAACACTTAAATGTAGGATCTCCAATATTCATTTACTCTGAACATTCAAACAATAGATGAAAAAGTTAATAATAGAGACCATGCATATAAAAGATAAAATTCAATATTTTGACCATTGACAATGAAAAACAACATCTATAATAATAATAAAAAATTAAAAAAAATTGCGAGGTTGACAAAGATATTGCATCAAATTTATGATATTTTAGGTTTTCAATATTTATACAACGTAATTATTTTCTGATTGAAATTATAATTTAGTATTGATCATCTCAATTTTTAGTTAAGTAAATTGGGAGACAATTTATATATTGTTGTGAAAAAATATCATAAAATTTGAATTAAAATATGGCAAAGAATATCTTGGCATGGTTAATTACTTTTTGAAAATTTAAAATTAACAGTTAGGACAAAAACAATTAATAACTATATCATTTCAAACAATATAAATAAATTTGTTAACCGTTAATGTTAAAAAATGTGATATGAAACTTTTTGGAATAAAAAATTAATTAAGAATTAAATGTAATTGTCATTGAAATAATTTTGATAAATAATGTGGTATAGGAAAGAACTTTAATATGTATATGTAATAAATAACTAAAAAATAGGATTTAGTTATAAAAATTTCAATACAACGCGATTTATAAAAATACGAATGTGTATAAATTTTTGATATAATTTTAATTGAGAATTTGACATTGGATCTGTATGACTGAACCAAATATTTATACATAATATTAAGACCAATAAAATATCACAATTATTATAAAAAATTAATTATGTATTAAATGTAATTATCTATAAAAATATTTAATAATTTAATAATACGCAATAAAAAAGAGCTCCAATTTTTAAATGTACTAAATAACTAAAAATAAGATTATTTATAAAAAAATATACGTATGATGTGATTTATAATTTAGTACTCCCTCCGTCCCATAAAGATAATCCTCTACTCATTTTCACACAGATTAAGGACAAAAATGGAATATAAAATATTAACCTCACTCTAAAAAAAAAAGTGGACTATCTGACGAAAAAGAAATAGTGTACTATCTTTGTAGGACGGAGAGAGTATTATCTAATAATAAAATTTCATTAAAAGAACACATATTTATTTGTAAGATTGAAAACATTAAAAGAACACATATTTACTTTGGATTTGTTTAACTAAATACAAATATTTATTTGTAAGATTGAAAACATTAAAAGAACACATTTTTTTTTTTTTTTTATGAAAAGAGAGGTTTCGTCACAAAAAAACCAAATATAAATAAGTAAAACCAAACAAATTATCGTTCTTATAATCTTATATCATAAAAAATAAAAAAAACTTCTCGGTAAAAGCAAATTTAAAAAAATAATAATTCTAGTTTCTTGTTTTTATTATTTTTTATACAATGTGATATACAATTTTATCAATTATATATACTGACCCATGAATAATATGTTTTTTCTTCATTCAAAAGCCGAAATCATTAACATATCTATCCAATCCAAAACTATTCTAAATAGCCCAACATTAGTTAACACGTTGCAACCTTAACAGAGAAATCGAGAACATAATTTAAATAGACTATTAACAAATCCTCATATTCCAGTGTATCGTTGTTGTGACGAGGAAGAAATCCGTGTTTTCCTAGAAAATTCCTTAACAATCATCTTGTAGATCTGTTATTAGTCAAAAATAATTTTGCATTCTATATTGTTTTCGAAGCTTTCTCTATAATATTATTGTTTTAATATTTTTTATTTTTTGTCAGAAACCCAAATCTATGTTCAACGACTCAAAATATCACAGGTTTTGAAGAAGAGAGTAGTGCCAATCATTTTTACTTTTTTCAAAAAATAATTTACGATTTTTTATTTTCAACTGGTTTGTAATATTAATAACTAATAAGCATTACTACCGCACCAGAAATTTTGAATTATAAAACGTGATAAATAGAAGGTGGAGTGGAGGGGTCATGTTAAACAGTACACATTTTTTCAAAGGAATAAACCTTTAATTGAATATTTTATTATTGTGTATATCTACATAATAATTATATATAGCAGAAATGAAAAAGGTTGAACATCGGGAAATGGAAAAAAAAAGGATATAGAAAATAAAAATGAATAAATAGATTTTGAAAAATGGGAAAAAAATGAAACAAATTCTAAAAAATGAAAAAGGAAAAAAAAAGAAGAAAATAATTGGTTTTCCAGTGTAATTAAGCGGCAGGAAATAGAAGCCATGTAAACACAATAAATATTGAAAACTGTAAGTAGACGTCAACGATTTTAAAAATGATAAATAAATATTGAAGGTTCAACTATTTTTGAAGTGGGTTTTGAAGTTGATTATTGGGTAGGGGATATGAGCAGTGTGAATATGATAAATTTTGAAGTCTCCAAAATTGGGAAAATAAATAAATAAATAAAATCTGCACATAGCACAAGAGTTTTGGAGGGAAACTGTGTTGTTGACTACCATTGACTCAGCTACTTTAATATATTATTATATAGATTGATTATTAATCCATCGTTTAAAAGTGTACGTGGTTGTATTCTTTTATGAATGTAATTTTATATTCAAACTCTACATCATAATTTCAAATTATAAACATATATTGAAAATATCAACTAATTAATAGCTGAATATATAACATTATTAATAATGAGATAAAGTGACTGTTTATATTCTCAAGATAAAAGCAATTTTGAAATGTATGTATATAATCACTTTTTTTTTTTAATCTCTATAAACCATGAATTTCCATTTTAGGAAAGTGTAAAAAAGCAGGGAAATTATGTGGTGTTTTATTTGGCAACTTTGTTATTATAATATATATTAATATATATAAAGATAAAGATTTTTTGAAGAAAACTTTTACATCATTTTAAATTCAAGGCATTTAATTGCGTAGTTTTGTTCCTACAAAATACATGTCATTGCTGTGCTTGTATTACAATAACTAGTATTTCACCCATCATTTTAAATTCAGGGCATTTAATTGCATAGTTCTATTCCTACAAAATACATGTCATTGATGTGCTTGTATTACAATAACTAGTATTTCACCCATGCGATGTACGAAAGTTGTTATCTGCAATATCAACTTCAATAAGTATTCGTAAAATTTTAGTACTTATACATAATCAACACAAATATAAAGGCATAAAAAGTAACTTTTTATTACAATAAATATTAAAATTTTAAAAACAACATAACTAATTCAAATTATTAAAAACTTCTTTAAATAGTAAATTTCAATTTATATATTTAAATAATAAATGACTGTTGATTTCAATAGTTGGGGATGACAATAAAACCCATGAACCCACAACACGTAGGGTACTTGACACAAATGGGTAGAAATTACCCGACCAATGGGTTTGTGGGTAGGGTATATGTGTAAATTTAGAAACCCGACATGGGTATGGGTATCGTAGAAAAACCCATACACAACCCATGTACCCATTAATTTTTTTAAAAAAAATTATCGTATTTAAATTTTAACAGTATATAATTTTGAACAAGTGGATTCTTTGATATTTGCTTATTTTTGTACAATTGCGGTCTATTTATTTTTGGACAATGGATGTTGTTATACTTTTACTTCATTTTGATATTTTTATTTTACGCAGGAATTGTTAATTAGTATATTACATGTGAAATTCATGAAAAATTTATAATTAGATACTTATATTATCGTTGAACAAGTATTCTATAACTACACACACACACACACACACACACACATTACCAATGCCAAAAAAAATAAAAATAAAAAAAATTATTAAAATTAAAATACGTAAAGAGTTTTAAATGGGTATAAAAGTATACCCGCACCCTACTTGCTACTCTTAAGTGGGTATATGGGTAGAGTATGTGTATTATAAATGTTTAGTGGGTAGGGTATGAGTTTTCCAAATCCGACCCATACCCTACCCATTGGTATCTCTATCAATAGTTGATTATTAAAAACTTCTTTGAATACTAAATGTCAATTTATATATATATTTAAATAATGAATGACTTCTGTTTTCAATAATTTTTATGAATTATTATTAACTTTATTGAAAATGCAAATTTAGTAATTTCTTTAATGATATATCATGTTTGAAACAATACTATGGGTACAAATATTGATGCATGTAGAAGGTATATATTTCTCAGTACTTCTACATTTTCCTTTCGCATTTAACTTTTTTTTTTCCAAAAACATCAATCACAATAATTAGAAATATGTGTTTAATCTTAACAGAGCAAATATTTGAATTTAACCAATGAAATTATAACTTTATTTACAAAAATAAGTAGTCAAAATAATAATTTTGAAAATTTTGCAAATATCATGATACAACAACCGAGCAAAGTTGGAGATCACGAAATTATACCGAAAATCTTATACCCTATAATCTTTTAAAAAATTATTAAAATTAAGAATGTTTAAAAAATATTAATCATTCTATTAATATTAGCTTTCATTCAATAACTTTGTCTATAAATTATTTTAAACAATACATTTTTTTCATCTCACTTTTTTTTAACCACATTTTTCACTACTTTTCAATCAAACATTTTACCTCGATAACAACAATGTTTTAGGTTTATAAACAAAAATATAGCCGCTAAACGGAGGCTTAGTTTATTAAAATAGTTAATAATAATATATAATATATATTTCAAAAAATATGATTTGTATTATTAAATATAACAAATGATTTGACCATTAATAATTAAAACACAATTTTAATATTGATAGGCTACACATAGGATTTATAATATTAAGAACAACAAATAAAATATCATTAATTAAATAATAATTTTAATACTGATACTTATAAATATTGACTGAATTCATTCAATATTAGTGTTAATAATAAAAATAATGATCATGATAATTGTAGTCAAAATATAAAAATAACAATAATATCATATTAATTATTTACTGTAATACTAAACCTAAAAAAGTTAAGAACTAAACTGATTGAGATTAAAATACGACATTAATCTACAATGAAGGTAAATACAGATACAAATTAAAATTGTATTAAATGGAAAGCATTGATATATATATATATATTATACGGGAACAATTATTTTGCATTTAAACTTGCCTAGATTTTGTATTCACACTTGCTAGACAATTATTTTGCATTCACACCTTCCTAGATCTTGCATTCACACTTGCCAGACTATCCTCCCTTTATATATAGTATGATATGATGTATATTGAGAGGAAAGAAAAAGATACACGAGGACGAAAATGTCCCTAGCTTTAACTTATAACTTGCTTTTCTTGCCATATAGGAGTACTCATGGTTTTAAAAATTTTAAGATCTTGCGAAAGCTCTCACTTTGGTTGATAAATATGAATAACTTTTTGGGGCTTAGAGTGTAAAATAATGATTAAAATGTATTCAACTGAAAAGGATAATTTTTCTTCCATTTCTTCATGCTTGAAGAATAAGATAGCTTTAGCAATGCCAGATTCTTAAAATACCGTTAAAACTATTTTTAAATTTTGTGTTACCAATATAAACTTTGTTGTGGTATCTTTAGTTACTGTTTTTATGCATCTTTATTTATATCACTTTCGGTAACACCATCGGCATAGTATATTATAGGCTAAAGCTGCTGGAAGGACGCCTGAAGATTGCCGTAATATGGGAGATGAGATGGGTGTAAGCTCTATTGTGCTTTTTTTTTGGCTTTTCGGATTACATATATTTTACATCTTAGCTTTCTATGGTCAAATCTGCATTAGGCGACAATTCTTCATAGCTACAATGACATATTAAAATCTTGCAACGCTCTTGATTACCATGATTTCATCAGCTATTCAGTGAAGCTACTGACCGATTTTCCAGGAGGTTAATATCAAGACATAATTTAGTATAATTTATTGCTCAAAGGATTTGTCATTTATTGATTTTCTTTCTTTTCCATTGGTAAATTAAGTATTTCAAGAGTGTCAAGAATCATGGAAGGCAATAGTGATAGATGAATTTCAGGACACAAGTGCTATGCAATATGGTTTGTTGAGAATTCTTGCATCCCAAAAACGCATAACAATTGTCGGTGATGAAGATCAGGTGATTTTTTTCATTGATACCCTTCAAGCTTCTAGTTTAATTGAGATTTGAGCATGAAGCTTGTTTTCTAATGGTGCAACTAATCTAGCATGTAACCAATGGTTTGTTGGTGTGATATTTATTTGCGATTATGTTCAAGGTAACTTTTCCTATTTCTATTGTTTTATGATTTTCTTGGGGGTGTCACCCAAGTCCAGTTCCTCTGGGTATTTTGGAAGTTAAAATATGTTTATTTTGGGGTGTGGAAAATGTTGTTTTTTAGAGGGTTTAAGTGAAAAGTATTTAAAAGATTCTCAAGGAAGCTTTGTGGCTAGTTCAAATAGAAGTCAACAGCTTTCTCTACTCGATGTTTTGTTTAATTTTTTAAGTTCTCGTCCGTTGAGGTTCCATCGCTTGAGGGTAGGGTTGTTAATGTTTGACCATGTGGTGCCTACCAAGCCTCTATTGTAGCTATATACACGAGCGCTATGTAATGGACTTGCCGTCCAGCACCCATGATGCTCGCAGACATTCGAATCAGCAAGTTATAAGACAAGCATAACATGACATTGGGTAGGAGTTTCATTAATATATACCTGCGATTACACTACATGATCAATGTACATTCCGAATAATCTGACATATAACACCCTTGCTGTGCCACGTGAGTGAGAGCAATCATGTTGTGACATACTCCCGCACCCAATCCGCTAGCGTCTTCGCAGTGGTGCGCTAGCCTTGTGTTTTCGCTTAGCCTTCCGCTTCAATTGATCTTCCACTTCAAAGGACTTGCCAATTTCCCCTTAATTGTGGTACCGCCCGATCCTCGCATAGCGGACGAGAGTCTACATTGCCCTCGCGCCTCGTCTCATAGTACCTCGTACTTACCGCCTTCGACACCAACATTCACCCTATGCACCACGCATTAGTACCTCGATTGAAGGACACTCTCCATGGCCGTGGCTTCCCACACCTGTTGAAGCATCCCAACATGATGCCCTCTTCGTGAATTTCCTACAACACTTTGCCACTCTCAATGAAATAAACATGCATGTCGTTACATGACTGTGCCAAGCATGCCTTCTCACTTCTGCCAACCCAAAGTTTTCCACCGTCAAAAGAATTAGCTTACTAGCACCATTTTGCCATTTTAGCACATAGCAAAGTAACGTCTCTGCAGTCCAAGAATCGTTGTTGATGACCATTGACCTTCCGCTACCAACAACGCCACGTTTAAGCAGTTCCGCTCTAATACCATTTGTGACACACTTATCGTCAAGCACCTGCGATGCCCGCAGGCATTCATGTCAGCCTATTCCTACACACGGTCCAGCAAGCTATAATATAAGCATAATAAGATTTTGAGTAGGGGGCTCATTGATATTTACCTACAATTACACGTTCCAAATAATCCGATATTTAACACCTTTCCTTAAAGGCCAAGATGACGGAAAAATCTAGAACGGTGTCTTAAAGCTAGCCGAAATGTTTTAGATTACACTAGTGCATAGAACTAACTAGAAGATGGTGAGACATTCAAGAAGATTGCAAGTTCCTACACCTGGTGGATTATTTTAGATAATCCTTGTTTATTCCTTATATATTTTATTGTAAATATTTTATTGGAGGATTCTAGAGATAAATTGTAGACTGTTGGATTGAATTGATTTTGATCGTCCATTTGAGGATGCTACTACTATAAATAGGTGGTAGGATCATTTGATTTGCTCGAAGAGGGTGAAGTTGTAAAGTTCTAAGTGTTGTAAGGCTCTTTTGTTCAATATAATGTTTTCTTTATAAAAATCTACGTTCTTGCTTTGATTCTCGCGTAAGTGTTGTACTTGGTGCCTTTTTAAGACCTCAATGCTAATCGGGAGGCTGACTTAGTGTAATTACCGCAGGGGCGGAGTTGGAGACACTAAGTGCCACACGGTGCTTGAAAAAAACAAGTTCGTGACAACTAGCTAAAGTTACTTTTCTTCTTTAGTTTCGTATCCTAATAACTGTAGATTCACATATAAAATTATAAAAATATATTTATCATGTTTTGTTATGTATTTTCAAAGAGGCTTAAATAAACATCCTCCATAGTTTCGTAGCCTAATGTTTTTGCGTAATAGTGTCTGTTAAACCCTTGCCAATGAGTTTTGGAATTATTGAAGAAGATTGGTACTGAAAAAATAAAGGGTTTAAGTAGAAGGTTTCTTATTAGGACTAGGAGTAATTTGTAAGCTAACGACATAGATCCATTACCTTGCAATTCATTTTTAGTTTTTGTCATTTGCATCATTAAATTTCTGTTGCACTTCTCAATTTGACAATTAGATATATTACCTTGCAGTCCATTTTCAGTTTTAATGGAGCCGATATTTCTGGATTCGATTCATTTCGAAAAGATTTTACAGAGCATAAAGAGGTTTCACTGATTTGTACTTTATTACACTTGATAAGTTTTCCTGCTTATCCGTGAAAAGCTAAAACTTTTAGGAATGGAGGTTTCCTAACAGTGTTTCTTGTCATTTATCCAGGTTAGACTTAACAAAAATTACCGGTCCACTCGTTGTATTGTCGAGGCCTCGTCGTTTCTTATACAAAATAATCTAAGACGATGCAAGTCAAAGGATGTTTTAACTGATAATTCATATGGATCTAAGGTAACATTTTAGCAAAAGCTGAGTATTTATCTTATTTATGGTAATTAATTCAAATTCTTTGGATCATATCAGATATCTATCAAGGAATGCTACAACGAAGATGCGCAGTGTGCATTTGTCGTTGACAAAATATTGGAAATTACATCTGATGTTTCATCTTCTAAGTGCTCCTTTAGCAATATTGCTATTCTCTACCGGAGGCAGGTTAAATTTACTGTTTTGTTTCTAGTTTACTTCTATTTAGTCAGTTATAGTTGCTGTATTTATGTGGCTTTTTCTTTAATAGGTGTCAGGGAAAATATTCCAAACAGCATTTCGTGACAGAAATATTCCATTCAACACGCATGGCGTGGCCTTCTATCGGAAAAAGGTTGTTGATATTCGTATTTTCATTTTTCCTTGACGCCCATCACATGATTTTTCTAGATCCTTTATATAATCACTTTTCAAAATCTCAAGGTTTTGAGATTTCATAGCATGGGACAAAGATGGCAATTGATGCTCATCGCAAATTGGATGTCTTATTTTTGAAAGATGCCCCCAAATTAATTACACCCTTATTGAACTTCTATCATTTTTTAGAATTAATCAAAAAAAAAAAAATATTCGGCATGTGGCCTTGACAAGATCGGGCGTAGAAATTCGAACACTTGGCCTGGTTTATTACTCTAAATCATATATCAAATGAGGTAATTGAAATACTACACAATATGTACCTCGTGCCAGCTGAAACCAAAACATTCAAATTGGAAGATCAATTATGAAAGTTCACAAATCTTTTGCTATTCCGTCTTTGGATGGCGTTTCTTGGTCGTAACAAAATCATTCTTGAATTAGGTCACCTATCCCTCAGTTGGCTTGGAGGGTAGCCTCATCACCTATATTATAATTATATACCCAGTTTAGACATGGCCCTTGTTTTGTATTAATTATTCAAAATCTTATTTTTTTTTTTCAAAATTTTTTTTCAACAACATATTATACTAAGGGTGTGTTTGATTGCATGAGAAAAGATGGAAGTGAAAATATTTTCTAGTTAAATTTCATCTTCAAGTGTTTGATTGGCAAATTTTCCATGAAAATTATTTTCCATCCAAGGCCAAAAAGTGAGAATTTTCCTTGAAATCCTTAAATTTATTTTCTTTGGGTGAAGGTGAAAAAATATTTTCCATGGAAAATGATTTTCCTTTTCCTTTTCCACCCTCCAATCAAACATACCATAATAAAATAATCTATACATAAACCCCAAAAAATTCCTACTTTTAACTGCACATTTTCCAAATATTTACTATTACAAACCACATTATTTGAAATAATGAGTTTCAAACAGGGGCATGATAGAAGAAGTAGACCCACTACCAACACAAACTTCAGATATTTTTACTATGAACATTAAAGTGGTTTCATGGTAATGACTTTTGCAAGACAAGTTTTTGATTAGTATGACGTTTCTACAGTAATTTAAACAACTTGTAATTGGAAAAGAATATGAGTATATTTGATGCCGACAACAAGAACAAGAACAATACAAGAAGAAAGGGGTTCAAGAAGATAGAACTTAGAGGAAGATCACAATTGTATTCAATAATAATGTGTCAGCATTACAATCGAATGTCCTCATTATGTAGTGTAATCTAGAAATATTAAGGAAACTATGTTTTCCTTTATAAAGAAACAAGATCAATTTGTCTTAAAAACGCAATAAAAAAAAATTAATTAATAAGGAAAATATTATAAGATTCTAATTGACTTAATTTCTTCTACGCCTAGAATATACTTTCCATGTTACATTATTCCCTCTCGATTGAAAAGAACTCAACTTCGACGAGGTATAATCCAGAGAAGCATCCAAAAGTATAGCATTCAGACTACCCCTCCAACGTAAAAAACCTACGAAATCCATCATCTTGTGAAGCAACAATCTGATCGATCATCAAGAACCTCATCAATAATATCTCATAGAGAAGTGTGGTAATAGGGCCTCAAGGAGACAGCCGAGGAGATTATCCTGCACAAATATTAGGCCATTGTTTGATTCCCATCAATTTTTTGAAAAAGTTGAGTTTTTAGAGAATGTGGTGTAGATTGAGTTGAAAAGTCAAAAATTGTAGGCTAAAAGTAAGATGTGTGGTGTAGATTGAGCATTGTAGAAAAATGAGATGGAAAAAATGGGAACCAAACAGAGGCTAGATGACAAAAGGGGAAAATAGCCTAGTGATCAAGCACAAAGTTTCTTAGCAATATGCTTATGAATTTTTTCTGGTGCAACTCGTATCATGACATAATCGCCAACATTAAATTCTTTATGCCTACGGTGTGAATTAGCCGCTAGTTTATAATGATCATTACTTAAATAAAATTTATGTTTAATCTCATCATGCAAGTCGCGAAGTGATGTACGGAGAATACATAATTTGGGGCCCTTGAAAATGTAGCTACCTTTAAGCAAGAAAGAAGCATGGTCACGTGAAGTATTATCAATGAGGTCTAGAATGATCCAAAAATCAGGACAACTAGGATAGTCTTCTTTCACGCGCTCGAATCCCACCACATAAGTACTCATAGAGTGAAGTACCAAGTGATACGACTAAGAGCATTAGCTACTTTGGTCTCAACTCCAGCGCGATGATGGAGGATGAAAGTGTACTTTCGAAGAAATTCGACCCATTTTAACACATCGCTCACTTAGATGACATTAAGGGGTAAGGTAGGGAAGAGCTTGATGGTCATAGTAGACAACAAACTCTTGAGGCAATGACTAATATCACCAGTGATGGAGAGAATGGCAACAATGTAAAACTCCTTGTCATAGTAGAATACTTCTCCCTAGCCTGGTTTAATTTTTCACTAAAGTATGTAATAGGGTGACCATCTTGACTTAAGATACCACCTATACCAACACCGGACGCATCGCAAGAAACCTTTAAAACCTTAGAATGATCACGATGGCGTAAATGGGAGCCTCGATCAACTTTTGCTTTACGGCTAAGAAGGCTTTTTGGGCCGAAGGGGTCTAACAAAAATCCCTTTTTCATGCACTCGATGATGGGAGCAGTAATAGAACTAAAACCTCGAATAAATCTCCTATAGAATTATGTTAACCTATGGAAGTTGCGAACCTCAGTCAATTTGGAAGGTTTAGGCCAATTACTAATAATAGAGATTTTAAATGGATCAACATAAATCCTTTGGGCGGAAATGATGACCCTAAGAAAAGAATTTGAGGCTTGGAGGAAAGAACACTTATTGAGGTTAGCATACAACTGCGTCGAACGAAGAGCAAGGAAGATCCGTCGAAGGTGATGTAAGTGTCTCTTGCCATTGACTATAAATAAAAAATGTCATCAAAGTAGACCACAAGAAACTTACTAATAAAATGGCGCAAGATATGGGTCATGATCCTCAAAAAAGTAATAAGTGCATTAGACATTCCAAAGGGCATAACTAGCCACTCATACAAACCATCCGGAGTCTTAAATGCTGTTTTCCATTCATCTCCTGGCCTAATCCTAATTTGGAGATAACTACTTTGAATATTATTCTTAGAAAACCATAGAGGTCCTACCAGCTCATCTAACATATTCTTGAGACGGGGGATAGGAAAACGATACTTAACCTGGGACCACACAAGGGATAAGGCTAGGGCGAACAAAACCTTTATCAAGTAAAGCCTCAATCTGCCTATTGAGTTCTGCTCGCTCAGAGAGGTTCATCGGGCAATTAGGTATTCGAGAGCCAGGAACAAGATCAACAGCATGTTGAATGTCAAGCATAGGAGGGAGCTCATCGGGCATTAGGGAGGTTGGCAGGGGTGACATCACTGAACTCATCTAGTAAAGGAGAAACTTCAGGTGGAAAGTCCACGCGGGAGTCAGAGGAGGAAAGTGAGCATGTCAAGGCAACCATGACAAACACGAGCCAGGGTTCGGACCCTTCATGCTCGAAGTCTTTAAGAGACAAGAGATGAATCCGAGCCTCGTCAATACACTTGGGTTTCAAGGCGGAAGTTGGTTTCGTTGGGGGAGTAGAGGGCTTCGCTAATAGGAGATGAATAGGTTTGCCGTCATGGACAAACTCATAAGTATTTTCACGCCCAAAGTTCTTAACTTCATGATCGTGAAGTTAAGGACGTCCCAAGGGGATGTGAGCGACATCCATTGGTAGGATGTTACTGTAAATGTTATCGGAAAAGAATGAGCCCAACTAAAGGGTATTGACAACGATGAGAGATGGGTAATGAAGTCTAATTGACCCAAGTCCCAAGCCACCTTAAAAGGTCGTGGATGAGGTTCGGGTTTGAAGCTAAATTTGTCCACGATATATTTGGAGATGCATAGCTACCATCGTCAATCACTATCTTGTAAGAGCGAGTGTTGCATGTGATGTAGGTATTGAATATAGACGTCCATTTCCACTAAGCAGAGTCAACAGGTGTAGAGAGGATCTATCTCATTATTGAAAGGCCAACCACATCATCCTCATAAGTCTCAAATTGGTCAATATCATCATCGGATGTCGACCATGAAACACTATAGACTCAAGTCGGCAAGAGAGGTATCTGGTCAAGCACGAGGGTACGATGGGGACAGCGAAAGGCGATATGTCCTTGAATTTGACAGATATGACACACAATATAAGATGTGGGGTCCTGATGAGATTCGAAGCGCGGAAGAAACACCGAAAAGTTCCGAACTCAGGTTGTGGTTGGACGGATGAATCATGACCCGATATTCACGACGCGATGGCTCGACGATGCGGAATAAGGAACCACGACTTTCGAAACACCACAAGGAATTGCCCAATCTCCTTGATAAGTTTCTGGTTTTGAACGCTACAAATATTCTCACGAATATTTGATAAGTTCGATATTTGAACGCCACAAGAAATATTCTTGATAAGTTCGAAAAACATAGGAATCCACCTATAACTTTTATTGAATCCTCAATAAAAACTGTTTATATCAAAATCAAAGTCTCAAGTCTGAATTACAATGAATGTAAAGGAATATAAATAAGTAAAATAACCTAGCTGCTAATTGATTCAAAATAGAATTCTAATTAGACTAAAATTCTAAAATAGGCAAACAAATAATTAAAAACAAAATTTAACCTAAAAATACGCAAAAATCCTAATTTAATTGGAAACAATAATAAAGACAAAGTAAATATAATCCTATAATTAAGGAAATATAGTAAATTTCTGTCTGCATCATTGATTTGCCAATTTGAAGCCCCAAACGATGGAATTTGGCCCTAAAATCAATGGGCTCAAGGGCTTTTGCCCATGAGTCTTGCTCGGTGACCTGTTTCTACTCGAAAAACATATATTATTCATCCAATTCCGACATGGTTGACTGGACTGCACTTTTATTTGGCTTGAATATTTAACTTTCTGTCAAGCCTGCTATGACTCCGATTGTCGAGGGTCTGGAACACATCAGGTCCTTAAGAAGAACTAGACAAAGGAGGCTAACTCCTAGCGTATCATGAGGAATAACATGAGCAGGGGAAGATCCAACAGCTGTATGAGTTTGGGCTTACACAGGGCCAATACTAGGAAAGGGGATTGGAGGAAGGCGTGTTTGCCTAGAATTGGGAAAGGTGGAAGGACCATAGCGCACATAAGTAGAACGAAAATATCGTTTACGTTTGAAGGTCTTATGGAAAACATATTCTAAAGATTTAGGGTTGAGTACAACAATCTCTATATTTGAGGTTAGGTCTCTAGCCCTTAAGGAACATAGTGATGGTGACATCCTCAGGTTCCGCTAGGCCAGCACAACAAAACAACTCGTCAAAACAAGACCTAGTCGTTCAAGTGTTTTCTTGACAGTCTTCCAATAATGCTTCGTCGATTTGACAAGTTTCATTTTGGGAAAACGAATACACTTGTATCAGGCATTTGGTACAAGTAGAAGTATTCTTGGATGACATCTAACCAAATCAAGAAAGGCTTCAGGGTCTAAGCAACTATCAAATTCAAGAGCATCGAATTTAACTTTCCTATAGACATGCACATCATCTTGATGGTGGTCATAATGTATGGGAAGGGGTTCTGGTCGAGGAGGGTTATTGACAAACGGGTCACAATAATCTGCATAGGGGGTATTGGGTTTAGGATCCAGATTGTGTTGATTACGGGTAATATGTTGTCTTGTGTTTGGCAGAGCGGGTTGTGGACATTTTAACCTACGGTAGAGGATTCAGACATGGGATATTTACCTTGATTCCGAAATAAAAGTTCGATTTGTTCACTAATATGTTGGATGAAAGACATGAGCTCAGCTAGATCAGATTTCACTGATGTGATGTCAGTCAACATATTAGTGACATGATGTGAGAGGGCATCATGAGAGTGGTTACGATCCTTGAGATTTATTTTGTTAGAATAGGCATAATGTCCTTTTGGTTAGTGACATGATGTGAGAGGGCAACATGAGAGTGGTTAACTAAAGCAGATTCACCCCTTACCTAACACATAGAGTTGTCCGGGGCAACATTTGGAGATGGAGGTGAAGAACAGTAGTGGAGTTAGCGCCTAACAGGGTTTGATAGAGCCTGAATGTGTGAAGATAGACATGTAGAGGAAGGCAAGAACTCGTAGATTGTTAGAACTATCAAGCAGTGGACTGGAATGACAATGGAGATGATGGCGACTTGAACATAGTGGAGGCACAAGCGGAATCACCTGGCAATCGAAAGTCAGGAGAAGGAGCGACATCGAACTCAAACCGATTTTGAGTTACAATCGCGATAGTGTCTCACAACACCGAAAAGAGTATGCTTTGGGTTGTGTGTATTGTGGTTGGGAGTGTAGTCCGACGGTGTTTATGGATTATGGTGAAGGCAGCAAAGTTTGTGGTGGTGGGTGGTGATGGTGACGAGCAATTACGGTGCTAGGGGAGATAAAGCTATAGAGGATTGGGCTTGGGTAGGTTGTGGAAGTAATGGGCTAGGCCGTATGGGTTGGGCTGTTGAATGCCCGCATTGGGCCGATAGGTTTGGGTCTCGGATGTGGGTAAATGGATAGGGCTTTTGGTGAGTTACTGGAAGTGGGTTGCAAGGAATGTTGGGTATTTATAGTTGGGCTGTTTGAGATTTGGAGCAGCAGCAAACATGTGACTAGGAATTGAAATCTGTCGAGTTTTGTCTTTTTCTCCTTTTTTTATAATAACTATGAAAATAACTAAGAACTAAACTAAATGAATGATTAACCGGTCAACAATTCCTTTTTGTTTTTGGCTAAATACTAAAAACAGATATCAACTAGTTCTTACTACAAATTTATACCTATCGGTTGTTCTTTGTTTTGTGTGATTTTGTTATGGTTTAGGGTGTTGGAAGTAGATAACTGCTATGTGATTGAATTGGTTCTTGTTGGTTTAGTTTACTGTTGCAGAACACGACACGTAGTGAGCCAAAATCTGGTTCGAGGAAGAATGCCCTTGCTCTGATATCAAATTGATGTCGACAACGAGAACAAGAACAATATAAGAAGAAAGAGGTTCAAGAAGAGAGAATTAAGTGGAAGACCATAATAGTATTCAATAATAATGTGTCCGTATTACAATCAAAGGTTCTCATTATATAGTGTATAATGTAGAAATAATAAGGAAACTAGGTTTTCCTTTATAAGGAACCAAGATCAAATTGTCTTGAAAACGCAATAAAAACAATATTAATTAATAAGGAAAATATTATAAGATTCTAATTGACTTAATTTCTTCTACGCTTAGGTATAATGTTGCACCATTATTGTAAATATGCAAGTGTGGCAATAGATTATGGATGTAAATTTGAAGAGCACAAAACTTGAAATTGGAAAAGAATATGCATATAAATATGCTACTTTGGCAGCAGATTGTGAATTCAAATCTAGGAGAAGAATAAAATGAATTATGTTTTGTGCTCCTTCAATCTCTTAGCTACACATAACTATTGAACTTCAAAATCATGTCAATTGATAGAGCATAGCTATTGAGAACAAATTGGAAATTATTGATCGACAGATTTTCACGGAAATTCGTTGTAAGTTGAAGTTGTCTTAAATAACATTCCTTGACTTGTTAATGCCTAACATGACATACATGGAGAGATTTTTATTACGTGATGTTTATATTATATTATTATGCAACATGATAGTTATGGACCCAAAGATATGAGACAATATCTCTATATATAATTCACCTTTTTCAGAGCAAGTGGGAAAGCATCATGCGTGTGTTTGACTCCCTTTATTTTGTGAATAGTGTGGTTTTGAATGGTATTTTTGAGAGAATGTGGCTAAAAAATGGTAGGCTTGACTAAGATGAATGATTGAGATTGAGTGTTGAATAAATTTTGTTTTAAAAAAATGGGGGTCAAACAGGGGCTATGTATCAATCTTTTTTTTTTTTTTTTTTAGAATTGTTCACAATGCTTTGGTATTTTTTTTTATAGCATCACATTCAAATATGCACCCCTCATGATAAACCATCCTTAAGACCTGCTCTGAAGAGGTTATTGACCATGTTTTGTAATGTACAGGTAGTTAGAGCAATCATATCTTTGCTTAGGACAACGTTGCCTGGTTGTGATGATGGCCCTTTCCGTCGAGTATTCAAGGCTTTACTACCTTGCGAGAAAGACGAAAAGAAGAAGGTATTTCCCCAGTTAACTCATATTCAGTGTCTTTAGGAATATGATCATGTAGGTTCAGGCCTTTTCCGCTGAGGCCACATTGTCAACTTCTTCCCAATCCACACTTCAGGTAATTGAGCACATTGACAAAGTTTCAACCGTAAGAAAATGTAGCTTTATTGCAGCAGCATGTGACATATTCAGCGCAAAGATATCTGGAACTTTTAAGAGGTTTGCTTTATTACTTCTTAACTGAAACAAGTTTGTCCAATATATTGTTTTCATTTTTGATAAGCACGGGATAAAGTTGGTCATAAGAGACTAAATATACAATAAACTAATGATTCAGGATGTTATGCTTTCCTATTTTACTAATTCACAACACAAAATATTTCCTAGCATAGAATATGACATGCGTGCTTTAGCTTTTGTGTGGTAATACTGTTTGGTTTATAAACTGGTTTATTTATGATTTTGAGGTAAAAAGTAGTGGTTGAAAATTGGAGAGAGAAAATGTGTGTGGTTAAAAAGTAGTTTGAGAAATTGTGTAGTTTATAAATTAGTTTATAAACCAGTTTATTTTGGTTACCAAATGGAGGCTAAGTCATAATTTTGGTAGCATTCTATGCAAAAGGTCTGGTGTGTTTAAATGTTCTGCTATCTTATGTTTGCTCATTTTTATTCTAAAGGTGTAATTATTTGTCATTGTCATGGTTGCAATTGAAATAATCGGTTTAACAAAAAAACTCAAACTTGCTGCTGCTTTCATTTGGTTTTGATGTACTATTGCATTTTAAATTACATAAACTTACATGGTCAGTTAGATAAATAATACATATGACATTATATAAACGTCAAATTTTTTGTCATTGATGCATTTCTGTACCTTAAATAACTGAAGTTTATCTTTGGTGAAGAAGTTTTGATAGATACTAATAAGAAATACAGAATCATTGATAACCAGATTTAATGTATGACACTTGAGCAATTTAAGAATGATATCTTTCCATTTATCTTCTTCTATATTTCTTATATTTTGTTATATTTTACAGTTGGATTCTGGAGCTTACTAAACCTCTGATACTGTACTTAGTTTGACTGTGCAACTAATTGCAGGAGTCAACTTACACAAGGGCGTAAGGTGCTGCTCACTCTAGACATAATATCCAAACTTGTTTATAGGGTATGCCAACTGAACAGAACAACTTCCATATGTGGGCCGGGTGTTTAGTGCTGACTCTGGTGCATGATAACAGTCGCATTCTTTTGATAATCATATTTATCTCTTATGCACTTGTGCAGAATATGAATGACGCATCTGACAAAAGTTATATTACGGTCCGTTTGGTAACACTGTTTGGATTACAAATTAGTTTATTTATGATTTTGAGGTAAAAAGTAATGGTTAAAAATTGGAGAGAGAAGATGTGTACGATTAAAAAGTGGTGGGAAATTGTTTAGTTTATAAATCGATTTATAAACCAAAAAAATTGGTTTACCGGACACTAGCTTAATTAGTAACACTTAAACATTCTCGTCATTTTTAACTTAGTTTTTTTAACCTTGGCGATTCATTTAATTAGGGCTGTATTTTCTAAATTTTGTTTCTATATAGAGCCTCTGCATTAAATTCAAGGTTTTTTCTATTGTGGGAAGTTTTTGTGCATGTTCATCTTTTAAATTTTTTGGGTCATGGAACTATCTGGGGTTCGTTTTCAGTTTAAGCAATAAAATTTAAATATGGTGAATTGCAGCACTCACCATATTCTTGATGCTTACAGGAACAATCAATATCAGCTGTTATTACCTCTGTGGCAAACATGATACCTCAGGTTGGTTTCCCTTCCACACTGTTATTTCAAGTTTATGTTTTCAACTTGCACATTTGTATCTTAATATTGTTGTATTGAGACAATCAAATATTGCTGCCTAATTTCTGGTTCTGTAGAAATATCTTCTTGAACAGCGAGCGGTTCTTGATGTTGATGGTGCGAAGTTACTGAATGAGGATAATGACCTTAGATCTGTAAGTGTGGAAACGTATCTATGCTTCATTTTCAATTGCTAATAATGTACTTGGCAATAGTAGCACCAGGTCGCTTATTCTTCTAAATCAAATATAGCTTCTTTGATATTTAGAGTCCTTAAATTATAATTGGTCGAACATGCAGGTGCTGCAGTATCTGTTGGATGATGTCTCTGATTTTTTGACGAACAAAGATAATGCAGCAGAAAGGGAAGATAATAATTTAACAGAAGGAAAAGGTTGCGTGGTTGTACTTAAAGCTTTTATTCACTATATATCTGACCGGGAGATAGGTAATTTTCGTTCAAGAAGACATGATAATGAAGATTCTGTCACTCTCACAACAATTCATCAGGTTTTTTTGCACACCCCAATATTTTGTCCTTAAGAGTTTTTACTAACATCAATTTCATCTTTTCTTCACATTCCCTTGGTTCGTTTCTTTCTTCTTTTTTCATTTTTCTCATTCCTTTGTTTATTTGAGCAGTCAAAAGGCTTAGAGTGGGACACAGTTTTCATTGTGAAGGTAGTATATGGAATCCAGATTGTTAAGTGCAATTATGACTATTTGTTCGTCACATTAACTAATTATACTGATTAGTATGCATCAGCAGATGCTGTGATAATCATTTATTTTCCTTCCTTTAACTTGGAATAATTATTTGTGATAAAAATAATCAACGGTGGTTCTAACACTTGGCTAAATGATATAGGCAAATGACTCTGAGATCCCCCTGCATGATTTTAATGGCCTTGTAAATGAGAATGGTACTTCAGTTGAGGTATTTGTGTTTTGTTCAAAACTCCTTACATGCTTTTGCGATTTTTATTTTTTCCTCACAATAGTTGTTATTTTACCAATCTTATTTGCTTCTTACACTTAGGAAGAGAGGCGCTTGTTGTATGTAGCTATGACTCGTGCTCGCAAGAAAATTTTCATCTTATATGTGATTACTGATTCCAATTGGCAGGTATAGTCTATAAAACCATAGTTCTTTCTCCATTTACCGTTCAAGGAGATCTCCCTCCCTCCCTCTCTCTCTCTCTCTCTCTCTCTCTCTCTCTCTCTCTCTCTCTCCATTCAATCCATTTCTTCTTATCTCTCCATTTACTTTATGGTCTTTCTTTAACATCAATGGGTTGCTTTTTCAGGTTCTTCAACCTTCACGTTTTCTTAGAGAAATACCGCATCATCTGCTAGAGACCCAGGTGAGATTTGCTTTGAATTTCAAATATCCTGCTATTAATATCAAAGTTGTGTCTTGTATATCAGTTTATGCATCTATAACCAAATGTATTTGTCTTGGGCTCATGCTACTGGTGCTTTATGGTCCTGTCAATTGTATCCTGATAATCTTCAGTGAATCTGGGATAAAATATTCTGCAGTGCTCTGCGAAGGGTAAAATCTTCCAAATCTCGACCTACAAATAGGTGGCTTTTAGAAAAACCTTGCATCTGGACTATAGAAACTGTAGGAATGTTGTGTAGCCTAAAATTTATAAAGAAGCACGTTGATAATAACAAAAGCCAAAGATAACAATCTCTCTCTCTCTAAATGTATTTATTCCTTCTCTTGTGAACTTGGATTTTCATGTACTGGTTGTAGAAGTAGATATGAGGTACCATTTCCTGATGTTTATTACTTACGGCATCTTAGTGTAAGAAGTGAATGCAAGAAGTATCTGTAGCAAAATCAAACTATAAACTATACAGTGAAAAATCTTTAATATATAAATGATTTCCTCTTAAATCCATGCAGTTATTATTTATGTTGCTTTGTATTTCTGAGACGGTATTTACGTTATGTATAAGTGCTAATATCATCCAGATTTGAATTTCCCGTTCCTTCAGTTATAGGGTTTGAGAATCTATGATAGCTTGCAGGATGATCAAATGTTGTTGAACTCCTTAAAATTAGTGAAAGAACATTAAATCTGATCATCATGAGTTGCTTCTTTTTTTTACTGAGTTTTGTGCCATTGTTGTGTTTCGTGACAAATTTGTTCATATCCGATTACCATTTGCTTAATAAGTGTCATTTCCCTTGGGTAACTCTACTTGCGTATATAACAGAAAAAACTCGAATTCTGAGATTAAACTTATCCTACACCAGATTATCAAATTGTTGTAATTTCTATAGGAAGAAGGAAATTAGTTCCGATAATTGTCTTTGCTAATTGTTTTTGAGATCTAGAATTACTCAACGCTCTCTTAATCTATTTAGTTTGTTTTTGTATCTTGTGTAGGAAGAGCTGAATTCAACGAGTTCAAATATAAATTGCCAGCAAATTCAGCAAGGAGCTCCCCATAGAGTCATTAGTTACAGAAAGGAATCTTCTGAAAGTAATACGATGCTGAATGGTTCTTTTGATCGTCAAGTTAGTGAAACATCTGAAAAGCCAAGTGAAACAATTGGAAACTGCAATGACAGTAACTTCATAAGAAGGTTCTTTTCAACCATTGACTGGTGATGAGTAGAATGATATAAAATATTTAGGTAAATTTGCAGCAGAGATCCCAAAACTATCAAAAATGTGCAGCGCAATCACAAATCCTAGCAGCTATGTCCCAAACCTTTCAATAAATGTGCGGTATAAGGACCTCCGGACGGATTCCTTCCAAAGCACCTCCAGCATTGCCCCTTTCACCACTTCTTCTTCATGCACATCTTCAAGTAATGTGCCTTTGGATTATAATTTTCGTTGTGATCTCATCTTCAACTACACAAAGGTTTGGGATGTAGCTACTAGGATTTAAAGGTTTGGAACTGCGCTGCACATTTTTGAAAGGTTTGGGACCTTTTGCTGCAAATTTCCCAAAATATAGTCTGACATAGTTTAAGATTAAATTCTGCATTTCAAATGTACAGATTCAGTACAGAGAGTCGAGCTGTTGTTTCCCATCTATTCCATCAATGGGCCAAAAAGCCAGCATTTCATGATCCTAAGAGGTTACTTAACAAGGTGAGCTCATAATGCTTGTTAATATTAGCTCTCTCTTCCCATGATTTCTACAAAAGTTAGTCTCTCATATTCTTTATATTCAGGTGTCACATTCTTCTTTAAGCAAGTTGTCCATTTTATCAATGTTTTCGACATTTTTTTTCATTAGCTTTTGCTGGTTCTGCAAGAATGCTCCCAGTCCCAGATATTGTAGGGAAGTACAAAATAAATTGGCTGAAAAATTGGTTATCTTCTATTGCTTCCCCTCTCTTTACAGGTTCGTAATATTGAAATCAACCTAACCAAAGAAAAATCCACCCAGTTCACTGGAGTAAACAATTCCTATCCTATTTCAAGGATTTTTTGTGTTGGCAATGTCGAATTATTCCACAATAATAATTGGTTGTGGTTTTTGAAAATCCAGATCATTATCACGTACATTTAAATCTGCAAAAGAATGCTCTATACTACATCACTTTCTCTTGGTTATTGTGCAATAACACAACTAGCTTGATAGTAGGTAGAGAACTGTTTGATGCTTTTATAATATTGGACTAGTATTTTGGTAGTACTTCTGATTTATTCTATTACAGGTTGCTTTTGTCATTGATGAACGCTTAAGAGTCAAGAAGAGCACACACAAGGTTGTAGCCCGTGTCTCTATTTTGGTCCTTTATGCATCAGTACTTAAGTATTACTACCGCCGTCCCAATTATATAGGTTGCCTTTCATTTTTCTTTTGTCTCAATTATATAGATTTGTTTTTTTATTGGGAAGTATTTATTTTGTTTGTTTACCAATGTACCCCTGTTCATTACTTCCAATAATAATAATTTTGATGCTTAAATAAGGGTAAGTTGAGAATTTTCTTTACAAAAATTACTTTTTCAATAACATTATATATGTTTTTTTAATCTGTGTGAAAAGTCAATACAACCTATTTAATTGGGACAGAGGGAGTACATTCTCTTCTATTTTCCTAACTCTAGGAATCAAGCCTTTGTTATGTTTTCATAGTGATCTCATCTGATGTCTTTGCTTTCAACCAACAACCATTAGAATAAAATATTTGGTTCACGGCCCTCTCAAATTTTAATGAAATTAAATATGTGTTTCTGGAAAATGTTAGTATAACTTGCTCATACATTAGAAAATACTCTTCTATCAATTGTCAGGATGTTTTGCGCGAGTTGAAGACCCTCTTAACAACTGATGAGGCTTTTCAGTTTGCAGTATCTGTAAGTTTGTAATTCCATACTAAAGCTTTCAATCCGAACAAGTATATGAATATTTAAATCAATCAATACTCACGTAAAGAGGCAGGAACCATGCACAAATACATAACATATTCACATTATAGACTTATAACTTGACTTGAAGATGCTTTTGTTGTCTTTTCTGATAAGGTTCTGAAGTGGGAGCAAATTCCTGCTGAAAAGCGTGCCCATTTAAATAGAGAAAAACAGGTATTTTTGTTTAAATTGACAGCTTCTTTGAGCATTCTGCTTCCTGGATTTTGGGTTTTTTATTTTTGTAAGCATTGTGTACTGTTTTAAAACTTCAAAGAGCCCTGACTTTCCTTTCCTCTTCTTTTCTTTTTAATGTTTCTTAATATGCTGGGCTAAGAGTATTATTGGTCAGTATGTGCACGAACGCAAATGCATGTGTCTTTACAAAGAATGAAAATGCAAATTTAAGTTTGTCATTGTTAAATGTAACGTTTTTGAGACCTGATTTATCTGAATCATACACTATTATGGCAGGTTTAAATATTTGATTTTTGGACAATAAGTTTTTGAAATTTGTTGAATAATATTAGATGAATTACTTTTTGAATTAGGATTTGATTATTTTTTAACTTGACGTATTAATTGAAATTTGGCAAAGTATATTTGTAATTTACTAATTGTTATATATTAATTTGCTTAAATTTTATAAGTTGGAATAGATTAGTGTGGTTAATCTAATTGGAGAGCAATGGTTGGACGATTAGTTGGTTATATATGTTGAAAAAGTTGTTTTAAATAAAATTGATAATGAAGTCAATATATGACATTTTCAAAGTACAGGAATCAACACGATGTAATATTTTTAATATTATCATGTTATTGGAAATAAAATCACACTCCAATGCTTCCCCCACTGAGCTTGATTATTGGCTGTCACTGATCGTTATCTAACTACCACAAGAATGCTAATAAGTAAAGCTCTGGTTAAAAATAGCAATACTAATTTATTTCTTTTTGATCTAGGGATGAACCTTCTCATCTTTTTTTGATTCACGTTCTATATATTGTCTTTGGTTGTCGTTATGTAGAGATATATGTTATGCATGACATATTTAATTTCCTCCTATACAAAAATTTTCAACTTTCCCTCAAATTTAATTTCAATCACACATTTTTATGGGACCTACCATTTTTCATACTTTTCAACCACACATTCTCCCAAAAACTCAAAAATTTCCAAATCTTCCCAAAAATTAACTACACCAAACACTCAAACAGGCTTTTATTGAACATTGTTTTTTGTACTTCATGCAAGTTTCCATATTGTGTGATAACATGGCTGTTCATTACCTTATTCATTTCCTATTTTTCTTGTTTAGGAACATTTTCAGAAACTAAGAATCGAAAGTGCAATGAGTTCATCTGAACCCACTTCCAAACAGGTGATTATTTCTCCTCGTCCTATAATTCAATTTTCACATGGTCTGCCGTTGGCATTGGCAAACTAAAAATGGATAATAGTGGACTTTTAAAGAATTTGCAGCTCATTCTTCTACGGAGAAAATCCAAATTAATTCAAGTTGTTTTACTTAGTACTTAGCTCTTGTTTGGTGTCGATCAAAATCAGTTTTTTAGTAGATTTTGATAAAAGTTGATGAAATGTGTGGTTGAAAAGTTGCGAATCAAGATTTTAATTCACACCAAATAAGGACTTAATATTTCTATGTTGACATTCAACCCCATCAAACCAGAGTTCCAAACCAGAGTTCCAGTTGCTTTTATTGTACACAGACCAATTGCACAGAAACAACCATGAGTGAGTTATAGGGACTGAGTTGATGGCATGTTGCTATTGAAATTTGACTATGTTATCATGAAATTATTTTATTTTTCTTGCTAACATCTCATTGTTTTGCTTCTCCTCTTGTTGAGTGACAGATTGCATATTTACAGAGTCTTGGATGCACCACTACCCCTTCCTCCCGCCTCCATGCTTCTCATTTGATCGAGCAATATAAATCATTGTAAGAAGATACGAAAAATGAACCCGATTATTCAAATAAATGCACTTGCTATGGACTAGTCACAATAATTGTAAAATTATTCCTTGGTTATCTTGTCGATTTTTAAATTTCTGACTTGGCCATGTAACCAGATTGGTTATAATAATGGTCTCGAGTAACTATAATGCTTAAATTATCCATTCATTAAATTGGCATAATTTTTTTTTTCTTATATATATATATATATCGTAGAAGAACTTAGCAATGTCACATCATGCATGCTATGATATCTCTTAATTTTCTTCGTGTCTATCTATCTAGCTTGAAATTTGAAAGAATTCGTTGGGAATTTTGACATTTTTTAACGCGTGCACTTGAAAATTAATAGCCAAGGAGATGAGAAAATCAATAAGTTGTATGAAATGTCTTTTTCGTTATTACAATCTCTCGCGTTTTCAAAATGGGATGTGTTGACATGGAAGACATCCATGTCCACGCCACGTTAGGCATCTCGTGAAGAAAAAAAAAAAAAAAAACCTTCAATGACTAGCTTACAACAAAATAAAGTTCGATAGTTACCATGAAACGTCTGTAAACAAAAATATGTAGTAAGCACTTGGGTCTTTCAAATTTCTTTTAAATTACTGTTGACAATCCAAATATCTTCAACTTTTTATAGCGTTTTGAAGAAATTTCCTTCTTTTAATTTAAAGATACTAAAACTACACTGAAAAATTAGCAAGAATGAACTATAAACGGATGGGAAATTATTTTTGCACTCTTTAAATCACTAAGTTCCGTTTGACATTGGTGGCTAGGAAAAAAGTTTGGATTTCTAACACACAAAAAAAAAAAAGGGGGGGGGGGGGGGTGAAGATTTGACTTCGTCACCTTGGCCCTTGTTTGAGACCCATTATTTGGAAAACATTATGGTTTGAAATAGTATTGTTGAGAGAATGTGTGGTTAAAAAATATTTGAAAAGTCAAAAATAGTAAGCTTGACTAAAATAGATGGTTGAAATTGAGTGTTGAATAAATTTGATTTATAAAAAATGAGAGTCAAACAGGGACCTTGTTAGTTTTTATTTTCCAAAAAGATTCTCCCCATAATTTGCAGTAGAATACTAAATTACACGCTTACAAGATAATTCTAAATATCATAATTTCTAGATAGATCATCCGACATAACTTTATTATGAAGTATTTCCACAATTAGTGTTTCAAGTTTTATACTTGTGGGTTTTGCATAGCGTTAGTCTTGAGCTTGCATCTATATATAATATAATATAAAATCCAGTAGAATTTTATGAAGTTCTCGGCTTCTATCGGATGATAGAATGGCAACTTGTGGCTTCAGCTCATTTAGCTCTGTTATATACCGATCTGAGGTGGAGAATAAAATAAGCAGTCAAACAGTCAATTGTCCAATGGTTGCTCCAAATTAAAGAAGCAGTCCATGGAATTTCAAATCACGGATCCAACAGTACTACCGAGGTCCTACATCATAATCGAAGTGGATTGTCAGAACCGAGGTGATGCTGTATCCGAGGTGATTTTATCCTACAAGGTGAATTGGTGTGACCAAGGTGACTTGAACGAGCCGAGGTGAATCGTTTCAACCGAGGTGATTTATGCCTACGAGGTGAATTTAAGTAGCCGAGGTGAAATAATTCAAGACGACCTCATTAGCCATGGATGAAAAGGATATAAAAAGTATGCAACATTGTCAAATCAGCCGTATTATGTGTCAGTAATTATCATTATCTGTAATATGTCTGTATAATCATTTGATGTATGTCTGTCAGAAGTGTCAATCACCATTGTCAATCACATCCTGCAGAAGTGATATATTGTAATGATTATGTTTAACCTTCTCAACTACTATAAATAGATGATTAAATGCTCATTTAAGGGCATGTGATACTGAAAAACTCTCTCAACTTTTGTCATTCGAATGTCGTAAACCGACATGAACTTCAGATCAGCACTGAACTAGATGTGGATTTGTCTAATCATTGCTCAAGTTCATTATTGATCTGATTCAAATATCCATTTTCGTGTTATATTCAAACTCTAATATTTTGAGGACTATTTGAACAGTTAACCACAACAATCTCAATATCCTATTCAACCATACATAGCAGATCTTAAAAAAATAACATCCCTTAAATTCGTTGACTAGCTTAAGTACAAAAAGCGAGGTCAACAAGCTCCATATTCAAATCTTTGTTCTGTAACTGAATCTGAGAAATTTGCTCTTTCACTGCTGAAACATCAGCATAAAACAAATCACGTGAGAATGTCTTTCATGTTGAAAGTTATAAAGTACAGTATGGAGACAAATGAGTTGTAGAAGTCTCCAATAAGCCTGAGTCACCCGACCCTAATCCCTTCTTAAATGTCGGAGACTCGAAGTCACTCGTCGACTATTGCCTTAGTGGTCGGGATCAACGAAATCATCATCGTCGTCATCATTGCTTTTATGTGTACGGCCCAACATCCCATTCGTAAGCATTAGTGTTCTTGAAACAAATTCTTGACCTGATGTCTGGCGACCTTGATCTACATCATGCCGTGGTTGTCATGGTATTTCGTATGTAACACCGATCGTGTATGGCTGCACCAAATCCATATCACTGGGATCAAGGTCGAACACTTCTACGTGCAAGTCCAAGACAGTGAAACTAAGTCAGATATGATTAATTACTTGTAACCTCACATTAAGCTTCAACGTTACCTGAGACATATGTGATGTGTTTTATTCAATGTTCTAATTTGGAGAACTGTGTTAAAATGCATAAAATGTGACCTCGTGAAAGGTATGTGTGTTTTTATATGTTCACATAAGTGTACTCATAAGCCTTGCTGAAGCTGAGAATTATTCTCAGAATTGTGAAAGAAAATGTAGAATCTGTGACCTAAGACACAAGTGATGTATTTCACATAATGTTCTAATTTGGAGAATTGTTGTGACACCTTTATTGAAGTGAAAGATATGTGTGTTTTTATATCATGATTGGGAACTGTGTCATAGAATTGCAATGTACCGTGTCTGTACTGTGATGTTAGTGATATGATATGATACATGTGACCTTATATTTGCAACGTTCTGCTTGAATTATATGTGGTTTACTAAGATTATTTATTTTAAACACTTGCGTTCGGTTCTGAAAAGATCTTATCCTCAAGCATGGAATACACACTTGGCTCTCCAATTCAGGATTCGAGGGTACATCATCCGAATCTGTGTGGTCACTGTCTCATTTAAGATTGATAATGAAGTTAGATCATAACGCATAACATTTTGTCACACTGTGAAGTCTAGATCACATGACATGAGGGGACATTGACAAGTAACATAATTCATAAGATTACACATAGGAGTTTATACAGATAACATCATATTTCATGAATTTAAATTAATTATCACCACCTCAAATGAAAATTATGACACATTGTTATAAATTGAACTCAATCCAAAACATAATATACATGCTTTTAGATTTAAGTGTGTAGTGAAATTAACATAATTTACTACCAGGTAGGAAGGGAAATCACAATCCGTACATAAGGTCACAAATGACCAGTGCACTACTCATCAACAAAATCTGGCCACAAACATTATTTACATGGTTTTAATGTAACATGGATACATGTTTTGAGGTCATTCAAGAAACGCAGTCACGGACCATATATATGGTCACAAATGATCAGTGCACTAATCATTAACATACCCGTTACAAATGATGAGTGCACTAGTCATCAACAAACCTAATCAGAAATGGTCAATACACTTGTCATGATGTCATCTATAACACTAGGTCACAAATGTTCTGAATCTAGAATAAGTTCACCAACTCGAATGAATCTGACAAATATAAGGGATTCACGTTACGTGGTAAAGCTCATATATATTTTGGTTTAGAGCATTGCACATCAACGAAACGAGGTCACGTGTGAATTATTTCAACAAGGTACCAATCATCACAAACCCAAATTCATAGGTAATTAAATTAAGGTCATAACTTTTACATTATATGTAATCAAGGTCACATTTTCTTCAATTCGAATCACTTCACTTAATATGAAGTCGAGGTCACAAATAATGGGTATCACACAATCCCTTTTTTCAAGGTCCCAACTTTTACATTGTTTCGTAGCACCACCGGAAAAAATAATGAGCAAAGCTTCATCTAGTTCACATTTTCATAATTTCAACTCAATACCATCAACAATACCCAAGGTCACATGTAAATGTAAATGATTAGGTCACGGTTGTTTCAAATCTTCGTCTGGTTCACATTGTTTCACAGGAAAATCGGCAAAAATAATGGGCAAATCTTCATATACTTCCTCATTTTCATAATGTCAACTTAATACCCATCAACAATACCCAACGTCACATATAAATGATTAGGTCACAATTGTTGAAATCACTGTATATGTTTACACACCGTCCGCAACTGAACTTCTTTTTCTTTCCTATGGGGTCTGGTTGGCTGGTCTGGTTTTTACCATTCTCAGCAACAATATCTCCAATTTAAAATTCCGGGCAACGTAATGGAGGAGATAGTTTAGGTTGACAGGGTAACGGAGTTTGTAGTGTAGGTTGGGTGTAATGGACGAGATAGTTTAGGTTGGGCAGCGTAATGGAGTGCACTTCGTAGATTACCTTGTCGGATATTTAGGGATCGTGATGTATTTCAAAATATTTCTTTTAGCAGTTAATTGCGTAAATGACATTTATTGGCCTGTTTATTCTTATTTTATATAATATGATAATTTATTAACGAATTAATAAAATCTTAATTAAAACCTGAAAATTGAAGTTATACAAGTTTGGTGCTATATTTGAATTTGGATCTTCAAATACGGGTTTGACTGTAATTTTCACTTGAACTTAAAGGCTTGCCCATGAGCTAGCCATATGAGCCCCTCCCCACCAAGTAAAGGGCAAAGGTTCTATTATGTTGCATCTTTTCATAAACTTCAAAATAAAGCTCTATTAAAAAAAGTAGGAGAGTTTGTGGGACAATTAAATTTGACCTTGTATGAGGAGGGACTTATCTCTTGGCTTGACTTGTTGACCAATGAATTAAGTCAAGCTTATCCAACGAACTGAATCAAAATTACCTGGCTACATTGGAACAAACTTGACTTGTTGCACACCTAAGTGATCAAAAATTTTTGAAACAAAATAAACTTTGAAAAAAAATAAAATGTATGAGTAAATTATTAATTAGTTTTTATAAAAAATAAAAAATAAGTATGTTTTATTGTACCGTTTGGTAACGGTACTATTTTTGGTTTATAAACCATTTTATAAACCACACAATTTCCCAAACCACTTTTTAACAACACATTTTTCTCTTTTCAATTTTTAACCACTACTTTTTACCTCAAAATCATAAATAAACCAGTTTATAAACCAAACAGTGTTACCAAACGGAGGCAGACAATAAAATAAATATTAAAATAGTTAACTTCATTTATTTAAAATAAGAGAAATAATGTTGAGAAAAAGAGTAGATGTGGGTGTTTTTCGGTTCGATTTGGTTATGGAAGGAATCGAAGTGGAGTCGAAACTTTCAACTCTGTTCCATTCAACACCAAGAACCGAACGATTTCGATTTGATCTCGATTATTTTTCGATTTTTGTTCAATTCCTATAAAAAATTGATTTGATTCAAATGCTTAATGTGTATAAAAAACAAAGTTAAATGGAAAAGAAAAAATTACGCATACAAATAATACCAAAAACTATAATTTATTAAAATGCATTCGTCGATCATGAAGAAGTACATGATTTTCTAGATTTCTAAAAATGTTATCACAATAAGAGAATTTACAAAAATTTACCACATAAATAATTTAACCTATTGATAGGAAACAAAAATTTATGGAACATAAATAAACCAAGATATTGAACATCCTTTTAGGAATAACTAGTGTCGAATGTACGTTGTACGAGAAACGATTCGTAGTCGATTTTCTTGCGCGGATAAGAAATTGTTTGTATGCTACTAATTAAGGTTTATCAAGCACCAAATCTCCCTGAACCATAACAGCTAAACTAAAAGTTCAGAAGTTCTCCAACTTGTGTTGAAGACCCAAGTAAATGCTAAATCATTCTTCACATGTTGACAAATTACTATTGATATCTTCTATTGAAGTCAAACCTGTCAATGCAACCATAAGGTCGACAGTCTCCCCGCTGAGCAGCAGACCCAAAAAAGTAACAGAAAGTTCACCAATTCATATACTCCAAACATTTCAATTGATCATTCAATTGATTACGAGAAAATGTACTCAAGTAATATGATAATTTTTCTTTGGATTCGAAGCACATGCGGTCATTTCACGAAGCGGTGAAGATGCTTCTTAGACGATAGAGATAAGTCAATTCCAAACTAAATTTGATCGCTTTTCGAAAAGTGGATTTACAACCTTCTGCACCTTATATTCGTCGGAAGATCGATTCTCAACTCTCTTCCTTATGTCCAAAATATTTTGGTATTTCATTTGGTCAAGTATCTGAATCAAATCTTCAACCTCTTTGAATTTGAAGTTGAAACCAATCGATTTGCATTCACCAAAGTGCGTTCCGAATTTGAACACGGATGAGCATTTGGGTCCTTCTTTTCATACTACTTGCCAATTTCATCTTCAACTCAACCAGCAATGATATCGAAATTAGGTGAAGAAGCCACATATATTTTTACCCAGAGCCAAAAACAAATTGATAACATGAATGTCAATTATAAGTTACACCTAAGACAAAGCAATAGAGTAGAAACCTTGTTTGGGTAGTAATATAAGGAAAATAAGGTAAGTAAAAATCTCCATCGAAGAACACCGACAAATCTAATTATTTGACAATTTTCATTCAATATTTAAGAAAATATATCACGTAGAAGTTAGTATTACTAATGTAGACCATAGATTTATAGGTAAACTTAAAAAAATATATATATCAACCATGATCACAAGCACATATATTTATCTAAAACTTTCCTTCAAATTTTCATAAAGGAGCTCGTATCACTTTCATAACACATATACAAAGTTCTGGGCAAATAAGGAAAAAATGAGAAAAAAAATTTAACGAAAAGAACTGTAATTGTTCTTAAGGCACACAAAAGCTGACATGAGTGATTCAATTTTTAAACACACATTTCTTAGGACCCATCAGTTCTATTTACTTTTATCAGATATTCCTTGGGAATCACTACTTATAAGCACTTCAGAACTTTGTCAAGGAAGCACTTGGTATTAATAAACAATTAATATTAGAAACCATGTAATAAAGTTTCAAGATGTAACTTGCATGAGGTAAAATCATCGCATATTTTTTCTTAAAACACGCAATATTTAACATCATTTTTTATAAGGCTGTATACGGTTTAAAAATTAACTTTCTTTGAAGAATGAAGAAGGAAACACATCAAAAGACGTCCAAACTTCTCAAATAAGCATCTAATATTATAGAATTTTAGGAAAACAAGGTTGAATTAAATCTTCAGTCCTCGGGAATCCCTTCTGTTTGGAACAAAAATATGTAAGTATTTCTGTAATTAGTTTGATGGCAATTGGCAACAAGATGAATATATATCACAAGGCAATACAAAATCTGTTGTAGGAAAACAGTTTAGGACTCTCAAAAAAAAATGTGTACCAGAAAAATATATTTTACGTGAGGAGACTTGAGCTTTATTAATTACCTCTCCTGTCATTTCAAACCCAAGAGTCCTGGAAAGAAATCATGTTAGATCCAATATTCTATAGGTCAAAATAGCATTACAGAAACTCTCATACACCATTTGCAACATTGAGAAAATGAAATAAAATTAAAAAGGCCAGAAAATTGGAATCAAACATCAGTAGTTATATACCACATCCAATTATACTTATTTCAATACTTGATTTCATAAGAGACTCGTGTCAATACCAGAAGCATCCGTATCAAACAACTTAAATGCCTCTTTTATCTCCTGCATTTTTTTTCTTGACTTTACTCGCTATGATGTCCTCTAGGTTTATCTTTCCTAGATATCACACTATAAAGCGGTGCCTACAAGCAAATGCGTTAAATAGAAGGGAGAAAACAGAAAGTAAGGAGGGAAAGGGAAAGACCCAATGTAACTAAAACTGAGTACTAAAATATATGTTTTACAGAAATAAAAATATGCTAATTTTTGCTAAAAGTATATTGAATACCTCAGTGAACTCATCAAAGATCTTGTTAGGTGAGTCAGAGCCATGGTAAAGAAGCTGAATGATTTGGAAAAATAATGCAAGTAAACAACAAGGGCAGTGCCATGGAATAAGCTGCTCATTATATTATAGCAAACAAAAAAGCAAGTTTCAAAGAAAAAAGTAAATGGTGGTTGACAAATACCATAGAGTCATCAAAGTAAGAGAACCAAATTGAAAAACGAAAAGAAATCTTATGTCAACACACACACACACACACACACACACGAATAGAAACAGAAAACAGAGTTAAAGTGATCAAAAGGAAACGCATGTTGATCGAAGTCCTAATTGATGAAAAGCTTCATATCAGTCTAAGCAGTTACTTTGATCAGATATTTCACCTGGGTACCAATGGAGCCAGTATATCCAACAATTGAGATAAGCTTTGGACCATCCAAGCTTTTACGGCCTGTCCTCACCAAGCTGGAGGAAGTAGAGGAGCTAAATATTGGAATCTCGTTGCAGTAATTCTTTCACATTCCTTCCTTTTCAAAGCAAACCTACCTGAACAAATTCACGAAAAAATACAAATCCTTAAAAAGTCCCTTCAAACCAAAAGATAGAAAGATAATTAACGATGCAGATTTTAGAATGTCTTGGATAAATAATCTAGATAGTGCATGATATCAAGAAGGTTCAGACTTTTAAATCTCAACGACCAAATAGATCGAATACTCTAAAGAGGATACCCCATGAACACACCTCTCTAAGATGAATGACCGACAAGCTATGCTCCACGCTCTAAACAGGTTCACTAAATAGCTTGCTAGTCGAATTCTCCTCAACAGATATGTGATTATCATAGCCACCAAAAATTGATGATATTCCTCAGGCTGAACTACTGTTTACTGGTTAATCATAAAACATTGCCACATTAGGTCTTAATGATACTGATTGACACCGGAGATTCCTAGGGGAACCAACATGGCCACTTATCTAGATGACCAAAGGAGGAGGAGGGGTGGCCTATAGCCAGCTTAGCCAAATGCAAAAAGTAACAAACACCACCACCAAACTAAGCCTTATTCCCTGTGATGATCAGACTCTTCAAAATGGAGAAGTACCTGTGTCGACATGACAACGATACTGACACTTGATAAGGATCGGATCCATGGTTTTGCACTAAATAATATAAAAAAACATTGAAAATGATTTTTTCTTTAAAAAAAGATTTAAATTTAAATTGATTTCACGTGGAAAACTTCTTGCTTTTTATATTATTATGACATTTTGGATGTTTAACTTTATCTTGAATTGTGTTTTGTTGGAAGATTTTATCATTTTATGAAACAATTGTATTGTATTGTGCTAATTTTGCTATTTTGCTTTAATTACTTGAACCATTTTTCTCTTTGTTATTTTCGTTAAAAAAAAAATATTTTGTAAGATATACCCCCTCAATGTATCCAAAGTCTAGATCTTTTTTAACCGTATCCACATCTCAATTTTAAAATGAGAAAGATCTGATTCCTAGATATGTACATGTGCCCAAGTCCAAGCAACATAGATTATTCCCAATATATTTGGAAATAATAACACAAGACAATAATTTTTTCTCCAACAAAAACAAAAAGAAAAAAGATAAATCACCAGGCACTGCAGTTTTCTCAACATCTGCTGCAGCAAGTTGAACACCCTGTTTGTCCTGCAAAGACAAAAAAAACAAGTAGCATTACAATAATGAAACCCTGCAAGGTGTTTTTTGGGAAGTTTAACAACACTAGAGACCAAAGTAGATTCCAAGGACAGTCTAGGTGCCAATAGATAGCTAACCTGCTTTGGAACTATTCCATTCACAGGCCTGGCAAGAATAGCACGAGATTTTAGACTTCTCTCAGAATTTGGTGCTTTGTCTGAATCTCCTGTATCCTAATTGATAAATGCAAATCATGAATTAATCCACGGAATCTTATTAAGCAAACAGATGAAGAAGCAAATAGGTAAGTATAGCAAAGTAAATGCTTACTTTCTGCCTGGGAACCACTGCAGCAACCCTGGTGGACTTGATCTGTTGCAGTGCCATTTCTACAGCTTTACTCCCACCAATAAAATAGAATGTTGAAAAGTAAAATCACACAATAATCTGACATACAAATGAGATTTTCAAGGGAAAGTATCTATAAGTAAATAATATATAATGATAAAGGTGGTTTACATCATTATCACTGTCAGCTATTCAACCAAAATAAATAGAAAACAAAGCCAACCTGCACCTCCATAAACTCAGCAATAAAAATAGTGAAAAACATAGAGAATTAGTTAAAATCAGATCACTGGAAAAAGGTATCCACTAATTCATTCATCCACAACTCATGAGAAACTAAAAAATTTAATATTTCCCCTCGGTCCTCACTTCTCGTTCAATCCATAGAGCATTAAAAGATTCCTCAAAATCGTAATAACATAAAAGCACAAATTTTAGAAGCCAAAAGGCTCAACAAAGACTTAGATTGAGCAAATACTGAAACTTTGAAGCTGGATCGAGGTACAATAAGAGAAACACAGCCCAATTTCCATAAAAAACACACAAAGGACATGAAATCTATAAAGAGAATGGTAGGAAATGCACATAGTCGGTTTCCATGATGGCAGCTAGCGTCACGATGATGGTAAGATGTAGTGCTGGCGGTGGAGCTGAATTTTGGTAAAGAGCACGATTAGGATTGTAATGATGAGCCTAAATAATCAATAAAACAAAATTAGAACCCCCATTCAGATTTTTCAACCGAAAAAGAGTGCGTACGAGTGAAGAGATAAGATACCTAAACCTAAAAGTCTCCCATGGTAGATTCCGAGTCGAGCCTTGGTGTGCTGGGCAAGTGGGAGGTATAAGAGTTGGGTAAATTATAAATAAACGTTTCACTATTGTAGCAAAACCAGAAGACGGTGGATAAAAGGATTACCACAAATAGTAAATGAACAGTTGATTAAAAATAAATAATCATCCTCTCTTGATGCGTATTCTATGGAATGAAGGTGGCCAAAATAAGGTAGAGTTCCTGTTAAAAAACCAGAATCTGAAACAAAGACCCCAAGTGTGAAAGCAGTATAAAATAGTGAAAGAGAATCTGATGTGTTTACCAATTGATTCAAGCATTAGAATGATGTACAATTGACACATTTACTCATTTGTGCACATTATAGATTAACACACTCCATTCCAGATAAACAGCATCCCCCCACTTAGTAGTGAAAAAATTAGTCCAGCATGAATAGTCAACCTACAAAACATTTTATGTTCACACAGTCTTTTATGTCACGCATTTGGAACCATTGAGTATATAATAAAAAAAACTCGATAGTTGGGGAAGCACTATATTTTCATCTAATTTAGACAAAAAATATAGTTTCTTAAAATAGAAGGATACCTTGTAGATGACTTATGGGAAGATGATATATAGGTAATAAAAACATATCTATAATTCTATAATATAAGTAACGGGCAGTATCAAAATGAAGAAAAAGTAAATAAAAAATGAAGTAAAAGGTGTCGTACTGGTTGCTTTACCTCGTTGAATATCAATTCTTCTAGTCTTTCTCCACACTACAATGTCATCTTGTTGTGGCAACATTTTCCAATAGAGATTTTCTACAAACTCATGCACTATATTCCATTTTTCTTGTTTTCTTTATTGCACAAGAACGCTGAGAAATTGTAAGTGGATCAGTCCTGACAAAATATCCACCAGGCCTTAATAAACGATCAACTTCAAAAAAAATATGCCATCTGTATCACGTGATAAAACACTATATTCAGCCAACATTCAAAATAAAAAATGGCAGTTATAATTTTTCAGAATTTTTTTTAGAAGCCCTACATTCTTCAATCTATGCGTGTAACAGATTAAACTCGACGGCGACTTATAACAACAACCAGGGGTCATTATATCTGTTTCACATTAAGCTTTCTCTCAATTATGTTCTATTTTTAAAATTTTTTTAATACAAAAAATTATACGTGTAAGAATCCAAGTTTAATAAAGGATCATAATGAATAGATACTACCGTTTACAGAAAACTATCAGTCGAAAGCTTTTATTTCTTTCTTCTGAGTTGACAATGTGTTATTCTTTGACAAAGTTTGTTGACGATTAACATATAGAACAAGAAAGTTTTGAACATGTCTCCCGTGTATGAAATAATGTACAACCTAACTAATCAGAGTAGGTATTTCAATCTTGTAATCCAAAAAGTCCATGTATACTCATCACGAATTTAGTCGATTCTCCAACATAAATTTTTTTTTTTTAGAAAAGGAAAACAAGAATGTAAGGAAGAAATTAATGTGCACACACAAGTTTTGTGTATATCATCCCAAAGCAGTTATGTGAAATCCACCAGAAAATCTCCTAGAATTGCATAAAGAGAAAATATAAGATGTTTCTTCCAAAAGAGCACACAAGGTTCTCCATGTAAAAGTGAAGGAGACGAAAGAATACTACCAAACCATTGAAACTTGTGCATTATTGACTACTATATAAAATGATGAAAGGAAATCAAATGAATAAAATTATCATAGAAGAATGTGGTTAAAGATAGTGAATAATTATTGGTCCAAGAAAAAATGTCGTTGAAAATGTCTTATTGGAAAAATGATGAAATCAGTCCCAAAAAGCTCTTAGGGGGGTTTATTAAATGTATATTTTGAAAAACAATTAAAGAATTTTTAAAGAATTATGGTAATTACAAAACATGTAATTAGGATTATGGTAATTATTGCTGGAAGCAGCAAATTAAAAACACTTTCAACCAAGCATAGCCAGAAATTATTCAAATCAGCGAAAAGTGATATAGAACATCAAATTGTCTTACCGGTTTCTGCAATTTAGAAAACATAGTGAATCCAGGCTGCAACTCTTTATTTAAACCCAACAAAGAGGTCCAATTTTCTCCAATTCATAAATCCAGCTGAAAAAAAATTAGAAATATTCAGTAAGAAACTTAGAAATTTCTCTTTCTATGTCTAAGCCCAAGCTAATCTTAATACGAAATCACACAAACTTGAGTTCAGTGAATGCAAATGAACATAAAATTCGGGAAAATGAATCTGAACAAAAGACTAAAATAAGAAATCAATAAATTAAGACAATTCACAATACCTGGTGAGGCAACCAATGAATTACAGAGGCAGGCGAAATCTGGACTGGAAATTCAATTTACTTTATTAATAATTTATTGAACACTACATAACAGAAATAATACAGACCAAGAAAAAGTGGCAGTACAACAGTGAACCCCATCTCCACATAAATCTTCATTCGCCTGAAAACCTCCTTCGCACTTACTGACTCCGACCGTCATTTCGTATGGATGTTGACCCAGCAATCGCTCAGATACACTCACCGTCGTTTGTTTTCGACCAATTGTGGAATTGTTGTTGTCCTCCTGTTATTCATTTGTGTTGGGGATCCCATCCAAAGCAAACCTAGAAGAATCGAGCCTCATTTGATTTTCTTCCAACAAAATTGTCACTGGTTTCGCATCTTTATAAACTTTTGTTCTTACTCTCCAAATTTGAGACGCATTTGCAACTGCCGATTTAGAACTGCATTCTGGGACGAGTCCAATAAGGCCTTAGGGCTCCGAGACAGCTCGTCAATACGACTTATTTACAATCAGTGCCGACGGTGAGGGCTTCTAGGAAGTGGGACCCACTCTTCGCTGCCAATTTTGGTGCTTCAGCTGCTGTTTGTGAGATAAGTTTTGCTACCGTTTCGTCTTTTATTACGATCAGAAAGATCGATGTAGGGTTTTCATCGAAAGAGAGAGGTTTTTAATTTTTGGACAGAGAGAGAGAGAGAGAATTGGAAGATGAAAGATATTTTGATAATATAGTCGGCTATATAATAAACTCTCACGTGCAAAGCCGGGTTACACAAATGAATAGTAAGTCCTTCAAGGCTCTTTTATTGTAGGAGGAAATAAGTTTTCATCGATTTTACTTTCTGTTTTTGATTTTGATTTTGGTTTTGATTTTGAGAATCAACCAGTTTCATTTTTTTTTTCTTTTTGTAAATACCAAACTATTTTCAATTTTTTCCATTTGGTCGGCTCATTTCCCAATTAAGCTTTTTGTCCACTTTTAAAAAACGAGTACGTGAAATATCTTTGACCCCCCGCCCCCAAAAAACCCTCCTGTCGCTTTTTGGCCGCGAATCAATTTATAATCCCCTTGCCCTATTTATTTGCTTCACGCCTGCAGAAGCAAAATTTGCAGAATCCCAGAATTTTCAGACAAATCCAGCATTCGGTCACACACACACACACACACACTCATGTATGCACAATTGAATAAATAAGTTGCATATATAGAGCTGTAGTGATAGGAAATATATAGAGAGAGATGGAGGACAGGGGGCACAACGAACAAGAGGACGATGTGTACGGCGGCGAAGTACCTGATGAAGCATACATGGATGCCGATTTTGACGCCGAAGCTGAGGCCGATGCGGATGGCAACTTGAAAGCTAAGGTATTTTTACTCAATATGTATACTTGTATGTTTATATGCATGTAAATTTACAAATTGACTGGTGTTTGGATTGTAGGAATTGGAAAGTATGAAGAAGAGGTTGCAGGAGATTGAGGAAGAAGCTGGCGCGCTTCGAGAAATGCAGGTCAAGGTGGAGAAAGAGATGGGTGCTGCTCAAGGTATTGCATTTATGAAATTGATGTTATATACGTCTATGTTAATTCTTGGCTTTGATCTGGTGTAATTGTATGTGTTAATTTTTTGATCTATGGTTTTGTGGGTTTTTGTTCCCACAAAATTGTGTATTTTGCTGTTTGGAGAATACAAGTAGGGGTGAACAAAATAATCGAACCAGACCAAACCAGAATCAAACCAAACCAAGCGGTTTGGTTCGGTTCTACGTAAAAAAATAATGGTTTGGTTCTTAGAATCGAGAACCATACGGTTTCGGTTCTTGTTCTCTTTTTAGAACTAGAATTAGAACCAATAACCAAGCTCAATTTTTAAATATATATATTTTTTTACAAATTAGTGGGTATTTATCTCACCAAAAAATTCAAATTTGAAATTATAAATGTGAAATGTACAAAAATGTTATTTACCATTCATTTTATTTCATTTCCTAGTAGACAAAGATTTTAAATCATAAATTTTAAATTCTAATTCATTTGTGACATGCATTCACACTACTTTACTTGCACTCTTATAACAAAGCAATCGTTACACTTCATAGTCATCATCGACAACATTAAACCAAACTCAAATTACAAATTTCATCCCTAACTCACCCTGCATCACGGTAGATGGGAGTCAGAACTTCATCATAACCTGTAACTATAAATCAAAACTGTCTTTATGTTTGATTCTTTAAGTTTTGACGAGTCGGAGAGCTCCCTTCAGACGAGTTTCTTTGTTAACTAAAAATCTCATTTTCTATTTAATATTGATGTAGATGGATTCTAATGAAGAAGCATATATAAATAGGTTTTAATTTGTATTTATTATTTAAAAATTCAAGTAATGGTTCCAGAACCAAACCAGAATCGAGCGGTTTGGTTTCATATCTGCAAAAAAACCATTTGGTTCCATTAGTAAAAAACCATCGGTTTATGATTTGGTTTGGTGCTTCTGGAACCAGAACCAAATCGAACCACGTCCACCCCTAAATACAAGCATATAACGGTTCAGGCTGAGGCTATTGGATAGTTAAGATTTTATTGCTTTTACTGAAAGTGGGTTTAGAGTTGTTGGTTTATGACTGAAGTTTTCTGTAGGTTTAGCTGTGCCTAGAGTCCTCAATTTTTAAGAATTTTCTTTTATGATGAATGAGGCTAGATACCATTATTAGCATTTTCTGTTGTTAATCTTTTAATGTGGTTGCACTTGCTGTGGCCTTGTTAGGTCGTTTGTACTCTACTCACAACTGAACATCACAAGCTTTCTTCGCCTCATTATTTATTGACTATAGCTGAAACAATTCAAACATTCTCCATGAAGCTCTTCAATATGAAATTCTATTGCAAAGTCCGTGCATGATATTTTATTGAAATAAATTTATTGTTATCCTGTCTTTTGTTTTAGACAATATTTCTTATGCTTAACATTGCATTCTTTGAGCATCTGACAAATTTCTCTCACTACGTTGATTGCACTCCAATGTAAGATAAGAATGTCTGCTGACACATATTTGACTCGTATCTGGTATGCAACTGAAAAATAATGCAATTGAATTTGATGGATTCACCATGTTCCGTTTATATGGTAAACGAAATCTATTTCCTTCAATGAAAAAGATTAAGTTCAACAATATTATGTATGGTCTACAGACAAATTATTATGTGACGTGGATGATGGGATAATCCCTGTCATCTTATATTCCCTTTTTCTTATCATATTTTTAGTTTTATTTTGACATGATATTTCAATAATGTTCAACGTTCACCATGTGGTTAAATCATTAACTTCACGTATTGTGGGATTTCAAGTGTTGTACAAGCATGTGAGATGTTGGAGAAATGTTCACAAGTGTGGGAAAAATCTCATTTAAATGGGGAGCTTACCAATGATGTATTTGTCATGCACCTAACGGCTTCCGAAAAACGTCTAGTACTCTCCCAAATGGGCATATTTCCCTCATGGAAGTATCTGGGTGATAGTGGTGGGAATAAGAAATTATCATAATCAATGTATTTGATTGGAACTGCCTTAAAGGGAGGTAGATCTTTTGCTTCGTAATGCTCCATGGGAAGGGAAATATTTAACTCATTGATAACATTTTCTTCACCATAACAACGAAAACTGAAAATAGCTTGGTTTTGAGGAGGTTTGGAGTTTTCTTTGCTATTGAGCACTTACTGAATTTTGTGCTTTTCTTTCTTTCTTGTTCTTCTTTTGGGCTTTGTGGGGGTGGGGTAGCAGGAGTATATGAGCTAGTTGTTGTGACTGGGAGTAGATTGTTTAAGTGTTGTATGAAATTTGATGATCGTAAATAAGTTTCAAATTAGTTGATTTATATTTGTTTACTATCTTCAGTCACGCTGTCACTGGATTTGGATATTGATTAGATTATAGAATTGTATCAAACTAAGCTTCAAAATTTATCATTCGTGTATCATTCATCTGTTGGAGCCAATGTGGAACCCAAAAAAAAAAATCAGCTGAGCTTTGGTTATTTGGTTGGTTTGTGATACGATTCTATTCTGAGAAGACGAAATTCTTGCAAAGAGAATCAACTTTGCATTAAATACACACATGCATACGTACCTGATGTTTACGCACGCATACACATTGTGCATATAGAGAAAAAAAAAATGGAACAAGAAACCTTAGTAGCTTTCAAATCCACATCTCCAAATCCCTAGGCAGCCTGCTGATTTGGTTTTACATATGCTTTGTCATTGCCTTCACAGACTTTATGTATTTCACATCTTATTGCTCCTGATGTTTCATCCTTGCTCATTCTGCAAACCACTCTGGATTTTCTTTCCCTCATCATCCTTCCTCCCACCCACGCCTTCTTCCTTTCACTCACCCCCCAATCCTAGTAAGAGTATATGAACATGCTAAATGTAACTGTTGAAATTGTGACCATGTCTGATGGTTTGTGTTGCCAAGTATTCATAGTATATTGGCTTTTGATGATAAAATTGTGAACATGAGCTGTGTAATGGGATGGTGTTTCCAAGCATTCATAGTATTGGTATTTGATGATCAATAAAATTGGAATGATTTTAAATGCAAATGGGAGATGTACATAGGGTCATGATAGAGGTTAAAAGTGGGACACACATGACTTATTTATACTTTCCACTGAAAATTTTTGGTGTGTATTTGGGAATCTCTCGAGATGGACTGGGATTATGTGTGGTAAGTTCTCTTATCCTGTGGAGTTACAAACTTACAGTAACATTGGAATCTTAGTTGGATTGCTTATAATACTGCATTTTGAATGTTTGGTGATTATAGTCTATAAACATTTTTAATTTCTTGAAATATTGTATGTATGAAAATAATTTAATGTTAATTTCACTCTCAGATCGAGCAATCTTTTTCCCTTTTTCATATTAATGAACACTTCATCTGAGCTGTAATTTCATAAACTCACCAATTGGACTATATTTTTGTTATATCATCTATAGAAGTAGACAAAGTAAACATAATGAAGCTGGTAAAAAGTTATCATAATTTGTCCATATTGATTTATTACTCCAACCTCTTACCTGTACTAATTAATGGATGCATTTCTACCACTGTTCAGATTCTTTTGATTTTTTTTTCTTCAGTTACTGATCCTATTTCCAATTTCTTACCACTGTCCAACATTTTCTTAATTTATCTATTGTTCACTTTCATAATTAATTCCAAACGACGGTGCAGTTACAAAATTACCATTTAAATTCCCTTCCAAATATCTATTTGCTTTATAACACAAAATTTTCCATGGCATAAATAGTTGAGTCCAAGTCTTTATGAAGGTTCAGCAGCATTCATTTTCATGGCGTCAACATCCAGAAGCATGTTGATTTTCTTTACGAATTTTCATTCTTTAACTTAATTACAATAAGTGTTTATCTGGTTATGCATTTTTCTTTTTGCTCTACTTTTTGTCTGCCTTCTTTCCCTTATACGGTGATGAATGCATCTCCTCCCCCACTCTCCTGAGAAATAGCTGTTAAAGAAAATCCCATTTTGCTGTCAATTACACTAGAAATCTGCCCTACGAATCTGCTGCCATAATTATGCTTGTTGTTTTGCTGTCAATTACACTAGAAATCTGCTGTAATATTCTTGTAATTATGCCTTGTAATCACCCATAATTATGGGCTGTAACTATGTAGCAGTCTAGTATAAATATGTGATGATAATCCCAATTGAGGATCATCCAATTCTAGTCATTTTGAGTGTTTTGACATGGTATCAGAGCCATAACAGAAATTTATTTCCAGATTTTGTTTGAGAGTTTTTGTGAGTACGTAAGGATTCCTTTTTTTGCCTAACACTTGTTTCTCATAACATTCTTGATTCATATAGAAGTTTTTCTTTCTAGATCTTGATATTTTGAAGCTCCAGCAGCCTAGCATTTCCTCATGGAAAAAACTGACAGCATTCCTTTCGTCCGGTTTACCGGAAAAAACTATGCTTCTTGGGCATTTCAGATCCAAATGTATGTTACCGGTAAGGAACTATGGGGTCATATTGATGGTACTACTCCTAAACCAACCGATGCTGCTCAACTTTCAAAATGGGATTGTCAAAACACTCAAAATGACTAGAATTGGATGATCCTCAATTGGAATTATCATCACATATTTATACTAGACTGCTACATAGTTACATCCCATAATTATGGGTGATTACAAGGCATAATTACAAGAATATTACAGCAGATTTCTAGTGTAATTGACAGCAAAACAGCAAGCATAATTATGGCAGCAGATTCGTAGGGCAGATTTCTAGTGTAATTGACAACAAAATGGGATTTTCTTTAACATCCCCTCTCAAATTGATGCTGGAGAATCAAGAAGCATCAATTTGCTAACCAAAAACTGATGTCTGGGTCTTGACAAACCCTTTGTAAGAATATCTGCAAGTTGAAGTTCTGTAGAGATGTGAGGAAGACGAATGGTATGTCGTGCAAATTCATCACGAAGAAAGTGACAGTCAACTTCAATACGTTTTGTCCGCTCATGAAAAACTGGATTTTCAGTTATGCGAATGGCACTCGTGTTATCAGCATGTAGCGGGGTTGGGATGTGCTGGTCAAAACCAAGTTCAGATAACAATCCACGAAGCCAAAGTATCTCTGAGCATGCAGATGACATAGCACGATATTCTGCTTCGGTTGATGATTTTGAAACCTTATCCTGTTTTTTGCATTTCCAAGAAATTAAGGCTTGGCCGAGATACATGCACCATCCTGTCGTTGAACGACGAGTGTTAGGACAACCAGCCCAGTCAGCATCAGAATAAGCTGACAACATAAGAGCATTGCCACTAGGAAAAAATAAACCACGAGTTGGAGTCCCGATGAGATATCGAATTATACGTTTCACTGTAGCCAAGTGAATGTGTCGGGGTGCAGTCATAAATTGACTCATCAAATTTACAGCAAAGGAAATGTCTGGCCGAGTGATAGTCAAGTAAACAAGACTACCTACCAACCTTCTATAGAATAAAGGATCAGGAAGAAGTTCACCATCATTTTGGTGATATTTCACATTAACTTCTAGAGGAGTATCCACAGGAGTTGAGTTCTGAAGTCCAGCAAGATGGATAAGGTCCGAGAGATACTTTTGCTGATTCAAGAAAATCCCTTTAGCTGAGTGATGTACCTCTAAACCCAAGAAATATGTAAGAGGTCCCAAATCCTTCATATGAAAAGAACTATGAAGCTTTGTTTGTAAATGATGAATCATGTTTTCATCCGTTCCTGTAATGATGATATCATCAACATAAACCAACAATATAGTAATTCTTGTGGAAGATCGATGAAGAAACATAGATGCATCGTAGGCACTCTGAAGAAATCCAATTGAAAGCAGAGTATGGCGAAATTTATCAAACCATGCTCGAGGGGCTTGTTTAAGCCCGTAGAGAGAGCGTTTTAACCTGGCTACGGAATTTGGAGAGGGAGCATGAACGCCTTGTGGGAGCCGCATATACACTTCTTCCTTAAGGTCCCCATGTAGAAATGCATTCTTAACATCCATCTGATATAAAGGCCATGATTGTGAAGCAGATATAGCTAGAATGGTCCGAACAGTTGTCATCTTTGCAACTGGAGCAAAGGTTTCATCATAGTTTATGCCATATTCCTGTCGGTTCCCCATAGCAACTAGTCTTGCTTTGTACCGATCCAAAGATCCATTAGATTTTAACTTGATGTTGTAGACCCATTTGCAACCAATAGGTTCACAGAAGGCGGACATGGAACAATTTCCCAGGTATCATTCTTTCTAAGGGCATCTAACTCATCTTGCATAGCCTGTAGCCAACAGTCCTGCTTAACAGCTTGAGAATAAGAGTTAGGAATAACAACAGAAGACAACATAGTAAGTAAGGAAGTGTGAGAAAAACCATAACGATCAGGTGGACGAGAAACATATTGAAGTTGACTGTCACTTTCTTCGTGATGAATTTGCACGACATACCATTCGTCTTCCTCACATCTCTACAGAACTTCAACTTGCAGATATTCTTACAAAGGGTTTGTCAAGACCCAGACATCAGTTTTTGGTTAGCAAATTGATGCTTCTTGATTCTCCAGCATCAATTTGAGAGGGGATGTTAAAGAAAATCCCATTTTGCTGTCAATTACACTAGAAATCTGCCCTACGAATCTGCTGCCATAATTATGCTTGCTGTTTTGCTGTCAATTACACTAGGTCAAAACACTCAAAATGACTAGAATTGGATTATCCTCAATTGGGATTATCATCACATATTTATACTAGACTGCTACATAGTTACAGCCCATAATTATGGGTGATTACAAGGCATAATTACAAGAATATTACAGCAGATTTCTAGTGTAATTGACAGCAAAACAGCAAGCATAATTATGGCAGCAGATTCGTAGGGCAGATTTCTAGTGTAATTGACAGAAAAATGGGATTTTCTTTAACAATAGCAATCCTCGATAACACACATTCGTTTCATTTGTAAAAAGATTTGCTCAGAAGATTATTCTTATAGTTTATTATTGTCCATTGTACAGGGGGTCTCTCATTTATGCCCTGTGATGATTATACCATGGGCTTGAGATTAGCAAATTTGTCCTTGGCAGGGCAATTTTTAGGAATAAGAATTTATTCTGAATAGGCGATTTAAAAACCCCTCATTTACTAGGTTCGATTGAGTAGTTCCACTTTCCAGAATTGAGTGGTGGCTTTCTTCCCCGAATGTTGGCCAATAACTATGCGGACCTTATTGAATCTTGAAAATTCTCTCATCATTGGAGGTGACACATCGAAGGCCTAGTTATCATTGTGGAGCATGTAATTTATGCTAATCGTACAATTTGATTGCTATGAAATATAGATGGCTATGCCATTATTGAGTGAAGAAGAACTAAGATCTATCGAAGGAAGAAATGGTTATATCGGTAATAAAGTTAAGTTACTAGATTTCATCGTCTGGTGGTTATTTACATATATGAATAGATACAGAATATTGATATCCAATGAGTCTTACAATCTGGAAGTCTTTAGTAGTCTCTTTCTTCACATGTATACATATTTGTTGCTCTCTCTTTCTTGACGTTGTTCAGCATTTTTATAATTTTATAATTTATAATTGGGGAAAACCAATTTCGAAGTTTTTAGGAGAAGCTGAGGTGGCTGTTATAATGATACATCAATACTTCCCTTTAATGTTATCCACATCTTAAATGCTGGTAGACAAGGCAAATATAGGTCGTACTTAAAAGACAATATGAGCAAATTAAAAATAAACGACAAATTAAACAACGTTTCGTGTGCATAATTTACAAATGTGTCATGTTCATAAAATCTGCGAGAGCGTATTTTCCCTTTTTCTTAATTTTTTTTGACGGTCACAATTAGTTTTTGCCATTAAACTGGTGATGGAATCCTTTGTTGTTACCAGGGTCGACCCAAAAGCTTTAATGTCTCAAAACGAGTAGGCCACAGAGAATCTCTTTTTTATGCTCTGTTCGGTAATACTGTTACTTTACGTTTATAATTAATTTAATTTAATTTTTTTTAAGTTTAAATGTGTGGTTAAAACGTGGTTTGGGAAATTGTTTTGTTTATAAATTAATTTATAAATTGTAATGATCGCGTTAAAGAGCAAAGACTTATTCCTTTGTTTTTAATTAATTGAAGAACTCCATCCTATCTCTCCTTGTTGACAACTAATTGTAACATTTGTTTATGGCATGTAGAAGATTTAACCGGTGACTCGGCTACTCAGGCAGAAAAGGAGGAGGTGGATTCCCGTTCAATATATGTTGGAAATGTGAGTTTCACCGTCACCTTAATTCTGTTAATTTTATTCCGCCATAGCATGCCAATTCTGTTCTGTGCTAGTTGTCACCTCTTTGTCAGGTAGACACATTTATCTAATTTTATTGAATTAGAAATGGTATCTCTTCTATCAAGTTTCCTTTTTTCCATGAATTGATATTTTCTTCATTTAGTGATACACCAAATCATTCTAAATCCCTATTGCGGAAACATTTCTTCCTAAAATACTAGGTAAAATTCAGAAATCTCCCTGAGATATATTACAAATACAAAAACATCTCCTGTAGTTTCAAAAGTTTAGGAGATACTCCCGAGGTTTATGTCGAGTAACATATACTCCAGCATTTTGAAGGAAAAAAATTGTCCCAAGTTCCTAAAAATACCTTTTACTCATCAACTTAGTTCCATTTTAATATTTTTTCGTTCCATTCACATTTTATGAATGATGAATTTCTAAATAGTTTAAGATTTATCTACGACTTGAAACCAAACGGTTTATGGAATTTTTAAATTGATAAATAAATTTCACGTTTATTTACTTATATATGTCTTTATTTATAAAAATGTTCTCTTACATGCCGTCTCCCTATATTACTAAGTTTAAGAAATATATAAGTTGACAAAAAGTTTAACAATGTTTTGTTAATGAGAAGATAATTAATTAACATTAAATTAGTTGGAGCTATAATATTGTTAATACAAGACACTACATTTTAGTCGTAGCGTTTAAAAAGATTAAAGAAAGAAGGGAATTTGAAAAAGGAAAACAGCTTAAATTGGTGTGAACCTTCGAAGAGGTAATTTATTTTTTAGGTACTTTGTAGTGCCCTTAAATAATGTCTTATAGATAAAAAAAATCTTAAGGAGCGTGTTTGTAATGTAATTTTAGAAACTAGAGAGGGTATTTTTGTAATTTTCATATACTTCAAGGGAGGTTTTTGAAAAAATAAAGTTGATAACAATATCAAGGATACAACACGTTCTTCCAACCAAAACCATACATGGTGTAGAATCTAAAAAAGGCTTCACTCTTGGGGGCAGTCATTTCTTTTCCACAATGATAAATGTTTAAAAATATTCAAGACAAATAGCAAAAGTCCTGTTAATTTTTTTTTTTTTTTTTGAAATTGAGTCAAAAGATAAAAAGGAGATCCGAGTCCTTAGATGTAGAAGCCAAGAAAAAATTAAAAAAACTTTGCTCTTGCATAAATCACCAAGCAGCTGTTTGTTTTTTTCCCTAAATTTTTTGAAGTTCCTGCTGTTCAAACCACCAAAATATAGCCAATACCAAATCTTTCCACACAGTAGCATCCAACTTTTGTAAGCCTGAACCGATATGTTGTCAAAACAAGTAAAATTTGTGGGAAATTAAAGATTGCCAAGATCACTATATGTAATCTTGTATGGAAAATCATTTATGAAATATAAAATGCTTACTGTCTTTTAATAAGACATGTTTCCTTAATTTAATTAAATTCCTCTTCGAAAGCAGTATGCATGTTATTTGTACACAAGTATGTATGGTGTGTTCTGGTTAAGATTGACTCAATTTGATTAAGCGCATTGCCAATTATTGCTCTTTCAAAATTCAGGTGGACTATGGCTGCACACCTGAGGAGGTGCAACAGCATTTTCAGTCATGTGGTACAGTGAATAGGGTGACTATTTTGACCGATAAGTTTGGCCAGCCAAAAGGTTTTGCTTACGTAGAGTTTGTTGAAACTGAGGCAGTGCAAAATGCTTTACTTCTGAATGAATCTGAGTTGCATGGCCGTCAGCTGAAGGTTTGTGAACTTATATTGATCCAAAAACTTAAAACTTGAAAGGGTTAGAATCTTTGCAACAGCATTGTTGGATGTATTTTGGAATTTGGACAGGTATCTGCTAAGCGTACTAATGTTCCTGGAATGAAACAATATCGAGGAAGACGTCCCAACCCTTATTTTGGATCGAGAAGGCCCTTCATGCCCATTTCACCTGTTTACCCTCCCTATGGTTATGGGTAAGCACTATGGTTTAGATTTTCTAAGTCAAAGTCAACAATTACTTTTCTACACATTTCACAGGTGTCACAACTTTTCAACCGTATATTCCATCAACTTTTATTATAATCTATTAAAAAAAAAAAAAATTACTGATTTTAATCTCCACCAAACATGGGATCCATTCTTTTTGGGACAAACCTATTTATGCACCTACTTTGAAATTATCTCCTTTTTTACTTGGAAAAAATTGGACCATTTGATTAAATTATTGATTCGTGTAATTAGAGATTCTGATTTCAACCTTCTCATGTGCAGGAGGGTTCCAAGGTTTAGGCGTCCTATGCGCTACAGGCCATATTGATGATCGGCTGTTGGTGTGTTAGAGATACTGGAGGGTAGATTGTGAATCAAGCGACTCTTTTCCCCATCATTGGCGTAAAATCACATCTCCATATTTGTTATTTTAGGGATTATTTTCGTGATAACTTTCTACCATTACATGCATCCAAAAAGGCATAAATTAGATTCTTAAACTTTGTAACTTTATTTCGGCATGTAATTGTTCTATTTAACTAAAGCAGTTTAGTGCTTAAATTTGGACTTACGAGGTTTTCATCGTCATTTCATGAAGACGATCTACTTTTTTATTCATAATTTTTAAATATATATATAGAAGGGAGAGATGTCAAGATTGATTTTCAATTGTTTTCTACTCATTGTTTCCTTATTTTGCTTATTGCTTTGGCATTGAACCACTTTATTTAAAAGTTCAATTGTCACATAAGAATTTATTTACAATTTCTCTATTTCTCTTAATTCTTTAGTTTTACGCATCTTTATCCGCATGATTCTAATTATCGGGATCGATATAAAGTTCAATATTGTCAAAGCAATTGGATGTCTAACTGGCTCGATCGATAGAAATATTACACCCTTATTTCTATACTAGTTTCGGCTCGTCCTTCGTATGAGAATTGAATTGTAGTTGACTACCTCCTGTGAATTAGATAAGATAGATGACACGAGTTATAATAAATTTGAAAAAGAAATCTGAAATCGTAATAACAATGAATAGAATTCTTCAGACTCAACATTGTGTAGTCCGATCTTGGAACTGCATTGAAGATCTTACCATTATACCAAATCAGAAAATATGATAGAAAGATTGATGGCAATTTAAGCTATCACGTTCCAAAATAAATGGTTACATTAGGACTGTGAGTATGAGTGCTCACAATCTTCCTAGTCCGCCTCCTCCATATAATACCAAATCAATGTTCCTAGAAACTTTAAAAAACACAAAAGAATATGTAGGAACAAAGTTCCAAGACTAAACCCAAATAGAAATTACAATATGAAAATGTTCAACTAAAACCACAAAAAATTGAAAGAAAAAAAATAACTTAAGTTCCCTATAATCACAATTTACCTATTGTTCATATTGTTGGAATAATGATGTACACAATTTCACTTCATCTAAGTTTTAGCAACATACGCATAATCAAATAGGTCAATGCCTACAGCAACACCCTGCAAAAGTTCCTCTACAAAATTGAAAAGTAGAAATAATTTTAGAATGAAAAGAATCATTGAATGATTTATAAGATATTAATTAAGAGTAAACATCAATAGAACCGGACGAACTTAATCTACAAATCTGGGGACACCCTTTACAATATCAATATTAATAAAAGCAACATATCATAGGAATGAATAAAATATTGTAGATAAACTAATTAGTAATGATATGTCTTTTCTTTCCACGTGAATCTTTTACAAAAATCCAACAAATGGGATTCATTAGCTCGTTATCTATTACGAACTAATGAAATGATAAAATTCATAAAAAATGTCTACAAACAATAATTAAACCAGAGAAAAACAAAAATTCAATAAATTTATGATCAATACCACAATAAAAGAAATACGAAGTTAAATAATGACAGAAATATTATTAAAAATTACATGTAGGAAGAAAAATATGATCCATAGAACTGAAATCCTTATTATGGGAAAATAGAAGACAAGAACAGTTGTCAGCCTAATATTTTGACCATACCAACAAAATTAAATAGGAATGAAAATGTATTTTCATAAATTCAATGAAGAAACCATAAAAATCTAATTATACAGGGAAAAGAAAAAGCTAATTATTGAAAATAAATGAAACTCATATTTTATTTTATTTTTACGTATCATAAATGAACAAAATAGTGGATAAAAAGTGAAAATTTGTGGGTTTACTGAGACATAAAGAAGCATACCAAAATTTCATTGGTAGCAGATTAGATCAAATGTGCTAATCCTTTTTTTTCCCCTATCTGATGCCCACAAAAATTGTTTGGGATTTGCTAATGGGAAATATACAAATCAAATGGTTGAATGTAAAATGGGAATATTAAAATGACAAATAAATGATTCTTACTAATCTTTGAGTGTAGGTGTCATATGTATGTATTTGCTTGAAGTGTCTCACAAAACTGGAACAAATGTTTTCCATTGAAGAGAAAATACATCTGATCTCTTATGTCTGTTTGATTGACTGGGGAAAATTAAGTCAACATCATAAGTGTGTGCTTGGATGTATATATTTATGTTTAAAATAGAATTTATATAATTTAATATAAGAAACGCACAGCTCCTTAATGAACATAATGGCAATTAACATTCCTCAAATTATTTTGACAGGAGGAAAAACAAGGTGATTATTAGAAATATATATCTCATCTCAAGTAAATGTAGCAAGTGAAGTCAATAAGTGAGAGCCTGCTCAAGTCTATATGCATGTATCCTTCATTTCCCTTCCAGCAAAATATTATCTTTTTTAATCTTTCTAGCACAAGAAAATTGCCGTGTGTTGCTCTTAATCTATAAGATTAGACAATACAAGCAACCTTATGTTATTCCACTTAAACAACTTGACAAAACGAAAATTAAAACAAAAAACAGAAACCTGATATCTATTCTGCTTATCGAATTTTGGTGGGGTAGAGCTTGTTCAAGTAGGTATTTGAAAACACAATAGTAAAAAACCTTTAGTACGAAGATTTAACCCAAAAACACTACTAAACAACTCTATAATACAGCAAGCACAATAAGACCAAAATCTGGAAGCTATACAATATGAGAAAAAGAACATATGAATCAACTCTCCAGATAACACAGTAAAACAAAAAACTTACAAAGTTTAGCTGAACGAACTAAAGCAAAGCCCAGGGACACAACATTCAAAGAAAGCAAAAATTTTCACACCAATAACTGCAAATGATATTTTAAATCTATTTCCTTTAAACCGCAAATTGAAAATTGGAAATAACACTACAATTAGAATTTTTGAAATCCACAATGTAATTATTAGCCAAAGTAACAAATCTTCACACCTAGAAATCGTCAACTCAATGACCTTCTGAACCACAAGGTTATCATCCACAGCAAGAACATGGAATTCTTCTGTTCAAATAAAAGAAAGAAAAATGCACAAAGACTAATCTAACTTTAAAATTTAAAATTATATACACGAACAGTTCCTAAATTTAAAATTATATTCCCAAATCGTCAATCATCAGGTCCTTTTTCAATAGGATTAATCTAACTTCACACTGGGAACTATTCTAGACATTGAACTTCTACATGAAGTACATAATTTTAAATTTAACAAATCACTTTCATTTAACCTCAAAAAGGAATTTAATTTTCTCTAGTATCCTTTATCACATGAAGATTCACAGAAGAGAACATGTCATAAACAAAAATGATTCAAGCATGGTTCTTCACGACTCATAACTAAAACTGTTTACATACATACAACATACTCATACATTTGCAGAGAATTAGAATCCAGAATTTTGAAGAATATCTTACCCATCTGCTCTTTTTTATGTGTACTGATTATATTGATAGATGAGACACCTGCTCCATTTAGTCATAACACACTTATCCTAAAATATAGTTGATTATTAATTTAATAGTTCAAATCTACCAACAGAAGCATTGCAAATTCCCCTTCAGATAAGGTCCACAGTTGTTCTCCTTTACAAAAACAAATATGTAAACAAATAAAAGAATAATCAGCACTAAGCACCTTCCATCCAGGACATAAGCCACAGAAGCTTTTTTGTCCTAAAACATCCTGGTACATTAAAATGACGACTTAGGACTAAATGAACATCACAATGAGGATTAGAAATATTCAAACATTTCCAGCAGAACGATGACAATGAAGGTGATAGAAAGGGAAGGAAAAGTAAAATAAACATCACAATAAGGATTAAAAATATTCAAACATTTCCAGCGGAACGATGACAGTGAAGGTGATAGAAAGAGAAGGAAAAGTAAAATAAACATCACAATAAGGATTAAAAATATTCAAACATTTCCAGCGGAACGATGACAGTGATGCTTAGAGAAAGTGAAAAGAGAAAGAAAATTAAACTCTAGACAGATTTTTCACATGATGAAATGTAGTATCTTGCAAAAATTATCAATTTATGTGCTTCAAAGGTGAAAATTGCTGATGTACCCCACCCCAGGATTGACAATCTAAATGAATAAAATTACATGGCAAAGCTACAAAAATATAATAATTCAAGCATCAATAAAATTGTAACTTGCACAGGATAAAAATTCACAAATGAAAAACCTTTTTGTTTGCCTCAATGATTTTTTTTTTTTTTTTTTGATAAAAATAATTCTTGTTTCTGCAGTGGCTCTTTTCTCCACTTCATCTTTCTTGTAAAAACCAGTAACAACTGACGATTTAAATTAAATTAAATGAATTCAAATCAATATGACATCAATCAATTCAATATCTAATTGAGAGTTAGAACACACATTATATCTAACGGGATCTAAAATATCATGAATGCAAATGTGAACATGGAATTTGGGAAAAATTAATCTGGCTAAGTGGCTATTATAAGATTTCAACAAACTATAAAAGCAGGAATTTCTATGTTGTGTCCAATAACATATAGAAATTTGACTGGAATTTTGAGTTGTTTCATAATAAATATACACAGAACCAGTTTGGAAATATAAGTAAAGAAATGAAAAAAAGGGGACCTCACACTACCAAGTGAGATCAAAACTCAAAACCTCTAAATATAATTAAAAAAATCCTCTACCCCTGTCAATCTATATTTAACAAAATCAGATCAAATCTTTCAACAAACTCAATTTCCAATCAGTCTAAATTATCCTCAAAATCAAATATCAATTAAAGTCACCCATAACATAACAGAAAATCGATAAGAACAATTTTCAAATTACCAAACAGATATTACAAAAGGAAAATGTAGAAAAAATGGATGTACCTCTCAATGACCAGATTCACTACAAACGCACGCATATGAGATGTGGCTAGGATTCCAAGTAGAGGGTCGGATTCGGAGTTGGAATCATTGACGGTAGCTGGGTAGATGTTTCCAGTTGCTGAGAAGTTGATTGCAACGGTATTGGCGGCTACAATTCAGGTCGGCAGCATTTGTGGGAGATGAAAATTTGATCTCTGGGCGTTGGAGGCAATGTTTGAGACTACGGTCGGTGATGAACCCTCAATAAAAATATGAATGGGTATAAATGAAAGATGCATTTACCTGATGCCTAGCCGTAGAGTAGTCGGAGGTTGGTCGACACTGGGTGACTGGAATCTGAGTTTGAAGGTCCGGTCCGGTTTGCACTTCACTTCTTCTGTCAACACTAGCCTCTGCCACCGAAAAATTGAAGAAGAACCACTCCATAGCAATAGACATCACTTTTACTACTCTGGCGTAACAAAAGAAATTGAGGTAGAGACTAACCTAAAAGTTCCCATGACACGAGTAGAGAGAGATAGATAGAGATCTTTACAGATATTTGTCGACACTGTTGCGGAACCAACTAGGACGGAGAAGATCGGCTGTGAGAATTCTGGTTTTCTTAGGCGGCGGAAATGAAGGAAAATATAATCTGCGTTTGTTGAGGGCTGAGAAAAGAGATGAGGAAGAGATATTTCAGATATTTTGAAGACACTGTTTGAAAACCATATTACGGTATATTTCAACTCTCAGTGTGAAAAGCCTGGTTACATAAATGAATAGTAACTTCCTTAGCCTCTTTTAATGTAGAGGGATATCTTTCACTTCTATTTTTACTAATTTTGAACATGTAATCATTCTTACAGAGTGATCAGTGCCCATATGGGAACTAGATATGGCACGCATTCGACAAGTGATGAGTCGGTATTGGATACAAATGATCGTTCTTATATTCATTGGCTCCCTCCTTGGAAGGTTACAACATCTTGATCTTTCATATTCCATTCCAAGTGTCCCGGTTGTGCATCATCTTGGCAGCCAACCTTTCCCAATTGCATATATTTATTTCCTAGTTCGGGCACATTAAGGTTTGATAACACCAGACGTTAGAACGAACAAAATAGAGCAGAGCAGTAAATTGAAATTATTTTTTCTGGGTCGGTCTACGTTATCAAACAAGTGACTCAGGTATAAAGATTTGGACAATCTTATAATTGTTCAGTTAATAACACAACCATTTTCCAAGATACAGAATAATATAACTGAAGTAGATATAAATCAAGATAAAGCTAACTGTAGAGTCTTTCTAGACGTAGGCATAAGCAATAGCAGATTAATTAATAATTCAGAGTCATGGCCCTCCAAGTATGGCATTCTCAATATCTTCTCTACTCAGTGCATAACTAAATCTCCTTTCCACGTCTTTCTCAAGCTCTCCTGCTCCGCTCTTTAGATACCTGCACTCCGTTCCGAATCTTGTAATTATTACTATAAATAAATTGGAAAAGAAATGATAGAAAGCAAGAAATTAATCAACTAATATCTTCAAGGTGGGAATTCTGAAATTGACTAGAGAATTCTATTATCTTGTGAACGTCGAAAATTCCGATAGGTTGGTTGGTATATTAGAAGCAGGAAAAATGAGTCAAGATAGAAAGAGAGGACATTTCATCTTCTACCAATTTAAACGCTGTCTTAAGAACATCCTCAACTCCATCTAGAAGTCATTTTGGAGACTCAAATTATGGAACCATTCAAAGCCTCGGATCAATGTGTTTTTAACTGAATCTTTTAAAATGATTGGCTTCCTAAAGATTCAAATTATGAAAAATTGTCATCGTAGCGCCTATTGTTTGGATGATGAAGAGGTGGGCCGAGGCGGTACCTCGACATGTCCACGTAGAAGAGCTCAAAACCAAATACATAATTGCCATCAAGCTGCATTTTTTCTCCTCCAGTTAAAACAAATGCCCAATGATCTAACCATACGGCTCCAACTTGTAATTTTAACCCTAAATCTGATTCCATGATCCAAATACTAATAATAATGGAAAAGGCAAAACAGATAACCATTCAAACAATATTGCAAAATTTCATTACTGACAATGAGAATCTGTTCTGTTGTGGATTAAAAATTCATAAACTCATTATCTGAAAACCAAAACCCACCAAAATAAACATAAAATCATATGAAAAATACTGAATTTAATCACTAAAACCTATAAAAATCCAATCTTTAATCATTTAATGCGAATTAAAGGCGTTTTAATACGACCGAACCTTATGCAAAGATCAGTGACATCAAGCGAGAGTTTGGCATGCCAATCAGGTTTCTCAACAAACCAAGCAGCTCTATCTTCTTTACTCTGATAAAACCCAAGACTTCTCAACCAGGCCTCTATACATGGCAAGCTGTGAGAGTATAATGGCTTCTTTTTCTCCGGCAACTTTTGAAGCCACTCATCCTCTGCTTCTGATGCGTCTGCTTCTTCTGATGATTTTGAGTGAAAAAGGGTCTTTCTCGGTGTGGAAATGGAAGATGAAATTTGGATACCTGATGAGAATTTCTTGAAAAATAAAGGGCATCCGGCGGAAATTCTTGAAATGGAGAATGACGGTGTTGGAGAAACTGTGATGAATCTGAAGGTAGAAATGGTGTGCATTATTGTTTGTGATATTATTCTATTTCTTATTCTTATGAATTTTTATTTATTTTCTCCAGTTACGTAGCAATGAATTTCTAGGTGGACGAACTAGTTAAAAGTTGAATTTACAAAGTTGAAGAGAAACTGAAGAAAATGAAGATAGGGTATAAACGTCGTCGTATTTTTGCATCTTCCTATAATTGTGTTCTCACGTGATTATCACGTGATTCTGGGACTTAAAAGCTCACTAAGGGGTGTTGTACCACTCCTAAGAGTGAGCCCCACTCCCTCTATGCAAGAGAGCGGCAGCCCACGCAGTACACCGCGAGGGCATTTTAGCCTTTTTCCTTTACTAGGAGCAAAAAAGCGTAATTGTCGCTCACACCCTTTTACGTCTCGTGCAGGCATTTTAGTCTTTTCTTTCACTGGGAGCAAAAAAGCAACATTGTTGAACTCTGTGCTCACAAGCTTTTCATGTAAGTCTTATAATTTCATTATTCATTATTATTTCCCATTACTTTTAAGGAGAGGAAAGTCAGCCAGTCAGGTCTCTATAGAATCACTCTTAGGGTCCGTTTGTGTTTCACGTGAATGTTGTTTAGCTCATACTAACAATTAAAATAGATCAGACGAAAGTGTAAGAAACAAAAATCTTGATACAAAGTCCCAAAAAGGGTATTTATACTAAAGAAAGTTTAATTTACAATATGCTTCCAAGAGGTACAAACACACAAATTAAACTAGAATATTTCTAAATTCTAAGATAAGAAAAATCACATATCTATTTTGAGATTTTTAATTTGTTAATCTTTCTGAACGATTAACTTTGAACTTTTGATTTGCCGTCTTAGCTTCGTAATTTGTGCTAACTGATGTCCATCACTTTACTTAACCTCTGTCCAGTCCTTTGCATTAAATAACTTCTCATGGTCTTCTCCAACTATTCATGTCATGGTAACAGCTCACAGATGACTCCAAAAGATTGTTTTAGATCGTGGTGTAAGTTGTGGAAACTATTTCTTTGTTGTCCCAATCGTCCAGACACTTCTGCAATTGCCCAATCGCTAGGCTACTCCACATCACCATGTTATTTGTAACGAGCTCTCATGTTTTGGACTTTCACGTTGAGCCTTCCAATTGAGTATTTTTATGTGTCAACAATTATCCCCAATATGGTTGAATTAATGTGTAACAATTAATTTTGTCATATTCAAAGTATTTACATGACTATACCTTACCTTTCAGGGCCATTTAACACAAGATACAAATGAATGTACATTGCACCATTTTGGTAGCTTTTGACGTTCCACTATCCAAGCATCACGCATCACTACTTGAGGATACTGATGTGTTTGGCCTTATTTAGGTAAACAACTCTGTAAGAGCCTCTATTGAGTATGACTCTTCGTTTCGTGCTATTACTTGTGCTTCTTATTCTCCTCGACCACCTTGATTGGTCCATAGTTACCTCCACACATTAATCGTTCCATCGAGTTGGATTTTGCAACAAAAGGTCGTCGATCATCTTGCACCACTTCAACATCTCCCTTATCGTTCCAGAATACTAAGCATTGATGGAGTGATAATGGTATACACTGACTTCCATGATCCAATGCCTTTTCAACAGTACATTATAACTAGTGGGACCATCTATTATGAAGAAGACAGTAGTTTTTGTTGTACTCCCTACTGTTATCTCCAATGGTATTACTCATTTGGCTGAAGTTGCTCGTCCATTGAAGCTGGTTAATACCACCACTATTGGAATTATATATGTGTCGGACTTGGCTAACTTCCTTAACATTCTGTATGGAATTATGTTGATGACTGCCCCATTGTCATTGAGTACGTTAGAAACTGGAATGCCTTCAATTGAGGCCTTTATGTATAAGGGTCTTAAGTGTTTAGTCAGATTTAATGAAGGTTTTCTGAACATCACATTCTCAGTTGACTCAACCTCTACCTTTTGTTTTCCTTTTTTTAAATCACCTCTGCTTGACACATCCACCGATAGCATGTTTTTGCTTTGGATTTCATTAATTTTTTCTGCTTGCATAGAACTTCCTGGAATTTCTCACCAACCGGTAGATGGAGGGAACATCCTTGGAGGTAAGATATACTTTTCAGCATGAGATACCCTCTTCCTTTTGGGTGCTTCATATAGGACCAAGTAATCGAACGATCGTCAAGATGGTTCGCCCAACTAGCCTACTGTTGGATTGCCTTCTTTATATAGTTGCTTGAGGAGTCTGCCACATGATACCTCCCCCATCATGCATTCTGTTTCTAAATCTAATTCTTCTTCTATGTCGGTCATCTGATTCCCATCATCTTCTAAGCCACATGTCTCCCCATTTTGTGAAATTAACTCAACAGAAATATTATCTTCGTGTTCAAGTGTCCATGCCGCTTCTTCTGATTCTTCTATGGATGTTTCATTGCTCTCCTTGTTCTGAAACTCTTGGGCTAATACATAGTTACTGGCCATGTTTGGAGGTAAAGTACCCCACTAGATGCTAGTTGTTAGCCTAGCATCATCTTCGCCTTCGTCTTTCTGTTTGTGCTCAAATCTTGATTTTCAAACATACTTACTTGATGATGCTTCTTTGATTGATTCTTTTGAACCATTACCTTGTTTGGACTTTAAAACGTTCTGATTATTCGTACGAATGAGATTTGCAGGCTTAAGTTGTTCTATACTTTTCCTAACCATCATCTACTCATTTGCATCGAACAACTTCCCATGATCTTTCCCAACTGTTCACGTCATGGTAACTGCTCACAGATGGCTCCAAAAGATACCTTAGATCATGGTGTAAGTAGTGAAAACTACTTTGTTTGTCCAATCATCCATAAACTTCTGCAATCTCCCAAGCTCATTTACATCACTCTGTTATTTGTAATGAGCTCTCATGTTTTGGAATTCCAAGTTAGGCCTTCGAATTGGGTGTTTTTATGTGTCAACCGTTTAATAGCCAAGGTGAAATTTGAGTGGAAAGAAAACGAATTTCAAGTAATTGAATTCCTAAAAACTTATTTTTCTGAGAATTGGAAGTTTGTATTTGATTGATTTAATTTTTTAGGTAGAAAAGTGGAAATTTTTTTAAGTTTTGTTGTTTGATTGAAATTATTTTTCATGCAAAATGAAGTAAAATTTAGCTATTTTCACACATTTATATACTTGATAATAATAATGTTAATTTCTGGAAAAGAAATAAGTCAATCAATAACAACAAAAAGAACCAAATTAGGCGAAAAGTAGGGGTGAATACGGTTTGGTTTGGGTGTTTTGTAGCAAAATTTCAAACCAAACTATTTAAAAGGTTTGAGATTTTTCCAAATCAAATCAAACCATTTAATTTATTAAACTAAACCAAACCATTTTTTGCGGTTTGGTGCTTTTTAAAACCGCAGTTTGCAATTAAATAAATTAGTAGATCCTAAATCAAGCCACATTCTTGTACGATAATACAAGAATGAATGTATGATTAATCTACCAATAGGAAAGATCACTGATTTAGTAATCGTTACACAACATTGAGTGAATGATCAACACCAACTTTGTGGTCGATAACTAAGAAATACTTACCGACCATTACGTAGATTATATTAAAAGGCGTTCTTGAATTTTTTTCGAGATGCAACTCACAATGGTAAGGGGATTACTCCGGCATGTTGTAATTACAAATGAGATTTACTTGTTCAGAACTATTCACATAAATAAAAGACAACACACTGTGTTACTAAAATAGTATTTCTTCTATTCAGTATGTTATAAATATGTGTCATAATGAATTCTCTTCTAATTTGTTTATAAAGTTCTTCAATGAAAACTGCATGCCTCATTTTAACTTTTTGCAGCATTTAATAGTTTTAGTTGGTTATTCTTAAAAAAATCTCACATTTTTTTTGCAATTGATAGAGGTTAGAAATCTTTCAAGAATATTTCCAAATTTTGATAAAAGTTTATTCTATAACTCATTTCTATTAAAAAAATCAAAGCAGTACTTAAAATGACTTAAATGTTTCAATAACAATCTGAATTTAATAAGTTATTCATGCAATCATTTTTATAATTTGTTTAAAACTTGGCGGGTTGCGGTCTCAAACCGCGGTTTCGATAATTGAAACCTAAAACAAACCGTTTAAAGCGATTTGGAATTTTTCCAAACCAAACCAAACCATTTCGTATTTGAAACCGAATCAAACCAAACCATTTGTTGTAATTTGATTCGATTTAGCGGGTTGACGATTTATTTGTTCACCCCTAACGAAAAGTATTTGCTGCATGGTGGCCAATCAGTTCTCACCAAAGTGGTGAGAATTGATTTGCATTGAAAAGTTGGAATTTAACCATCGCGTGACCATAGTTGCCGATGGAAATTGTTTTCCAAAGCAAATTTATGCTATCAAACAACGAAGTTGTAAAGTAGGAAAATGTTTTTCTACTTTCATGGCAAAAGATGGCTATATCAAACGGACCCTTATTATTAAAATAAGTAATTCATTTTTCTTTATAACTTTTATCATCAAAAAATTATTTATTTTAAAACTTTTTTAACTTATCTACTTGATTTCATCTATGGAAAAGTATATCCTTCTGATATACCAAAATCTAACAATTTCTTGTTCTAAAACCTTGTCAAGAACGAGTTTTTGTAATTCACTTGCGTTTTATATCACTCACAATAAACAAAAATTTAAAATCTCATTGCTTGCCAGCAATGGCTACAAGCAGCATTGCTGTGCTTAATGCTCTTGATAATGCACGTACACCATGGTATCATGTCAACGCGATTGTGGTCGCTGGAATGGGCATATTCACATGGACTGTTAATGTTGGTGGGCTGATCCGACCCGAACTATTCAGATTGACACCTCTACCAATTCAAATTGGACTCTTCTGGACCAACATTGAGTATGTCAGCTTGGTGAATTGTTGGGAATAGAAAGGACAGGAAATTTCAAAAGAGGCAGGCAGTATTGGAAGTGTGATCCTCAAATTACAAGAGTCCAAACTTGGAGGGCCAACTTATGGCAACCAATGAACCTTGAGGACCTCATGTGCAAATATGTGTTAAAAGTGCCTTTAATTCTTCATTCTTTGGCAGAAGCAGACATACATCTCTCTCTCTAACACCTTCTTGCTTCTGGGTCTTCTGCGCACGATTTCATCTCTGATTTTTAGTCCATTTTTCCCCAATAATTTTGTATCTACTTAGATTAGTAATTGGGTTATTGAGTAGATCATCTTGTGGGTATTATTTTGCGCGATTGCTGTGAATTATTGGAAAGAACAGTGGTTGAATCGTTCGGTTCTTGGGGCTGAAAATTGTTTGTGATTCTTTTGTAATCTTTAACAATCTTGGAAGGTTATTTGCTAGTGGAAAAGGGTTCGGTCCTGAGCCCCCCAGATGTAGGTGTTATACACCGAACTGGGTCACCAAATCAGGTTTTTTTGTTCTTTGTTTTTCGTTTATTTCGATTCTTGATTGTTTAATGAATGTTATCCGCATTAGTTACGTGAAATAGGCTCGATTCTAACCTAACAACTGGTATCAGAGCCACAATTTTAATTTTTGTGTTCTCTGCAGTTTTTTTAGGGTTCACGAAAATTAGGGATTTTTCTGTTTTTTGGAATTAATTGTGTTTCTGAATTGGTATTGCACTGATTGTGTGATTTTTGTGAATTATTTCCAGAAAACTTAAAGTGGCTGAACTTGGACAGTGCAGGAAGTTTCATTCTTGATTAGTTCTTCTTGTTTTGATTACTGGTTGGAATTTGGGCATTTAGTAATTGTGTTTATTTGGCATGCAATAATCTGCGTTTTTCTTGATTAGTTCATAAATTGTGAATGTGATTTGTGAATTGTGCATGTTGTAATTATTTGGCTGCCTTGTTTTGATAAGTGTTGGATTGTTGTTTAAAATTGAAAAATTATTCGTGAATCTTGAAATTTTTTCTTTGAAAACCTTTTCTGTTGATTTGTGAATTTGAATTATAAATTCACGAATGACATCTAGTAGTCATTCTCCATTTTCCGAACCCATTATGGGATCGAGGGTCGAATTGTCACAATTCAATGGTAAGGGTGACTACTCGATATGGAAACAGAAAATGAAGGTCATTTTGGTCCAACAACGAGTAGCGAAAGCTATTGAAGATCCTGATAATTTTTCTGAAGAACTTAAAGCTAAACCGGACCTTATTGCTGATATGAATGAGATTGCTTACAGTTCTATTATCTTGCACTTATCTGATAATATCGTTAGAAAAGTAGATGAACATAAGACGGCTAGAGACTTGTGGGAAGCTCTTGACACCATGTTTTTAACTAAGACATTGTCCAATAAGATCTACCTTCTTGAAAAATTATTCAGTTTTAGAATGGACCCTGGGAAGGAACTAGAATCAAACCTAAGTGACTTTAGCATAATAGTGAAGAGTCTGGCCCATAATGATAAAACATTTGACGACGAGGACTTAGCGGTGATTTTATTGAATTCGTTACCCTAATCCTATAGCGAAATTAAGAATGCAATAAAATACTCTAGGGACAAACCGACTCAAACTATTGTAATAGATGCTATAAAATCAAAAGAACTTGAAATGAAGAAAGAACAAAAAACTAGCCATAGAGTCATGAGCATGTTTGTTAGAGGTAGACCCGACAAAAGAGACAAGAACCCTCACTTTAAGAAAGGTAGAGGTAAATGTAAGAGTAGGTCTAAATCAAGAGAGAGGTTTAATGGAAAGTGTTACCATTGTGGGAAAGAAGGACACTTTCGGAAAGATTGCCCTTATTTGAAACGAAAGCAACAAAGAGACCAAAGTAGCGAAGAAGCTAGTAATGCTGCTGTTGGTCTAGACTTAGACAGTCTACATGTCATGACCGTGACGGGTAATGACATGAGTGAGGAATGGATTCTAGATTCAGGATGCACATTCCATATGTGTCCTGTTAGGTCATGGTTTTACAACTATAAAGAAATTTAACCTAAGAAAGTGTACATGGGGGATAATAATACCCAGACCGTTATTGGCATTGGTGACATTTCTATTAGGATGCATGATGGCATTGTCAGGACCATGCATAATGTCAGATATGTTCCACATCTAAAAATGAACCTCATTTCATTGGGTGTTCTAGAAGATGAGGGACATGTATTTAAGTCTGACAGGAACACTTTGAAAGTGTTGAGAGGTTCAATGGTTGTTATGAAGGGATCTAAGAGAAATGGGCTATACTACCTTGCAGCTGAAGTTGTGTCTTCACAGAACTGCAATTCCTTCACAGTGACTGAGAGTAAGTCTGAGTTGTGGCATAATCGGATGGGACATATAGGAAATAAAGGGTTGAAGTTCTTAAATGAACAGAAATTACTTGGCAAAGAAGTAATTGAACCCATAAACTTTTGCGAGACATGTGTTCTCGGCAAGTCGCATAGAGTGTCATTTAAAGTTGGTTCCCACTGTTCTAAGAGACCCTCTGGACTATGTCCATGCAGATTTATGGGGGCCTGAAAAACATCCGACATTCGGTGGGAACAAATATTTTATATCCTTAGTTGATGACTACTCTAGGAAGGTATGGGTATTCCCATTAAAGGCCAAACATGAAACATTTCTAAAATTTACAGTCTGGTTGAATGTTGTGGAAAACAAAATGGATAGAAGGTTAAAAACTCTAAGAACGGATAATGGGCTTGAGTTTTGTAACTTTGAATTTGACAACTTTTGTAAGAAAAATGGGATAGAAAGACACAGAACTGTTAAATATACACCGCAACAGAATGGGGAGGCTGAGAGAATGAATAGAACTTTGATGAATAAGGTTAGGTGTATGTTGATTAGTTCAGGCCTAGCAAAAGGCTTCTGGGCTGAAGCTGTTAGTACTGCAGCTTATCTTATCAATCGATCCCCGTCGAGTTTTGTCGATTTTAAGACTCCACAAGAGTTGTGGACCGGTAAACCCCCTGATTTGACCTACATTAGGATATTTGGATGTGCTGCGTATGCACATCAGAACGAGGGTAAGTTAGAGCCGAGGGCTAAGAAACGTGTGATGTTGGGGTATCCGGACGGGGTAAAAGGGTATAGGCTATGGATGATTGGAGTTCAGGGTATTAAAATTATTATTAGCCGGGAAGTAGTGTTCAATGAATCGAAGATGCCTTGTTTGAAGAAGAATGTTAAGGATGATGAACCTGAGGCTAGTAATGGGATTAAGAATGTAGTAGAGTTGACTAGGTTGACTGACACCCATAATGAGACTCCTGAGCCTGTAGTTCCTCCGGTTGGAGAGGAAGAAGTTGCACCTGCTGAGCGTGTAGGTGATGGGGAAGTAGAACCCCATGTTGAGGCTGAACCTGAGATACCTAACCCTACAAATATTGATACCACCATACAAGACTACCAATTGGTTAGGGATAGAGAAAGAAGACAAGTGAGACCTAACCCTAGGTATGAAATTCAGAATTTGACGGATTTTGCCTTAGTTTCAGGTGAAGCTATTGAGAATGTAGAGCCGACTTCCTTTGAGGAAGCGATGAGTGGGCCTAAATCTGAAAACTGGTTAGAGGCAATGAGAGAAGAAATGAAATCTCTAAGTGAAAATAAAACTTAGAGTTTGGTCAAGGTACCGGAGAAACAAAAGATAATCCAATGTAAATGAATTTTCAAGTTAAAGGAGGGATTAAGTCCCGGTGATCCTTTGAGATATAAGGCTAGACTAGTAGCTAAAGGATTCACTCAAAGAGAAGGCATTGACTATAATGAGATATTTTCTCCTGTGATCAAGTACAAGACCATTAGATTGGTGCTTGCTTTAGTTGTTCAATTCAATTGGGAATTGGAACAACTGGACGTTAAGACTGCTTTCCTACATGGAGAGCTAGAAGATGAGATATATATGAGTCAGCCTCAAGGCTTTGAGGTGAAGGGAAGATCGGACTATGTTTGCAAACTCAAGAAATCTTTATATGGTTTGAAACAAAGTCCGAGGCAATGGTATAAGCGGTTTGATACTTATGCCATAAAGATAGGTTTTAAAAGGAGTGAATATGACTCATGCCTTTACTACAATAATAGCAAATATGGAAGTGAGGTATACCTACTTCTATATGTGGATGATATGCTATTAGCTAGCCCGAGTAAAGGTGAGATCATGAAGATGAAAAACCTTTTGAAATCTGAGTTCGATATGAAGGACCTAGGAAGTGCGAAGAAAATCCTTGGAATGGTCCTTAAGAGGGATAGAATGGAGGACAGACTATCTATTACACAAGAAGGTTACTTGAAGAAAGTAGTAACCAAATTTGGCATGAAAGATGCCAAGTCCGTCTCAGTTCCTCTGGCTGCACATATGAATTTGTCATCACTTCAATCTCCCAAGACTGAAGCCGAGTACAAAGAAATGGAAAACATACCTTATGCTAACGCGATAGGGTCTGTGATGTTTTTCATGATCACCACACGGCCGGACTTGGCCTATGCCATAAGTTTCTTAAGCAGATTTATGTCGAACCCAGGGAAACCTCATTGGGCTGGGTTAAAATGGTTGTTGAGGTATATAGCTGGCTCTACGAGCGTTGGGTTAGTTTATGAGAGAAGAATAGATAGATTGACTCTTAAAGGATATGTGGATTCTGATTTTGTTGGTGATAAAGACCAGCGAAAATCTACTACAGCTTATTTTTTCACTTTAGGAGACAATTGTGTTACTTGGAAGTCCCAACTGCAGCCCATTGTTACTCTGTCCAGTACAGAAGCAGAGTATGTGGCGATCACCGAGGCCGTTAAAGAGTGTATATGGTTAACTGGTATTTTAAATGAGCTTAACTTTCTACATGATATTCCTATAATATACACTGATAGTCAAAGTGCACTTCTATTAAGTAAAAATCCTGTCTATCATGAGCGTTCTAAACATATAGAAGTTAAGTACCATTTTGTGAAAGAGAAAATAGCCTCGGGTGATTTAAAACTTGAGAAAATTCATACGGATAGAAATCCATCTGATATGGGAACAAAAATAATATCTGCTTGTAAATTTAAATCTTGTTTATCAATGTTAAATATTGATTATGGCTGAATTCCTTGTGCAGGTACCGGGCGATGATGGTAAAGACCGAGCCTACCCACTTAGCTTATAGCAACCAAGAGAGTTAAAGATTGAAATTTGACGATCAAGGTGAAGTTTATTGGAAGTGTGATCCTCAAATTACAAGAGTTCAAACTTGGAGGGCCAACTTATGGCAACTAATGAACCTTGAGGACCTCATGTGCAAATATGTGTTAAAAGTGCCTTTAATTCTTCATTCTTTGGCAGAAGCAGACATACATCTCTCTCTCTAACACCTTCTTGCTTCTGGGTCTTCTGCGCACGATTTCATCTCTGATTTTTAGTCCATTTTCCCCCAATAATTTTGTATCTACTTAGATTAGTAATTGGGTTATTGAGTAGATCATCTCGTGGGTATTGTTGTGCGCGATTGCTGTGATTTATTGCGAAGAACAGTGGCTATATCGTTCGGTTCTTGGGGCTGAAAATTGTTTGTGATTCTTTTGTAATCTTTAACAATCTTGGAAGGTTATTTGCTAGTGGAAAAGGGTTCGGTCCTGAGCCCCCCAGATGTAGGTGTTATACACCGAACTGGGTCACCAAATCAGGTTGTTTTGTTCTTTGTTTTTCGTTTATTTCGATTCTTGATTGTTTAATGAATGTTATCCGCATTAGTTACGTGAAATAGGCTCGATTCTAACCTAACAGCCAGCTTTGGGGATAATTATTCTGGGGAATTAATAGAAGTCGGCGACAGATTCTTAGGAGGTAGGAGCTGTTGGAGAGGATTAGATGGACAATAAGTCTACCCTCACAATGCCGCTTGACAAAAGATCTAACGTGTGTTTTCATGCGTGTGTGTGAGAGAGCTTTTGTCAAGTTCATTGTTCAAATAGAATTAGAATAATTCTTAGACGGAACGGCTGGCAGAGTAAAGTCAACAGGCAAAACAAAAGAAGGGGAATATATATACACAGAATATAACGGCTGGAGCAACATTGGGTGAATAGAAGGTGCAATTGCTGGGAACAAAAAGAGAGCGTGCTTGGCTGTGTGTGGTCGGCTGTTTGTCAAAAAAAATAAAAAAAGAAAAAAAAGAAAGAAAGAGGAGACAGAATAGAATTTAGGGTAAAGCTACTTTGCCCGAAAATCAGGACCGAAAAGGTGATCGAAAAATTGTGAACGGTTGATTTTGGAGTTGATGTGATGGTTAATAAATGGATTGTTGCTTTGTGTGCAGATGTACAACTTTATGTTAAATATTATGTTCTTGTAACATGATTGTATAATTTAACAGGTTGAACACGACGGCTGGAATTAGAAAAAGGGCAGTCGGCTGGTCGGTTGGTGGCTGTGATGATGCTTGGATTTCAACATTTTCAATTCCGAGTTCTATTTATTGTTTTAATTACTTTTTCTTCAAGGACATGAATAACTAATTTAATAATTGAGATTGACAATATAGATTTAATGTTTTTCATTTAATTTTAAGTCTCAAATTGATGTTTTAATGTTCATGTATTGATTTTATTATTGCTTAGTTACCAATTCATGATTTAATGATTGTTTTCATAATTCGAGAGGTGAGTTAACAATTAGACCATGTAATAAAATTCGAAAATTTCAACAAAAATAAAGATATATGAATTTCTGGTTGCTTGTGGTTACTTAAGAATTCCTAAGTAATTTATTCCATTTAACTAAGAAAAACTGATCCGCCGTAGGGATACACGATTGACTTAATTAAATATGTCAAATTTGAACTCGAGAGAGGTAAATTAGTTACATGCTTGAATTTGATCTAATATAATTCTAGAAAACAACTTGAAATGAGAAATTAAGCTATAACATTACTTCGAAATCGTTAATCCCGATTGTAAACGTCAAAAATGACACTTGATTGGTGGCGACTTTTTAGTCAACTTAGGTTGGGTGGTTTATGCAATATGATTTTAATAAGATGACAATAAAATAAGGAGAAAAACGCTGGGATTTTAAGAGTATAATAACATCTTATAATTTCAAGATTTACATACATTACAATGTACTAAGCCCTTCTATTTATAGACAACGATTAGGGTTTATTGTAGCTAAATATAAATATTTTCACTCTAATTTATACAAATAATGATTATAACTTGTTGAGTAAGTTTTAACCATGCTTCTGGTGGGGCCCAATAACACAATATTCTCTGCCAACATGTATGGTAGTCGTTATCTTTGTAGGGATATTATTTGAATTAGGCTCTAGGCAACCACTTGTATTTAGGTAAGTATTCTCCGTGCTAAGCAAAGATCTCTTTAGTCCATGCCTTTACCGAGGTGAACATTTTACCGACCTTAGGAATATTCTTATGGATGACAAAGAGCTAAGCTCACACTTCGGACTACGAAACATGTATAACGAGATTCCTGGATCCAATTGGAAGACCTGGTATGGACCAAACCCACCTTTCCTGAAACTTCCCCACATGGGATATGCCCATTTTACTTAAAGGTATCGGACTGGGCCTTGGCACAATTCTCTTATATAAACACTAATGAGAATCGGGAAATTCAAACCTTGATGTGCGAGCCGTTGGGACTCATGACTAGAGGCGAGTCCAAGGAGGTCCAAGATTGATGGCGACTCAACTTACGAGCCATGGAATCTAGTCCAAGTGAAAGACGAGAAGATGCAGCAAGTTGGAGATTCAAGTAAAGTTTTGAAAGAGATAACATCCAAATTTGAGATCACTATTAACTGAAGATTTGTAGCTCTTCTCCTCTAATTTCCAAATCATTTTGAATCACCTCAATCAAACATCATGATCAAAAGTTATGATCAAAATACTGAAGGTTATAGGATCAGTCACTTTCGGTCGACCGAAAGTCTGTAGAGTCACTTTCGGTCGACCATTTTGATCAATCAAAGTTGTTTCAATTGATCGGTTGGTCAACCGAAAGTCCTGTGTGGGATTTTAAGTGTAATTTTCAATTTTTCTTTATTTTCTCATTATTTGTACTATAAATAGAATTCTCCCTCAAATCCTAAAACATAACTTGGATGTTCATTGTTCTTGGTATAGTGAGACTCCTTTGGGTGAGGTAAATGACAACTCTTTTATCTTGTAATCTTTGAAAATTAATCAACTACATTTTGAGTATATTATCCTTGTATTGTTATTTATTTCCGTCACCTTTAAATTTATTTATTTCTATCCATTGGGTTATGTTCTTTAACCTTTGAATTTTGGCTAGAATAAACTTGGGTTAGGGTGTTACTTTACCATTTAGCTTTCTTGGATTTGATACAAAATTGTTGTGAATTTTTTTTTTCTTGTCAAAACAACAGAGGGGTTCTCATCAAACACCGATATTCATTTAAGGGAAAAATACATAAATAAGGGCTTTAGAAATACAAAATTCAATAATAAGATCAAAATTATACAATATCAAAAATCAGGTTATAATTAAGATTAATTAATTAATTAAAACAATTAAAATTTATTTTATTAATTATATATATTTAGGTCACAACATTGTAAAATTTCAGGTCACAAATCACAAAATCTTTCAAGTCACAAATTGATTTTAGGTCACAAATTATTTAGAGTTCAAGTCATGGTTAGGTTAGAATTATTTAGGTCACAAGTCATAATCACCTTTATTTCCGATCACAACCATCTTTTTAAAGGTCAAAATCACCATTATTTCTGATCACAACCATCATTTTTAAGGTCACAAGATTTATTTTAAGGTCACAAGGAATAAAATTGTAGGTCACAGTCACTAACTCCTCCTCGGACCATCAAGAACATGACCACCGCGTCCACCACCATAAGCACAACATTCACCGTCCAGTTACACCAACAACCAAAACAACAAATACACCAGCACAACCTTCACTACACCATCTCCGCCGCAACCTTCACCACACAAACATAGCTTCAGCCTGAACCATCACCGGGACTACAACTGCACCACTTGAACAAAAAAATCCACAAACTTCCACCTCTACCACACAAATAACACACCCACCAACAAAATCCTCCACAACCACCATGTGACCTGAGCATACTTCAGATTCAACCAAAGCAATGTCGGAGTTAGATTCACCCTCTGCTTCATGAGAAATCTTGGCGCCAGATTCAACCAGAGAAACCACTTCCACCTCCAATAATCATACGCTGCCGGCACCCCACCCACCGGATCTACCTGCACCTCATCGCCATCATTCCGCCCATCACCATAGGTCCATCATCAAAAAACGCACGATCACTGACCTATCGTCACAGAGCCACCACCACTGTCAGCAATCTTGCACCGCAAGTGGTTGTAGCGACTAGCTTGCCACCGCCTATCAGAAGCAGTAGGTGCAGGTTCACCACCACACATTGCGAACCACACCACCACCAACCAGAAGCCACACAACCACCAACCAGAAGCTACACGGTCTCCACCAAAAATCACATCGCCACTGCCAGAAATCACATCAACGACGTCAGATCGATCCAGCGACATCGCCACTGCCTATTGGTAAGTAGTGACTGAAGCTTACCTTGAAATTGCCTTTGGCGATGGCTGTCTGCTGGTAACATTTGAATAAGTGGCTAATCCCAGCGGAGATGATGGTGTTGCTGTCGGGGGAGGTAGCAGAGGTTGGTAGATGTGGTTGGATTGAGAGGTGTGGAATATAGAGAGTGAGAGAAAATAATTAGGGTAAAGTGGTGTTTTGTGGTTTGAAATTGGGATAGGGTTAGATAATTAACAGAACATTATTATATAAATTTTTTAATTAATTAAAATTAGAATTAAGACCTGAATTTTGAATGTATATAAGTTTGATCTTATTTATGAATTTGAATCTTTAAAAGTAGGGGTCTCTGTAATTTCCTCTTCATTTAATTGTTAGAAAACCCACAACTTGATTTCTTGCTTTCGTAAGTTGCTTTTAATTTTTATTTAATTGGATTGTTCATTTCATTGATTTTCAATTCTTTGTCGTTTTTAGATTATTTGGTAATTTATTTTATTAGTTAGTCTTGATTTTAGTCTAGGAATTATTTTGAATCAAATTAAATCTATATCAAATAAATTGTCCTCGTAGAATCGACCATTCGGACTCAAAAAGTCCACTTTACTACTTATTAACGATATCATGCACTTGCGATAATCTCACGAACAGAAGGCATGGGCCATGATTGCTGCATTTGGAGTGCAATACTATACGAAAGATGGAAAAGATAGCAAAATTAAGAAAGCCATGCTACTCTTGACCTTAACAAACTTGATGGGGTTCTTGTGTACCTTACTGTTGAGGGAAACCATGGGACAGCCACTGGAGGACGGAAGCTTGAATAAGTCACAGATGACCACCCGGTCAGTTAGTCAGACAACAGATATAAAGGAGTTATCGGCCGCCATGCAACTGTTTAAACTTGTAGGATGGAGAAGAAAGATAATCAAAAGGAAAGAAAAAGCACTAGAAGAGAGTAATATAACCATATATTATCAAAGTAGGCTTGACCATTTAAATCGTTGTACTCAAACGATATTTGCCTCATTTAGATAATTTTGAGTGCTTAAAGACTACTTGACAAATGATTTTTAAGATTAAATCAAGTCAAAAGTAGAATAAAACTCAAAGCACTTTTGTTTCTTCTAAGAACTTAAAAAAAAGTGAATAAATTTGTATAATTTGGACAGTTTTTTTTTTTTTATCATTGATTGATCTTGATAATTTATGTATTTTATTTTAAATCTATCACATATTTATAGATTTCCAAACATCTCCATGAAATGGTGTAAGTTACACCACGGCGAGCCATCCCTTTCCAAAAGGCTTTAAAAAAAAAAAATCAAATTTGCAATTTCCCAATGGTCATATTTGAATCACCATGTGATTGCATGGTTATAGTGACTTGAGATCACATAACACAAAATTACATGTCAAAAACGAACCTTGTGATTGCATGGTTACACACCTTGTGATAGCATAGTTATAATTGTTGCCTCTTGAATTTGTAATCCTTTCTAATCAATCTTTTAGTCTAGTGTTGGGATCGGGGCGGATCGGGCCTGTTGAGTGCATTTTACATGCACATTTCATATATTTTTTGTGGCACTTTTTGAGTAATTTGGACAAATATCTATTTAATTGTGCATATTTTGTGGTTAAATAGGTTTAATAATCAACTTCATGGAGAAAGCAAGAGAAAGGAGCTAAATGAATGAATAGTTGAAGAAATTGAGGAGAAAAGAGTCAAATCCTTCAAAGAGTCAAAGTTTGGGGGAACCAAATTGTCACTTTCGAAAAGTGGTGGATCACATGTACAATTGATCAAAGGACTAAATTGCAAGTTTCCAAAGTTGACGGACTCAAAGGCACCTTTGAAAGGGTTCAACTGAAAGAGATCATAAACTTTGGGGATCAAGTTGGTCTACACTGAAAGTTGGAGGACCCAATTGTTGATCATTGAAAGACAGAGCCACCAGATTAACCACGCGATCATGTGGCTCTTAAAAATAGCGTTCGCGAGATAGGCCAAAAATCCAACCCGAGAGTTTCAATGTCAACCACGCGATCGCGAGTCATTCAACCACGCGATCGCGTGGTCATAAAATGGAGCAATAATCTGGGCCTACCCGATGCGACCCGGTTCGGCCCAAAAGCTGTAATACGCGGATCTACGTGATTTGGGGGGTATTTTGAAGGATTTTGGTCACTTTAACCATTCTTTTCCTTTTGGCAAGTCAAGAAACCCTAGGCTCTCTCTTCCTCTATTTTTATCTCATTTTCCTCTTGTAATTTCTCTTGATTTTGTATAGTATAGTTGATGAATATTGATTAAGGGGATAAATACCAACATTATTGTGGAAGAATAGTAATATTTTGAAGCAAGAATCATTGGTGAAGGGAAGTGTTTTTGCTTAATCTTCATATTTCTCTATTTATTTTATTTCATAGTTGAAATGATGTATTTAATTCTTGAATTTTATTATTATTTCACTATGGGCTAAACCATTTTGTGTTGGGATGTTGATGAAGCTAGACCTAGCTTAGTTGATTTTAATGTTTGTATTAAGAATTTAAGCTTTTTATTATCTTGTGCATTTATTGTTGTATTTGTTGATTAGCATTTATTGTGACCACATTTATGCTTAGGTTTCATGGGATGTGCAATTATTGAGAAATTGTTGTGTATTCTAGATCAATACAATATTTGCTCTAGGTTCTTGTTTAGGATAGAGATATACCTAAAACTCTAGATGACCAATTGAGCTATTTTCACTTAGGTTTAATGCAATTGGTGTGTTTTTAATCGACATAGAGATATAGTAGGTTAATGCCACTAATTAGGGTTGATTTCACTCGAGAGAGGTAATTGGCTAAGCTTGGAAAATCGGGTCTAACATGATTAATGAATTGCATTTCTATTTGCTTATTGTGAATTCAATTAGGTAATGGTCAAGTGGAATCAAGAATCCCAACACTCCTTTATCATCTATTCATCACCATCTTTCTAGTCTTTTATTTACAATTGCAATTTTAATTCTAGTACGAGAACATTCCCAAACAAATCTTTATTGTGTGTGTTTCTTGTTAAATTAATTATACTAGAGTGTAGTTGAAATAGACAATCCTTGTGGGATCGATAAACCGGACTCAATTAGTCTACTATCACTTGTATGCGACTCGTGTACTTACGGTGTGTTTCTAGCGAACATGGCCCTAATCCTCCCCGCCTTGAATTTATTTTTCCCGATTCGGATCGCCAATTTTTTTTATTTTTTTAAATATAATTTAAATTAAATCGTTAAAAAATTTAAAATAAAACAATTTTTTATTAAATTTTATTTTTTATTTGTGGTTGGGATTTTTCGGATTGGATCGGTGGGGCAGATCGGGTCCAATCTTTCAATATTTCTTTAAACACGATTTTCCAACAATCCTTCATTGTTTAACGAATGTATATTGAAGGGAATCCAGTCAACGAATACTTATGCATAAGGTATAGATATTTTCGATTTTAATCTAGCCGTATTGTAATTTGTATAAAGTGTTATCAAAATTTTAGGTAGCTTAGTAGTATTGAACTAGGTATTTCTTGTGATAATTGTTCACTTATTTTGCAGTGTGCAAAATATATTGCAAGTGTGCGAGTCGTAACAAGTAATAAAGTGGACATAAGAGTCCAAATTATCGTTCTCACGAGAATTGTAATTAATTATCGAAATGTTTTAGTTTTCGCCTTATTTCAACTGTGGATTTGAGATAATTTTTCTAAACTAGATTATCCTAACTAAAAAACAAAAGAAAAGATTACACATTTAGATTTTCAAAATTGATGTTTGTAAGTGTTGGGACATGCGATTTCACATTAGCTAATACTTTTAATTCCATGAGGAATATATACTCAATTACACTCTAGTTAATTTAATCTTAACAAATCAAACACACAATAAAAAATATGGATTTTTGTAAATTTATAAATTAAAGAAACAAATTTTAAACTAAATTAAAATAAGGAAAAATGGAAGATAAAATAGTTGGGATTCATGATTTCACTTAACTCTTGCTTAAGTAATTTTTCAACACATGCAAATTAATAAATTATTCATTTACAATGTTGGACCCGATTTTCCAAGTTTAGCTAATTACCTCTCTCGAGTGAAATTAACCTTAATCAATTGGTTTAACCTACTATATCTCTATGTCAATTAAAGCCCAATCAATTGCATTAACTCTTTGTGAAAATAGCTCAATGGATCATCTAGGGTATAAAGTATATCTCTATCCTTAACAAGAACTTAGAGCATTTGTTATTTAGTCTAAAATGCACAATATCTCTCTCGATTATCATACACTTCACAAAACATATATTTGGTGTTCAATCAAATACATGGAATAATCTTAATAACAAAAGCACATGAAATAAGCTCAAAATTAATAAACAAACATTATAATTACTTAAACTAAGTTAAGCTACATTAATCATCCCAACATAAAACAACCAGCCCATATATTGCACAAAAATTGAGGTTTATAAAAATACATCACAAAATATAGAAATCAAATATTAAAAATACAAGATAATGAAATAAATCACTTCCCTTGATTTTTTCTCCAAAATTCTTTCAACAATGCTTTGAATTTTCACCTCACTTTTTGCTTCATAACTTCAATGGAGACTAACAACATGGAAACAAAACAAAACTACAAACTAAATTACAAAATAAAGCAAAAACAAAGAAAAGAAAAGAAATAAAGTAGAAGAAAAGGGAGAAGAGGCTCACAAAATTCTCTATAATTATCTACTCTTTATTCTCTTCTATTGTAGTAAATCAAATCTCAAATCTAAATTCGCATATTTCAATTACTATATAATACATTATGTTATAGCATTTCAATTCTCATACTGCAAGTCTACAATCATATTACACTTTTTCTGTTTCTTGAAGTTTTATTTTTCAACATATAAAAGAATGGATCCCGTCGATTGTTGCCTAAGGTGTCGATTTGTTGAGGAATTGTTCGACGGGAAAATTGGGGGATCAACCTCACAATCTCACTTTAACGAAGAATTTGCAGGTCTCAACGATATTCTCATTACAGAAAATATTGATGTGGCCGGTAGTCATCCAATTGATTTGGATGACATTGAAAAACATGTTGAAATCTTAGAAGATGTGTCAGTCGATATTCCTAATGCAAGAGGGAAGCGAAAAGGTAAGAAAGCTGCAAAGTGTTGTGAACATTTTAAATTGGTCTCAATTGGGCGTACCACTGACGAAAACCAAGAGTTTAAAGCAGTGTACAAATATTTTGCACAACAGTTGATATGTCAAAAGGGTATAGGTACTACCCACCTCAATCGTCATTATTGCAAATGTGTGGCTAAACATGGTCACGTTGAAGTAAATCAATCTCAACTTCAATTTGGTATGTTCGCTGGTAGTTCTATATCTACATTTACAACGTGGATGTATTCTAAAGAAGAAAGTCGCGTTAGAATGATTAAATTCGTTGTCGGGGCGGAGTTGTCATTAAGTATAGTAGACAACCAACTACATCAACGAATATCTTCAACTGAGTTATGTTGAAATTGGTAGAAATACTCTTCGTTATGACACTATAGATTATTTTATTAAAACTAAGAAGAAATTAGTAACTAACTTAAATAAATATGATTGGTGTTATTTCATTTACTTATGATCTTTGGGAATGAAATAATAATAGTAATAAAAAGTTATATAGCTACAACAGCACACTACATTGATCCAATTTGGGTTATACATAAAAAAAATTATTGCTTTTAAGATTATAGAATTTTCTCATAATGCCACCAACATATTTAATTCTATATTACAAATTATTAGAGAATACAAATGTGAAAGTAAAATTCGTTCCTTTAGGTTCGATAATGCATTGCATTAGTTTACATAACTATAATCAAGTAGGAAACAAAACTCTGAAGAATTATGTTTACAATATGATAAATATGCTAAAAAATTATCACCGACGTAGGGTATAGGTGAAACTAGACTTATTTATTACTTAAATCATGTGAATGTTATGAACACATAATAATTGTGTACTATAATAGTAGAACCGTCGAAAATGAAAATGTATCTAAATTAATAGAAGAAGATTGAGAAGTAGCTTTAAAAGTCAATGATTTTTGACAAGTTTTTATGATTTAACAAACATATTATCTGAGGTATACTATCCCACTAGTTCAAGAGTTCTTGAACATCTTTTTATCATTGCAAGAATTTTTAATAAGTAAAGAAATGATCAATTTTTTTAATGATATGCTAATTGTAATGTAATTAAAATTTAGAAAATATTGGGAAGATTTACCTATGCTATTTCATTTAGCGTGCATAATGGACCCGCATTACAATTTAAAAGGTATTAAACATATATTATTTCAAAAATCAATAACGCGTTGATTTTAGACTCCTCTATCACTTATACTAATTTAGAAAGTACGTTAGTGAGCATGTATGACTAATATGTAACGTGATTAGGTGCTAATGTTAGTCATTCACCCTCCGTACCATACATTCTATTTCACTCAAAGAAGACGAAGTAGAGCTATTGGATCTAATGGAAGAAATTAGAGATACACAAAGTACTTCTTACAATATGTCCCTTGTTTTTCATTATATGATAAGTAAATTTTATACACTTATTTAGACACTAAAATTTGGATATTATACTTTCGTTTCAAAATAAATTATACTGATTTCGTCATTATTTGTTATTATTTCAATTTTTATCCCAAAGTCAAGAATGAAGGAATTGAGAAATAAAGATCAATTGGGTGACAATTTGAGCTAAAGTGTGCAATATGGAAGCTGATGAAGCCAATTGAGGAGCAAAGTAGAGCTAAACTGGAAGAAGTCAGGCACTGAAGGCTAAATTGAAGAAGTTTAGATATTAAAGGAGTTAATTGAGAAAAATCAGAAGTTAAAGAACTCACAAGCAAATAAGGAGGAAGGACCAACTTGTAGGAGTTGAAGGATGAAAATAGAAGGCAAACCACAAAACCATGCGATCGCGCGTTGCAAAGCGTGGTCGCGAGGTGCCAACTTGAATAAGCAAAATACGCGTTGATTGAAGGACACGATCACAACCTTATCTACCACGCGATCCCGTGGCTTACCATTTGGGGCAAGGTTTTTTCCTTAAAGCATGCCATAAATTAAATGACATAATCTACCATGCCATAAATTAAATAAATCGAGAGAGCAAACAAAATTAATATTTTTATTCATATCATTTTTAAAAATACAAAATTTAAGCGTCACTAGAGTATCAATTTCCAATAAATAGTACTACAAGTTTTTCAAACTCATATACACATTTGATGCTCGATTTGGTCAACAAATCTCCGCTCACTAAATTCGTATTTACGTCAGGGACATGTAACACGTTGGTTAGGGTAACATTCTTTTCGAAATGTGAACACTTCCTTTTTCGATAACTTTAGAACGTCCTTCATATCCACAAAAGAAGACGCCACCAAGAGCCTTGCAATGAAGAGGTCTAGACAAGCGAAATATTATGCAAATATCAGCACATTAATAGGGGATGATGATGCTAAAAATCGCACCTGAAATATTCCGAGCTTGAGCAATAAACTAGCACGAACTGGATCTCCGAATACCTGCAATAAAGGCGAGGAGGTGTGTCCTCGTCGCCCCTCCGATGCTTAAGTCAGTAAAGAGGAAGGAGAAAATTTATGCAATAAGCTATAAATTGTAGAGATAATTGTGTACCTGAATTGTGATTGAGAGACGAGTATTTATAGCTGTATGTAATTGAATCCTCGTAGGACTAAAGTGCTTGAAATTAGGCATGAGTCCTTTTGAGAATCATCTTCCTAATTATTAGGAATAATGTCATAAGTCCCAGATAGGATTCTGTTGGAAGATGAGTTCTATTTGGATTATGAGGTTGTATACTCCACGTGTCAGATCAAGTCATGCCCGATCAATGAGAGGCATGACCCGAGCATTATATACCCCGAGCACATCATGCACCTTTTTGGTGAGATATATGTACTCGGGATATTCTATCCTCGGGGGTATTATGAGTGGTCAGGGCAATGTTTTTACCACGGACATTTTGAGTGTGATCGGGGTTGTACTCAATATGGTGTATGGTATAATGTTAAGTGTTCGACCTCGAGGTTCATATATTGCTCGTGGGTACAATGATGTGATGTGGCTAAATATTCAAGTGCTCGGGGATGAGGACAAATGATATACTCGGGGTATAAATGATTGTCGGGGTTGAGGTCTTCCTCGGGTATCAAGATGTAATATGGGATAATATTCATGTGTTCCGGCTCGAGGTCATCCTCGGGTTTATGGTGGTCGAGGTTGAGGTCTTCCTCGGGGATAGAAAATATAATATATGGTGATATTTATGTGGTCGGAGTTGAGGGCCTCCTCGGATTCATGATGGTTCTCGGGGTTACACATTTATTTGGGAGATTATGTTTTGTCAAAGAGCTCGGGCTTGTGAAGGTTCGAGTATGAATAAAATTTATACTCATCAGGGGATATGGAGGACATCAATTTTAGCAGAGAGGAAATTCCAGAAATTAGGGCTTCTTTACTGAAATGGTAGGATGAAAATCAAAGAGACCTTCCTTGAAGAAGAATGAGCAAAATGGTGCGTACGCATCTTCAGCAAATGATAATTTTAGCAAGGACGTATGGGAGAGCTAGGTTTGGCAAGAGACAGAAAGTCTGGACTTCGGGCTAACAAGATAGGAAGACAAATAGAGATCTAGGGTTTATGTGAAAATGAAATGAGAAGAAGAAGAAGAATATGACCCAACGCAAAAAGTCATTAGAAAATAGGGATATGAATATAGGAAAAATGTATTTGTATAGAGGGCATGCTGTAACTACAGTGAAGGCCTGGGGCTCTGTACAAGTAGAACGATTCATGAATATATAGCTGCTAATTGTGTGGTTCGAGCCGATGGATAGTGTCAGAACGACTTATATATAGTGTCATTAGAGAGTGCCTCTTTTATTATGTAGAGATAAGTAATTCATTTATTTATCATCAAAAAATTATTTATTTTAAAACATTTTAACCCATAAGTAAATATTTTAAATTAACTTACCAAACATTACTTTACACTCATCATATATCCTAGATTTCATCCATGGAAAAGTATATCCTACAGATATACCATTACTCTAACAATTTCTTGTCTGAAGAACGTGTTTTTGTAATTCACTTGCATTATGTAAACATGATTAATTAACACCCAAAATTACTCACAATAAACAACAAATTAAAATCTCATTGCTTTCCAGGAATGACTACAAGCAGCATTGATGTGCTTAATGCTTTTGATAATGCACGTACACAATGCTATCATGCCACCGTGATTGTGATAGCCGGAATGGGCATTTTCACCGGTTCATATGACGTGTTTTGCTTCTCTACCATCATCAAGCTCTTAGGCTGCCTTTATTACTCCGACCCCTCCACGACGATGCCAGGGAAACTGCCTCAGAATGTCAATAGTTTTGTGATCGGAGTACCCCTGGTCGGGACTCCATCCGGCCAGTTAGTCTTTGGGTGGCTGGGTGATAAGCTAGGAAGGAAGAAAGTTTATGGGATTACCCTGACTCTTATGGCCATTTGTGCTATTTGTTCAGGCTTATCTTTTGGTTTCAGTCCCAAAGCTGTAATGGGAACTCTTTGTTTCTTCAGATTCTAGCTTGGCTTTGGAATTGGGGGCGATTATACCTTCTCCGCCACCATTATGTCTGAGTACGCGAACAAGAAGACTCGTGGGACTTTTATCGCAGGAGTGTTTGCTATGCAAGGTGTTGGCACTGTCTTTGCCGGCCTAGTGTCGATGATTCTCTCGAGAATTTTCCTCGATAAGTACAAAGGGACTCGATTTTCGGATGATGATGATATTTTGTATGCTGAGCCTGAGGCAGATTATGTTTGGAGAATAGTATTGATGCTTGGAGCTCTTCCTGCAATTCTCACGTTCTGCTGGAGGATGAAGATGCCAGAGACGGGGCGATACACGGCACTTATCAATGGTAATGCAGAACAAGCAGCTTCTGATATGGGCAGAGTTCTTGACATGGAAATTCAAGCTGATCAAGAAAAGTTATCACAATTCAAGGCTCCTAACGAACACCCTTTATTGTCAAAGGAGTTCTTTCGACGCCATGGCCGAAACCTAATTGGAACGACGACTACATGGTTCTTGTTTGAGATGACTTTCTACATCCAAAATCTGACTCAAAGGGACCTATTTCTTACAATGAAACTCACGAGCAAACCAGCAGCTGTTACCGCTCTTGAGGAAATGTTCGATACTTCACGTGCCATGTTCTTGATTGCCTTTCTGGGGACCTTCCCTGGTTACTTGCTCACAGTCTATTACATAGACAAAATAGGCAGACGCCGCATCCAACAGATAGGGTTTTGGATGATGTTCAAACTCATGCTCGTCCTCGGAATATACTATTATGACCTGAAATCAGAAATTAACAAATGGGTTTTTGCTGCGCTATATGGGCTGGCATTTTTCTTCGCCAATTTTGGTCCCAACAGCACCACATTTGTTCTTGCGGCGGAGCTTTTCCCGACGAGATTTAGATCAACTTGCCATGCACTGAGCGCAGCATCAGGGACGGCTGGGGCCATTATCGGTGCATTTGGAGTGCAATACTATACGCAGGATGGAGAAGTTAACAAAATTAGGATAGCTTTGATGGTTTTTTCCTTGACAAACCTGGTGGGGTGCTTCTGTACTTTACTGGTGAGGGAAACCATGGGACTGTCACTGGAGGAGATATCCGGGGAGGACGGCTGCCTGAATGGGACACAGATGCCCACTCAGTTAGTTACACTGACGACGGATACAATACAATTGCCAGATGAAGATGAAGATGAAGATGATTAGGTAATTTCCTCTAGTAGGAGGTAACGAGAATTTTCACAAAAATACTAACAAAATTTTTGAAGCATTTAGTTAATTATTATCATAGTATTTTATGGTGAACTATATATCAATAAATTCAATATTTTAGTATTCTAATTATGTACGAAAAAAATTGATTTTTTTTTATTTATCATTACAATACAACTTTTTTTTTTTTTTATTAAATCCCAACCCTTTCCTGGGGGTGCCCTCCCCACTAGGGCATGGATCGATCCCTTGGCCTAAAAAAAATTGAATATTACAAACACAGAACCTTGTTATGTAAAAAAAAAAAAAAAAAAAGATCTAATAAATGTTGATGCTTACTTACGAAGCTTATGTAGCACCAATCATGACATTATACATCCATCCACTGATAAATAAAAAAATAAAAGAAAAAGAAAAAAAATATTGTGAATTTTAAGATTTGAATTGCATTTACTATTCACCAATGAATTGATTTAAATTGGAACGTCATCGATCGATGGTTAGCTAATAATTCCTGGTTATATAGCTTCTATTTGGCAAACATGTTTAAAAACATATTTTTTATAACATAATTTCTCAAATCATTTTTTAATTACACATATTTTATCTCGATCCACTTTTCAACCACATATTTTACCTAGAAAACATAAAGAAAAAACATTTTATAAACATAACTTTTAACAATAGAGCCCTAGAATCATGGTAAAAGTTTGTTTTAAATTTTTTTTATAATTGGTCACGTAACATCTCGTTAGATCATTTTTTTTGAAAAATCAATAATATCGGATGATCAATGATATGATTCTCTTCCATCATTTTTTTTACTTTTTTAAAAAATGAACCCACGAAATAATATTATCACGTCACTATTTATAAACAATAATTTATAATCGATCTGTCAAACATTATATTTAAATAAAACATTACACTATGTAGTCTTAAATTTTATTATTAAATATTTTAAGTAATAGAGATTTTAGACATTTGTGATTCTCAAATTAAACCTACAGGTACAGGACCTGTGATTACAGGTCTCTCAATGTTGCATGCTTGTATGGCATTTTGCAAAGAGTTGTACGTTTGACCACTTTTGTATAAAATTTTGTTTATAAACTTTATATATATTATTTATAAATAGTGATATGATAACCTTTCGTTGTCAGTTTTTTGAAAAATAGAAAATGAAGGCAAAAAATCTTTGATCATTCAAAAGTGTTGACTTTTCAAAAAAATCATTCAATGATATGTTGTCACGTATCTATTTATAAACAAAATGGTGCAAAAAAAAAAAAAATTATAATCATTTAACTGACTAAAAGGAGGCTTATTAACACATCTTTTTAAAATATAATTGATATATCATCATTCTAATAATATTAGTACATGATTAAATACAGTGTCAGCAAAATGAACAATAGCTTTATGGAAATTTAGCCACCATTTGGTAACACTGTACCATTTTATAAATTGGTTTATTTATAATTTTGAGATAAAATATGTGATTAAAAGTTGGAGAGAAATATGTGTGGTTAAAAAATGATTTGACAAATTATAAAAAAAGGATTAGGGGGGGGGGGGGGAGGGCAATATCAATAGAATTTTTTGACCGACTGAAACTCGTCGGTGTTACCGCCTGATCAAAAGCTATCGAATTTCCTAGGACTAGTGAATCACCAGTGCGATGCACGGGAAGAAACGTCTGGATAAATATAATTCAATGTGAAATTAGATGAATCATTTAGATAAAATAAATAATTTTCGCAAATAAAAGATAAGATCATCATTTATTGGTTTCATGTAACTACAAATTCTGAAATACTTCTTTGTACACAACATTGTTTGTTGATTTTGTTGGTCTTCCATTTTTATCACAAATCAACATCTTTAATTCGAAACGATTTGTCACCCTAGAAATCGCAACATAAATTTGTCCATGTGTATACACCACCCATTTAAGAAGTCCCACATGCGAAAATGATTGTACTTGATTCTTATTGATAGTCATGGCATAGTACACCATGAATGAAAATTGTCTTCTTTGAAATCTAATAGGTATATCCTAGAATCAGAATGGCTCAACGATATCATTGAAATAAAGAACTTGTGTCCTGCATTGATGCCAAAAGAATTTGACCTTCTAGAACATGGTCGCCAAGTTTTATAACAATCAACCTTGTTCAATTGCACAATCCCTGTATATGATCAATATTTCTCAGAAAGAACTTGTGTCCTTCACTTATCCACTGCAACGGTCCACCATGTTGTGCAATAATGATATCTCTGTATCCAGGTCGTGTATCAAAATCTACAGACAATCAATTCAACAATTTCACCGACAATAGGAAAATCATATTGGCTATCACCGGTCGTCCACCAACTAATAAGTATAAACCTTACATTTGAAGTATTTTCCTCAATCATCTTTTCCCAAACCAACATAAACTGGCTTAACAATTTATTGTATTTGTCTAGAATATCCTTCAAATCAGAAACTATATAATTATGCAACATTGAATTGCATGATTCACTCCCACCGGAGGACATTAAAAAACATAAATTAAATTTTAGACTATCACAACAAAATTATCCGTAAACAATATAAATATAAAAGCAATAAATACATAATACATACCCCACGTATGACCATTTTTCAACTTTCAACCTCATTCACATTGTCAATAATGTAAAGCGAGAGAATTGCAGAGCTGAACAGTCATCAGGAAACAGACTCTCAATCTTATGGCAATTTCGACCGTGTAATCTGAAGACGGGAGGCCATTTACCATTATTTAGCCCGTTATCTATTCCCCCCATAGAAGTGAACGAAAACATCATATTATATGTCCGAATGTTCTCAACGAAATTCTTAATCATGTCGTCCCTACCATATAACAAATCTTTCAAAATAAGAGGATGGTTTTTCATAAGAGGAATCTTCACTTTTTCTTGCATACAACAAAGTAGGAGTGAATAAATAAACTGCGAAATCAAGCTAAACCGCAACAAATAGTTTGGTTTGGTACGGTTTGAAAAAAAATTCAAACCGCCTTAAATGATTTGACTTAAGTTTCAATTGTCAAAATCGTGATTTCAAACAGCCAATCCGCCAAATTTAAAAGAAAATAATAATAAATAAAATAAAAATAAAGGTAAACATTCAATTTAAAAAAAAAATTGCAAAATACTTTTTATTGTCAACAAATCAAAATTAAGGAGTCAAAAGTTAATTTGTTCAAATCCACAACCATTTGGAAATAATTCTTGATCCTGTAATTCATAATCATCATCAAAGATATTTTCTTAAAATAAAATTTTTAATATAAGAGCTAACTACAGCTTGCTTCTATATAATTAGTTTGTTTGTCAACGTGAATTGATTCACAATAAAGTACTCAATTAGAAACTTAATACTATTATTGAGCTAGTTTAACTCAAAATTTTAGACGAATATGTGTCTTTGGGCTCGCTTTGAATTATACTAATTCATTCGTTGGCAATCCGCGGTTTCAAACCTACCAAACCGCAAAAAATAGTTTGATTTTGTTTTGTTTATAAAATGAAATCGTTTTGTTTCGTTTGGAAAAATCCCAAACCGTTTTAAATGGTTTGGTTTGAAATATTACTATAAATCGCATAAACCAAACCGTGTCCACTCTCTCCTCGCAGCAAAAATTTGTCTTGCCAAATAAACACTTAAATGTAGGATCTTTAATACCCATGTATTCTGAACAATTAAACAATAGATGAAAAAGTTAATAATATATATCATCTCAATTTTCAGTTAAGTAAATTGTGAGGCAATTTACTTATTGTTGTAGAAATTTAAGAATCATAAATATTGAATTAAAATATAAAAATTAATATATCATGTCATAGTTAATTATTTTTTAAAATCTAGATATAACAGTCAGGACAAAAAATCATTAATAACTATATAATTTCAAAACAATATAAATAAATTTGTTAACCGTTAATGTTAAAAAAATGTTATATGATACTTTCGGAATAAAAAAAGATAATAATTAAATGTAATTGTAAAAATTTATTTTGATAAATAATTTCATATAGAAAAGAAGGTTATTATGTATATGTAACAAAGAACTTAAAAGTATGATTATTTAAAACAAAATTCAATACAACTTGATTAAATATTCGATATAAATGAAAATGAAAATTCGACATTATATTTGTATGACCGAATGAAATCATTCATCCATAAGATTGAGACCAATAAAATATCACAATTATACGTATTAAATGTGACTTTCTATAAAAAATACTAATTAATTTAATGAAACGCAATACAAATGAGCTCGAATTTTTAAATGTACTAAATAATTAAAAAAAAGATTATTTATAACAGTTTTATACGATAATTTTTATTTAGTGTTAGATGCTCAATACAACTTCGATATAATTTTGAACTGAAAATTTTACATTGAATTTGTATGACTGAACATAAATACTTATCTGTAAGATTCAAAACATTAAAATATTAGAATAATTTTCTTAAAAGAGAGGTTTAAATACAAATAACTAAGTATAAATAAGTTAAAAAAGTTCTCCATAAAAATACTTAAGTGGAAGTAGCAGTGTGAACACAATAAAAACTGAGTTTTCCCGTCGAAACTCAGCTGCTTTATATATTACTAGCTGTCTACTCGTGCGATGCACGGAATATATAATTTTTAAATCATAATTTTGAAAATATCTTGATTCAATCATATCAAATAAAAAACATAATTTAAAATTTCAATACAAAATATTATTGAATTTGAAACTTTAAAAAATGCAAAACTATTCAAAATAAAAAATGCTACATGTACACTAAGTATACCACGTCGCTCAAAATTTGGCACTCATTTAAAATTTTTATATAATTTTTTTATTTACTTTTTTCTCTGAAAATTTTTCCACCTCATCACTTATTTCCCTTTAAATATTTTATAATTTTTTATTAACTATATTTTTTAATGTGTTGCTTACATATATTTTATTTGAAATCCAATATATTAATTAATATATTTTAGTTTTCCTTATTTTTTAAACATGCTTGTCAAAATGATGAAATGATCATGCTTCCGTTTGCTAATAATGTTTGGTTTATAAACTTGTTTATTTATGATTTTGAGGTAAAAAGTCGTTGCTGAAAATTGGAGAGAAAAATTATATGAGGTTAAAAAGTTGATAGAAAATAATTAATTATTTTTGTAACATGCGTATTGAAAGCCTACTCATTTATTGACATATTAGAAAGTAAAATTTCAATAATTTTATTTATTTATTTTCAAAATATATTAATTCAATTTTTTTCATTTCTAATTTAACAAGTTTATATACCATATATTTATTTATTTTAAAATATATTAATCCAAAATTTTCATTTTCAATGTAACACATTTACATAGATATGATGTGACATTTATTTGTGTTCAAATATATTAATCTAATTTTTTCATTACCTACATAACACATGTTATTGAATTTGAAACTTAGAAAAAAAAAAAAACTAATCAAAATAAAAAAATTCTGCATGTACACTCAGTGTACCGCGCCACTAAAACTTTGACACTTAATTAAATTTTTTATATAAATTTCTTTTGACTTTTATTTACGATTTTCTCTAAAAATTTGTTCACCTTATCACCTATTTTCCTTTTAATATATAATAATTTTTAATTAACTTTATTTTTTAATATGTTGCTTACATATATTTTATTCGAAATCCAATATATTAATTAATATATTTTATTTTTCCTTGATTTTTAAACATACTAATTTTTGTTAAAATGATTAAATTTTCTACCAATTTATCATTGGTGGTAAAAAGTTGATAGCAAATAATTAATTATTTTTGTAATATGTTTATTGAAGAACCTACTCATTTATTGACATATTAGGATGTAAAAGTTCAATGATTTTATTTATTTATTTTCAAAATATATTGATTCAAAATCTTCTTTTCTAACTTAACAAATTTATATAGCATGGATTTTTTATTTTCAAATATATTAATCCAATTTTTTTTCTTTCCAATTTAACACATTTACATATATATGACATTTATTTATGTTCAAATATATTAATACAATTTTTTCATTTCATATATAACACATTTACATAGATATCACATTTATTTATTGATGCGCACTTTTGAAAAAACGTAAATTTGTATATTAGAGTCTACCTCAAATCACGAGTTTGAAAGTTGAGCAAGAAAGTTCACGTTATTCTTCTAAATGTCCAAGCGCCTCGTCTAGCCAAATAAGTCTTAAATCAATATTTGAAAATTTTTAAAAGGTTTAAAATAAAAGTTTGGGATTTAAATTGAAAATCAAACATAGTTGCAATTTAAAATTAGTTGGGACTAAAATAAATTATTTTGAAAGTTAAGGGACTAAAATGAATACTTTGAAAGTTGGGTTGAAACTCAAAACGAATATTAAACTATAGGCCTGAAATAATTGATTTTCAAAATGAAAGGGCTGATTAAAACTCATTTAAAAACTTAAGGGCTGAAATTGATGATTTGAAACCAAAAGGGACTGAATTGAATAACTTTTCAAACTTGGGGCTTAAGGGGTAATTTTCGAAAATCAAAATATATTATCAGATCTTATCTCATCTCTCTCTCTAATTTGCGTGAAAACAGGGAGGAGAGGCGAGAGAGGGCTGCGACGGGTACACGCCGCCGGTGCCTTCACTGCCGGCGGAAATCGCCGCCATTACTTGGCGGCGCCGAAGGCGGATGGTGGGGAGGTTATGGACTCGACCTTGGGTGTCAAAATAGGGAGAAAACTGAGGCTGCGACGAAGCTTAAGGTTCGATCTTGGCTGCGAATTTCGGTGACAAATCCGGTTGAAATAGGTTCTGCAGTGGAGGTAAGTAAATGGGTTCTCCTCTTTGGTTTTGATTTTGGTTTTGGGCAGCGATGATGATGATGGGTTTTTGATTGGGGATTGGAATTTGGGTTTTGGTTGAGTGGCGTTTGAGGAGGACAGTGGGCGATTGAGGTGGTTTCTGAAGAAAATAATAAGTCAGCTAGCTAGTTGTTTAGTCAGTTAGTCTAGTCAGCATCCAGCTGGATTTTATCACACGCATTTTGTTTTTTTTACTGAATCTGTTTTTACTTGCATTGGACATATACATATATATCCATTTCTCATTTTCTGTAGATGTAGATGATATGAAATAAAAGAGTAGTTTCTCTCCAGTTTTTTCCTTCTTCTTAGATCTTTAATTTCTTCATGGTATCAGAGCCGAAATAAATCAAATCGAAGGAAATGGATGCTACAGGAACAAATGCAGCTGAAAAATCAGCAACTGATGCAGAACACGAACATAGTTTCAATGGAGAACCACTTCAATTGCAAGGATCGGATAACCCAGGAATGTTATTGGTAAGTTCACAGCTTACTGGAAATAATTACTTGAGCTGGAATCGCTCAATGAAGATAGCTTTGGGTGAAAAAAACAAACTACGGTTCATAGATGGTAAATTAGAGATTCCGAATGAAAAATCAGCAGAATACGAGAGATGGAAACGAGTGGATTGTATGATCATATCCTGGATCCTAAATTCGATCTCAAAGGATATTGTGGATGCATTTTTGTACACAACTTCAGCTCGAGAATTATGGATTGAACTGGAAGAAAGATTTGGTGAGTGTAATGGACCACTCCTGTATCAGCTGCAAAGGGAAATCAGCAGTTTGAATCAAGGAAATATGTCTGTAGTTGCCTATTAAACGAAACTTAAGAAGTTATGGGATGAATTTGCATGTCTATTACCAATTCCAGCCTGCAGTTGCGGAGCAGCTAAGGAAGTTGCAGATATGAACACTTTCAACAGGTTAATTCAATTTCTCATGGGTCTAAACGATGGTTTTGATCACATTCGTAATCAAATACTTGTTATGGATCCCTTACCCACCGTCAACAAATCCTACTCCATGATTTTGAGAGTTGAGAAACAGAGATCAGTGCACCAAGCATATTTAGATTCAGCTGATAACACTGCATTGATGATTAAAACGCAAGGAACTATCAGGGGAGGAGGTTATGGACGAGGATCAGTAAGGGGGAGAGGCTTTTATGGAAAAGGTAATACGGAGGATAGATCAAACATGTATTGTAGCCATTGCCACATGACTGGGCACAATAAGGAAGGATGTTTTAAAATTAATGGCTATCCGGATTGGTATAGAAAGCCAAAGGATCAGAGAGGCAGATTTGCATACAGTAAACATTTGGCAAACATGGCTGAGACACTATTAAGCATTGAAGGATATGAAATAGCAATGGATGATAAATCTCCTTCTCTGAGTACAGACATATCTGGTATTGTGCAACGGGAAATCATGAAGTTTATGAAGAATAAAATGCAGATGAATCAAAATGGAGCTGTGAATTTTGCACATTTTGAAGGATTGGCAGACTTTGCAGGTATAAGGTCTACTGAGAATTATCATAATGTTTTTACTGTGCTTGATAAGTTAGAGATAGGATCTTGGATATTGGACACAGGTGCTAGCAGTCATATGTGCACTAATTTGAGTCTGTTTCATGATTTCAAACCTATTTCAATTCATACACCAGTCTATCTTCCAGATGGATCAATAAAATCTGTTACACACATAGGGAGTGTTCTGCTCAATCATAGATTGAAACTCATTGACACTCTTTTCATTCCTAGCTTCAAATTCAACCTCCTGTCAGTTGCTAAACTTGCTGAAAATGCCCAGATCAAATTCATATTCTATCCTACACATTGTCTATTGCAGGACCTTCAAACTGAAGAGACTCTTGCCATTGGGAAGCTAGTTGGGAAACTCTACATTCTTGAGAAATGTAGCTTGTTTAGGGACACATTTTCTTCTATTCCTTCTGCAGTATTAAATAACTCTTTTCCTGAATTTGATTCATGCAAGTTTACTGATGCTAATTGTAATAATACCATGACTGAATGGCACTATAAACTTGGTCATGCCTCAATTCCTGTTTTACAGCATCTTGATTTCATTCAATTTTCTGATATTGATTCTGAAACTTCCATATTGCAACAATGTGAAGCTTGTCATAAAGGAAAACAACAAAGATTGCCCTTTCCAAAAAGCTCTATTCACACAAAAACCATTTTTGACTTAGTACATGTTGATTTATGGGGCCCCTATAATCAGCCAGCCTTATCAAAAACCCCATACATGCTTACCTTGGTAGACGATTTCAGTAGATGTACCTGGACTTTTTTGATGTCACACAAAACACAAGTTACAAAAATCTTAGAGGGCTTTGTATTGATGATACAAACACAGTTTGGAAAGAAGATAAAGTGTATTAGGAGTGACAATGGTCTAAATTTACTAGCAGGGAATGCCAACTCCTTTTTCACCAACATGGCATTATCCATCAAAAATCGTGTACCTATTCTCCTCAACAAAACGGGTAGTGGAGAGAAAACACAAACATCTACTTCAAATGGCAAGGTCTCTAATGTTTCATGCAAATCTACCACTTAAATTTTGGACCTATTCCATTCTTATGGCTACATTTATTATCAACAGATTTCCTAGTCCTGTACTACATTGGAAATCACCCTATGAAATCCTTTATGCTAAGAAACCTGATTACTCTTTGATAAGACCATTTGGTTGTCTTTGATACGCATCAAACACATTACCACATAAAGCTAAATTTGACTCTAGAGCATACAAGTGCATTTTTATAGGATATAATTCAGGACAAAAGGCTTTTAAGCTGTATGATCTGGGGTCTCACCAGCTGTTGGTTTCTAGAGATGTCAAATTTTTTGAGGGAGTTTTTCCCTTTCAAAAACAAATTGAATCTCAAATTTCCACTCCTTTACCTGTCCCTATCAATGACTCTATTCCTATTGTTGTTAATGATACGCATAATGCATCACCATCAGGTTTTTTGCTTCAATTACCTGCTTCATCAGACCAATTTACCACACCAAGGCAGTATGTCACACCCAGTCAATCTTTTCCTACTGATGTTATGGAATCTTCCTCCTCTCATTCCACTTCTTCCTCTTCAATACCAACTTTATCTGAACCTGTTTCTACCAATGTTCAACCCCCCACCCAACTTAGAAGAAGCTTAAGACAGACAGAAAAACCAGCTTGGCTTCAAGATTTTGTTCTAAATCCTTCAAAACCCAAATTTGTACCTCCAAATAGTGCCCTCATTGCAAATAATAAACCAATTACCTCTCCACATTTTCCACCTACATTTCCATACTTCACATCTCCACATTTTAGTGACACTTATGTAGCTTTTTTATCAAATGTGTCCAAAGTTCAGGAACCTACCTCATACTTACAGGCCAGTGAAAATTCTGATTGGATCAGGGCTATGGATGATGAGTTGAGAGCATTGGAAACGAATCATACATGGGGACTTACTTCTCTCCCACCTGGGAAACATGCCATCGGGTCTAAATGGGTGTATAAGGTCAAAATGAGTCCAGATGGCACTATAGACAGATTTAAAGCCCGGCTAGTGGCTAAGGGGTATAATCAAATTGCTGGAATAGATTATGTTGACAATTTTTCCCCAGTGGCTAAGTTGGTAATGTCAGACTCTTTATTGCAATCGCTACATCCAAATCTTGGCCTTTGCATCAATTAGACATTAACAATGCTTTCTTACATGGCCATTTGACTGAGGATGTTTACATGAAACTTCCAGAAGGTTATACAAAGGGAAAACCTGATCAAGTTTGTAAATTGAGAAAGAGTCTCTATGGGTTGAAACAGGCTTCAAGAGAATGGAACACAGAGTTTTGTGCCAAGCTTCAGAATTTTGGTTTTGTTCAGTCCAACCATGATTATTGCCTGTTTGTTAAACAGTCCAGTACATCATTTCTTCTACTCCTTGTTTATGTTGATGATGTTCTTCTCACTGGTAATGACAGCAAATATATTGATGAAGTCAAGAAATATTTACATCAACTTTTCACTATCAAAGACTTGGGCTTTGCCAAATATTTCTTGGGGATAGAAATTGCTCGTAGTGATTCTGGAACTTACCTTAACCAAAGAAAGTATGTTCTTGATATTATTCACGATGCAGGACTTACTGGAACCAAACCAACTTATACTCCTCTTCCTAAAGGTGTTAAGCTTTCGGTGGACTCAAGCCCGGTTCTCCCTGATCCTGATAGATACAGAAGATTGGTTGGAAGGCTTCTCTACCTAAAACTTACGAGACCGGACATCACATTTGCTGTCCAGCAATTAAGTCAATTTGTTCATCAACCTCGTCTTGATCATTGGTCTGTAGCCATTCATCTTCTTAAATACCTCAAAGGATGTCCATCAACAGGCCTATTTTATCCAGTAGAAAATGATTTTCAGATTGAAGCATTCTGTGATGCTGATTGGGCGTCTTGCGTTGATACTAGGAAATCTGTTACCGGTTATTGTGTTTACCTTGGTAAAGCCCTCGTTTCTTGGAAAACAAAGAAACAGACGACCGTTTCTCGATCCTCAGCAGAGGCTGAGTATAGGAGTCTTGCTGCTACGGTATGTGAATTGCAGTGGGTGTCTTACGTATTGCAAGACTTCAAGATCCCTGTATGTCTACCAATTCCTCTTTGGTGTGACAATAAGGCGGCTCTTCATATTGTCGCTAATCCCGTGTTTCATGAGCGTACTAAGCATTTGGAGATCGATTGTCATTTAGTCCGCAACAAATTCAAAGAAGGGTTTATCTTTCCACAGCATTTACAGTCCAAGTCCCAGCTTGCGGACCTCTTCACAAAAATACTTCCAGCACCTCAGTTTTCTCTTCTTCTTTCCAAGTTGGGATTGCATGATTTTCATCAATCTCCAACTTGAGGGGGGGGGGGGGATGAAGAAAATAATAAGACAGCTAGCTAGTTGTTTAGTCAGTTAGTCTAGTCAGCATCCAGCTGGATTTTATCACACGCATTTTGTTTTTTTTACTGAATCTGTTTTTACTTGCATTGGATATATACATATATATCCATTTCTCATTTTCTGTAGATGTAGATGATATGAAATAAAAGAGTAGTTTCTCTCCAGTTTTTTCCTTCTTCTTCGATCTTTAATTTCTTCAGTTTCTTCGATGGTGAAGGGTGGTGATGTTGCAGGTAAGGCTGGTTACGGCTTGATGGGGGGTCGGTGGTGATGGTTCGATTCTTGATTTCTCTTGGTTATTTTCTGGGCTTCTTTTGGGTTTCTTGGTTTATTGGTTGGAGACTGACTTGGGATGGAGTTGAGGGAGATTGGGTGGTGGCGGCCGTAGTGACTTGACGATAGTGTGGTGGTATTGTGGTGGAGTTGGTGAAACAGGGACGGTTGGGGGTGTGGTGACTTTGCAGGTGGGTTGACTGGCTGTGATGGTGGTGTTGGGGCGGTTTGTTGGAGGTGGCGGTGGAGTTGTATGGTGGAGGCAGTCGTGGTTGTGATGATTATGGTTGGTGGTTGTTGGTGATGATAATGATTCGATTTCTTGGCAGCTTGGTGGTTTTGATGTTGCAGATTGGTTTGATCGATCGTGAGGTTGTTTTTGAGAAATTCGGATTTGACGAGGTTGCAGTGGAATTGGTCGTGGCTTGAAGCCATGTTTTGCAGGCTGTGTTTCGAGTTGTGTGAGGGTGATGGAAAGATATACATAGAGTTGGATTCAGAAATTGGCAATTGCTTGATTGGTGATTGAGTGAGAGGATTTGGGGAAATTAAACTGGTTGATGGAATTTTTGCTGAGAATGTGGGGTGATGAGGATGGGAAAGGAAAAAATTGTGTGAATGTAATTAGGGGATTGAAGTTGATCATGGGGAAGGAAAAAGAAATGTGCTGAATATGAAAATGGAAGTTGGGGAGGAAATTTTGGGATTAAAATGAATGTGAATTGGGGATTTTAAAAAAAATAAATAAAAATTTGAGAATGAATTTAAATTGGAGATAAAATATTTTGGAATTAAATAATTAACATTTGGATTAAAATACATAAATAATGAAAATAAGATACTTTCATAAAAATTGAAATTGAACTACGATAAATTCAAATAATTTAAATTTTAACTTAAATGGCTAAACGAAAATGTGTTTAAAATAAATAGGTAAAGTCGTAGCGGCACGTTTTAAATAATATTTATTTAAATAAGTCATGAAAAATTCTTGGTCGCTACAACCCTACCACCTTAAAATAATTTCGTAGTTCAATTTCTCGATCGCTACACTAGTTATAGGATATGTGTAGCGACCAAGAATTTTTACGCGATTAATAATTATTTTAATAAAAAAATCGTGTCGCTACTATTTCACCCATTTTTATTAAGTTAACGCCACGACGTATTCGTATAGCCAAGTCAAGAAATAATCGAGATCGTTCGATTTTAAATTAAATTCCGAATTTCTAAAAATATCTCCATTCTCTTGATTTAAAGTATATTAAGTCCAAGTACTTAATTCAATGTTATCCCAATATTTATTTATACAAAAATTATTTTTATTATTGAAATTAAGAAAATATATGCAAGCATGAGAGGTTCCATTATATATAATAATTATGAGAATCTTAATTTAATAAATATGGAAAAGTATATGAATGAATTATATACTCCATTATATGTAATCATGAAGAGCATAATATTTGTATAAATATGGAAAAGTATATGAATGAATTATATACTCCATTATATGTAATCATGAAGAGCATAATATTTGTATAAATATGGAAAAGTATATGAATGAATTATAGACTCCATTATATGTAATCATGAAGAGCATAATATTTGTATAAATATGGAAAAGTATATGAATGGTTGATAAGATTCCATTATATGTAATCATGAAGAGCATAATATTTGTATAAATATGGAAAAGTATATGAATGGTTGATAAGACTCCATTATATGTAATCATGAAGAGCATAATATTTGTATAAATATGGAAAAGTATATGAATGGTTGATAAGACTCCATTATATGTAATCATGAAGAGCATAATATTTGTATAAATATGGAAAAGTATATGAATGGTGCTTTACTTTAAGAAAGGATGTGTTAAAATTAATAGAATTGAATGATTATGTTTACAATATGCCAACTTTATACATCTATTTAAACTCATCTCTTTTACACACAACTCTACACATATACACTTATTTCCAATCTCTTGACAAAATCCACAAGTAAGAGAAATTCAAGGTGGTCAAGAAAGTTTTGGTCCATTTACTACTACACTTCATTTTAATCTTTTAAAAGGTAAGTATATCTTATGTTTTTATGAAAAGTAAGTATGTTTTTATGAAAGGTAAATACACCTTATGTTTTTATGAAAAGTAAGTATGTTTTTATGAAAAGTAAGTATATCTTATGTTTTTATGAAAAGTAAGTATGTTTTTATGAAAGGTAAATACACCTTATGTTTTTATGAAAAGTAAGTATGTTTTTATGAAAAGTAAGTATATCTTATATTTTTATGAAAAGTAAGTATGTTTTTATGAAAGGTAAATACACCTTATGTTTTTATGAAAAGTAAGTATGTTTTTATGAAAAGTAAGTATATCTTATGTTTTTATGAAAAGTAAGTATGTTTTTATGAAAGGTAAATACACCTTATGTTTTTATGAAAAGTAAGTATGTTTTTATGACAAGTAAGTATATCTTATGTTTTTATGAAAAGTAAGTATGTTTTTATGAAAGGTAAATACACCTTATGTTTTTATGAAAAGTAAGTATGTTTTTATGACAAGTAAGTATATCTTATGTTTTTATGAAAAGTAAGTATGTTTTTATGAAAGGTAAATACACCTTATGTTTTTATGAAAAGTAAGTATGTTTTTATGACAAGTAAATATATCTTATGTTTTTATGAAAAGTAAGTATGTTTTTATGAAAGGTAAATACACCTTATGTTTTTATGAAAAGTAAGTATATCTTATGTTTTTATGAAAATGTTTGGATCATTGCTATGAAATCAATCTCACAAGATTGTTATGGGTTCCATATGATATGTTTATGATTATGCTAAGGGGACCGGAGTTTAGTAGCGCTACACATAAGAATTCTTGCCATTTAAGTTCGGTAAAATTCTTGTGTCTCCCTATGTTTATGAGTATTTCGATCCTATCCTATGTTATGATGAAAATGATCCATATGCTTTCAAAAGAAAATTTATGCTTGGTATACTTACTGAGATTTTATAAATCTCACTCCACGATATTTACCATTTTCAGATAATTGAAGGTTCGAGGCGGTCAACATGGAAGTGGCAAAAGTGGTTAAGATTGATGAGATAATTATGTTGAACTTTATGTAAGAAAATTATGTTCTATTTTTATTCACAAATAAAATTATGGGATTCTAATTATTCTTTTGAATAATTTTACATTTCTATTTAAGTCTCGATAATATGATATGAGTCACTTTTAGTGGCACTCGAATGGTCGAGAATTCGGGTCGTCACAGTTGGTATCAGAGACAAGAGTTTTAAAAACGATTCTGTAGATTTTTGAAATTTTATTTCTTAAAAAAAAAAAAAAAAAAAAAAAAAAACACTATTCACGTGAACAGTAAAACGACGTGCTATTCATGATGAACAGTGAACGAAATCACTATTTAATTAAAAAAAAAAAATTTGAATTTTCACATGTCAAGTATGGTTATGATTTTGAAAAGTATGATGAAATTTGATGTGCGAATTTCAAGGACAAAATTCATTTTAAGCAAGAGAGTTTGTAATGTTCTGAAAATTTTATGGAATATAATTAGTTAGTGATATGATGTTTATATTGATGTCTTTGATAAATTTCTAGAAGTTCGGGGACTAAAGGAAAATAAGATTTGACGATAAAATTTTATTTGGGTTAATTAGGCCCAATCTTATGTAAAGATGCGAAATGATTAATAATAATTTTTTTTTAAAAATATTTTAATTCATCACTCTACTATGTCACTCTCCACGTATTGACTCCTCGAACCAGGTATGTTATATGCTTTGCAAGTCATTTACGATTTTATTAAGACATGTTAAGTATGAAATATTCATATGTTATGAATCTTTAAGTGAAATATACATGTTGAGTATGATATGAATTGATAGAAGCCTAAATTTTAATTTATTCATTTTAATGTAGAATCATGAGACATAGAGGATATTGATATGAATTTTGGTTCATATTAAGCTTAGTAAGATTGACTCAATTAGAAATTAAGTTAGGTTGTAACTTTGGCCCAAAATATATGGAATAATATATTAAACAAACAAAATTGATAATGAATTGTACAATAATTTATCCCTTTATCACTACCTTTGTGTAAAAACAAGGGAAAAACTGTGGATGGTTATTAGTACTTCCTCTTCAAGTTTCAATTTTCGGTTCAATAATTTATCCCTTTATCACTACCTTTGCTTAAAAGCAAGGAAAAACTGTGGATGATTATTGGTACCACTCTTCAAGTTTCAATTCTGAAAAAAAAAAAAAAAAAAAAATTTCGGAAAGAAAAGAAAGAAAGAGAACGGGTGTCGAGCATAATGGGAATAATATGACTTAAGAATGATTTTCAAAATAATTGTTGTCCTTGAGTTTAGAAATGATGAACCTTAAATGGACTTTGCATAATTGATTTTTGACATGGCACTAAGTATGAGAAGTCAACAGAAATGATTAGAAATATGTTCAGATTATCTATCATTTAGATTTAATGAGAAATAGCGAGCCAATTTTATGAAGTTTTATGAGATGTTAAGATTATAAGTGATGTGGTTTTAATGAGACTTTTATGAGAAGCATTATGAAGTTAGAGATTTAAAGATTTGGTTATTGGGAATTAAGTAATGGATATTATGTTGAGTAAGTGAATTATGCCTCTATATTGAAGAGAAATTTATTATGAACTTTGGCCTTGTGATTAAATTTTGGGAATATGATTTATAACTTATAAATATAAGTATGAGTAATCTTTTGAGCCAATTAAGGTATGGAAGGAAGTGATATTGTGATATTGAAAAATATGATTTGAAATTGTTATGTTGAGGAATTATGAATTGAATTATGGGATATTTTTTTGATGATATTGAAGTGTTGGAATCGTTTTCAATATTTTTAGATCGTTGTGATCAAATGTGGAGTTATTTATTATTGTGAGTTATGAAGTATGCTTATGGTTTGGGATAAGTCCAAATTACAAGGGAGACTCTGTCCAGAATTTTATCATTTGGAATTAAGAGCATGATATGATAAGCATCCACTAAAGGAATTAAGGTTAGACATGCAAGTTCATTTACATCACAAACGAGATTTAGTAGATGATAGCAGAAATTTTATTATTTTCTCATAAGAGAACACACAAAGAGTCACACTGGAAAAGAAATACATGAAAACACGCAAAAGCAAAAGAAAGCAACATGGGAAATTCCTCAAATTGAGAGATGTGTTTCCGGAGTAGCCGTATCCTACCACCTCTGACCTTTTGAGGAAATAAAGAAACCTTCAAAAAGGTGTGTTTCGAGAGTAAGAATACTCCGTAATCTACCACCTGGAACCTTTGAGGTACACACAAGATTTAAACATTAAGGAAAATCCTAGGAAATTAGAGGGGTGTCTCGAGAGTAAGAATACTCCGTACTCTACCCCCACCTATTCTAAGATTCATAAAGTTAAGTTTACATTAACCGGACTCCATTTTCGCTTGATTCCCCTTCCTTGAGACCAATCTATCTTAACCCCTGCTGGATCTTGTATTGAGATATATGACTGCAGCTTATCCAGTAGTTCATCAATAGTAGGAGCAGAAATAAGGAGTCTTCTGGAAAATGGAGAGATGAATCCCTGTTCCACAGCATAATCAAGAAAGGTTAACAAGCCATCAAAGAAATTGTTAACATTCAGAAGCCCAATAGGCTTAGTATGGAGATCTAGTTGAGCCCACGAGGTAATGTTAAAGATTTCTTCTAAGGTACCAAAACCTCCGGGCAGGGCTATAAAGGCATCAGAACCATATAGCATACAAGTTATGCGTTCATGGATGGATAAGGTTTGAACTTCATGCCCTCGTGTTTTTCCTGCAACATCTACCAAAGGGACAGGTATGACACCGATTACTTTTGATTTCTCTGCAAGAGCAGATTGGGAAACACAACCCATTAGACCACTGCTACCACCCCCATACACAAGAGTGATACCTTTTTCCCCCAGTTTCTTTCCAAGATCTACGGCCGCTTCTAGATAACTGAAGCCTTTCCCCCACTTTTGATCCACAAAATACACAAATAGTTTTGATCTGTCGAAGTTTTGGTGCTTCCATCTTTGATAGTATAGAAGAGAAAACTTACGAAGAAGATGTGATTTTGGGATGCCTGAACTATGAAATATGTTTGGCTATTTAAAGCCGGAAAAACTTACTGTTTTTCATTGATTCTGAAAAAGTAAAGATTTACTTTTGACAAAATCGGCCAACTTTTGACTGTTTTACCAAAGATATCACCTTTCGGTGATTTATTTCCAGCTTTATCAAACCTCGAGAAAGGAAAATATATTTATTTCCAGCTTTATCAAAACTCGAGAAAGAAAAATATATTTTATTTCCAAAACGCGTGAAAGAAAACAGCAAAATATTTTAAATGTGTATCAAGAGATTTACCTTATATCATTGATGAACTGCCAGAAGCCTCATTTTGTAAAACAGACTGGCAAACAGGATCTTTTGCTATTATATTTTGGAGACTATAACGATTTTTGTCCCCGTTAAACTGAGCGTATAAGGAGAAAAGTTCACGTTGCACATAACCACTTGGGTGCGTCTCAAGAGTCAGTCGAATATCATCCAAAGACTCCTTACTCAGTCCACCCTTTATGAATTTGATTTTATCATCCCGATTAGTAGAAGAATATCCTACTGTTTTGCAACGAGTATCACAGTTCCAACGAGCACATTTGTAGCAACCATTCAGCCTTTTTGCTCTTCGTTTCTTTGCGAAGGTGCTTTTGCCTAAACCAGGCATGTGCTTTGGAAATGTCATAGGTAATTCACCAGATAGTCGAACCTTTGCTTCGATCAACCAGCGAACATCTTCTGAAACACCATGAGCCATCAGCAACCTCAATCTTTCGAGTCTTATTCGATAAATTTTCCTCAGATCATTCATTGGAAGACTGGAATAATACTTGCGAATGTTTGTAAGAATGATATCCATGTTTTGATGGATCTAACCTCTTCCCAGCATGAACTATTTAAAAGCATTAAGGATCGGAGGAAATCCGCGTGATATTGATTCCAGCAAGAAAGCGCGGAATAGAATAATGGAAAAGAGGGAACAAGAGTTATGCGCCGTTTACTTTCTTGATAAAAGGAAGATTTGATGATGACGGGATTTGAGATATGGAATATTTTCTTGGATTTTGGGTACTGATATTTTGATATAATAATCAAGGTATAGAAATAATACGGGGATACGTGAAAGTGAAATAAGGACTGTATTGAATCAGGATTAATAAGTTTGTGCAAGTGAAAGGAATACCTTACGGGAAATGTTATGATATTTGAGTTAAGAATTTTAATTATTTGGGAGATATTTGTTTATTGAATTTTGCAGAAATTTTGGGTTACAAATATTGGAAAGATAAACTGATGATTATGTTGATATGTGAATAACATGTTTGGGTATATTACATAGAGAATATTCAGGTAATCGTTTTAATTATTTTGTGATATTTGGTGATAAGAAGAAATGACAAATTATTATGGTATGATATGTTAGTAAAGATTTATTGAAATTTTAGAGATATTAATACGAATATTTGAGGTTACATGATACGATGATAAGTGACAGGTTACATGAGTACTACAAGATATGATGAAATATCACATACGATTGGGAATTTTCATTTTGATTCAGAAGAATTTATGAGTAGACATATGTCTATTATTGATAGAAAAGTTCATGTCTTAAGAAAACAAATTGATGCATTTAGTCAAAGTCCAGTGGGTTAAATATGGTTGGGTTAAATATGGTAGCGATGATGCTACATAAGAAGAAGAAGAAGAGATTCTGATTAAGTGTTCAGAAATCATAAGATCAAGTAAGTTTAATTTCGAGGACGAAATTATTTTAAGGGGGTAAGTTTGTAGCGACCAAGAATTTTTACGCGATTAATAATTATTTTAATAAAAAAATCGTGTCGCTACTATTTCACCCATTTTTATTAAGTTAACGCCACGACGTATTCGTATAGCCAAGTCAAGAAATAATCGAGATCGTTCGATTTTAAATTAAATTCCGAATTTCTAAAAATATCTCCATTCTCTTGATTTAAAGTATATTAAGTCCAAGTACTTAATTCAATGTTATCCCAATATTTATTTATACAAAAATTATTTTTATTATTGAAATTAAGAAAATATATGCAAGCATGAGAGGTTCCATTATATATAATAATTATGAGAATCTTAATTTAATAAATATGGAAAAGTATATGAATGAATTATATACTCCATTATATGTAATCATGAAGAGCATAATATTTGTATAAATATGGAAAAGTATATGAATGAATTATATACTCCATTATATGTAATCATGAAGAGCATAATATTTGTATAAATATGGAAAAGTATATGAATGAATTATAGACTCCATTATATGTAATCATGAAGAGCATAATATTTGTATAAATATGGAAAAGTATATGAATGGTTGATAAGATTCCATTATATGTAATCATGAAGAGCATAATATTTGTATAAATATGGAAAAGTATATGAATGGTTGATAAGACTCCATTATATGTAATCATGAAGAGCATAATATTTGTATAAATATGGAAAAGTATATGAATGGTTGATAAGACTCCATTATATGTAATCATGAAGAGCATAATATTTGTATAAATATGGAAAAGTATATGAATGGTGCTTTACTTTAAGAAAAGGATGTGTTAAAATTAATAGAATTGAATGATTATGTTTACAATATGTCAACTTTATACATCTATTTAAACCCATCTCTTTTACACACAACTCTACACATATACACTTATTTTCAATCTCTTGACAAAATCCACAAGTAAGAGAAATTCAAGGTGGTCAAGAAAGTTTTGGTCCATTTACTACTACACTTCATTTTAATCTTTTAAAAGGTAAGTATATCTTATGTTTTTATGAAAAGTAAGTATGTTTTTATGAAAGGTAAATACACCTTATGTTTTTATGAAAAGTAAGTATGTTTTTATGAAAAGTAAGTATATCTTATGTTTTTATGAAAAGTAAGTATGTTTTTATGAAAGGTAAATACACCTTATGTTTTTATGAAAAGTAAGTATGTTTTTATGAAAAGTAAGTATATCTTATATTTTTATGAAAAGTAAGTATGTTTTTATGAAAGGTAAATACACCTTATGTTTTTATGAAAAGTAAGTATGTTTTTATGAAAAGTAAGTATATCTTATGTTTTTATGAAAAGTAAGTATGTTTTTATGAAAGGTAAATACACCTTATGTTTTTATGAAAAGTAAGTATGTTTTTATGACAAGTAAGTATATCTTATGTTTTTATGAAAAGTAAGTATGTTTTTATGAAAGGTAAATACACCTTATGTTTTTATGAAAAGTAAGTATGTTTTTATGACAAGTAAGTATATCTTATGTTTTTATGAAAAGTAAGTATGTTTTTATGAAAGGTAAATACACCTTATGTTTTTATGAAAAGTAAGTATGTTTTTATGACAAGTAAATATATCTTATGTTTTTATGAAAAGTAAGTATGTTTTTATGAAAGGTAAATACACCTTATGTTTTTATGAAAAGTAAGTATATCTTATGTTTTTATGAAAATGTTTGGATCATTGCTATGAAATCAATCTCACAAGATTGTTATGGGTTCCATATGATATGTTTATGATTATGCTAAGGGGACCGGAGTTTAGTAGCGCTACACATAAGAATTCTTGCCATTTAAGTTCGGTAAAATTCTTGTGTCTCCCTATGTTTATGAGTATTTCGATCCTATCCTATGTTATGATGAAAATGATCCATATGCTTTCAAAAGAAAATTTATGCTTGGTATACTTACTGAGATTTTATAAATCTCACTCCACGATATTTACCATTTTCAGATAATTGAAGGTTCGAGGCGGTCAACATGGAAGTGGCAAAAGTGGTTAAGATTGATGAGATAATTATGTTGAACTTTATGTAAGAAAATTATGTTCTATTTTTATTCACAAATAAAATTATGGGATTCTAATTATTCTTTTGAATAATTTTACATTTCTATTTAAGTCTCGATAATATGATATGAGTCACTTTTAGTGGCACTCGAATGGTCGAGAATTCGGGTCGTCACAATATGGTTGCAAAAGTTAATGCCTCTTCATTTGCCAAAGATAAGCCAATCAACACAACTATATCTATTTCATTCAATTGGAAGCACTTTTGAGTGTATGACAGGATAACGATAATTAAGAAATATCAATCATAACATTTTTTTTATTATACAAATCAACCAAGCATCGGGAATATGAATGAGTATGATCACCCACTCAAGAACAGACAAAAAAACCCAGTTAAGAACATAAATCTAACCTTTGTATTATCAAGATATTATAAATAAAATAGTGATATAACAAATTCAAAATTCAATAATTAAGAACATAAATCTAACCTTTGCATTATCATCCAAAATTAAAGCCTCTCCTTTTTAGAACCTAGTAAATCACTCCCCTTGAAGTAATGCTTTAGACAAAGTCAGTAAAAAAAAAAACAAAACTTAGGGCCATCTTTAATAAAAAATGGAGCTTGTAACTTTTCTTGGAATTTCCCATGACTCACCCTTCATTACCTGCAATAGATAATTCTTTTTCTTGTTCCATGCAGAGAGACTCTGATTCTTTCTTAAAAAATCCGAATAATTGGTGAAATTTGGTACTGAAAAATCAATGTAATGAACAGGGTGGATAATTTATATCAGATACCAGCATTGGCTGATGTTTTCCCAAAATAGAGCCTCTAGAATCTGCAGTACAGAACTAGAAGTTCCATGAGAAACAATTCTAATTGAACTTAAAATTTTCTGATCTTTTCGGAAATTGGTGGCTTTCTAAACAATGAGTAATATTTCTGTTATTTGATGTTGTAATAATCAAATCAATGTAGTAAAAAATAATTTCAGAGATAAAGAATAGTAAGAAATCGCCTGAAGTCGAATAAGTTTTGATGAGACGAAGTTCAGATTCCTCCTACCAAGTATAAAGGCTTAAGTCAAAGAGCAAAGCCACCTATACAAATCTATCGGCCCCAAAATTGAAGTTTGAATACTGAGCAGCTAAGAAGGTAAATAAAAGCAATGATCTGGCATTTCCAGTTGGATAATAATTAATATCACTTTTGATATGTACTTATAGCATCAACATAGAAAATTCAGACAAACCGTAAGCGACTCGGATTTGTCCTCGATGCAAGCGACTTGCCTTTCATTCGTATTCCTTCTCCCATATTGCACCTGTTGAAACTGATTCTGCCTCTTCCAGTTCAAATCCACCAGCTCAGCTTCCAACCCTCGAACAAACTCTTCACCGGAACTCGAACCCGACTGCAAGATTAAAGCCCTAGCTAAAGCCAGTATATGATGCTCACTGGTTAAGTCATTTCTCTCCACAAGTCTCCGGATTTTAACAGTTTTCAATAGAAGGAGAAGACAGTTGAACAGGGGAGAGGAAGTTTTTTTAGGTGAAATTTCTGGCGAAATTAGGGATGTGCAGAGGAAGGAGAGGTAATACCGAGAGAGAGAAAGAGTCTGGTAAAAATAGAAAGATTTGTTTGAACCAAAAAGCAGAAATAAAGCAAGGCAACAAAATAAAGAAGCTTTTCATGGAAACTTTTGTTTGAAATTTGAATCAAAAACTATTTTTTAAAAAAAAAAAAATATTAGAGCTGAAAATTTTAGGTGGGAAAACTTGGGGGGGGGGGGGGAATTTGACAATCACTTCTCCTATTATATATATATATATATATATATATATATATATATAAGATAAGATAAGCGTAATCACCTTGGGGAGGTTCTATGGGGATATTGTGACTTCTACGGGAAGGTTAATATCATGGAAGCTGAAATAAGAACTTTGGACATGGGTCTGAAAATTTGTGGAGAGGCGGGATATCAAAACATTTGGATTGAAGTGGACTCTATGGCGGTCGTTTCTCTGTGTAATGCTACGGTGAAGGGTGCATGGAACATTCAATATTATGTGGAAGCTATTAAAGACAGAATGAAACGGCATAAGGTGACCTTATCTCATATATGGAGGGAGGGAAATGGAGTTGCAGATTGGATGGCTAATTTGGGACATAAAGAAAGAAGATTCAGAATGGTGCAAGAATACGAATTGGCTAGAATTATTAAAGGTAAGATCAGGCTGGAAAATACTAGTATGCCATACATTAGAATCAGAAAGTAAGGCTTGTGGTTTCAGGAGTTGGTGCTCGCTGGTAGGGTATTAGTAGTTTAGGGAGTTTTTTTTTTACCTTTTTTCTTCTTATTTAGGTTGTCTGCATTTTGTAAGGTATTAATAGGGAGTAGTACTCTTTATTAATATCATTGCATCATTCTAGTTGGTTTAGGTTCCTGCATGTAATAGGCATTCCCTTGGAGGTACGGCGTTCGTCCCCCTCCTTTAGGTGTAATTTCTCTTTTCTTCAATAAAATGGTAAGGGCATCCTAACCCCCCCCCCCCACCCCCAAATAGATCAGAGGTGGAGGCATAAAAATCACACCAAAGCTCCTTCGGGATTTTATAAAAAAAAAAAAAAAAAAGAGATAAGATAAGATAAAGATAATATAAAGATATAGACATAGATATCGATTTGTATAACTGAACACAAATAATTATTTGTAAGATTCAAAATATTAAAATATCAGAATAATTTTCTAAAAAGAGAGGTTTAAACACAAATAACAAAATATAAATTAATAAGTAAAAAAAATTCTCCATAAAAATACTTAAGTGAAAGTAGTAGTGCGAACACAATAAAAGCTGAGTTTTGGAGTGTGAACACGATAAAAGCTGAGTTTTCCCTCCAAAACTTAGCTGCTTTTATATATTACTAGTGAATCATCCCATGCAATGCACGGGAAGAAACTTCTAAATAAAAATAATCCTATTCGAAATTAAATGAATTCTTAAACAAAATAAATAACATTTACAAATAAGAAATAAGTTCATCATTTATTAGTTTCATGTATAAACATCAACCTTTTAGGGAGAAGTCATACATGCGAAAATGATTGTGTCTGACTCTTATCGATAGTCATGACATATGACACCATCAATGAAAAAAAAATTAAATCTAATAAGTATCCTAAAATTCGAATGGCTCAACGATATCCTTAGAATAAAGAACTTGTATCCTGCATTACTGTCAGATAGAATTTGACCTTATAAAATATGATCTTCAAGTTTTGTAACGATTATTCACCATCTCCTCGAACCAAAAATTCGCCTTGCAAAATTAACACTTAAATGTAGGATCTCCAGTATTCATATACTCTGAACATTCAAACAATAGATGAAAAAGTTAATAATAGAGACCATGCATATAAAAGATAAAATTCAATATTTTGACCATTGACAATGAAAAATAACATGTATAATAATAATAATAATAATAATAATAATAATAATAATAATAATAATAATAATAATAATTTGCGAGGTTGACAAAGATATTGCATCAAATTTTTGATATTTTAGGTTTTCAATATTTATACAACGTAATTATTTTCTGATTGAAATTATAGTTTAATATTGATCATCTCAATTTTTAGTTAATTAGTAAATTGGGAGACAATTCATATATTATTGTGAAAAAATATCATAAAATCTGAATTAAAATATAGCAAAGAATATCTTGGTATGGTTAATTACTTTTTGAAAATTTAAAATTAACAGTTAGGACAAAAACCATTAATAACTATATCATTTCAAACAATATAGATAAATTTGTTAACCGTTAATGTTAAAAAATGTGATATGAGATTTTTTGGAATAAAAAATTAATTAAGAATTAAATGTAATTGTCATCGAAATAATTTTGATAAATAATGCAACATAGGAAAGAACTTTAATATGTATATGTAATAAATAACTTAAAAATAGGATTTAGTTATAAAAATCTCAATACAACGTGATTTATAAAAATACGAATGTGTATAAATTTTAGATATAATTTTAATTGAGAATTTGACATTGGATCTGTATGACTGAACCAAATATTTATCCATAAAATTAAGACCAATAAAATATAACAATTATTATAAGAAATTAATTACGTATTAAATGTAATTATCTATAAAAATATTTAATAATTTAATAATATGCTATAAAAAAGAGCTCCAATATTTAGATGTACTAAATAACTAAAAATAAAATTATTTATAAAAAAAATATTATATGTATGATGTGATTTATAATTTAGTACTCCTTCTGTCCCATAAAGATAGTCCTCTACTCATTTTCATATGGATTAAGGACAAAATGAAATATAAAATATTAATTTCACTCTTAAAAAATAAAGTAGAATATCTTTTTGAGATGGACAAAAAAGAAATAGTTGACTATCTTTGTAGGACATAGAGAGTATTATCTAGTAATAAAATTTTAACATAATTTTTAACTGAAAATTTTATTTGGATTTGTATAAATGAACACAAATATTTATTTGTAAGATTGAAAAAGTTAGAAGAACACATTTTTTTATGAAAAGAGAGGTTTTGACACAAAAAAGTCAAATATAAATAAGTAAAACCAAACAAATTATCGTTCTTATATCATAAAAAATAAGAAACAACTTCTCAGTAAAAGCAAATTTAAAAAAAATAATAATTCTAGTTTCTTATTTTTATTATTTTTTATACAATGTGATATACAATTTCATCAAATATATATACTGACCCATGAATAATATATTTTTTCTTCACTCAACATCCGAAATCATTAACATGTCTATCAAGCCCAAAACTATTCTAAATAGCCCAACATTAGTTAACACATTGCAACCCCAACAGAGAAATCTAGAACATAATATAAATAGACTATTAACAAATCCTCTTATTAGTCTAAAATAATTTTGCATTCTATATTGTTTTCGAAGCTTTCTCTACAATATTATTGTTTTAATATTTTTTCTTTTTTTGTTAGAAATCCAAATCTATATTCAATGACTCAAAATATCACAGGTCTTGAAGAAAAGAGTAGTGTCAATCCTTTTTACTTTTTCAAAAAATAATTTACTATTTTTTTATTTTCAACTGGTTTGTAATATTAATAACTAATAAGCATTACCACCGCACCAGAAACTTTGAATCATAAAACGTGATAAATATAAGGTGGAGTGGAGCGGTCATGTTAAAAGAGTATACATTTTTTCAAAGAAATAACCTTTTGATTGAATCTTTTATTATTGTGTATATCTTCATAATAATTATATATAACAGAAATGAAAGAGGTTGTATATAGGGAAATGGAAAAAAAAAAAAGATATAGAAAACAAAAATGAATCAACAAATTTTGAAAAAGGGAAAAAAATGAAACAAATTCTGAAAAGGCGAAAAAGGAAAAATAACTGGATTTCCAGTGTAATTAGGCGGCGGGAAATAGAAGTCATGTAAACACAACAAATATTGAAGACTATAAGTAGACGTCGGCGATTTTGAAAATAATAAATAAATATTGAAGGCCCAACTATTTTTGAAGTGGGTTTTGAAGTTGATTATTGGATAGGGGATATAAGTAGTGTGAACATGATAAATATTGAAGTCCCAAAAAATTGGAAAAATAAATAAATAAAATCTGCACATAGCACAAGAGTTTTGGAGGGAAAAAGGGAAGTTGACTGAGGTTGACTCAGCTACTTTTATATATTATATAGATATAGATAGATTCGATAATCATAAAAAAAGAAAAAAAATACTAAAATTATGAGATTGACAATGATGCATCAAATTCATGATATTATAGGTTTTTGCAATAATTATACAACGTAATTGTTTTTTTTAATGAAAAATATAATATAACATTGATCATCTCAATTTTCAGTTAAGTAAATTGAGATACAATTTACTTATTGTTGTAGAAATTTAAAAATCATAAATATTGAATTAAAATATAACAATTAATATCATGTCATAGTTAATTATTTTTTAAAATTTAGACTTAACAATTATGACAAAAAAATCATTAATAACTATATAATTTCAAAACAATATAAATAAATCTGTTAACCGTTAATGTGAAAAATGTGATATGAGACTTTCTAGAATAAAAAATCATATAATGATTAAATGTAATTGTAAATAAAATTATTTTGATAAATAATTTGATATAGAAAAGAAGGTTATTATGTATATATACCAAAGAACTTAAAAGTATGACTATTTAAAATGAAATTTAATACAACTTGATTAAATATTCGATATAAATGTAAATGAAAATTCGACATTGGATTTATATGACCGAACGAAATTATTCATCCATAAGATTGAGACCAATAAAATATCACATTATTACAAAAAAATTATTTACGTATTAAAAGTAACTTTCTATAAAAATACTAATTAATTTAATAGAACGCAATACAAAGGAACTCGAATTTTTAGATGTACTAAATAACTAAAAAAATAAGATTATTTATAAAAAAGTTTTATATGATAATATTTATTTAGTATTAGATGCGTAATACAATTTCGATATAATTTTGAACTGAAAATTTTACATTGAATTTGTATGAGTACATACAAATACTTATTTGTAAGATTCAAAACATTAAATGATTAAAATAATTTTATGAAAATGGAGTTTTAAACACAAATAACCAAATATAAATAAGTGAAAAAAATTCTTTATAAAAATACTTAAGTGGAATTAGCAGTGTGAACACAATAAAAGCTGAATTTTTTAGTGTGAACACAATAAAAGCTGAGTTTTCCCGCCAAAATTCAGCTGCTTTTATATATTATATAGATTACTAGTGTTACACCCGTGCGATGCACGGTCATTTGTTACCTACATATATCAAATTTATATTTTAACATATGAAGTGAATATTTAATTAAAAACGAGAAATGAATGAAGAAAATTAATTGCAAAGGTACATTACACTTACCTTAATTATGTTTTAATTTTTTTTACTGTTCGTATATTTATCGTTCCAGGAATTTCTTTAAAAAGAAAAATAAATTAATGAACGTTCTTATTTCATTATCTTTCATTTTTTATTTTTAAATAAAAATATTTATGTGATATTGACAAAGTTTTTTTTTTATTTTTTTTTTATGAATTTAAAAAAAAATGTAATTGATTTTCAAGAGGAGAAAACGGACCAAGAAATATCGGGATCTGAAAATTGCAGCTATTTAAAAATCTGCATTCATTTAGATTAATTTAAATTTGAATTTTGTCTAAAATGAATAATAAAGAGTGAATTAATACTACTAATTACCATTTTAGAAAATGTGTTTTAGACAGAAAAATGGGTCTATACCTATTTTTGGGAAGTGTCCTACTTTATATATTACGTTTTTCTTTCATGAGCATATTTAATCCTTATTTGAGCCCTCATTATCTACAAAATGATTTTAATAATAATGATTTTGTGAAGAATGTATACTTAAGCACCTGTTTGAGACTCATTATTTCAAGTAATATAATTCGTAATAGTAAATTTTGGTACAATGAGCTGTTAAAAAGTATGATTTTATTTTTTTAATTTATATTTAAATTATAGGGGCAATTTTTTATTTTATTTTATTTTTTTACTAAGTTGCCACAATTATAATACTTAGGAACTTAAATAACCTACCACTTAAAAAAAAAAAAAAATACTTCAATGACCATTTGCATAACTCATTTGCATAACTATTCAATTTTAATGATTATTAATGTAATTAATCTTTTCGAAATATAATTTTTAGATTATCACGAATAATTTATCACTATCCGAATAATACTATTAGAATTGGTACTAACTATCTTATTACAATATTTGATATTTAAATTTATTAAACAAGTATTTTACTTCATATTTACTTTAATACAAATTAAATAGATCTAATCATATATTTAAATAAATTTAGCAAATTAAGCAACAGGAAATGTTAGTTTTGATTAAATTTTAACGAATGTATATCGTAAATATATTTAAATTTATTTACTAAGAAATCATCTATGCATCTCGATTCATAAAAGCGACACGGTTGTTTAATCCACAAGACATAATACATTATCACTTACTCCTATGAAATTGATTTTTTAAGAATCAATTTTTCTGAACATTCATTTTATTCCAATGAATTCATTCAATTTAACTCTCAATTTAAAATTTTGAAACACTTCTCGATGTGTGCCAATTGTTGGCATTGACAAGAAAATCAATGAGTTATAATTTTGTTGACAGATTGATTCTTTTTGTCTTAACTCTTCTAGTTTCAACAACAACTACAGAACGTGCATTTCATTGCGAAATAGAAGAATGGAAGATGATTTTTTATCTAATTCCATGCTTGTATATATAGAGAAGGAGATTGTTGAGATTTTTCCAGTAGATACTCTTATTGACGAGTTTGAAAATATGAGAATAAGGAGAGATCAATTTCAGATGTCTAAGTCTTATCCACCACCCGTATTTTGTCCCTGGAAGATTAAAATCCTGGCTACGTCCCTGATTTTGAAGTAAAAAGTATTTGTTGAAAATTAAAGAGAGAAAATGTGTGTAGCTAAAAAGTGATTTGAGAGATTATATTATTTTATACACAGGTTCATAAACAAAAAAGATTATTTTACCAAACGGATATTTTTTTTGCTCTTATTAAAGTCTTTTGTTCGACTACAATTTCAAGTATTTAAATGCCTTTATTTCTAAAAAAAATCAAAATGAAAAAGGCATTATAAAATTTCAAACAAAACAATGATCAAAGTAAAATTGAAAAGGTTAAAAATTGTATAATTGACTGTTTATAGGAATTACGAAGGTAAATATATAATTTTCATGAGTCGGCAAAATATCACACATCAGTCACGTGATTGGTGGGTGTTGGCTGAAAAATGGCATACGTCCCCCACTTCCAGGGGTTGAGCGGTTTTGAGAGGTTCAGGTCCACAAGTAGTGGGCATATTACATATTTGATATACATAATACTTCTTTTAAAATTAATAGAATACAATGAATGACATCCTTTGCAAGTGAACAATAATTTCATCGTAATTCGAGAAAGATTATATATACCTAAATAATTAAAAACTTGAGGATGAAAGCAAAAATGAAGTGAAGGAAAAAGAACAAAATGATTTTGGACGGCAAAATCGAATGCAAGATTACTATATTTTTTGGCTGAAATATTGATCTGGAATAAAATATTCTCGTTACTTTAATTCCATTAACCTGTGCACCTAAATCTTATCCCATACTCGATATATTTATCGAACTCTATACTTTGGCTACATTTTATCAAGATTCAAGATTTCAAGGCAAATTAGCCGGAAGAATTATTCATCGTATGTTCTTTGAATTTTAAAATAATTTAAAATTTTTGCAATTCGAAGATAGTTTCTCAAGTTCAAGTTTGAAGATTACATGACAATTCTAAAATTATTCTCAAGTAAATCAACCTTACTTAGATTAATCCTTTTTTATATTCTATGATTTGTTACACCGCATTTAGAGGAGGACAACAACGTGCTATCATATTATTACCTATCTAGAAAGATGCTTGTTAATTAGTTTCTTGTAAGCTAATGTAATCCTTTTTTTCACTGTAGATTTTCATCTTGATCGGATGATAAAAATACTTTTATAAAGAGAGAATAACTGTTAGGTTAGGTCTCGAATTTGAATATCTGATATTCAATAACCGTGTTTATCTAGATTATCTTATGAGAGAAGGAAAAAAAAATTTAGTACTCCCGGAGTATCATAGCTCAGTATTTCAGGTTAATAAATGTAGGAGACCTGCACATAGGGAGTCACAACTAATCAAATAATGTTGTCCCCTACATATAGGTATTCTGTATTAATTGGCCTCTAGAAATTTTTCTCCAGAGAAGATAGTAATCTTTTACTACAATTTAAATTCTAACCAACGCCTACCGACAAGTGATCAAGGCTCCAAACCAATAAAATCTTGGTAAATTATCCTAAATGAAGTGACACTTTAATAGGATGTAATGATCAACAAACCAAATAAGCAACATTATAGGATTTATCATATGACAAATAGTATTTTACTACTTTGCTTGAAACTTTAGAGAACGATTATGTGGCAGATTTATAGCTAATTATTTGAGAATATTGGAATTTTGGAATATGTGCAATTACAATTTCAGGAGGAAAATATACCCCACATAATGGGAATCATTGAAATATAGGAACAACTTTTGAATTCGTATGTAGTTTGGGATTCAAGTTTCATGATATAATGATTTTGATAAGACAAGTTTATATTTATTCTGTATAATAATCATTTTATTTGTTCTCTAATCCTATTTCAAGAATTCCCAGCAAAGCCATCTAGTTGGACATCGTATAAAGCCTAGCTCAAGGAGTCGATTATACTGTATCTCGCGATCATTACACTGTTGGCAGAACAAACTGGAAGTGAGTTATATCTCAGTCTTTGGCAATCTTAATCTTAATTGTTGAGAAAGTGCGAATGAATTCCTCGTTGATTGAACATGGGGTAAATGATGAATTTATAAAGAATTGATTTACTCCACCCAATATGTTGACCTTTTGGAATGAAACGTCAATTCCATACAAGTAATATCAGAGTAGGCCCCAAAGTTAATCATATGGACGCACAAGACGGATTGTAGTCGAACGAATGTTGTGGACCCTATTTTGATTGTGGTGGTCGAAAATATTTATGGTTGGCTCTTAAGGTAGTTGTAACTATGTAAGACGATGGTCTTGACGCAATGGATGAGTTGAGTCTTGATAGAACATGTATTTCTTCATAATTTGAGGAAGAAATGTGGAAAAACTATTAATTAAAGGGGATGTCATAATGAAATGGTACTTCATTCAAATGGAGGATTGTTGGAAAAGTACGAATAAATTACATTGGTTAAACATTGGGTAATTGATTGGCTTATAAATGATTGAGATACTTTACCTAATATGTTAAATTTTTGGGAGATCCTATGAATCGATTAAAACCTCAAATTTGTATACTACGTAGAAAAATCTTTGTACATCTTCTTCGAACCCTCCAAATGGTGGGGCCTCTAGTTGCCAGTTGGGCATTCTCGAACCACTCCTTTGGAAAGAGAGAAAGAATTGAACGAAGAGCCGAATGCGATGAAAATTTCATGTACGGTTCTGTAAATTAGCTAAGGAATGGCTCCTATGTCGAATAATTGATTTAATGAACTTTGATTCGGATGGCTCCTATGTCGAATAATTGATTTAATGAACTTTGATTCGGATGAAACCTCAATTCCCTACATTAATTTTTTACTAATAAATTAAAAATATGTTAAAACAAAAGGATTACTTAAAACAAGTTTGGCGTAGTTTGTAGGATCGTGCTAGATGTACACCCTGAATTACATCTTATATATATGGGATGAAGGATAGAACAGTCATTATCTTTACATGTTTTTGGGCTGTAACTCAAGTGTACATTTTGGATGTTAAAATAGCATTTTCCTAGTTTGTATGCTTAGTCAACATGAATCTTGATGGTTTTATATAGTTTTTAGCTAAGCAAGAACATGAGAGATTAATTAAACTAATATATTGTTGAGAATGGAATTTTCATCAATATTAATTGTGTGTTTGGTATTATTTAAAAAGAATTTTTTTTTTTTAAATGAATAGTAATTTTTAGGAGATTAGATGATTGAGATTTAATTGAAAAGTTAAATATTGTGAGCTTAAATTTTAATAAGTTGTTGAGATTGAGTATTGTAAAAAAAAAAAAAAAAAAAATCAAACAAAGCTAAAGATTATTATAATACCAACTAGGAAGCCCTTTTGCTAAAAGGTCAACATCAAGGCCACTCCCGAAGTCATTTTTGTTATAAAACTATCAAAATCTAAACAAGAATTAGAGATGAAGAGATGGAGAGAATAAAGAGGAGAATTCTCATTCCATTAGGTGTATGAAATACAACAATGAATGCCTCTATTTATAGGAAGATAAAGTCATTCACAATAATTCTTTACAATATTAATTAGGTGGGAGTTAGGTAAGAAATTAGGTAGAGATCTACAAAGGAATTTCTTAATAATTTCTAATAATTTATAACACTCCCCCTTGAATGACTTATTGCTCAATTGTCTTCCTCGTTAAAACCTTGCTAAGAAAACCCAGTGGGATAAAACTTGAGCAAAGGAAAAAAGAGTACAGCTGCTCCCCCTGATGTTGGCCATCATTAATCATTGAGTCTAATATCCAAAATGACATCAATGATAAGTAGTACAAATCATGTACTGAAATCTGAAGTGCTTCGCTACTTCAGTGTTTTAGTGCTTTAGTGCTGCCTCGTTAAAACCTTGTCAGTAAAACCCAATGGGACAAAATCTGAACGAAGGAAAAAGAGTACAGCCGCTGCCTCGTTAAAACCTTGTCAGGAAAACCCTGTGGGACAAAACCTGGACGAAGGAAAAAGAGTACAGCATGACAGCATGATTCTCCCCCTGAAGTGTGCAATCAAGTATTCATGAACCTTTTGAATAATGATATCATCTTTCTTCTGGAATATATATGAAAATCTTCCTGTGTGTAGCCGATATCATAACATTCTTCATAAGATGTGTATGATTTTCTTCATTTGTTGATATCATTCCAGTATAACAATGTGTTGCTGAATTATAGCTTGTTGATAGCTATGATGATGCCTCAAAAACCTTGCTAGGAAAACCCTGTGGGACAAAACCTCAGCGAAGGGAAAAAGAGTGCAGTATTCTCATTAATTTTCATCAATACGCCTCAACTGTTGCCTCATTAAAAACCTTGCTAGGAAAACCCTGTGGGACAAAACCTCAGCTAAGGGAAAAAGAGTGCAACGCGTATTTATTCCTTTTCATGGAATATCACAAGTATATTGATGCAATCACGAATCTTTTCATCTTATAATTTATGATGAGCTTTATATAAATCGTTCATAGCTCATGATGTCATAACATGCTATATTAAGCAATGTTGTACTAATTTATTGATTGCATCTTTCACTTCTGGTGAATAATCAAATATTGCATCTTTCACTTCGGTGAATAATCAAATATTGCATTTTTCACTTCTGGTGAATAATCAAATTTAGAATTCACTTTTGATGAATAATCAAATCTAGAATTCACTTCTGGTGAATAATAAAATCTAGAATTCACTTCTGGTGAATAATTAAATATATTCATTTTCATATTCACTTCTAGTGAATAATCAATTTCCCAGATGTCATAAATGTTACACTCCAATTTTACTTTCAACATATTATATCATGGAGTCATTTGTATCATTCTATAGTGATACTAATCTGGGCATATTGAATATTTCAATGATTTATACATGTATGTTCTTGCACTTTATAAACTGCAATTTCTAATTTGCAGGAGCATAATCAATCATTGAAATAGATATCAATTTTGACATATAATCTACAATCATTTTACTTGAAATCCCAACGTACCGCGATCAACTGGTACATCAAAGAATACTCCCAAAGTACCGAGATGAGAATCATACATTTTGATCTCACTCATTGGTATATCAAGGAGCTCAAGCTAGTGATTTAGACTATAGTCTATCCACCATATGTCATGCCAGTTCTATGAAAAATTTCGCGCGCAACTAGTCGTCTTTTACGACTGTGAAATATTTTTCATTTGTACATATAATTACTGGCTTTACACATTTAAGCATTTGGACTTCAGGTCCTTGAACAATAATCCCTACATTAGGGTTTCATACTTGGCCAAAGAATTATGATTTCATCAATCTTATTTCATAAGAGGGTATGCAGTCGACTTATTTATCGATTCCATCTCAATATAACGTGGAGAGATCTCTTTATATGTTCTATCATCAGGTACCTGAATATCTCATCATTTGACTATGTCCCTTTTACTTACTTTGAGTATTTAGCCTCAAAGGAATCATTTCAATCATTCAAGAGATATTTATTTTTGGAATCGATAGTCATTATGCTTCAGGCATAATTACGCTTCAGGCGTGTTTTCACCATAATGTTCTCAAATATTATCAATCGGCTAAAATGCCATAACACATGTCATTCTTTTAGGGATGTAATTTCAATCATATATCTCAGTGCGCTTTGGTGGAGTGTATGCATATCGCACTTTTACAAATAATAAAGCTTCTTGAGCTATTCCCTGTTTGACATAGAATATTGTTGTATGATAAACAATTTCTGAATAAGTTATTCTCATAGAAAATAATTTGGAACTTTTGATAATCTAACCGTTTATTATAGAACTTCTGGTTCTATACGGTTTTATTTCATTTCTATGTATGAATATTTGATTCAATACAATATCGCTAAACTTCTGGTTCAATACAATGTATATTTCATTTATGAGCTTCTGGTTCATACTATATACATATTTCACTTGTACGTATGAACTTCTGGTTCAATAAGATATTTCACTTGTACATATGTATGAACTTCTGGTTCAATACAACATTTATTTCATCAGTATTCTATATAGTTCAAATCAGTATACCTTTATTACTTTTAGTATACCGAAAAATCAGGTACAATATCCAAGAAAATATCTCATAATCTCAATCTTGTCGCCAAATCTTCCCTTATATCGAAAAAGGTAATGGCATATTATCTCACCTTTTCAATAATTTATTCCATTATTTCTTGATGGAATCCATATCACTGACACGCGGAGCCGCCGCTCTTTTACGCGTTGAATAATGCATTTAAATAGATGATTTGGGAGAAGGCTAGATCCATCAAAAATGGATATCATACTTTCAAATATTCACAAATATTATTCCAATCTTCCATTAAATGATTTGAGAAAAATTTATCGAATTAGGCTTGAAAGATTGAGGTTGCTGATGGATCATGGCATCCCAGAAGATGTTCGCTGGTTGATCGAAGCAAAAGTTCGATTAGCTGGCGAATTACCAGATTCATTTTCTAAGCACAAGCCTGGCTTAGGTAAGAGTACTTTTGCAAAGAAGCGAAGAGCAAAAAGATTAAATAGTTGCTACAAATGTGCTCGATGGACATGTGATACCCGTTGTAAATCAATAGGATATTCATCCATAAATCGAGACGATAAGATAGACTTCATTAAGGGTGGACTGAGTAAGGAGTCATTGAATGATATCCGATTGACTCTTGAGACGCACCCTAGTGGGTATGTGCAGCGTGAGCTACTATCTTTATGGGCTAAATTCATCAGCGATAAAGAGCGTTATAGTCTCAAAAATATAATAGCAAAAGATCCTGTTTGCCAGGCTGTTATAAACAATGATGTTTTGGCTATGCAGCATTAATACAAGGTAAATCATTTGATATATATGCACATATAAAATATTTTTCTGTTTCCTTTCACGGGTTTTGATAAAGGCTAGTTAAAAATATTAAATCACCGAAAGGTGAGTAGGGTGATTTTGTCAAAAGTAAATCTTCACTTTTTCGAAAAACGAGCAGTAAATAGTGAAGTTTTTCGGTTTTAAATAGCCAAACATTTTTCATAGTTCATGCATCCCAAAATAACATTTTCTCGTAAGTTTTTCCTTCTTTACTTTCAAAAATGGAAGGACCAAAACTTCGACAGATCAAAACTATCTGTGTATTTTGTGGATCAAAAGTAGGGAAAGCTTTTGGGTATCTAGAAGCTGCTGTGGATCTTGGAAAGAAATTGGGAGAGAAAGGTATCACTCTCGTGTATGGAGGAGGTAGCAGTGGATTGATGGGTTGTGTTTCACAATCCGCTCAAGCAGAGAAAGCAAGAGTGATAGGTGTTATACCTACTCCTTTAGCTGATATTGCAGGCAAAACACAAGGGCATGAAGTACAAACCTTATCTATCCATGAACGCATAACTTGCATGTTATATGGTTCTGACGCCTTCATAGCCCTTCCTGGAGGTTTTGGTACTTTAGAAGAAATCTTTAATATTACTTCATGGGCTCAACTAGATCTCCATACTAAGCCTATAGGGCTTTTAAATGTAAACAATTTCTTTGATGGTTTGCTAACATTTCTTGATTATGCTGTGGAACAGGGATTCATATCTCCATTTTCTAGGAGAATCCTTATTTCTGCTCCTACTATCGAGGAACTGCTGGATAAGTTACAATCATATATTCCAATACAAGATCCAGCAGGAGTAAAGATAGATTGGTCGCAAGGAAGGGGAATCAAGCGAAAATGGAGTCCGGTTAATGTAAATTTATCTTTGTGAACTCTAGAATAGGTGGTGGTAGAGTACGGAGTATTCTCACTCTTGAGACACACCATAAATTTCTAGGATTTTATCAGTGTTTTAATCTTGTGTACCTCAAAGATTTAAGGTGGTAGAGTATGGAGTATTTCTTACTCTTGAGACACACCTTTTTCTTTATTTCCTCAAAATGTCAGAGGTGGTAGGATACGGCTACTCCCGAAACACATCTCTAATTTTGAGGATCATAAATGTTTTCCCCTTTTGCATTTTGCATGTATGTCTCGTTTATGCTTCTTCAGGAGCAATAATAATATCATTTCAGTATGTTTAGATGATAATTTTTACTTCTTCTGGAGTAAATATGTACTTCTTCTGGAATATATAAGTGCTCGTGCAAGAACTTTTCCAGGCACTTATCATCTAACATTCATCTCATAATACTGATGAGATTATTTTCACATTAGCTATATCCGTGCTATCATGTGATATTATCTTATCATACATCAACATTCTCTTGTTGAATAATTTTCATCCACCCATTCAAATTCAGATATTGGTAACTTCTGGTACCATTGGATAAAATATTTTTATCAACATTTACCAACTTTTTGGTAGTGATAACTTCTGGTATCATTTGATGAAATATTATCTATCTTTAGTAGTGATAACTTCTGGTATCATTTAATGAAGTATTAAATAACAATATTTTATTAACAATAATAATACTAGGGTTATACCACCAAGTATATATTAATAATATTGTATATATATTAACAATAATAATACTGGGGTTATACCACCAAGTATATATTAAAAATAATATTGTATATATATATTAACAATAATGATACTGGGGTTATACCACCACGTATATATGTTGACAACAATCCTCTAATATGTTAGAATTAACCAACAATTGAGGTGTTTATATGTATTCAATTGATAAACCGACCATATAGGCGGTGTCAACATAATAAAATAATTAAACCGACCATATAGGCGATGTCAACATAATGAAATAATTAAACCGACCATATAGGCGGTATCAACATAATGAAATAATTAAACCGACCATATAGGCGATGTCAACATAATGAAATAATTAAACCGACCATATAGGCGGTATCAACATAATGAAATAATTAAACCGACCATATAGGCGGTATCAACGTAATGAAATAATTACCTTTCATGAGTGAGTGAATCATATCTTTCAGTCAAGGTATTCATAATAGTCCAATCCGTTACGGTGCGTGAATTTGCTTTGAAAGTTTCGGGTTACACAATTTCTCCAATTTTTTCTATGGACTTGGAATTGATTTTCTAATCTATGATGTATAAATGATTTTCTAATACCAAAAACACTAGATTTGAAATATGAAACGTTGATTAATAATAATCTGGTTTCTGATACAGAAGTTCATCATTTAGATGCAACTGTAGAGCATACTCCCGTCGTATTACTCAATTGGCTAGAGACTCGTGCTGATAACGTGTTATAAAACTATCAAAATCTAAACAAGAATTAGAGATGAAGAGATGGAGAGAATAAAGAGGAGAATTCTCATTCCATTAGGTGTATGAAATACAACAATGAATGCCTCTATTTATAGGAAGATAAAGTCATTCACAATAATTCTTTACAATATTAATTAGGTGGGAGTTAGGTAAGAAATTAGGTAGAGATCTACAAAGGAATTTCTTAATAATTTCTAATAATTTATAACAATTTTTTTTTTTTTTAATCTGAAAAAAGAATCAAAGTCTGTTCTTCACCTAATACAACTGGTTCATGGAAGATTCCAACTTCCAACCAAAATTCATTCCCCAAACCCAAAATATAAAATGTGAAAAAGAAAATAGTAAATTTTAATCTAACCATTTATTTCTCTTTTGGAATACAGAGTTAGGTGTTTGAAACATCTTTTATATAGAAAAATAAAGATTTTCTAGAAACTACAAAGAGTCTTAAATGATTCCATGTATGCAACATTAATACTTGATAAACTAAGCTCATGTTCGAGTCCTTTATTTTAATGGATTTTGTAATAATGATTTTTTATGAATGTGTGGTTAATTCTATTCTTTTTTTTTTTTTTTTTTTGAAAATTTAGGTGTAAAATTATTTTGTTGGAAAAATAAGAATAATAGTAAAACAAATCATGTTCGAGTCCTTTATTTTAATGAATTTTGTAATAATGATTTTTTATGAATGTGTGGTTAATTCTATTCTTTTTTTTTTTTTTTTTGAAAATTTAGGTGTAAAATTATTTTGTTGGAGAAATAAGAAAAATAGTAAAACAAATCATTAGCAAGAAAAATATTTACGTGTAGAATTATTTTAATGTAGAGAATTGAAATTTAAGTGTAAATTTATTTTTAAAGAATAGGACTAGTAATTTGTTGTTATTAATTACTGGTTATATCTAGAAAACTATCTTTATCTTTATTTTTATTTTTATCTTTATCTTTATATATATTATAATAACAAAGTTGTCAAATAAAACACCACATAGTTTCCCGTCTTTTTTACACTTTCTTAAAATGGAAATTCATGATTTATAGAAATTAAAAAAAAAAAAGCGATTATATAAATACATTTCAAAATTGCTTTTATCTTGAGAATATAAACAGTCACTTTGAAAATGATTTTATCTCATTATTAGTAATGTTATATATCCAGCTATTAATTAATTGGTATTTTCAATATATGTTTATAATTTGGAATTATGATGTAGAGTTTGAATATAAAATTATATTGATAAAAGAATACAACAATGTACACTTTTAAGCGATGGATTAATAATAATAACATAAGTAAAAAAATATTGCTTTAAAAAAGTTATTATAATAATTAAAACACTATTGAAAAGAAAAGAACATAACTTAATTATGTTATGAAAAGAATATAATTAAAAATTTTAATTTGTAAAATAGTATTAAAAAGTAACATAATTAAAAATGTATGTTGTTTTAATTAATAATAATAATACTGTAATAATAAAACAATATTTAAAATAATGTAATTTAATTATGTAATTAAAAAAGAATATAACTAAATATGTGTATATATTGTTTTAATAAAATACATGTTATACTAATAATAAAATAGTATTGAAAATAACGTAATTAAAAATGTATGATGTTTTACTAAATAAAGATATAATAATTAATCAGTATTGAAGATAACATAATTATTAGAGAATTTAATAGTAAAATAAAATAGTATTAAAAAGCATATATAACATAATACACATTTGTAATTATGTTATATATGCTTTTTATGTCCTGTGCATCGCACGGGGGGCAAATACTAGTTTGTTTAATAATAATGTAGTGGTTTATAAACTGATTATTTATAATTTTGCGATAAAATATTTTATTTTATTGAAAAGTGGAGAGAGAAAATGTGTGTGGTAAAAAAATAATTTAGGAAATTGAGCGATTTCTATTTGTTAAAAATTTTGTGTTTAAAAACATTTTTTTATGTTTTTCAAGATAAAATTTGTGATTGAAAAGTGGAGAGAGAAAATATGTAGTTAAAAAATAATTTGAAGAATTGTATGTATTTAAAAACTTTTTTTTTTTTTAATTTACCAAACAGAGGCTAAATCGTCTAGTTCTAGGCTTAGGCGTCAAATGGCGGGCTGGCACCATGAAATGGTCAAGGTCAACCATCTCAAAACACTTGTGGAGCATGAGAGGAAATATTTACCCCAGAGCCAAGAAGCCGCCTCGATTCTTCTTCGTCCACTCTCTGCCTTTCTCTATATATTATATCTATATATATATATATATATATATATATATATATATGATGTGTATGTACGTATCTCCTACCAACTCCATTTCTAAAGCAAAAGGGTAGAATTGACCTCTTCAACCCTGAGATCATCTCTCTCTCATTGTCCCTTTTCTCAAGTCCTATTTTCTCTTTCTGGTTCTTGAAAATGGTGATGCTTGTGGACTGTTCCAACTGCCGCACCCCCTTACAGCTCCCACAAGGAGCAAAATCCATACGCTGTGCAGTCTGCCAAGCCATCACTCTCATCGGCGAACCCCGCATCGCGCCACCTACGCCCCCGCCACCTTATCTTCCATCTCCCGCCGCCTTCAGTACCAACAACTATAACTACTCTGCTCCCCCGCCGGTGCCGCCTCCGGCAACTGTCCCTGCTCCGTCGCCGTACAATCACTCTTCAACAAGTCAACCACCCTCGGTCCATGGACGTAAAAAGGCCGTGATCATTGGGATCTCGTACAAGAAATCGAAGAGTGAGCTCAAGGGTTGCATTAATGATGCTAAGTGCATGAAATTCATGTTGCTCAACCGCTTCAAGTTCCCTGAAGCCTCCATTCTCATGCTTACTGGTAATCAAACTCAAAAAAAGTTTTTTAATAAAATTTGGAAACTTTTGATTAGATTTATTGCTCTGCGGCTTTTCCCATTTTATAAATTCATTGATCTATTAATTATTATGGGATTGACTTTTATTGAACATGGATTTTGCAAGTTGCAATGTTAGAATTCCCTAGCCAGACTTTACATTATTGTCCTCTTGGCTTAAAAGAATGCCAGACGTTTAGAATGAAGAGCTTTTATATATTGTAGTGGAGGACAATGATCAGATTGGAAAATAGTTTTATTTTTATGTAAAATATTTTATTAAAAACTGTGGGAGTCGTTAGGTCCCTTTGAAGTTGTGAAAATCCATTCTTGAAAATCCCTCCTGAGAAAGCATCAATGTATTCTTTTACGCAACAATAATTAAAATGTATAAATTAATTTATAAATAACACATGTTCTCAAATCATTTTTTAACCACATATTTTCTTTTTTCAATTTTCAATCACATATTTTACCTAGAAAACATAAAAAAACAAAAACAAGAATTGACAGATGTGGCCGCCGAACAGTCGGTAACTTCAACACGTGCACAAACCTGGATCAAAAGATGTAAAGATGGACAGCCATATACACAATGAAAACAAAAGATTAGAAAGAAACTGGAACCGTCTCTGCAACTCATTTTCAGAGGAATTGATTCCTTGTCTATGTTTCAACTTTTGAAACTCTAGTTATTCTATGCCTTTCACAATAACTGAATCTGCTATAATGGATATTGAACTGTTCGCAATCATAATTCTGTAAAAGTCATTAAAAAGGTAGGCCCCTAACGCGAAGTGTAGTTTCATGTTAGGCTTGACTATAGTTCCAGTAAAGAGATGGAAAGAATCTTCCGACAACGTATTATTACTTTTTAATCCTCCCCAGAAAACAACTTAGTACGATGAATGACTAACTTCTTGTGGATTACAAATTTACAATGAGAATGATGCCGAACCACGTGAGAGGGGTCCATGAATATTTTATTATGTGTGGGTTCCACTCTCATGTGAGGATTAGTCAACCTGTTTGTACAAATAGCATAACTCGTAGCAAGAAAAAACATTCTACTGATATTCATTTACATTTTTCTAAAAATTTATAATGGTGACACCTTTTCATAACCTGGTATTCTAACCGAAATCACTCTGTGGAAGTATTTTTCAGAAGAAGAAACTGATCCATACAGAATTCCAACAAAACACAATATTAGGATGGCTATGTATTGGCTTGTACAAGGTTGTCAGTCCGGGGATTCACTGGTGTTTCATTATTCTGGGCATGGTTCACAGCAGAGAAACTACACTGGAGACGAGATAGATGGATATGACGAGACACTTTGCCCTTTGGATTACGAAACACAGGGAATGATCGTGGATGATGAAATTAACGCAACGATCGTTAGGCCTCTTCCTCGTGGAGCCAAGCTTCATGCAATCATAGATTCGTGTCATAGTGGTACCGTGCTCGATTTACCATATCTTTGTCGAATGGACAGGTTCGTGGGAAGCTTAATATCTATTATAACCGTTTTCGCGACAAATTTTGTATTGAAAAAAATGTAATGTCCGGATTCAGATCGGGGCGTTATGCATGGGAAGATCATCGCCCTCGATCAGGTGCTTGGAAAGGAACTAGCGGAGGTGAAGTCATATCCTTCAGTGGCTGCGACGATGATCAAACTTCTGCAGATACTTCTGTAAGTCTTATTCTCTAACTGGTTTATATTTGGGAAAGCACAAACTGATACTATTTGAACACTAAACAGGCTCTATCCAAGGTTACTTCAACAGGGGCAATGACTTATGCTTTCATCAAAGCAATCGAACGCGGGCAAGGAAATACATATGGAAGTATTCTAAGTGCAATGCGAACTACCATAAGAAAGACTGATGATGAGATAGGAGGGAGCGTGTCGACACTCCTCGCGATGCTCTTGACCGGGGGAAGTGCTGGTAATGGAATGTCACAGGTATACTCTGTGTAGGACTTCTTTTATCTTTTATCAATTAATCTTCTTGTACAATGTAGATCACAATGTGGTTGATAACCTCCTCACATAGATTGTGTGGGCATGGGGTCATTGATTATTTACTCATGTGAGGGAGTTATCAACCACACTGTGATCAATAAATGTTTGGATATCTTATCCATGGTCCGTATTTTCAAGAGCAATAACAGTAAGATGTTTGAACTTTGGATATGTATCGTCATTTCGCTGCAGGAACCACAACTTACTGCTAATGAACCATTTGATGTATACACGAAGCCATTTTCACTGTGAGTTCTAAATACAGAGGACACATTTCTGCTGCAACAAGTGGTGTGTGGCTTTAATCTGTTTTGAAGCATGGAACATGTAAAATTATTATTATTTTTTCCCCATTTCTATTATTTTGTAAATTACAACTTCTGGGTTTTAATTAACTTGAACTTTATCAAATGTTACTACGAATTGCTACAGTTATTATACCGCCCCTCGATATTTTTCTTTTCTCCACAGGGAAATATAACTCTCGACACTTGTTTTATTGTTGAATTGACAACAACATAGATGCCTTGCATGTGACAATAGTAAAATATCCTCCAACATTAAACAATAATGATAAGTTTTGATTTGATACGGAGATTCGACAACACCAACACGAGATTGGAAAATTACCCTCAAACAAAACACACGTTGAAGGAAAATACTGGCAAACGCAATATCATCATTCCAATATTCAGTTGAATTATCTTGCATCTATCTAATCATATGTTCAAGAAAAACATTAATCACTGTCAAGTTCATTATCATATTTATTTCAAGAAATTATTTTACACCAGGACTCCAAGATATTTGATTCAAATGAGCTGGAAACCAGCATTTAAACATGGAAACATGAGATAAATCAGGTAGACGACAAAGAAGAACAGAATAAAATTAAAAGGGGGTTTAAGACTCGCCTCTCTTCTAGTCTTAACCAGTAAGAGCAGCATTGAGAGCACTGTGTACATCAACCCCGATTTGTGCTTCGGCTTTCTCCACATCGGTCGATGCTGAGTTTAGTTTCTGTGTGAACTCAGCTAGGCCTTTCTGAACCAGGCTCTGATCAATTTGGTCAAGAGGTGTGGCCTCGACAGCCATTATATCTGCAACTGAATTTGCATGGATAAAAGCAAACCCACTGCTGAGAAAATATTTTTTTACCTCATTACCTTCATGAACCGATAGAACACCGGGCTTCAGCTCAGCAATTGTGGCCACATGGCCAGGCAAAACACCCATCTGCCCAGTAGTAGCTGGGACTATGACCATGTCAACCTGGAAAGACATACACACAAAGATGAGAGAGAGACAGCTAAAATGATGACAAAAACAACAATAACGACAAAAAGCCAAGCTTGTTCCCAATAAAATTAAGGTAGGCTATGTGAAATCTTTTTTTATCCAATCTATTCAGTTTATGCAAAGATCTACCATACGACATAGAACAACAAGATTATTAGCAACTATAACAGACTATGGTGGCTTAAGTTTACACCCCCTATCCTTTCATTTGTTTTGCTGAGATTGCACTACTCCTATGAATGGGAGCTTATTTAGGTATACGCAGAACCTGTCCCTCCCACACATCCATCTTAGCTCATCGTTTGTTAGTTTATTTTATGGATGTTTTTTTTTTTAACAGACCGACACCTAAAGAGGGCACACTATGTTAAGTTCCATACTTTCTACTCCACTTAAACCAACTATTTAAACTTTCATAGACGATGCAATTTATCAATCTCATTTCTTTCATCAACCAGACTATAGAAGTTTTTTAAAGTTCAAGGATAAGAGCAGGGTTAAGATAATCAACTCTGTACTCTTAATTGACTGGAGGTATGAGAGACCGATTTCAGATTTAGACCATTGGGTACTAGATCTCACTAAATAACAATTCATACAGTTATCGGTTAAGAGGCTGAAAGATAGAACTAGATTGATGGCTCTGAACTACCTGATTACCCAGCTCTCATATCTTAAAAGATTGAATCTCCCAGGTTCAACTAAAATTCATATCGAAATGTCATCATACAATGTTTTTTACTTGTAGTATAACTTCATCTTCCTAAGCGTGCTGATAAGTGTATTTTATACACTTATTTCTATTCTAAAAGTAGGATTTTAATTGTTTGTTCAAAAATATTTGTTATTTATTTTGTTGTTATTTGTCTATATTTCAGGAAAAACCCCAAAGTCGAAAAAATAAAGGAAATGAAACAAAAACAAGTCATTTGGATGATAAAAGAGCTCAAGTGTGAAAATCAAGAGTTGATAAAATAAATCTAAGGGTCAACTGGAAGAAAAGTCAAGGAAAGAACCAAATTAGAAGAAATTAGAAATTCAAGAACTAAAGTATACAAATCAAAAGAAGAAGGACCAAAATTGCAAATACTCAATGATTGATTCGAACCATGATACTATATTTGAAGATTTTTAGGAGTCAATTAGATGCAATTAGAAGTCAGACTTTGAAACCTAATTTTTGGGCAGTAAACGTTCGAATTGGGAAAATCATATTTCAAGAATAATTGTAGCCCTTTAAGTTATATTTCTAACGGACTTTGAATCACCTCAATCGGATAAGAAAATAGAAAGATATGATCAAAATACTAAACGCTGTACAGTGACAAAAAGATCTTCCGCGAAGGTAACTTTCCTTGTTCGGTTGGAACTCTTTTGGAATTCAATTTGGACGTGAAATTCAGCATTCTGTCTCCCCAAGTAACCTAAATTCCGAGAACATCTATAAATACATTGCTTGGGACACGAAATTAAGGGTTCCCAATCTTCATAATTCATGCCAAAATGCTATCCAATTGCCGAGGGATCCATAGGAGGCCAACTTCAAGATTGAAGAACAAGCATCAGGGAAATGAATAGGGTGACATCTATTCATTATTCTTGTGAATTTTCTTTAATCATGTTTCTATGCTAGATTAATTGTGTTGGAATTGCGATGAAGTTTTGATTTCTTGACTCCATATTTTAATCTATTATTTAATTTATGCAATTCATGATTTTGAGCAATTGAATTATGCTTTTTCTATCATGCAATTACTTGATCACTGGTTGTATGATTTTAGGTTGTGATTTTTTAAGTTCGAAAGATTAGGATTTCATTAGACTTGTTTCAATTGCCACAAAGTCCGATAGGTGATAGAAATATACCCCTATAGTTTATGTTATCTGCTATAATAGTCATAGTTCTTTTAATGCTTTCTTACACGTTCGTATTCAGCATAGAAATATAGTTGGGTCATGTGTAGGAATAGACGTTATGGCTTGTCCGAAAGGGAGTTTTAACAACATTAGGAATATGGATTTTCAAAACCCATGAATTGTATTTAAATAATTTGGTTAAGATATGGATGATAGAGTCAAAATGGATTCATAATTCTAACTCATTTATTTTCATTCGTTTAAAATCAAATTTGTCAATTTTTTAGTTTAATCTTTATTTTAAGTTTCAAAAACAAAATTTTCAAACTTAATCAAATCTCTAAATCCGGTTAAGGTAGTAATCTAAAATACAATTTAAAACAATCTCTGTGGGATCGATACTTAGACTCACGTCCACTTTATTACTTGCACGACCCATGCACTTGCGGAGCGTACCACGCGCAAATACAGAAACCTTTAGCACTAGCATGGTTTAAAAAGGCGAGGCGGAGGCGCGCCTTGAGGCCCGCCTCACTGTGAGGCGCACAACCTACGCCTCGAGGCACTGATTTAGTGCTATTTTGGGTGGAAAGTACGCCTCAATCGTTGAGGCGTACGCCTCGCGCCTCACACGCCTTGAGGCGTGAGGCGTTCTAAATGATTTTTTTTCTTTAAATGCTTTGGGACATAACACATCATTACAAAAAATAGGTTAGACCCAATTTGACCTCTTAGTTTATCAAAAATTGAAACCAAAAAAATATTTTAGACCCAATTTGGACCATCAATGCAAAAAAAAATATTTTAGACTTGTGCCCATTAAAAAAAACTAAAAAATCCTATATATTCCTCTACCCCCCACTTCCCACGTTCTTGCTCCGATTATTATCCCATCATAGTGCCAAGTCTATAAACATGCATAACCACTTTCTTTCATTATCATCAAAAATTCTTTATAGACATTATTTATGCATTGATTAGTTATCAAAATTTAAAAAATAATACGGCACCTGTCTGTAAACTATATTATACATGCACATCACCTGCAGTCTGCCCATCATGTTCTCTCTCCCCCTCTCTTAGTCTAAACAATGAATTTGAAGTCATGCAATCAACAATCTAATCACGCAGTGCATGCTTGATGTTTATGTTTATGTTTATGTTTGGTTTTATACTTCTATTTTAGGCTTTTTTTATGTCATCTTTTAATTTTTTTGAAATAAGATGTTTTTATATTATCTTATAATTTTTTTATTAAATTTTCGGTTTGTAGTGAGGCTTACGCCTCAAAGCGCCTTGAGGCTTACGCCTCGCCTCACAAAGAAAAACCGCCTCGGTACCTAGTTCCGCCTTTTAAAACTATGAGCACTAGGCAAGAAAGTTTACTTGAAAAAGAATCACACACAAAAATCAATTAAAGGACTACAGTTTGAGCTACTTTCCTCAACATAGAAATTTAAGAAAAATAAATATTGATGTAAGACATTAATAGAAAAACAAGATACCCAATTTCACTTGATTGATCAGTATGATCCATGAAGATGATACATATTACATTTTTTTCAGTCATGTAAGAAACTGAGCCAAGGGTTCCAACAAGGATTAAATTGAAATTTATAAACGGCCCCAAGTTTTGAGGAGGATATACTTTCATACCACTTACATGTGAGAAACAGAGATTTGTTAAGTAAAATTTGGTCAAAATATTTACCTACTACGCATGCTATATCTAAATTAAAAGTTCAAAAACACTTCAAGAATACTGTTTTAATACTTTTTGAGTTTGTCAATGATCCTTGTCACTCAAACCTTCATATTAGCATCGTATTAGCTAAAACACATATTACTTTTTCATGCCCTTACCATTCAAACTCTCATATTCCATTAGCCTAACACTTTTGCAATGTTTGGACAGATTAACTTAGATAGGTAGCGACAAACAAATATTGGAGTCAATAGCTGGCAAGGAACTTGATCCCTGCGAAAAGGGCAGTATGACTCCTGTGCTTGGAGGAGCCAAGTCCATGACTGGCCGTATCAGAGCTTAAAACAATTACCCAAACAGCACTAAAAAAAACTCATGAACTCACTGCTCCAAGTCAAAAGTGTAAAAGAGAATCTATCTCAAAACAAAGCAAGATATCTCGCAGCCTAGGACCTGTATTGAAGTGCTTGAAAAAAATATATAGTTCTCAAACAATTTAAAACATAGAAATCATTGTATCATAGCCCATTTTCATTGTTACAATTCTATAGTACATTAAATATGTAATTGACTTTATACTGGGTGTCAATTCAATCACAGAAGTTTATATGGACATTCGCGTGCACACATTATGAATTTATGAGGATTTGAATCAGAATTCAGAAACTGGATCGGTCTTAGTCAATCACTTGGCATGTATCTAAAATTCCAATCTATATTATTTGAGGAAATTTTATCAATTACCCTAGAATAATAATTTTTAAACTTTACCTTGACCCTAAACTTCAGATTATTCTTAAAACCCAAACAAAAAGCAATTGTAAAATACCAAAAATTTCATAAATACAAAGCCCTCACACCCAAAAATAATATACACAAGCCAAGATAAAGTCTTATTATCAAAGAAACGTATAAGATACCTTATTATCAAAGAAACGTATAAGATACCTCTTTGGTGGATAATAGGGAATCGTACGGAAGAACGAGATTGACAGTGAGCTTGGAGGGAATAGTAGAAGGAGTTGGTGGGCGAGGAGTCATGAATGCCGACGGAGTCTTCGGTGGGTCAATGTTCGGGATCGCTTTCTTCCAGGTGTCGATGAATTTAGAGTCTGCAGGTGTCTCCGCCACGAAATCGGTGGAGAATGGACGGCGCCACTTCATAGCAGCTCTGCTCAGGAGGAATCTTGAATTGTGTCTCAACATTTTCCCTGGTGATATTCTGAATTTGGAGGCTGAGTTTTTCTGTGCAATTGGAGTTTTGGGAAAAGTTGAAGATGAGAGAGAGAGAGAGAGATTGATTAATTAATCATAAACTGATGGAGTAAAAAATAAATATGGGCCAACAAGGAAAATCTAGGCCCGGGAAAATAGTCTTTAGGCCCATAGGTATTTTGTACATATTAATCAAGGGAAAAAAAATATAAATAAGGTGATTATAAAATATAAATGTCAATTTTAAATTTAAGGTGAAACCTATAGAATTTTAAAAATCATGTTATACTTAGAATAAATTAATTAATTTAAATAATTAAAATATTTTATTATATATATATATATATATATATATATATATATATATATATATATATATATTAAGGTCACAATAATATATATTTCAAGTCACAAAACATATTTTTTAAAGGTTACATATGATTTCAATGTCGCAAATTATCAAAATATTGAGTCACAAATTGAACTTATTTTTAGGTCACAATAACAATTTTTTTAAATCGCAAACTGATTTTTCAAGGTCACAAATTAATAAATCATTAGGTCACACAAATATCAAATTAGTCAATTCAAACTTTTTTCTAGATCATAACGTACTAAATTATTAGGTCACAAATTACTAATCATTAGGTCGCATAAATGTCAAATTAATCAATCTCGACTTTTTCTAGATCACAAGTCACAACGTATTAAATTATTAGGTCACAAGTTTCACAACTAATTTCAAGATCACATATTACTAAATTATTAGGTCACACAAATCTCACTCATCCACAGCCCAAGTCGCCTCCATCGCCACCGCCTCCTAATCTGACACCCCCACAACTATCAATGTCTCAATGCCTTCTTCGCAACCGCCATCATCTCTACGCAGCGGCCACGATCAACACCTCAACCAAAAGGGGGAAAAACAACTTGATGCGAACCCCTTTGGTGATTAAACCAAAAATTCCCACAACAATAATGTATCAACCCAAGAAAGCTAAAATAGGTAATAAATGAGAAATCTTGACCCAAGTTTAACCCAACCAAAATTCTAAGGAAAGTTAACCCTAGCCGAATGGAGAGATTAAGACAAATACCAAGACTTGTGGAATAAATATCAACAAATACACAAGAATAAACCCTCAATATATAAGTTGAAATAAATTACAAGAAAATGTTACAAGATAAAGAAAGAATTTTTACCTCTCAAAACTCTCAAGGAGTGCTCTTCAATGTTCAAAAACTATCTAGGGTTTTAGGCTTTACAAGAAGATATACAAAGTGAAAGAAAAGAAAGTTTGCATAATTGCACAAAAAATCCCGCTATTCTGTTCTGGGGACTTTCGGTCGACCGAAAAATATTTCGGTCGACCGAATGGGCAGTTTCGGTCGTACAACGGTCAGCCAATCCTGCCTGAAGCTATGTCTAAAAAACACTGCAGAGTTTCGGTCGACCGGATGGACTTTCGGTCGACCGAACTGTCCTGATCTTCCAAACATATGCAATTGACCTCGATCTTGCTCTCTTCCATGTGGACTTGATTTCGGAGCTTGAAAATGAGTCCCGCCATCAACTCTTGGACTTCTTTAGACTTTGATCTTGTCATGGGCCCCACCGGTATTCTGATAGAGGGTTGACCTGTTTGACTTTGACTCGATTGACTCCCTGGATTCTCATCATCCCCTCCCTCTTGAAAAGGATTCGACCTCGAATCTTCACCTGCATCAAAAGGGGATAAGTCAGAGACGTTAAAAGAAGCCGATACATTATACTCACCAGGAAGGTCAAGCTTGTAGGCATTGTCATTGATTTTCTCGAAGATTTAGAAGGGGCCATCACCACGTGACTGTAATTTTGATTTTCTTTGAGTCGGGAACCGCTCCTTCCTCAAATGCAACCATACCCAATCACCGACCTCAAATGTCATTCGTTTTCTACCTTTGTTAGCACTGGAAGCATATTGTTCATTCTTCTTCTAGATTTGGAGCTTGACTTTCTCGTGGAGAGATTTTACCAACTCCGCCTTTCTTTTCCCATCTAAACTACCTCGTTCATCAATAGGTAACGGAATCAAATCCAAAGGAGTTAGAGGGTTAAAACCATAAACAATCTCGAATGGAGAAAAAGAAGTAGTAGAATGAACACTTCGATTATATGCAAATTCAACAAAAGGTAAACACTCTTCCCAATTCTTTAGGTTTCCCTTAAGGACAGTGCGAAGAAGTTGTGTTAAAGTTCTATTAACCACCTCAGTTTGGCCATCGGTTTAGGGATGACAAGTTGTTGAAAACAAAAGTTTAGTTCCCAATTTCACCCACAAGACCTTCCAAAAGTGGCTAAGGAATTTAACGTCCCTATCCGACACAATGCTCCTAGGAACCCCATGGAGTCGCACTATCTCCCTAAAGAATAGGTCGGCTATATGAATGGCATCATCGGTTTTATGACAAGCAAGGAAATGCGCCATTTTACTAAACCTATCTACAACCACGAAGATGGAATCACTACCTTTCTTTGACCTAGGCAATCCTAAAATGAAGTCCATAGAAATTTCCGTCCAAGGTTCACTAGGGACGGGCAGGGGTGTATATAATCCATGCGGTTCTACCTTGGAGTTGGCTTTCCTACAGGTTATGCACCTTGAACAAATTCTCCCAACATCTCTACTCATTTTAGGCCAAAAGAAATGTTCTTGTAAGATTTCCAAGGTTCTCCTTACCCCAAAGTGACCATTAATCCCCCGCCATGGGCCTCCCTTACCATCAACTCCCTCAATGAGCAATTTGGCACACAAAGTTTACCTTCTCGAAACAAAAACCCCTCATGCCTATAATACTTACCAAATCCAACCCTCTCACATGATATAAATATACTAGCAAAATCCGCATCATGCGCATACAAGTCTTTAATGCTCTCAAAACCCAACAATTTAGCACTCAATGTAGTAATAAGAGCATACCTTCGAGAAAGGGCGTCGGCTACCACATTCTCCTTACCTTGTTTGTATTTGATGACATAGGGAAAAGTTTCCACGTACTCCACCCATTTGGCATGCCTCTTGCTCAACTTCCCTTGCCCCTTCAAGTGCTTCAATGACTCATGGTCGGTGTGGATGACGAACTCTCTAGGCCATAAATAGTGGTGCCATGTCTCTAACGATCTCACCAACGCATAGAGCTCCTTGTCATAGGTGGGGTAGTTCAGGGCGGCTCCACAGAGCTTCTCGCTAAAGTAGGCAATCGGCCTTTTCTCCTGCATCAAAACTGCCCAATACCTGTGCCTGAAGCATCACATTCAATCTCAAAAGTTTTATCAAAATTAGGCAAGGACAAAACCGGGGCGGTGCACAATTTGTTCTTTATTTCATTAAAAGCCTTTTCTTGCGCCTCCCCCCATTTAAACCCAACATGCTTTTTGACAACCTCGGTAAGCGGTGAAGCTAGTGTGTTAAAATCCTTGACAAAACGACGGTAAAAACTAGCTATGCAAAAATTACACTTATTGAGGTTAGCATACAATTGTTCTTGTTTCAAAACCACAAGTACACTTCTCAAGTGTTCAATGTTCTCATTCAAATTTTTGCTATAAATCAAAATATCATCGAAGTAAACTACCAAAAATTTTCCAATGAATGCACGCAAAACATGGTTCATTAATCTCATGAAAGTGCTCGGTACATTAGTGAGACCGAAGGGCATAACCAACCACTCATATAAACCATATTTAGTTTTAAAAGCGGTTTTTCATTCATCTCCTTCTCTCATCCTAATTTGGTGGTATCCACTTCTCAAATCAATTTTACTAAAAATGCAAGAACCATGCAACTCATCTAGCATATCATCTAACCTAGGAATGGGGTGTCGATACTTTACCGTTATGTTGTTAATGGCTCGGAAATCGACGCACGTTCTAAAGGTTCCATCCTTCTTGGGCACAAGTAGCACGGGAACGGCACAAGGACTCATGCTCTCACGAACATATCCTTTACTCATCAACTCCTCAACTTGTTTTTGGAGTTCCTTGGTCTCCTCCGGGTTGCTTTGGTATGCCGGTCTATTTGGAATGACGGCTCCGGGGATGAAATCAATTTGATGCTCGATGCCTCTAATGGGTGGAAGCCCACTAGGCATCTCCTCCGGGAAGACATCCTCGAACTCCTGCAACAAAGAAGTAGCTAAAGTGGGGAGGGAAGTGAGGGTCGTCAAGTGTAAGGAGGGACTCCTTATACACCATCAAAAGAATAGAATGATTTTCTTTTAAAGCTCTCTCCACATCACCTTTACTCGCATAAAAATTCATTCTTTTCTCAATCTCTTTTGCTCTCTTTCTTTTTTCTTGCATCCCCTCATTTTTTTTCTCATTATTTTTTTCCCCTCTTTTTTTTTCACTTTCCTTTTGTCCCTCACTCAACTCCATCTTCTTTCTTTTTCCTCCTCCTCCTCCTTCTTGAGTTTCAACTGGTCCTTGTAAACTTCTTCCGGACTCAAAGGTAGGAGTGTCACGGGTTTTCCATTCATTTGGAAACTATACCGATTTTTCCTACCATCATGCAATACCCTCCTATCGTATTGCCATGGTCTCCCCAATAATATATGTGTAGCTTGCATGGGCACCACATCATATAGTACTTGATCCTCATAGGTCCCTATGTTGAAAATAAGTAGTACTTGCTTACTTACTTTCAACTCACCATAATCACTCAACCATTGCAACTTATAAGGATTAGGATGTGGCATTAAAGGTAATCCCAACCTTTCGACCATACTAGTGCTAACTACGTTGGTGCAACTTCCCCCATCAATGATGAGACTACACGCTTTGTCCTTCACAAGACACCTAGTATGGAAGATATTCTCCCTTTGCTTAGCCGCATCATCAACCTTGGCTTTGGTGTTGAGAGACCTAATGGTGACTAAAGATTTGGGTGGACTAACAATTCCCTCCACCTATTCTTCCTCGTCATCACTATCTCCCCTACATGGCACCCCCTCTTCGTCCTCTTCATCTTCCGAGTACCACTCCCCATTTTTGATAATCATCACCCTATTGTTAGGGTACTCTCGAGCATAATGCCCCCGTCCTCTACACTTGAACATTCTATATCCCGACTCCTAGAAGTGGTAGGAACAACCTTTGATTTATCCTTGACGAAGCTAACTTCCTTTCCCTTGGAGGTTTCAATATTGTCCTTAAGTGGTACCTTATCAACCTTTTCACTCCCCCACTTAGACTTCCAATTGGAACTAGGACCTCCCAAGAATTTTTCTTGCCCCTTTCTTTTAAATTGCTCATTCTTCTTCAATTGAGCCTCCACTTTAATAGCCATGTGTACCAACTCCTCCATCTCAACATAATGGTGTAATTCAACCACATTGGCGATCTCCCTATTCAACCCACTCATAAATCGAGCCATAGTGGCTTCTCTATCCTCCTCTATGTCGGCCCTCATCAAAGCTTTTTCCAACTCCTTATAATAATCTTCAACACCCTTTGTTCCTTGAGTAAGGGTTTGTAGTCTTTGATAGAGTCCCCTATAGTAGTGACTTGGTACAAATCTTTTTCTCATAAGGCTCTTCAACTCATCCCAAGTATCCACACTACCCTCGAAATTCCTTCTCCTAGTGAGTAATAAATTATCCCACCAAGCTAAGGCATAGTCGGTAAACTCCACTACCGCTAACTTAACCTTTTTATCCTCGGAGTACCTATGACATTCAAAAATCAATTCCATCTTCCTCTCCCATTCTAAATAGGCATCCGGATCACTCTTCCCATGGAAAGAAGGAATTTTCATCTTAATACTACCAAGATTACCATCCATTCCATCCCTACCCCTAGGGTTCCTCCCCTCACATTCCTACTCCCCTCACATTCCTACCTCCTCTATTCCTACCCATGTTCCAATTTTGGTCACTACCTCCTTCACTCTCCAATTCATCATCATCAACATCATCATATTCATACTCATCTCTAGGCCTTCTCCTATCACCCCTCCTAACATTATCATCCCTTGGAGGCGGAACTTCCCTCCTAGTCTCCAACCTTGCTAATCTACCTTCCAACCTTCCCCTCATATCCGCCATAGTAACTGTGAGAGCTTGTATCATATCCCTCAACTCTTGAGTTTGTGCATTAGAATCTTGTCCACTCGAAGTATGTGCATGAGCCATGGAGTGTAAGTGTGCAAATGTCCTCACAAATGATGTTCGCTCGTGTTTCACTCAATTAGGCTTTTCCCCTCTAATGAGCTCACCACTCTTGCCTTTTACCACTCTTCACTTTCTTACTCAAACTTTTCAATGAACGTAATTCAACTAAATTAAGAATTTAATTCTTGTGCAGCACAAATTCCACAAACAACAAAGAAAGCAAAGGAAGGATTGACACAATAGCAAGTAGAATTTAGTTGCTTGCTATTATACAAGGAAGTAAGGAATTGAACTAGACCAATAAGATTTTCAAGGGTATAGTCACAATAACTTGATGTAAGACACAAGGAATTCAATTAGGAATGTGTTTGGTAGTTGAATGGTAGGTTTCAATATGAAGACACTCTTTGAAACATTTTATCAAACACTTAGGATGCAAGCTTTGAATAGTTTGGAATTTTCAAGTGTTTGTTCAAATGTATCTCCAATAACTTTCAAATTGATGATAACAACAATGTCCAATATGTAGGAATCATGAAATTTTCATGGGCACTAATTTTCCCCAATTTGTTTTTTTTTTTTTTTTTTTAACTATTAAGAACAATACAATAAATGTAAAGATAGGAATACCAATTTTAGAGCCAAGCTCTGATACCAAATGATGCGAACCCCTTTGGTGATTAAACCAAAAATTCCCACAACAATAATGTATCAACCCAAGAAAGCTAAAATAGGTAATAAATGAGAAATCTTGACCCAAGTTTAACCTAACCAAAATTCTAAGGAAAGTTAACCCTAGCCGAATGGAGAGATTAAGACAAATACCAAGACTTGTGGAATAAATATCAACAAATACACAAGAACAAACCCTCAATATATAAGTTGAAATAAATTCCAAGAAAATGTTACAAGATAAAGAAAGGATTTTTACCTCTCAAAACTCTCAAGGAGTGCTCTTCAATGTTCAAAAACTATCTAGGGTTTGAGGCTTTACAAGAAGATATACAAAGTGAAAGAAAAGAAAGTTTGCATAATTGCACAAAAAACCCCGCTATTCTGTTCTGGGGACTTTCGGTCGAACATCTGGTCGACCGAATGGGCAGTTTCGATCGTACAACGGTCAGCCGATCCTGCCTGAAGCTATGTCTAAAAAACACTGCAGAGTTTCGGTCGACCGGATGGACTTTCGGTCGACCGAACTGTCATGATCTTCCAAACATATGCAATTGACCTCGATCTTGCTCTCTTCCATGTGGACTTGATTTCAGAGCTTGAAAATGAGTCCCGCCATCAACTCTTGGACTTCTTTAGCCTTTGATCTTGTCATGGGCCCCACCGGTATTCTGATAGAGGGTTGACCTGTTTGACTTTGACTCGATTGACTCCCTGGATTCTCATCACAACTACACTGCCATCACCACGCGGCCACTACCTTCAACACCACCCTGATTTCCTCTACCACAACACAACCAGTGGCTACACCACTCCAACACACCAGCCGCCACCATAACCTCACCATTAGCTCCACCAACAAAACTTTTCCAATGGACGAACTAAATGAGAGATCGGAGAAATATTCAAAAAAAAAAAAAAAGGGAGACAGAGATCGGAGAAAAGAGGCAGCGATGCAGCATCTCCGTTAAAGATAAACATCAGCAGCCCTCGTCGACCACGAAATCATTGCAATCTGCTTCGCAACGCAGCACTGTTGCGGCGCTATCAACAATTTTTCAGTGCGGTGGCACTGCGGTTCGACTGTTCTCATCGATGTAGCACTGAAAACGGAGGTCGCGCAACGTGGTGGAGCTGCTATCGCCAGCAGTGAGGATTTTGTGGTTTGAAAGGAGAAAGAACAAGAAATGAGGTCTAAACAAAATAGTAGGGTTTCAGGTTTTATAGATTAAATATTTATTTTCATTTATTTATTCATATATAGTTATAATATTAATATTAATTATTATTGAGTTATCACCTGAATTTTGAATAAAAATATATTAAATCTGACTTTTGAATTAGGAAACTTAAATGTAGGGATGGGTGTAATTTCCACTTAATCAGGACGTATGCACAAATATTCAACTTTTAAATTATCACACATGATACTTGTGATACTTTCAAAACTTTGGTATCATAACATGAAACTTTTTCAAACTTTTAGGATACTTAAGGCAAAATTTTAGTTTCATACCATAATACTTTACAAAAATTTTATGATACTTTGTTTCGCGCATAAAATCAAATAATTTTCATACACTATTCTTATTCTGTACATGCCCACAGCCACCACCATCATTGAAGCTCTTCATTTCATTTTATCGTTCAAATCCATCTTTAGAACTTTCCAAATTCTCCCCTTTTTATTCAATTTCAAATGTCTTCTTTAGCTGGCACCTTCAATACTTCTGTTGATGCACCATACACTTCTTCAGTCACTGATCTTCTTGCACGCAGCAACAATAGAAAACACTTCTTCATTCATTCTACTTCTCGGTGGAATCCCATGAACGATTCGAAGGAATTTCACCTACGTCAGTTCTATGTTGAGTGTGAAAATTACACTCGATTATGTTTTTGGGGAAATGGATGGTGGTAGTTAGATGGTGTTGTGGAGGTGGTTCGGTGGAGACCTATGCAAAAAGTGAAGTCATGGAAGAAGACTACACCATGGAAGTGGTGCACAAGTGAGAAGAAGCTGGGGAAGAAGATGGATGACAGTATTTTTCAGTTTAATTCATTTGCAGCTTATTCTTCAATTTGGTGTTATTTTTATTTTCACTGTGGCCAGCACAATTATCCCTTAAATTTTTTTTTTTTATTCGGTTGGGCCAAATCGGGTTGAGTTGAGACCCACATGGGCTAACGAGTGGGCTTGAATTTTAGTTCAAATTTTTTGGGCCGAGCCTACCCTTAAACCCGTAGCGGATGGACATTTTTAGTTGCGGACCTTTACATGGCTCATTGGTAAGTAAGTCGATTCGCCTCTAAAGACTCGGATTGACACCTCTAGCATCGAGGGAGTAAGAAAGGGGGATGATGTGATATTTATGTGAAAACTTTTTTGTGGTTCGTTGGAACAGAAAGCTAGACCTCATTAATGAACAGTAATTCAGTGCATTTAGTCTATTTCAGTAACAGCGCAGACATACTTCTGAACATAGCAAAGCAACCATGTTTTTATCAAGAAAAATAATAACCGAAAAACAGAGAATAACTTGGCTAATGTTTATTGTCCGTCTTTTGACGGGAGACTCATTTTTTACTAAAAGTTGTTATAAACTTGACCCAGTAATATCTGTTAATTAATACAGGATTAGAAAACTTTTTAATCCATGTAGTAGGTAAGTTAACAAACAAGCTCATTCACAAAGGAGGGTCTCCATTTCTATTCCTAAGAGACCTGAGAAGTGCATGGATATCTAAATATTCTCTCGTGATCAAATATTGTCCTCGAAGTCTTAGATAGAACAACTTCCTTCTCAACTTTCAACTAAGTCAATCGTGCTCTCAGGACTTATCTCAATTGGCAAAAGTTGAGGATCCACAAATTCTAGCAGCGCAGAGGTCGCGTGTTCAAATTCTCACAATTACAGATTTAAATTTGCTAGACACTTTGTCAGTCCAGTGAATAATACTCAAATTCTAGCCAGCTTGGAGCATAACATGTGATTTATATCCTCAACTAATTCTCAGTACAGGGGCGGTGGGGCGCCTAAAATTGGCGATCAACTTTTTTTTCTTTTTCAAATAAGTCAACCGTCACGGCGTGAGCGAAGATGCTTTAAGTGATTAGTTCCAACGGGGCTGCAGAATCCCACGTCGGAATTTGAGGGGTTCCTGGGCTGGCTTATAAGGAGGGGGCAAACCTCCTCCCTCAGGCGCGCTTTTGGGAGTTAATTAAGCAATTTTTATCAAATTGTATCAAAGTCAATCCTCATGGGGTCGGTGTGGCGGGGCTCCTCTCTGAATCGTCTGGACTCCTCTCATAATCGTCTCTCCCCCATTCAAAAGATGCCCTCCATTCGAGGACGTATGATTTAAAGGGAGAGGGGATGATGAGTTTCAACGGGGTTGATGAGAATCCCACATCGAAATCTTTTCCTGCGCTGACTTATAAGGAGGGAGCAAACCTCAAACCTCCTCCCTCAGGCATGCTTTTAGAAGTGGGTTAGGCAATTTCCTTATCACTAAGTGTGTGATTATTGTATTTAATAAGTTGTAAATTTAGATACTCTACTACTTGATTTATTCAAACCATATTTGAATTTATGGACCATTGAAACATTACATATTTTGAAAAAATAAAATCAATCACATGACGATTTGCTAATTGTAAGGATTTATCTACTTGTAGACTCGAGGTTCACATTCACACTATGTATGGAATCCATGTGTAGAGATGGGTCACACACTGACCTCACACAAGTATGAGAGTGAGTACACCAGGAGTAAACTCTCAATATACATGCTACAATATCCATTTATTAATGGACTCTTTAACCTAGCGATAAAAGCAACACGTTATTTTTACGGACTCATAATTTATTACAGAACCTGTGAAATCCAACACTTACCCTGCAGTTTCGAGAGATTTATAATTCAATTACTTCCTTTTTATTTGGTATTTAATATATAAAAACTCCTTACAAGAAACTAAAAAAGCTTTTTTTAAGCTTTTTATTTTGTTTCAAGTTCTTTTTACTTCTTTTTGTTTCCATCATTCCCTCTAGTAAACAATCATAAGCAAAGAAAGAACTCAAACATTTATGCAAATCCCAGTGTACAAAGAAATTTATTGACACGAATACTTTAAACACGAATGAAAATGCCACTCTTTTTTTTTTATTTTTTTATTTTTTTTTGATAACCGAGGGTATCGGGGGCCCCACCCCCACTAATCCCACGAGGCCCTGGCGCTTTTCACCGGGAGACGCCCCAGTGGTCCCAAGAAGTTTTTTTGCTCACGGGGAATCGAACTTGGTGAGATCCCAAGCACCGCCCTTACCGCTTGAGCAACCCCTTGGGGTTGAAAATGCCACTCATTACCGCTCATCTTTGTGCCAAAAGTTACGAAACACATCTACATTATGAAATGATCACACATTTAATTTAACCACAACCCAAATGCAAATTAGCTGATTCGAAACAGTACAATATGAAAGTAAACATCCCCCTTTCGAGGGGTAATGCAAACCAAGGCATGAAAATAATTAGTTTAATGTTACACAGTTCCCTTCCATGTAGTTTTGCAGCGAGGCTGCACCCATTTGCAAGGACAATGAGGCAGGCCAGAACCTTCAGTTGGACCACACATGGACGAGGCCAAGTCTATTTCCGGTGTAGATCTCATTACGCTCTTCATCGTAGAAGAGAGCTGTGATGTCCTCCAGAGCTTCTGCAACGGTGCTCCTAATTCTAGAAGCCTGGATAAGCTTCTTGGAGTTGCAGCTTCTGCCACCACAATTTGCACTGCAACGGCAACCATCAACAGGAACACTATCGGTTGCTTTTATTTTTGCAAGACACTTCCCTGTCAAGATATTGCTGATATTGATAGAACCCGCTACAGCAGTGTCTACATTTGCCCACCAGATCATATTAAGACTAAATCAATGGAAACAATTAGAAAAGAAAATGCATGTTCCATCTCAATATTAAACACAATTTTATAGTTTTAATCAAGCTTAACAGACAGTTTCTAATGGACGCGTATTAACTTTTGTTTTAAGGAGTCCCTTTTTAAAAAGAATCTTCAATGAAAACATACCATTTCCTTCTGATAAGGGATCGTCGGAATCCGCTTTGCAATATGAAATGATAAGGTCCTGATCACTCGTTATGTAAATGTTGTTGGTATTGCAATCAGGATGCCATAACAGGTGATCCTCAAATGAAGTCACAAGCTCCCCACGGAAGTTCCAAACAGCTACTGTTCGGTTTCTAAATGTCAGGAATAACTGGTTCTCGTACAAAAATATAAATGCAGATGGAGTCATGAACTCGGTTCTGCTAACTTCTGTTAACTCAGAATTGCGTACCTGCGTCAAAATTACAAATCCGATTTTATTGGATTTGAACACTGCAGGAAAAGGAAGATGGCGGACTTACATCAAGAATCTGGAGGTTCTCATTCTCTTGCTTGACTAAGAGCTTTTCGTTGAACTGCTCAATGAAATCCACCTTCTTATTTCGGTGAAGTAAATGGTTGAAAGATTTAAGAACAGTTCCATCCTCAATTGAAAGAATCTTTAGAGGAACATGGCCACTAGACTTCGTAAATATTAGTAACATGATTCCTGGACTGTTTTTCAAAGGTCGTGTTAGAAAAGCAGCTGAAATAAATATTACAGAACATTTATCACTCCAACATCAAACTTTTTCTGATGAAAGAACAATTGCATTGAAAATCAGACATCAAAATTAGCAGCATAATAAATAAATGTAAACTTCAATCATCTAAAGGACTTGATAATCTTGAGTTCCTTTTGCCTTAAATGTAAAACTAAGCAATCTATAACTTTTGTGCACTTTTCCCTTCACCAATCAACAGAAAAATTACTAAGGTGATTGAGAGAAGAGACACAGGCAAATTATCCATGCTATGTATGTATCACAACAGCACTAACGTTTTAGACAAAAGAAACAAATTATTTCAGTTTGAAATTGTAAAGTTAAATCTTACTTAACCACCATTTGAAACGCATTCAAAATGTCTATTCTAATAGATGTACAAGTTGAAGCCAGCACATGTATGATTCTACATTAATAAAAATTTTACCTGATCTTAATCTCTTGAACATTTTTATCCGAGATGGAGTACAGCATTGTATAATTTTTCAAGTCAAACACCTTGTATATGCTGAAAGAGAAGAAAACATATAAATATCAACAAACTGCAGCACTCTTGTGACAACACAGCAGGGGTTTTTTAAGATTTACCTATCTTGTGCAGAATAAGTAAGAACCTTCCCGTTGACATCATCAAACTCAACAAAACCAGGCCATTTCAATGATTCTGACTCAAAGAGAGGAAAACCAGCATCTGGTTTACCCCTTCGTATGTATCTGAAATAGTTTTGCAACGTCCATGAGTAAAATAGCACAAGAATGAATACAAATCATTTACAAATGATGCATAGAAGCCCATACTCAATCCTTGTGGTTCTGCATTTCAAGGAACTAAAATTATCAGAAGCATAAACTGAAACAGTGATGAGCGAATCGTTATTTTTATTGTAGAATAAGCTCCTAATTACTTCGTCGTGACTGACATTCAAAAAGCATATCCTCTGATTAGTCTCTGCATCCAAGAAATACACAAGTCCCATTCAATGCCATGATCTGAAATATCGTCGAAAATTTTTTAAAAGGTTTTCTTTTCTTCCTTTATGAGCACGTACCTCGGCAAAATGCTGCACAAACACCAGATTGAGCAAGAGCAAAGACAATATCATGGGCAGCGACTATTTCAATAATTTGTGACCTCTTTGTGAGAAATGGCAAGACCATGGAACAATGTCCCTTGGGATCATGAGTATCATATTCCTCCTGAATCCAAAATACAATGAGACCACAAAGAAAAAGCATTAAGAAAATACCAAGAACTCCCTTCAAACTCACATTATACTGTAAATTACTACGACTAGAAATCTAACAATTATTGTAAAGATAGTTTGTATGCCAGATGACTTTGCCGCCAAGCGAAAGACTGGAATAGATGGCTTATGCCTAGCCATCATGATCAAAAAATCAAAACCTATCTCTACATCTTAACAAGGCCTTCCAAGTAATTAGACTGAGTATTCAAAAAACCATTTATTGTATCCTCCTTTGTTGCACGGACACTTAAACTAAGGTGGTAATTCCAGGTCGGACGCTCTACCATGGTCATTTTTCTCTCTATCAGAAATTTTACACACTTTCAACTCAAGTCATTTTTAGACAGCAGACATGTCCTCTTATTTCAAAGATTTAAACAAGAAAAATTAATAGTCAGTATAAAACTAAGTTTACATTATACAAATGAAATTTTTAAAGAATTTAATGAATGCGTTGGCGACGTAATGTGATAGTACTTTTCTTGAAAAATCTCCAACCCGACATGTTTGCGTCGGTGCAGTAATGCTATTTATGAATTAAGGGGAAAAATGAGTCACGCATCCATACATTTATTTGTTCTTGCCACGTAACCTGTGTGGCAGATGAAGATAACCAATTGGGATATATAGCATTATTCATCCTCAAATTTCTCTGAATTAATTTGGCAATTTTTTAATCCTTTAAGCTAGCAATTGAGAGGAAATTGGTGGGGAAAGGAGGTCAAACTTCAACTTTTTCTCACTCAAAGCCAATTATACATCTAATTACCATCCCATATATATAAACGAGAGAGAGAGAGAGAGAGAGAAGGGGGGGGGGGGGGGGGGGGGGTTAATTAAAATGTGGGGTACATGCAACATTCGAAGTCATTACTCTGGATGCTGCATCAAACGTCATCTTATCATGTATATCCAAGATTATAATTATAACAATTTCTTTTATCAACTAGCAACATCATTAAACAAAAAATTTTGACAGGTTCGATTTGATGCGTACAAAGCCTCAAAGGAGTGCTGTAAGATAATTAATAATTAAAACTCTTGGTGCCTATTTTGCTCTGGCATGATTTTGAGGAAAATTGATTCTTTTGGTGATATGTGGGGCCCTTTCCAATTAATTTTTTTGTAGACAATTTATGACAATGTCATCCTATCAATTTTTTATCTTTTTCTCCAATGAGCATTTCACCCTTCATTGAATTATAAAGGCACAAACAAGTTTTTCAAGGTGATGGTGCATTTGGTAATTGATTATTCCGTGTAATATGGACTGTTAGAATCTGCAATGGGCAGATTCTTTTTGAACAAAAAATTTAATGTAAATCCCTGTTTGCAAAGTATCATATTGTGAGGAGTAGCTGATTTTTATTGAAACCAAACACGAGCTTAAAAAGTAATGGCAATAGGACATGCTAATAACTTCGAAAAAATGTATAATGAAATGGTAAGTTCATCAACAGAGGATTCCAAAACAACTGTAATTACAATGTCAATAATTCCAAATATTAATTATTCAATATTAATGTGTCAGCTGGGCAATCTATTGCTGATGTTCATCAAGACCAGATGCCAATTGACAAAAGTGTTTTAGAGCAGGGGCGGATCTAGCATATGGAGAGTGATCGGCCGCTCATGCCAGATCTGCCCGAGAATAATTATTTTTGGTCAATGTATACATTATATTGGATATATATATATATAGTAGCTTAGTTGGTTAGAGTATCCATTCTCGAAGAAAGAGGTCTTGAGTTCAGTTCTCTATGATACCAATAATTTACATGTTTATTTTAGTTCAATATTTTCTACTATTTTGAAGCATAATTACAAAACCAATGCAATGGAAAAGAATCAAACCTATGACCTTTTTGAAATTATGTAAAGTTTGACCACTATGGCATTGAGTGAATTTGAATTATAAAATCAATAAATTAGTGATAACATTATGGTTTATGTGGAATTATTTTTCTATCAAATTATATATAATGCAATATTATATAATTTATTATTTGCAGATTTATCTTATGAATTAAAATTTCTTCTTTCGTATCCTAATGAACTTTTAAGATTAAAAAATGCAATAATATTTATTAATTTCTCTTCTAATAAGATTGTAATATTTACTAATTTCAAGTTCCAAATATGGAATAAAAATGCGCTATTGAGGCACGCCTCAGTTTGAGGCGCACTGTTGGCGCCTCGAGGCGTGATAAATAAACTTTTTTTGGTAAGGTGGGCGCCTCATTACTTGAGGTGTACGCCTCGATTCTTACACCTCAAGAGGCGTGAGCCTCAGGTATAATTTTAATTTTTAAAAATTTAGGCCAAAAAACAATAATATATATGCTTGGGCTCAAAGAAAATATAAACTTAGGTCTATTTTTTAACGTAATAATAATATAAAACATCATCCCAAAGATTTTAAATCAACAAAAACCCAACTCAGCCTACAATCTTCTCTAAGAGAAGAAACTGTAGACACAGTAGTGATAATGATTAGTGCAAATTCTTCTAAACTTTTTTAGTTTAACCTTTTTTTCAATTGCAACATGAGGAAAAACATGTTCCCAAACATAAACCCCTGTTCTCTTTGCTGTTTTGAGGTCGTTTTCTGTTTTTATTTTTGAAAACGCTAAAAACGCGTTCTCTTTACTATTTTCGAAAACACATTTTGGAAAACAAAAAAAAATTTGTACACAAAACGGAAAACGCCCGAAACATCGTTTTGGGCGTTTTGTGTGTATTTCGACAAAAAATGTCCAAAACGCGGAAAACGCGTTTTGGGAAATAATTTTTTTTTTTTTTTAAATAGAATTATCTTAACTTAGAACTAAGCTTAATATAAAGTTTTTATTTTTTTTATTTTTTTATTATTATTTTTAGAATTATCCTAGCTTGGAACTAAGCCTAAATAAAGAATTTTTTTTTTTTTTTTTTTTTTGAGAATTATCCTAACTTGGGACTTAGTTTAAATAAAGTTTTATTAAATTCAATATCAACATTACAAAAAAAAAAAATGAAAATTCTTGTTATATTTCAAAAAATGTAATGATAAATGGACTCTGGTGATTTTGAAAGAACTTGCATTTTCTGGATTTTAATAGAAGTAGAGATTTCTCAAGTCTCGAACCTGACCAAGCTGTGTTAATATAGACTCTTAATGCTCACATTAGTGTGTTGCATGTAACCATATTTTTAGTGTATTGTGAAAGGAAATTTGAGTTGGAATTAGTATTATTCTGCAAGCAAATTAATTAAAAATAGTTTAAATAGTGTTCTACAATATTTCAAACAGAACGTGTTTTACAGCTTTTCATTTTCAAAAATAGTTTTCAGAAATGACAAACTAAACGCGTTTTCAGCAAATTTGAAAACAAAAATGAAAACACAAAACACAAAACATTTTCGAAAATGAAAATACAAAATAAAATACAAACAGAACGCCACCTAATATTTTTGATAGTCATGCCGTGCTTTTTTGTTAGAATTTTCTCACCATGTGACATGTCTACTACTAATTTTGGGCAATAGTTATAGTTGCAAAATTAAATATGAATATGTAGTTTATTTTTATTGGAGAAATAGACTTTATGATATTATTTTAAATTTTTTTCTAATTTTTTAGGTTTGTGGTGAGGCTTACGCCTCAAAGCGCCACGAGGCTTACGCCCCATGAACGAAAAAAACGCCTTAATACCTATTTCCGCCTTTTTAAACATTCCAATTCCACTTATAGATAAAAAAATTCGCCAAGCGAGTCCATAAAAAATGAAAAATTATTAACCTTGTTTAATCTCAAAACCTATTTTGATTTTTATTACGACCATTGATGTTCAACGACTGCTCATGCTCAATCGAGATCCTGATGCTCACTTGAGATCCTCAATTCATCCCATTTTAGAGGTCATATCCACCCTCCCAAAAAATCATAATCCCTCAGCTCCCCTTTTACATGCAAAAATATGCTTGCATAATAGAAAACAATTTATTTAGTGATTAATATCAAAATCTCCCTGCTTTTTGGATAAAACCTGATTCTCTGGATATTTTCATATTTTCTGAAAGAATTTTCTTCATTCTTTTCATTCCTCTTTCACAAAATCATAAACAATAACTGACGCATTTCTGTTATTTCATGTCTGAATATATGTATGTATTAATAGAAACGAGTTAAATTCAAACTAATTAAACATGAGAAAAGCACGAATCTCCACCTAAATTGTTCTCAAAATCCATAAAATAATAAGCACCCAAAACCCTAATTTTCAGCAAGGCAAACTTCAAATGAAAAAAATTGGATCAATTTTCTGGAAGATCAACTTAACAATCTAAGTACATAAAAAATACAACATCAAAACTAACACGTTAAAAATACATTTGTTCACAAAACTAACCTTCAAAAGGATGTTGCGGAACCTTTCCTGAGCGTTGCTCATGCTGAAAGCTCGATCGCGCTTAGAGCAAATCTCCCGTCTTTGGAGCTTCTTCACGCTGTTCACAAACCCGTCTAAGCCCCCACGTGGGCGCTTCTTCGCCACCACACGCCGCCCACAACATGGCCTAGGACTCGCCGTTATTCTCCTACCGTCCATCTAAAAATCCAACTTCGATACTAACCTTTACAACAAATCGAAACCCTAAAATTCATTCACATACAACAGATATATGAACATCTACCAAATTATGTACCAAAATGTCTGTATCAAACGGAATCAATCGTGGGTTTTTTTTTTTTTTTTTTTTTGGTGAGAAAAAAACCCAAAATCTAAGGAAAAAAATTAGGGCTTTACTCGCCTAAGGCCCAGAGATTGATTTACAAGCACAGCAAATTCAGGTTTCAACTGGTTTCCGAATTCTCTACGGTGATATACAGGCATATATAATTAAATATACGTATAGATAACTTCTCCTCTCTCTCTGTTTTGCAGAAAGCAAGGAGTAAAGCTTTGTTCCGACAGAGAGGAGGAGAGGAGAGGTAGAGTAGTAGGGGTGGAGATATTAATAGGCGGATTTAAATTAGTCTGACGTCCGATAAGGATTCAAAATGACCATATTCGGATCTGACCGACGGTGCAATTTATTTAATTTAAATATATAATAAAATGGAATTTACACTCATTCATATCTTCTAGTTTAATGCTCCTTATATTAGGACTTTAACAAAGAGGTTGACAATAAATCTCTGTTTGGAATCGTTTATTTGCCAATTTCTAGTACAATATTTTTGACTTCTCATGAGGCTCACAACATTTCTCTTCTTAGCGCCCACAATTGTGGACCAAGTTTTACTGTAGAAAACTTATGTTTTTAGCCAAATAAAGGGTCCCAGACAGAGGATAATTAAGGTAATTAATTTAGGAATTGATGTGATGTGTGGGATGATAAGATTGTGATATGCGTGTATTATATCAACATTCTTATTAAAATTCATGTACAAGTAGCATTTCTCTATTTGAGTAATTTTATAAAGACATATTTTAAGATATTTTTAAGTGACATTGTATTCATTGGATGGGGAAAACATGTCATAATATCATTTAAAAATGTCTTCCTAAAATATTCTATATTTTATTAGGAAAGTGCAGAGCCAGCCCTAAGATTTTTGGTACCCTGTGCGACAATTTAAAATGGTGCCCATTCATTTAACTTAAAAACGTATTGAGAAATATTAAATTACATATTTCAATACTGGTATTTTATTGCAGAAGGTGACATTTAAATAATTGTTAATTTTTTACTCTTCAATAAAAAGAAAAGTATGAGTAAATTTAAAAAGTACATTCAAAACTTCTGAAAATTGCTTATTCTCCATTTCCAAACAAATAAAATAAAAAAACGCATTGTTCTTCAATAAAGCACTGTCCAAACCACTAACCACTTTCGTACAACTCCACGTGAACAAACCCTAAAATAAAAAATAACAAAAACTACGAATAATCCTCGAAATGCAACAATCATGTAAAAATATTTCTTCTCGCATTTCTAGAAGAAACTCATTAATTAAACTTTTGTAATCAATATTTTCTATCAAATCTTGTTCAATAGATATCAAAGCTAGTACATTCAATCTTTTTGTGACATGGTTGAATACAAATAAGATTTTAATAATTTCAATTTTGAAAAACTTCTTTCTCTAGATTTTTGGTCAAGATTTTTCAAAATTCTTGGGTCATAAATGTTGAGAGGAATGGAACTGTAATACCCCAACTAAGAAAGTTTAAGAGAATTGATAGGTAATACTTATACAAATAAGGTGCACCTTCTTTTCCGGAAGTACATCGTTAGAAACTCCACAGTTAAGCGTGCTTGGTTTGGAGCAATTCTGGGATGGGTGACCTCCTGGGAAGTTTTCTCGGGGAGCATGCGAGTGAGGACAAAGTATGCTGAAAAGACTCGTGTTGGTACAGTGGGGGAAGTACACCGTCATCTAACGGCCAGGACAGCCCGTTAAGTGGGACCCGGGTCGTTACAGTTGGAGACTAGGAGGGAAGTTCCACCTCCAAGGGATGATAATGTTAGGAGGGGTGATAGGAGAAGACCTAGAGACGAGTATGAGGATGATGATGTTGATGATGATGAATTGGAGAGTGAAGGAGGTAGTGACCAAAATTGGAACATGGGTAGGAATAGAGGAGGTAGGAATGTGAGGGGATTTGGTCGAGGTCATGGGAGGAACCCTAGGGGTAGGGATGGAGTGGATGGTAATCTTGGAAGTATAAAGATGAAAATTCCTTCTTTCCATGGGAAGAGTGATCCGGATGCCTACTTAGAATGGGAAAGGAAAATAGAATTGATTTTTGAATGTCATAGGTACTTCGAGGATAAAAAGGTTAAGTTGGCGGTAGTGGAGTTTACCGACTATGCCTTAGCTTGGTGGGATAATTTGTTACTCACTAGGAGAAGGAATCTAGAGGGTAGTGTGGATACTTGGGATGAATTGAAGAGTCTTATGAGGAAAAGATTTGTACCAAGTCACTACTAAAGGGGGCTCTATCCAAGGTTACAAACTCTTACTCAAGGAACTAAAGGGGTTGAAGATTATTACAAGGATTTGGAGAAGGCCTTGATGAGGGCTAATATAGAGGAGGATAGAGAAGCCACTATGGCTCGATTTATGAGTGGATTGAATAGGGAGATAGCCAATGTGGTGGAATTACACCATTATGTGGAGATGGAGGAGTTGGTACACATGGCCATTAAAGTGGAGGCTCAATTAAAGAAGAATGAGCAATTTAAAAGAAAAGGTCAAGACAAATTTTTGGGGGGTCCTAATTCCAATTGGAAGTCCAAGTGGGGAAGTGAAAGGGTTGATAAAACACCACTTAAGGACAATGTTGAAACCTCCAAGGGTAAGGAAGTGGGTTTCGTCAAGGATAAACCAAAGGTTGTTCCTACCGCTTCTAGGAGTCGGGATATTGAATGTTTCAAATGTAGAGGACGGGGGCATTATTCTCGAGAGTGCCCTAACAATAAGGTGATGATTATTAAAAATGGGGAGTGGTACTCGGAAGATGAAGAGGACGAAGAGGGAGTGCCATGTGGGGGAGATAGTGATGGCGAGGAAGAAGAGGTGGAGGGAGTTGTTAGCCCACCCAAGTCTTTAGTCCATTAGATCTCTCAACACCCAAACCAAGGTGGATGAAACGGCTAAGCAAATGGAGAATATTTTCCACACTAGGTGTCTTGTGAGGGACAAAGCTTATAGTTTCATCATTGATGAGGGAAGTTGCACCCATGTAGTTAGCACTAGTATGGTGGAGAGGCTGGGATTACCTTTAATACCACATCCTAATCCTTATAAGTTACAATGGTTGAGTGATTATGGTGAGTTGAAGGTAAGCAAACAAGTACTACTTACTTTCAACATTGGGACATATGAAGATCAAGTACTTTGTGATGTGGTTTCCATGCAAGCTACACATATATTTGTTGACATATGGTCAACTTGACCTTATTGTTTTGATCATAACAAACAAGAATATATTGTGTTGCTAACAAGTGTGCTTCAAGTGCTTCATATAATTCAAAGCATTCAATGTTCAAATCAAAACTATGTGATCAAGCACATGAGACGCAAAGAAGATCAAGAAATAATCGAAGATATTCGAGATCAAATTTCAAGTCGGAAAGTATGAAGACCAAGCAATGAAGCCTACAAAGAATTGATCATTTACAAATTGCTTTTCAATCTTATGTAAGGTTAATGCATGAATAGTTGGCAATGCACTTCATAAAGCTCAAGTAACATTTTTAAAACCATCAAAATATCTTTTTCAAAATCAACTTTGATCAGAAAACCTTGAAAAATCAAAATCTTGAAATCCTGATTTTTCAGGTCGACCGCAAATTTTTTCAGGTCGACCGCATTGTCTATTTTTGAACTCCAACGGCTATTTTCTTGCAACGGCTATATTGAGGTTGACCGCAAAAGACAGTATGTGATAAATTTGCTCTATAAATAATAGCCTTCTCTCTTGCATTCATTTTTAACAACATAGAAAAGATTTTATAGAAACTTTTTTGTGAAAATTCATTGTTCTTACTTGGTTTATATTCATCTATTATTATTATTAAACTTTGATTGATCTAAACTTTGTTTTATCAAATTCATCAAAGTTTTTGGAAGAAAGTTTTGTGAAGATTCTTGGTTTTTATATTGTTTAAACTTCTTCAACATCTTCACACCACATTGGAATTGAAGTGTAAGTCTCTCTTTGTTCTAAACTTGTTTTAATCTTTTAAAAGAGAGAAATTCCAATTAAGGAACTTTGATTATTTGTGCTACATTTTTCATTATCATTTGATTCATCAAAGTTCCATTGCCTAAACACTTTGAGCTTAACTTATTGTTAATTATTCAAGTGTGGCATCTCTTGGTACTTAATTTGATTCAATACTTTAACAAGAGATTATTTGAAAAACTCTGTTTGATTGCATTAAACTTTTCATTATCATTTGCATCAAAGTTTTTCTCTAACACTCGAGCTTAATTCATTGCTATCTATTGAAGTGTTAGCCTAACTCTCTCGGTACTTTATTTGAGTATATCATTTGTCAAGAGAGTTATTTCAATTGTAAATTCAATTCATTATATCTTGTGGTTTCGAGAGCCTTGTGAAAACTCGATTGTTGGTTAAGGGTAGGTGCTCCTTGTTGTAAGTCACCTAAGGATAAATGCTCCTTGTTGTAAGTCACCTAAGGATAAGTGCTCCTTGTTGTAAGTCACTTAAGGATTTGGTACTCCTTGTTGTAAGTTACCAATATAGTGGATTTGGCCTTACTCATGACGGAGAGCTCGGTAACGGGGGACGTAGATCACGTTGGTTGATTGAACCTCCATAAATCGCGTTTGCATTCTCTTATCCCTTTTACTTACTTACATTGCACTTACTCTATTCTATCAATTTATATTGTGCAACACTATATCTAAGTGCTATACTTGCTTTATCAATTAAGTTTACACATTTATAGCACACTACATTGATAGTTAAGTTACTTACAACACTAAGTGCTCATACTTGTACACATTGATTTTTAAGTTTGAGATTATTTATCGAAAAAGTTTTATAAACCAATTCACCCCCTTTTGGTTAGTTTACTCTTGGGCTAACAATATTATTGGGAAGGCCATTGCAATATGATAGGAGGGTATTGCATGATGGTAGGTGTTGAATCCAGGCCCAAAGAAAGGTACAGTGATCCACCAACAAGGGCCCAATAGAGTCCCAATGGACCTTGACCCACGGCTAAGGTCTAAAATATCACCTTTGGTCAGGTGCCGAGGTGGTGCGTCAAGCGAACCTCTTTAGCCGAACTGGTTTACGTCTGGCCGATGTGCTTTATACTTAGCCGGGGCGCTTTACGGCGATGACCAGAAGAGAGATGGAGTCAGAGATGTGACACTGCATTTACCAAGATGCAACAGACTCCCATCCCCTAAGAAATGTAGCAATGATTACAGTCAAAAAGCAAGGTTATCACCTCCAAGAGCTAGGGTGAAGACAAGTGTAAAGTATGCCACGTGTCATGATCCGAGACAAAGAGTTCCCCTATAAATACGGCACTCCTCCCGCCTAGTGAGGGGTTAGCAATTTGATACTCTTAACTAAATATATTTCTCTCACTCCCTTTTCTCTCTTTTACACATTTACATTTCCCGCACTCAAATTATATTCGTTGAACATGCCTGCTGACTTTGGCATCGGAGTGCGAATGGGAGCCACCTCGGCCCCCTTTGCAAACTGATCGTTTCTCACATTGCGCAAGGAGATCCACGTGTTCAAGAGAGAGGAGTTGAAACGTATTGGTCCAAGGTCCAACCGGATTTTGTGGTCAACATTTTGGCGCCGTCCGTGGGAAACCATACTGCTAACCATGAAAACGCATGATGAAAAGCCACACGTAGAAAGGAAGTCCTGAAAAAGGGTGGGTAACCTCTTGCAAAAGAGCGAAGAACTGTAAAGAGCTTTGAAATATACGTTTGGTAACCTTGAAAAAGGTAGAAAGCTTTGAAACATAAGTTTATTCACCTTGAAAAAGGCTTAAAACTTTGAAATATAAGTTTGGTAACCTTGAAAAAGGTAGAAGCTTTGAAACATAAGTTTATTCACCTTGAAAAAGGCTTAAAACTTTGAAACATAAGTTTATTCACCTTGAAAAAAGGCTTAAAACTTTGAAACATAAGTTTATACCCCTTGAAAAAGGATTAAAACTTTGAAATATAAGTTTAACACTCTTGAAGAAGGCATGTAACTTTGAAATATAAGTTTAACAACCTTGAAAAAGGCTAGGAGCTTTGAGATAGAAGTCCACTTATCTTTGAAAGACAAGATAAGACCAAGGAATTTCCCTAAACATGAACGAAAGCGATGGTGATATTAACCCTCGTAGGGAAAGAAATGGTCAACACAGCGAAGACGAGGTTCCTCAAGGACCTCATGAAAACGCCAATGAGGGAGTGGCACAACCTAACCCACCACGCCGGCACCGTAATCGCCGCATGTTGCGAGACATGACTCACATGGCGGCCCAAATGCTAGAAATGCAGAAGCAGCAGATAGAACAGACTGCTGCGATGAATGTCTATATGGCTAGAGGGTATGTTGTGAATGAGCCCATGATGCCTCCGCAATACCCACAGCCACATTACACACCATCCGATGTGGCCACTGCCTCGTACTATTATCAAGATCCACAGGCATATGTCGAGGTGGAATCTGAGCCCTTCTATGAGGAAGCCCCGGAGCATGAAGCACATGAAGAACAAAACCCACTCCCAGCTAGACACAGGGAGGCTTCGCCCGCAAAATCTGGCAGTGTCTTCAGCCGAATAGGAGGGTTATTCAGGGGCAAGCGACAGGGGCAAACTGATCCAGGTCGAAACAAGGCAGCAGAGCCTAGAAATAGGCGAGAGCGACGCGTTGAAGAAGCCTTGTCGCAGAGTCAAATGCAGTGGGACTAACATGGTACGGGGGCAGAAAGGTTGGCCCCCACACATGAGCCTAGGAATAGGCAGGAAAGAAGAGCCGAAACAGTTCGGACAAAATCTCGTAACGAGTTACCAACCCACAAAAGTCTAAACTACGGCCATGTTTTGCCACCACAAAGGCAGGAGTACGCTCCGCCGCCCTATGACCAATACCATGACCCAATGTATTCCGGTCACGACGAGAACAGTGAACCACCCTCATACGAGCTGGATGACGAAGAGGAAATAAGTCCCTTCACAGAGGGCCTCCGTAGGTGCCGGGTGCCTCATGACTTCGAAATGCCAGAAATAGCCAAATATTCTGGTCGAGGTGACCCTGACGATCACCTGTTAAATTACCGCGCTAGCATGGAAATAGCCGGAGCCACTCCGATGTTGAAATGCAAAGCCTTTGCCTTAACCCTTGAGGGAAGTGCGATACGATGGTACAAAAAACTCCCCTGGTAGCATCCACAGTTGGAGAGACCTGAAAATGGCCTTTAAAAATGGCTTTGTTTTCTCCAGGCCTGGCGAGCTCTCACTCCAACGCCTTCAGGATCTAAGGCAGGGAAGGGATGAATCCCTGAAAAGTTACCTGGCCCGGTTTACTGAAGAGATGCACATTCGTGAAAATATCACTGAGGCGGAGATGTTTTCCGCTTTGAAAGGAGGGCTAGACATGACGAGTATGTTTTGGAGGGATGTCCGAAGCAGGAAACCAAGGGATTACAATGCTCTGGTAGACCTGATGAAGGAGGAAATTGTATCAGAAGAAATGGCTAGGGCCAGAGACAATCACCCCCAAGGGAGATACAACCTTGGGTACTCTAATGAAGCAAACCTCAAGAAAGGAGGAAACAAGGATAGGATCGGCGGTAACCGAGGTGGAGGGACGCGTCCATTTCTGGGGACAGGGTCTAGTTATGCAGCAGAAATCACGGAAGCTATCCCCCACTTACACTCCAACACTCCTTCTCAGAATCCTCCCACGGCTCAAGGAAGGATGGAAAGTAGCCGAAGTGGAAAACAGCCCATGATTGGGGCTTACTGCGCCTACCACAGATATTACGGTCACGTAACAGAAGATTGCATGGAAATCCATATGTTATCGGACCAAAAGGCGCAGGGGAGAAGGGGAAGTGACTTCTCCCCCGACACGGGTAGAACTCAAAAAATCGGTGGCCAGAAGTTCAACCGAGCTGACAGGAAAGCTCCGTGGAAAAATTCGACTAAGGAGAGGATTGACAATCGTCATAGAGATAGGAACAAGGGCAAGGATACCGCCTCGGCACAAGCTAAAGATACACGGGAACCACCTATGCCTGTGGCCGACCTTCCTATCCGTGAAATCGATACAATATTGGGAGGCCCCCACCCAGACGGGAGCACAAACAACTCCCAAGACAGAACCTATCACATTCACCCAAGACGATGAATTACCCATATCCATTCACATCCTGTTGGGATGCCTCCGACAGAACCTATCACATTCACCCAAGACGATGCCATTGGAGTGCACTTCCCATATAATGATGCATTGGTTATCAGGGTATTAGTGGCTCGGAATGGGTTATCACGGATGATGGTGGATGATGGTGCCTCAGTAAATGTGATTTACAGGGTAACTTTCGATAAAATGGGAATCAGCGCTCCACTCATTCCAGTCCCGAATCCAATATACGGATTCACGGGGGACAGCATAACTCCCAGAGGATCCATAACCCTTATGACTGAAAAGGCAAGCACCAACTCTCTCCAGAATCCCTATGGAATTCTTGGTTGATGACAAAATCTCCTCCTATCATGGTTCAATTGGGAGGCCAGGTCTCATTGACTTGGGAGCTGCAACTCATACAAAATACATTTGTATGAAATTCCCCACGGAGCATGGTGTTGCCACTGTAAGGGGGAGTCAAACTGAATCACGGGCCTGTTACACAAACGCAATCCGAAAATTTCAGGACCGAAGCGTGAACATGATTAGCGATGTGGCGATGGTAGAAGCCGCTCCAGACCCTGAAAAACTGGGTGGACTCAGAAATTGAGGATGTTTCAATGACGCCGGAAGAAGATCTGGCATATCTAGACCCACGAATGTCAGGGAGCAGCTGCCCCACTCCGGCTGAAAGGTTAGAATGCTTCGGTGTAGATCCTCTTGATCCAATCAAGGAATTGCAGATAGGATTGGATTCACCGATTGAATGGAAAAATCAAATGAAGAGCTTCCTACTTGAAAACCTCGATGTATTCGCTTGGAAGCATGATGACATGATTGGGATCGATCCTAAAGAGGCCTGTCACAGACTCCAACTTGATCCCCGAAGTCCTGGGCATAGGCAAAAGAGAAGACCTATGAGTTCTGACAAGTATGAGGCCTTGAAAGACGAGGTCACGAAGCTATTGAAAAATGGCTTCATCAAAGAGTCCCGCTACCCGAAATGGGTATCAAACCCTGTGTTGGTACCAAAACACAATGGGAAACTGAGGGTATGTATTGATTTCTCAAACTTGAACCAGGCATGTCCCAAAGACAGTTTTCCATTAACCCGGATTGATCAATTAGTTGACTCCACCGCTGGGCACGAGATGTTGAGCTTCATGGACGCCTACTCCGGGTACAATCAAATCCCCATGTATGAATCAGATGAGGAGCATACCTCGTTTATTACGGATAGGGGACTATATTGTTAAAAAGCTATGTCATTTGGCTTGAAAAATGCTGGAGCTACCTACCAAAGGCTGTGAATCGCATGTTTTCAGAACAATTGGGGATCACCATGGAGGTATATGTTGATGACATGCTGATCAAAAGCATGGCCGTCGCGGATCATATCCGCCATTTGTCAGAGGCCTTCGGTGTTTTGAGGAAAAATCGAATGAAGCTCAACCCGGCGAAGTGCGCTTTTGGGGTAGCATCGGGAAAAATCCTCGGATTCATGGTGAATAAAAGAGGGATCGAAGCCAATCCCGACAAAATCAATACCTTGTTAAACATGCAATCACCTCGGAATCCAAAAGAAGTGTAAAGCTTAACGGGGAGAATTGCTGCCCTAAATCGGTTCGTGTCCAAGTCCACTGACAAATGCTTGTCGATCTTTAAGGTCTTGAAGGGATGGAAGCGATTTCATTGGACGCCGGAATGTGAACGCGCCTTTGCCGATCTGAAAACATTCTTGGGACGGGCCCCATTACTATCGAAACCAAAGGTTGGCGAACCCCTCTACTTGTATTTGGCCGTATCAAAAGAGGTGGTTAGCTTGGTATTAATCAGAGAGGAGGGTGGGAATCAGTTCTCGGTCTATTATGTGAGCAAAGCCATGCTGGATGCTAAGACACGTTACCCAGACATGGAAAAACTTGTTATCTCGTTGATCGTAGCCTCTCACAAACTTCGTCCCTACTTTCAGTCACACTCCATACGTGTGCTCACAAACTTTCCTATGAGACGGGTGTTGCAAAAACCATATGTATCAGGAAGGCTAATGAAGTGGGCGATTGAAATCAGCCAGTTCGACCTACATTATGAACCCCGGACCACTGTAAAGGGTCAAGCGCTGGCAGATTTCATAGTCGAATTCACACATCCACCAGAGGTCGAGATGATTGATAACATGGATGACAGTCGAGAGTTGAAATTGTTCGTTGATGGGTCCTCGGCTGAGGGACGATCCGGTGCGGGTATATTGCTAATAAGCCCAGAGGGACTCAAACTGCACAGTGCGATCCGTTTTGACTTTAAAGTCAAACAACGTTGCTGAATACGAGGCATTATTAGCCGGTCTAAGACTTACGAAAGCTTTAAAGATTGAGTCCGTAGTGGCGAATAGTGGTTCGCAGCTCGTTGTAAGTCAATTTAATGGACAATTCTCCGTGAAAGAACCAGCTATGGTCGCTTACTTGAAGAAAGTAAGGGATTTGGCTGTGCACTTTGGAAAAATGGAGTTACAACACATTCCCAGAACTGAGAATTCCAACGCCGATGCTTTGTCTAAATTGGCAAGCAGCAGTGATTCGGAGCTCCATAATCTGATCCCAGTTGAGCACATGCTGACTTCTTCTATTGAGCAAGGGCCGGAGATTTTGGCGATAGAAGAGGAAGGATCCTGGATAAATCCCCTGATAGCGTATCTGAGGCATCAGACAATACCAAACGAGCCGGAGGCAGCTCGGAAGTTGCAAAGATACGCTGTGAATTTCGTACTCATGGATGACCTGCTTTATAAATGGAGTTACACTTCCCCTTTGCTAAGATGTGTGGGGGCAGAGGAAGGACGGTATGTAATGAAAGAAATCCATGAAGGCGTATGCGGCAACCACGCCGGGGCGTTATCGCTGGCTCGAAAAGCCCTTAAACAGGGACATTTTTTGCCTACTATGCGAAAGGACTCAACGACTTCGTACGCAAGTGCGATAAATGTCAAAGACATGCAACCATACCACATCAGCCGCATCACAAGTTAACTGTGGTGACTAGCCCTTGGCCTTTCGCGAAGTGGGGGTTAATATTATTAGTCCTATGCCTAGGGGCGCTGGAAATAATTGCTTTGCAATAGTAGCGATTGATTACTTCACCAAGTGGGTCGAGGCTGAACCCATGATGAGAATCACCGAGGCCAACACCACCAAGTTCATCTGGAAAAATATCATATGCAGGTTTGGAATACCTCACTAGTTGGTTAGTGATAATGCGAAACAGTTCAAAAACAAAAGTGTAGATGAGTTGTGCGACGATTTGGGAATTAAGAAATTGTTCTCATCTCCACATCACCCACAGGCCAACAGACAAGTCGAAACTGTGAACAAAACCATAAAGAACACTTTGAAAAGAAAGCTAGAATCCAAAAAAGGCGCATGGGTGGATGAGCTCCCACAAGTCTTACGGGCACTACGGACCACCTCGCACACTGCAACTGGTGAAACGCCCTTCTCCTTGACATATGGATCCGGGGCGGTTTGTCCAGTGGAAATTGGGGTCCCCTCTCTTCGTTGAACCCATTATGACGAAGCAGGAAACGAAGAAGCACAGAGGGCTAATTTGGATTTCCTCATAGAAAAATGGAATGGTTCCCAAATGGTAATGACCAGGTACCATGAGAAAATGGCTCGCTATTACAACAAAAGGGTGAGGAGCCGGCACTTTAATATTGGGGACTTGGTCCTCAAAAAGGTTCTTCCCTCAACCCAACAGCCAGGAGTAGGGACTCTAGGTTCTAACTGGGAAGGTCCGTACAAAGTAACTGCCGATGTGGTACCTGGAACATACATGATTGAAGACTTGTCTGGGATACCTCTATGTAATCCTTGGAACACAGATCACCTTCGTCGTTATTTCCAATAAATAAAATTCCTCCTCAATGGGTACAATATTCCCCTAAACTATTTTGGTTACAAAACCACGAGTCTCCGCCATGCATAAAATTTGTTAAAAACAAGGGACTTTTATCAGCCTACGCCACGATCATTGCGTAAGGGTCGAAAATGTTAAACACCATCAATAGAAGTCCACATGAATTCATAAATGCGAGAGCTACAGAATACAAAAGAAAAATGCCCAAAAGTTGGTCAAAATCAGATCTAATCAGCAAACGTGGATGCATTAAGCTAGTTAGATCTGAGGGACTAGAGTGCACATATTATCATACAATTCAAGTACGTTTTACATCATCATACAAGACATTTACAATTTCAAGGCATCCGCGCTTGGAAACATTCATGTTTAAATAGTTTGAAATGTTGCTGCCAAAATACTGGGCAAAATATGAATAAGTCATTTCATTCATAAAATCAAGGCATTTACAATTTGAAATGTTACATTTACAATATAAAGCGCCATTGGCGCCACAAAAAAAAAGAAAAAAAAAAACCAACAATAAGGCAAACACAGAAGAGGATTATTGCGGAGGGACATCTTCTGAAGAGCTCTTGCCAGATGCATCCAGAGGATCCGCAGGAGCATCTTGAGGCTCGGGGTATAAGGCTTCAATGGAGGACAGGTCCAAAGTCGGAAAAGCTTCCTTCACATCCCCCAAAGCCATCCTGGCCCCTAAGTTCCCAAAAACCCTCTGCATAGCCTCGTACTCTGGGGTCTCTTCAAAAGTGTCTTTGAAGTTCTGGACAGCCTCAGACACTCTGGTACTCAAAGCATTCTCCACCCATGTCGTAACAGTCTGCTACAGAATCTCAGTGATCCTTGTTTGCATATGTCTTTCCAAAGAGGTAAGGTCCTCCTCTGCCTTCCTCCTAGTTTCCACCTCTCTCTCCAATTTTTCACTGGCTGCTGCCACCTCGACCTCTAGCTTAGATTTGGATGCATTAGCTGCGGACAAAGCTTCAGAGGTGATTGACTGCTCTCGGTTGGAATCATCTAATTTCTTGCACAGAGCCGCCACGTCTGATTCAGAGGACCGGAGATCATGCTTCAATTTATCATTGTCCTCCTGGAGGTGCTTCGCATTAGCCCTCTCTTCTGAGGAAGATTTACGGGCTATGGACAGCTGGGCCTTGAGGTCATTAATCTCCTTGAGCATATTGTCTGCATGGCGGAGAGCAGTCTCAGCGTCCCTCTTGTCCCGTTGTGCTACCTCCATGGAGGACTCTACCTCGTCAATGAGGGCCAGAGCTCGTTCATGGCTTCGGCAGCAAGTAGCTTCCGAGACGGAGTGGCACTGGAGGAGAAGGCAGTCCAACCCTCTGTCCAAAACTGCTCAGTGATTAAGGCCGCCCTGGCGGGAGGAGAACCGGGGGAGTTAAATAGAGTAGGGCTGAAGGTAACATCCTTAGGGAGAACGCTAGCTTTAATGCGCCTCAACTCTTCTGCCCCTTCAGGCGTAACCTCATAGGCCAGATCAGGGAGGGACACAGATGGCTCATCCTCCAAGCCTTGGATCTCTAATGGCATAGGTGCAGAGGTGGATTCCTTTCCCTTGCCTCTTCTGAGCCTCTTCAAGGGGGCGGGCTCCTCCTCAGGTGCATGCTCAGATATGTCCTCGGGCAAGGAATGTGGCACATGGGCATCCTTAGTCTCCCTGTCCCTCTTAGATCCGCCTCTATCCGACCTTTTCCCCTTCCCTTTGGCAATGCCTCTTTCAGGATCTACCTCCCTTTCCATGCTGGGCTGTTGGGGACCCACTGGCAGCAGGTTGGGTGGTGGCAGCAGTGCGGGAAGAGGACCTTGAAGTTGGGCTGTGGACGCCTCCGACACCTCTTTGGCCACCCCAACTTGTAGATTAGCAAGCACTGCTTTCTGCTTCTTCTCAATATCAGTGTCATGGCAAAGGGCTGGAGGTATCTTTTTATCCATGAGACCCTTCAGAGAAATCTTCGGGAATTCTTTAGAACCTAACCAGAAAAGAAGTAAAAATGAGGCTATGAACAACGGGGACATGAGATATAAAGGCAGTAACAAAACAAACTCACCCATGGCTCGCATAAGACCGTGTTTGAAGAATAATTTGTTTTGTTGAATAACCCCCTGAAAGGTGCCCTTGTAAGCGAACAAATGCCTAACGGCCGCTAAATCTGTGTCAGGGAGTAGGCGGGCAAAAGTGTCCCCTGTCACAAATCGGTAACATGTTAAAAAACCAGTAAAGAAAGGTGAATGGAAAATAAAAAACAAGTGACACATGACACTTAAGGATACTAAAGCAAATACAAGACTCACTAGGAAGGGAAAGAGTTCGGGGAACTGAAATTTCTGGACTAGGGTCCACAGGAAAACTCTGCCACTCCCCAGCCACCCAGAACCACTGATTCCTCCAGTTCTTTATAGAGGTAGGTTGGCCAGTAATGATGGGAGGATATGAGCCTCTAGGAGACAAGTAATACCAGTCTTTCACATCTGGCCTCACGTCCCTCTCCCTTCTCACTGATTTCTTCAGAGTGTACAAAGTATGAATAATGTGTAGTGAGATGGGATGGTCGGGGTTGACCTCTTGCCACACTAGCCAAGTGCCCACAGCCTGTGTCCAGAAGTTGGGTGCTAACTGGTAGGGGCACAAGTTATAGCTCCTAAGCAAGGCCCTGAAGAAGGGATGCAGAGTTAACCTCATCCCGCAGGACAGAGCATCGTAACATATGGCCGCTTGGCCTGAAGGAGGATTGCATGGTCGGCAAGAAGGTGTAGGATGCACTAAACGGACCCCTTCTGGCATCCTGAATTTCGCCGAGGTCCCAGCCAAATCAACTCCTCGAATTTCAATAGCGACCTTACTGCTCTCCCACAAATCTAGGTTTGGATCAGGGTCCACATGATATCCTGATATTTTATTTACCAGGTCCACCCAACCTTCGACCTGGGCTATCTCCTCCCCTGAGAGCCCCAGCTCCTCTTTATGAGCCCGGAAAGGGGCCCTGGTGCCCAAATCAAGATCCTGTGGGCCAGAAGAAGAACCAGTTGTTCCCTCTCTCCCCATATCTCTATCACGTTTGCTTCAGAGTTCTCTTAGTGCGGATTCCTCTTCGGATGACAGATGGGCCATGTAGTTCTGGTTTCTCTCTTCTTCCCTGTCAGACTCACTCAAATAAATTATACCGCTAGTTTTCCTATTCCTCCTCTTAATCTGCTCCCTAAAGAAGCGGGAACTAAAAATCGACAATGATATTGGGCAGAAACATCTGACAGGAATCGTCATTTCTAGCATTTTCTGTAAATCCGTTCCCCCAACTCCTTCCATTTATTCTTAAAAGTGGATCAGACACACCAAAGAAAAACAAATATACAAAAACAAAATTTTTCTTTCTTTGCATTTACAAAGGAAAAGAAGTATACCTTCAAAACTATGCACACAGAGTGAGCAGCGTGCCAACAGAGAGTACATAGTGATGTAATCCGGATGCTGAGTAAAAAACTCTCGAATAAATACTGAAAATGTTGCTGCAACGAAAGAGATGCTACAGTTCTTTCGAAAATGTTACTACGAGATACTCTGAGGAAATGGCAAAGGAAATACAATAAGAAGAAGGAGGCTTTATAGGGAAACTTGTGACCTAAAACCCTTGATCTATGAGCCGCATAATTAATATGGTTAATCATCATCCTTTGGGAAATGGGTTAATCTAGGCGCCAACTGTCAAAACGAGGGAAGCAAACCGTTCAGTTACCCTTGTGGGCACCACGCGCGGAGAGATGCTACCAATCATTCCTTTCCTGCCCCTTGGGAATCGATATTGATAGCCCCCTTTATATTGAATGCGTCGCCTAAAAAACGTGTTGATAAAATCCCAATTTTCACTTGACAAGTAGAAAGGGAATAGGGGGTGGCTTTACTCCAAATCCAAACCTCCAGTAAGGAATGTCATCCTAGGCTTCAGGTCTGCATCATCATATGAAAGCCACCATAAAAAAGTTAGTGCTTCGAGCGTACAACAAATCCTACACGTCCATGAATGACCACTTCGGATTTGAGGGACTAGTGTTGAATTCAGGCCCAACGAAAGGTACAGTGATCCACCAGCAAGGGCCCAATAGAGGCCCAATGGACCTTGACCCACAGCTAAGGTCTAAAATATCACCTTGGGTCAGGTGCCGAGGTGGTGCGTCAAGCGAACCTCTTTAGCCGAACTGGTTTACATCTGGCCAATGTGCTTTATACTCAGTCGGGGCACTTTACGGCGATGACCAAAAGAGAGATGGAGTCAGAGATGTGACACTGCCTTTACCAAGATGTGACAGGCGCCCATCCCCTACGAAATGTAGCAATGATTACAGTCAAAAAACAAAGTTGTCACCTCCAAGAGCTAGGGTGAAGACAAGTGTAAAGTATGCTATGTGTCATGATCTGAGACAAAAAGTTCTCCTATAAATACGGCACTCCTCCCGCCTAGTAAGGGGTTAGCAATTTGATACTCTTAACTAAATATATTTCTCTCACTCCCTTTTCTCTCTTTTACACATTTACATTTCCCGCACTCAAATTATATTCGTTGAACATGTCTGCTGACTTTGGCATCAGAGTGCGAATGGGAGCTACCTCGGCCCCCTTTGCAAACTGATTGTTTGTCACAGTGCGCAGGAGATCCACGTGTTCAAGAGGGAGGAGCTGAGATGTGTTGATCCAAGGTCCAGCCGGATTTTGTGGTCAACAGTAGAAAAAATAGGTACAGCTTCCAAATGAATGGGAAACCCGTAACATTCCTACCTTTGTGTCCGGAAGAAGTTTATAAGGACCAATTGAAACTCAAGAGGGAGGAGGAGGAGGAAAAAGAAAGAAGAAAAAAAAAGATGGAGTTGAGTGGAGAACAAAACGAAAGTGAAAAAAAGAGAGGGGAAAAAAGTAGTGAGAAAAAAAGTGAGGGGGTGGAAGAAAAAAGAAAAAGAGTAAAAGATGTTGAAAAAAGAATGAATTTTTATGTGAGTAGAGGTGATGTGGAGAGAGCTTTAAAGGAAAATCATTCAATTCTTTTGATGGTGTATAAGGAGTCCCTCCTTACACTTGATGACCTTCACACTTCCCTCCCCACTTTAGCTACTTCTTTGTTGCAGGAGTTCTAAGATGTCTTCCCGGAGGATATGCCTAGTGGACTTCCACCCATTAGGGGCATCGAGCATCAAATTGATTTCATCCCCGGAGCCGTCATTCCAAATAGACCGGCGTACCGAAGCAATTCGGAGGAGACCAAGGAACTCCAAAAACAAGTTGAGGAGTTGATGAGCAAAGGATATTTTCGTGAGAGCATGAGCCCTTGTGCCGTTCCCGTACTACTAGTGCCCAAGAAGGATGGAACCTTTAGAATGTGTGTCGATTGCCGAGCCATTAACAACATAACAGTACAATATCGACACCATTCCTAGGTTAGATTATATGCTAGATGAATTGCATGGTTCTTGCATTTTTAGCAAAATTGACTTGAAAAGTGGATACCACCAAATTAGGATGAGAGAAGGAGATGAATGGAAAATTGCTTTTAAAACTAAATATGGTTTATATGAGTGGTTGGTTATGCCATTCGGTCTGACTAACGCACCAAGCACTTTATGAGATTAATGAACCATGTTTTGCGTGCATTCATTGGGAAATTTGTGGTAGTTTACTTCGATGATATTTTGATTTATAGCAAGAATTTGAATGAGCATATTGAGCACTTGAGGAGTGTACTTTTGGTTTTAAAGGAAGAAAAATTGTATGCTAACCTCAACAAGTGTAATTTTTGCATGGAGAGTGTGGTCTTTCTTGGATTTGTAGTTAGTACTAAGGGAATAGAGGTCGATGAGGAGAAGATCAAAGCCATTAAGGAATGGCCCACTCCCACAAGTGTCACCGAGGTAAGAAGCTTCCACGGGTTAGCTAGTTTTTACCGTCGTTTTGTCAAGGATTTTAGCACACTAGCTTCACCACTTACCGAGGTTGTCAAATAGCATGTTGGGTTTAAATGGGGGGAGGCGCAAGAAAAGGCCTTTAATGAAATAAAGAACAAATTGTGCACCGTTCCAGTTTTATCCTTGCCTAACTTTGATAAAACTTTTGAGATTGAATGTGATACTTCAGGCACAGGTATTGGAGCAGTTTTGATGCAGGAGAAAGGGCCGATTGCCTACTTTAGCGAGAAGCTCAGTGGAGCCGCCCTGAACTACCCCACCTATGACAAAGAGCTCTATGCGTTGTTGAGATCGTTACAGACATGGCACCACTACTTGTGGCCTAGAGAGTTCGTCATCCACACCGACCATAAGTCATTGAAGCACTTGAAGGGGTAAGGGAAGTTGAGCAAGAGGCATGCCAAATGGGTGGAGTACGTGGAAAATTTTCCATATGTCATCAAATACAAACAAGGTAAGGAGAATGTGGTAGCCGACGCCCTTTCTCGCAGGTATGCTCTTATTACTACCTTGAGTGCTAAATTGTTGGGTTTTGAGAGCATTAAGGACTTGTATGTGCATGATGCGGATTTTGCTAGTATCTTTGTATCAAGTGAAAGGGTTGCATTTGACAAATTTTATAGGCATGAGGGATTTTTGTTTCGTGAAGATAAACTTTGTGTGCCGAATTGCTCACTGAGGGAGTTGATGGTAAGGGAGGCCCGTGGAGGGGGATTAATGGGTCACTTTGGGGTGAGGAGGACCTTGAAAATATTGCAAGAACATTTCTTTTGGCCTAAAATGAGGAGGGGTGTTGGGAGAATTTGTTCTAGGTGCATAACTTGTAGAAATGCTAAGTCCAAGGTAGAACCCCTGGATTATATACACCCCTACCTGTCCCTAGTAAATCTTGGACGGAAATTTCTATGGACTTTATTTTGGGATTGCCTAGGTCAAAAAAAGGTAGTGATTCCATCTTCGTGGTTGTAGATAGGTTTAGTAAAATGGCACATTTTCTTGCTTGCCATAAAACTGATGATACCATTCATATAGCCGACCTATTCTTTAGGGAAATAGTGCGACTCCATGGGGTTCCTAGGAGCATTGTGTCGGATAGGGACGTTAAATTGCTTAGTCACTTTTGGAAGGTCTTGTGGGGGAAATTGGGAACTAAACTTTTGTTTTCGACAACTTGTCATCCCCAAACTGACGGCCAAACTGAGGTGGTTAATAGAACTTTAACACAACTTCTTCGCACTATCCATAAGGGCAACCTAAAGAATTGGGAAGAGTGTTTACCTTTTGTTAAATTTGCATATAATCGAAGTGTTCATTCTACTACTTCTTTTTCTCCATTCGAGATTGTTTATGGTTTTAACCCTTTTACTCCTTTGGATTTGATTCCATTACCTATTGATGAAAGAGGTAGTTTAGATAGGAAGAGAAATGCGGAGTTGGTAAAATCTCTCCACGAGAAGGTCAAACTCCAAATCGAGAAGAAGTATGAACAATATGCCTTCAGTGCCAACAAGGGTAGAAAATGATTGACATTCGAGGTCGGTGATTGGGTATGGTTGCATTTGAGGAAGGAGCAGTTCCCGAATTAAAGAAAATCAAAATTACAATCACGTGGTGATGACCCCTTCCAGATCCTAGAGAAAATCAATGACAATGCCTACAAGCTTGACCTCCTTGGTGAGTACAATGTATCGGCTTCTTTTGATGTCTCTGACTTATCCTCTTTTGATGCAGGTGAAGATTCGAGATCGAATCATTTTCAAGAGGGAAGGGATGATGAGAATCCAGGGAGTCAATCGAGTCAAAGTCAAACAAATCAACCCTCTATAAGAATACCGGTGGGGCCCATGACAAGATCCAAGGCTAAAGAGGTCCAAGAGTCGACGGCGGGACTCATTTTCAAGCTCCGAAATCAAATCCACATGGAAGAGAGCAAGATTGAGGTCAATTGCCTAAGTTTGGAAGCTCAGGACATTTCGGTCGACCGAAAGTCACTCCGGTTGATCGAAACTCTGCAGGAATTTTAGAGATAGCCTCAGGCGGGTTCGGCTGATCTTTGTACGACCGAAAATGCAATTTCGATCGACCAGGTGTTCGACCGAAATAGTTTCGATCGACCGAATGTAAAATCGGGATTTTTTGTGCAATTTCTCAAACTTTTTGTTTTTCATTTTGTATATACTTTGTAAAGCTTCCAAACCCTAGGTTAGTTTTTGGGCATTGAAGACACTCCATTGACAACTTTTAGAGAGGTAAATCATTTCTTTACCTTGTAACTATTCTTAGAATTTTCTTCAACTTATATATTGAGAGTTTATCTTGTGTATTTGTTATTATTCATTCCACACAATCTTGGTATTTGTCTTAATCTTTCCATTGGGTTAGGGTTAACTTTCTTTAGAATTTTGCTTGGGTTAAACTTGGATCGAGATTCTTCATTTATTACCATTTTTAGCTTTCTTGGGTTGATACATAAATTGTTGTGAGAATTTTTGGTTTAGTCACCAAAGGGGTTCGCATCAGACCTTACACAAATGGTTGGGGATTACCCCGTTAAATGGGTTTACAGATCATGTACGGAGGTAAATTTAAAACTTTGACGTGGGTATGAATCGGGTGTGGGTTTTTCTATAAGACTAATACCCGACATGCATACTTGTTTGTCGCGGAAAAAAAAAATCATCTTTTCTCTTGTTCTCCTAAACATAGCCACATTTTATCTCCAAACATTTTTGCGTTCTTTCTTTCCTAAATTTTTCACTTTTTTTTTTCAAAATCTTCACATCATTCAGCAAATTAGTTTGGTTTTTTTAAATATACTAATTAGTTATTGATTTTTTAAAAATATGTTATTCTTTCTCGTTGATTTTTTATTTAAATATGCTAATAATTTATTGTTTAGTTTGTCATGTTTGTCTTCAATTCTCTTTAGTAGATTGTGATAAAAATTGATGAAATGCGTGGTTAAAAAGCTGTGAATCTTATGAAATATGTGATTGAAATTAATTGTTGATTTTGACTAAAATTAAAATTTCGATACCAAACTGAAGCATATATTTTAATCCATGTTTGGCGTGATTTTTCAAAATAAACCCAAAAGTATGAGCATTTGTGTAAGTACCGCTTTTATCATTGTCCAAACTCACATCTTAATATTTACGTTCTCTACAAATTTTCAAAACAAGAGTTGCAGGGCTTTTAAGGTTCGAGTTCAACCTTTTAAGAAATTGAGGATATAAATGATTTTATTTTATAATGGATGGGACAAGCCTAGTAAATGATTTCAATGAAGAATAGAAAATTGCCTTGCTTGGAATTTGTGATGGTGGATTTGATAGTGACCTGCTGACATCAAGATATTTGGGAGCAAAATTGACCAAAGCAGAATTTCACCAATAACAGGATGACGACTTGGACTGACCCCAAGAGGTGGAAGGAAGGGAACTAAGGAAGAGAAATAGAAATAGGAACATCAGAAATTGAAGTGCTATTATAAAAATAACATCAGAATTTTTATAACGTATATGCAGAGGTCATGATACAACAATCATTCCAAAATTCTACGGAAAGAGACGCTTGAAGGTTGAAACCGAAGAGCCTAGCCATATTAAGAAGATGTTGGTGTTTTCTTTCCAGTTTCCACTTCACCATTTTTCTCAGTGTTTCTACACAACGTCTTTGATGTATTATGCCTGCTAAAGAAATCCTCATTTGGAATTTTGCCCCATTATCATTCCTAAGGAATTTGATTTTAACTTGTTCAGTTTCAACCGTATAATTGTAAAAAGAGTGCTGTTAAAAGTTTTGTGTTTAAATAGTAAATACATATTTTTTAGGTAAAATGTGTGATTGAAAAGAGAATAGAGACATGTGTAATTAAAAAGTGATTTAAGAGCTTTCAAAAAAAAAAGAGTAATTTAAGAAATTATATTTTAAAAAACATATTTACCAAACAAAGACTTAATTATTTTGTGAATTATTTAATAATTGTAAATTTTAAAAGAGTAAATATATTACCACTATAATATTTATTATCTACACTACATTATAAATACACAATAAAAAAAATAAAATAAAGTTTTGATAAACACACCACACAGATAGAATTAAGGGAAAAGTACATAACTATACAACTAAAACTTTCACTTTTTAAACATAACAAACTTAAATTTTTTTTGTAAAAATCAGATCTTAATATGTTAATTAATTAATACAATATTATAATAATTATAATGAGTTGACAAAGAAAAGTATAATATTAAATAATAAAATAAAAACAATATCTAATTCACAACCACTCCATTCCAATCTAACCCTCCACCCACCCCACCCCACCCCACCCCACCCAATAAAATAACTTTTTTCCTTATACTTTTCCACACTCACCCCCAACACCACCTTACCCAACACTCCTCCCCAACCCCACCCACCCACGCACCCAACCACCCCGCCACCACTCACTCACCCACCAATCCCACCACACCACACCACAACACACCACACCACACCACAAGAATGATGTTACTTCTATTTTTTTCTCCCCCCACCCACCCACCCACCCACCCACTAGTCCCATCCCATTACACCCACCCACCCACCACTCCATCCCAACCCAATCCAACTCAACCCCGCACTCACCTCGCCCCACCCCGACACCCCACCCCCAGCCCTATCCCACCCACCCCACCCCACCTCAACTCAATAAATGAATTTTTTCCTTCTACTTTTTCACACTCACCCCCACCCCCGACACCAACTTATCCACCCCACCCCATCGCACCCCACCCCAACCTACCCCACCTACCCCCACTCACACACCCCACCTCAAATCAATAAATGAATTTTTTCCTTCTACCTTTTCACACTCACCCCCACCCCCGACACCAACTTATCCACCCCACCCCACCCCACCCCCACTCACCCACCCACCCACACCAAACCACACTACAAAAATAATTTTACTTCTATTTTTTTCTCATCTCAGACAAACACCCACCCACCCATCCGTCTCATCCCACCCCACCCCACTGCTTCCCAAACCCAACCCACCCACCCCTAGTCCCACCCCACCCTATCCCACCCCCACCTCACTCAAAATGATTTTTTTCTACTACTTTTCCACAACTCGTCTAGACCCTACCATATCCTACCCCGCCACCTACCTCAACCCCACCCACCCCACCCAAAATTAATTTTTTTTGCACTAATTTTCGACTCCCCCATCAATCTTGCCCCAAACCCAACCCCAACCCACCTCACCCAAAATGATTTTTTTTTATTACTTTTCCACGACTCACCCAGACCCTACCCCGTCACTCATCCCCAACCCCACCCCACCCCACCCCACCCAAAATTAATTTTTTCTCCTAATTTTTCACTCCCCTACCCACCCCCGCCCCGACCCTACCTCGCCACCCACCCCACCCCATCCTACCCCACCAAAATATGATTTTTCTTCTATATTTTCACACCCCACCCTAACAACCCCACCAGACCCCACCCTAGCAACCCCACCACAACCCACCCCACCCAAAAATGATTTTTCTTCTATTTTTTCACACTTCACCTCAACCGCCCCATCCTATCCCACCATATCCCCATCCAAAAATGATTTTTCTTCTATTTTTTACACCCCTCCCAACCACCTCCACTCCATCCAAAAATAATTTTTCTTCTATTTTTTTACACTTCCCCCCAACCGCCACACCCCACCCCATCACACCGCACCGCACCCCGCCACCCACCATATCCCATCAAAAAATTGTTTTTCTTCTATTTTTTCACACTTCACCCCAACCACCTCATCTCATCCCACCCCACCCCACCCACCCACACACCCACCCAAAAAATAATTTTTTTCTTCTACTTTTTCCAACCCCCAACCCAACCTAGACCCCCACCCTACCCACCCACCCACCCCACTCCAAAAAAATGATTTTTTTCTTCTACTTTTCCCCACCCTGACCCACCCTACCCTACCCTACCCCCACCCACAAAAAAATGATTTTTTTCTTCTACTTTTTCAACCTCTATCCCCCCCACCAACCCACCCACTTCGACCCTACCTCACCACAAAAAAATGATTTCTTCTACTTTTTCTAGCCTCACCCGACCTCTACCCCACCATCCCCACCCCCAAAATCACAGTCAGTCACGTAAGTTGACACGAGATCGCAGTTAAGTCACACAGAGTCACAATTACAAATTTAGTTGTAAAATCTCACCCCTCCAAAGTCACAGTTGGTCACACAAGGTCAAAGTTCGATCACACAAAGTCGCAGTTTGGTCAAACGTGGTCACAGTTAGGTCACAGGAGGTCACAATTAGGTCAAACAAGGTCACGGTTAGATCACACGTGGTCACAGGTCGATCACATAAAGTCACATTTCGTTCTTATAAAGTCACACTTCGGTCACACATAGTCATATTTGACACAATTGTAGGTCACATCACGTCCTCGTCCAATGGTCACACCAAGTCACAGTTGGTCACAAAAAGTCACAGTTGGTCACACAAAGTCACAATTGGTCACACAAAGGTCACAATTTAGTCAAAATTACAAATTAGTTATAAAACCCCAACCACTAAAGTCACAGTTGGTCACACAAAGTCACAGTTGGTCACAGTTAGATTACAGAAAGTCGCAGTTCGATCACACAAATTCGCAGTTAGGTTACAATTAATCACAAAAAGTCACAGTTATGTTACAATTGATAACAAAAAGTCACAGTTGGTCACATAAAGTTACATTTTGGTCACACAATACCACAAAGTTATAGTTCGGTTACATAAAGTCATGATTTGGTCACATGAGGTCACAGTTCGGTCGCGCAGTTTCACACAAGGTCACTGTATGGTCACACATGGTTACAGTTCGATCACATAAAGTTACAATTCGGTCACACGAGGTCACAGCTCAGTGACATAAGGTCACATCTCGGTCACACAGTCATATTTGACCCAACTGTAGGTCACATAACGTCCTCGTTCAATGGTCACACAAAGTCACAGTTGGGTACAATCTCTAATATAATTGGTCACAATCATCCATAATTGATCACATATTATTTATTTATTGGTCACAACTTACCTGTTCTTGATCACAATTAATCAATATTTCTTATCACAATTATCCAATAATTGATCACAATTATCTATAATTGGTTACATATTATTTATTTATTGGTCACAACTTACTCGTTTTCTTGATCAGATCTCGCATCTATCAAGTCACACAAAGTTACAATTAGTCAATATTTTGGTCACATTTAGTTAATAATTGATCACATCCCGTAGTTGTCACAAGTTGCACGAAGTCAAAATTAATCAATATTTTGATCAATATTTCAAAAGCATTCAAGTCACCAACCCTCCACCCTATCCCAACCCCAACCCCAACCCCAACCCCAACCCTAACCCCACGCCCACCACCACCAATCCCACACCACACCACACTAACCCACACCACACAACACCACCCCCTCCACATAAATTTTACCATCCAGCAATGGCGCTGTCACAGCACAACCACCACCACCGGTGATTTAATGTAACCACTAGCACCACCACACCCCAACATGGCCACCAGCAACCACCGCCTTATCCTACCATCGTAAACAAAGACAAATCTACACCGCACACAGTCGCAACCATGGACACTCTACCACCATCGCTCCACACAGGCAAAACTTTCAAAATCTCGCACCACAATTGGCACCCAACTACACCGATCGCACCACCCCTGTACCCAATGCACTAATACCCAATACAGGTCCACCGCCTGCACTGGCACCATCACCTGAGGTGGAGATGTCGTTGCTTGAGGCTGCCAGCGATGAGTTCGTAGCTGCTACATCCCGAAGGCATCTCGCCGGTTGTGGAACGTGCGCAGCAAGGTGGTAGAGAGGGAGAGCTCGTTGGTTAATGGGTCGTGTGTGATAGATGAGTCCGGAAAATTTTAAACCTGGTAGATCTGAGGCTGCAGCCATGGGATCATCGCTGCTACACTGAAACTTCAATTTCAGATTTCGATAAAATCGAACTTCGATCTGACGACGACCATGGATTTGAGTTCGCGATGAGGAACTTCTTCGATTGACGGAAGCAATGGAGCCACTGCTTTTATTGAGCAACAACGAGATGTCGGAGGGGGAGGATGTTGGAAGGGCTCGGGGTGATGGGGGATAGAAACTCCGGCATGGTGGCAGGGGCGGAGCCAGGATTTGAAGTCAGCGAGGGCGAAAATTAAATGAGGCTGAGAGAGGGGGGGGGGGACGGGGGTTTGGGGGCAGCGCCCCCGAATTTTTTTTTTTTCTAGAAATATTAAATGAAATAAAGAAAACTTAATTTCACAAATGACAAATAAATAAATCTTAACTCAAATGTAGTACCTTAAATTCGTTCTTTGCGTGTTTTCATACTTTGAAATCGTTGTACAATAGCTTCATTATCAATCTTCAAAGATATATCTTTCTCTACATAAACAACAAGACTATCATTCATCCACTCATCACCCATTCGATTGCGCAATCTATCCTTCACAATGCTCATTGCAGAAAATACTCTTTCAACAGTAGCTGTAGCAACCGGTAGAATAAGCGCCAAAGTCAAAAGCTTATAAACCAATGGATATACCTTATTTTTCTTTGTCATTACCAACTTCTCTGCAAGATCACCAAGGCCTTTCAATTCTTGAAATGCTATGTTAGAGCGCATATCAAAAATATAAGTTTCAAGTTGATCATCAAGTGTGAGAAGATCAAATCTTGAAAAATCTTCTTTGTAAAATTCCGCAAGTTGAATCAATCTTTTCTTATCAAAATCATAGAATGAATTTTGTGGACATAAACAAGCTACACAAAGGAGTAACTCTGTATTTACCTCTGAGAAACGATCATTCAACTCCTGAAGTTGCAAATCAATGATAGTGTAGAATAAATCTACACAGTAATGATGTAAATTTGTCACTTTTGGTGGTGGATTACGTTGAGGACGACCACGAGGTGCACTGCGTATAAACACATCATCCATATTGGGAACATCGAGGTGATATCGCTGACAAAAAGAATGAACTTCTTCCAAAAACAAATCCCACCCGTTGTCTCTCATCAATTGGAGTCGTTGTTTGCATATTTTCACCAATCCCATTGCATTCACAATATCTTGATCTTTCAATTGTAATGCCTTTGACAACTCATTTGAAACTCCTAAGACTTTTTTCATCAAGTGTAGATTAAATGCAAAATCAAACAAATGTATCGACTCCAATAAATTAAATGCCTCACTTTTTTGATCACCAGAACAAGATTCGTCTTCTGAAATAAATTCAAGTACATCACCAACAGCAGAGAACATTGAAAGCAAACTGATCAAAGAATTATAATGTGACCCCCAACGTGTATCACCAGAACGCTGAAGAGTAGTTTCTTGATTAAGTCCCCGTCCACTTAAAACACCGCCTCTCTCCAACGCTTCAACGATAAAGTCTGAATGTTTCTCTCTAAGCAGATCAGAACGTTTGCAAGATGCTCCAATGACATTTACAACATCACCAACCACCCGAAAGAAATTAGAAATTGGAATATTCTTCTTTGCTACAGCTACAAGAGCTAGCTGAAGTTGATGAGCAAAACAATGTATGTAAAAAGCATATGAGTTCTCCTTCAAAATGAGTGCTTTCAGACCATTGAACTTACCTTGCATGTTACTTGCCCCATCATAACCCTGTCCTCTCAACCTACTTATGCTCAAATTATGTCTAGAAAATAGCATATCAATTGCAGTCTTAAGTGATATAGCTGTGGTACTACTAACATGCTCAACCCCTATCAAACGTTCATTCACATGTCCACTACTGTCCACATAACGTAGGACTACTGACCTCCTTTACTGATACATCACGAGATTCATCAACAAGAATAGAGAACAATGAATCTCCAACATCTTTGATAATAACATTAATTGTTTCAACAGAACAAGCACTCACTATATCCTTCTGAATATCAGGAGATGTTAATTTACAATTTTTAGGAGCATTTCCCAATACCACAGCTTTAATATCATCATTATGATCAGCAAGAAATTGCAATTGAACTAGGAAGTTACCTGGATTGAGAGAACCTTCAGATTCATCATGACCCCGAAATGATAACCCTTGACGCAACAAAACTCTAACACAATCAATTGATGCCTCAAGACGAATACGATAATCACTACGTGCTTGTGTTGACTGCTTATGCAAAACCGAATGAATATGTTGATCTTGATTCATCAATGCTTCACAACTCATTCGAGCTTTATTATGTTCGCTATCATGTTTACCCGTATGAAGTCGAAATCTTTCTTTATTTTTCCAATACGTGAACCCTTCACTGACAAAAGATTCACCTCCTCCTTGATTACCATGACTTGATTTGAAAAGATAACAGTACAAACAATAAGCGGCATCTTTTGCTATACTGTACTCCAACCAATTACCAAATTCTTTGAACCAGGAAGATTGGAATCGTCTAAATTGGGATGTTCCGAACTTTCGTTTTGGGAATACATGATCCGAAGGTTGACAAGCACCCTTTTGCAAATACGCTCTTCGAACTTGATCACGAATATTAATATTGTAATTTGAAATTGGAATTCTTAATCCAGGGTCAGTTGGAAGTTGTGCAAGATCAATATCCACTCTATTTCCATGATCGGTGGGAAGTTGTGTAATATCAACATCCACTCTATTTGAAATCCCCTCATCAACATTTTCAACAACTGGAAACTTTCTTTTAAAAAATCTATCTAAGGTAGACATGATTTTTTCCTACAAATCACAACTTTCAAATTAAACAAACTCAACAAATAAAAATTACAATTTACAAACCACAAATCTTAAATTACGAAAATTTAAATAAAGTTAATCAAATATATTAAAAATACCCTCAAATGCCAAATCAATATTATTTTCAATACCCCCAAAATATCATCCAATAATCAATATTTTGAAATCTAATTTCAAGATAAAAATCCTATAATCATATTCTGGTATTTTATTGGGCTTTCTGTGCTCTGGCAGAAAAAGAAAGTTGAAGTTCGACAACAGTGATCTGGCTGTGGCTGGTGAACTTCTGATTTCCAGCAATCCATAGTCATTTACTCATTTTAAGGTTTATTTAGGATAATGCATGAAGCTTCATTTATGTGCTGGGATTGAAATTAATGTTTGCAATTAACATTTTGATACTATTTGACCTTTGGTGAAGCTGTGTAATCAGTATTTATGTGCTTTTGATAAAAAAAAAAAAAACCTCAAATGTGCATTTCACTTTCAGATTTTCAGGGACACTGGAGCTACAGCCTGTGGAGCCGGAGGACTTCTTCTTCAGTCTTCACACTTCGTCTTCTTCAGCAATCAGTATCAGCAGCGCTGCAGCGCAGCAGGCTCCCTTCGGCCTTGGTCTTCTTCCAGCAGCTAGCAGGGAGTGGTTGGGTGAAAATGGCGTGAAAATAGAGTGTAATCTCTGTAGCTTATTTTGAATTGTTGTCTTCCTGCTGAAGTGAAAGGAGACAAGGAGTGATGGGAGTGATGGGAGTGGTTGGGTGGTGGGTTATAGTTAGCATGCTGAAAGAGTGAGTTTGGGCCCAAAAAAAAAAAAAAAAAAATTTTGCAACTGGGCTGGACGGCCAAAGCCCAGCGCGGTCCATAGACCGCGCTGGGCCTTAATGGGCTCCGCCCCTGCATGGTGGTGGCCGGATCACCTTGGATGGGAGCGGCTGCAGAGAGATGGTATAGAGATGGAGACAAGAGGGAGAGGGAGAGGGAGATGGGGGAGTTGAGAGACGGTGGGTATGTGTTTGAAGTGAGCTCCAAAGCTGCCAAATTATGTTTAATTAATTAAATAGATTAATTAACACCTGAGAATTGAAAAACTTTTCAGCGATCCAATAACTTTGAATTGTAACATTTAAGTACAGGGTTTGGTGTAATTTTCCCTAGAATTAACCTTCCTCTATCCCTTCTCTCTCCACCACCACGGGTCCACCACCATTGTCCATGTATTCTTCATCATTTTTTTCCGTGTTAAAAATAATTCATTTTCAAGTAAAGTATAAAACTTTTAAAACTTGAACTTTAAACAAAAAATGAAAGTCGAAGTGCAAAAACTTGGTCTTGGGAAAAGTGAAATTGTGGACAATTCAAAATAGATTGCTGTGATAGAGATTTGGGCGACGATGGAAGATCATGAGCAAGAGGTGGCAATTGGCAAACAATGATCGAGGAATGTCCCAAAGATTTCTCGTATTGGATTCCAATCCCATCTTTTGATTATCCTCTCCCCTCATAGTGTGAAATATGTCTATCTCCTCACATCCGATATCCGATGGCTCAATTGACTTTACAAGAAACTCTTTAACACCTTCCTCCATACATCTATCAATTCAACATTGTCCATGGCTTTTAAGAGTCTTTATCTCTTAATCTGATTGCACACCCTACAATCCACATAACTCAGAAAAAATGGAAAAACGAGAGAAGGCCAAACATTCCCCCAGGCGTTAGCGACATCCGAAGACTCTGCCGGACGGGCTGTTCCGGTACCAGAGAGAAACTTTCGACAATCTGAACTGTTGGGTATGCTGTTCTCGATAAAGGGTGTTCGAGTTCGTGCACAATCAAGGGAAATTTTAATTTTCCTTCCTAAATCCTAACATTGGGAATTGTAAAAGGACAAGGATGTCTCTGGGAAGAGAAGTCCTTGAAAACTAAAAAGCTCGAGCAGAAAGAGCTAAAGTGGAGAGAGCCATGAAGAAGACGACTGGAAAATCTAAAGAAATTGTGATGTACATGGTGAGAGAGAGAGAGAGAGAGAGAGAGAATTATTTTATATTAGTTAGTAAGGAAAAATTAAAAGGTTATATATGTGATTTCATTTATGTCTATTTTTGAAATTATAAAAAATATTTAAAAATATGATGTAAAAAATAAGTTTTGTGATGGAAATATAACCACAATTTTTTTTAAAAAATGTCCCATAACATTATTTCTACATTTATTTGGGGTAAACAGCATAAATGGTCCTCAACCTTTGAGTTTCTTGCGAAAATGGTCCCCAATGTTTAGATTTTTGCATTTATATCCCAAGAATTACCAAACGTTGAGAAAATGGTACCTCTGTTACATTCCATTAGTTTCCACCGTTAAAAACGTGTAAATAGCACAAAATGGTCCATAATTTTTGAGTTTCTTGCGATAATAGTCCCTAACATATTAAGGTCATGTTTGTCATATTTAGTTTGTAATCTCGAAACGTTTGACGTATTTGGTCCCTAACATATTAAGCTCCTCTACATTTAACGTATTTAGTCCCTAACATATTAAACCCCTATTTGAGACAAATTATTTCAAATAACGTGGTTTGTAATTGTAATTTTTTGAAGAATTTGTGGTTAAAAAAAATTGAATTTATTTGTAAATTATTTTATTGATAGAATGTGTGGTTAAAAACGAGTTTTAAAAAAATTAAGTTTATTCTTGATTTCTAAAATGCAGAATAAAATATTTAACAAAAATTCACCCCATTAACATTTCAACCTATTGGTAAAAAAAAAATAATAAATTCATGGAACATAAACAAACAAATACATTGGATATCATTTTAGGAATTGAATAAAAAATATGTTTTTATCAGTTATATTTTCGATTTTGAGAACCGATCAATATCGATTTTCAAAATTTCATTTTTTTTTCAAAACTCGTTTTCTTCCACACATCCTATTAATAATTTTTTAAATTTAATTTATGGATAAATTAAAAAAAAAAAAAAACTTACTTTTTAACCAAAACTCTTCAAACTTACTTTTCAAATCGATCGATTTTCAAAATCGAAAATCGAAATTGAAAGTAGAATTGATAAAAATATATTTGTTATTAAACTCCTAAATGTATTTGTTTGTTTATGTTCCATAAATTTATTATTTTTTTATCAATAGGTTGAAATGTTAATCCAGTGAATTTTTGTTAAATATTTTACTGTTCACTTTATAAATCCAGATAAAACTCGTTTTTGACCACACATTCTATCAATAAACTAATCTACAAATAAATTCAATTTTTTTTTTTACTTTTTAACCACAAATTTTTCAAAAAACTACGATTACAAACCACATTTTTAGAAATAATTGGTCTCAAATAGAGGTTTAATATATTAGGGACTAAATACGTCAAACGTATAGGAACTTAATATGTTAGGGACTAAATACGCCAAACGTTGGAGGTTACAAATTAAATATGACAAACATGACCTTAATATGTTATAGGCTATTATCGCAAGAAACTAAAAGGTTAGGGACTATTTGTGCTATTTACACGTTTTTAACGGTGAAAATTAACGGAATGTAACGGTAGGAATCATTTTCGCAACGTTTGATGATTCTAAGAGTATAAATGCTAAAATCTGAACGTTGGGGAATTATTTTATATTAGTTAGTACGGAAAAATTAAAAGGTTATATATGTAATTTCATTTATGTCTATTTTTGAAATTATAAAAAATATTTAAAAATATGATGTAAAAAATAAATTTTGTGGTGGCAAAATAACCATCAATTTTAAAAAAATGTCCCATCACATTATTTCTACATTTATTTGTTGTAGAGAAGTCCGTATCTGATCAATCCATCGGCCTATTATCACGCACCTGTTCTCAATTTCACTCAGAGGATAGAGCGACAAAGATAAAATGGAAGCTTTACTATGCAAAAAACTCTGTGAACCAACTATACCCGGATCCGATTACTCGGGCACCTTCGAGTCGGTGTGATCCAATGTCACCAAGTTCGAAATCGGTGACGCCGTTTGCTCTTTTACTGGCCTTGGATCATTCGCCCAATTCATTGTCGCCGATGAAACTGAATTGTATGCATCTTAACATGTGTTGTGTCTTACACTTATTGTATCTGATTATTTGAAAATGTTATTCTTTAAAATAGAGGGCAGGAAATACTGTGAAAAGAATAAGCTCAATAATTATGTTAAATATCGAATCATTTATCTGAATTAAAGTCTGCATCTAATTGATTTTTCCATAAACTCTGCAGTTAAGTTAGCACGTGTTTGGTAAACTACAAAAATTGGTTTATAATCTACATAATTTCCCAAATCACTTTTTAAGGGTGAGCATGTGTTTATATGCTATTTACGGGTGAGCATGTGTTTATGTTGCAATTGTATGATTGTAGGTCTTGCTGGTTCTTGGAGCTGCTGGCGGTGTTGGAGTTTCTGCTGTACAAATCGGAAAGATCACCGGTGCCATTGTTATTGCTGTTGCTAGGTACCAATTTTCTGAATTTACTAACTTTGTAGACATTATTAATGTATGAATAGCAAGCCTTTTGTATGGAGAAGATGAATTTGTTTTACCTCTCAATGCTTGGAGCAACATAACTTAGGTTTGGTGTCTCTATAATGATAGGGGAGAGGAAAAGGTGAAATATTTGAAGTCCATAGGTGTTGATCATGTGGTCGACTCAAGCACTGAAAATACCGTTGACAGTATTAAGAAATTTCTGAAAGCAAAAGAAAGCATGAAGTTGTTAAAATGGGGTGCTCATATTTTAATTATAGGTTTTGCAAGTGGGGAAGTGCCTGTTGTCCCGGCAAATATAGCCCTTGTGAAGGTATGCCACTGAATATTCACATTTCACAGTGTCAAGATTCTTGCTTAGATTGTTTTTTACAGTTGAAAATAAAATTACCTATAACTGTTTGCATTTTATGGTGTCAAGGATTCTTGCTTAGATTTTTTTTTTTTACCGCTGAAATGAAATTATCTTATTTTTTTGTCCTTTCCTAAATCTGTCCTAACTGATTATACAACCGGCCATGCCTTTTTGTTTTCTTTTCCTTGGTTAGATAAAGAATTAGTGTAAGATGCCATGGTTCGAAATGGCATTGTTGTCTACTTGTCTGTGATTTGTGAATCTGGAGGATAGCTTTTTCTTGAGTCTTGCATTGAATTTTGAGCCATAAATAGGTTTTCAACTTCTCATATCATCTTTTAAATAAATGAAACGAAGCTGGCTTATGCAGACACTCGTTTGAAATCTGAGGTCCAAAGACTTCAAATTACGATCTTTCAATGAGTTATTCAATCAGTAATCATCTTGAATAAACTGAGCTAGCAATGTGAATTACTCAGATCACTGGGTTGTCAGTAACTTCAGTTGCAAATTAACCCCAAGGATTGACCTAGTGGCATAGTTATACCACTTCCGACTTACAAGTGCATGCAGATGAAGTCATTTAGGATGGTGAAGGAGAGGCTACTGGAGAAAAATAAATAAAAATAAAAAATTAAGCTCTTGTTTGGTGGAGATTATAAAGAGTTGGAGAATGTGTGTTTAAAAAGTAGAGAAATGTTATAGGTTTATGCCTCAGTTTGTTTCACATTAAAAGTAATTCATTTTTCTATAGTACTTAATTTTAATCACATTTTAACAATAAAATATTCTACATATGAACCCATAACCTTTCTTTCATTTTTAAACACATAATATCACATCAATCACTATTCAAATCTTTTTTACCAAATAATGTACATCAAACAGAGGTTACGTATAGAATATTTTATTTTATGAATGTGTGGTTGAAAATGAGTATGAGAGATAAAGAGGTTTGGAAAAAAAAATGTCAAACAGAGGCTAAATCAATCAATAAAATGGTAAAAAAGATTGATGTTGAGAGTTTATAAAATGCAATATTGACTTCTTAAATGTTGCTAGAAAGCTTGCTCCCCTAAAAGCTGAATACAAAGTCACCTTATATCTTCACTCAAAATCGAATTTCCTATCATCTCTTTAACCTTCCAAGGAAGTAGAATTTTGCCCTGCACCAGCACCTCTGTTAATTTTTGTCCATCCCAATTATGGATATTTCAGAAATCTATTGTGGGTAATATATGCGCGGACGTTTTAAGAGGAATGCCTGCTTTATGGATTGGCTCGAATTTGTATAAGCACGTGTGTGTGGTTTTATCACCTTTAGGCCGGCTTGCACTGTATGTTCGATCTAAGTGCACATATATTTTGCAGAACTGGACAATTCATGGGCTATACTGGGGAAACTATAAAATACATCGACCAGCTGTACTTGAAGATTCTTTGAAGGAGCTCCTATCCTGGTTGGCGAGGGGTTTAATTACCGTAAACATTCCACATACTTTCAGCCTCTCAGAGGTAAGAAGCTTCGTTAAGATAATGAAACATAAAACCAGGCAATATATCTGAAAAGAATCCTAAATCTATCTCCTCGCATAATAACCTTATACCTCGAACCATTCTCTTTAATCAAATTTTGGAAAAGCATGCTGATTTACATTATCTTCATTGAACAATGTTGAAGTAGTCCTATAGTAATTAGTTGAGGATATATACTGTTTGTTGTGACAGGCAAGTCTTGCTTTAGCTGCGTTGAAGGATAGAAAAGCAATCGGGAAGGCGATGATTGCTTTCGATGATCACAAACCTGCAATATCTAAGCTTTAATTGCCATACAAGGAACAGGGACACTTTTCCCAAATAATTAACATATGGAGGTATACAAATTTCGTGGATGTTGTTAACTTGATATTAAGGCTATGGTCTATTTTCAAATTAAGTAATGGGAAGATTTCTCTTCTGAATGATTGGGAAAATTCGTTGCTCAGATTGTCCCTTCTCATTTTCCAGTTCTAGCCGATGAGGGCGCCTAAGGTTGGCGTTCAACCTTTTTTTTTTTTTTTAATTGAGATTTCTAATTACTTTAATGAATTTAAAAGGTTTAGATATACTCAATCAATACTTTTTAAGACTTCATATAGGTTACGAATATTCAAAATGTCAATGATTTTTATAAAATCATGCACTTGCTAATTTGTGACTTGAAAGTATAAATACAGAATTTCATAAAAATGTCCACATTCTACGAGTCATAGAGCTATGATACAAAAAATTAACCTTTTTTTCTCTCTCTCTCTCTTTTCAACATGTTAATATTCTCATTTAATTTTTTCCTCTCTTCTTTTTCATATGAAAATATCCATTTTTGTAAATAAAAGTGCTTAGTAAGATTTTACCTCCCTTCTTTTTCATGGTTTTATCCATTTTTTTAAAAAGTGAAAGCTTAAATTTTTATTTTTATTTTATATGAAAATTTGCAACAAATTTCCCAAACTTTCAAACAGTGCAGATTACGAGATCTACTCATCAGTTGATCGAGATATTCATCTTTTCCCAATCTATTCAACCACAACGGATATTTCGGGTTAAGGTTTTCAAGAGGATTCTTATATTATTTAAGAAGTGAACTCGCAAAATACAATAAAAAATGTAGTGAAATTCAATAACAATTATCCATGAAATTAGGATATCTTAGACAGTGCGAGTCGGATTCTTGAACATAATTTGAGAATATGGTTTATTTATTCATTTATTTATTTAACATTTAAAACTCGGTAATTTTTAAATTTAAATTAAAAAAAAAAAAGCGGGTAGTAAATTTGGGTTTTGAAATTAAATAATTAATGTAGCAAGTGTACTTTTCCATTCTATCTTAATAGAGAGGAAAGCGGTCCATACATTTTGAATAATGAAAACTTTACACTTCACTGAGACCTGCTAAGCAATTTCACCATCAATGGCTGTAGACATCAATTACATTTGGTTGAGAGTCAATATTATTGAATAGAACTAAGCAAACAACTGCACATGCACCCGACAAATACTGAGTTAAACTTGAGTTTCCATAACACTAACTCATCACACTACAAAAACGTGGGACCACCAAATTCATATTCAATAACATTAAAATTAGTTAGAAAATTAGGGGTAGTAACGCGTTGACCTGAAGGGAATACTATCAATACTTGAAAGATTCGTCCTCCGGGAAAAGCTTGACTTTATAAATTGCACGTCAGAAGCACGCCCACTAGTTTCCTTATTCTTCTTGAAAGCGGACCACCTATAGCTAAAGGAATGGAAACCCAACTCGATGGCCATTTTCCATACTGTAATCTTGGTGCATTACTACTGCTCGTAGCTACTTTTGTATGCGTCCCCCGACTCAGCTTTAAAACCAGTCCGGCGCACAATGACAGAGCCAGTGTGAAAAGTTTGTTGGGGCAAATTAGTAGAAAGTAAATTTACCTGGGGACAAATCAACAAAAAATGAGAGGTTGAAATATGAAAAATGAAAAAAATTGTACTAAAATACAAAAATTCCAAAGTTCAATAGGGGCAAATGACCTCACTGCCCCCACAACAGATCCGCCCCTGTTGGTGCACATGTGCCGACTTAGTCTCCTGCTCGAATAAGTTACCCTTGCTTATGCCATATCAAGACTCCATTGAGGCGAACATAATGAAATTTCACACTCGTATCAAATTCTGTCGAGTCCAGCTCTATCCTCCTCGGTCTGCAGCCACGCGCAACACAGAAAATTAGCTTAAATAATTTTCACATATGATGTTTCAATTAAATGTCACTTTCTGTGACAATTTTCATATAAGAAAAATAGGAAGGTAACTGATATTGCTCAAGGAATATTCAAATATAAACTTTTTAAGGTCACTTTCTATGACAATTTTAATAAAAGAAAAAATATGCAGGAAACTAATATTGGACCACATTTTATTTGTAAAAAGCACAATGAAATCAGTAAGCATTTCAGCAACACAGTGCAGAAATTAGGACCACCCTACAAACCCAATCTGGATAAGCTAATCATTTAAAAATAAACAAATTAATTTCCTGAATAGGAGGCTCTACATCCATACTTGGAAATATTTTATCAATTATCGCATTGTCCCATAAGCTAGAAGTTGCATGAACTGATTTTAGATAAATTAATCAAAAAGTATCTACTTAAAAGATAACTTCTGTACCATAAAACTTAAATTATACAATTAAAATTGCATTTTTGGTACTTGTATGAATTTTAATAAAAAAATGTTGGTGCATACTACTTCATGCATAAAGAAATAAGAGAATATTAAAGCATATAAAATTCATACCTGTAGTTTCCACACATAACTTGTCACTTGAAAGTACGCAATTTCCGAATCCGAATGCCAATCTTGCGTGTTCAATTTAAAAAATAAAAAATAAAAATGGGAGAGCAAGAAATAGACAAGGTTTTACGATACTTTAATAGACAAAACAGTGAAACAAGTGCTGAGAATGTACAGTAATAGGTAATTGACTAATTGAACTATCAGATTATTACCAAAACTGTACATTTTGTGTGGGGATACATACTATATTCGGAACTGGATATTAAACTGTCAATTGGTCTGAATAACCATTATTTAGGGTCATCTTTCATTATATAGAAGAGAGCGTACATATACAAGATAAGAATCTACAACCTAATTTACATGCAATTTGCCATATATAAAGACTTCCTAAACTATAGCAAATCAAATATTACGTATTGTAAATTATCCTAAATTATCTCTGTTAACATCCCCCCTCAAATTGATGTTGGGAGATCAATAAACATCAATTTGTCAATCAAGAACTGAAGTCGATGCCGAGAAAGAGCTTTAGTGAAAATATCTGCAGTTTGATGTTCGCTAGAAATGTGAGGCAAAGTAATAACATGCTTATCGAAGGCCTCGCGTATAGAGTGGCAATCGACTTCGACGTGCTTTGTACGCTCATGGTAAACCGGATTAGCAGCTATCTGAATTGCACTTGTGTTATCAGCATGAAGAGGAGTAGAATGCAGTTGAGGAAAGCCAAGCTCCCCTAATAACTCACGAAGCCATGTGATCTCAGAGCAAGCAGAAGACATAGCACGATACTCAGATTCAGTTGAGGACTTGGAGACTCTGTCTTGTTTCTTGCTTTTCCAAGAGATGAGTGCACTTCCCAAGAACATACACCATCCAGTAACAGAACGACGAGTATCTGCACATCCCGCCCAATCAGCATCACTATATCCCACCAACCGTAAGGAAGATTCCTTAGGGAAGAACAATCCACGTGAAGAAGTGCCCTTCAAATATCTGATAATACGACGAACAGCAGCTAGATGAAGATGTCGAGGGGTCTGCATAAATTGACTGACCTGTTGTACAGCAAAAGAAATGTCGGGCCGAGTAATCGTCAAGTAGTTCAAACTCCCAACCAGCTGTCGGTACAAGGAGGGGTCTGAAAGAATCTCGCCGTCCTCACGAGAGAGCTTGAGATTTACCTCCAACGGGGTAAGAACAGAGTTACCCGAACGGAGACCAGCCAAAGTAATCACTTCCTGTGTGTATTTGTGCTGATGTAACATTATACCAGACGGAGTATTCTGAATCTCAAGGCCGAGAAAGTACTGCAAAGGACCAAGATCTTTCATACGAAAAGAGTCCTTGAGATGTTGTAATTGTTGTATTAATTCAGTGTTAGACCCTGTAATTACAATATCATCAACATATACTAGGAGTAACACAATTCCTTCAGAAGTATTGCGAAGAAAAAGTGATGAATCAAACTGACTTTGAGCAAAGTGAAAGTCAAGCAAAGTAGAGCGAAATTTATCAAACCATGCGCGCGGAGCCTGTTTCAATCCATACAGGGACCTGCGTAGCCGACAAACATCCGATGAAGGTGTAGTAAACATTCCAGGAGGTGGAGACATATAGATTTCTTCATTTAGGTCTCCATGTAGAAATGCATTCTTTACATCCATCTGCCTGAGAGACCACCCTTGTGAAGCTGCAAGTGCTAAGACAGTCCTAACAGTAGTCATCTTGACAACTGGGGCAAATGTTTCTTCATAATCAATACCATATTCTTGGCGATTCCCAAGGGCCACAAGACGAGCTTTGTATCTATCGAGTGAGCCATCAGATCGAAGTTTCACCGAATACACCCATCTACAGCCAATCGGTTTAACACCAGAAGGACAACCAACAATATCCCAAGTGTGATTTTCTTGAAGAGCATGAATCTCTTCTTGCATGACTTCCTGCCAGCATGCTTGAGAAGCTGCCTGAGCATAAGAGTGAGGAACAAAAACAGTATCGAGAGTGGCAGTGAGCGAGGTATGAGAAAAGCCATACCTATCAGGTGGATGTGTAACCCGAGTGGAGCGTCGAGGCATAGGAGTCACAGGATCAGGCATTGAATCAGTATCTTGAAGGGGCGCTGGGTAAGGTGGGAGACGTCGTTGATACACAAGACCTGGTTTAAACCGCTCAATAGGAGAAGACATGTCATCAAAAGCTGGAAGAAGAACAATAGGAGGATCGGGATTAACCTGAGACTGAAAGTAATATTGAGTTTCAAAGAAGATCACATTTCGGGAGATTAGAAATTTATTTGCCCGACCATCATAACAAACAAATCCTTTCTGGGTAGGGTTATATCCCATAAAAGCACATGTAACAGACTGGGCAGAAAGTTTGTGACGATCAACAGGAGGTAAGTGAACAAAACAAACACAACCAAAAGTATGAAGGGACTGATACTCGGGAGATTTGCCAAGTAAACGAAAGTAGGGAGAATCAAAATTTAGGGTGGCAGTAGGCAAGCGATTGATCAAATAGACAGCAGTAGATAAAGCTTCGACCCAGAACCTAGATGGTACAGACGAATCAATCAACAAAGTACGAACAACATCTAAGAGGTGACGGTTCTTACGTTCGGCGACTCCATTTTGTTGAGGCGTATAGGAACAGGAACGCTGGTGGATGATCCCTTTGTTTTGAAGATGTGTCTGGAAAGAATGAGACATGTACTCTCCCCCTGAGTCGGAACGTAAGATTTTGATACGAGTACTGAATTGTGTCTCAATAAGTGTAGCAAACTTTTGAAAGACAGAAAACACTTCAGCTTTAGAACGAAGGAAATATATCCAAGTGAATCGACTAAAATCATCGATAAACGTGACAAAATAACGATATTGCCCATGAGAAACAACAGGACTTACACCCCAAACATCAGTATGTATAATCTCAAGCAACTAGAAGCACGACAACCATGCATAGGAAATGGCAAAATTTCACTTTTACCAAGGCGACAGATAGCACAATCAAAAGAAACAGGAGAAGTAAAAGAATTTTTATTGCCCCAAAAAACCATGTTTCATAAGATGAGTCAAGACAACAGAATTGGGGTGACCCAATTTTCTATGCCAAACTTCATTATTATTGGCAGTCGCCGTACATGCAAGAGAAATAGCATTTGGAATGGAAAACTGTAAAGGAAATAGACGTCCCACTTTAGGCCCCTTCGCGATCACTGTCCCAGACGCCTGATCCTGCACAAGACAACCACCACGAGAAAAATGAACATCACAGTTATGATCCACGAGTTGTCCAACAGAAATCAAATTTGTAGATAATCCAGGAGATACAAAAACATTTTGTAATGAAGAACCCAAATTACCAACAGCAGTAATAGGAAGAGTACTTCCATCAGCAATCTGAATGTTTTGTGTCCCCCCATACTTACGAACATCATGGAGACCAGTAGGACTACCAGTCATATGATTAGAAGCCCCCGAGTCAACAATCCAAGAAGATGTGAGATTAGTACCGGTACCTTGTAAGCCTAAAGCGGAAAAAGCTGACACAATCATCTGTTGAACCATGGCAGGTGTGAGAACCGAAGAATCAGAGCTTACAAAATCCAATCCAATCCAATTCAAACTAAATACAAGCCCAGTCACAAAATCAAGGTCCAAACCAATATTACTAACAATTTCAGCCCAATAATAAAGGCCCAAGAGATTTCTCCCAAAAAAATAAAGACCCAAGCCCGACTATACCTCTCTAACCCAGTCCGGCGAAGAGACGACGATGCTGAGGTTGGCTCTTAAAATCAGATGCTAAACTGAGGCCGCTCTCCAAAATCGGACCAATAACTGAAGTCACGGCCACTCCAGAAACTTCCGATCACTGTCGAGGAATGCCTGACTGCTACCGAGAAGACTGATGAATACCCAGCCACAAGTACCGTGTCTCCAATCAACAACGCAGAGGTTGGCTACTATTTTGTAACCACGAAGATCAGAAAACCCGCAAGAGAATGATTCTCTACCCAAATTCGATCGTTGATACCCACAGTAGCGGACCCGAGAGCAAGATGAGTCTTGCAGAAACTTGTTGCACACGAAGGATTGTGACCTCACAGATGAATATCAAGGTCGAGGCTCTGATACCATGTCAATTGGTCTGAATACCCATTATTTAGGGTCACCTTTCATTATATAGAAGAGAGCGTATATATACAAGGTAAGAATCTACAACCTAATTTACATGCAATTTACCATATATAAAGACTTCCTAAACTATAGCAAATCAAATATTACGTATTGTAAATTATCCTAAATTATCTCTGTTAACATAAACTTCCTAGAATCTTGGGAAATTTAGCTCAAGCAGAAGTTTCATGTAGTACTCAATGTCTATAAGTATAATTTAGAAGTAAAATCAAGACATCACTCCAGGTGAAACTCATTGTCTATAAGTAATACTGAAAAGGTGGCAAAACTACACGGTAAAGGAGTAATTTATGAAAGAATCTAAGAAACAACTCAAAAAATGTAAATCGTCAAGTATAAACACAAATAAGGAGCCCCTACAAAACTAATGAAGAATAAAAACAAAAACAAAAACAAAATTTCAACATATTCCAGCAAACATACAACGAACTATGGGACTACGGGGGTTCACCTCTTACAATATGACCATGAAGTAGAGCTTTCGTATGTTCAACAGTAACATGAATGATCTTAAGAACGACTAATCAATAGACAGAGATATGATTTATGGAAATGGAACGTGTTAGCCTTTTCTAAAGATGGCAAAAAAACCAAACTCGACTGGTACCTGACCCAAACCCTTATATTAGCTAAATAGCTTTTCCTCTACTCTATTCCAAATTTTTGTATGTTTGGGATCTTCAAATCGGTCAAAAATGGAGGTGAAAAACACTAATTTTTCATTGTAAATATGTAGGTGTCAACACCTGGACACAAAATCATGAAAATCTATTTTCCGATATCTACGTGTTGATACCAAACCTCTAGATATTGACACCTAGTATGCAGTCTGACGACCAAATTCCGCTGAATCAAAACTTTTACATTACAACTCCGATTTGAGATCTGTAAAGTGCATTGGACTTCATATTCAATTATCTTTCCAATTATATATTATACGCCTTGTAAAGATCTATATACTAAGTTTTGTACACTAATTTTTCTACCTACTCCACATAAACTAGTTGAAGTCCACACATTTCAGTAGAAAACTATACTAAGAGTAGTTCATGAATTTATTCATTTATTAATCAAGGTGAGTGGAGTATGTTTACTTGATTTATGTGAGTTATAATGTTAGATAATATGGTTTGGACTTGGTTTTAGATTATGTAATTTAGATGTTAGATTATCCGATTTTGAGATTGTTATTTGATTTTGAGTATGTGATGTACATTATAAATTTATATGACATTACACGATTTTGATTCTTCTTTCTAGAATACGAATGTGAATTGAGTTATAATTAATTTCTTTACCTTGTAACTATTCTTAGAATTTTCTTCAACTTATATATTGAGAGTTTATCTTGTGTATTTGTTATTATTCATTCCACACAATCTTGGTATTTGTCTTAATCTTTCCATTGGGTTAGGGTTAACTTTCTTTAGAATTTTGCTTGGGTTAAACTTGGATCGAGATTCTTCATTTATTACCATTTTTAGCTTTCTTGGGTTGATACATAAATTGTTGTGAGAATTTTTGGTTTAGTCACCAAAGGGGTTCGCATCAGACCTTACACAAATGATTGGGGATTACCCCGTTAAATGGGTTTACAGATCATGTACGGAGGTAAATTTAAAACTTTGACGTGGGTATGAATCGGGTGTGGGTTTTTCTATAAGACTAATACCCGACATGCATACTTGTTTGTCGCGGAAAAAAAAAATCATCTTTTCTCTTGTTCTCCTAAACATAGCCACATTTTATCTCCAAACATTTTTGCGTTCTTTCTTTCCTAAATTTTTCACTTTTTTTTTTCAAAATCTTCACATCATTCAGCAAATTAGTTTGGTTTTTTTAAATATACTAATTAGTTATTGATTTTTTAAAAATATGTTATTCTTTCTCGTTGATTTTTTATTTAAATATGCTAATAATTTATTGTTTAGTTTGTCATGTTTGTCTTCAATTCTCTTTAGTAGATTGTGATAAAAATTGATGAAATGCGTGGTTAAAAAGCTGTGAATCTTATGAAATATGTGGTTGAAATTAATTGTTGATTTTGACTAAAATTAAAATTTCGATACCAAACTGAAGCATATATTTTAATCCATGTTTGGCGTGATTTTTCAAAATAAACCCAAAAGTATGAGCATTTGTGTAAGTACCGCTTTTATCATTGTCCAAACTCACATCTTAATATTTACGTTCTCTACAAATTTTCAAAACAAGAGTTGCAGGGCTTTTAAGGTTCGAGTTCAACCTTTTAAGAAATTGAGGATATAAATGATTTTATTTTATAATGGATGGGACAAGCCTAGTAAATGATTTCAATGAAGAATAGAAAATTGCCTTGCTTGGAATTTGTGATGGTGGATTTGATAGTGACCTGCTGACATCAAGATATTTGGGAGCAAAATTGACCAAAGCAGAATTTCACCAATAACAGGATGACGACTTGGACTGACCCCAAGAGGTGGAAGGAAGGGAACTAAGGAAGAGAAATAGAAATAGGAACATCAGAAATTGAAGTGCTATTATAAAAATAACATCAGAATTTTTATAACGTATATGCAGAGGTCATGATACAACAATCATTCCAAAATTCTACGGAAAGAGACGCTTGAAGGTTGAAACCGAAGAGCCTAGCCATATTAAGAAGATGTTGGTGTTTTCTTTCCAGTTTCCACTTCACCATTTTTCTCAGTGTTTCTACACAACGTCTTTGATGTATTATGCCTGCTAAAGAAATCCTCATTTGGAATTTTGCCCCATTATCATTCCTAAGGAATTTGATTTTAACTTGTTCAGTTTCAACCGTATAATTGTAAAAAGAGTGCTGTTAAAAGTTTTGTGTTTAAATAGTAAATACATATTTTTTAGGTAAAATGTGTGATTGAAAAGAGAATAGAGACATGTGTAATTAAAAAGTGATTTAAGAGCTTTCAAAAAAAAAAGAGTAATTTAAGAAATTATATTTTAAAAAACATATTTACCAAACAAAGACTTAATTATTTTGTGAATTATTTAATAATTGTAAATTTTAAAAGAGTAAATATATTACCACTATAATATTTATTATCTACACTACATTATAAATACACAATAAAAAAAATAAAATAAAGTTTTGATAAACACACCACACAGATAGAATTAAGGGAAAAGTACATAACTATACAACTAAAACTTTCACTTTTTAAACATAACAAACTTAAATTTTTTTTGTAAAAATCAGATCTTAATATGTTAATTAATTAATACAATATTATAATAATTATAATGAGTTGACAAAGAAAAGTATAATATTAAATAATAAAATAAAAACAATATCTAATTCACAACCACTCCATTCCAATCTAACCCTCCACCCACCCCACCCCACCCCACCCCACCCAATAAAATAACTTTTTTCCTTATACTTTTCCACACTCACCCCCAACACCACCTTACCCAACACTCCTCCCCAACCCCACCCACCCACGCACCCAACCACCCCGCCACCACTCACTCACCCACCAATCCCACCACACCACACCACAACACACCACACCACACCACAAGAATGATGTTACTTCTATTTTTTTCTCCCCCCACCCACCCACCCACCCACCCACTAGTCCCATCCCATCACACCCACCCACCCACCACTCCATCCCAACCCAATCCAACTCAACCCCGCACTCACCTCGCCCCACCCCGACACCCCACCCCCAGCCCTATCCCACCCACCCCACCCCACCTCAACTCAATAAATGAATTTTTTCCTTCTACTTTTTCACACTCACCCCCACCCCCGACACCAACTTATCCACCCCACCCCATCGCACCCCACCCCAACCTACCCCACCTACCCCCACTCACACACCCCACCTCAAATCAATAAATGAATTTTTTCCTTCTACCTTTTCACACTCACCCCCACCCCCGACACCAACTTATCCACCCCACCCCACCCCACCCCCACTCACCCACCCACCCACACCAAACCACACTACAAAAATAATTTTACTTCTATTTTTTTCTCATCTCAGACAAACACCCACCCACCCATCCGTCTCATCCCACCCCACCCCACTGCTTCCCAAACCCAACCCACCCACCCCTAGTCCCACCCCACCCTATCCCACCCCCACCTCACTCAAAATGATTTTTTTCTACTACTTTTCCACAACTCGTCTAGACCCTACCATATCCTACCCCGCCACCTACCTCAACCCCACCCACCCCACCCAAAATTAATTTTTTTTGCACTAATTTTCGACTCCCCCATCAATCTTGCCCCAAACCCAACCCCAACCCACCTCACCCAAAATGATTTTTTTTTATTACTTTTCCACGACTCACCCAGACCCTACCCCGTCACTCATCCCCAACCCCACCCCACCCCACCCCACCCAAAATTAATTTTTTCTCCTAATTTTTCACTCCCCTACCCACCCCCGCCCCGACCCTACCTCGCCACCCACCCCACCCCATCCTACCCCACCAAAATATGATTTTTCTTCTATATTTTCACACCCCACCCTAACAACCCCACCAGACCCCACCCTAGCAACCCCACCACAACCCACCCCACCCAAAAATGATTTTTCTTCTATTTTTTCACACTTCACCTCAACCGCCCCATCCTATCCCACCATATCCCCATCCAAAAATGATTTTTCTTCTATTTTTTACACCCCTCCCAACCACCTCCACTCCATCCAAAAATAATTTTTCTTCTATTTTTTTACACTTCCCCCCAACCGCCACACCCCACCCCATCACACCGCACCGCACCCCGCCACCCACCATATCCCATCAAAAAATTGTTTTTCTTCTATTTTTTCACACTTCACCCCAACCACCTCATCTCATCCCACCCCACCCCACCCACCCACACACCCACCCAAAAAATAATTTTTTTCTTCTACTTTTTCCAACCCCCAACCCAACCTAGACCCCCACCCTACCCACCCACCCACCCCACTCCAAAAAAATGATTTTTTTCTTCTACTTTTCCCTACCCTGACCCACCCTACCCTACCCTACCCCCACCCACAAAAAAATGATTTTTTTCTTCTACTTTTTCAACCTCTATCCCCCCCACCAACCCACCCACTTCGACCCTACCTCACCACAAAAAAATGATTTCTTCTACTTTTTCTAGCCTCACCCGACCTCTACCCCACCATCCCCACCCCCAAAATCACAGTCAGTCACGTAAGTTGACACGAGATCGCAGTTAAGTCACACAGAGTCACAATTACAAATTTAGTTGTAAAATCTCACCCCTCCAAAGTCACAGTTGGTCACACAAGGTCAAAGTTCGATCACACAAAGTCGCAGTTTGGTCAAACGTGGTCACAGTTAGGTCACAGGAGGTCACAATTAGGTCAAACAAGGTCACGGTTAGATCACACGTGGTCACAGGTCGATCACATAAAGTCACATTTCGTTCTTATAAAGTCACACTTCGGTCACACATAGTCATATTTGACACAATTGTAGGTCACATCACGTCCTCGTCCAATGGTCACACCAAGTCACAGTTGGTCACAAAAAGTCACAGTTGGTCACACAAAGTCACAATTGGTCACACAAAGGTCACAATTTAGTCAAAATTACAAATTAGTTATAAAACCCCAACCACTAAAGTCACAGTTGGTCACACAAAGTCACAGTTGGTCACAGTTAGATTACAGAAAGTCGCAGTTCGATCACACAAATTCGCAGTTAGGTTACAATTAATCACAAAAAGTCACAGTTATGTTACAATTGATAACAAAAAGTCACAGTTGGTCACATAAAGTTACATTTTGGTCACACAATACCACAAAGTTATAGTTCGGTTACATAAAGTCATGATTTGGTCACATGAGGTCACAGTTCGGTCGCGCAGTTTCACACAAGGTCACTGTATGGTCACACATGGTTACAGTTCGATCACATAAAGTTACAATTCGGTCACACGAGGTCACAGCTCAGTGACATAAGGTCACATCTCGGTCACACAGTCATATTTGACCCAACTGTAGGTCACATAACGTCCTCGTTCAATGGTCACACAAAGTCACAGTTGGGTACAATCTCTAATATAATTGGTCACAATCATCCATAATTGATCACATATTATTTATTTATTGGTCACAACTTACCTGTTCTTGATCACAATTAATCAATATTTCTTATCACAATTATCCAATAATTGATCACAATTATCTATAATTGGTTACATATTATTTATTTATTGGTCACAACTTACTCGTTTTCTTGATCAGATCTCGCATCTATCAAGTCACACAAAGTTACAATTAGTCAATATTTTGGTCACATTTAGTTAATAATTGATCACATCCCGTAGTTGTCACAAGTTGCACGAAGTCAAAATTAATCAATATTTTGATCAATATTTCAAAAGCATTCAAGTCACCAACCCTCCACCCTATCCCAACCCCAACCCCAACCCCAACCCCAACCCTAACCCCACGCCCACCACCACCAATCCCACACCACACCACACTAACCCACACCACACAACACCACCCCCTCCACATAAATTTTACCATCCAGCAATGGCGCTGTCACAGCACAACCACCACCACCGGTGATTTAATGTAACCACTAGCACCACCACACCCCAACATGGCCACCAGCAACCACCGCCTTATCCTACCATCGTAAACAAAGACAAATCTACACCGCACACAGTCGCAACCATGGACACTCTACCACCATCGCTCCACACAGGCAAAACTTTCAAAATCTCGCACCACAATTGGCACCCAACTACACCGATCGCACCACCCCTGTACCCAATGCACTAATACCCAATACAGGTCCACCGCCTGCACTGGCACCATCACCTGAGGTGGAGATGTCGTTGCTTGAGGCTGCCAGCGATGAGTTCGTAGCTGCTACATCCCGAAGGCATCTCGCCGGTTGTGGAACGTGCGCAGCAAGGTGGTAGAGAGGGAGAGCTCGTTGGTTAATGGGTCGTGTGTGATAGATGAGTCCGGAAAATTTTAAACCTGGTAGATCTGAGGCTGCAGCCATGGGATCATCGCTGCTACACTGAAACTTCAATTTCAGATTTCGATAAAATCGAACTTCGATCTGACGACGACCATGGATTTGAGTTCGCGATGAGGAACTTCTTCGATTGACGGAAGCAATGGAGCCACTGCTTTTATTGAGCAACAACGAGATGTCGGAGGGGGAGGATGTTGGAAGGGCTCGGGGTGATGGGGGATAGAAACTCCGGCATGGTGGCAGGGGCGGAGCCAGGATTTGAAGTCAGCGAGGGCGAAAATTAAATGAGGCTGAGAGAGGGGGGGGGGACGGGGGTTTGGGGGCAGCGCCCCCGAATTTTTTTTTTTTCTAGAAATATTAAATGAAATAAAGAAAACTTAATTTCACAAATGACAAATAAATAAATCTTAACTCAAATGTAGTACCTTAAATTCGTTCTTTGCGTGTTTTCATACTTTGAAATCGTTGTACAATAGCTTCATTATCAATCTTCAAAGATATATCTTTCTCTACATAAACAACAAGACTATCATTCATCCACTCATCACCCATTCGATTGCGCAATCTATCCTTCACAATGCTCATTGCAGAAAATACTCTTTCAACAGTAGCTGTAGCAACCGGTAGAATAAGCGCCAAAGTCAAAAGCTTATAAACCAATGGATATACCTTATTTTTCTTTGTCATTACCAACTTCTCTGCAAGATCACCAAGGCCTTTCAATTCTTGAAATGCTATGTTAGAGCGCATATCAAAAATATAAGTTTCAAGTTGATCATCAAGTGTGAGAAGATCAAATCTTGAAAAATCTTCTTTGTAAAATTCCGCAAGTTGAATCAATCTTTTCTTATCAAAATCATAGAATGAATTTTGTGGACATAAACAAGCTACACAAAGGAGTAACTCTGTATTTACCTCTGAGAAACGATCATTCAACTCCTGAAGTTGCAAATCAATGATAGTGTAGAATAAATCTACACAGTAATGATGTAAATTTGTCACTTTTGGTGGTGGATTACGTTGAGGACGACCACGAGGTGCACTGCGTATAAACACATCATCCATATTGGGAACATCGAGGTGATATCGCTGACAAAAAGAATGAACTTCTTCCAAAAACAAATCCCACCCGTTGTCTCTCATCAATTGGAGTCGTTGTTTGCATATTTTCACCAATCCCATTGCATTCACAATATCTTGATCTTTCAATTGTAATGCCTTTGACAACTCATTTGAAACTCCTAAGACTTTTTTCATCAAGTGTAGATTAAATGCAAAATCAAACAAATGTATCGACTCCAATAAATTAAATGCCTCACTTTTTTGATCACCAGAACAAGATTCGTCTTCTGAAATAAATTCAAGTACATCACCAACAGCAGAGAACATTGAAAGCAAACTGATCAAAGAATTATAATGTGACCCCCAACGTGTATCACCAGAACGCTGAAGAGTAGTTTCTTGATTAAGTCCCCGTCCACTTAAAACACCGCCTCTCTCCAACGCTTCAACGATAAAGTCTGAATGTTTCTCTCTAAGCAGATCAGAACGTTTGCAAGATGCTCCAATGACATTTACAACATCACCAACCACCCGAAAGAAATTAGAAATTGGAATATTCTTCTTTGCTACAGCTACAAGAGCTAGCTGAAGTTGATGAGCAAAACAATGTATGTAAAAAGCATATGAGTTCTCCTTCAAAATGAGTGCTTTCAGACCATTGAACTTACCTTGCATGTTACTTGCCCCATCATAACCCTGTCCTCTCAACCTACTTATGCTCAAATTATGTCTAGAAAATAGCATATCAATTGCAGTCTTAAGTGATATAGCTGTGGTACTACTAACATGCTCAACCCCTATCAAACGTTCATTCACATGTCCACTACTGTCCACATAACGTAGGACTACTGACCTCCTTTACTGATACATCACGAGATTCATCAACAAGAATAGAGAACAATGAATCTCCAACATCTTTGATAATAACATTAATTGTTTCAACAGAACAAGCACTCACTATATCCTTCTGAATATCAGGAGATGTTAATTTACAATTTTTAGGAGCATTTCCCAATACCACAGCTTTAATATCATCATTATGATCAGCAAGAAATTGCAATTGAACTAGGAAGTTACCTGGATTGAGAGAACCTTCAGATTCATCATGACCCCGAAATGATAACCCTTGACGCAACAAAACTCTAACACAATCAATTGATGCCTCAAGACGAATACGATAATCACTACGTGCTTGTGTTGACTGCTTATGCAAAACCGAATGAATATGTTGATCTTGATTCATCAATGCTTCACAACTCATTCGAGCTTTATTATGTTCGCTATCATGTTTACCCGTATGAAGTCGAAATCTTTCTTTATTTTTCCAATACGTGAACCCTTCACTGACAAAAGATTCACCTCCTCCTTGATTACCATGACTTGATTTGAAAAGATAACAGTACAAACAATAAGCGGCATCTTTTGCTATACTGTACTCCAACCAATTACCAAATTCTTTGAACCAGGAAGATTGGAATCGTCTAAATTGGGATGTTCCGAACTTTCGTTTTGGGAATACATGATCCGAAGGTTGACAAGCACCCTTTTGCAAATACGCTCTTCGAACTTGATCACGAATATTAATATTGTAATTTGAAATTGGAATTCTTAATCCAGGGTCAGTTGGAAGTTGTGCAAGATCAATATCCACTCTATTTCCATGATCGGTGGGAAGTTGTGTAATATCAACATCCACTCTATTTGAAATCCCCTCATCAACATTTTCAACAACTGGAAACTTTCTTTTAAAAAATCTATCTAAGGTAGACATGATTTTTTCCTACAAATCACAACTTTCAAATTAAACAAACTCAACAAATAAAAATTACAATTTACAAACCACAAATCTTAAATTACGAAAATTTAAATAAAGTTAATCAAATATATTAAAAATACCCTCAAATGCCAAATCAATATTATTTTCAATACCCCCAAAATATCATCCAATAATCAATATTTTGAAATCTAATTTCAAGATAAAAATCCTATAATCATATTCTGGTATTTTATTGGGCTTTCTGTGCTCTGGCAGAAAAAGAAAGTTGAAGTTCGACAACAGTGATCTGGCTGTGGCTGGTGAACTTCTGATTTCCAGCAATCCATAGTCATTTACTCATTTTAAGGTTTATTTAGGATAATGCATGAAGCTTCATTTATGTGCTGGGATTGAAATTAATGTTTGCAATTAACATTTTGATACTATTTGACCTTTGGTGAAGCTGTGTAATCAGTATTTATGTGCTTTTGATAAAAAAAAAAAAAACCTCAAATGTGCATTTCACTTTCAGATTTTCAGGGACACTGGAGCTACAGCCTGTGGAGCCGGAGGACTTCTTCTTCAGTCTTCACACTTCGTCTTCTTCAGCAATCAGTATCAGCAGCGCTGCAGCGCAGCAGGCTCCCTTCGGCCTTGGTCTTCTTCCAGCAGCTAGCAGGGAGTGGTTGGGTGAAAATGGCGTGAAAATAGAGTGTAATCTCTGTAGCTTATTTTGAATTGTTGTCTTCCTGCTGAAGTGAAAGGAGACAAGGAGTGATGGGAGTGGTTGGGTGGTGGGTTATAGTTAGCATGCTGAAAGAGTGAGTTTGGGCCCAAAAAAAAAAAAAAAAAAATTTTGCAACTGGGCTGGACGGCCAAAGCCCAGCGCGGTCCATAGACCGCGCTGGGCCTTAATGGGCTCCGCCCCTGCATGGTGGTGGCCGGATCACCTTGGATGGGAGCGGCTGCAGAGAGATGGTATAGAGATGGAGACAAGAGGGAGAGGGAGAGGGAGATGGGGGAGTTGAGAGACGGTGGGTATGTGTTTGAAGTGAGCTCCAAAGCTGCCAAATTATGTTTAATTAATTAAATAGATTAATTAACACCTGAGAATTGAAAAACTTTTCAGCGACCCAATAACTTTGAATTGTAACATTTAAGTACAGGGTTTGGTGTAATTTTCCCTAGAATTAACCTTCCTCTATCCCTTCTCTCTCCACCACCACGGGTCCACCACCATTGTCCATGTATTCTTCATCATTTTTTTCCGTGTTAAAAATAATTCATTTTCAAGTAAAGTATAAAACTTTTAAAACTTGAACTTTAAACAAAAAATGAAAGTCGAAGTGCAAAAACTTGGTCTTGGGAAAAGTGAAATTGTGGACAATTCAAAATAGATTGCTGTGATAGAGATTTGGGCGACGATGGAAGATCATGAGCAAGAGGTGGCAATTGGCAAACAATGATCGAGGAATGTCCCAAAGATTTCTCGTATTGGATTCCAATCCCATCTTTTGATTATCCTCTCCCCTCATAGTGTGAAATATGTCTATCTCCTCACATCCGATATCCGATGGCTCAATTGACTTTACAAGAAACTCTTTAACACCTTCCTCCATACATCTATCAATTCAACATTGTCCATGGCTTTTAAGAGTCTTTATCTCTTAATCTGATTGCACACCCTACAATCCACATAACTCAGAAAAAATGGAAAAACGAGAGAAGGCCAAACATTCCCCCAGGCGTTAGCGACATCCGAAGACTCTGCCGGACGGGCTGTTCCGGTACCAGAGAGAAACTTTCGACAATCTGAACTGTTGGGTATGCTGTTCTCGATAAAGGGTGTTCGAGTTCGTGCACAATCAAGGGAAATTTTAATTTTCCTTCCTAAATCCTAACATTGGGAATTGTAAAAGGACAAGGATGTCTCTGGGAAGAGAAGTCCTTGAAAACTAAAAAGCTCGAGCAGAAAGAGCTAAAGTGGAGAGAGCCATGAAGAAGACGACTGGAAAATCTAAAGAAATTGTGATGTACATGGTGAGAGAGAGAGAGAGAGAGAGAGAGAGAATTATTTTATATTAGTTAGTAAGGAAAAATTAAAAGGTTATATATGTGATTTCATTTATGTCTATTTTTGAAATTATAAAAAATATTTAAAAATATGATGTAAAAAATAAGTTTTGTGATGGAAATATAACCACAATTTTTTTTAAAAAATGTCCCATAACATTATTTCTACATTTATTTGGGGTAAACAGCATAAATGGTCCTCAACCTTTGAGTTTCTTGCGAAAATGGTCCCCAATGTTTAGATTTTTGCATTTATATCCCAAGAATTACCAAACGTTGAGAAAATGGTACCTCTGTTACATTCCATTAGTTTCCACCGTTAAAAACGTGTAAATAGCACAAAATGGTCCATAATTTTTGAGTTTCTTGCGATAATAGTCCCTAACATATTAAGGTCATGTTTGTCATATTTAGTTTGTAATCTCGAAACGTTTGACGTATTTGGTCCCTAACATATTAAGCTCCTCTACATTTAACGTATTTAGTCCCTAACATATTAAACCCCTATTTGAGACAAATTATTTCAAATAACGTGGTTTGTAATTGTAATTTTTTGAAGAATTTGTGGTTAAAAAAAATTGAATTTATTTGTAAATTATTTTATTGATAGAATGTGTGGTTAAAAACGAGTTTTAAAAAAATTAAGTTTATTCTTGATTTCTAAAATGCAGAATAAAATATTTAACAAAAATTCACCCCATTAACATTTCAACCTATTGGTAAAAAAAAAATAATAAATTCATGGAACATAAACAAACAAATACATTGGATATCATTTTAGGAATTGAATAAAAAATATGTTTTTATCAGTTATATTTTCGATTTTGAGAACCGATCAATATCGATTTTCAAAATTTCATTTTTTTTTCAAAACTCGTTTTCTTCCACACATCCTATTAATAATTTTTTAAATTTAATTTATGGATAAATTAAAAAAAAAAAAAAACTTACTTTTTAACCAAAACTCTTCAAACTTACTTTTCAAATCGATCGATTTTCAAAATCGAAAATCGAAATTGAAAGTAGAATTGATAAAAATATATTTGTTATTAAACTCCTAAATGTATTTGTTTGTTTATGTTCCATAAATTTATTATTTTTTTATCAATAGGTTGAAATGTTAATCCAGTGAATTTTTGTTAAATATTTTACTGTTCACTTTATAAATCCAGATAAAACTCGTTTTTGACCACACATTCTATCAATAAACTAATCTACAAATAAATTCAATTTTTTTTTTTACTTTTTAACCACAAATTTTTCAAAAAACTACGATTACAAACCACATTTTTAGAAATAATTGGTCTCAAATAGAGGTTTAATATATTAGGGACTAAATACGTCAAACGTATAGGAACTTAATATGTTAGGGACTAAATACGCCAAACGTTGGAGGTTACAAATTAAATATGACAAACATGACCTTAATATGTTATAGGCTATTATCGCAAGAAACTAAAAGGTTAGGGACTATTTGTGCTATTTACACGTTTTTAACGGTGAAAATTAACGGAATGTAACGGTAGGAATCATTTTCGCAACGTTTGATGATTCTAAGAGTATAAATGCTAAAATCTGAACGTTGGGGAATTATTTTATATTAGTTAGTACGGAAAAATTAAAAGGTTATATATGTAATTTCATTTATGTCTATTTTTGAAATTATAAAAAATATTTAAAAATATGATGTAAAAAATAAATTTTGTGGTGGCAAAATAACCATCAATTTTAAAAAAATGTCCCATCACATTATTTCTACATTTATTTGTTGTAGAGAAGTCCGTATCTGATCAATCCATCGGCCTATTATCACGCACCTGTTCTCAATTTCACTCAGAGGATAGAGCGACAAAGATAAAATGGAAGCTTTACTATGCAAAAAACTCTGTGAACCAACTATACCCGGATCCGATTACTCGGGCACCTTCGAGTCGGTGTGATCCAATGTCACCAAGTTCGAAATCGGTGACGCCGTTTGCTCTTTTACTGGCCTTGGATCATTCGCCCAATTCATTGTCGCCGATGAAACTGAATTGTATGCATCTTAACATGTGTTGTGTCTTACACTTATTGTATCTGATTATTTGAAAATGTTATTCTTTAAAATAGAGGGCAGGAAATACTGTGAAAAGAATAAGCTCAATAATTATGTTAAATATCGAATCATTTATCTGAATTAAAGTCTGCATCTAATTGATTTTTCCATAAACTCTGCAGTTAAGTTAGCACGTGTTTGGTAAACTACAAAAATTGGTTTATAATCTACATAATTTCCCAAATCACTTTTTAAGGGTGAGCATGTGTTTATATGCTATTTACGGGTGAGCATGTGTTTATGTTGCAATTGTATGATTGTAGGTCTTGCTGGTTCTTGGAGCTGCTGGCGGTGTTGGAGTTTCTGCTGTACAAATCGGAAAGATCACCGGTGCCATTGTTATTGCTGTTGCTAGGTACCAATTTTCTGAATTTACTAACTTTGTAGACATTATTAATGTATGAATAGCAAGCCTTTTGTATGGAGAAGATGAATTTGTTTTACCTCTCAATGCTTGGAGCAACATAACTTAGGTTTGGTGTCTCTATAATGATAGGGGAGAGGAAAAGGTGAAATATTTGAAGTCCATAGGTGTTGATCATGTGGTCGACTCAAGCACTGAAAATACCGTTGACAGTATTAAGAAATTTCTGAAAGCAAAAGAAAGCATGAAGTTGTTAAAATGGGGTGCTCATATTTTAATTATAGGTTTTGCAAGTGGGGAAGTGCCTGTTGTCCCGGCAAATATAGCCCTTGTGAAGGTATGCCACTGAATATTCACATTTCACAGTGTCAAGATTCTTGCTTAGATTGTTTTTTACAGTTGAAAATAAAATTACCTATAACTGTTTGCATTTTATGGTGTCAAGGATTCTTGCTTAGATTTTTTTTTTTTACCGCTGAAATGAAATTATCTTATTTTTTTGTCCTTTCCTAAATCTGTCCTAACTGATTATACAACCGGCCATGCCTTTTTGTTTTCTTTTCCTTGGTTAGATAAAGAATTAGTGTAAGATGCCATGGTTCGAAATGGCATTGTTGTCTACTTGTCTGTGATTTGTGAATCTGGAGGATAGCTTTTTCTTGAGTCTTGCATTGAATTTTGAGCCATAAATAGGTTTTCAACTTCTCATATCATCTTTTAAATAAATGAAACGAAGCTGGCTTATGCAGACACTCGTTTGAAATCTGAGGTCCAAAGACTTCAAATTACGATCTTTCAATGAGTTATTCAATCAGTAATCATCTTGAATAAACTGAGCTAGCAATGTGAATTACTCAGATCACTGGGTTGTCAGTAACTTCAGTTGCAAATTAACCCCAAGGATTGACCTAGTGGCATAGTTATACCACTTCCGACTTACAAGTGCATGCAGATGAAGTCATTTAGGATGGTGAAGGAGAGGCTACTGGAGAAAAATAAATAAAAATAAAAAATTAAGCTCTTGTTTGGTGGAGATTATAAAGAGTTGGAGAATGTGTGTTTAAAAAGTAGAGAAATGTTATAGGTTTATGCCTCAGTTTGTTTCACATTAAAAGTAATTCATTTTTCTATAGTACTTAATTTTAATCACATTTTAACAATAAAATATTCTACATATGAACCCATAACCTTTCTTTCATTTTTAAACACATAATATCACATCAATCACTATTCAAATCTTTTTTACCAAATAATGTACATCAAACAGAGGTTACGTATAGAATATTTTATTTTATGAATGTGTGGTTGAAAATGAGTATGAGAGATAAAGAGGTTTGGAAAAAAAAATGTCAAACAGAGGCTAAATCAATCAATAAAATGGTAAAAAAGATTGATGTTGAGAGTTTATAAAATGCAATATTGACTTCTTAAATGTTGCTAGAAAGCTTGCTCCCCTAAAAGCTGAATACAAAGTCACCTTATATCTTCACTCAAAATCGAATTTCCTATCATCTCTTTAACCTTCCAAGGAAGTAGAATTTTGCCCTGCACCAGCACCTCTGTTAATTTTTGTCCATCCCAATTATGGATATTTCAGAAATCTATTGTGGGTAATATATGCGCGGACGTTTTAAGAGGAATGCCTGCTTTATGGATTGGCTCGAATTTGTATAAGCACGTGTGTGTGGTTTTATCACCTTTAGGCCGGCTTGCACTGTATGTTCGATCTAAGTGCACATATATTTTGCAGAACTGGACAATTCATGGGCTATACTGGGGAAACTATAAAATACATCGACCAGCTGTACTTGAAGATTCTTTGAAGGAGCTCCTATCCTGGTTGGCGAGGGGTTTAATTACCGTAAACATTCCACATACTTTCAGCCTCTCAGAGGTAAGAAGCTTCGTTAAGATAATGAAACATAAAACCAGGCAATATATCTGAAAAGAATCCTAAATCTATCTCCTCGCATAATAACCTTATACCTCGAACCATTCTCTTTAATCAAATTTTGGAAAAGCATGCTGATTTACATTATCTTCATTGAACAATGTTGAAGTAGTCCTATAGTAATTAGTTGAGGATATATACTGTTTGTTGTGACAGGCAAGTCTTGCTTTAGCTGCGTTGAAGGATAGAAAAGCAATCGGGAAGGCGATGATTGCTTTCGATGATCACAAACCTGCAATATCTAAGCTTTAATTGCCATACAAGGAACAGGGACACTTTTCCCAAATAATTAACATATGGAGGTATACAAATTTCGTGGATGTTGTTAACTTGATATTAAGGCTATGGTCTATTTTCAAATTAAGTAATGGGAAGATTTCTCTTCTGAATGATTGGGAAAATTCGTTGCTCAGATTGTCCCTTCTCATTTTCCAGTTCTAGCCGATGAGGGCGCCTAAGGTTGGCGTTCAACCTTTTTTTTTTTTTTTAATTGAGATTTCTAATTACTTTAATGAATTTAAAAGGTTTAGATATACTCAATCAATACTTTTTAAGACTTCATATAGGTTACGAATATTCAAAATGTCAATGATTTTTATAAAATCATGCACTTGCTAATTTGTGACTTGAAAGTATAAATACAGAATTTCATAAAAATGTCCACATTCTACGAGTCATAGAGCTATGATACAAAAAATTAACCTTTTTTTCTCTCTCTCTCTCTTTTCAACATGTTAATATTCTCATTTAATTTTTTCCTCTCTTCTTTTTCATAGGAAAATATCCATTTTTGTAAATAAAAGTGCTTAGTAAGATTTTACCTCCCTTCTTTTTCATGGTTTTATCCATTTTTTTAAAAAGTGAAAGCTTAAATTTTTATTTTTATTTTATATGAAAATTTGCAACAAATTTCCCAAACTTTCAAACAGTGCAGATTACGAGATCTACTCATCAGTTGATCGAGATATTCATCTTTTCCCAATCTATTCAACCACAACGGATATTTCGGGTTAAGGTTTTCAAGAGGATTCTTATATTATTTAAGAAGTGAACTCGCAAAATACAATAAAAAATGTAGTGAAATTCAATAACAATTATCCATGAAATTAGGATATCTTAGACAGTGCGAGTCGGATTCTTGAACATAATTTGAGAATATGGTTTATTTATTCATTTATTTATTTAACATTTAAAACTCGGTAATTTTTAAATTTAAATTAAAAAAAAAAAAGCGGGTAGTAAATTTGGGTTTTGAAATTAAATAATTAATGTAGCAAGTGTACTTTTCCATTCTATCTTAATAGAGAGGAAAGCGGTCCATACATTTTGAATAATGAAAACTTTACACTTCACTGAGACCTGCTAAGCAATTTCACCATCAATGGCTGTAGACATCAATTACATTTGGTTGAGAGTCAATATTATTGAATAGAACTAAGCAAACAACTGCACATGCACCCGACAAATACTGAGTTAAACTTGAGTTTCCATAACACTAACTCATCACACTACAAAAACGTGGGACCACCAAATTCATATTCAATAACATTAAAATTAGTTAGAAAATTAGGGGTAGTAACGCGTTGACCTGAAGGGAATACTATCAATACTTGAAAGATTCGTCCTCCGGGAAAAGCTTGACTTTATAAATTGCACGTCAGAAGCACGCCCACTAGTTTCCTTATTCTTCTTGAAAGCGGACCACCTATAGCTAAAGGAATGGAAACCCAACTCGATGGCCATTTTCCATACTGTAATCTTGGTGCATTACTACTGCTCGTAGCTACTTTTGTATGCGTCCCCCGACTCAGCTTTAAAACCAGTCCGGCGCACAATGACAGAGCCAGTGTGAAAAGTTTGTTGGGGCAAATTAGTAGAAAGTAAATTTACCTGGGGACAAATCAACAAAAAATGAGAGGTTGAAATATGAAAAATGAAAAAAATTGTACTAAAATACAAAAATTCCAAAGTTCAATAGGGGCAAATGACCTCACTGCCCCCACAACAGATCCGCCCCTGTTGGTGCACATGTGCCGACTTAGTCTCCTGCTCGAATAAGTTACCCTTGCTTATGCCATATCAAGACTCCATTGAGGCGAACATAATGAAATTTCACACTCGTATCAAATTCTGTCGAGTCCAGCTCTATCCTCCTCGGTCTGCAGCCACGCGCAACACAGAAAATTAGCTTAAATAATTTTCACATATGATGTTTCAATTAAATGTCACTTTCTGTGACAATTTTCATATAAGAAAAATAGGAAGGTAACTGATATTGCTCAAGGAATATTCAAATATAAACTTTTTAAGGTCACTTTCTATGACAATTTTAATAAAAGAAAAAATATGCAGGAAACTAATATTGGACCACATTTTATTTGTAAAAAGCACAATGAAATCAGTAAGCATTTCAGCAACACAGTGCAGAAATTAGGACCACCCTACAAACCCAATCTGGATAAGCTAATCATTTAAAAATAAACAAATTAATTTCCTGAATAGGAGGCTCTACATCCATACTTGGAAATATTTTATCAATTATCGCATTGTCCCATAAGCTAGAAGTTGCATGAACTGATTTTAGATAAATTAATCAAAAAGTATCTACTTAAAAGATAACTTCTGTACCATAAAACTTAAATTATACAATTAAAATTGCATTTTTGGTACTTGTATGAATTTTAATAAAAAAATGTTGGTGCATACTACTTCATGCATAAAGAAATAAGAGAATATTAAAGCATATAAAATTCATACCTGTAGTTTCCACACATAACTTGTCACTTGAAAGTACGCAATTTCCGAATCCGAATGCCAATCTTGCGTGTTCAATTTAAAAAATAAAAAATAAAAATGGGAGAGCAAGAAATAGACAAGGTTTTACGATACTTTAATAGACAAAACAGTGAAACAAGTGCTGAGAATGTACAGTAATAGGTAATTGACTAATTGAACTATCAGATTATTACCAAAACTGTACATTTTGTGTGGGGATACATACTATATTCGGAACTGGATATTAAACTGTCAATTGGTCTGAATAACCATTATTTAGGGTCATCTTTCATTATATAGAAGAGAGCGTACATATACAAGATAAGAATCTACAACCTAATTTACATGCAATTTGCCATATATAAAGACTTCCTAAACTATAGCAAATCAAATATTACGTATTGTAAATTATCCTAAATTATCTCTGTTAACATCCCCCCTCAAATTGATGTTGGGAGATCAATAAACATCAATTTGTCAATCAAGAACTGAAGTCGATGCCGAGAAAGAGCTTTAGTGAAAATATCTGCAGTTTGATGTTCGCTAGAAATGTGAGGCAAAGTAATAACATGCTTATCGAAGGCCTCGCGTATAGAGTGGCAATCGACTTCGACGTGCTTTGTACGCTCATGGTAAACCGGATTAGCAGCTATCTGAATTGCACTTGTGTTATCAGCATGAAGAGGAGTAGAATGCAGTTGAGGAAAGCCAAGCTCCCCTAATAACTCACGAAGCCATGTGATCTCAGAGCAAGCAGAAGACATAGCACGATACTCAGATTCAGTTGAGGACTTGGAGACTCTGTCTTGTTTCTTGCTTTTCCAAGAGATGAGTGCACTTCCCAAGAACATACACCATCCAGTAACAGAACGACGAGTATCTGCACATCCCGCCCAATCAGCATCACTATATCCCACCAATCGTAAGGAAGATTCCTTAGGGAAGAACAATCCACGTGAAGAAGTGCCCTTCAAATATCTGATAATACGACGAACAGCAGCTAGATGAAGATGTCGAGGGGTCTGCATAAATTGACTGACCTGTTGTACAGCAAAAGAAATGTCGGGCCGAGTAATCGTCAAGTAGTTCAAACTCCCAACCAGCTGTCGGTACAAGGAGGGGTCTGAAAGAATCTCGCCGTCCTCACGAGAGAGCTTGAGATTTACCTCCAACGGGGTAAGAACAGAGTTACCCGAACGGAGACCAGCCAAAGTAATCACTTCCTGTGTGTATTTGTGCTGATGTAACATTATACCAGACGGAGTATTCTGAATCTCAAGGCCGAGAAAGTACTGCAAAGGACCAAGATCTTTCATACGAAAAGAGTCCTTGAGATGTTGTAATTGTTGTATTAATTCAGTGTTAGACCCTGTAATTACAATATCATCAACATATACTAGGAGTAACACAATTCCTTCAGAAGTATTGCGAAGAAAAAGTGATGAATCAAACTGACTTTGAGCAAAGTGAAAGTCAAGCAAAGTAGAGCGAAATTTATCAAACCATGCGCGCGGAGCCTGTTTCAATCCATACAGGGACCTGCGTAGCCGACAAACATCCGATGAAGGTGTAGTAAACATTCCAGGAGGTGGAGACATATAGATTTCTTCATTTAGGTCTCCATGTAGAAATGCATTCTTTACATCCATCTGCCTGAGAGACCACCCTTGTGAAGCTGCAAGTGCTAAGACAGTCCTAACAGTAGTCATCTTGACAACTGGGGCAAATGTTTCTTCATAATCAATACCATATTCTTGGCGATTCCCAAGGGCCACAAGACGAGCTTTGTATCTATCGAGTGAGCCATCAGATCGAAGTTTCACCGAATACACCCATCTACAGCCAATCGGTTTAACACCAGAAGGACAACCAACAATATCCCAAGTGTGATTTTCTTGAAGAGCATGAATCTCTTCTTGCATGACTTCCTGCCAGCATGCTTGAGAAGCTGCCTGAGCATAAGAGTGAGGAACAAAAACAGTATCGAGAGTGGCAGTGAGCGAGGTATGAGAAAAGCCATACCTATCAGGTGGATGTGTAACCCGAGTGGAGCGTCGAGGCATAGGAGTCACAGGATCAGGCATTGAATCAGTATCTTGAAGGGGCGCTGGGTAAGGTGGGAGACGTCGTTGATACACAAGACCTGGTTTAAACCGCTCAATAGGAGAAGACATGTCATCAAAAGCTGGAAGAAGAACAATAGGAGGATCGGGATTAACCTGAGACTGAAAGTAATATTGAGTTTCAAAGAAGATCACATTTCGGGAGATTAGAAATTTATTTGCCCGACCATCATAACAAACAAATCCTTTCTGGGTAGGGTTATATCCCATAAAAGCACATGTAACAGACTGGGCAGAAAGTTTGTGACGATCAACAGGAGGTAAGTGAACAAAACAAACACAACCAAAAGTATGAAGGGACTGATACTCGGGAGATTTGCCAAGTAAACGAAAGTAGGGAGAATCAAAATTTAGGGTGGCAGTAGGCAAGCGATTGATCAAATAGACAGCAGTAGATAAAGCTTCGACCCAGAACCTAGATGGTACAGACGAATCAATCAACAAAGTACGAACAACATCTAAGAGGTGACGGTTCTTACGTTCGGCGACTCCATTTTGTTGAGGCGTATAGGAACAGGAACGCTGGTGGATGATCCCTTTGTTTTGAAGATGTGTCTGGAAAGAATGAGACATGTACTCTCCCCCTGAGTCGGAACGTAAGATTTTGATACGAGTACTGAATTGTGTCTCAATAAGTGTAGCAAACTTTTGAAAGACAGAAAACACTTCAGCTTTAGAACGAAGGAAATATATCCAAGTGAATCGACTAAAATCATCGATAAACGTGACAAAATAACGATATTGCCCATGAGAAACAACAGGACTTACACCCCAAACATCAGTATGTATAATCTCAAGCAACTAGAAGCACGACAACCATGCATAGGAAATGGCAAAATTTCACTTTTACCAAGGCGACAGATAGCACAATCAAAAGAAACAGGAGAAGTAAAAGAATTTTTATTGCCCCAAAAAACCATGTTTCATAAGATGAGTCAAGACAACAGAATTGGGGTGACCCAATTTTCTATGCCAAACTTCATTATTATTGGCAGTCGCCGTACATGCAAGAGAAATAGCATTTGGAATGGAAAACTGTAAAGGAAATAGACGTCCCACTTTAGGCCCCTTCGCGATCACTGTCCCAGACGCCTGATCCTGCACAAGACAACCACCACGAGAAAAATGAACATCACAGTTATGATCCACGAGTTGTCCAACAGAAATCAAATTTGTAGATAATCCAGGAGATACAAAAACATTTTGTAATGAAGAACCCAAATTACCAACAGCAGTAATAGGAAGAGTACTTCCATCAGCAATCTGAATGTTTTGTGTCCCCCCATACTTACGAACATCATGGAGACCAGTAGGACTACCAGTCATATGATTAGAAGCCCCCGAGTCAACAATCCAAGAAGATGTGAGATTAGTACCGGTACCTTGTAAGCCTAAAGCGGAAAAAGCTGACACAATCATCTGTTGAACCATGGCAGGTGTGAGAACCGAAGAATCAGAGCTTACAAAATCCAATCCAATCCAATTCAAACTAAATACAAGCCCAGTCACAAAATCAAGGTCCAAACCAATATTACTAACAATTTCAGCCCAATAATAAAGGCCCAAGAGATTTCTCCCAAAAAAATAAAGACCCAAGCCCGACTATACCTCTCTAACCCAGTCCGGCGAAGAGACGACGATGCTGAGGTTGGCTCTTAAAATCAGATGCTAAACTGAGGCCGCTCTCCAAAATCGGACCAATAACTGAAGTCACGGCCACTCCAGAAACTTCCGATCACTGTCGAGGAATGCCTGACTGCTACCGAGAAGACTGATGAATACCCAGCCACAAGTACCGTGTCTCCAATCAACAACGCAGAGGTTGGCTACTATTTTGTAACCACGAAGATCAGAAAACCCGCAAGAGAATGATTCTCTACCCAAATTCGATCGTTGATACCCACAGTAGCGGACCCGAGAGCAAGATGAGTCTTGCAGAAACTTGTTGCACACGAAGGATTGTGACCTCACAGATGAATATCAAGGTCGAGGCTCTGATACCATGTCAATTGGTCTGAATACCCATTATTTAGGGTCACCTTTCATTATATAGAAGAGAGCGTATATATACAAGGTAAGAATCTACAACCTAATTTACATGCAATTTACCATATATAAAGACTTCCTAAACTATAGCAAATCAAATATTACGTATTGTAAATTATCCTAAATTATCTCTGTTAACATAAACTTCCTAGAATCTTGGGAAATTTAGCTCAAGCAGAAGTTTCATGTAGTACTCAATGTCTATAAGTATAATTTAGAAGTAAAATCAAGACATCACTCCAGGTGAAACTCATTGTCTATAAGTAATACTGAAAAGGTGGCAAAACTACACGGTAAAGGAGTAATTTATGAAAGAATCTAAGAAACAACTCAAAAAATGTAAATCGTCAAGTATAAACACAAATAAGGAGCCCCTACAAAACTAATGAAGAATAAAAACAAAAACAAAAACAAAATTTCAACATATTCCAGCAAACATACAACGAACTATGGGACTACGGGGGTTCACCTCTTACAATATGACCATGAAGTAGAGCTTTCGTATGTTCAACAGTAACATGAATGATCTTAAGAACGACTAATCAATAGACAGAGATATGATTTATGGAAATGGAACGTGTTAGCCTTTTCTAAAGATGGCAAAAAAACCAAACTCGACTGGTACCTGACCCAAACCCGCCCCACGGGTAGGTGGGGCGGGATACCATGACCCGCCCGGGTCGCGGGCTGGGGCAAGTTTGGTCGCCTTGACTCGAATAAATTAATTAAGAAAAAAATAAAGACTGAAAAAATTAAAAAAAAAAAAAAAAAAACTAAAAAAATAAAAGAAATATTAAACGGGGCGGTAAACGAGGAGACAGGGCTGACCCACCCTGAAATTCGCGGGGCGGGTAGCGGTGAAAAAAATACTCGTAGGACGGGGCACAGGTCCGACGTACCCGAACCCGTCCCGTCACCATCACTAGCCTTTCCTCTCTAATATAACCAAAGAAGTTTACTTCGGTTTATCCATAGGAAATTAACTACTACTTGATCACCAAAAGATACTAGAGATGAGATCTTAGGTCAATTCACCAAGATTTAGCAGTATTTTCTTAAAACAAACATAGAAGAAAATGGCCAACTGTAAGTCATCAAAATTAACCCATGTATACATAGTATACAAGATTAGATAGTACAACTATACATTGGACACGGTTTTAGCTTCTTTTTCACTAATGTACAACCATCTTGCCAAACGAGCCATAAGTGAATAACAAAGAAATCTTGCCAGTAGGGGGAATAGTCTTTTGGAAACAAAACTGAGCCAAAAGAAAACAAAATGAAGGCAACAGCAAGAGGAGCTCCCTTCAGTCCAAGCACAGAGGAAGAGGGACATGAAACTATCTCCCGCATCATTCATTCAATCACAGTAGCATAAAACGTCTTGTAATCTACTTAGTGGCTAAACGAATGAGTCGGCAGCTAATTCAACCCCCAATATCGCCCATGAATGGGCTGATGGAAGCTCCTTTAAACCATTTCTCAGTGCAGAAACATTTCAAAATATCGATCACATTATCCAAAAGATCAAGAAGACTTAAAAGGAGAGTTATAGAGGAAAACAATTGAAATTTCAAGTTCCTTCAACTTAAAAGCCTATCAACTACATATGAACAACCAAAATCAAGACAGTTTAAATGCTAATAATCAGACAAATCAAGAAACCCCAATATTCACAAAACTACCAGGATTTTGATTATTTTCAGACAATAACTTTCAGTGGAATTTATTAACTAAACCAAAAGAGTATATAAATTATTTGAAAGGGAAATCAGACCTTAGGTTCCAGTGTGCCTATCTTTTATCAATAAAAACTAAAAAGAAATATATAAACGAAATTGAAATCTGATTACGATACTTGAAGATTAAAATGGAAAAAATCTTGAACTGATGCAACAAACCCTAAAATCAAGGGATGATGTTACTGAGAAGGAAAACTAAAACCCATAGTCCAGATATCCACAATTACGTTAATCCATTGCAAAAATTATCTAAAAAGGTAAATTATCAAATGAAGCTGTTGCAAAGCAAATTAAAATATGTAAATATGATAGGCTACTGAAAGAAATTACTTAACTGCTCATACTTGTGATGGAGAAGCACAGGAAAGATGAAACCCTAAATCACCAATGGTTTTTATTAAAGGTGGGTTTCACAGTAGTTCCAAGAAAACAAGAAAATGATAAAGAAAACACGGATAAGATAGCGAAGGCTAAAAAATAATTAAATTTTAATTATTATTTTTATAATAATAACAGTAATGAGAGAAACTTGTGGGTGGGTGGGTAGAGGCATGAAATAAGCAAGCAAGACCAAGAAATAGTAATGACCAGGGGAAGATGATAAGTCACTTTCTTCATGAGAATCAGAGATGGGAAAGCGACTTCAAGATCTCTTCAAAATACACACACATACACAAGAAGAGAAGATACATACATATATACATACACAAGAAAGATAGAGTTCTTCTGTTTACATATCTGCAGATAAATGGTTTGAAAAGGGCAAAAACAAGAAAATGCTCACTATTCTTGTACGCAGGAGACCATGAAATGAATGCACCGGCAGGAGATTGCGAGAGAAGAGAGTTGGGCGTTTTAAGGGGGTAGGGTGGGTTAAAGTTTGGTACCCCACTGATGCTGAACTTTTTCTTTTTGTGGGAAGAGCAGTGGCACCACAGTGGCAATTGTCGGAATTCCGCAATATTCATTTTCAGACAACTATTTAAAAACCAAGCACGTGCATTAGTAGCCAAAATTTTGAAATAGCCATTACTTTTTCTGGTGAAAATAGAGGGTAAGAAGTACCCTTGTCCTCAATTATGGAAACAAGTGAAATTACTGAAAACAGTTCCTTCTTCTTCAATTCATTTGATCATGTTTCTCATCCTTATCTCATAATGGTCTCAATCTTCCTTCCCTTCTTTTGGCGTTACTGGACAAGATCTGTAGCAGGAGTATACAGATTACAGAAATGGCTAATGAATTAATGAATACAACCACTTGCCTGGAAATTTGTTTGATATTTTATTATTTTAATTAGTTAGGCTTTTATTATTTTATTTTTTTGTGTAATAACAGGAGTTTTGCTTCGGTGAATAGTTTTATTAAGTTAGATCGATTTTCTAAAGTTTATTACTTTACTATTACTACATATTAAAAGAGCAAGTTATGAAACAACTATTCTAAACTTTCACTAGTTTGTAATAATACATTTTTGACATTTAGTTTGAAGAGATATAGTATAGATAGATCATAATATGTATACTAGGGGGGTTTGTTGGTGGTGTTTCCAGAAATAGTTTCCAAAGCCGCTTTCTATAATCGTCTTCTATGTTCTTTCAACGTCTTCCACCTTTCGTTCATCATTTTATACTTGAACAATCCTCATTCTTTACCTTCTTTGTCTCCAGCGGTTTTAAACTCCTTTTTTTGGGAGTTTTGTATAGGAGGGATGGCAAATGGCCCAGCTCGGCCCATCCACCATGTGTTTAGGTTCGATTCACGATCCGAATCCAATAAGCGCTCATTTCTCATACAGGATGTTTGGGTTCGGCTTATGGCCTAGTTTAGCTCACGAGCCAAATGAGTCGGCCCACGGGCTAGCCCAAGTCCATGGACATTTTTCAATTTTTTTTTTTTTAATTAGACTTAAAGTGGAAAACTGAATGGGACATTGAGATATAATATTAGATTATGTGACATTTGTAACATTAAGAATAGTAACATTTTATATAGGCTAAAAATTTAACATTCTTGTAATGACATTCTCATAAGTCTGAAATCGATTAAGAATTAAAATTTAAACCCCCCTCCTTTAATTTGGGATTGAGACCGGCTACATTTAATTCATTGTAGGCGGAATTAAAATTGTATATGAACAAAATGCTACATGTACAATTTTTTTCTCAAAATATATAGCAATGCAATCAGGTCGTAAATATTTCTTAAAAAGAGTTTGTACCTGACTACCTGAGTTGGAGATATTTCCGAACGAAAGATGTGAAATGTGGACATTCTATAAACTGAAAGCGGAAACTCACAACTCGAAACGAACGTCTATGAGACTATCCCTTTCGAGAGCGCTAGATCCTGTGAGTAGATCCAATTATTTAGAGTCGATTGACCAAGTTGTAGCTGTGATTGGTTTATTTCAACCGACCTATGTTTTCAACATTGTTTGTAGTTTCTGTTGAACTGTGTTGTACCACCACCCGTCTTCCAAGAGAAAATCCCGCCACACCTTTTACATTTTGCCTTCATTATCAAATTTCATTCACCGTCTTTAGTAGGAATGTCAATGGATAGGGGTATAGGTTGGGTTGGGTTTGGGAAACCCATACCCTACCAACTAGGTAGGGGTATTAGATTTGTTGACCACAAAATTCGGCTGGACTTTGGACCAACACGTCTCAGCTCCTCCTTCTTGAACACGTGGATCACCTGCGCACTGTGACAAACAATCAGTTTGCAAAGGGGGCCGAGGTGACTCCCGTTTGCACTCTGATGCCAAAGTCAATGCTCATTGTAAGCAAATATATATTGGGTGCGGGAAATATAAGTGTGTAAAAGAGAAAAAAGGGAGTGAGAGAAATATATCGTTAAGAGTGAGAAATTTCTAACCCTTTACCAGGAGGGAGGTGTGTCATATTTATAGAGGAACTAGCTGTTTCGGATCATGACACGTAGCATACTTTACACTTGTCTTCACCCTAGCTCTTGGAGGTGACAATCTTGCTTTTTGACCGTAATCATTGCTACATTTTGTAGGGGATGGGCGCAAGTCACATCTTGGTAAAGGCAGTGTCACATCTCTAACTTCATGCCTTGTCCCATCCTTACATTCGAGGCACTACCGTAAACACTTCGGCAAAGCATGAAGCGCTTCTGCTAGACACAAACCAGTTCGATCGGAGGGGCTCCTGTGCCTTTCCACCTCGGCCATTAGTCCAGGGCGATATCTAAAACTTTGATCATGGGCTGAAGTCCAATGGACCCTCGTTGGGCCTTCACTGGCGGCCCAATGTGCCATATTTTAGGTGCGATCTCAACACTAGTCCCTCAAATCCGATGTGGTCATTCATGGGTGGATCGAATTTGCCGTGATTTCGCAGCAATAACTTTGTCCCAGTTTCATCGCTTGCTACATCCAACATTTTGCAATTGCTCCGCCATCCGCTAGCTGGGAGTCGCTATGTAGCGCAGCAATTTTTGGGGTCAATAATGGCATTTCTTATGTGAAGTTTGGATTCATGGTATAGCCGACCTCCTACTTCGGCTTTTATCTCCTGAGTGAAGGTTGGGGATGCACTAGTGCGCATCTTAGGCGGCGTATTTAATGAAAAGGGGCTACTGGTATCGGTTCCCAAGGAATATAAAAGGTGATGGGAGTGGCAAATCTGCCGCGCGTGGCACTCATTGTGGTAGCTGAACCGTTTTGTCCCTTCCTTTGACGGCTGGCGCTTTGATTAGCCCATTTCCCAAGAGGCGTGGGTTACCCACATTAATCATATGGCTCAAAAATCAAGGGGTCTAGATCGTTAGGATCCTTATAAATCCTCCTTCGTTTCATTATTTTCCCTTTACTGTTTTCCCATAATTTTTGCAGCAACACTCTCGCGAAAGATTGTATCGTTCTTTTCCTTTCTCGCAAGTCTCGAGTCTTCTCTTCAAGGGTTTTCTACCCAACACCCGTTCTTAACGTTCAACAGCTTTCGTTGACGAGTTCCTCATTTCAAGTGTACAATCTCTTTGAAGGTAAATCTCTTTATTTTTGTGTGTGCAAAACTTTTTTATTTCTAGTTTTTCATTGTGGGTTTGAAAATTTTGTTTCACATTTTCTTTTTCTTTTGATGAGTCTGACCCGTCTTTAAAAACAAAAAAAAAATGGAAAGAGTTGGGGGAACGGGTTCACAGGAAATAGCAATGACGATTCCCGTCAGAGGTTTCTGCCCCATCTCTTTATCAGTTTTTAGTTCCCGCTTCTTTAGGGAGCAGATTAAGAGGAGAAATAGGAAAACCAGTGGCATAATTTATTTGAGTGATTCTAACAGCGAAGAAGAAAAACACCAGAACTACATGGCTCATCTATCACCCGAAGAGGAGGAATCTTTGAGAGAGCTTCGAAGCAAACGAGACAGGGATTTGGGAAGAGAAGAGGCGGTAGGCTCTTCTTCAGGTCACTAGGACCTGGGTTTAATCGTTAGGGCCCCATTCAGGGCACATATGGAAGAGTTGGCCCAGTTGGGTCTGACTGCAGAGGAGATCGCCCAAGTGGAGGATTGGGTTGATCAGGTTAACAAAGTTTCGGGCTACCACGTTGATCCTGATCCAAACCCAGAGAGCAGCGAGATTTCCACTGAAATCCAAAGGGTTGATTTGGCTGGTGCTTCGGCAAAATTCAGGCTGCCAGAAGGGATCCAATTGGTGCACCCTACACCTTCTTGCCGACCTTACAGCCCTCCTCCAGGTCAAGCGGCCATATGCGATACCCTTTCTTGCGGACCCTGCACCCCTTCTTCAGGGCGTTGCTTAGGAGCTATAACCTGTGCCCCTACCAGCTGACCCCAACTTCTGGACACAGGTTGTGGGTACTTGGTTAGTGTGGCAAGAGGTCAACCCTGATCATCCCATCTCACTGCACATCATTCACACTCTCTATACTTTGAAGAAATCAGTTAGAAGGGAGAGAGACGTGAGGTCGGACGTCAATGATTGGTATTACTTGTCTCCCAGGGGCTCGTATCCTCCTGTTATCACCAGTCACCCAACCTCAATAAAGAACTGGAGGAACCAGTGGTTCTGGGTTGCTTGGGAGTGGCAGAGTTCCCCTGTGGACCCCAGTCTAGAAATTACAGTTCCCCGAACTATTTCCCTACCTAGTGAGTCTTGTACTTGTTTTAGAGTCTTTAAGTGTCACGCGTCTTTTGCTCTTTAATTTCCATTCACCTTTCTTGGCTTCTTACTAACATGTCATCGGTTTATGACAGGGGACACTTTTGCCCGCCTCCTCCCCGACACAGATCTAGCGGCAGTAAGGCGCTTGTTTGCTTACAAGGGCACTTTCCAAGGGGTCATTCAACAGAACAAGTTATTTTTTAAACACGGTCTTATGCGAGCCATGAGTAAGTTCGTTTTCCTATTGCTGTTACATCTTATGCTTTTTCTGTTCGTAACCCCATTTTCCTCTTTTTCTTGCTAGGTTCCAAGGAATTTCCGAAGATTTCTTTAAAGGGTCTCATGGCCAAGAAGATCCCTCCTGCCCTTCGCCACGGCAGTGAAATTGAAAAAAGGCAGAAAACAATATTGGCCAACCTGCAAGTTGGGATGGCAAAGGAAGTGTCCGAGGCGTCTACAGCCCAACTTCAGGGCCCTCTTCCAGCCTTACTGCCACCGCCCATTCTGCTGCCAGTGGGCCCCCAGCAGCCATGCACAGAAAAGGAGGCTGATCTTAAAGGAGTCCCCCCAAAGGGGAAAGGGAAGAGGTCGGACAGAGGGGGCTTTAAGAGGGAAAGGGAGGCTAAAGATGTTTCTGCACCATCCTCCCTCCCCGAGGACATGCCTGAGCGCGTATCCGAGGAGGATCCCGCTCCCTTGAAGAGGCTAAGAAGGGGTAAGGGCAAGGAGTCGACTTCCACACCTCCGCCACCAATGATTGAAGACTTGGAGGACGAGCCGTCTGTGCCCATTCCAGGCTTGGCTTATGAAGTGACATCGGAGGGGGCAGAAGAGCTCAAGCATATTAAAACCAGTATTCTCCCCAGAGATGTCACTTTCAGCCCTTCACTGTTTGACTCCCCCAGTTCTCCTCCAGCCCGGGCCGCATTTATCACTGAGCAATTTTGGACGGAGGGCTGGTCTGCCTTCTCTTCTAGTGCCAGTCCGTCCCGAAAGCTGCTCACCGGCAAGGCCATGAACGCCAGGGCGTTGGCCCTTATTGACGAGGTGGAATCGTCCGTGGAGGAGACGCAGAGGGACAAGAAAAAGGATGAGACTGCTCTCCGGCATGCTGACAACATGCTAAAGGAGATTAATGACCTATAGACCCAGCTGTCCATAGCCCGAAAGTCTTCCTCCGAGGAGAGGGCCAATGCTAAGCGTCTCCAGGAGGATAATGATAAGTTAAGACACGACCTCCAGGCCTCTGAGTTAGACGTGGCGGCTTTGTACAAGAAACTGGATGATTCCAACCGTGCACAGTCTATCACATCCGAGGCTCTGACCGCCGCTAATGCAACCAAGTCCAAGCTGGAAGCTGAGGTGGCAACAGCTAATGAAAAACTGGGGAGGGAGCTGGAGGCTAAGGCAAAGGTGGAGGAGGACCTTGCCTCTTTGGAACGGCACATGCAAACAAGGATTGTTGAGGTTCTGGAGCAGACTGTCACGACACGGGTGGAGAATGCTTTAAGCGCCAAAGTGTCTGAGGCTGTCCAGAACTTTAAAGACACTTTTGAAAAGATCCCAGAGTACGAGGCCATGCAGAGGATTTTTGGTAACATAGGGGTCAGGATGGCTATGGGTGACGTGAAAGAAGTTTTCCCAACCCTGGACTTGTCCTCTATTGAAGCCTTGTACCCCGAACCTCAAGAAAAAGGCTCTTCAGAGGATGTCCCTCCACAGTGATCCTGTTTTGTATTTGCCTTTCTGTTGTAGCTTATCTTCTTTTTTCTTTTTTTGGTAAGTGCCACGGCACCTGATATTATAAATGTAACATTCATTCAATTTATATATATTTTGCCTTTGCAAATGCGATGATTTTCCATGTTGAGTTTGATGCCTTAGTTTTCATGTTCTTATTTGTTTAAGTGCAGACGCTTCCAAACACAAACGTTTTGCAATTGCCGTACGTACGAAGATACTAAGTGTGCAGTTCACAAGTTTTAGTTTATATGACAATATTTGATTAGGTTTGAATGCTTCCAATCCGCAGATATCTTTTAAATTTATTGCATTTATTGCGTGGTTATATGTTGATAGTCCCTCAGATCTGAGTGGTTTGAGGTATTCATATTTACCAGTTAGATCTGATTTCGAAAAAACATTTGAACATATCCAAATCACCCTTTGTAAGACCCATGAAAACAAATTTGTATGAACCCCGTTTTATGGTGCTAACACACTCAATTCTTACGCAGTGTGGGCTTATAAGAGTCCCTTGTTCTTAACAAATTTCATGCATAGCGTGGGTACATGGTTTTATAACCAAAATAATCTTGGAATTTGTGTTTATCCATTATGTTTATCTAATTAGTAATTGATATAATCTTCAACATAATTTGCCTATGATTTTATAAAATCATGTGATAATGCTGCGATCATCGAGGAGGAATTTGATTCATTGAAAATAACGACGAAGGTGGTCCGTGTTCCAAGGATTACATAGAGGTACTCCAGATAGGTCCTCGATCATGTACATTCCGGGTACCACCTCGGCAAAGACTTTGTAATGGCCTTCCCAGTTAGGACCTAAAGTCCCTACTCCTGGTTCCTGAGTTGAAGGAAGAACCTTTTTGACGACTAAGTCCCCAACATTAAAGCGTCGAATTTTCACTCTTTTGTTGTAGTATCGAGCCATCTTTTTCTGGTACCTGGCCATCACCAATTGGGAATCGCTCCGTTTTTCCATGAGGAAATCCAAATTGGCCCTTTGTGCTTCTTCGTTTCTTACTTCGTCGTAATGAATTTGATGAAGCGAAGGGATCCCAATTTCAATGGGACATACCGCCTCGGCTCCATATGCCAATGAGAAAGGTGTTTCGCCAGTAGCGGTGTGCAAAGTGGTTTGAAGTGCCCATAGTACTTGTGGGAGTTCATCTACCCATGCACCCTTTTTGGACTCCAGCTTCCTTTTCAGGGTATTTTTTATGGTCTTGTTCACGACTTCGACCTGTCCGTTAGCCTGTGGGTGGTGTGGAGATGAGAACAGTTTCTTAATTCTCAAATTGTCGCACAACTCATCTACGCTTCTGTTTTTAAACTGTTTTGCATTGTCACTAACCAGCGAGTGTGGTATTCCGAACCGGCATATGACATTCTTTCAAATGAACTTGGTGATGTTGGCCTTGGTGATTCTCATAAGAGGTTCAGCCTCGATCCATTTGGTGAAGTAGTCAATTGCTACTATCGCAAAGCAATTATTACCAGCGCCCCTAGGCATAGGACCAATAATATCGACCCCCCACTTCGAGAAAGGCCAAGGGCTAGTCACCACAGTTAGCTTGTGATACGGCTGATGTGGTATGGTTGCATGTCTCTGGCATTTATCGCACTTACGCACGAAGTCGTGGGAGTCCTTTCGCATAGTAGGCCAAAAATATCCCTGTTTAAGGGATTTCCTTCATTACATATCGTCCTTCCTCTGGACCCACTCACCTCAGCAAGGGGGAGGTGTAACTCCGTTTATAAAGTAGGTCGTCCAAGAGTACGAAATTCGCAGCGTATCTTTGCAACTTCCGAGCTGCCTCCGGCTTGTTTGGTACTGTCTGATGCTTCAAATATGCTATCAGGGGATTCATCCAGGATTCCTCCTCTTCTATCGCCAAAATCTCCGGTCCCGGCTCAATAGAAGAAGTCAGCATGTGCTCAACTGGGATCAGATTGTGGAGCTCTGAATCACTGCTACTGGCTAGTTTAGACAAAGCATCGGCGTTGGAATTCTCAGTTCTGGGAATGTGTTGTAACTCCATCTTTCCGAAGTGCACAGCCAAATCTCTTACTTTCTTCAAGTAAGCGACCATAGCTGGTTCTTTGGCAGAAAATTGTTCATTAAATTGGCTCACAACGAGCTGCGAATCACTATTCGCTACTATGGACTTAATCTTCAAAGCTTTCGCAAGTCTTAGCCCAGCTAATAATGCCTCGTATTCAGCAACATTGTTTGAGGCTTTAAAGTCAAAGCGGATAGAACTGTGTAGTTTGAATCCCTCTGGGCTTATCGGCACTATACCTGCACCGGATCGCCCCTCAGTCGAGGACCCATCGACGAACAACTTCCACTCTAGGCTGTCATCTATGTTATCAATCATCTCAACCTCCAGTGGATGTGTGAATTCGACTATGAAATCCGCCAGCGCTTGACCCTTTACAGCGGTCCGAGCTCATAATGTAAGTCGAACTGGCTGATTTCAATCGTCCATTTCATTAACCTCCCTGATACATCTGGTTTTTGCAACACCTATCTCATAGGAAAGTTTGTGAGTACACGTATGGAGTGTGACTGAAAGTAGGGACGAAGTTTGCGAGAGGCTATGACCAACGAGAGAGCAAGTTTTTCCATATCTGGGTAACGTGTCTCAGCATCCAGCATGGCTTTGCTCACATAATATACCGGGAATTGATTCCCATTCTCCTCTCTGATCAATACCGAGCTAACCGCCTCTTTTGATACGGCCAAATACAAGTAGAGGGGTTCGCCAACCTTTGGTTTCGATAGTAATGGGGCCCGTCCCAAGAATGCTTTCAGATCGGCAAAAGCACGTTCACATTCCGGCGTCCAATAAAACCGATTCCCTACCTTCAAGACCTTAAAGAACAGAATGCATTTTTCGTGGACTTGGAAACGAACCGATTTAGGGCCGCAATTCTCCCCGTTAAGCTTTGTACTTCTTTTGGATTTCGAGGTGATTTCATGTTTAACAAGGCATTGATTTTGTCGGGATTGACTTCGATCCCTCTTTTATTCACCATGAATTCGAGGAATTTTCCCAATGCTACCCCATAAGCGCACTTCGCTGGGTTGAGCTTCATTCGATATTTCCTCAAAACATCGAAGACCTCTAACAAATGGCAGATATGATCCGTGGCGACCATGCTTTTGACTAGCATGTCATCAACATATACCTGCATGGTGTTCCCCAATTGTTCTGAAAACATGCGATTTACCAGCCTTTGGTAGGTAGCTCCAGCATTTTTCAATCCAAATGGAATAGCTTTGTAACAGTAGAGTCCCCTATCTGTAACAAACGAGGTATGCTCCTCATCGGATTCATTCATGGGGATTTGATTGTACCCGGAGTAGGTGTCCATGAAGCTCAGCATCTCATGCCCAGCAGTGGAGTTAACTAATTGATCAATCCGAGGTAGTGGAAAACTGTCTTTGGGACATGCCTGGTTCAAGTTTGAGAAATCAATACATACCCTCAGTTTCCCATTGTACTTTGGTACCAAAACAGGGTTTGATACCCACTTCGGGTAGCGGGACTCTCTGATGAAGCCATTTTTCAATAGCTTCGTGACCTCATCTTTTAAGGCCTCATACTTGTCAGAACTCATAGGTCTTCTCTTTTGCCTATGCCCAGGACTTCGGGGGATCAAGTTGGAGTTTGTGACAGGCCTCTTTAGGATCGATCCCGATCATGTCACCATGCTTCCAAGAGAATACATCGAGGTTTTCAAGTAAGAAGCTCTTCAATTGATTTTTGCATTCAATTGGCGAGTCCAATCCGATCTGCAATTCCTTGATTGGATCAAGTGGATCTACACCGAAGCACTCTAACCTTTCAGCCGGAGTGGAGCAGCTGCTCCCTGCCATCGTGGGTCCAGATCTTCTTTCGGCGTCATTGAAACATCCTTAACTTCTGAGGGTCCTCCACCCAGTCTTTCAGGGTTTGGAACGGCCTCTACCATTGCCACATCGCTAATCATGTTCAAGCTTCGGTCCTGAAATTTTCGGATTGCATTTGTGTAACAGGCCCGTGATTCGGTTTGACTCCCCCTTACAGTGGCAACACCATGCTCCGTGGGGAATTTCATACAAATGTATTTTGTATGTGTTGCAACTCCCAAGTCAATGAGACCTGGCCTCCCAATTGAACCATGATAAGAGGAGATTTTGTCAACCACCAAGAATTCCATAGGGATTCTGGAGAGAGTTGGTGCTTGCCCTACTTCAGTCATAAGGGTTATGGATCCTCTGGGGGTTATGCTGTCCCCCGTGAATCCGTATATTGGATCCGGGACTGGAATGAGTGGAGTGCCGATCCCCATTTTATCGAAAGTTACCCCATAAATCACATTTACCGAGCCACCACTACCCTGATAACCGATGCATCATTGTGTGGGAAGTGCACTCCAATGGCATCATCTTGGGTGAATGTGATAGATTCTGTCCGAGGCATCCCAACAGGATGTGAATGGACATGGTAATTCATGTTGGAGGGCTGCTTGGCCTCTCTGATATACCTATTTTGGGAGTTGTTTGTGCTCCCGCCTGGGTGGGGGCCTCCCAATATTGTATCGATTTCACGGATAGGAAGGTCGGACACAGGCATAGGTGGCTCCCGTGTATCTTTAGCATGTGCCGAGGTGGTATCCTTGCCCTTGTTCCTATCTCTCTGACGATTGTCAATCCTCTCTTTAGTCGAATTTTTCCAAGAAGCTTTCCTGTCAGCTCGGTTGAACTTCTGGCCACCGAATTTTTGAGTTCTCCCCGTGTCGGGGGAGAAGTCACTTTCCCTTCTCCCCTACGCCTTTTGTTCCGCTAACACGTGAATTTCCCTGCAATCTTCTGTCGCGTGACCGTAATATCTGTGGTAGGCCCAGTAAGCCCCGATCATGGGCTATTTTCCACTTCGGCTACTTTCCATCCTTCCTTGAGCCGTGGGAGGATTCTGAGAAGGAGTGTTGGAGTGCAAGTGGGGGATAGCTTCCGTGATTTCTGCTGCATAGCTAGACCATGTCCCCGGAAATGGACGCGGCCCTCCACCTCGGTTACCGCCGATCCTATCCTTGTTTCCTCCTTTCCAGAGCATTGTAATCCCTTGGTTTCCTGCTTCGGACATCCCTCCAAAACATGCTCGTCATATCTAGCCCCCCTTTCAAAGCGGAAAACATCTCTGCCTAAGTGATATTTTCACAAATGTGCATCTCTTCAGTAAACCGAGCCAGGTAACTTTTCAGGGATTCATCCCTTCCCTGCCTTAGATCTTGAAGGCGTTTTCAGATCTCTCCAGCTGTAGATGCTACCGGGGGGAGTTTTTTGTACCATCGTATCGCACTTCCCTCAAGGGTTAAAGCAAAGGCTTTGCATTTCAGTACCGGAGTGGCTCCGGCTATTTCCATGCTAGCACGGTAGTTTAACAGGTGATCATCAGGGTCACCTCGGCCAGAATATTTTGCTATTTCTGGCATTTCGAAGTCATGAGGCACTGGGCACCTACGGAGGCGCTCCGTGAAGGGACTTATTTCCTCTTCGTCATCCAGCTCGTATGAGGGTAGTTCACTGTTCTCGTCATGGCTGGAATACATTGGGTTATGGTATTGGTCATAAGGTGGTGGAGCGTACTCCTGCCTTTGTGTTGGCAGAACGCGACCGTAGTTTGGCCTTTCATGGGTCGGTAACTCGTTACGAGACTTGGTCCGAACTGCTTCGGCTCTCTTTTCCTGCCTATTCCTAGGCTCATGCGTGGGAGCGAACCTTTCTTCCCCCGTACCATGTTGGTCTCTATGCATTTGAATCTGCGACAAGACTTCTTTTGCGAGTCGCTCCCGCCTATTTCTAGGCTCAGCTGCATTGTTCCTACCCCCTTTCCTGCCTCTGAATAACCCTCCTATCCGGCTGAAGACACTGCCAGATTTTGCGAGCGAGGCCTCCCTGTGTCTAGCTGGGAGTTGGTCTTGTTCTTCATGTGCTTCATGCTCCGGGCCTTCCTCGTAGAAGGGCTCGGATTCCACCCCGGCATATGCCTGTGGATCTTGATAATAATACGAGGCAGTGGCCGCCTCGGATGGTGAGTAATGTGGCTGTGGGTATTGCGGAGGCATCATGGGCTCATTCACGACATACCCTCTAGCCATGTAGGCATTCATCGCAGCAGTCTGTTCTATCTGCTGCTTCTGCATTTCTAGCATTTGGGCCGCCATGCGAGTCATGTCTCGCAACATGCGGAGATTACGGTGCCGGCGTGGTGGGTTAGGTTGTGCCGCCCCCTCGTTGGCGATCTCATGAGGCCCTTGAGGAACCTCCGCCTCGCTGTGCTGACTATTTCTTCCCCTACGGGGGTTAATATCACCATCGATTTCGTTCATGTTCAGAGAAATTTCTTAGCTTTAATTTATCTTTCAAGGATAGATGGACTTCTGTCTCAATGCTTCGAGCCTTTCTCAAGGTTAACAAACTCGTGTTTCAAAGCTTATATCTTTTTCAAGGTTAACAAACTTGTGTTTCAAAGCTTTTATCTTGTTCAAGGTTAACAAACTCGTGTTTCAAAGTTTTAAGCCTTTTTCAAGGTTGTTAAACTTGTATCTCAAAGATTTTTACCTTTTTCAAGGTTATCAAACTTGTGTTTCAAAGCTTTTACCTTTTTCAAGGTTACCCAACTTATGTTTCAAAGTTTTCTACCTTTCTCAAGGTTACCCAACTTATGTTTCAAAGTTTTCTACCTTTCTCAAGGTTAGCCAACTTATGTTTCCAAGTTTTCTACCTTTCTCAAGGTTACCTAACTTATGTTTCCAAGTTTTTACAGTTCTCTACTCTTTTGCAAGAGGTGACTCGTCCTTTTTCAGGATTTCCTTTCTATGTGTGGCTTTTCACCCTGCGTTTTCGTTGTTAGCAGTATGGTTTCCCACAGACGGCGCCAAAATGTTGACCACAAAATCCGGCTGGACCTTGGACCAACACGTCTCAGCTCCTCCCTCTTGAACACGTGGATCTCCTGCGCACTGTGACAAACAATCAGTTTGCAAAGAGGGCCGAGGTGGCTCCTGTTTGCACTCCGATGCCAAAGTCAGTGCTCATTGTAAGCAAATATATATTGGGGGCAGGAAATATAAGTGTGTAAAAGAGAAAAAAGGGAGTGAGAGAAATATATCGTTAAGAGTGAGAAATTGCTAACCCTTTACCAGGCGGGAGGTGTGCCATATTTATAGAGGAACTAGCTGTTTCGGATCATGACACGTGACATACTTTACACTTGTCTTCACCCTAGCTCTTGGAGGTGACAACCTTGCTTTTTGACCGTAATCAGTGCTACATTTTGTAGGGGATGGGCGCATGTCACATCTTGGTAAAGGCAGTGTCACATCTCTGACTTCATGCCTTGTCCCATCCTTACATCCGAGACGCTACCGTAAACACTTCGGCAAAGCATGAAGCGCCTCTGCTAGACACAAACCAGTTTGGCAGGAGGGGCTCCTGTGCCTTTCCACCTCGGCCATTAGTCCAAGGCGATATCTAAAACTTTGATCACGGGCTGAAGTCCAATGGACCCTCGTTGGGCCTTCACTGGCGGCCCAATGTGCCATATTTTGGGTGCGATCTCAACAAGATTTCCGCCACAACTTTTACATTATGCATAAAATTTCATATGGGCCAATTACACAAAATACCACTTAAGTTTGAGTAAAATTTCAAACCTACCATTAAAGTTCAAAACTTACGCAACATACCGCTCAAGTTTAAGTTAGTTACTCAAATTACCACTCAGTTGACTATGTAGGCAAAAATGTCCAAATTTAAAGATGAGAGTCGTTCACCAATATTTCATGATTCGAATTATCCCGCAAGTGTGTGGGTCGTGAGAAGTTATAGAGTAGACCTACGATTCTGGATTGTCGTCCCACAGCTGCTTATTAAGTATCGAAATATGTTAGTTCTAAATCTTATTTGAACAAATGAAAGAATTTGAGAATTTTAAATTAAAACTAGAGAATTAGATTAAAGAAATAAAACTGCGAGATTGTTTTTGTTTTAAAAACGATTGTAAAATAGTTGGGAATCTCGAATTCACCTAGCAAATTATATTAACTCCAATTCCAGTTTTATTTCCTAAATATGCATTCGGTCGAATTCACTAATGTTTATTGAAAATTTTCTCTCGAGTATAAATCAATTCTACCTAAATAAGTCGATTGTGTATCTCTACAGAGGGTCCGAATGTTCCTTATCTAGATGCATAATACATAAGAATTCACACACAACCACAGTAATAACAAAAGTATATCTCTATCTCTTGTTCAATTACTAGATTTATTACCATGTTCTAAATTATTAACTCACCTCTCGGATTATGGAATTAACTCAATATATCATGAATTGGTGATCAAAAAATTCAAGCATTAAGAACAATAATAAATCAATACATGCAACAAAACATTAAAACTATAAAACTTGGAATCAAAATAACATGACTAAGTTACATCCTTCATTCCAACATGAAGTGTAGTTACACATCGTAATTAAAGAAAAAAACAATAATAATAAACGTTCATTGAAAATAATATAAAGAAAGAAACGATTGCACCAAGTTTTGATTCTTCAATTATCTTCAATTCATGCCCCTTTGAGATGCTTGATTCCCCAAAATTTTGATGTTGATTTCTCAATTTTAGCTCTTTCTTCGGAGAGGCAAAGGTCTCCTTTTCGTGCAAGACATGTTGTATATATAGGTGTTGGAAAGACCTGGGTGAAAGAGAAGAAAAATCAGTTAAAAATCGCGAAAAAAGCCCAAGTCGCGGCCCAGCGGACATGCACGCGATCACTCAGTTTAAAATGGTGCGATCGCGCATGCATGTGTTTTACTCTCGGGTGGAAATACAAGTTAATCCCTGAATTTTATTTGCAACGTCAGTCCTCAACTTTCAATTGTTGCGATTGAGTCCCTAACTTTTGAATTTTCTTAATTTGCTTGTTTCAGCTCTCAACTCCTTCACTTTGGGTCCTCCAACTTCTGATTTGCTTTCTTTGGCACCAAGCATGCTTCCCCATTGATGTCGTCAACTCCTCAATTGCTCAATTAAGCTCCAATTATCATCCAAGAGTACATTTACCTTTTACTTACTTCATTCATCATCTTTTGAGATATTTTCTGAAAAGTAAATTGAACACAAATTAAATAGCATTTATTCGAAAACGAAGATAATTAATTCTAATTTAGACATACAAATAAGGGTATAAACATACACTTATCAAGGACTTGATGTATAATTTTGACACAATTTTGTAAAATTGCAAAAAAGTCCCCACCACCACCACCCTCGTCTCTCCGACCACCCTAATTTCATCTTTTAACAATAAACTTCTCCAAACATGTTTGGGTAATGGGACTACGAAAAAATGGGCAGACTGGAACCTAACTTCATTCTTTTCGGTGCAATTTCACACTGAAACTAGTGAAAACAACAACACCAGTTTTGGGGGGAGGGGGCGGGTTAGCACCAAAAAAAGGGTGGAGAAACCTCCCCCCAACTGGTGCTACCCTTTTTCGATGCAAAACTGCACCATTTTCTGGTGTAGTTTCTTACCTGTTCTCCGTGCGATTTCGCATCAAAAAAATGTGCACGGTGGCAGGGTAGAAGGTGGATGGAGAGATGGGGTGGTGGTTGTGGCACTGGAAAATGTGCGTGGTGGTGAGGTTGAGGGTTATGGTTGTGGCACCAAAAAAATGTGTGTGGTGGTGGGGTTGAGGGTGGCCGGAGAGATGAGGTGGTGGTTGTGGGGGTGGGGGCTTTTTTGCAATTTTACAAAATTAGGTCAAAATTATACGTCAAGTTATCATCTTTATATTTAGACATTTTTTGTCTACTTAGTTAACTGAGTGGTAATTTGAGTAAATAACTTAAACTTGAGTGGTATGTTGCGTAAGTTTTGAACTTTAATGGTAGGTTTGAAATGTTGCTATAACTTAAGTGATATTTTGTGAAATTGGCCCTATTTCATATCAGGATCATGCTATTCGTACATATCAGTTTACCAATTGGATTACATACATATGATTTGGCAAACATTCATAAACTTACCCATCTCATCATCATCAAAATCAACAACTACAAACATGTCAACACATAAATTGGTAACTCAATCTGGACAATGTTATTTACAAATAGGTTAATTCTTCATATCAATAGAACACGTTCAAAAGAATTACTTTCATTAAATAGACAAATGTACACCTAGCATGGAATTGAAGCTAATATCATATTTGCTAGGTGCCACAATAACAACCGCTTCCTTCACAATAGATAGAATTCCAAAACTACATACAAATTATATCTCACATTCTGCAGACAATAGCTAATTTTTATCTTTCAAAAAAATATTCAGCTTGATGAGTAGATGGACAACTGTCAACTCTTTTGTTTTGGGTACTTGTTGTTGGGAAATTGGACTACAAATAAAATTGCCAACACAAGTAGCAACACTAAAATATTTTTCAAAACTTCGTGTGATTAAAATAGGAAATCAACAATGCAAACAAGTCAATCCAAACAATAGAATATCGAAATAATAAATATCAATGCGATAACACCAATAATTATTTAACATCTAAAACCCTCCAATGAGAAGGGAAAACCGACGGGGCAAACCGACAATTCCACTATTACCAAATAATAGGAATACAATATTTATTCTCTAGATTTTTGCCATAAATCAAGAGGTAACCCAATACACATATTCAAGAATCAATCTTGACAACCAAAATATAAATTATCCAATACAATAGATGGAACCCAACAACAACCATGGAGATTAAATAACACCTAAAACCATTATAAGATAATACTTAGAGAACTCCAAATCTTGGAGAAGAAGAACACATCAATAAGAACACTTTCTTCACCAAATAAAACTAGAAAAATATCACTTATTAGTCCATTATTGTTACTTCTACGCCGATATGTATATGTCTCTGTCTGCGTTTTAAAATCACTTCCAGCAGCAAGTGACTTTTTCCCTTTTCAAATCATTAGGTTAGACAAGTTAATTGTAATTACAACATTGGTCCTCCAAGTCTGAAATAATATTTAAAATGGGTTGGACCAATTCATTACTTAATAATGGTTTGGGCTAAAAAACCATTTAAGCCCAACAATCTCCCCTTTCAACCCATGAGGGAGGTACACCCCAAGACTCCAGTCACTTGCAACCCATCCCGACCTACTTGGCACAAAACTCAAGCTTTGCTTGGTAACAACCTTGGTCAACATATCAGCAATATTCTTATCAGTATGAATCTTTTCCAACTGCATTAATTTCTCATCAATTGATCCACAGATCTAATGATATCTCACATCAATGTGTTTAGTATGAGAATGGAAGGTAGAATTCTTACTTAGCTGAAGAGCACTCTGACTATCACAATAAATGATATACTCACCTTGCTTCACGTTGAGCTCCTGATGAGTACCAGAGTGGCCCAACAAGCAAGGACCCATTGCATGTATCGGTGCGGCCAATAACGAGGCTGAGAGCTAAGAAAATCAAGTAGGCAATGCAAGGATTTATGCAAGCTTGGTAGGACGAGTGCTCAGGTGCAAGGTCGAAGACCCCATTTTCAATGCATGACAAGGTGGAAGAAGAGCCAAAGTCATTACAATGGATATGGGTCGAAGAACAAGCCAAAAAGAGGGCAGAATGCTTCTTACGACCGTAAGGAGTAGAGCTACGGTCGTAACTCAACTATCGCGATTTTGGGCAGAAAAAGGTTTGCGGTCGTAATGTGATCATACAGTTTTGTTCCGTAAGGCACTTACGACCATAAAACATTAATGTCACGGCCGTAACTAGTAAAACAATTTTAAGACCCGAGAAGCACTTAAAGACATATTTTACGGCCGTAAATAGCACCTCGTTTTTTATTCTTATTTGGTGGCTAGGTTAATTTTTTAGGCCTTTTTTTTTCTATATTATGCTTTCTTTTCCTTTGTAAAAAAATAACTTTGAGATTATTGATATTGAAGGTGAGTTATTCCCTTGTTCTTCTCTATTCTTATTGAACAAATCGAACTTATCAAAGGATTAGACAACATTTGTGGCATTTACCCCTTTGTGGTTCTTATCTCCGCATCGTAACAGGTCTTTGGTTTAATATACCTTGTGTTCTTGGGTTATGAGGTCGAGGTTGCATTGTTATCGTCTACCAATTTGGATTTGGAGCTTTCCTGCGTTTCGAGTCTAATTTTCGCATGTTCTTCGTGATCCTCATAACGGATCACATCATCTGGTATCAAAGCTAGTCTCTAAATCCAAGTATTTTATAATTCGTGTTTAGTCTTAGTTCCTACATTGAAAATCCATTCAATTCTTTTTTTTCTTGAGATTCCTCATAAATTCAGGATTTGCTTCAAGTTCAATTCTTGTTCTTGATTGTTTTCCTGATTGTCTTGTTGAGTAGCCAAAAAAAAAAGTATGAAAATTAAAAAAAAATGTTTATTATTGAAGTCAAGATCAAGAATCCAATTCCAGGCAAAAAAAAAAAAAAAACTCAAGAAAACCCTTCTTGATATCTTTTAAAATATTTCCTACACCGATTTTAGATTCACATTGTTCATTACTTCTACAATTCATTCTTGGTTCATTCCATCAAAAATTCTAATTTCAAGAAGACCATTTTCTTGAAATTTTGAAATTACTCTTCCAATACAATATTTGTGTCTTGAGCTTTGGGGTGTAATTTCACGGAAATTAAATCCTTGACTGGTTTGGTTGGTTCTTTGGGAACTTGAAAAAAGGGAAAAGAGAGGAAAAAGGCAAGAGTGGTGAGGATATTAGAGGGAAAAGGCCAAAGTGAGTGATACAAGAGTGCCAAACACGTGAGGATCATTACATAAATTTTCTTTTCTTTTGTTACTAACCATGTCACAGAAGGAAACATCGTCAATAGGGGAGGATCGCCAGAACTTTCAGATGCTTGCATTGTTGGAGGACACATATGAAAAATTGGAAGCAAAAATGGATGCGAAATTGGATGCAAGATTGGGTACACGGTCCAATGTGAATTTAGGAAAGATTAGTGACCCGGTGGGTGCGCGTGGTGCACGAATTGTTCAACCGCGTCAGGAACAACCGCATACATTTCCTAATTTGAGGAGACCACTAAGTTATGATGACTTTAACCTTCGACTTGGAGTTAGGAATGAAAATGTTGAGGATGTTGAGAGTGATGGGGATAGCGGGGATGTGTTTATGGCAAGTTTAGGTAGGAGAAGAGATCGAGGTGATAGGCGTGAAAGGAGATATAGGCGTGAACATAGGGACAGAGATGGCATAAATGAGCATATTAGTAACATTAAAATGTCCATCCTCTGTTCCAAGGTAAAAGCAATCTAGAGGTTTATTTTGAATGAGAAAAAAGGGTAGAGTTGATTTTTTTATTGTCATAACTATTCTGAGGCGAAAAAAGTAAAATTGGCGGTCGTAGAATTTACCGATTATTCTCTAGTGTGGGTGGATCAATTGATAACAAGTAAAAGGAGGAATTGTGAGAGGCCAATTGAGACATGGGATGAGTTGAAGGCCTTTATGAGAAAAATATTTGTACTTAACCATTACTATAGGGACATTTACCAGAAATTACAAACCCTTTCCCAAGGCAGTAGGAGTGTAGAGGATTACCTTAGAGAAATGAGAATTTCTATGATTAGAGCAAATATTAAGGAGGATCCGGAGGCGACCATGGCTAGATTTTTAAGTGGGTTGAATAGGGAGGTTGCTGACGTTATTGAATTGAAGCATTATGTCGATTTGGAGGATATGTTGCATATGGCCATGCAAGTGGAAAGGCAGCTGAAAAGGAAGGGAACCTCGAAGTTTTCTATAGGTTCTACTCCTTTTGGGAAGTCTCCTTGGAGTGGGAATCCTGAAAATGATGGGGTCGTTCAAAGAGGGAAGTTTGAGACATCGAAGAGCAAAGAGGAACCACCCAACAAAGGTAAAACTATATCTGACTCTCAAACTCCTAGAAGTAGGGATATTAGATGCTTTAAATGCACGGATCTTGGACATATTTCTTCACAATGTCCAAATAAAAAGTTGTTGATTGTGCGTAATGGGGTATTGATTTCGGAGGATGAGAAGGAAGATGAGGATGAGTATAAGGATATGCAGGCTTTAGAAGAGGCTAGTGATTGTGAGGATGTGGACTCTGTTGTAGCTCAGTCACTTGTCACTAGGCGAGCCCTTAGTACTCAAGTTAAGGTGAGAGAGTTGGGTGAACAAAGGGAGAATATCGTCTGTTGGCTCAAAATAGTATGTACCGCAAGCGCACGGGTTGCGTACAAGTGATAGTGGACTAAATGAGTCCCGTTTATCGATCCCATAAGGATTGTCTATTTCAACTACACTCTAGTTTAATCAATTTTAATAAGAAACACACAATAAAGTTTGGATTGAAAATGTTCTCGTACTATAATTAAAATCACAATTATAAATAAATACTAGAAAATTGGTGATAATTTGATGACAAATGAGTGTTGGAATTCTTGATTCCACTTGACCATTACCTAATTGAATTCTCAACAAGCAAATAGAAATACAATTTATTAATCATGTTAGACCCGATTTTCCAAGCTTAGCCAATTACCTCTATCGAGTGAAATTAACCCTAATTAGTGGAATCAACCTACTATATCTCTATGTCGATTAAAAACACTCTAGTTGCATTAAACCTTTGTGAAAATAACTCAATGGATCATCTAGGGTTTTAGGTATATCTCTATCATAAACAAGAACTTAGAGTAAAAATTGTATTGATCTAGAATACACAACAATTTCTCAATAATTGCACATCCCATGAATTTCAAGCATAAATGTGGCCACAATAAATGCAAGTCAATAAATACAACAATAAATATACAAGATAATAAATAGTCGAAATTCTTAATACAAGCATTAAAATCAACTAAACTAGGTCAAACTTCATCAATCATCCCAACACAAAATAGTTTAGCCCATGATGAAATAATAATAAAATTCAAGAATTAAATACATCATTTTAACAATGGATTCACGTATATGAAGAAATATGAAGATTTAAAATAAAAAATCCCCTTCAACAATGCTTGAACCTTCAAAACATCAAAGTTCTTCTACAATGTTGTTGGTATTTCTTCCCTTCATCAACATTCATCAACTATACTAACTAATTACAAAAGAAAATGACAAGAAAATAGCAAGAAAAATGAAGAACAATTGAAAGAAAATGAGTTTTTGGGATGAAAAAGGAGTAAAAGTTATGAACCCTAGCCAAAAAGTGCCCTAAAAACACCCATTTTCGTGTAGATCCGCGTTCTCAGCGTTTGGGCCTAACCGGGTAGCACCGGGTTGGCCCAGAATAACGTTCAAATTTTTGACCATGCGATCGCGTTGTTGAGCCGAAAACTCTCGGGTTGGATTTTTTGGCATGTTCACGAATGCAACCTGGTTGAGCCACGCCATCGCGTGGTTCACCTAGCAGCTCCGTCCTTCAATGATTTTCAATTGGGTCCTTCAACTTTTAATGTAGATCAACTTGGTCCCCAAAGTTTTCGATTACTTTCAATTGAGCCCTTCCAAAAGTACATTTGAGTCCGTCAACTTTTGAAACTTGCAATTTAGTCCTTCGATCAATTGCACATGCGATCCACAACTTTCCAAAAGTGACAATTTGGTTCCCAAACTTTGACTCTTTGAAGGATTTGACTCTTTTCTCCTCAATTTCTTTAATCATTCATCCATTTAGCCCCCTTCTTGTGTTTTCTCCATGTATTTGAATGTTGAACCTATTTAACCACAAAATATGCACAATTCAGTAGGTATTTGTCCAAATTACTCAAAAAGAACCACAAAAAATATATGAAATATGCATGTAAAATGCACTTAACAAATACCCCCAAACTTAAACTCTTGCTCGTCCCGAGCAAGAATAGTTACATGCATCTACAAAAATAATGACATAATGATCAACAATGCTAGATAGCTCGCAATCTTTCATGAGTGTGAAATTGCATAATTAATTCATAATTATGTTCCCAACTAATGCTACAAAAATGAGTTTGGCTTATCTGATGTTCGATCGGTGTGTGTGTGTGTGCATAGTCCCTTTCAATCGTCAATAAGATTCAAGAATGTTGATGAGTAAAGAGGTTTCAAGTCAAAACTAACCCACCATTATTGGTCAATTCTTTCCTTTTCCACTCGTGACATTCATCCCCCAATGAATAATTTTCTTTCCACTCCCAGGATGCAATTCTAGAGGGTACTCTCGAATCACTCTTTCTTTTTCCACTCTAGTATGGGTGTGTTTTACCGACAATCTCAACAACCTAGAAATGCAGTGACTCTCCACTAATGAGTGCTTTGACATTCAAGTTTATACCAAGAAATTCAAACCCATTATTCATCTAAGCCCTTATGCAAGTACAAATGCATGATTTCTAACAATTAACATGATGTTTGCTCATGACTTTCCCACTCCCTTAAGCTTTTTAATTGATCCATGTAGAGAGCTTTAGGTCGGCAGCTCCCCGATTTTTTAGATCAAAGGGTACCAGGTTTTAAAATACCCCTACAGACTTATTAACTCGAGTCAAAAAGGCTACGAAGTGAGGTAGACTTATTAAGCGAATGTAATGATAATGTGTTTTTTTTTTCAAGTGTGTGTGTAAGTGCCCTACTCATTAAGCTTTATAATTGACCCATGTAGCGAGCTTTCGGCCGGTGACTCCCAAGTTTCAAACTTAAGGCACCAAGTTTCAAGATACTCCTACGGGCTTAATTACTCGAGTCAAAAAGGCTTCGAGATAGGGCAATGCAATGCAAAAATTAAAATGGACTTAGAACTCTAGCATATGGTCATTACTTAGCTTATACTTGTCGAAAGACACTCCACACAAAAATTTACTTCCACATGCATGGAATCACCACACGTCTAGATCGTTTCCTTTGACGGGTGGACCACTCCCAAACTTGTCTTTACATTAGGGTCAAGAGATCTAGAGCATTAGGAACATTGGATAGGTTGATATAAATTAACATACAAGCTCGTAACCTAGTTCATCTACTCCTATAACCTCTTCCCCTTCAACAATTCCCAAACTCACCGACAATTAAACATGACTATTGTGCTCAATGTACATAGGATCTTACATGGATAAGCATTTTATAGAAAGTAGCACAAGTAGAAAATTTGGTCTTAACTCAAGAATTAACAACAATTTCAAATATCAAAATCTTATAAGCCGGCAAGGCTATCTAGCATGTCAATATTCCAAACAAAATAAACAATTTTAAACATCAAAACACCAAGGGCGGCAAGGCAATGTAAAATGTTCATACAGCAACATGATCTAAACACCCCCAAATTTAAATCAAACATTATCCTCAACGTTGACAAGAGTATAATAAAAAGTAAGGAATGGGTGATGGAACTTCCCCGGATTGATGCGTGAATGATGTTCCAAATTGACCTAAGCTTTGATTCTCTTGATACGCAAATCTCCCCCAAACTTGTTGAGGACAAGGTTGCTTAGGATTTCAAAAATTTTGAACCTACAAAAGTTGGTAATTAACCAAGTTAGACATAATAAAAATGCAACAAGTAAATATCAACAAATAATTAAAAGAGTAGAAATTTGGGTTGCCTCCCAAAAAGCGCTTGGTTAAAGTCGTAAGCTCTACTTTGGATACGATTACTCTGAATTTGCAAGAGGGATGGATGACTTTTCCTTTTCATAATCACCACCCAAGTATGGCTTCAAGCGTTGCCCATTGACTTTGAAGTTCCCTTTGCTTCCATGATAAAGTTCGACCGCTCCATGTGGGAAGATTTGAGCAATAGTTAAAGGTCCCGACCATCTAGAGCGGAGTTTACAGGGAAACAATCTAAGTCTTGAGTTGTAAAAAAGTACTTGTTTCCCAACTTGGAAGTCCCGGTTAACTATGTTCTTGTCATGCTACCTTTGTCTTCTCTTTATAAATCCGAGCATTTTTATATGACTCAAGTCGCAACTCATCAAGTTCATTGAGTTGGAGTAGTCTTTTCTCACCGGCCGACTTCATATCAAAACTCAAGATTTTTGTTGCCCAATAGGCTCGGTGCTCAAGCTCAATTGGGAGATGACATGCTTTTCCAAATAAAAAGCGAAATGGAGACATACCAATGGGGGTTTTGAAAGCGGTGAGGTATGCCCATAATGCATCATCCAATTTCTTGGACCAATCTTTCCTCAAGGCATTCACCGTCACTTCAAGGATCTTTTCAACTCTCTATTTGAAATTTCCACCTGCCCACTTGTTTGTGGATGATAAGGAGTGGATATTCGATGTTTAACTCCATACTTGGTCAAAAGTGAGTCGAAGAGGCGGTTACAAAAGTGTTTTCTTCCATCACTAATGATAGCTCGAGGGGTGCCATAACGAGTAAAAATATTTTTCTTTAAAAAGTTCACCACCACTCGAGCATCATTTGTGGGGAGTGCTACCGCTTCTACCCACTTTGACACATAGTCCACCGCAACTAATTTGTATTGATTAGAAAAGGACGATGGAAAAGGCCTCATAAAATCAATACCCCAAACATCGAATATCTCCACTTCTAAAATAGAATTCAAAGGCATTTCATTTCGATTAGAGATATTACCTAGGCTTTGGCATCGGTCACATTTGGATACAAGTGTGTGAGCATCCTTGAATAAAGTGACCAATAAAATCCCGACTGAAGAACCTTTGATGTAGTTTTCGCTGCACCAAAATGACCTCCATAAGGTGAAGAGTGACATTGCTCAAGAATCTTCTCCATCTCCTCCTCGGGCACACACCTTCTCATGATTTGATCCGGACCCCTTTTGAACAACAACGGGTCATCCCAAAAATAGTGCTTGATATCCGCAAAGAACTTCTTCTTTTGTTGATAAGAGCGGTTCGGGGGAGTGATGCCACTTGCAAGAAAAATCACATGGTCCGCATACCATGGCACACTAGAAACTTGCAAAAGATCCATGATTTGGAAAATTTGCTCATCCGGGAATACCTCACTTATCTCTTCATCAATAACTTCCTCGATTTGCTCAAGTCTTGACAAGTGATCGGCTACAAGATTCTTGGTTCCCTTCTTGTCACGAATCTCCAAATCAAACTCTTGGAGAAGAAGAACCCATCTAATTAACCACGGCTTGGCATCCTTCTTTGCCAACAAATACTTGAGGGCCGAGTGGTCGGTATACACAATCACCTTGGAGCCAATAAGATATGACCGAAACTTATCAAAGGAAAAGACCACCTAGGAATGGCAATGGGTCGGGTTCGGGTCGGGGCCGACCCGCCCCGAACCCGAAATGGTCGAACCCCTACCCACCCTGCGACTGTTCGCGGGTTGGGGCGGGGTGACATCCTGCCCCGCCAAATGACCCGAAATCAATTTTTTTTTTTAAATTGGTAATAAAATTTTAGGTGAAAAACTAAGGAGTCGAACTAGTTAGAGTTTTTAAGTTTGAACTTTAAACTTAATATGTATATTTGAAGGGAAAAAAATCAATAAACATAATGGTATAATGGTTATGTATTCTCATACCCTTAAATCCTACCAAGGTTCAATTCTTCTAAACCTCATTAAATTTATTTTTAGTTTCTCATTCCAAAAAAAAAATCTCAGGTCACGGTCGGGGCCGGTCCGCCCCGAAATGCTGTTCGGGGAGGAAAATCCGCCCCGCGGACCCGATGGGCGGGTAATTTTCGGAGCGGGTCGTTTTGGGACCTCCGGGTTTCGAGTCGTTCTGGTTTTTTTGTCATCCCTAAGACCACTGCTAGCATTTCCTTCTCGGTAGTAGTATAATTCAATGGAGTATCGGTCAAGGTTCTACTAGCGTAGTAGATGACATGCAAGATTTTGTCCTTCCTTTGCCCCAAAACCGCCCCCACGGCATAATCACTTGCATCACACATAAGCTCAAAGGGCAAACTCCAATCCGGAGCTACAATAATAGGTGTCGTAATGAGTTTCTCTTTAAGAGTGTTAAAAGCTTGGAGACACTCTTTAGAGAAATCATATGTAGCACTTTTCTCAAGTAATGAACACAGTGGCTTCGTGATTTTTGAGAAGTCTTTGATAAACCCCCCAAGAAGCTTCTTATGCCCTTTACCGAGGTTGGGGGAGGTAATTTTTCGATAACTTGAATTTTTGCCTCATCAACCTCAATCCCCTTGAAATTCGGTGCCCAAGAACTATCCCCTCTCGAACCATTAAATGACATTTTTCCCAATTTAACACTAAATTGGTATCCTCACATCTTTTTAGCATCATTTTCAAATTATTCAAACAATCATCAAATGAAGTACCAAAAATCAAGAAATCATCCATAAATACCTCAATAAATTTGTCCACCATATCGGAGAAGATAGCCATCATGCACCGTTGGAAAGTGACCAGGGCATTTCAAAGACCGAAGGGCATCCTCCTATATGCAAAAGTTCCATATGGGCATGTGAATGTTTTCTTCTCTTGATCCTTCAGGACTATAGGAATTTGATTATAGCTCGAATACTCATCTAGGAAGCAATAATGAGAGTGACCCGCCAGTCGCTCAAGCATTTGATCGATGAATGGAAGAGGAAAATGATCATTTCTAATAGCATTGTTGAGCTTGCGATAATCAATGCAAACTCTCCACCCCGTCACTGACCTTGTTGGAATAAGCTCATTATTTTCATTCTCAACCACGGTGACGCCTCCTTTCTTTGGCACTACTTGCACCGGGCTCACCCATGCACTATCCGAGATTGGATAGATAATACCCGCATCAAGCCATTTCACTACTTCGGCTCTCACCACTTCCTTCATGTTAGGATTTAACCGACGTTGATGCTCCACCGAAGGTTTAAAATCATCCTCCATAAGAATTTTGTGCATGCATAATGATGGGAAAATACCTCGAATATCCGAGATGGTCCATCCAATAGCCTCCTTTTGCTCCCTCAATACTCGAAGTAATTTATCTTCCTCCACTTCATTCAATAAATTAGAGATAATGACCGGAAGGGTAGAAGATTCCCCCAAGTAAGCATACCTCAAATGAGAAGGAATAGGCTTTTGTTCGAGAGTAGGTGCCTTCTCGAGAGATGGTAGTGGCGGTGAAGAACTCTTTTTCAACTCCTCAAAGTAGGGGACCCTCTTGTGTTGATATTGTGGTGATGCCTCCAAGTAATGAGCCATTTGTTCAACCTCATGATCATCATCCTCAATAGTCAAAGAGTGATCAATACAAGACTCTAATGGATTCTTAGAAAGCCCATGGTCGAAGGAGTTTACCACTAGATGATCAATTACATCCACCCGAAAGCATGAATTTGACTCGAGGGATATTTAATGGCCTTCAACACATTGAAGGTGACTTGTTCATCTTGCACCCTCAAAATCAATTTCCCTTCTTGCACATCAATAAGCGCTCTCCCCGTTGCTAGAAATGGCCTTCCCAAAATGATTAGAATGTCATGATCTTCCTCCATGTCAAGAATAATGAAATCTGCCGGGAAGATGAATTTATCCACCTTCACAAGAAAATCCTCAATGATACCCCAAGGATATTTGATGGACCTATCCGCCAATTGTAGAGACACGGTGGTTGCTTTAGCTTCCCCCAATTCCAATTTCCTGAAAATGGACAAAGGCATCAAATTAATGCTAGCACCAAGATCACATAAAGCTTTACTAAAATAAACATCACCAGTGATGCATGGAATAGTAAAACTCCCTGGATCTTTAATTTTTGGAGGAAGCTTGTTTTGAACACTACATTCCTCAGTTAGCATCACCATCTCATGCTCTTCAAGCCTTCTTTTGTTGGATAGAATATCCTTCATGAACTTGGCATAGCTTGGCATTTGAGCTAATGCATCGGAAAAAGGAATGTTGATGTGTAGCTTCTTAAACACTTCCAAAAACTTGCCAAATTGACTATCAAGTTTTTGATTTTGCAACCTTTGAGGAAAATGGATAGGAGGCACATAAGCCTTGATCGGTGTTGGAGCCTTTGATGTTGATGATTCCGGCTCACTTTCCTTTAGCACTTCAACAATTTTTTCGGATGCTTGAATAGGATCATTTTCTTCAATGGGAGCCTTGTTTGATTGAGTTGTTGATTGTGGGGCCGTGATCTCGGACAATTGCACTCCACTCCTTGTTGTAATAGCTTGAACGTTCTCCCTAGGATTTGTCTTAGTGTTGCTAGGCAAAGCTCTTTATTGCCTTTCTTAGAGGAGTTTAGCTATTTGGCCCACTTGCTTCTCCATATTCTTCAAAGAGGCATCATTGCGTTCTTGATATTGCAATTGATGATTTGCTAGCTTTGTGATAACCTCTTCCCATCCCTCTTTCTTCTCTTGTGGCTTTGGATTCAACACATTGTGATTGTTACCATAAGATAGATTTGGATGACTCCTCCAACCGAGATTATATGTAGGAGCATATGGATTGAACCCTTGGCGTTGGAAATTTTGAGCATAAGCAACTTGCTCGGTAGATGAAGAACCACTTGCCACTAATGGACACATAGAGCATTGATGATTAGCTCCACATATATCACATATCGGAGGGACTTGAACCATGTGACGGGCCGAGAGGTTGAAGTAGATAACCCTTCCACTTTCTTGGCTAAGGAATCAATCTTTGACAAGACAAGTGCATAATCATCAACCCCTCGTGCACCACTAGAACTCCTTGGTGCACTTCTATCCGGCCACATTGCACTTTGTTCACTCATGATCTCAAACAAATCATAAGCCTCTCGAATGCTCTTTGTTTTGATAGACCCATTAGAAGATGAGTCCACATTTGAACGGCAAGGAGGAGTTAACCCGGCATAGAAGTGGTTGACTTGTTTCCCTAATGTAATCCCATGATTCGGGAACTTCCTAAGCATATCCTTGAATCTCTCCCAAGCTTCATGAAAGGTCTCCATCTCGAATTGTTGAAATGTAGTAATATCATGCTTGAGTTTAGCAACTCTAGATGGTGGGAAAATTTTTGTAGTGAATCTTTGGACAAACTCTACCCAAGTAGTGATGCTCCCCGGAGGCAAAGTATCAAGCCATTCTCTTGCTTTGTCTTTCAAAGTGTGTACAAATAGCCTCATTCGAGTTGCATCCACATTCACACCCTCATAGTTGAAGTTGCTACAAATCTCTAGGAAACGTACCACATGGGCATGTGGATTTTCATCGATTCTCCCATAGAATGAGATAGTGTTGGAGAATAAATTGATGACATCCGATCGAAGTTGAAAATTTGGATGATTGTAGGAGGGATGGACAATGCTTGATTGATTCTCGACAATAGGAGGATTCATGAAGTCTCCAAAAAGCATGTCTTCTTCATTAACAAGGGCTCTTGAACTCTAGCCACTTGAGGGTCAAAACCGGATGGGATTCCACCCCTTGGAGAATTGCAGCTGGAGCATTAAGCTCGATGTTAACTCTTTCTCCTTCCATCCCAGTAAGAAGTTGTCTCCTAGCTTCCCGTTATTCCCTTAATCTACGTCGAAAAGTTCCCTCGATATCCGGATCTAATTCAACTAGATCAAGACTTCGAATTTGACGCATGCATAATTAACAACCTAGAACAACACAAGAAATTAGAAGATTTCTTACACAAAATAAAATAAAAAAATTTGTACAAGAAATAAAAGTAACTAATAGTCAAAACTAATATCAACTAAAATATAATTTAAATAGAAACAATCCCCGGCAACGGTGCCAAAAACGTGTTCGCTCAAAATAGTGTGTACTGCAAGCACACGGGTCGTGTACAAGTGATAGTGGACTAAAAGAGTCCGATTTATCGATCCCACAATGATTGTCTATTTCAACTACACTCTAATTTAATCAATTTTAATAAGAAACATACAATAAAATTTGGATTGGAAATGTTCTTGATAAGTGCTTTATTAGCATATATTTAATTCACTTATTATATTATTCTGTTATTAGTTTGATCCTATTGAAGTATCGTTTAATGCATTTTCATTTATTGTGTTATACATGATCGCAAAGAACAAAAAGAAAGGAAACATGACCAAAGAAATACAAAAAAATCAAGAAGTGAGGTTCAAGGGCATATTCAAAGAGCTCCAAATCAATAATGGCATGTGGGAAGAAGATTAGATGCAAAAATTATGGTCAAAGAAGGTTTGGAATGAAGTTGGAAATCAAAAACCCGCAAGGATTGTGATTATGAATTTTAGTCATAGATTGAAGCACAATTTTGTCATAGAATACTTTCTAATTTGGGAAGATATATTTCACAAATAATTGTATATATTTGAGTTTTCTTTCCAACGCAACTTGAATCACCACAATCGGACTTCGGGAGAGAAAGTTATGACCAAAACATCAAGCACGGGCGCTTCTCGGCAGAAATACACTTACGGCCGTAAATGATAAATTTACGGCCGTAACTTCCAAATTCCGAAAATTTTCAGTAGCTAACTTACGGCCGTGATAAGGAAAGTTACGGCCGTAAATTGCTCTCCAAGGAATTTCCTTATATGGTTCAAGGTCTATCTTTGGTATATCTTTGGGGTAAAGTTAGGGCACGATTTTGGTAGTATTAAAGGAGGAAAATCACCACAAAAAAGAGAGGCTGGACATTGAGAAAAATTGAGAGCAAAATATAGAGCATTTTTGAGAGATTTTCAAGCCAAAGAACATCAACAACAATGGAATTCATGAAACAACTTGAAGAATCTACCACAACCATGCTAGGCTAAATTCCATGTCTTGTTCAAAGGGGAAGTTGTGTTAACTTGATTATATTATTTTATTTTCCTACAAATTAGTAGCGTAAATTCATTCCTTTATTTCAATTGTTGGATTATTATGTTTTGAATGTTCAATTGAGTTTATTTGATTAATAGTTTAATTTGGCCAATTGGATTATTGATCTTTGAATTCATGAATATGCTATGTTTAGATTCTTGATCCGTAATTGTCATTGAATCTTTACTTTAGTAGCAAATAAATCTCGTGCAGGTTTATTAATAATTCAACTTGGATTGATTAATTCGAGCTCGTGTAATTAACGATCCAATCCAATCTATTCTTCTAAATTTTCATACTAGTCGTGCATTAAATCCTAAGAGCTTGTTTAGGATTGTCCGTGGCTAGAATTGGTTCGAAGAGCTTGTTTTGAATCAATACACATAAGGAAGAATTTAGATAATTAGAGTTTTTTGATTATTTATGATTGATAATTGAATTAGGGATAGAAACACGTTACAAGGAAAGGTATAACATTAATTGAGGGCACAACCGAACCCGAGAACAAGATTTATTCTCATATTATTTCTCTAGTCATATTTAATTGTTTATTTTTATGCATATTTTTTATTCAAGCAATTTCAAACAACAAACCCCCAATTCCATTCTAATTGATCGAACAACTAAAATTAGTTTCCGTTCCTCGTGGGATCGACTCTTACTCTCACTACTACATTATTAATTAATATTTAGCGAGTAAGGAATTATTTATTATTTTGGTGCATTGCGACACGCATCAGTTCTCGTACTAGAACTAAAATCACAATTATAAATAAATACTAGAAAAATGGTGATAATTTGATAACAGAGGAGTGTTGGGATTCTTGATTCCACTTGATCATTACCTAATTGAATTCTCAACAAGCAAATAGAAATGCAATTTATTAATCATGTTAGACCCGATTTTTCAAGCTTAGCCAATTACCTCTCTCGAGTGAAATTAACTTACTATATCTCTATGTCGATTAAAAATACACCAATTATATTAAACATTTGTGAAAATAAATCAATGAATCATTTAGGGTTTTAGGTATATCTCTATCATAAACAAGAACCTAGAGCAAAAATTGTATTAATCTGGAATACACAACAATTTCTCAATAATTGCACATCCCATGAATTCCAAGCATAAATGTGGCCATAATAAATGCAAGTCAATAAATACAACAATAAATACACAAGATAATAAATAGCCGAAATTCTTAATACAAGCATTAAAATCAACTAAGCTAGGTCAATCTTCATCAGTCATCCCAACACAAAATAGTTTAGCTCATGATGAAATAACAATAAAATTCAAGAATTAAATACATCATTTCAACAATGGATTCAAGTATATGAAGAAATATGAAGATTTAAAATAAAAACTCCCATTCAACAATGCTTGAAGCTTCAAAATATCAAAGTTCTTCTACAATGTTGGTGGTATTTCTTCCCTTCATCAACATTCATCAACTATACTAACTAATTACAAAAGAAAATGACAAGAAAATAGCAAGAACAATTGAAAGAAAATGAGTTTTTGGGATAAAAAGGAGTAAAAGTTATGAACCCTAGCCAAAAAGTGCCCTAAAAACACCCATTTTCATGTAGATCCGCGTTCTCAACATTTGGGCCGAACCGGGTCGCACCAGGTCGGCCCAGAATAACGTTCAAATTTTTGACCACGCGATCGCGTGGTTCACCTGGCAGCTCCGTCCTTCAATGATTTTCAATTGGGTCCTTCAACTTTCAATGTAGATCAACTTGGTCCCCAAAGTTTTCGATTTCTTTCAATTGAGCCCTTCCAAAAGTGCATTTGAGTCCGTCAACTTTTGAAACTTGCAATTTAGTCCTTCGATCAATTGCACATGCGATCCACAACTTTTTGGAAGTGACAATTTGGTTCCCAAACTTTGACTCTTTGAAGAATTTGACTCTTTTCTCCTCAATTTCTTCAATTATTCATCCATTTAGCTCCCTTCTTGTGATTTCTTCATGTATTTGAATGTTGAACCTATTTAACCACAAAATATGCACAATTCAGTAGGTATTTGTCCAAATTACTCAAAAAGTACCACCAAAAATATATGAAATATGTATGTAAAATGCACTTAACGTCTTCCATACTAGGTGTTTTGTGAACAACAAGGTATGTAGTTTGATAATTTATGGGGGTAGTTGCACAAACGTTGCCACCCTTGGGGAAAAGTTGTGTCTACTTGTGCTAAAACGCCTTAGCCCTATAGACTATAATGGTTAAATGAGTCGGGAGAAATTAAGGTGAATAAACAAGTGGTGATTGACCTTGCCATTTGGGAAGTATAAAGAAAGGGTAGTTTGTGATGTAGTTCCTATACATATGGGACACAATTTTTTGGGCAGATCTTGGCAATTTGATAGGAAGGTTATTCACGATGGCTACAAAAATAGATATACCTTCACCAAGGATGGGAAAAATATCAAACTTATGTCTTTGACACCACAACAGGTTTATGAGGACCAGTTGAAACTAAAAAGTGAGGAAGAGAAAAATAGAGTTGGGACCACGATCCCAGAAAAAGAAGAGTTGAATGAACAAAAGAGAGTTGAGATCATGATCCCAGGAAAAGGAGAGATGAGTGAAAAACAGAGGATTGAGGGTTTCACCTTAGAAAAAGGAAAGAGTGTGAAGAGTGCCAGAAAAGAAAAAAGTGAGCTTCTACACAAAACAAAGTGAGATTACTATGGCCATATTTGAAAACAAGCCAGTGATTTTGCTAATGTACAAGGAATCTTTCCTTGCACTTGATGGAGCTAACCGCCCCCTCTCCAGTTTAGCTGTGTCTCTTTTGCAGGAATTTGAAGATCTGTTTCCCGAGGAGATACCTAGTAGGCTGCCAACTATTCGCGGGATTGAGCACCAAATTGATTTTGTGCCTGGAGCGGTCATCTCAAACAGGCCAGCCTATAGGAGCAACCCAGAAGAGACGAAGGAACTACAGAAACAAGTTGAGGAACTATTAAGCAAGGGCTATGTCAGGGAAAGCATGAGCCCATGTGCAGTACCGGTTTTGCTAGTACCCAAAAAGGATGGAACTTGGAGGATGTGCGTGGATTGTAGAGCATTCAATAATATCACGGAAAAGAGGTTGATCGCATTCTTCAGTGAAAAGCTTAGTGGAGCTGCACTAAACTACCCAATGTAAGACAAGGAACTTTATGCTCTTGTTCGAGCTTTGGAGACGTGGCGGCATTAACTGTGGCCAAAGGAATTTGTCATACACTCGGATCATGAGTTACTCAAGCATCTCAAGGGGCAAGGTAAGCTAAACAAGAGGCATGCTCGATGGATGGAATTCATTGAAACTTTCCCTTATGTCATCCGCTACAAGTAAGGTAAGGAGAATGTGGTAACAGATTCCCTTTCTCGAAGGTATGTACTAACTTCTCTAAATGCGACTAGCTTGGGTTCTAGTATATTAGAGGTATGTATTCTGATGATCCTGATTTTTCTAACATTTATGCTTCATGTGAAAAATGTGCAATTGATAAGTTTTATAAACAAGATGGATACCTGTTTAGGGAAAATAAACTTTGTGTGCCAAATTATTCTATGCTTGAATTGTTAACGCTTGAAGCTCATGGTGGAGGGTTAATGGGACATTTTGGTGTCTTGAAAACCTTAGAAGCATTACGGGAGCACTTTTATTGGCCAAAAATGAACATGGATGTTCTCCATATTTGTGACAGGTGCATAACTTGTAAACAGGCTAAGTCTAAGGTCCTTCCACAAGGGTTGTATAACCCTTTACCTGTACCTAACAAACATTGGGTAGATATATCTATAGATTTTGTTTTAGGGTTGCCTAGGACAAAAAAAGGTAGAGATTCTATATTTGTGGTGGTAGACGGGTTTAGTAAAATGACACATTTTATCCTTTGTCACAAGACTGATGATGCTACATATATAGCGGACTTGTTCTTTAGGGAGGTTGTAAGACTCCATGGAGTACCTCGGAGTATTGTGTCTGATAGGAATGTTAAGTTCCTTAGTTACTTTTGGAAAGTCTTGTGGGGGAAGTTTGGAACTAAATTGTTGTTTTCTACTACGTGTCACCCTCAAATTGATGGCCAAACAGAGGTAGTTAATAGAACATTAACTCAACTTTTACGTACTATCATAAACAAGAACCTGAAGAGTTGGGAAGAATGTTTTCCTTCGTGGAATTTGCTTATAATAGGGTTGTGCATTCTACTACGTCATATTCACCTTTTGAAGTTATTTATGGTTTCAACCCGCTAACTCCTCTTGATTTAATTCCTTTGCCTTAGATGAAAGCAGCAGTTTGGACGGGAAGAAGAAGGTCGAGCTTGTGAAGTCACTCCATGAGAAGGTAAAAGGTCAAATACAAAAAAGAATGAGCATTATGCATCCCAAGAAAACAAAGGTAGGAGACATGTGATGTTCGAACCGGGCGATTGGGTGTGGGTACACTTGCTAAAGGAGCGATTCCCAACACAACGAAAATCTAAGTTATAGCCAAGGGGAGACAGACCCTTTCAAGTCATCGAGAAGATAAATGACAATGCATACAAACTGGATCTTCCAGGTGAGTATAATGTGTCTACTTCTTTTAATGTTGCTGATCTCTCTCTGTTTGACGCGGGTGATGATTCGAGGTCGAATCATTTTCAACAGGGAGGGGATGATGAATATCGGAGTGGCCCAACAAGTACAAGGTCGAAGACTCCATTTTCAATGCATGACAAGATGGAAGAAGAGTCAAAGCCATTACAATGGATATGGGTCGAAGAACAAGCCAAAAAGAGGGAAGAAGGCTTCTTACGGCCGTAAGTAGAGTTATGATCGTAACTCAACTATTGCGATTTTGGGCAGAAAAGGGTTTACGGTCGTAACTTGATCATGCAGTTTTGTTCCGTAAGGCACTTATGGCCGTAAACATCAATGTCACTGTCATAACTAGTAAAACAATTTTAAGACCCGAGAAGCACTTACGACTGTAAGGACATATTTTACGGCCGTAACTAACGCCGCGTTTTTTATTCTTGTTTGGTGGCTAGGTTAATTTTTTAGGCATTTTTTTCTGTACTATGCTTTCTTTTCCATTGTAAAAAAACAACTTTGAGATTATTGATATTGTAGGTGAGTTATTCCCTTGTTCTTCTTTGTTCTTATTGAATAAATCGAACTTATCAAAGAATTAGACAACCTTTGTGACGTTCACTCATTTGTGGTTCTTATCTCCGCATCGTAACGGGTCTTTGGTTTAATGTACCTTGGGTTCTTGCATCGTGAGGTCGGAGTTTCATTGTTATCGTCTACCAATTTGGATTTGGAGTTTTCCAGCGTTTCGAGTCTAATTTCCGCGTATTCTTCGTGATCCCCATAACTGATCACATCAGCTCCTCAAGAATATTTTTCATCCATACCATCTCTTCAACTGCTTCGGTAACTGCGATATATTCAGCCTCAGTTGTAGATGAAGCTACACATTTTTGCAATCTTAACTGCCAAGAAACAACTCCCCCTACAAAAGTAAATAAGTACCCAGATGTAAACTTTTGGTTGTCAAGATCTCCTATTATATCTGCATCTGTATACGCTGTCAAAACTAGCTGAGCTCCCCCGAAACCCAAACACAAAGTAGAAGTTCCACTGAGATACCACATAATCCATTTTACTGCTTCCAATGATCTTTGCCCGAATTATGTTGGGAGATACAAATAAAAAAAGATTGACAGATGATTGAAGATTGATATTAAATCAAGATATGCGGATATATGATGATACATAGAAATCTCAAATTGATCAAGATTGATGATTATGATGATGTGCTTAAATTTAGAGATGATTAATTCATTTTGACATATTGAGTTGTACTATAAATCGATGGGTTTTCTATGAATAAAATAACAACTCCCATTTCTATCATCTTTAGAATTTTTTCTTAGTATTAGGGTCAGGTTCGATAGCATTCGCTTTCGGCAAGTGGCCTAGTGCCATTCGTCCGGCCAATACTTTCATGTTTCCTTTTCTTTACCTTTTTTTGCTAAAATAAAATGCACGTCCATCAATTTTCTTTCCCTTATCATCAATTTTTCCTATCATCATGTTTTACATATATTCCTACACATAACAATTTATTTTTAATCATCTCATCTTCCACCACATATATCAGACCAGATCCATACCATACCATACAATACAAATCAAGATCCTACCCGCAACAAATTCAAAAACACAGCAACAAAAGACATTCATACCAAAATCAGCGTATGAATTCACTGAAAATCAAAAGTCCGAATGGTATTACTCGGGTCAAGTCCAATACTGATGATGATGTGTTTCCCTGTAGGTGCTGAATGCATCAACGAGAGCTATAATGTGTAAGTTGAGGAAAACATAAATATCAGAATGGTATTACTCAGGGCTGGCCCTGAATCTATGCAGTCTATGCAACAACATAGGCCCAAGGTGTGAAGGCCCCAAAAATATGTAAGGTCTAGCAGTTTAGTCTAGTAAATAGCTCAAAGTTTTCAATAAAAATGTCTAATTCATCCAAAAATACTAGAAGAGTAAAATTATTTTCATATCTTGACGATTTACATTATTATTTGAATGATTTTATTTAATAATTTTTTTCGTTCAAGTCTCCATTTAAAATTTCGCATAAAGGTCCCTAATTTTTTGGGCGCTCCAGGCCAGCCCTGGTATTACTGATGCAGCGTTCCATGCAGTGTGTTCCATTAAAGCTGTAGCCGAAGTGTGTAGCAATTTTGCAGTTGATTCACCCATTAATGAGGCAGGCAGTTAAACTCCTCGTTGAATCGTGGAAGTGCACATCTGCTCGTCCCAATTCGCAACCAGAGCATGGACGATTGCAGGTATATATAAGGCCAGAGAATCCCATGGACATGAATAGACAGGCTCGAAAGGAACGATATTTTCCGACTGTGAAGGCAGAAGAAAGCAAGGTTATTATAGTTATTTATTATTATTTTTGAAAGCTCCCCATTATTATAGTTATTATTATTACTAGTATTTTCACCCGTGCATTGCACGGTCATCGTGTCTTCTCATATAATTACGACTACAATATTTTTCTATTTTTTATAAGAACAAACATATGTACAATGATATAAATAGAGTGAATACAATAGAGTGAATATTTCTGCTTATTTGTATTATATTGTTTGCCCATACGCTTCGCATATCAAAAAAAGGCCCCACAATTTTCACAATTAAATGTAGGATCGCCAAAATTCAAGTATTCTGCAACATTCGTATAGGAATTAAATAAGAAAAGTACATCATTATATTGTAAATGGATAAAAAATACTGTAACATGAGAGAAATAAATACGAAAATAAATAAAAAATAATTTGAAGAAGTTCGTAGTTTAAACAATGATAAACGAATGCATAGTTTATAGATGAAAAATAATAAGTTATACATAGGAAAGTCATTTATATATGGAATTTAATCCATATGATTTAAAAAACATTGTAAACTATAAAAATTAAAAATTATTGTATTGTAATATTTGAATAGTAAAAAAAAAATGATACATAAAGTATCAAATGAATAATAGTCGATAACAATTACTACCCAATTACTCCAAAAAAATTATTCGAGGATTATACCTTATATTTTTGATTAAATAATATTATCACGTCAAGTATGAAAAAAAAACATTCACATGAGAAAAATAAATAAAAAGATAATAAAAAATTAATTTTAAGAATTTCATATTTTAAACAACAATAAACTAATGCATAGTTTTTCAAAACCACCATTGATTATAACAAACATGAATAATGAAATAAATAGAGTGAATACAACAGAGTGAATATTTCTGCTTATTTGTGTTATATTGTTTGTCTATACGCTCTGCATACCAAAAAAAGGCCCCGCAATTTTCACATTTAAATGTATGATCACCAAAATTCAAATACTTTGCAACATTCGTATAAGAATTAGATAAGAAAAGTACATCATTATATTATAAAGGGATAAAAAATATTGTCGCATGAGAGAAATAAATAGGAAAATAAATAAAAATAAAAATTTGAAGAAGTTCATAGTTTAAACAATGATAAACGAATGCATAGTTTTTAGATGAAAAATAATAAGTCTTATATAGGAAAATCATTTATATATGGAATTTAATCCATATGATTTTAAAAAATTGTAAACTATAAAAATTAAAAATTATTGTATTGTAATATTTGAAAAGTAAAAAAAAATAAAAATGACAAATAAAGTATCAAATGAATAATAGTCTTAACAATTACTACCCAATTACTCAAAAAAAAATTATTCGAGGATTATACCTTACGTTGTTGATTAAATAATATTGTGACTTCAAGCATGAATCATTAAAAAAAAAAAAAAAAACTGTAAATGGATAAAAAGACACATTCGCATGAGAAAATAAATAAGAAGATAATAAAAAATTAATTTTAAGAATTTCATATTTTAAACAACAATAAACTAATGTATACTTTTTCAAAACCACCATTGATTATCATAAAAATAAAAAATGTCATTAATTTACAACATGTGTTCACACCAAATCACTTCCACACAAAATGTGTTCACACCAAACCACTTCTTTACTTTTATATATACTAGTATTTTCACCCGTGCGTTGCACGATCATCATGTCTTCTCATATAATTACGAATACAATATTTTTCTATTTTTTATAAGAACCAACATATATATGTATAATGATATAAATAGAGTGAATAAAACAGAGTGAATATTTCTGCTTATTTGTATTATATTGTTTGTCCATACACTCCGCATACCAAAAAAAAGCCCTACAATTTTCATAATTAAATGTAGGATTACCAAAATTCAAGTACTCTACAACATTCGTATAAGAATTAGATAAGAAAAGTACATCATTATATTGTAAATGAATAAAAAATACTGTCGCATGAGAGAAATAATTTGAAGAAGTTCATAGTTTAAATAATGATAAATGAATGCATAATTTTTAGATGGAAAATAATAAGTCATATATAGGAAAATCATTTATTTATGGAATTTAATCCATATAATTAAAAAAAAAATTTGTAAACTATAAAAATTAAAAATTATTGTATTGTAATATTTGAATAGTAAAAAAAAACAAAAAAAGAATAAAGTATCAAATGAATAATAGTCTATAACAATTACTATCCAATTACTCCAAAAAAATTTATTCGAGAATTATACGTTATGATGTTGGATCACCAATATTCAAGTACTCTGCAATGTTCGTATAAGAATTAGATAAGAAAAGTATATTATTATATTTTAAATGGATAAAAAATACTGTCGCATGATAGAAATAATTTTAAGAAGTTCATAGTGTAAATAATGATAAATGAATGCGTAGTTTTTAGATGAAAAATAATAAGTCATATATAAGAAAATCATTTATATATGGAATTTAATCCATATAATTAAAAAAAAATTGTAAACTATAAAAATTAAAAATGATTGTATTGTAATATTTGAATAGTAAAAAAAAATGACAAATAAAATATCAAATGAATAATAGTCTATAACAATTACTATCAAATTACTCAAAAAAATTTATTCGAGGATTATACCTTATGTTGTTGATTAAATAATAGTGTCACGTCAAGCATGAATAATAAAAAAAAAAACTGTAAATGGATAAATAAAATATTCGCATGAGAAAAATAAATAAGAAGATAATAAAAAATTAATTTTAAGAATTTCATATTTTAAACAACAATAAATTAATGCATAGTTTTTCAAAACACCATTGATTATCATAAAAATAATAAATGTCATTAATTTACAACATGTGTTTACATTAAACCACTTACTCAAAAATAAAAAAAAAAAATAAAAATAAAAAATAATGACAAATAAAGTATCAAATGAATAATAGTCTATAACAATTACTACCAAATTACTCCAAAAAAAAAATTTATTCGAGGATTATACCTTATGCTGTTGATTAATAATATTGTCACGTCAAGCATGAATCATTAAAAAAAAAATAGTAAATGGATAAAAAATTCGCATGAGAAAAATAAATAAGAAGATAATAAAAAATTAATTTTAAGAATTTCATATTTTAAACAACAATAAACTAATGCATAGTTTTTCAAAATCACCATTGATTACAATAAAAATAATAAATGTCATTAATTTACAAAATGTGTTCACACTAAACCACTTATTCACAACATGTGTTCACACCAAATCACTTCCTTACTTTTATATATATATATATAGATATATAGATTATCCCAGTAAGATAAACAATTTGCCAGTGGGGAGTACTTTGGAAAATGTAGTAAATTGGAGGGAAAGATGTAGTAAATTGGCATTCCCAAATACAAACATTTGAGAACATTAACATTGGATTGAGAGAATTTTGAAAAAAATAAAATAAAATTGAAAACAGAAGCCAGTCAAGTGCACTGCAACACATGAGGGAGATCATACATTTGGTTGAGAAATGGAATCCTTCAAAATTGTAAATTTTGATTTGTGATTTCTATGTTATTTTATATGTTATCTAGTAAATCATTTCTTCCTACGTTATTTTCTTTAACTACACTTATCATATTTATTTATTCTTCATACTTTGTTATACTCTCTAAGGTTACGTTTGATAGAAATGGGAGAATTTGGTTAAAAAGAAAATGAATTTTAGGGAATTGAATTCTTAAGAATTGAAAGTTTAATGTGTTTGATTGGTTTAATTTTCTATGTGAAAATTTTTTCAACTTTTATTGTTTGATTGACATTATTTTCCATACAAATAAAGCAAAATTTAGCTATTTTAAACAAAAAAAAATATTTTTTTTATTTTCTCACACATACAAACTTGATAATAATAATGTTAATTTTTAGAAAAAAAATAAATCAATTAACAACAACAAAAATGATCAAAGTGACGAAATTGATCAAATATTTTTCTAGGGAAAAATTTACCTCCCCCCGAAATTAGAATTCCTTGAAAACAAGGAATTTGGGTTGATTTAACCAATACCAAGAAAATGAATTCTATAGAAAAACTTTTCAATCAAACATGCCAAAGTTGGAAAATTTGGTGGAAAATCACATTTTTCATGGAAAAACTTGTGAATCAAACGCAACCTAATGTGTTTTCATGTACTTCTAACTTGTTTCCTATTTTTTCTATTTTGTCTGTTATCTCTTTTATTTGGTTTTCTAAGGTTGTTATTAGTTTTGATAGGTTATTTACAGTTTGTTCTACCTCCAATATATGTGTTGTTATAGTTTTATTAATTAATTAACATCTTTATAAAATAATAATCATTAGTTATTATTATCATTTGTCTTATGTCAAATGGTAAATCTTTAATAATTTCTTGAACTTGTTCGAGATTTTTAGCTTGTTCTAAACTTTGTTCTATTGTTTTATCTAAATTTATCCCTATTTTATTTAGTAAAAATAAATTTTTTCAATTTAATTGTTTATGTTCACTAAATACTTCTTCTAATGGGATAATTGGTATAAGTTTTCCATACATTTCGATTATAAAGGGCCAATAAATATTATTTGGTAAGTTTTTAGATTTGTAATTATAAATTCTAGGTTCGATTTTTGATAATTTTCTGACATTTTTCTAATTATTTTTGCTAAATTTTCTAAATCTAGCTCTAATACCAAGGTGGGTGTGGGTGAATGGATTGATTTGATTTTTATTATTTTTAATTGCAGAATTATTAGTATAAAAATTAAAGCTTATAAATAGGATTTTAAAATTAAACAAAATAGAGTAAAGGATTTCTTTAAAATAGAGTTTTGGCTTATTAGATAATATTACCGTTTGGTAATCATTAAAAAATGATTTATAAACCACATAATTTTTCAAATTATTTTTTAACTACACAAATTTTCTCTCTCCAATTTTCAACCACTATTTTTTATTTCAAAATCATAAATAAATCAGTTTATAAATCAAAGAGTGTTATCAAACGGAGGCTGGAGTCTCTCCCAATGATTACTTGAGAATAAAATCTCTCTTAGAGAGATTCTTACGCGGCGTTTATTAGCTGAAATAAGATTTGGGAGGATCACACAATGAATCCCGACCCTCTATTTCTAATACAATCAGACGTACAACGATTTTTTAATGTGCTTTTGGTAACTATTATAACACCTCATAAATGGTGTTATTTATGTTTTTCAGGTAGATGTGTGGTTAAAAATTAGAGATAGAGAATATGTGGTTAAAAAAATGGTATTGAAAATTGTGTCAATTATAACACCAAATTGCTGAACACATACTTTTTTTAGGAAAATAAAGTTATTCATTCATTAAATCATGATTGAGTACATGAGAAATAAATAAGGATGGTAAGTTAGACCAATCAACAGATTCATGTAGTGAGCTAGTTGCCTTGGCTAAGGTGTGCGCTACTTGGTTGGCCGATCTCCTAACCCATTTAAACTTTAGGTTTGGGATGTCACTAGCTAGGAGTTGGCATTCTTCTATAAGGATGCCGAAGTAGGAGTTACATGATATTGACCTTTCCAAAGATTACAAGAGATTGACATTTATGGTTACAATACTGTACTAATATAATGTTTCCTTTTATTTGGTCAAAGATTGACATTCATCATTAACAAATTGTTTTCTTTTCCCAGCCTGAGAAACACTTGGGTAGCGGTTGCACCATCCTACGTTGTGCGATCGACATATTCGAGCTCGTAACCTCATTAGGTGGCCCACGCTGCCACCTTAATGCTCGAGGTGGCAGCACCTCATTGGGTGGTGGTGGGCCACCCAATGAGGTGATCGCCTATGATTGGTAGGTCACACCATCAATGAGGTGTAGCAATGACAGTAGGACGGGTTCGGGGTCACCTCATTCAGAACCCGAAATTTCTTATATCGCCCCTCGACCAACTAGTTGCGGAGAGGGGCAACCCGCCCGTCTCGCCAATGATATGAATATTATTTATTTATTTTTTTAACAAAAAATGATAATGAAATTTTTGACGTCGAACTAGTTAGAATTTTTAAGTTTGAACTTTAAAGATAAGTATACTCGTGCTCCTAAGTCCCACCAATGTTCAATTTTTCTTAACTTCATTAAATTTATTTTTCAATTTCTCATTCCAATTAATTCACATAAAAAAAATAAAAAAATAAAAATCATCTTGAGTTTCGGGTCGGGGCGGTGGGAAGGTCCGCCCCAAATCCACCACGAACCCGATGGGGTGGGTCAATTTTGGGGCAAGACGTGTCGGGTCCTCCAAGTTTTTTTGCCATCCTAACATGGTGTGACTGACCTATTAAAGATTTTCTCGACCTACAGGGTTGAGTTCAACTTCAGGGTGCTCATGCCAGTAAGAATATGACTATTCTTGACAACCAAATTCATCAAAGAATCATCAAGCATATAAAGAATAGATCTCATATATTTTCTTTATCTTTTCCAACAGATGCTTCAATCCATCGTTTCCCTGCAACTTACAGATTCGATGAAACTATTGGAAATATTGGTGCAAGTACCGTTTGATCATTTTTTATTTATTTTTTTAAAGTTCTTCCACCAATTAAAAAAAAAAAATTATAGGAAACTGATCCAATGTGACTTTTCCCAAAAGGAAGTCCTTTTGGAAATTAGTCTCAAGGCAAAAATTAAAATAGATTTTTCAAGAAATTTTTCTACATAAAGCAAAAGTCGTGACAAATTGGAACTTATACAACCACCTTAGAAAAAAGAACTTTATCATTATTTCGAAAACCAAAAACAACATATATAATGAGCAAGAGATCTTCTCATGCATCAAGATTTCCCAAGTCATGGTACTTCTACCATTACACTGAACCTATTCTCAGATACATACTATAAATTTAATGCTTATCCACATCCAATTTGTGTAGCTCCCTTGTAGAAATCTTTCCCGAGGGAGATCCAATAATGCAGCAATCTAACAAAGCAACTCCTCCTGGAAAATGCTTTGATTCTTGCAAAGCAGGTCAAGAAGAAACCACAGTGGGATAAAGTTGCTTTGGAATAGAGTGAGGGTATTAGAATAACTGGAAGAAAAGACTGGTCGACCCGTCCCCAAATGATCGAAGATCAGCAGGTTTAACAAGGGCCCTGCACAATGGGCAAGTTCTTTCCCTATCAAACCTGAAAAAATAAAATATAGTGATGCCAACTGATTAGAAAAAGGTAAAATGATCTATAGATTTTTATAAACACAGATTTGCAGAATATTGGAAAAGATAATGAGAAGGCTTCAAGAATAGTAAAAGGGATGAACATGCAACATTTTTTAAAGGGCTATTCACATAATTACACTACTTTTTGGGATCAAATTGAAATTTACTTGAATTTTATAAAAATTGAAAATTACTTATAATAAAATCATAAAAACTGAAAAATACTTCATAATCACGTGAAGTATCATAATCTGATACTTTTGATACTTCTCAAATATGTTAGTATCACAGTATGATACCTATGATACTTTTCAATTTTTTTTTAGTAACAATGAAGTATTTTTCAAAATTTTTTATTTGGGTAGTAAAAATCAGTTTTATTATCTAAAGTGAGTAATCTATACAATTATCCATTTTTTAAATGTTGATTAATATGCATCAAGAAGCCCAATTGACAAAATATGGGGGAGAGCTATTGTAATTAGATGAATTTACCGATCATAAATTTATGCTTTACAAAAAGCTAAAAACATTAAATGGTTGTTTGGCAAGGTGTCTGCTTCTGCATTTTGTAAGAGCTTCCTATGTAAGCTACTCAGGCAGTCAGGCTAACTTCCTATAGATACTCTTCTAGCCACATGAAGCACTTCTAGAAAATTATCAAACGACCTAAAAGTAGTTTCTTCGTCTTGATGTTGTAACACTGAAATTTATTTATTAAGCAGACTGAGACGGCCTTTCCAGTCCGGGTCCAGACAAATTCATCGGGTTTCAGGGAATTTTACTTACCGCAATGCAATATGTACTCACTGTAAAATTGGTGCAGCTATATAAAAGTGATAATATATATTCCTGCGTGTTATGAAAGCTGCCAAATTTATTTGCCAAACTACCCCAAATCTAGAAGAGTAACACTCCTAACCATGGAATTTTTTTTATTTTTTCCAACAAAATCACAACTTTACATGGATTTGAAGAATGTTCAAACAATTAAAAAGATCGTTATCATCTAGATAGCTATTTCAGCTTTCAAAGAGAGATAACCATACTTCAGTATCTTATATTAAGATCGTTATCATCTAGATAGCTATTTCAGCTTTCAAAGAGAGAGAACCATACTTCAGTATCTTATATTAAGTTAAAAGTCATTAAATTAAGTTTTACATTTATCATGTGTTTTCATGACATGAAGGGATGTCTCAATGTTGTTTTATTCCTTGTTAGTCCCAAAAATTTGACATTCATTATGGCAAATATGACGGTTCTCTGAAAAAATTTCACCTATTCCGAAAATTCCTTGATCATAATTTAAGTAAGGTCAAGCTAAGCAAACTATGCTCCCAACCAAGCTATTCTTTATTGTAGGCAAATACAGAAATCTCTCTTTTTCTTCATCGTCTATTTTGATAAATGTTGCCACTCAAACCCATGAATGCTTCCAAAATGACTGCATTCCTGAGGTTACAACCAACGACATCCAGCAAAAATTAGCTTTAAGAGGATCTTGCCATTCAATTCCATCAATTAGAGAGAGAGAGAGAGATCAGCCTCCACCAGTTGGAGGTAAAGATAGTTGATGATAAAGATAAGATGGGTGGGAATGCCTTTGAAGTTGGATTTTGGATAGGGATGTGGGGTTGCTATCTCGCCTGGTAAAGGCCAAGAGAATAATGATTCAGCGATTCATGTCTCCCTTGACTCTACTATTGATGAAATGCAAATAGACATTATAAATAAGGACAAAAATTAAAAGTACAACAAAAAACATTTATAGCCCTTGTTTGCCCCCCTTTAAATTTTTAAAACATTTTTCTCTCTTCTTTTCAACCATATATTTATCAATAATTATATTACACATAAGCCCAAAAAATATTCTCTACTTTTTAACCGCACATTCTCCTAAAACTCACTATTCATTTCAAATAAACTCTTTTTAAACAACATCAAGCAGGGGCATAGTCAATAATTATTTTTTCCACAAGATATTTACATGAGTCACAAAGTGCATAAAACTAACCATTCTGAAACACAGTCTTCACAGAAGATATGTTTACAGCGCAATAAGATTGGGGCATGCATCTTCTCCTGGCATATAGCACACAGATCTCCTGCCGCATTCACCTGTGTTCAGTAATTTACAGCTTAGTTTACCAAATGCTTTTCCTGTTTCCTGATGATGTGTGCATCAAAAAAATCCTCAACACAATATGTGAACCAGGACACAAAGACTATGAGCAGAAAAGTGCATGTTACTTCCTGAGGACATATGCTCTTTTTCCCTGCATGCTCAGCCAACTCTAAACCAAAAAAAAAATCGGCCATGAACTTTGACAACAGGGACATCAAATGGTAAAACTTGGATATTTTTCCCTTCGGGATTTAAAATAGCTAAGTATTCCAGTCACCTGAATATTTAGGTGTCATGGGATGTAGACACGTGTCTTTACATGTACAAAGGTGAATGATACTTACTATAACCTATATGTTTTTTCACAAGACGTTAACATTAGAAAATGCAAAACAAGATATACAATTAACAAAATAACATTCTTATGCTGGGAAGTCATCATGGAGTCATAAAAAGAAATTCAGATATAGTAGTTGGAAGACATTATAGAACAACCAAGTGAGAACAAAATGAAGCAAACAAGGTAATCTCAAAAAGTAAGTGCAAAGGAAAGTAAGATTTACTAAATATCTTCCTGATTGTTAGATACAGTAGGAATTTTGAGGCTTAACTTCTGTGCACTTTGACACCTTCTGTGCGAAAACAGCAGGCTCCATATGGTAATATTACTTCTCATAAATTAAAATCCAAAGACATCACTAATTGTCTTGTGTGGTCAGCATTAAGGCATATATTTGTTCACCTTCACACCAGTAGGTTCCATGTGGACCAAAACTAGTTCCACAATATCTAAAAGCAAAAAAAAACATTATACCTGTTCTGATGTCGCATAAGACCCATAATGGACTTCCTTTCTCGATAATGCCTTCAAGGCAGTGACAAAGGATTGGACCTGACAGCAGGGTGGAAGAAGTGAACAAATCTCTTTAAAAACAGTGTTACATATCCTCCGTAATAAACTAGCAAGTGAACTTAAGAAATACCTTTTCAACAATTGATGTAAGCTTGATAGTTAAATACAACCCTGTTGTCAATGATGAGAAGAGACTTCCATTTTCTTTGTTCAAGAAGAATTTATACCATACAGGGGTTGGTAACAGTGCCCGGTATAGAAGCAGCGTGTACTCAACTAGAGTCAACAATTGACCCTGTATGTAAATCACACATCAGAATTCTATGGAATCACGTATTACCCTGCTGAACTAACAGCAACATTATTATATACTCTAGAAACCATATTACCTGTCTGCGGAAATTATGACCCCTGCCGTTCCTATAATACATTAGAATAACCAACTTCAAGACCATTGCAGCCTGCCGCACCATGGTATCTGAAACCAACAATTTCAGAAAAAAATTGAAGGACACGACTAAGTACCCTAAACAGGATTCCCAACTTCAGTACCCCTTGCCTTCTTAAAAAACCCTAAGCTGTAGAAAATTGCATGTGCTGAATATATAAACTATAATAAATGTCAGAAACATGCTACATGGATTTTCAAATTTCAGAACAGAAATTGGTTAATAAGGAAGATTTTCCAATAGGGGGGAGAGAGAGAGAGAGAGAGTATGCCATATGCAATTTAATATGAGGTGAAAGTTATAGCAATGAAGTAGAAGTAAAAAGTAATCAAATCTCAAATTAAAACGTTCAGCAAGGCACTTAATTTCCATCTCGAATTTAACAACCAAAGCATATGCAGCATCCACACAAGCAGGTTTCAAATGATCAATTATTTGTTCCCTGTTTATATCATATGTATAGATTAAATGAAGTTATTCCAAAACAATAAAGAGCTCGAAGAATTCATACCATTTACCAAGATGATAAAAATTGCATTCCAGAACGGCGGGATAACCTTTGGAGGAACCATGAATAGAGGATGGAAAATATCATCATTCCGACACCACCAGTAGATTCCAAATACATGAAGTATGAAGGCAAATGAGTAACCAACAAGGACAGAAATCTTTCTCTCTCCCTGCAAAAGTCGGTGTTCAGTTGTTCTTAATTATTCCTATAGTCATCTCTATTCCTTCTACAAAAGGAGTACCGCTAAAACTATAAACATTAACATAAATATGCTACGAACTACTCAGCATATGGTACATACATCATACCTTTAGAGCCGTATGCTTCCGAAGAATGTCATTAGACTTGAACAAGCCAGCAGTGATCCAAATTGTAATAAAGAATCCTGAAGATCAATAATTAGAAAAGTCAAGGGTTTAATACACAAAGAAAAGAAATGTGAATACTAAAATTTCAACAAGTATCAAATCAAGTTTTGAAGGACAATCGTTTTACCCATAACAGGAAAAAAAAAAAAGGGACTAGATAATTTTCATAGACATGGAAGATTATGCAAGAATAATCTCTTCGTGATTCTCTGTACAAAGACAATCAAGAATATGAGGTTTCGTGTTAACTAGAACATGAATAACATCAAAATATGGAATGTGAATGGTAAAGCAATCATAATTTATAAAAGGCTTGTTTCTTTTATACAGTTTCGACATCACTGGCATAATTTTACCAAAAAATATTTGTCAGTTAGAGAAGTTCAGTTAAGATACAACAAAGAAAAAGAAGGTGTGAGTTCAGTGGGAACTTAAAAAGCAGCCCTAATGATGTCCAAACATTTTGACAATTCATTCAACTTTACCAAGCTATATGCAATAACTAATCCAGGAAAACAGTATATAAAGGGATGGCCACAGGACTCAGAAAGGAAAACTATGATTTTATGGTTACAGCATCTTATATGCTGCTTATTTTCCTTGAAAATAAAGTTTCAAAATGGACAATGAAAACCTTGGTTTACGGTGCTCATGTTAGGACAAAAGTGAACAGAGAACTCAAACCATTCTTTAACAATTGCATCACAACGAGACATTTTAGGAGATTATAAAGTATGGCTATTGTGGAAAGATCAAAAGGCATTGAATGAACTTTACTCAATCACTATAGCACTCAATTACAAAGAAGAGAATAGCAAGCAATGAGATTATATCAGTCTATCCCAAATTAACAACAACAAATTTCAACAAAGTTCTCAGTAGCATTACAATAAGAGCAATGAACATTTTCCAACCCCCCAAAACTCAGGCAAGTCTTCAATGCATCTAGAGCATGCTTGGGAGTGATTTTAAGTTGTAGGTCCTTTGCCATTGTGTGAATAATAAGTGGGAAGTAGTCGTGGATCCTATCAAATGTGTGGACAATAAGCATGTTTTAAAAGCTATAAGCAATGCACATGAAAAATGTGAAAAGGTAAAACATTCTTACAATCAAACAGTTATGGTTGACAATGTTGCTACTTTTCATTGGTCATTATCCACTGTCACTCACAAATTACAAGTTGTGTACCAACAAATTACCCATCCTTAGTCGCTTCAAGAAAAGTCCCTAACAGATGGATATGGCACTGAAATTACTTAGCCTATGTTGGCTCGTGTATATAAATAATTTATGAAATTTAAAGTCATTTTTTATCCACATTTTTGAAGGGACCCACAAGTAATATCCATTTAAGTACCATTCATTTCTATATGACTATATGTTTATAAATTAAATCGTGAACACTTCCCAGACATGCTCTTACTTGAGTTTTCACAGAGGATCAATATCTTTAACTAACTCTACCTTGTTCAAATATGAACATAAGTTTAAAAGTTAAAATGAAGGGAAACTAATATAATCTCCTAAAAATATAAAAAGGAAAAGGAAAATCTGGCACGTAAACATGATGATCAGTAAGATATCTTGTAATAAAATAAAAAATTTACTTGCACAAATGTCAGTGTGGATGCATAAGCATAATTGAATGTAAATCAATTTTACGTAGCCTAGATTAAGTCTCTGATGGGTAAACCATTTATAAACGATTGTTTATAAATAACGATGTGGTAACGTTTCGTTGATTCATTTTTTTGAAAAGTAAAAAATGGTAGGCGATAATCTTTCACAAGCCGAAATTGTTGACTTTTCAAAAAAAAAAAAAAAAAAGGGTACCAAAATTTACCTAGCCTAGATTTAGGGCCCATTTTTCATGGTTTTTGAGAAGTCAAAATGAGCTTTTGATACCCAAAAGCTCCTTTCGGTCCATTTGTTAATTTTATGAAAATGCCTCTTCTAGTTAAAAGTGCTTCTAAAGGAAGATGGTCATGACTTTAGAATACTAAGTTCTTTTAAAAATTAGTTTCACTATCAAACAAAAAATTAAGGTAACTTCATCATGATGTTCTTCTACATGAGGCAAAGTCATGCCATAAGAGCCCTAAATCCAACCAGAATTCCAACTCAGATCGGACTAGAACCATGATAAAATCATTAGAATATAGATCCTAAACAATTTGCTGATATGACTCTGTGATGACAATGATCAGCGTCATCCTTAAAGGCAATATGACATACAATTGACCAGAATTAGTTTGATGCATAATGATTAATGAGAACATCTGCTATGATAAACATAAACAAAGTCAAATATTACACGATAATCAAAAGGAAAACCCAATACTCCGAAAATTACCTTGCAAGTGCTGGCGGATGAAAACCATCAATAAAAGCAAAGAGAAGGGAAGAATCTGCTCAATCCACCTCGCCACCTGCTGTATATCGTATCTTTGAGACGATGACGTTTCCCTGTTGGTATTATTACTACTGCTGCTGCTACCATTCCCATTATCATCAACAAAATCCCCGGTAGACTCCTCCGAACCCAAACCCGAGCCCGTTTGATCATCCTCTCTATTTTCAAGAACCCCGACTCTATCCTGCTCCCCTGCCCCGATTATCCGAATAGCAACCTCCCCATTGTTATCGTTACTATTGCTAGTACTAGTACTATTCAGTCTATTCTCATTGATTGTGACGGAATTGTTGGTGGGTTCGGATATAAGGGGCTGGGAATCGGAGTGGAAATCGGGTCGTACCCGGAGGATCCCGGAGTATTCGAGTAGGGATGAAACGGGGGAATTGAAAAATCGAAGGGGAGAAAAAGGGATTCTGGAATTTCCTCGATTGCTTGATGAAGAAGTCCATGAATCAGAAATCGAAGTATCAGAACTTGCTGCAGGCTCCATAATTTTAACTTTTTTCGGAAAACCCACAAAATATTTAACGTTATCAGAATGAAAAAACAGCAAAAATATAATGATATGAGAACGAAGATAGATTCTTTTCTTTATGTAAACTTTTATTCTTCTGGCAAAGAAAAGTTCAAAAAAGGAAGGAGATGAACAAAAGAAAAGTCAGATGAGTGAGGATGAAAGTATTGAATGGTTGAGGACTATTATAATATTTATACAGATATTTATATGGAGATTACCGTGTAATCTCCATATACTGGGCTATCACGGGTAGGCATTGATATGGTGCTTTCTTGGGAACCATATTCCTTCTTACTAGAGGTGTAAACGGTTTGATTTAGACGATTTTTGATAATTTTTCAAACCAAACCGTTTAAAGCGGTTTGATTTTTTTCCAACTCAAACCAAACTATTTCGTTTCCTAAACCAAACTATTTTTTGTGATTTAGTGCAGTTTGCAAATGAAACTAAACTAATATATGTAGACTGAGTTAAAATAACTATTGAAATAGAATTTTAAATGAAGACATCAAAATTAATTGCATATAACTCAAAGGCATTACGAATATATGTTATAGGACTAACAAAATTAAAACAAATAGGTAAACAACTTCTAAGATAGATACAAAAGTAAAGACATAAACACAAGCAAATGATTAGTGATCACAATAATATTAAAAAAAAAAAAAACCTAATAGATAATACAAAAGCATAAACTAGTGATCATAACATTACAAAATAGATTTACTGATTCCAAAATAGATACAAAATAAACAACTTCCAATACAATTCAAAAATACTTTGCCTAATGATAACTTCCTTTGACATTTTACAATGCTCCAGCGCTTCAATCTTCTGCTATTACACATGATTCATCTTCATTCCAAAAAAATAAAACTAAGAAAAAATGAATTCATTAGTCACTACAAAAAACAAAATGCATAAAATTGAGAAAATATATTGAAAAGTAAATGTCATATTACCTTCAACTGCTCTCTCAGAGTCATCGAATGTCTGAACCTCCTCCAAATATTGACGCAACACTATTGGTTCTTTGTTGCTATGCATCCAATTCTTTGTGCAAATGAACTCCTAAAAGAATCAAGAATCTGACCGCTCGTAGGGAAAGTCGATTCAGAAGCTACTGTAGATATCTGAATGGCTAAGACATCTTTGACAATTTGGGAGACAATCTTGTACTTATGAGCATTAAATTTCCACCAAAGTAGTATGTCAAATGGCTCATCAGTTAAATGTTCACAACGATCATTCAAGTAATCCACCAAATCATTCTTCTCAACTTGACCTTCCCGCAATAGTCTTGCTTTAAAAATTGAAGAAATCGGCCTAGAACTACATGCATGTAGTGATGAAGTTGGACTACTAGTTTGAGTTGCTTTGTTAAATTGAGTACAAAGTGGAGCCATCATGTCCCTATACCACTCATATAACCTACGAAGTGTGCGTTCAACCTTATTTACCAACATATTTGTGATCTCCACATCGTATATAAGTTCAAATCCAACATTAAGCAACTCCAACTTACATCTTGGGTCAAGGACAGTTGCAATGAACAATAACTGATTGAACTTCTCAAGATTGTCCCAATACTTATCATATTTTCTTCCCATACTTATTGCCATAGAACCCATCAAACTAGTTGGCTCTTTTGCCAATTCATTCGTACTTTTCAGGTTCGAGGTTGACCCAACTCAAATTCTTTTGGGTTTCTTCAAAATCTTGAGACCTTTTTGCTTAGAACTCGAAAATGACGACGTAAAAGAACAATTATTTGATGACGATATTGAGTATTGATGATGATTGAGAGGAGGGTTCCGTAACTGGGTTTGATGCTTCTGGCTTTTGGGCGAGAACTGAGAAGCAATATCATATTATTTCACCGGGCTTGGTTATTTTGGGCCTTGGGACGGGTTGGAGCTAGGGGAAAATAAAGACAACATCACAGCAATCAATGTGTATAAAAATTTGAAGTGTAAAATTGATAATAAAAGTAGTAAAAAATTCTTTTTTTTTTGTGCAATTAAAAATTTAAATTTAAATTTTAATTGTTTGGCGGGTTGGCAGTTTGAAACGGGTTTTGAAAAATGAAACCTAAACCAAACCATTTAGAAGCGGTTCGGTTTGGGTCAAACCCGAAACGTTGACGGATCCGTGTGGATCTGAACCAACGATTTCGAAATTGCAGTTTCATTTCGGTTTGACGGTTTCGTTGTACAGCCCTACTTCTGACCAGTAATATACAGTTGTGAAGACAAGAGGAAGAAAAATAAAAAAAATATTATAAGCCGCTATTTGATAAAGTTTGTTTATAAATTTTGATTATAAAAGATCAAATGACAATATTTTGCTGGATTATTTTTTGAAAAAATCAAAAATTTTGATTTATCAAATATTTAGGCTCTGTTCTCTTTACTGTTTTGAGGTCGTTTTCTATTTTTATTTTCGAAAACACTAAAAACGCGTTCTCTTTACCATTTTCGAAAATACATTTTGAAAAAAAAAAAGTTTGTACGCAAAACGCCAAAACCATGTTTTTGGTGTTTTGTATGTATTTCAACTAAAAATGTTTAAAACGCGGAAAACGGAGTTTGAGATTTTTTTTTTTTAAGAATTATCCTAATTTGAAACTAAACTTAAAATAAAGTTTGTTTGTTTGTTTTTTTTTTTTTAGAATTATCTTAACTTGAAATTAAGCTTAAATAATTTTTTTTTTTTTTAGAATTATCCTAACTTGGAACTAGACCTAAATAAAGTTTTATTGAATTCAATATCAGCATTACAAAAAAAAAATTAAGTGAGAATTCTTATTGTCATATTTCAAAAAAATTATTGATAAATGGACTCTGGTGATTTTGAAAGAACTTGCATTTTCTGGATTTTAATAGAACTAAAGTTTCTTCAAATTTCAGACCTGACTAAGCTGTGTTAATATAGAATCTTAATGCTCACATTAGTGTGTCGCAAGTAAACCATATTTTCAGTGTATTGTGAAAGGAAATTTGAGTTTGAGCCAGTAGTATTCTGCAAGTAAATTAATTAAAAATAGTTTAAGTAGTATTCTGCAAATTTTCAAAAAAAAAAAACGTGTTTTTCAGCTCTTCATTTTCAAAAACAGTTTTCAGAAATGACAAACCAAACGCGTTTTTCAGCAAATTTGAAAACAAAAATAAAAACATAAAATATTTTCGAAAATGAAAATACAAACAGAACGCCACCTTATGTTCACCATTTTTTATCTTTTAAAAAAATGGATTGACAATATGTTGTCAAGTCCTCGTTTATAAACAAAATTTTACCAAACAGAGTCTTAGATAAATAATTAACAATATAAGTGTAGCTTATATTTGATATAAAAATAATATATCTTTATAATTCTTAGATATATTTATTTTACTGTATTATAAGAGTATAAGACATTTTACTGTTGGCAATTTCAACTAGCGCGACTTTGTTTTGGCCATTTTTTTTTTTTTTTGACCCCTTGAAAATGCACAAACTTACCCTCAAAACAGTCATTTTCCACTTCTATGCTCAACCGCAACTCTGCCTGACTGCCCATAATTCTTCTTTACCGAGTAACTAGTAATCACACCCTTGTAACACACGAAAGATATATTTGACAAATATTTATTGAATAAGTTATAAAAATACAATGTTCGACATAAAAATGTGCATTCATATATAATAAAAAGCACCAAGAAAAGTAAAATATAAAATTACAACTTACATATTTATTTTAAGAGCTAATTATTCATTCTCTAGTTTTCTTAATCTATTTAGACTAAGTAAGATAACGACATGTGACTTATACTTTACAATTTTGATTTGATGACTAAAATCGAGCTTACGATTATTTGATTTCTAAAAGTTGAAATATTTACAATTTTCAACCCGTAAAATGAAATAATATGAAAACCAAATTTTAATTAAATTTTATTGAATGAATATATTACAAATATAATTAATTTTGTATACAAAAATAAATAAAAAAATCACTTATATATCTCAATTTATGAACTTAACTCACAAGACATAAGACTTTATCACTTATTCGTATAAAATTGATTCTTCAAAAATAAATTTTTTCAATGTTCACTCTCAATCACACATTCTTTAAAACTCATTTTTACAAAATTGAACATTAAGCTTATCGGAACCTAAAGTTGTAAAAAATTAAATGATTTAATTGAATTTATTTAGAAGGATAGGATAATATGATTTTGGAAAATATGATTTGTAATATTAAAGACGAAAAAATGATTTGATCATTAATAATTAAAAAACAACTTAAATATTGATGGCTGTACATATAATTTATAATGTTAAGAACAGCAAATAAATAAAAAATTAATAATTTTAATATTGATAACTAAAAATATAAATTGAACTCATTAAGTATTAATGTTCATGATAAAATTAAAAATGACTAAAAAATATTAATCATTATTTAACATTTACCATAATATATATAATTAAGATAATAAATGCATTCACACCTATCCAGATTTTGCATTCACATTGACGAGACTTTTCTCCCTTTACGTATAGTAGTATAGATGGTATAGTTATAATTTTTTTAAAACTATTTTTGTATTAAAAACAAAAATATAGTCGATGAATAGAGACTTAAATTTTTTAAAATAGTTAATAATAATATATATAACATATTTTGAAAAATATGAAATTAAACGCAATTTTAATATTAATGGCTACACAGAGAATTTATAATATTAAGAACATTAGATAAATAAATAATTAATATTAAATAATAATTTTAATACTGATAACTAAAAAAATTGATTGAACTCATTCAGTATTAGTATGAACTAGTATTTATCTCGTGCAATGCATGTAGGTTGTTTTCTGTAATATCTATTTCGATGAGTTTTCGTAAAATGTTAATATTTTTACATAATAAAAAAACAAATATAAAATGCATAAAATAATATAATAATACTTCATTAAAATAATTATTAAAATTTAAAAAACAATGCCCATATTTTGTATGGAATAAAATCAGGTTCTTAGAAGATTTTGATAAATTTGATAGAATATGTTGTTGAAAGTTGTAGAACCTACGAAATATATAGGTAAAATTAATTGTTGACTTTGAGTTGAATTTTAGTCAAAAGTTTTAGAGTTATCAAACGTGAGAAATATAACTAATCTAAATTATTAAAAACTTATTTGTACAGTAAATGCTAATTTATATATTTAAATAATAAAACGTCAATTTTTATATTTAAATAATAAATTATTGTAGGTTTGAAAAGTTTTTACTAGTTATTATTAACTTCATTGAAAATGCAAATTCATATGATTTCTGCATTTACTTCTTGTATTTAACATTTTTTAAACTTTCATTCAAAAAAAATTATAAATGTGCATTCATTCTCAACGCAGCTAATATTTATAAATACTTAATCAATAAAATTATACTTTTATTTACAAAATAATGAAGTTAAATTAATAATTATTAAAATCTTCAATTATCATGATACAACAATCGGACAACGTGAGAGATCAAGAAATTATATCGAAAATCTTATACCATATAATCTTTACACAATTATTAAAATTAAGAACGATTACAATTATTAGCATCCATTCGATAACTTCATCTGTAAATTTATTTACAGACAACACGTTTTTCACAAACTTTTTAACTATACACATTTTTTGAAACAATTATTCAACCACGCATTTATATCGAAATTAATGATATTTTTATTTATAAACAAAAACAAAGCATTTGAACGGAATTTTATTTTATTTTATTTTTATTTTAGTTTTTTTCCCAAAAATTGTAATTGCATTTTGAAGGGAAAATGACATTTAATGATCCTCTCTCCTCACTTCTACTTCTACATAAATGTATATGTATATAGAAATAGAAATAGTTAATAAAATTAAAAATGATTAAAAAATATTAACCATTGTTTAACATTTACCATACATATATACTCCCACCGTCCTACAAAGATAGACTTGTTTTCCTTTTTTGTTTGTTCCACAAAGATTTGTTACTTTCCTTTTTGAGAGTATATTAATATCTTCATTTTCTAATATACTCCTATTTAATATGCATTGTTATCAACAAATATGAACAACTCATTATTTAATGTAATTGTATATTAGGTAAAATATAGTTAAATTTATAATTCCAATATATATTAATTATGTTTTCTTAATCAGTGTGAAAATAGAAGTAAGTATATCTTTGTGGGACGGAGGGAGTATAATTAAAGCAATAAATGAATTTACATCTATCCAAATTTTACATTCACATTAGCCAAACTTTTATCCCTTTAGTATATATTAGTATTTCTCCCGTGCGATATACGGGATTTCTATCTATGATAATGATCTAGACTTCATGAAAATATATGGATTATACAATTATATCAAATAAAAAATATAGTACAAATAATATTTTTTTACAAAATATTATTGAATTCAAAATTTAAAAAAAGAAAAAACTAATCAAAATAGAAAAAGAAACAATACCCACTCGTCTTAAAATTTGGCGCTCAATTAAATTTGTTTTAATTTTATTTGTATTCATCATCAATTTTCCTTTTAATGTATTTTAATTTCTGATTAAGTTTAATTTTTAATGTATTGATTACAAAGATAGTTCGCTTTCTTTTTTGATTTGTTTATAATATACTTCCTCCGTCTCACAAAAATAGTCCGCTATTCAATTTTCACCCGTCCCAAAAAGATAGTCCACTTTCTTTTTGAGACTGGAGTTAATAATTTGTCTCATTCTACCCTTATTTAATATTTTTTCTTATTAGTCTAAACTCTAAATAAATTTATACTATTTCAACTTTGTGGAAAACTACAAAATTTATTAAGGGTATATTAGGAAAAAAAATTGTAAAACTTATTTTTCCAACAATATTAATTGACATTTCTTAATTTATGTGAAAATGAGTAGGAAACTATCTTTGTGAGTGAGATGATAAAAATTGAACAATGCTCAAGACATTTACTTTATTTTTTTAATTGAAAATAAATGGTTGCATAATGCTCAAAACATTTAATTTTTTTATTCTTGGCAAGAAACTTTCCCGATTTAGAAAGTTGAATTGAGTGGGAAAGTGTGTGCGTAAAATGACGACGATTATCCTATAGATAGACAAGTATAGATATTCATTTTATATGTTAACGTATAGTGTAATGTTATTTATCTCAAGTAGAGATTGATCTTTATTTGAGTTGACACACATTCATTGGAGAATGATGAGGTGTCCATGTGCACATGCACAAAGCACCGCCTAATTTTCTAATGGAAAGGTGATAGAAATCAATCTCAAGGTTGAGATAATTGTCATTATTTTCTAATGTATAAATTCGACATTCAATTTTGTAACAGATATCTGAGTCACGGGTCACTCAACTGAGCAACGAGTCACCCAACTCGCTGGCAACTCTATATAATTGTTACATACGCATCTTGAAGAAGCGGGTTGATTGATTTTCTTCAAACGGGGTGATCAATTATACTTCGAGTTTGTGGCTTCGTGAATCTAAATAAATCCATATCCATCTATACACAATACCCAAAGAAGAAAATGTCAATACCGTCGTCATCAAGAATTTGTTTAATATATTTCCATCTGTCTGCATTAAAACCCTCGCCAAAAAACCCAAAAATTGTCCAAATTCCCACGTTTCGTACACGTTCTGCAAGAACCCATTTATCATCAAAGCCCAATATTACGAGAATTTTATACAAACTGTACCCAAATGCCGATTTTTCTGCGAACAGAAATCTTACTGGTTCCAGATACTTATCTTTAAAGAATGAAATGGTTTCCAAGAATTTGGTAAAAGATGCCTTGAGAAACCCAGCAGTGGCGGTTAAGGACACTTTTTTGTGGTACAAAGAGGCCTTCTGGAAAAGAAAAAGAAATTATCTGGCGTTGCTGGGTGCAGCTCTTTCATCACGTTTGCTGTGAGTTCTTTACAATTTGTATCTGATTCTGTTCTGCATAATTCATTATTCATTTATTTGTGTGTTGTATTACACGTTAAGTAGCTACTGTTGCGTCCGCGAATTTATCAAGGAGTTCATTAACAATTATGGAATTTTCCTTTTGGCTTTCTCGTTGCGAATCAGAAATTATAATACACATATTTTGAAACAGGCTCTCTCAATTCTGAATAATTTTTAATGGTTGGATGGTCAGCGAATTTATCAAGGAGTACTGATGATTGGACTGTGATCAGTTGACTTTGGACCGATTTAATTCTATGTCAATTTAAGCAGACTATTTTTGGGAATTATCCATTTCATTTATGCGCACGGGATGCTACTTGAAACTGCAATAAGTTATCATGTCGTGTACAGAGAAAGTGATATTCTGTGCCCTGATTCATGTTTGTTTCATCTTATAAGGGGAAAAAATTCACTGAAAAATCATAGATAATTTGCTATTCTGGACTCTATTTCTATGCGAGCTAAATACTCTTATCGTCACCCACTTAGCACCTTGTTATTAATTTCTCACTCTACTTCAACTTATTTTGTAATGGTAGAAGATTAACTTCAACCAAAACTCCGCTCAGCACAAATGAACAGAGATGAAGAAATTCATATTACATAGAGTTTTTTGGGAAACATTTTGTCATTAATTCTGGAAACTTACAAGATAATATGGAAAAAACAAAACAAAGAAGGAGAATAGGAGGTGAGAAAAATGGCATGAGAATAATCTAGCTAATCCTTGTTTTTCAACAACTCAAAGAATCTGTTTTAACTATACCCATTTTCTCCACTATATACTAACAGAATAAGGATGTGAAAACACTTCTTTCAACAACTTAAAAACATGGATTGAAATGCAAAAAAGCATAAAAAGATTATTTTAGACTTCCTTAACCAAATAGCAACATTTTAAAACTGTTTTCCGTAAGTTCAGATGACGTCATTTGGTTCAACTGCTTTGCTTGAAATCTATTAACTCTCTTCTTTCTTCCCAACCATTGCACATTTTGCCTTGCAAGTTCTTCGTGACAATTCTCCCGCTTAGATGAACCTAGCCCCCAAGGTTCGAATTCTGGAAATGCTCGCAGACCGCAGTAATGCCTCAGCATCTTCCTGGGTTGCATCCTCTGTACTACCTTTGTTCCATTGGACCAGCCATTGATTCACCGAGGTTCCATTCCGTTGGCAGTGGCAGATCTAGAGTTTACGTTCAGTTAGGGCGGACGTTGACTAGTATTGATCGTTGACCAGTCAACGGACGATGCTTGTGAAAAAATTATGTGAAAATATTATTAATGAGTATGTAACTTATCAAGCAACAAAAATATCATATAATAGTGAAATATAATTCTATACAAGCCGTAATAATACTAAAAAGTGTTTAGTACAACTCCAATTATAATTTGTGCGACTAGATAACTGCGAGGTCACGTAGTCTGAAACCGTTTCAAGATCGCCTCATCCTCTATTTCTTTGAATATCCCCCGCTCTGTGTAAACCACCAAGTTATCGTTCAACCAAACATCACTCATTTTATTGCGCAAATCATTCTTAATAAGATTCATAGCAGAGAATGTCCTTTCAACACTTGCGGTTGCCACAGGTAGAGTTAAAACCAATGTGCTGAGCCTATAAACCAATGAAAAATAACAATGACATCCTATTTGAACAAGTCTCTCAGTGATGCAAGATATGCTATGGAGATAAGCAAAAGTAGCATCACTTCTGACAAGCACAAGGAACTTATTTAGTTGAGGTTTGAGTAACATGATGTCCTCAGTAGTGAAGCCCATAGGATATAGTTGAGCTAAACATTCTAATTTAGTTGTATCAAAACATGCAAATGAGTCCTTTGGATTAAGGCATGAAATACAAGTAAGTAGTTCGGTGCTAGTCTCTGAAAAACGATCATTCAACTCCTGCAAGACTGAGTCTATGACATAGCAATACAAGTCAACATAAAAACGATGATGATAAGTCACATGATGAGTTCCGCGTCTAGGTCGACCTTTCCTCATTACAATATCCTCCAAGTTGGGTAATACAATCTCTCTACCAACACAAAACTCAATTACCTTGCTCAATAAATTATCCCAGCTATCGTCCCTCGTACGTTACAATGAAGTCCTGCACAAACTCAATAATCTTATAGCATTTTCAATGTCCCGATCTTTCTTCTGTAAGACTTGTGAAAGATCATCTATCACTGCAAGAATATCAAACATAAAGTGCAGACAAAACACAAACTCAAAGTCTTGCATAATACCCAGTTGTCTTCTCGCCATTCCTTTCAAATGCCATCATCTGCTATATTCTCAAGCACATCAATTATGTTATTAAACATACCAATAAAACGGGTAATTGTGAGCAGATATGAACTCCATCTAGTATCACCCGGTCAAGCCAAACTCATGTCTTGAAACTTGCCACTACCACTGCAAAGTTCTTCCGTATTGAGCTTCGCGAGAATCTCGGCGTGGTAGCTTGCTCTGAGAGCATCAACACGCTTACATGAAGCACCTGTCAAATTCACTATGATACTCAGCATGTTAAACAAATCAGCAAGCACTTCGATTTTATGCGCAATAGAAACAAGACATAACTGGAGTTGGTGCGCAAAACAATGAACATATTGTGCACATGGATTCTCTCTTAAAATCAAAGCCTTCAACCCATTGAACTCACTTGACATGTTACTAGCTTCATCGTGACCTTGCCCTCTAAGCTTAGAAATACTCAGACCGTGCTTAGAAAAGATTTTATAAATTCCATCCTTTAGTGATTGGGCACTGGTATCAGTGACATGAGAGATTGCCAGAAAACGATCTTTGACAGATCCGGACTTGTCTACATACCTCAAAACAACTGTTATTTGTTCCTTCACTGAGTTATCACGAGCGTCGTCAACTAAGATTGAAAACACGGAATCACCCAACTCTTTCTTAATAGCCCTTGTAGTCTCCATCGCGCAACAGTTAACCAAATCCTTTTGAATGCTTGGTGCAGTCATTTGGTCATTTCTAGGAGCATTGCCAAGAACTACCTCATTCACCTTCTCACATCTATATGCATACTCGATTAGTAACTCGAGAAAATTCCCCCTGTTAAGCGACTTCTCCGACTCATCATGTCCACGAAAAGCCAATCCTTACATCAAGAGAAATCTAGTAACATCTAGCACCGCATTCAATCTAGTCGTGTATCTCTTTTGTTGTTCAATACTTTGATTGGAAAGTGCAAAAGAAATACTTCTCCTTTGATTCATCAAATTTGTGCACATTGTGAAAGCATGATGGTGAGCACTAGTAACAAGACCAACATGATCTTTCAAAACTTGTTTGTGTTTCTAATCTCTAAAACCACATTTTGTGAATGTTCCTCCACCCCCTTGACCACCTCTATCGAGTTTGAACAAATAGCAGTACAAACAAAAAATGGCATCCTTCTCAATGCTATACTTCAACCAATGGAATTCGGCAAACCATTCTTTCCTAAAACACCTCTTATCTTTTCCCATAATTGTTTTTGGAAAACTATGTACGTGTGGTTGACAAGGACGTCTCTCCAAGTAAATCATCCTAACCTCATCTCTAATATTAGGGTCATAGGATTCAATTGGGGGCCTTTTTCCGGGATCATACTCAAGGTCAAGGGCATCTACATTGATCTCAACTCGAAACTTCTTAGTACCATCATTAGCAACAAGTAATGAACTTTGTGAAGGTGTTGAAGTTGAAGTATTGATAGCATTAGAAGCAGCACTAGAGCAACTCGTATCAACTGGTCCAGATACAGGCTTTCTTTTAGGTTGATAAAACCTTTTCATGTTTTTTTTCACTGTAGACGGTAAATTAGAAACTCAATGGTGAACTGTTCAAGACTTCAAATAATCAAATTTAAAAAAATTATTTCCCAATGAAATTATTCAATCCCAACTAAATCATTTAACACAATATTAAGTTTTTCCCTACTCAATCAAATTATTCAATCCCTGATTCCTAAATCAAATTTCGCAGGCCAAATTCCCCAATAAGCAATAACAGACAAGGCTAGCATGAAACAACATTTAAAGAATTTTAGGCAAAGCAAATAGGCAATAGATAGAGGCAGGCATTGAAGGCTAAATCCAACAAAGAAGAGAATGCTTAAAATCAAACTAACCTTCAACTTCAACAATCGGACTTCAAAGAATCAGAAAATGCGGATGAAGAACGGCTGGTGGTCGGTGGAGTTGGACTGCGGCGAGCCTGCGACTGCGAGACAGAAACCAAGAAAAAAAATTATTCCCCACACTCGAATCAAATGTCGAACAGCTGAATGAAAATGAAGAGAATGACTAAAACAAATTAATCTTCAAGAATCAGCTGGGCTGCGGCGCTGCGCTGTTGCTCTGACCACTGCGAGGCTGCGTGCTACTTGCGGGATTGAGAGAGAAATGTATTTCTTAGGTCTGCTGGTCAGGAAGCACAAGAACTAAATGAGGGATCCCGTTGCGTTTAGTAGTCAGAAATGGGCTCTTTTGATTTTTCTTATTGGGCTTTTAATTTTTTTGGCTTGGCTTTAATTGTGGGCTAACAAACTTTGGCAGGGTTACGGCCCAAAACATTTTACGCATCATTTTTTCTCTCAATTTCAGCACGGGCGGCCGCGATGTCTCTCCATGTGACCCATCCGCCCCATTCCGTTGGGATGGTCTGGGTTGTACTACCTTAAGAGGAGTGAGTTTAGCTTCGTTTTTGTCCTTAGTAGGTGGGAGTTCGGTAGACATGAAGACCTTTGTCTATCATCATCTTCTTCAATAATGAAACATGAAAAACAGGATGAATTTTTAAACCTAGAGGTAAGTCTTGCTGGTAAGCTACAGTCCCTACTTTTTGCAAGTGGGAGTTGGGTAGACGTGACTTCACCTTTGTCTATCATCTTCTTCTTCAATAATGTGAAACATAAAAAACATGGTGAATTTTTAAACCTAGAGATAAGTCTTGCTCGTAAGCTACAATCCCTACTTTTTGCACAACCTAATAGGGACCAAAGTATTTTGGGCCAAGTTTCAGGTTCTCCCTCTTGATTGTAGTCTGCTGTTGATAAGGTTGTAATTTGAGGTACACCCAATCTCCCTCTTCAAATGCTCGATCAACTCTCTCCTTATCAGCATACATCTTCATTCTTGTCCTTGCCTGAGCTACACTCTCCTTAAGTTATTGAACAATACGGTATCTTTTCTGTAGAATTTCACCAACTGTAGCTACATTGGTTTGGTGATGTGGCCCTAGAGCCAACTCTAGAGTTGTCATCCTATATAAAGCCCCAATAGGAGTCATTTGAATAGCTCAATGGAATGTGGTATTGTACCATCATTCAGCCAAGCTCAGCCATTTTGCCCATTGTTTAGGGTGATGATAAGTTATGCGTCTAAGGTACATCTCTAAAGATTGATTGAGCCTCTTTGTCTGACTGACCTTTTGTTTAAGGCTGTGCTCATGTGTAATTTGGTACTCAATAAATCGAATATTTCTTGCCAAAATTTGCTTGTAAACACTTTATCCCTGTCAGACACAATGCTCCGAGGTAGTCCATGTAACTTGTAGATTTGATCTATAAACGTTACTGCCACCTGTTTAGCTGTGAAGGAGTGACTTATGGTTATAAAGTGTCCATATTTGGTGAATCGATCAACCAATACTAAAATGACATCCTTCCTTTCAGATTTAGATAATCCTTCAATATAATTGTTGGTGAGAAATATCGCAAGTGCACGATATCGCTAACAAGTAGTAAAAGTGGACATTTTGAGTCCGGGTTGTCGATCCCACGAAGACTATTTATTTGTTATCGATTTATTTTGATTCAATATAATTCCTAAATTAAAACCAAAACTAATTAAGAAAATAAATTGCAAAATAATAAAAACAAAAACAAAAACGACAATAAAATTGAGAATAAATGAAATAAACAATGCAATTAAAATGAAAATAGAAAATTAAACTAAAAGCAATTAATAAAAGCAAGAAACAAAGTGGTGGGATTTCTAGCAATTGAGTGAATATCGGGACTAACGATTTCGAAATAACGTTCTAGCTTAATTTCTCATCTCAAGTTGTTTTCTAAATTTGTATTTGGTCGAATTCACGCATATATCTAATTTACCTCTCTCGAATTCAAATTAGGCCTATTTAACTAAGTCAATCATGTATCTCTACAGTGGGTCAGGGTTCTCATTAGCTAAATGCGTTAAATTTTCTAGGAATTCATAAGTGACCACATGCAACCACAAATTCATATCTCTATCTTTTTGTTGAAATTGCCGGATTTTATTACGTGATCTAATTGTTAACTCACTTCTCGGATTATGAAAACAACCATTAATTTATGAATTGGTGATCAAACAACTCAAGCATTAAACGCAATAATAAAATCAATACATGAAAATAAAATGCCAACTTGAGAACTAAAATCAAACTAAAACATTAAATCTATATCATCAATCCCGATTATAAAATTTAGCTATTCATGTTTGTGGAATAAAAAGAGATAAATAATGAAAATAAAACCCGGAGTTTGAAGTGTTGAAAAATTGGCATCACGAATTAATTCCAGCTGAGTACTCCACCAACCAGTTCCTCCAATTATGCCTTTGTTCCAAACCAGCCGACTCCACTCGTGTATATATGTGTATATGTTTTCTTCTCCCGGCTGCCTTCTCTTTCCACTACACAGCCAACCACAACTTTTTTATCACTCCAAAGCATTCACCAGCCACCTCAATTCTTGTCCCCCAGCTGCCTCCACCTTCTTGTTTCAATTAATTCCAAATTGGTCATGTATATATCAATACCAGAAGTCGGCTCCCCAAGCTCTCCTCCAATGAATAAACAAATCAGCCCTCAATTCCACCAATATATTTCAAGCCTCCACTTTCTCTGCTTCTGTCTCTCTTTTTTTTTTTTTCCTTTTCCAAAGCTGCCTTTTTTCTTTGTTCTCTCGGCTCCCAGCAGCTCTCACGGCTGTCCTCTCTCTTTATTGTAGCAAATATGTATATATAAAATATATACACAATCCAACCCTAAGCCCAAATAAAATAAATTATCATTTAAGTCTCTCAATTATTTTAAATAAACTAAGTTGGTCCCTGAGTCTTCAATTGTGCAATTAAGCCCTTGAGTTTCAAAACGTCTTCAATTAACTCCACTTTTCATACAATTATTATGTATTTGCTTCAATTCCTCACTTTTCTTGATTTTGGGATAAAACCTGAAATAATAATAAATAATAACAATTACGTAGAATTTATTCAAGAAAAATATTATAATATCCTAATTTCGATAGATAAATAAGTGTATAAAATACACTTATCAATAATCTATGGAAATGTGGCTCCAAGAATGCAATGGTTCAGGTAATGGTTGTAGTAAACCTGGGTACATATTGTGTTCCCCTTTGCATCTCTGGCATACTTCACACTATAAGACCGTCTTTCCTGATTTCTTAAGTAATCCCTTGCCAGTTGCCAAGTAAAGTATTGTTTGGCATGAATCCCAGAATGTCCACCTTCCTGAGATGAGTGAATGTTCTGGATAATCTTTTGTCTGATGTCATTTTCACTCCCAATGTATAGCTTCCCATTATGTTTTACTAAGCCATTAATGTGTTGGTAATCTGGTTCAGCATTAGGGTCAATTGCTACAGCATGTATTACTGTTTTAAGCTGTATTGTCTGCCTCATAACTGCACAGAACTTTGGAAATCCATGCTGGTGTATTGGTTGAAATGGCATTATGCTCCCCCTCCATGATAAAGCATCAGCTACCACATTTTCTACACATTATCTATATTGTACCTCATAATCTAGACCCAACAATTTGGTTAGCCATTTTTGCTGCAAAGGTGTTGTGATTCTCTGTTCCAAAAGAAACTTTAAAGATTTGTTATCAGTTTTGATGATGAAATGATGGCCTTCTAAGTAATGTCTCCACTTAGTTACTAATGTTACCAAAGCCAGTAATTCTTTTTCATAAATGGACATCCTAATACTCCTGGGTCCTAGGGCCTTACTCAAGTAAGCTATTGGCCTCCTTCCTTGTATTAAAACAACCCATATGCCACCATAGCTTGCATGTCTCAACAATAAAAGGCTTTCCAAAATCAGGCAGTACTAGTACGGAAGTGGTGCTCATCGCTAGTTTCATATTTTGAAAGGCTGTTTCAGCTGCATCATTCTCGTGGAAACCATCTTTTTTTAAGAGTTCAGTCAGTGCCTTAGCTATAGATCCATACCCCTTTACAAACTTCCTATAACAGCATGTCAGCCCCAAAAATCTTCTAAGTTGTTTAAGGTTCTGGGGTATTGACCACGATTGCATTCTTTCTACCTTTTCCTGATCAGCTGATACCCCTTCCTTGTTGATGATGTGTCCTTGATATTCCACAGAATCTTGCTCAAAAGTACACTCCATTTAGCATATAGTTTGTGTTTCCTTAAAATGCTAAGTACCAAGCTCAGATGTTCATAGTGACTACCAATGTCACTATATATTAAAATATCATCGATGAAGACTAGTACAAATTTTCTGAGCTGCTCTCGAAAGACCTTGTTCATTAGACTTTGGAAAGTGGATGAAGCATTGGTTAACACAAATGGCATAACCTTAAAACTCATAGAGCCCTTGGTGTGTTCTAAATGCTGTCTTGTAAATGTCTGAGGGTTTAACACATATTTGATGGTAACCTGCTCTAAGATCGATCTTGGAGAAATACCTGGCCCCATGTAGCTCTTCCAAAAGTTCATCAATCAAGGGCATTGGGAATTTATCCTTCATTGTGACTTGGTTAAGTTGTCTGTAATCGACCCAAAATCTTCAAGTCTCATCCTTCTTTTTAACCAATAAGACTGGGGATCCAAAAGAGCTATTGCTGGGCTGAATAATTCTAGAAGCTATCATCTCTTTTACCATTTTTACAACCTCTGATTTTTGTATAAAAGGACACTTGAATGGCCTGAGTTTGAAGGGTTGTGCCCCTTCTTTAAGTACAATTTGCTGGTCATGTGACCTGATAGGAGGCAAGCCCACAGGTTCCTCAAGAACATCAAAGAATTCTTCCAACAGGGGTAGCATGACATCAAGTACGGTTTCAGCTCTTGTGATTCCATTGAGTAAAATTGTCCAATAATTCCATAACTTTGTCCACTCACTAACTTCTCCATTTGGATTGAACTAATCATCTGCGTTGTATCCATACCATTCTCATTAATTAGTTAGATATCTTCTCCACTTGATTTGAATGATACACACGCTCGAATGAAATCAAAAGTTATAGGACCGAATTGATTAAGCCAGTCTACTCCTGACACAATGTCACTGCCCCATAACGTTAATGACTTGAGACGGTATTGAAATTCAAATCCTTGCATTTGCCACACTAAAGGTGGATATATAGGTCCACTATTAAGCATTTGTCCATTTACCACTGTCACGCTCAAATTTGCGTGCTTATCAGTTTTGAAATTTAAGGATTTCACCAGCTTTTCATCCAAAAAATTATGAGTGCTGCCACTATCGATCAATATAGATATCCCTTTGCCCTTGAGTTTCCCAGGAATCCTTATAGTTTTGTGCTTTGCAGCCTTAAGGTACTGTTTTGTCAAGTTCTTCATGACAATTCCAACTCCTCTCCTTGTTCCTCTTCTACCAAGATAAAATTGAGCATCCTATTCTTACACACATGCCCTTGGGTGTAATTCTCATCACACCTAAAGCACAATCCCAATTCCCTTTTGGTTTGCATACCAGAGGGGGTGATGGTCCTGAATTTGGAAAGGTGAAATTTCTACTGGTGTCTGGGCTCTTTGTGGGTTGTAGTGGTAGGTCATTTGATTTATTCTGTGATTGTTGAAGTTTTTGAAGGGTTTGTTTAAGGCAGAGATGGTAATTTCTTGAAGCAAGGCAACTTCAAAGGCTTGAGACAGTAAGGTGGGACGGATAATCTTCACCATGGCTTTAATCTCACTCTTCAAACCACTAGTGAAGATTGATATATAATATGATTCGGGGAGATGAGGTAAAGCCTGTGATTTGAGGTCTTCAAACCTCTCTAAATAGTCAACCACACCACCTTGTTGCCCAATCTTACTAAACACTTTCTATCACTTCTTCTCTAGTTATCTCAGCAAACCGTAGTAGTGAAAATCCCCCAATCTACATTTGGATGGCTAGTGAGGAACCTATGATTCCATACGTCAGCTCTACCTTTCAAGTACATCTCTGCTATCCCCACCCTCAGATCATCAGAGACTTGTTAAATCTGCAAATATTTGTTAGTCTTCCTAACCCATTCTCTGGGATTATCCTCATTAAACATGGGAAAATCTATTTTGGGTATTTTGGAGTATGATCTCCCATCTCCAATCCCTCTGAAATTCACATTGTACCTAGCTCCCACTTCTCCAGTACTTCGTTCAGATTTGCTGCTGTTACCCTCAATTTGCTGGAATCACCCTGGGCTACACTGATCTTAGCCATCATTGCTACTAGAGATTCATATTTGGAGCCCATTTCTAGTATCAGTTCTTCCAACCAATCTTGCTTACTACCCATTGTCCTGATTACCTTATCAGAAGAGTCAACTTACCTTATATTGTGGAGTTGGCAAGTCCCAAATCAGTATCTATCTTTTTCAGGTGATCTTCAGTTCCCTTTTGACGGGTTTACATCGCAAGGTCGAAGAAACTTTAATGCTCTGATACCAGTTGTAATGGTAGAAGATTATCTTCAACCAAAACTCCACTCAATCTAGCTAATCTGTGTTTTTCAACAACTCAAAGAATCTGTTTTAACGATACCCATTTCCTCCACTATATACTAACAGATTAAGGATGTGAAAACACTTCTTTCAACAACTTAAAAATGTGAATTGAAATGTAAAAAAACGTAAAAAGATTATTTCAGACCTCCTTAACCAAATGACATTATTTTAAATCTGCTTTCCTTAAGTTCAGACGGCGTCGTTTGGTTTAACCGCTTTGCTTGAAATTCTGTTAACTCTCCTCTCTTCCCAACCATTTCACATTCTGCCTTGCAACATATTTCTCACTCATCATTCAACTTTGTAAAATGTTTCTCATCCATCATTGCGTCCAATCCGTTAGATGGAATTAACAGAAATGGTGATATGTCAAACGCCGTACCTATGTGGCACTTCAAACCGGTCTATAATGTTCAGATTATACTACTTGTACAAATAAATGTGTATAAATTGGTTTACTCATCCCCCCCCCCCCTCCCTCCTCCTCCTCCTCCTCCTCCTCCTCCTCCTCCCACACAGAGTGAGTCCACAAATATTTTATTGTGTGTGGACCCCTCGATGTGAGGGGGAGTAAACCAATTTGTCTATATAAAATGATCCATAATGTCCGGTCCACGAAACGGAAATTGCATATGAGGTCCCTACCTTTTGCAAGATTTTAAAAAAATTCATCCTCCTCAATTATCTCATCTACCTACCGGCACCTAACTTGTCTTCTCCACCTCCTTCATCATAAACTAAGCAGGCCACCTTCAGCTGCCGCGGCCAAAAGAGAGAAACCCAAATAATCTTCACCATTTGTTCATCCTTGACCTCATTATCTTCATATGCTAGCTGATTTTCTACCCTAACACCATCAAATTCTACGCCACTAACGCCTTCCTCACTAAATCGCTCTCGATAGAAGCACCCGCAATACAATTTGGAACTTAATATAACAATCCTAAACCCCAACAAGCACGTTAGCATTTATTATGAATGAATCAAAGTTAGGTCTTTTTATGAAGGAGAAAGATTTGCAAGCAATGAATTAACACCATTTTATCAAGGTCATAAGAGTACTGAATTTGAGTGCTAACTTCAAAGGGCAAAATCTGGTTTTGCTTGGAAACGAAGAGATATCAAACTATAACTATGACAAAAACTTGTGCATTTATTAAATCAAGATTTATCTACATATTAGTTACCTTTATCAATTGCTTTATTTTTTGGACATTTCCAGTATCTGGTTCAAAAAAGATGAACAATTGGGGAACATTTTTCATTACGTTGTGGAAGTTTTAGTTGGTTGTGGTTGAATTGGAGTCATTGGACGATGGTGATGTCGATTTGCGGTGTACTAGGAGTGAGAGGCAACTGGGGCTGGACACTTTAGACAGGTTAGAAGTGCCACATATGATTGTTGTTTGACACATTACCATTTTCGTTAATCCCATCTATCTGATTGGACGGCAATGATGGATGAGAAATATCTTGCAAAGTTTAGTAATGGGTGAGAAACAAGTTGAAATTGAGTAGGAATTAATAACTTGTAAAGTTGGGTGATTGTTCGGTAAAATCCCGCGAGCGTACGAGATCATTGACAAGTAATAATTGTGAGTTATCGTTCTCACGAGGCATACGTTCTAGTCTTAATTATCAGTCTTCTGTCAATTTAATTTTAGTAACCAATAAAAAAATGATTTTGTTTGATCTATTCTCATTTTTGCAATAATTAAAAATGTTGGGTTGTAAATATGAATAGAGGGCATGTATTGGAATCCGAATCCACTTAGTATCATTTATCACAACTCAACAATTTGTACCTTAATGATTTCATGCATAAATTGACAATCGAATTCTCGTGCAATTAAATTTCTTTTCCAAGACAATTTAAATTTATACTAAACATGATCTGAATCTATTCCTAGCCCGAATACGAATGTATTAAAGGCATTAAATCATACAATTATCCATTAGATTGCAAATATCATAGTGTTATTCTTAACATCTAGTGTTCATGTGTTAATCATGCAATGTTCTAACCTTTTGTGAAATTTTGTGACTTTTTCAAGACTACAATAAGCAACAAAATATTTAATTGGAATCAAATAATAAAATTAAGCATACAAGATTAATCAAGAAAACACAAGAAATCTCTAAAATGGTAGTTCTTGAATTGAAATAAATAAATAACAAGCATCATCTTCATCCAATACATAAAGAAATTAGTCTAACATGTTTCTAATTAAATAACACATGAATCTATGATAAAACGTCACGCGATCACATGGCTTTACAAGTCGCGATCGAATGGTATAAGGAATTTAGGTACTACTTGTGTTTAGTGTGACTGTGCGATCGCGTGTGTCTTCTATGGCGCAATCGCGTGGTTATTTGATTTTCTGATCTTTTTCCATCTGCAAGTTGGTCCTCAACTAATTGCACGCTAATTCTCCATCATCTTCTGATTAATTCCAATTGAGTCCTTAAAATTTCACTTTCATTTCAATTAGGCCCTTTTTGTTTGTAGATGGAGTCCTTCAACTTTTGAAAGTTTCCAGATTAGTCCCCATTTTGCATATTTTTTACGATTTTGGTCATTTTTAATCGTTTCATCTCCAATTGCATCCAAATTCAAGTTTTTCCTAAAATAAACAAAGTCAACCCATAATTTAGCAATATCTCATCCAAACACACTTATAATTGTCTAAATTTAAGGCCAAGATTAGTACGAAAATGATTATAATAGTATTTAACCCAGTAGGATGCAGATTTATGGCTATCGTGATGTCTAGCTAAATATTCCATGCTCCCTTGATATTGTCAAGAATTTCCTTATAGAACCATATCACCTTTTGTTTGGAGCCTAAGAAATTTATTGTTAGCTGCTAATAGTTATGATTCGACTATTCCTTATTTTACATTTATCCTGGCTCTTTTACCTGTCTCTCTCCCTTTCTGATGGAGCACAAGGAAAGCTCATTTATCCAACAAACCGAAAAAGGGGAAACATAACAAATGATCAAATATGTATAGTAAAGCATGGTTTTCCTTTGGTCTTCTGCTTCATGAAACGTGTTGCAATTAAATAGATTGAAGGCAATAAATGGCAGTATGTGGAGAGAGTGGAATCCATAACTGTTTAATGGGATTTATCTGTTTGAGCCACGAGACAATCTAATAGAATTCCTTGCATAATCCTTTTTGTGATATGCTATTTCAGCATGTCAGTTACCAAGCTATCCTGATACAAAGTTGTTCAGTTCTCATACACTAGACAGGTCTGCAGGCTACTAGGTTTAGTGGCTGTCAAGGTTAGTTCTGGTAAAGGACGTAGAATCGTATCTAACTTTCCTTCTGATAAGATTTTGTGGAACTCACTTAGCATTGTTGGTAGAGTATTCAATTCTATCTTTTCTTATATTACAATTGTTAATATTATAGTTGCCTTTTTTGTCCATTTAAGGGCTTTTATGTTCTTTCAAGATTCACAATTAATCCCAATAAGGTTTTACTATAGTATGGCCAGAAGGAAACTAAATAATTTGCTTAAATCCTCATGTTTATGGGTGCTCCCTTAGGACAAATTCGAGAGTCTATGTGATGTCAGTAGGTAGTATTACACTAGAGAACTTCTGGTGACATTTAGAAGCAAAATATATTATTTCATTTTTTAATACAAAATTAGGAGAGGAAGAGCTTAGCAGGCATTGAATTACGAAGAAGAAAGTCCAGGTTTTCCTCTGCTCGTGCATCCCTTTACACGAAGCAACTTTGACTTATGTTTGAGTGATTGGCTGCATTGTTTTGTCTTTCTTTTTGAATGTCCTTGTAAAGACTTGTTTTTCAAGCATGGGGGTAAAGTAGTTTAACTTTGCCATAGAAAATGCAGTTAACAGTGCTCTCAGTTATCTGCAGTTTGATATGCAATTATTGGGATGAAGAGCATGACTGGCTGGAATGCTGAAAGCCTGAAAGTGACCCCACTGTAATTTCCCAATAGGAGTTGCTCATCCTTTTCTTTTCTTTTTTTGCAATGAAAGGTTACGTCTTCGATCTTCGGAAGATGTATTTGATGTGCATGTTATCTTTCTAGGATTTGTGAATGTAACACCTTTGTGAACAACTTTTCGAGTGATCACTGGCGAAATATTTTGTAACTTGATTTATCATTAGCATAAGGATGAAGTTTCAATGACCATTTTAAATTTTTACGCAATGTCAATAATTGTTGGAGAAATTAACCCGTTCTTCATAATATTAATAATAATTCCAAGATAGATAAGCTATGAAATAGTTCTTACATGTGAGCTCAGCTAATCAGCAACATTATTGGGAAATTATAGACATGTACAAGGAATCTTCATACCTCACACATGCTATATCATAAATGTCACGTGTCGTCATCAATTTGTTCAGTGACACGTGACACAAACCCATACATCCCCCAACTCTCTATATATATATAAACACATCCAAGTATATTCCAATTATTATATTGAAATATGGAGACAGCTCTAACTAATTGTGTCAAAGCACGTATTTTACTCGAACCAAAAATAAGTAATAATTCATCCGTTCTTCAAGTTGCTATAAATCGTAAATCCTTCAGGAGTATCAAGTGTTGTAAACCAGGTTGGGAACTGGAGAGGAAATTGCAGAACGAGATGAATCTGGAAGAAGAGATTGTAGGAAGAGAATTGCAGAGAGTATGGTGGATTGGTTGAGCTTATGGAGTGCTTAGAAAGAGAAACGATAATGGGGGAAGATGAAGGAAAAGAGGCTACTGATTACAACATGAGGGCACAAATATTTGACAGAAGTTCCACAGTTTTCGAGGCTCTAAAGGAAAGCACAGATGATTCTTGATTTTTAATTACTCATAAGTGGCTTATTATATATATGTTTCTCCCTGAAGGTATCAGCATTTGGGATATTGGAGCTTGTAAGAATAATGTAGAAATATCTTCTGAATTTGTATTGTACTTGCTTAAAATACAAGTGGTTCATGTAATACAAGAAATTCTATTGCAAACTGTTATCCAACATGTATCAACTACATGGTACACATACATTGAATGTTAAGAATGATATGTTATCTGACAGCTAATGTACACGTACTAAGCAACATGTATCAACTACATGGTACACATACATTGAATGTTAAGAATGATATGTTATCTGACAGTGGACCACCATAGCCTTGGAACGGAATTCCCCGCTTGCCGGTTCCAAGCAAAGTAGATTTATATAAATATTAGGTGCAAAATGACTACAGTTATCATTAAAAAAAAAAAAAAAATACAATATCTCAATTCTCAAATATTAAGTCATAATAATAGCTTCTCCTACAACAAATTAGCCTTGAGCTCATGTGCAGGCGTACATGAAATACACCTAATAAAGAACGAACTAATAAGGCCAGAATTATAGTAAAACAAGTACCTATAGCTAGTCATCTAACGCTGATAAAATTAGAAATTCCCAAATCAACAGAATTTCCAGCGGTTATTGCAGTTTACGCATGTCACATATGTAGTCATGGGTTCATCTGCACTTCGAGTCTGCATCTGGTAGTATGTAGTTTCCTTCTTCTTGCACCTACCACAGGTGAATTGGTCAGTACTTGCCTGTTGAGCAACTCCACGTTCACATTCAAACAGTGCTTTTTGTTTGATTTTCTCGTTCTGCATTTGCCTCGAATCACTGGCCATTTCTTCTGGTGTCAGTTCAAGAATGGCACTTGGCTCAAACTGCCCGAGGAGAACTTTTCTCCGAAAATCTGGATTTTTTTGATCCTTAATATTGAACATTATTGATCTATACTTCATCTTCTGAGAACCAGTGGATTTACCCCACTTTTCAAACATAGCAGTCTCCACTAAAACAGCCACTCGATAAGGATCAGATGCACTCACTTGATCTCTTAGATCATCATTCACCTCGCTCGAGACTTTGCACAAAGCCTCAGCAAGAAGTTCCCGTATTTTGTCCCTCACTGAATCCTTACAATAAACTAGAGAAGTCAGCTTTGGAGGACCAACGGGGTCTGATGCCAGTTTTTGCCTATCGGAACTCAGCTTTTCTTCTTTAACTCGTTTCTCATTCTGCACGAATTCTCCAGCAGTATTTTTTGATGTCTGGACGTCAACCCTCTCAATATTTTTCCCATTTGGGGAAGTTCCCAACTTCATTAACTTCTCAGAATTTGGTGTGCCAGTTATATTATTTCTCTTCAGCTTCCCATTCCCATTGTCTTTTGAGGGCCCCTGCTCAACCTTCACGGAGCTTGATCTCTGAAACTTCCTGCTCCCACTCCCATCAGTTTCAGCACCCTTTGACTCAGCTTTCACAGAATCTTCGTTATCAATGCTTCCGTTCTTGTTGTTTTTCATTGTTTCCTGGACTATTATATTCTTCCACACGTCAACCACATCACAAGCCAAAGCCTTAATCTTATGGCTTTTATGTTTTGTCAGTTGCCGGAGGCGTTTCCCAACCTGAAACATTAGTCTTTGCTGTTAAGAATGCAGAGAACAAGCAAGGGCATCCCAAAAAAATAAAAATTAGAAGTAACATCCACCAGTATATCTGTAATGGGAAAGCCTGCCTGGAAACCATATAATAAACCAGAATAAAAACCACCGGATCAGATGAAAGGGAGCCCAAAAGAGAATTATCACAACTTAACAGAAGGAGAGGGGGGGGGGGGGGGGGAACTATATTCGGGTATACCACTACCAATCCCATCATTCCGCCACTAAAATTCCAGCATTCATTAACCTAACCCTGTATTTCACATCAAGTAACCACTGCATCTTTTTTAAACTGCCAACTACCAAGTCTTCAACCAAACTGCCGCCGCCAGACACTACCTCTATACTCTGCTGTGTTAGGTTCTCAATATTATTCACGTGAATCTACTCAAATCCAACATGAAACATGAACTTGAATGCAATAACTATATATGACCATGAGAGTAATAAATAATTGTTGCATTAGCAAACTCAACTAATACGTACTTCAGTTTCAGAGAATTACGCAACTAGTACATGCTTCAATTTCAGAGAATTTAAAGTGTTCAGGTTATTAAAACCAACTAAAACGAGCGATTTTGAATCCATTTAAAGATAATTAAAAGTGAAAGCATTTCATCAAATCATTCGTGTGCATTACAGGAAATTTCAATAACTAAAATGAATATGATAACCTTGTCCTCCATCGCATTGGGACATATTGACTTATAAAACCTCAGTACGTGGAAGGGCAAACAGTACCGGCAAAAAGTTCACTATCTCAGAACTCAGCAATAATAAATGTAAAAAGAGGCACTTGGATGAACCAGTAGTTTTAGGGTCTGATCGGAACTTCCAAGTTCCAAGTAATTTGAAAGACATCTGCATGGATGCAAAGTTATGTCAACTGGAATCGCATCTTAAGGAGGAACCATGAGTGGGGGAGGGAGCATATTTGAATTGTCTGAAACAATATTTATCTCTGTTTACTTTTCAACACTGGACCAGGCAATCATCTTTGAAGAAGAAATAGGATGAATTTCAATATCACCAACAATTTTTACCTTTCTTTGTTGTCTGTCCTCTTTTCCCTTTTCTTTTGAAACTTTAACTGTCAGATATGGAATCTAACTCATTGAAGGGGAAGGTAAATTTTATATATCAGGAGAATGAATTCTCTTTGGTTAATAAAAGGCAAGAGATTCGATACTAGAAAATATGGCTACAGCAGATATGACCGAGCACAACACTATCTTACAAAGCTAGAGCATAAACAAGATAATCAGTATCTTACAAATAACTTGCGCAAACAAGCACAGTCAACTCTAATATTTGACACTAATTTTTCCAATAGAGGTTGGTTTAGAGGTGAGAGCTCCTTTTGGAGCAGTTAAATGTTCAATATGGCTAAACAATTTGATTTACTTACAAGTAGTAGAGATCGGTGGAAGAAAAAACAGTAACTTTTAACTCTTGCAATGGTTAATGTAATAAAGTTTCTAGGATTCATATCAGGTGAGCTATGCCAATAATGGATCAAAATAGCACTGCCTGGTGGATCCAAGGACAATATCAAGTAATAATCCAAATTAATATTTGATATAAATTCTTCAAATGACACACTTTTCCAAATAAGATGACACTTGGTACGAAAAACTCAAAACTTCATTGCATTGGCTATGACATAGAGTGCCACGTGAATCAACTGTATTACAATATTATGAAAGGTAGAAAAGGTAATAAACCAGAAATAAACAGAAACTTGATATTACCTGTGTGGATACAAGGAGTTGATAACTGACGGGGAACTTGTTGAGCTGGTCTAATGCATCAAGGCAACGTTCCTCCTCCCCAGGTGACTTCTCAGCTGCATCTGCAGCCTTCTTCACTGCCTCGAAAAGCTCGGTTAGCTCCTTCTCCATTACACACAATCTATCACAAGAAAGATTTACCCGGAAACATGATCAAACAGTGTCTCAATCTAAGCAAAAGAAAAAATCTCTAGTCAAAGGAAAACAAATTTATCATCACCAATTATAGAAAAGCTTTTTTAAACGGCACAATCATGGATAGCATCAGCCTCGAAATATAAAGACAAAAAAGGTCCCCCAAAAAAAAAAACCTCTCTTTTACGAGTCATTGCTACATTTTTGCAGAAAGAAAGTAACAATGGTACACGAAATTGGAGCTTCAGGTCTAATAAAGAATGAAGCCATATTAAATTAAAACCTTTCTCCGAAAATAAATATCTGTTCTACGAATCACATAAAAACATATTTCCAGATACTGGAAACGGAATTGGGAATGCAAAATTGAATCCTAAAATTAAACGTCAAAAAACCCATTCTCAAAGCCTTCTCCCCTTATTTCAAAAAAGGCATTCTTTACGGATTAGAGAGACAATTCATACGTAAAGATCGAAAAAAAAAATATTGATTAGAATATTAACCCAGGGACAAAAACATTAGGAAATCAATCTTTAGTCTTTACAACATAAAAAGACGATTTTTCCTACAAATCAAACATGAATTCGGGGGGGAAAAAAAAAGGGATTCGAAATTAACCTTACGAATCAGATAATCAGATGCAGGAAGAGCTCGGTTAAACTCGGTTTACAATGAAAACTGAAACCCTAGGTGTAGCTGCCGCTACCAACTTGGTTTTGACGTTTGACGGAGATAAGTATATAACGTGTAACTGTCTAACTTGATCCAACGGTCAATACGCGACTAACATAATATCTGGATTCTGTGAGAATTTGCCATCTAGAGAGAGTCGGATAAGACAAGACTCTGTTTGGCTAAAACTTTTTAATCATTTTTAGTTTCGATAAATAAAGAATTTGATGCTTTCGAGTTAAACTTGTAGTTAAAAATGATTTTAAAAATATGTGTAACTGAAAAGATATTTTAGATAATGAATTGTCTATTAATTTATGTATAAACAAGTTACCAAACATAGTTCAAACAAAAACATTTTAACAATTTTAGTTTATTATTAAGGGTAAACAGTGAAAAAACGTCCATATCGTTTGGAAGTATTGTGAAATCATCCATATCTTTTCATTTTTTATAGTTATACCCTCGAAATCACCTTTGATTGCACAATTTATCCTTACTGTTCAAAATTGTTAATTTTTGCTGTTAAATGATGTGCTGGCAATTTTTAGGCAAAAATCTCAAGGGTAAAATCATCTATGCACAAGAATAAATTATTTCCACATATTTGTAAATAAATTAAACAGTAGTATATATACATGTTTGCTACAAAATATCATTAAAATGTAAACCTTTTGCACAAACCCTCCGTGATATGTAAATGTTTTACGCAAAACATCGTTGCCTCTTAAAATTTTGGCAAAATAAGTTTTGTATGCAACATAAATACACCTTCGATTTAATTTCTGTAAAATAGAAATATAGAATTAAAAAGGATTACTATATTGCCACCACAAAAATTATTTTATACAGCACAATTTAAAATATTTTCTTTATTTACTAAAATAGACATCAATAAAATTATATAAATAACCTTATAACTTCTCTAAATAATTTGAAAAATTGTGTTGTTTTTAAACATGTTTGTCAAACAAATTTTTAAATTTTTTCACATTTATTTTGAACTACACATTTCTATAAGACCCACTATTTTTTACTTTTTTCAATCACATTCTAACAAAAATTCAAAATTCATCGAAAGACGCTTACACCAAATAGATTCTAAATATACAACCAATAATGGTAGTTATATTCCGTAAATATATTTGTTTACCAATTTATTGAACTATTATTGTGATTAATTCCCGTTAAATATTTGATTGTGATAACTTTTTAGAAATTCAAAAAACAATATCCTTACTTCACCATGAGGATGACACTTCGTTAATTTATGGCTTCAGTATTATTTTATGTAAAATATTTTTTTTTTAATTCTTTTATTTGTTTTTACACACATTTAGGCATTTGCACAAAATTCATTTTATTTTATTTACAAACCGAACAAAAATCAAAAAATAACTGAATTTATATATGCTCGCTCGCATTCAGAGTGCTTTACTTTGTCTCGTATAATTGATCATTTCTTATGGTGTGAGTTCAACAATGGCACATTGCCATAATCGTAATGCAGAATTCTTTTCCATCAATCATCTAACATAGGTTATAGGACCCCTTGGACCGTGGCATCTGTTGGCAATGACTGCTGCAAACGAGACATCGACAATAAAGTGACATTTGAGTCAATTGACTACAAAGATCCAACAGATATATTATAGAGATAATAAGAGCATCTTCAGTGATCACGGTAGGTCCTCTAACTACACAGTGTCATTTTGCAAGAGAGAGAAGGTGAGGGAGGTGAGAGAAGAAGAAAGGTCCATAGAAAGAGGGAGGATGGAGGAGAGAGAGAGACATTAAACCAAAAAATAGAAGACACAGGTCCATGTCATGGTCTCTCTGCGGACCTTCTGACACACCATTCCATGGTTTGTGAAATATTTTATTAATTTTTGGTTGCCACCTTGGACAAAAAATTTCGACTAACACAGTCATCGAAGATGTGCTCTAATAATAGGTGGGTGATATATGACGACATTTAACTTTTGAGTACTTGTTAACGATTTCATCTACCCCGTGTTTGATTATTCTCAAATTTAACCAAACATTCTCATAGATCCTCTATGCAACTTCACAAAGTATCATAGCAAAGTAAATTTTTTATATAAATATTAGGAACCAAATCAGCCAAACATTCTCATAAATGTTATGCTGATTATGACAGAATTTTAGCAACTATATTACAATTTTTGAATGATAAAAAACAGAAACTTGATATTACCAAGGAGAGATAGCAGAAAGGGAACTTGTTCATCTGTTTCAATGCATCAAGGCACGTTCCTTCTCAAAGGTGGTATCTACAGCTTTCTTCTCTGCCTCTAAAAGCTCGGTTACCTCCTCCTCCATTAGGCACAATTGCAGTTTTCTTTGATCTGTGTGGATATTTATCAATTTCAAGATTACTATATTGTTTCCTTCTTGTGCTTGTTCCCCCCTTCTTCCTTACCCTGCTAGTTTGAGTCTGAGCCTGAGCAAATCTTTAATCAAATCTGTCAGCTATTTAACAATTATTTTCTCCAATCTTCTCTGATCACAAAATAGTCTGGACGGATATATAGGAATTGTCATATCATATTTATTGATGGACCCACACAACAACTGTAACTTTGTCATATAATAGATTCTAAACATTCTAGGCAAGGGTATTCACCTACAGGCACTTGTGTGGGTTTACAGAGGAACAAAGGTTGGTGAAGGTCATTTTTATTAGTAAGACCATGCAATCTGCAGAGTGATTCTGCTGCAGGCACGAAGGTAGTGAATTCTAATGTTTGGTTGTCGTCAAGCGAAGCACGTGGAAGCAAGCAAGGCCTCTACGTGGAGGTTGACATGACCCGGCGTAGTTTCCGCTTCCTAGGTGGGGCACACATGGAATCCACATGATTTAAATGTGTAAAAATAACTATTTGTAATAAATTTCTTCCAATATACATCAGTTAAAAGATTTTGTTCATCCATAATCATTTGGTATATTCAAGCTGCAAATCTAGATCTACCAAAAGTCAATTGGGGAAAAACAAGATGATAACTTCGACTTGATGCCGATAAAATTTCAGACACCACTGAATAGGATATCAACTTGAAACACACATTGACACTACAACGCAATTTTATAACCAACAATTACAAATGTTTATACAAAATGATAACTTTGACTCGATCTTGCTAAAAGTGCAGAGACCACATGATACAACATCAAAGGCAGCGAGATCTCACATCTCCATTCACTTCTCTTCAGACTTGGATCTCTCGAAAAGTGTCTTTTTCAACCAATCAAAAGGCTGTAAATTGTTGAAAGGTAAAAGAAAAGGAATCATGTGAGTTACCTACCCAAGGTTAGTTATAACGAAAATTATATGTGATAACGAATAAAGGCCGAAATAAAAGAAAATATTTATCAACCTGAGTACTTGAATAGTTATATCTAATTTCGTCCTCTTTTCATACCAAACACACAAGAAACAAAATATTACATATGCACGTCATTTTTAGACAAAACACAAATTTCCAGAAACAGTCCCAAATTTCTGGAGCGCTCATTCCAAAATAACCATTTGTTTAAATTTTATCCCCTCCTAAACTCCCCAATTTACATTTTCCGAACCTGCTTCCCCAAAAAATGATCCATGCTTTTTTCAGATATTAGAACTCATGGAGAAAGATGGAAAAAAATTAAAAAAAAAAAAAATTAAATTTTTAATTTTCAATCTCTCTCTTCTATTCAATTAAAATCAAGATCGAAGCTAAACATTTTTCGATATTGTGAAATACATCCCTTGCTTATATATATATTTATCTAATCTTTCCTTAGAATCTGACTAGGCAAAAACTCTTTGTAGTTGTAGTTTTCTCTCTGAAATCCAATAACCATAAACTACCTAACATACCTTGGAACAAGTCAAGTTTGGCTAGATGTACGTACATCTTCTCTAACTTTCTCAACTTGCGCTCTCTCTCCACTCAGTCCACTGCACCCCTCTAGACCTGCCTATCTTGATCACTAATGCAATCTCACCTTTAAGCGCCCACACTATGAGAAATTGAGCACCCTATGCAGACAACCATACATGGTGACCCCAAAATCCACCTACTATGCCTGCACTTCATCATTAGCCTCTATCAACATTTGCATACCAAATGTGGGATAGATTAATGCTATCTGTACAAAAATTTGACAACATGTGGGACCAAAAATTGAGGTGGGAAACTTTGTGTTGGTTGATTTGATGTGTGAAATAATAGGATTGTACCAACTGCGCATGCTGTTAACATTTTTGTCAACCTGTATGTACATGTAGCAAATCTGGGTAGGATAACATTTCTTCCTTCCATTTTCAATCCAAACTCCATTCCATTCTGAACTACATTCCTTTCACGCCTAAATATATTCCCATATGACGAACACAACCTCTACGTGCACGTTTATTCACAAGTCCCTAAGTCATGTCTGTTTGCATGGAATTGAGAGTTGGAATCAAAAGCAGTACACTATCAACTTTTGACTTGAGCTTTTCTTTTCATCTTTCCAATTCAAAACAAAATTCACACAATGAAACAGGGATGCTTCTTCAAATATAGCAATAAAAAAAATAAGAAGACATTCAAGCAATTTCAATAAAACGAAACAGCAAGTGTGAAAAATATTGTTAACCACCGTAGCATAGACTCTTATTGCCTTTTAACTATTCATCAATAACAATCTAATTATAAAAATACAATAACTCACGAATAATCCTATATGCACAAAATACAATAACATAGAACATCTAAAATAATAGGAGTAAATCAACATCTAGAAAGGCATTACTTTTAAAACAAAAAACTGTTGCACAGGGGAAACTATTGAGGTAGGGAGATTTGAGCGAGGAAATGATTAGTACCTGGATGAGCTAGAGAGCAGTGGTGGTGGCGGTGACACCCCACAATGCGGCGGCCTGGATATCAGTGCACTGAAGGCGCATGATGGGGCGGAGGAACTTGAAGAGACCCGATCCTGATGCAGCTGGGTTCGCCATCTTCGATGTAGAAAACCTAAAACGTTGAATTCCGACGTGAGTTGATGCGCTTGCTTGAAATGATAATACTAGAAAGTCCCAGCCCAGTCCCAAATTAACGTTGGTCAATTAAGCATATTAGAATATATGCCCGCCTATGTTCCTTCAAACCTGCTGGACAATTCCTGAAGGGTGATGATACACTCCCCCTCGACGTTCATATTCATCTAGAGAAGATCCTTCAGTCACATGAATATGGGGCCACACCATGGGTGTAGGGTACACACTGTGGGATCCATATCCATTTGAGTGAAGAATCATCTTCGGAGTGAACTCCGTGAAAAATCTAACATAATTCATTCCTAAGCCTCTGTTTGGCAAGAATAAGTCTATTTTCACTCCGTCATTGCCCCTTATGTTTGACACGTCCGAGGTGTAGACCCCACACCCGAATCTCACACCCCATGTGTCCGGATTTCACGCATGGTGGGTCAAACATATGAATAAGGATGTGATGCAACTAATATGTCATGTTAGACAATGATCCTTCTCCTTAGAATTAATTTTTTAAAATAAAATAAAGTATATACGATTGAAAAGTATTTTTAAAAAATATTTTAACTAAAAAGTAGCTTAAAAATGTGTTATTTAAAAAAAAAAATTATAAACAAGTTATCAAACACATGCTAAATGGATAGATTAATGCCCTCCCAAGTACCAATTCGGTGAAAATAAAGTAGGTTGGATTCCAAAATCTAGGATTGAACACGATTTGATTTGGGTGATTTTTAGCAAAATGTCAAATCAAATAATTTAAAACAGTTTAAAATACCAAATCATATCATTTCATTTCATTTCCTAAACCAAAATAAACCAAATCATTTTTTACTGTTTTGTGCCGTTTGAAATCACGATTTGCCAACAATTAAATTAGTAGATTTCAAGCGAACTCAATGATACATATTAGTCTAAAATTTCGAGTTAAAGTGTACCATTTATGTTTTGCAGGATTTCAACAAGCCACTTCCATCCAGTGGCGGATTCAGGACTAAAGTCCAGTTAGAGCTGTCGTTGACCGTCAACAACTGCAATAGCAAGATTATTTATTATTATTTAAATAATATTAAAAATTCATCAATCAATATAAAAATACCCTAAACATGATTTTAATGAAATATGAAAATATAATTCAATATTCACGAAATTGCAATTCACAAATCCAATATTCACCAATTCATAATTGAGTACAATTGAGTTGAGATGGCGTTGAAATCTATATTTCAAAAATATGCTTAGTCTAGTTTGCTGCCCAAAATTCCAAATCCTAACAACAATGCCCAAAATGCCAAATCCCAACAATAATGTCATTAATCAAATCTCAAATTCTCATTGACTCAATCTCAATTCTCAACAATCAAATTCATTACTTCTATATGCATAATAATATACCCAAAAAGTCAACAACTACAAATGTATATTCCCAAATCTTAGTCTCAATTGTCAAATTAAATCATAAATAGAGATTAGCAAAATACTTAATCAGAAGGAGGAGACTGCTCTACTATATTTTTTTCGAAAAACATGTCCTTCAAAGCATCAAATAGCATGCTAACATCATCTCAGAGTCAAAAGCCTAAATAATTAGGATTACCATTACCTGATCTCCTTTATCATTTAGAATAAATTAAGAACACAAAACAAGAGTTAAAAAATATCCAAGAAGTTTGTACAATTTGAGTGTTTTGCCGTAACTTTTGGGTTATTAAAATTGATTTGGGCCACTTTAAGATGTGCCTATTTTTCCTAAAAAGGGCTCAACCAGACAGAAGTCCAACACCTCCTGACAAACAGTTCATCGTTCACCTGCGTTTTCTTCTTCCCGACAGTTTTGTATCAAATTTTCCAACCACATCAATTTTCACAAGAGCAAACATGCTCTAAATAAAAAAATAAAAAAATCAGAACTGCACTGGCAGCAAATCTAGCTAGCACGTCAGCGCTAGCTCGCCGATAGCTAGATCCGCCTATGCTTCCATCTGATTGTTAATTGACTTATGATGTTATTAATGTCCATTCTGGGTACCCAAATTAAAATGCTTGTTTATCTGCGGAAATTGGTTGTCACATTTAAGGATGTAATTGACAAACCAATGGCTCAACAACTTATGGATCCCTGGACTAATAGCGATGACATGTGTTAAGTCAAATCTAAGTTATTAGAATTCTTGTATGATAGCGTCATCAAATCTAAGTTATTAGAATTCTTGTTTGGTAACGTCTTTCTTAGCGGCTAAATCTTTTCTTTCTCCCCTATTAGTAAGAGTGTAAGAACATGCTAATGTACCTTGTACTTTTAATATTTCTTCATTACGTGACATTATATATTTCGAACCTAATATTAAAGTTTGATTGTTAAAATTTCACTAAAGCTCAAAGATGCTACATTTTTTAAAAATTGGAGGTCTATCTTTATTTTTTATTTTTATAATTTTTTAAAACTTGACGGGTTGACAGTTTGAAACCGCTATTTTAAAAAGTGAAACCTAAACAAAACCGTTTAAATCGAATTAAAAGTTTTCCAAACCAAACCATTTCACATTTGAAATTGAACCGAACCAAACCAAATCATTTGTTATGGTGTGGCCTGGTTTGACAGTTTGACGATTTATTTGTTTACCCCTACCAAAATCATTGATTACATTTAAAAGAATTTGTTATTAAGTCCTCGTTTGAGACATTTTAAATTTTTAATACATTTTTCTCTCTTATTTTTAACCACATATTTATCAATAAAATAATATTACACATAAACTAAAAAAAAATTGTCTAATTTTTAACCACATTTTACCTCGAAAATATAAATAAACCAATTTAAAATTATTACAGTATTATTGAACAAAGCTTACTTGAATTATTTAGGTTTTGCTTTATTATAATGAAAAAGTTTAACCATTTGAGGTGGTAACTTTACATTAAAAAATACTCGCGTCAACAATCAATATCAACAATATATTTCATGAGTCTTACAACTTTTTAATCATACATTTAATTAACTTTTATAAAAATTTACTAAAAATTTAATTTTAATCTCCACCAAACAAGAATTAAATTAATTTTGGAGGCTTAAATAGTTATACAAGTATATGTTATATGCAGCGTGTCTTCAAAAAGAGTTATGTAAGATCAACCAAAATGCTAAAATCAAAAGACCAAAGCTCGACTCCAGCCTCCTTTAGTGTAATCGAAGTACCTGGAGTCGATCAAGGAAGCTTAGATTAACAAATGCTCGCTAAGTCCATCCGGTGCTCAACTTAGAGAGCTACTACCATGGTTCATCCTTAAGTAGGGTAGGATTTACTCAACTTTTATTGTTACAACTCAAATGAGTCGAAGACAAAGAATAACATGAGAAATCATTTCATCAACATTATAGATGCTCAACTTAGAGCTACTACTATGTTCCATACTTAAGTAGGGTAGGATTTACTTAACATTTATTGTTGTGACTCAAATGACCTAAAGACAAAAGAATAACGTGAGAAATTTTTTCATCGATAGAGGTCGACCCTCTCCCATAAGTAAACCCATGTCTATTTATTCTGATTAATAGCAATTCTTCCTAAATCTACATGTTGTTAGCATCTTTTTGTCAACTTTATATGTACGGATTCAACTAACACACCTCTTTTCTCCTACCCATGGGGGGTTCAAAAGGTTGTACCCGCCACACTCACATTTCGTGGGTCACACACACAGGTGGGGCCTACCAGTTTTGCCTGCGACGGGCACATAAGGTCGTGCTCGTCACGGGAGGGTGAAAATTTTCATCAACTAACATAACAAAACAGATATCAATGATGTGTACTAAATAATAATAATCTATCTTATATATAAAAACAAGGTTAATTGGCGCAAATGGTTCCTACCTATGAATATTCATGTGCAATTCATCTCAATGTTTGATTTTTTGGCATTTTTACTTTCACTTTCACTTTCACCTTCACCTTCACCCTCATCTTCACATTTCTTTGCTCAAAAACGTCCATATCGTTTGATTCAATCCAAAGAACCGTTAGTTGACTCAAAAATTACATATTGACCACTTTAATGAAGGACAAAAATGTCATTTTGTATTGGGTAATTGGCGCAATTAATCCTTACCTTTCACATTTTTTATGAAATTTGTCTCAACATTTGTTTTTTTTTTTTTTGACAAAATCACAATTACCTTCACATTTTCTTACTAAAAACGTTCTTACCATTTAATTTCATCCAAAAATTCGTTAGTTGACCCAAAAATCACATATTTACTAATTTAATGAAGAGCAAACAAGTCATTTCCTATTATTTAATTTAAAATGATGTAAAAGAAAGAATAAAATTAAAACAAACAAAAATAAAAAAATATTTGTTAATATTTATCTTCTTCCCAACCTCATTCCCACTCGTTCAGATCAATTAAACCCTCTTTATTTTTTTTCCAATTGCTGTAATTGGTATGGTAGAAAATAACGATTTCTGTGCATTTAATTTATTGATAGAGATGGTGGAAATTTAGGGTTTCACGTGTTTAGGTCTAAAATTGACGCAAAGAAAATGACAGGTTCGAGGGAGACGATTAGGGTTCCAATCTGAATCCTTTTCTGCCTTGACACCAAAAAAATTCCCCGAGAGCAATTACAGCAATTGGAAAAAAAAATAAAGAAGGTGTAATTGAACTGAATGAATGAGAATGAGGTTGGGAAGAAGATGAACAGTAACAAATATTTTTTGTTTGTTTGTTTTTATTTTATTCTTTATTTTACATCATTTTAAATTAAATAATAGGAAATGACTTGTTTACCTTTCATTAAAATAGTCCATAAGATTATAAAAAAAAAATAGTCAATAAGTGATTTTTGGGTTAACTTACAAATTTTTAGATGAAATTAGACTGTAAGGTCATTTTTAGCAAGAAAAGGTGAAGGTAAGAGTGAATTTACCAAAAACAAAAAAAAAACAAAAAAACAAAAACAAACGTTGTGACAAATTCCATAAGAAGTGTGAAAGGTAAGGATTAATTGCGCCAATTACCCAATACAAAATGACATTTTTGTCCTTCATTAAAGTGGTTAATATGTAATTTTTGAGTTAACTAACGGTTCTTTAGATTGAATCAAACGATGGGGACGTTTTTGAGCAAAGAAATGTGAAGGTGAGGGTGAAAATGTCAAAAAATCAAATATTGAGATGAATTATACAAAAATGTCCAAAGGTCCGCCCCGATTACCCTAAAAACAAAGTAACAGTCATAAAAAATACAAATACTTTTCCACTGAAATTACTTGCTAAATTTGAAATGTTTTTGCCAAAAAAATAAAAAATAAAAGAATTATAATAATAATAAAATCCATTAAAGTGCAATGGGAATTGAAATTATTTCAAATTGTAATGGTTGAACAATTCAAACTCCAAAGTGTGATGATTGCAAATTTGAATTATATTTTTGAACACTACATGCATTTGGTTCAAAAAAATAAAATAAAATAAATTTTTTTAGCAATGATAAATTATATAAAAAATAATAGTAGTTAAATTTTTTTTTTTAAAAAAAGAATGTGATGTTTTCAAGGTAAAAAGTAGTGACTTAAAAGTAGAGAGAAAAAATATGTGTATTTAAAAAGTAGTTTAAAAATGTGTTACTTAAAAATATTTTGTCAAATAGAGATGCTTCGTTCCAATTCCAAAAAAAGATAATTTGAAATTATATTTTTTATTTTTCTTGAGAAAAAAATAAATGTGTTTTTTATTGTTAAACATAAATGCTTCATTTTTTTTTTAAAAAAGTGAAAAATTACATCAAAAGTATCATAAGTCTAATGTAAAAAATAAATAGATAATTTTCCATTGTTTTAAAAAAAGTATTCAAAATCCGTAATTTATAAAAAAATTTAAATTTATTAAAAAAAAAAGATTATTCAAAAATATTCTGCTTAATCATAATGTAACTAATTTGGTAAAGTAATATTAAATTATTTCTAGAGATATATAAAATTATATTATAAAATATGTTGAAAAATATTTAAATAACCAGAAAATGTTTTAGTTTAAAGAATAAAAAATGTTTTAATTTAAAGAGCTTAAGAACATTCCTTATATTATGTATTTTTTACAAGTTTTTCAATTAGATTATATATATAAAAAAAAGATTAATCCATAAATTTTCTTTCAAATAAAATAATTTCATAATTGATTGAATATAATTTTCTTTCAGATCGAATATGTTTATACTCGATTGAACATTTTATATATATATTTTTTGAAATACAGCATTCATTTATATTATTTTTGATTATTTTTGATTTTTTTTGTACAATGACTATTTTTAATTTGATAAATATTATTAGAAATTCTATAAAAATATAAAATTATATATAAGCAATACATTAAAAAATAAAATCAAAAGTTAAAATATATTACGTTCGAAATCAAATTAACCAAAAATTTATTTTTTGCATTGTTATTAAAAATTTACTTTAGTTGCTTCATATGTAATAACAACTAACGAAAAGTTAAATACAAAATAACAAGAGCAAACTATAAGCAGCTTGTCCATAAAAACATCAGAAAGATCAAATGTGAAGATTTATTATATATTTTTTATTTTTCTTTAGTATTCCATTCATTTTAAATTATATCATTTAAGTTATTTAATACTCATTATTCAGAAAACTTAAAATCGATCTAATTCAAAAGAGGCAACACGTCAAGAATTGAAGGTTGAATCAAGTCGAACCGATTGTAATTAAAAAATTAATAATTATTTCAAACCTCGCAACATTTTCTTTAAAAAAAAAAAGTTATTTTAAAAATAAATTAACATTTACTTATTTGAAAATAAAATTAAATACAAAAAAATATATAATAAGTAATAACAATATTTTTTAATTTCAAAATTACTCATTTTGAATTCAATAATATTTTGTATTAAAATATTATTTTACTATATTTTTATTTGATATGATTGTATAATTAACATATTTTCATAAATTTTGATCGAAATCACTATTACAAATATATTGCCGTCCACCACACAGGTAAAAATAATAATAATAATAATAATAATAATCAATAAATAAATTATAAACTAATAAAGTTCAATGAGTACAGATCCAATTCGACTAAGCTAAAGAAAGAATAGCATCTAGTTGTGTAACAAGCCTGTGTTGAATTGGCCAAAAATTGACAGCAGAAAAGTCATGTAATCTCTCAATTGTTCAGATCAAATGCCCTTGACGAGTATCCCTCCCTTTATGTGGAACTTATTTTTGAGTGCTTGCGAACTGTTACAAGTGCAAGAGGTAAGCCTCATTATTCTACAACTTCTTATACCATGCCCTTAACAACATAGCATCATTAAAAATCCATCCTTGAAAAGTTTCAGTTTTAACAAAAGGCATCAACTCATACCTCTGTGAGTGAGAGCCCTCATAAAATTTAAAGCATATGTTTTGTCTAAGGAAGTGTGGAAACTTTACAAGGATGTTGTATATAATTCTGATCATGCTTGAAGTTGTGGAGGGCATGACAAACAATTTGCAAAAGAATGTGACGGCTTACCTCTTGCACTAGTAACAGTTGGCAAAGCACTCAAAATTAGACATCCACACAAATGGAGGGATACGCTTCAACAGCGACCGAACCCTTGAAGTGACCAAAATCGCAAAGGAATGATGAGGTATGATACAGCCCAAATGGATTTGGATTACACAATCTCCAGGGATCAGTTTTCTGACAACTGTCTTTGGTCAACAACTAAGTTTTCAGTCATGGTAACATCTCAAATATATGACGCCAGCTTATACTAAATTAAGGGTGAGTTTCTAAATCACCCAGAACATGGTAAACCGGTCTCTCCTTCAGAACTGCTCCATCCACAATAATTTGTCAAACAGAGGGCGGCCAACAATTCCCTCTCTTAAACTTACTTTGGGACATCTATATTTAACTTGGCATCTCCTTAGCAACTCTCTTCAACTGTTCCTACTGGTTTGCGGCCTTTGTCTGGACCACCAATTATACCCCATGTTTCAAACTGCCTTTGTCGAGCTCTTGCCCGCTCTTTCTCTTCTTCAGATTTTGATGCGTAGCAGTATGGGCAGGAAACTCTGTATTCCCATTCTGGAGCTTCCATGTCAGCATCACTTACTGGTTGCTTGCATCCATAGCAAAGTTTATAAGTTCCTTGGACCAGCCCATGTTCAACAGAGACTCTCTTATCAAAGACGAAGCACTCCCCCTCCCAAAGGCTTTCTTCTCTAGGTACTTCCTCAAGATATTTCAAAATTCCACCTTGGAGATGATAAACCTGGTAACAAAATCAGGCAGTATAAGATGAATGAGATCGTTTCAGTAGTAACAGGTCCAAATTGTCACAGTGTTGATCGAGGCTCATGATATAATCCAAGAATCTTGAATGTAGACCCAATTCAAGCACCAGCGAAGCAGACCAAAAAAGGTCAACCAAACAAAAATTCACACACGAGTCTGAGTATGCAGGAAACACTATGATGTTTACTAAAAACAAAATGGAATTTAACCGAAATACATGAATGCCATACATGATACAATAGAAATTAATGTTATTTATTATAAAACTCAGATGATCCAGAACATATTTCATCTCTTCAACACCTTTGCTTAGAAGAAAACTAGTAGCTTTCTCACAACGAATGCCACCAGTACAATACATTGCCACACGAGGTGGCATTTTGTTTTCCTTTTCCTCAATTTGCTTTTCTGTGGTTTCAATTGAACCTGCAGACTCCACCCGGTCCTTTGATTCAACCAACTTGGACTGTTCCTCCACCCAATTTGGAAATTCTCTGAATGCTGTTGTACAAGGTTCAATGGCCCTTTTGAACTTCCCAATTCTAGTTTCATAATCATTGCGCACATCAATCACCACCTAAATTTTGTCAAAATTAGGTCAAAGATAAAATTTAAAGCCATGGAATAACTATTGAAAATCTTATCACGAATGTGAGTATTTGACGGTTCAAGTATAATAGCAAACAGATGTTTCCTTGTGGAAAATTGCCCAACATTAACATTCAAAGGAATGTTGAATATGTATCACTAGAAATTCTGAGGTAAAGAGTTGTCAGTATCTTCTGTAGAAGAATGTCATATAAATCCTAATCCTACAAGGACTTAAAGTGACTACTTTAAGACGAATCTCAGACTAGGATCAATACGAAAAGAAATTTAAAATGGTCATCAATTTATCTCACAAATTAATAGGAAGTACTCCAAGTATCCATGTTAAATAAACAACACAGCAGTTCCAATAGAGAAAAGCCACTCACAGTATCTGGATCACTGATCAATGCATTCCATTCCTTTGGACTGATGTATTTGCCAACTCTTTCAACCGGAGACACAGATGGCATTCCAAGTGTAACTATCTGCAAACAATACAAAGTTTCTAGCTTTTAGAACTGAAAATCAACGAAGGAAAATCTAAACAATATCCAAGAAGGAAAATCTTGAGCTCATATTGAATGATACGATCTTATAGTTTTACGACGAATTACTACCTCTTTCTTTAGCTTGACCCTCACATGGTCCCATCGGAAGGGAGCATCCTCCCCAGCAGCCAGAGGAGAACTACTTCTATGCCCATGATGAATTGCTTCTTCCTCGGGACTAACAGGAGACTCAACACGCCTAAGCCCCTTTAGGCGGTCATCAGTTTGGATAAATGTGATGACCTTTTCTACAGAATCACGGGTTCCACATAAGCTTCCATTGATTCCTTCTGGTGCTAGGATAATACCCCCTGAAACATGCTGTGAATATCAACATAGTGAGACTTGAATTACATTGTAATATATACTCAGTGTGTGCAAACAAACAAAAAATGGAGCTGTAAAGGAAGCTAAAAGATGATTCATCACCAATACTTGCCAAAATACATTGAAAGAGAGACAGAAACATAGAGAAAGCGAAAAGCAACATATGAAGATATTCAAACTCACCACCTTTCAAGAGCCAAATTAATCAATGACTTTTCAACATTTTTATTTTGCCATCAGGGCACATTGTCCTTGGAGGCAGGCCTCTAGGAAGGGTAAATATTAGGGAACATAAATTGCTCAACACATAAAATTAGTAATAAAGATTTGCAGGTTACTTGCCCACGTTGAGGACCATTATTATAACTTCCATTCTGTTAAGCTCATATGATAATTTTTTTCGGCCAACAAATCAGTAACATGCTTCATATCAACCTGTGTGTTTAGCTTTCTGACAATCTCTTCTTATCTAAAGTTTAGAGGCTAGGCAATCAAAGACATGGATACATACTTGCACTTGACTCTAGCACCCAAAGACAAGCTTAAAAAAAAAAAAAAAAATTTAACATTATACATCAATCACGACTGTCCCAGCATAATTATTTTAGCTTTTGACTGAATTCCAAAAGAAAGTAAAGAAGAAAGGACACGGACAATTACCAAATCACACATAAATAGAGTCACCAGTCTTCAAATATATGCTGCCTAGAAGCACCAGTCTTTAAATTTATTTGTTAGATAACTTGTGCCGATATTACCGGCTCTGAAATTTTTGCTTAGAACTGCTACACACTCTCCTCATTACATCGCAACCAACATCGATTACATGGCTTCTACTGATGCCCCGGAATCAAAGATAAAAAATTTCCTTTAATAAACTCCTTTAAACAAAACTAGTTGATGGATTTTTTTCCGAAAGATGGCATTGCAGAAAACTAGTAATTGGATTAAAATCACGCAAAGATTGATAAGAAAAATAAAAACATAACCAAAACATGGCGCAACTTTATTTTTTATGCTCCAACACCCAACATAAATTAGTAAAGGAATTTAACAGCTCCTCACAGAGCTGTTTCAGGGGTTTTCTCAAATCAGCATGATCTGTCAAATCCGCAAACTTGTAAAAGGACACAACAACAAGCAAACACTCCGTGTTCAAAACATTGGGTACGGAATCCGTGCTTGTAGCTGAACAGGGGCACCCAGAGAGAGTGAAGTCGCGACAATTAAAAATGCCGTTTTTGGGATCAGCAGACAGAGGAAGGTTTGAGGATTTGGATTCTGATGTGGATTTATTCAGGGTAGCGTTTATTGATGTAAGTTTAGGGTTAGGGAGGAAGCACTGGCTGTGAGCATATTAACACTTGTATTTTATGAATAGAAGATTAGGACTGTTTATACATATATATAACCTAGGTATTAATGCGTCAATCCCAACCGTAATCGTGTTATGCTAACACGTGTTCTTTTTAAATTTTTGGAACTTTGTCCAATATCATACTCACGATAAACACATTAACACTTGTCTACTGTGGGTAGGTGATCAGGACTGTTTATATATATATATATATATGTATGTTTGACGTAATAGAAATTATATTCATTTTCAACTACAATTATATCAAAAAATAAAATATTCTTTTTAAAAAAATTCTTTATATTTTTTAAAAATACATTCTTTAAAATTTCACTATTCAGTCATCAAAAATATAATATACTTTTCACCATCTTCCACTCTCCCTCCGATCTCCGACAGTCCGGAACCACTGCGGCATCTGCATGTGCACAATTTGTCTTCTTTATCTCTCATTTTAATTTTAATTTTATTTATTTATTCACCTTTACATTGATTGATGAGTGATTTCAATTTTATTCAACCTTAGGATTTTGTTATCCTAGTTAGACTTATATTATAAAAAAATTAAATTTTGGAATTTTTGTTTAATTAATATGATTACTTTAGCTTGATCTTTTGTTGTTAAATACCGTGGCTTGTGAACTTAATTTGAGATTTATGGTTTGTGAATTTGATTCGTGATTCTCTAATTATCACTGATTTATTTTAATGATAAAGTACCATATCGACCTTGATTATTTTAGTGGGAAAGAATCAACGATTTTAAAGTATTTCATTTTTTGTAGTGTCTTATTATTAAATTAATTTATATTTTTGCCTTGATTAATTTTCATCTCAGTTGAAATAAATTTTTGACTTCGCTATGGCCGCAGCCCCGGCCATGGTTTCTGTGACCGTTATCCTTCCGATGAGGTGGTCTAACTGTGATGCTCGTATTAATATGTGATCCCCAAATTGAACAATTCATACTTGGAGGGCCTAATTAGCAACAAGCTTAAAGTTGGAGGACTTAAAGATGCAATTAGTGTTAGTATGCTTTTATTGTGGACCATTGATCAAGATCCTATGGTTATGATTGAGTTGAGAATTAATATATTCTTGACTTGGGCTCATTTGGCATAATGGTATGGAATAGAATAGTTTAGCCCTCTCCCTCTCCTCTCTTGTGAAATCCACCCAAATTCTTGCATCATGTAGAAAATACTTTGTAGCATAATTGAATCCTTGTATAGGCCAATTGGAAGTGCTATTGTGTAGTATGATGGTGCGGTGATATTGTAGAGAATAGGGGTTGTGATTTGGTAATTCCTCGTGAAGGAATTGGCGCACGGTTTGTGTGCGGGAATCTTGTAAAGACTTTCATTGGAATTTGGCTAGTGGAACGGGTTCGATTCGGAGCCCCCCATATGTAGGTGCGATTGGCACTGAACTGGGTCACCAAGATTGTGTTCTTTATTATTGTTGCGTTTTCTTGATTGATTTTTTTATGTTATCCGCGATAATCACAAATATTGGGACGCAAAATTCCGAACAACTGGTATCAGAGCCTTGTGCGAAGAATAAGGGCTTGTTGAATTTTGTGATTGGAAATTAATCTCAAAAATGGCAAAAATCGGTGAAATCAAGAAAAGAAAAAGTTGGCCAAAATCTTTGGAAATCAAGAGCCGGAGGAAAATATAGAAAATTGACTGGACGGATATTTTTCAAGATTAGATTGGAAGGAATTACAAATTGAAAGAAATCTGAAGTAGTTCCAATTTTTCCGAGAAGAATGATTTGGACGGATATGAAATTCCAAGAATTGTCCATTGACTGGGAGAAGAACAAGAAGTTGCCCAAAAGGGAAAGTAGGAAGAAATCAAAATTGTGCCAAAAGAGGAAAGTGGTAGTCACTAAACGGAAATAGAAGAAATCAGATTGCATTTAGAGAAGCAGCTCTGGCCATCTGATGTTGCGGTGCTAGGCGGTGGTGGTGCAAGAGGAAGAGGCGAAGGAATCAACAGTCACCAGCAAAATTTCAGAAGCGACCGTCAGCATTCTTTGCCAAAAAAGGTGTACTAATCATTTTTTACAAACAACTACTCTTGCGGGCCAATCGGCAATCAAGTACCACCATTAGAACAACATAAAAGGAGAAGAATCAGTCGTGCAGTGAAGATGTTGACCGAAAAATTATGGAAGTTCATAAACTGGGCTGGAAAGAAAAAGTGAGAGAAGTGGAATTAGGTGGTGACGGCAGTGGGCAAGCTTACCAGAGAAAATAAAGAAGCTCCAGCTATAGCGACCCAGAATTTTTATGCAATAAATAATTATTTTAATATTTAGAAAATTGTGTCGCTACTATTTCATTTATTATTTTGAAATTAACGCCGCGACGGATTCGTCTAGCCAAGTCAAGAAATATCGAATTTTGTTCGATTTTAAATTAAAATCTGAATTTCTAAAATTATGTTATTTAATTACTTATTCAAAGTATTATTTTTAAAATCATTTTGAATTCCAAATTTATTAAAATATCCCAATGATCCTTATCAAATTATTTCAAGTCCAAATACGAAATCCAATTTTATTTCAAAATTTACTTACTTCTCAAATGTATTTTTCAGTCCAAAATATATCTGTTTTAAATACATTTCTTAATCAAAGTTAGTCTAATTTTCAGTTGATTACTTCTCACGTTTTGCATTTCTCTTTATTCTCCTTTCCACCTCATTTCCAACTTATATCTCCACCAAACACTACCGTGAATTTCCCATCACGTTCACAGCAATGATATCCACCATCAAAGCAAACATCATCATTCTCAGCATGCCTCCATCTCCAATTTTTATTTCTTTCTTTCACATGGCACAACTCTTGATTTCCTTTACAGCAAATGTCTCTCTTTATACCTCACCATTTCATCATTTTGATATGCCATCAGCATTTAAATCAGCTCAACTCCATCGAAATCAGCCCCAACACTGCCTCACCCCAACACCACCAACCGGCCAAGAATACAATCTGCAAATTTTAATAGCACCAAACATCATCATCATCACCATCACCAAATCACAACTCCGCCAACCACCACTGTAACCACCTCCACTGCCGCCCCAGAATCCACATCAATCAGCCTGCTCAACCCATCTTCAGCCACTGCCCAACTTCAAGTACCCAAATCAAAACCCAAATTAAACACCAAACTCAGAACAAAACTAGTACCTACCTTCATCACCGGTCATCTAAACGGATAGTCGCCGGAAGACCTTCGAACTCTAATTTCGTTTTCAACCTAGATCAATCCCCAAATTTCAGCCTCGGTCTCGCACCAAATCCCGTAACTAAGCTCTAAAATCTGAACCGTCCTACTTGGTTGCCTCTCGCCGCCACCTCGAGGCGGTGTTCCACCGGCTGTAGCGTCGGATTCCTCCATCTCACCGATCGCCTTTCTCTCGCTCGTCTCACTCTGTCTCTGAAACTGGGTCGAAGAAGAGAGAGAATGCTGATTTTTATATTTTAATTATTTTCAGAAATTGCAACTTTGGTCCCTATAGTTTTAAAGTTATTATTTTAACCCTAAGTATCAACTTCATCTTATTTTAGTCCATATAGATTTAATTCAAGTGATTTTAAGCTCAAGTTTTTATAAGTTATCTATTTTAGTCTCTCAGGTTTCAAAATAGTTTAAATCAGTCCCTGACGTTTTAAATTGTATCAATTCAGTCCCTTTTTGTTTCAAATCATCATTTTCAGCCCTTCATTTTTTAAACGTTTTAACTTCAGCCCTTTAACTTTAAACTCTTTTATTTCAGTCCCTACTGATTTACTTTATTTGATTTTAAGCCCAAGTTTCAAAGTATTCATTTTAGTCCCTCAACTATCAAAAGTATCTATTTTAGTCCCTCAACTTTCAAAACATCAATTTTAGTCCTCAAATTATAATTTATCATTTTGAACTATATATTCGATAGACTAAAGTGACTTATTGGCTAAGACGAAGCGTACGGAGAATTTAAAGAAATTGAAGTCATTCCCGCTCAACTTTGCACTCGTCGGATTTGAGGTAGACTCGCACTTATTAATTGATTTAAATTATGATTTCATATAAATGTCATGTGACTTGTGAAAGTCAATTTTCAAGAAAATTAAGTATGTTTTATGAAAAGTAAGTATACCCTATGTTTTTACGATAATGTTTTATATGTTTTGGATCATTGCTACGCATAAGAATTCTTACCACCTAAGTTCGGTAGAATTCTGTGTCTCCATAAGTTTATGAGGATTTACCACCTAAGTTCGGTAAAATTCCTGCCTTTCCATATGTTTATGAGGATTTACCACCTAAGTTCGGTAAAATTCCTGTCGCGTATGTTTATGAGGATTTCGATCCTATCTTATGTTATGATGGAAATGATCCCTATGAATTTCATGAATTATGTTTTGGTATACTTACTGTTATTATGATCTTACTGTTATTATGACTTACTACATAAGAATTCTTACCACCTAAGTTCGGTAAAATTCTTATGTTTATGAGGATTTCGATATTATCCTATGTTATGATGAAAACTTACTGTTATTATGATTTTACTGCATAAGAATTCTTGCCACCTAAGTTCGGTAAAGTTCTTGTGTCTTCTTATGTTTATGAGGATTTCAATCCTATCTTATGTTATGCTTTCAAAAGAAATTATGCTTGGCATAATTAAAATGTTTTTATAAGTATATGGTTTTCAAAGAGCTATTTTCAAAGAGCCTATAATTTGCAAAATATGTCCCGTGCTGTAATGCACAATATGAGTTTTATCAAGAGCAGTTTTATAAAGAAGCTCTATCAATGCCCGTTTTATAAAGAGCAGGGATTTATGTGTTTAATCATCTTATAAATTAAATTAATTCGCGATGAGTCTACTGAGTATTTCCCCCATGAAATACTCACCCTACTTTTTAACAGTTTTGCAGATTTCGGGGACGGTGGCGAGCGATGAATGATGGTGGCAATAATCGTTGAACGGTTGAAAGTTTGACGTTAATGATTTCCGTATTTTCCAAATAATCGAATAATTTAGAGAAGTTCATTTATTTGAGAAATTATGATATTGGCAATTTCTTTACAATATTAATGGTTCGATTTACTATTTCAAATGGTTTCATAAATGTTTTCAATTTTAGCGGCCATTACAGTTTATTTAATGTTGCCATAAATGAATTTCAATTATTTCTTCCGCAACAATATTATTCGAAAAATTTAGACAGAAAATGACGTAGTGAATCGGGTATACGGAACTCGGGGCGCTACAAGTTGGTATCAGAGCTAGTCTGCGTTTCTGTAGACTGGAAAAATTTTCAAAAAGAATTTTCAAGAAATATTTTCCATTATAAAATTTTATTGATGAAGATTGCCACTGCCATCATTCGTTCCACCAACTCCGAGGTAAAGAAGTTTATGATGTTTAAAGTTATTTCAGTATTTCGAATACTCATTTTATTGATTTATGAGAAAGAATGAAGAGTATTTCGGATACTTATGATTTATGAGAAATAAGAATGTATTTCTTCGAAAATAATGATGTTGTTATGCTTTGTCATAACTTATATGCTTTAATGTATGATTATGAGAAATTTTTTTTAAAAGAAAACGAGTGTTGAGCATAATGGGAATAATATGATTTTATTGAGAATTAAGTAATGGATATTATGTTGAGTTAATTTATTATGCCTCTATGTTAAAGAGAAATTTATTATGAAGTTTGACTTTGTGAATAAATTTTGGGAATATGATTTATGGCATATATTTATAAGTATGAGTAACTTTTGAGCCAATTAAGGTATGGAAGGAAGTGATATTGTGATATTGAAAAATATGATTTGAAATTGTTATGTTGAGGAATTATGAATTGAATTATGAGATATTTTGATGATATTGAAGTGTTGGAATCATTTTCAATATTTTTAGATCGTTGTGATCAAATGTGGAGTTATTTATTATTGTGAGTTATGAAGTATGCTTATGGTTTGGATAAGTCCAAATTACAAGGGAGACTCTATCCAGAATTTTATCATTTGGAATTAAGAGCATAATATGATAAGCATCCACTAAAGGAATTAAGGTTAGACATGCAAGATCATTTACATCACAAACGAGATTTAGTAGATGATAGCAGAGATTTTATTATTTTCTCATAAGGAGAACACACAAGAGTCACACTGGAAAGGAAATACATGAAACACACGAAAGCATAAGAGAAAAACATGGAAAGATCCTCAGAATGAGAGATGTGTTTCCGGAGTAGCCGTATCCTACCACCTCTGATCTTTTGAGGAAATAAAGAAACCTTCAAAGAGGTGTGTTTCGAGAGTAAGAATACTCCGTAATCTACCACCTGGAATCTTTGAAGTATACACAAGATTTAAACATTAAGGAAATCCTAGTAAATGGAGGGGTGTCTCGAGAGTGAGAATACTCCGTACTCTACCCCCACCTATTCTAAGATTCAAAGAGTTAAATTTACATTAACCGGACTCCATTTTCGCTTGATTCCCCTTCCTTGCGACCAATCTATCTTAACCCCTGCTGGATCTTGTATTGAGATATATGACTGCAGCTTATCCAGTAGTTCATCAATAGTAGGAGCAGAAATAAGAAGCCTTCTGGAAAATGGAGAGATGAATCCCTGTTCCACAGCATAATCAAGAAAGGTTAACAAACCATCAAAGAAATTGTTAACATTCAGAAGCCCAATAGGCTTAGTATGGAGATCTAGTTGAGCCCACGAGGTAATGTTAAAGATTTCTTCTAAGGTACCAAAACCTCCGGGCAGGGCTATAAAGGCATCAGAACCATATAGCATACAAGTTATGCGTTCATGGATGGATAAGGTTTGAACTTCATGCCCTCGTGTTTTTCCTGAAACATCTACCAAAGGGACAGGTATGACACCGATTACTTTTGATTTCTCTGCAAGAGCAGATTGGGAAACACAACCCATTAGACCACTGCTACCACCCCCATATACAAGAGTGATACCTTTTTCCCCCAGTTTCTTTCCAAGATCTACAGCCGCTTCTAGATAACCGAAGCCTTTCCCTACTTTTGATCCACAAAATACACAAATAGTTTTGATTTGTCGAAGTTTTGGTGCTTCCATCTTTGATAGTATAGAAGAGAAAACTTACGAAGAAGATGTGATTTTGGGATGCCTGAACTATGAAATATGTTTGACTATTTAAAGCCGGAAAAATTTACTGTTTTTGATTGATTCTGAAAAAGTAAAGATTTACTTTTGACAAAATCAGCCCACTTTTGAATATTTTTATCGTATCGAGGCTGTCACCTTTCGGCGATTTAATATTTATTTCCAGCTTTATCAAACCTCGAGAAAGGAAAATATATTTATTTCCAGCTTTATCAAACCTCGAGAAAAGAAAAATATATTTTATTTCCAAAACGCGTGAAAGAAAGCAGCAAAATATTTTAAAAAGATTTACCTTATATCATTGCTGAACTGCCAGAAGCCTCATTTTGTAAAACAGACTGACAAACAGGATCTTTCGATATTATATTTTGGAGACTATAACGATTTTTGTCCTCGTTAAACTGAGCGTATAAGGAGAGAAGTTCACGTTGTACATAACCACTTGGGTGCGTCTCAAGAGTCAGTCGAATATCATCCAAAGACTCCTTACTCAGTCCACCCTTTATGAATTCGATTTTATCATCCCGATTAGTAGAAGAATATCCTACTGATTTGCAACGTGTATTACAGTTCCAACGAGCACATTTGTAGCAACCACCCAGTCTTTTTGCTCTTCGTTTCTTTGCGAACGTGCTTTTGCCTAAACCAGGCATATGTTTTGGAAATGTTGATGGTAATTCACCAGATAGTCGAACCTTTGCTTCTATCAACCAGCGAACATCTTCTGGAATATCATGAGCCATTAGCAACCTCAATCTTTCGAGCCTTATTTTATAGATCTTTCTCAGATCATTCATAGGAAGACTGGAATAATACTTGCGAATGTTAGAAAGGATGATATCCATTGTTTGATGATTCAACCTCTTCTCAGCATGAACTATTTAAAAGCGTAAAGGATCTGAGTGAATCCGCGTGATGTTGTGACCAGCAAGAAAGCGCTGGATTATTTTAATGAAAAGAGGAGACAAGAAGTAATGCGCTGTTAAATTTTATCGATAAAGGAGATTTGATTGGAGATTTGGAATATTTTCTTGGATTATGGGTACTGATATTTTGTTTTAATAATGATAATCTTGGTATAGTGTGATGATACGTGGAAAGTAAAATGAGTACTGTATTGAATCAGAATTCATACGTATATACAAGTGAAAGAAATACTTTGCAGGAAATGTGGTGACATTTAAGTATAGAATCTTAGTTTTGGGAGATATTTGTTTACTGAATTTTGGGTTACAAATATTGGAAAGATAAGTTGATGATATTATGTTGATATGTTTGGGTATATTACGTAGAGAAGATATTCAGGTAATTCTTTGATTATTTTTGGGAATTTTCGATGATAAGAAGAAGAGATTCTGATTAAGTATTCAGAAATTATAAGATTAAGTAAGTTTAATTTCGAGGACGAAATTATTTTAAGGAGGTAAGATTATAGCGACCCAGAATTTTTATGCAATAAATAATTATTTTAATATTTAGAAAATTGTGTCGCTACTATTTCATTTATTATTTTGAAATTAACGCCGCGACGGATTCGTCTAGCCAAGTCAAGAAATATCGAATTTTGTTCGATTTTAAATTAAAATCTGAATTTCTAAAATTATGTTATTTAATTACTTATTCAAAGTATTATTTTTAAAATCATTTTGAATTCCAAATTTATTAAAATATCCCAATGATCCTTATCAAATTATTTCAAGTCCAAATACGAAATCCAATTTTATTTCAAAATTTACTTACTTCTCAAATGTATTTTTCAGTCCAAAATATATCTGTTTTAAATACATTTCTTAATCAAAGTTAGTCTAATTTTCAGTTGATTACTTCTCACGTTTTGCATTTCTCTTTATTCTCCTTTCCACCTCATTTCCAACTTATATCTCCACCAAACACTACCGTGAATTTCCCATCACGTTCACAGCAATGATATCCACCATCAAAGCAAACATCATCATTCTCAGCATGCCTCCATCTCCAATTTTTATTTCTTTCTTTCACATGGCACAACTCTTGATTTCCTTTACAGCAAATGTCTCTCTTTATACCTCACCATTTCATCATTTTGATATGCCATCAGCATTTAAATCAGCTCAACTCCATCGAAATCAGCCCCAACACTGCCTCACCCCAACACCACCAACCGGCCAAGAATACAATCTGCAAATTTTAATAGCACCAAACATCATCATCATCACCATCACCAAATCACAACTCCGCCAACCACCACTGTAACCACCTCCACTGCCGCCCCAGAATCCACATCAATCAGCCTGCTCAACCCATCTTCAGCCACTGCCCAACTTCAAGTACCCAAATCAAAACCCAAATTAAACACCAAACTCAGAACAAAACTAGTACCTACCTTCATCACCGGTCATCTAAACGGATAGTCGCCGGAAGACCTTCGAACTCTAATTTCGTTTTCAACCTAGATCAATCCCCAAATTTCAGCCTCGGTCTCGCACCAAATCCCGTAACTAAGCTCTAAAATCTGAACCGTCCTACTTGGTTGCCTCTCGCCGCCACCTCGAGGCGGTGTTCCACCGGCTGTAGCGTCGGATTCCTCCATCTCACCGATCGCCTTTCTCTCGCTCGTCTCACTCTGTCTCTGAAACTGGGTCGAAGAAGAGAGAGAATGCTGATTTTTATATTTTAATTATTTTCAGAAATTGCAACTTTGGTCCCTATAGTTTTAAAGTTATTATTTTAACCCTAAGTATCAACTTCATCTTATTTTAGTCCATATAGATTTAATTCAAGTGATTTTAAGCTCAAGTTTTTATAAGTTATCTATTTTAGTCTCTCAGGTTTCAAAATAGTTTAAATCAGTCCCTGACGTTTTAAATTGTATCAATTCAGTCCCTTTTTGTTTCAAATCATCATTTTCAGCCCTTCATTTTTTAAACGTTTTAACTTCAGCCCTTTAACTTTAAACTCTTTTATTTCAGTCCCTACTGATTTACTTTATTTGATTTTAAGCCCAAGTTTCAAAGTATTCATTTTAGTCCCTCAACTATCAAAAGTATCTATTTTAGTCCCTCAACTTTCAAAACATCAATTTTAGTCCTCAAATTATAATTTATCATTTTGAACTATATATTCGATAGACTAAAGTGACTTATTGGCTAAGACGAAGCGTACGGAGAATTTAAAGAAATTGAAGTCATTCCCGCTCAACTTTGCACTCGTCGGATTTGAGGTAGACTCGCACTTATTAATTGATTTAAATTATGATTTCATATAAATGTCATGTGACTTGTGAAAGTCAATTTTCAAGAAAATTAAGTATGTTTTATGAAAAGTAAGTATACCCTATGTTTTTACGATAATGTTTTATATGTTTTGGATCATTGCTACGCATAAGAATTCTTACCACCTAAGTTCGGTAGAATTCTGTGTCTCCATAAGTTTATGAGGATTTACCACCTAAGTTCGGTAAAATTCCTGCCTTTCCATATGTTTATGAGGATTTACCACCTAAGTTCGGTAAAATTCCTGTCGCGTATGTTTATGAGGATTTCGATCCTATCTTATGTTATGATGGAAATGATCCCTATGAATTTCATGAATTATGTTTTGGTATACTTACTGTTATTATGATCTTACTGTTATTATGACTTACTACATAAGAATTCTTACCACCTAAGTTCGGTAAAATTCTTATGTTTATGAGGATTTCGATATTATCCTATGTTATGATGAAAACTTACTGTTATTATGATTTTACTGCATAAGAATTCTTGCCACCTAAGTTCGGTAAAGTTCTTGTGTCTTCTTATGTTTATGAGGATTTCAATCCTATCTTATGTTATGCTTTCAAAAGAAATTATGCTTGGCATAATTAAAATGTTTTTATAAGTATATGGTTTTCAAAGAGCTATTTTCAAAGAGCCTATAATTTGCAAAATATGTCCCGTGCTGTAATGCACAATATGAGTTTTATCAAGAGCAGTTTTATAAAGAAGCTCTATCAATGCCCGTTTTATAAAGAGCAGGGATTTATGTGTTTAATCATCTTATAAATTAAATTAATTCGCGATGAGTCTACTGAGTATTTCCCCCATGAAATACTCACCCTACTTTTTAACAGTTTTGCAGATTTCGGGGACGGTGGCGAGCGATGAATGATGGTGGCAATAATCGTTGAACGGTTGAAAGTTTGACGTTAATGATTTCCGTATTTTCCAAATAATCGAATAATTTAGAGAAGTTCATTTATTTGAGAAATTATGATATTGGCAATTTCTTTACAATATTAATGGTTCGATTTACTATTTCAAATGGTTTCATAAATGTTTTCAATTTTAGCGGCCATTACAGTTTATTTAATGTTGCCATAAATGAATTTCAATTATTTCTTCCGCAACAATATTATTCGAAAAATTTAGACAGAAAATGACGTAGTGAATCGGGTATACGGAACTCGGGGCGCTACACCAGCCCCCAGGGACGGTGAAGTTCTGGCCGGAAAGAAAGTGAAGCCACTGCCGAGTTCCAATTTGCCGAGAAGAGAAAGGTCAAGAAACCGACCGTTTGAGGAAGAAGAAGTCTGATTCTGGCTACCGAAATGCTAAAAATATGGGAAGTGAAAAATCAAGACGAAGAACTGGCGGCGATTTGGCTGGAAAAACAAAGTTACAACCGGGGCTGAAAACTCAAATTCCGGCCAGACCAAAATTCAGATCAAGAAACGGTCACCACCGTTGAACTCGCGAGGATGAGGAGATGCTTCCACAGTTTCTTGGCATTTTCCGGCGGCGGCCGGAGGTGGTCCGGCGGTAGCGCCGGCGGCGGTCCGGCGAGCACATTTTGGACAGTTTCACTTTCTCGACCTGCTGAGTCCATTTTTTCGAAATTAGTTTTGCAAGATTCCAAATGCATAAATACGAACACGCATTGTTCGCTCGGTGATATCCCTAAACTTTAATCTTTTTTATTGCTTTACCTTGTTGGTAGCAATCTGTTTAGGTTAATTATTTTTTGAAAAATATTCACCTTGCTGGTAGCAACTTGTTTTGCTGATCTGTGTTCGATGTTGATCTGTTATTGTTGCTTCTTGGACCTGTTAATTGTTTGATTGGATTAGATAGGGAGTGACGAGGTTAGTGTTTCTAGTTGGTACGTTCAATAGTGGTTGATAACTACATTAGATACAAGTTTCCATTTAAATATGTCACTAAATGAAGTGACGAGGTTAGTGTTTCTAATTGATATGTTATTTCTATTGATCGGATCAGTGGTAATAAATAACTAGACTAGATACAAGTTTCCATTTAAATAAGTTACTAGCCACATATGTGGGTTTAATGCTATATCAAACGTGAAATAAGTGTCTCTCTCCAAGTTTGGGTATCCAATGGTATTTAATCTTGACTAGAAATAGTAGTAAGATTATGGTAAATCTTGACTTGAAATAGTAGTGAGATTTGGGAGAGAGTTCTTGACTTATTTGTTGTTGTTTTGGTCACTTTATATGATTGTTATAAAGAGAAGCATGAACAGATAGATAGAGAGAGATGTGGAGTATGTGGTATCTTGTTCTAATTTGGACCCGAATGAGGATTATGTGTTATTAAATCCTGTTGACTCCTGTGATATAAATTTAATTGTGAAATTTCATATGCATAAATGGCTACTTGATTTAGTGCATATTTTTCATGTTGCATCCCATATTGATTTGTTCAACAATTTGCATGAACATGACTTTGATCACGTTGTGTTGTGTAATGATATTGCATGCAAGGGTGTTGGGATAGGTAATATTTCTGTTAAATTTGATGGGGGCTGTGTGCTCTTTTTTGGTGGAGTTATATATATTCATGAAATGAATATGAATTTGATATATGTGGGGCAATTAGAAAAGATGGGGCTGACTGGTAAAATTGAGCATGGGCTTATGAAAATTATTAACGGTGTTCTTGTAACATGTAAGGGAGTTACAAGAGATGGTGTATGAGTTACCACTGTTTATGTGATTAGAGGTGTTGATTCCTCTGTTTCGTTTACCAACACAAATGACATGTATGAGTTGCACACTACGGGTGCACGGATGAATGATAAGAAGCTTCTTGATGATATAGGTGCTGTTATAGGAGACCGTGGGGTCTTATGTACCTTGATGTGATAAATGCGGGTTATATGTAGACTGTATGTCTTATATGCATTTATGTGGTCATTGTGTGTGTGGTATGTTTCATAAAAGTGTGCTTGGAAATGACTATATGTCGGATTTGCTTTTATGTGATCGTCATGTGCTTGGTAAGCAACGTCGTGTTTCTTTTTCTTCAGGTTTGTGATACTTCTCATGATAGATTGCATAATAAATGTGTTGATCATTTTATGCTGTAGACTTTTGGCTGTGCTTATATTTTCACCATTTGAGAATGGGGGGAAATGTTGAACCTATGGCTAGATATGTGTTTCTAGGATGTCCTCCGGAGGATTGATGATTATAGGTTATCGTGTAGAAGGCAAAAGGGTGGTTAGATCATGGAGTAGTGTGGTCACGGTTAATGAGGCTGATGTGTCATGTTCAGAACATGGTTTTTTGGTGCAATTGAGGGAATAATAGCAACGTAGTGCTAGTTATCAGTTGCAGGTGGAGTTGGTTATAGTGATAGTACTATCCCTAGGCCTAGGGTACTCAGAGTGAGGTGAAGACTCCAATATTCAGCGTCCTGAAGATTAAAATAGAGTGGTAATAGAATGATATGGATACACCCGTTATAACCTATTTTTGGGTTGACTAGTTGTTGACTAGTGTGATAGAGTGATGAGACTCTATGATGAAGAATAATTGATAGAGTGATGAGACTCTATGAGAATGAACAATTGATAGAGCGGATGGAGCAATGGATAGAGATGTATTCTCTTGTTTTGAATCAAAATGAGATATACCATTGAGAATGACCTTTGTTAGAGTACTAGACTGAATAAAGGGGTACACACATAGATTGAGGTGAAGGTTATATGAAAACTTTTGTTGGTAGTTTAGTTGGTCATGACAACTTAAACAACCTTATGTTGAATTACATTTTTTATAAAAGTTTTCTTTTATGTTTCAACCTCTTGTTTTTGTGATAATAAAAACTTGTGCATGTGTGTTTTATCTTGAAAGGTTCTAGTATGGCTTAAATGTTACCTGGTTGTGGTATATATGATTTGATTCAGTTTATGTTATTATAAATTGACAATATTGCTCTTGATTGATTCATTGTTAACAATTGTAAATGGAAAGTATTGAAATGTGTACGTTGGATTTGAGGGGATATTGTGATGAGTCTTATGTGTATGTGCTATACATAATGTGATAGTGTAAGGATTTATATATGTATGTTATGTTGGGGATATAGGTAATTGGATGATGATTTTCCTCCTATGTGTTTCATCTTGGGTGATGATTATGTGAGTTGCAAATCACATGTTTTTTGCACATAGTTCTATTATTCATGATTGAGTTTAAGTATATTGACATCATATGATTCATTAAATGTTTTTTGATATTTAATGGTCTTCTTTAAACATTGTGATTTTATTGGTGATATGATTATATACTTTAATTGTTAGCATGATATATATATTTTTTGGAAAAATCCAGTTTTTCACGATTGCACTATATATAGAGATTATATATTGCATTTTACTTGAGGTGTCACATGGTGTTGTAAAGCCTGAATAAATGTTGTTATCACATTTCCTCAGATATGGTACTAGAGTCATGACATGGTAAAATTCAAGAGTTCATTTTAGACACAACGCGCACGTTTTTTGTTCATACTTCCCTCTTCGTTTTAGCGATTCTTACAGCCATGTATAATCACTTGTAATATAATCTGGGCCATGGTGTAGGCTAGATTGATAGTACTACTGTATAGTGTTTGACGCGGTGTTAGTCGTTGTTGAGAAGGGTCGGATTCTGATTTCTTCAGAAGGAACGGGGGATGCGCAAGTTTGAAGTTTGTGGTTTGATTGTTGTACTCTTGAACATTGGTAAAAAGTGGTGAAGTCCAATTTTATTGGATTCTATGTTGAGTTGTGACTAATTTCATTTACTTTCATTTGCAGGTATCGGGCGATGATGATCGAGCTCACCCACTTAGCCTCTAGCAATCAAGAGAGTTAGAGATTGCAATTTGGAGATCAAGTGAAGTTTATTAATATGTGATCCCCAAATTGAACAATTCATACTTGGAGGGCCTAATTAGCAACAAGCTTAAAGTTGGAGGACTTAAAGATGCAATTAGTGTTAGTATGCTTTTATTGTGGACCATTGATCAAGATCCTATGGTTATGATTGAGTTGAGAATTAATATATTCTTGACTTGGGCTCATTTGGCATAATGGTATGGAATAGAATAGTTTAGCCCTCTCCCTCTCCTCTCTTGTGAAATCCACCCAAATTCTTGCATCATGTAGAAAATACTTTGTAGCATAATTGAATCCTTGTATAGGCCAATTGGAAGTGCTATTGTATAGTATGATGGTGCGGTGATATTGTAGAGAATAGGGGTTGTGATTTGGTAATTCCTCGTGAAGGAATTGGCGCACGGTTTGTGTGCGAGAATCTTGTAAAGACTTTCATTGGAATTTGGCTAGTGGAACGGGTTCGATTCGGAGCCCCCCGATGTAGGTGCGATTGGCACTGAACTGAGTCACCAAGATTGTGTTCTTTATTATTGTTGCGTTTTCTTGATTGATTTCTTTATGTTATCCGCGATAATCACAAATATTGGGACGCGAAATTCCGAACAGCTCGCATGCTATTTTCTATTGGAAAGAGATTCTATGCATTCTCTATTTGTGCTTGCAATATAGGAATAGCGTAGGAGGCGAAATCTAAGCAAGTAAGCATACTCAAATTCCCAAGCAGCTTGGTTTAAACAATGGAAGAAGAACGTATTACAGTAAAAACATGTGTAAAAAAAAAAAAAAACTAAATATTGAACTATGAGTGCAAAATTCTAAGACTGGTTTTCTCAGTCTTGCTAATATCTAATTTTTGCCTTGTCTGTATTCTGACCTACAGTGTTTGTCATCCTCAAAATGAGGGAAGAACAGCTTTCTCGTCTTACACCAATCATCTTTATCAGTTCCCTTTTCGATTTCAAATATGATTTTCTTCTAATGACTTACACAGTGAAAGTTACGCTGCCTTCTCTTCATCCCAGTCATCATCCCAACTTTCGTCCCAACCTTCTGCCGTCTCCACATTTAAAGAAAAATCGGATTTTTGATGCCCCATCTCAAGTTCTTGATACGGAACTCCGTCAAGATGTCGTTCCCTTTTTACCAACTTGCAGCAGGCCCACGTACCTCCGATAAACAAGACTATCACGAAGAGTGTATATGTCCCATTGACTGGTGTCAAATATGTGGTATAGGAAGCTTGTGGTACTGAAGCTCCTAACTGTATTTTGCAAACCCCATTTCCAGCTTTTACTGAAATTGAAGAACTTCCCCCAATATTTGATGTTACATTTATCTGATACAGCACAAGGTGGCAAAAGTGATCAGAAAACAATTCAGAATTTGGATGAGAAAAAGGTAAGATTAATCTCTTCCCTAAACATTGCTCTTCATTCGAGACATTTCGCATATTTAACAGGAACAACATATGTAACAATGATAGACCTATACCTTCTTGCCTTTGTGTGCGGGTATTCCAATGTTCTCCAGGGTTTTATTTGCAGGACGAACAGTGATACTTAAGTTGAGAGAGCTCTCGCCATCATTCACGACAAGCAAAAATGATTCTTGGAATCCTGCAAAGAAAACAGATATTTAGAACACTCAACCTCCTATAATGACCAAAACAAAGAATAGAAATATAGAATTATGTTGATTTACAACCAAGTAACTCTCCCTTGACAAGTTATAAATCTAATGAAGTACAAAGAGATAGAGGCTAATACTTCAATAAATAGCAATGAATTGAGCTCGAATGTTGGAGAAAAACTTTGATGCATATGATGATGGAATGTAAATTTTTTCGATGCATGCAATCTTGGAATATTTTATGTGAACCCGTAGAATCGTACTTCATTTACGATTGAGAGTCACACAAAGATGGGCTCATTTTTCATTTTTGTTTGTCTCATATTATAGGTCACTTTCCTTGTTAAAAGTATATTAATGTCTTAATTTTTTAATATATCACTATTTAATATACATTGTTATCAACAAATATGAGTAAATTTATAGTTTCAACATATATTAATTATGTTTTTCTTAATTTAAGTGAAAATAGAAACAAGCTTATCTTTATGGGATGGAGGAAATAGCATGTTCTAGACAACTACATTAATGTGATGTCTGCACACTATAATAGACACCGGGGCAGAATGGGATGGCCTGCACTGACATACGTTTATGACTAATAACAGCCTGAAGCCCATGCCTCAGTCTCTTAAAATGCTTTGGCCACCCATTGGGTCAAAGAACTTCTCTAGCACGAATACATAAGCCCGATACCACACCTGAACCCATAAGCCTCAAATATTTTGACAAAATGTCTGAATTTGGGAAGTTAAACACAAGGGCAGTGTTTAGTTAAGTGGCGTGTGGGTGATTTGTGCCGTGCACTGTGAAATGAGGATAAAGAGATGTGAGTTCATTACCCTCTTGGCAGCTCAATTTCATTATCCTTCTACAGAAATTTCAAGATGATGAAGGCTCTACTTTTATCACCTAAATAATGGAAGTACAACTGTATTTAGCATGCTTCATGTATGATTGGATGTTTGATTTTCTGTTGTTTTATGGCAAAATCTTATATTGAAAAATATAGGTAGACTCGATTTTGCACTTGTTTTTATTGAATATACTTCTATCAAACATTATTTAATATTAAGCCAACCCCAAGTACGTGCTTTTGCGATTTCCGCTTCATCTGACATGGAGGCTAATAAATATTCAGGCACACTAGACCCCAGTTAGCTTAGCTCTAAAGCGCACTAATGAACAATGACCATAACTTAGGACCTAACTACACAATATTTGGTCGACCTCATCAAGCAAAGCAAAGCAAGGCAAGACTCGTCAGTTGTGGTTGGATGGGGGAAGCAAGAAAGGTAACTAAAACTACCATGTATCTAGGTGGAGATGCAAACTTATGGTGGCGGACCACGGACGTAATATCTCAAATTGATGCATTAAAACTCTGTAGCTCTTAAAATTACTGGTATGCTTTTCTTCCACATAATTATCGTTCTCTCTCTATACATTTAGTCAACTAACCATTCACTCAAACTCATAGTCAAGCAATAGCATAATGCAAATTTCAGAACATCATTAAATTCGACAACTAATGAGTATAATCCATACATTCAACCAATAAAATCTCCTTGAAGAATCACAAGATAGTTCATCTATTTCTTCGGTATATAGTAGTAATGATGAAATGTGTGGTTGAAAAGTTGTTAGTTCTATGAAATGTGTGGTTAAAAAATGCATTGTTATGACTTAGATTAAAATCTAGATTTTAATTCCTACAAACAGGGAACATGATAATTAACCATCGAATGAAATAACACAACTAAAAATAAATACATATAACAGCTGAATGTACCATTTCCAACAGAAGAGACACAGGCTGTAATGTTGTATTCATTGATTGTGCAATTATTCAACGCCACGTCGCATGCCTCAACTCCCTCGGGTGAATTCATGGAATCCTCAGACTTCATATTAGCCGAAGGAACCGGGCTCAGAGATGGAGACACCTATTAAGACAAGCAAGAGAAAATATTGAATTTCCCATAATCAATTAGCTAAATCAATATAGTAAAAAATTGGATTCAAACCATAATTGGCTCTGGCTTTGGATCGTCAGGTTCAGCTAATTTACGGACAAAATCAAGAAAAGAAGCATGCGAATGTTTGGGGATAAACGAAACCAACAAAATAATCATAACCCATTGATTCATTTCTTAGATTTAAAGAATTTTTTTCTAAACGCAGTTGCTAAGATTTAAATCAACGTTGAAATTGAAATGACCCGTGTGAAAAGGGTCCTTCGGACAAACGAGTATATATGATGAGGAAGCTTCATTATCATTATTCAGAAAAAAATAAATGGAACGAAGAGACAACAACGTTGACGGATTCATAGAGGACGACGAAGAACAAAGCGCGTTAAACAAAAACAGGCGACTCTCGAGATAATTCTCAAAGGCTGAAGTTTAAAATTTGGATTTTGACGTAGCATGAGAGAAATGATTTTACCGTAAAGAGTCCTTCCTCAAAATTTAAGATAAGATGGCATTCTGTTTATATTTTATTTTATATTTTTATTTTCGAAAATGTTTTGTATTTTGTATTTTCATTTTTGTTTTTAAATTTGTTGAAAACGCGTTTGGTTTGTCATTTCTGAAAACTGTTTTTGAAATGAAAAGATGGAAAACACGTTCTGTTTGAAATTTTGCAGAACACTATTTAAACTATTTTTAATTAATTTGCTTGCAGATTACTACTAACTCCAACTCAAATTTCCTTTCACAATACACTAAAAATACGGTTACATGCAACATACTAATATGAGCATTAAGAGTCTATATTAACACGGCTTGGTCAAGTTCGGGACATGAGAAAGCTCTACTTCTATTAAAATCCAGAAAATTCAAGTTCTTTCAAAACCACCAGAGTCCATTTATCATTGCATTTTTTGAAATATAACAACAAGAATTCTCATTTAATTTTTTTTTGTAATGTTGATATTGAATTCAATAAAAAATTATTTAAACTAAGTTCCAAGTTTAGGATAATTCTCACAAAAATAAAAATAAAAATAAATAAACTTTATTTAGGCTTAGTTCCAAGGTAGGATAATTCTAAAAAAAATAATAAAAAAATAAAAATAATAAAAACTTTATATTAAGCTTAGTTCTAAGTTAAGATAATTCTATATATATATATATAAAAAAATAAATAAATAAAAATAAAATAAAAATAAATAAATTCCCAAAACGCATTTTTCGCGTTTTGGATATTTTTTTGTCGAAATACACACAAAACGCCCAAAACGATGTTTCGGGCGTTTTCCGTTTTGTGTACAATTTTTTTTTTTGTTTTCCAAAATTCGTTTTCGAAAATGGTAAAGAGAACGCGTTTTTAGCGTTTTCGAAAATAAAAATAGAAAACGACCTCAAAACAGTAAAGAGAACAGGGGCTAACATTTTATAAATTTGATTGTCCAAATTTAAAGAGTCAATTCCAATATCTATTATTAAATATATTAAACCCTTGTTTGGTTCACATTAAATTTATGTTTTTTTTTCTACAGTATTCAATCACAATCATCAATCAAAAGTCAAGTACACAATCTTTTCCTTTTTAATCAAATCTCAACCATCTATTCTTCTAAAAATCACTATTCATTTCAAAAAAAAAAAACTCTTTTTAAACAATACCAAACACACAAAAAGTTCCAATTTTTAATATTCCTACATTAAATCTTTTTATTACTATATAATTAGTTATTCACTTTTAAAAAAATAAATACTATTAACTAAAAATAAAGAAAACCAATAAATATTTCCTTGAAAAAGTAAAATAAAGAGCTTGTTGGAGCTCGTAAAAAATTTTACTCCTTAAATTTAAAGATGCTCTATTATGGTACGATGTACGGTCATTTGTTATTTATATATATCAAATTTATATTTTAACGTATGAAATAAATATTTAATTAAAAATTAGAAAGGAATGAAGAAAATTAATTATCAAAAAAATATTCAACTACACATACCTTAGTTTTTTTTTATATGATTCGCATGTTTATCGTTTTAGGATTAGGGAATTTCTTTAAATATTGTAATTTAAATTGATTTAAAGCTTAAAATATTGCAATCTAAATTGATATTAACAAATTTTTTTTTTCTTCGAATTTTAAAAAAAATGTAACTAATTTTCAAGAGACAAAAGGGGGCCACCTGAAAAAACGAACATATTTAAAAGTCTGCATTCAATTGGATTATTTTAAATATGAATTTTGTCTAAAATTAATAATAAAAAATAGTAATTGATACTATTAATTACCATTTTAGGAAATATGTTTAAGTCGGGAAAATGTACTAATACTTATTCTTGGGAAGTATCTTCCCTTTATGTATTGCGATTTTCTATAATGAACACATTTGTCCTTATTTGAGCCCTCATTATTTATAAAATGAGTTTTATAATAGTAATTTTTTGAAAAATGTGTATTTAAGCCACTGTTTGAGACTCATTACTTCAAATAATGAAGTTTGTACAGTAATTTTTGGGACAATTAGCTGTTAAAAAGTAAGATTTTTTTTTATTCATATATGTAGATTATTTTATTAATATAATGACTTACTATAAAAAAAAAAACTTCATGATCATTTGCATAATTCATTAGTATAACTATTCAATTTTAATGATTATTAACGTAATTAATCTTTTCAAAATATAATTTCTAGATTATAACAAATAATTTGTCACTACCTTAACAGTACTATTAGAATTTGTTCTAACTATCTTAATATAATATTTGATATTTAAATATATTAAATATATATTTCATTTCATATTTACTTTAACATTATAAATTAGATCTATGTGGTCCTATGTTTACATGAGTGTAACAAATTAAACAATATGAAATATTAGTTTTAATTAAATCTTAATTAATGTATATTGCAAATATATTTAATTTTATATATTAATAAATCATCAATGCAACTCAATTTATAAAAGTGGTGCGATTGTTTAACCCACAACACATTAAAAAATCACTATTCAAAAAATCAATTCTCAAAAAAATAAAATCAAACAGTGAAATTACATATAAATCGGTCTACAACTTGAAACCACAACTAATGACAGGAATTTGAAAAATTAAAAAAATCATAGATACAAATTATCAAAATATTCAAAATTTATTCAATAATTTTTAATACAACGTAACTTTTTATTTTTCACCTAATAGTCAACGGGATACAGGAAAAAAACTATTTTTTATATGTTTTTAATAAACTTGTTTGATCACATCCTATTTTGAAATAGAACTAGTTTTACACTCGTGCGATATACGGACATATTCTATTAACAAATACTAAATTATCGAAAAAGTACAATTTAAAAAAACAACAAAAACAACGAAAATTCAGTGTCAAATATATAAGTGTACATATTTAGGAAATTAAATATGAATAAATAGGTAATTACTTGTTCTTGAAGTCTTTTATTTCTGGGATGCTAGCGTTGGCCAACAATTTGATTGCATGACATGCATTGCACAACCCAATCTAACATTGAAATTTCTTAGGTCGACACATTTGAATAATTACAATTACGGGTTCATTACCCGAATCGTTGAAACCTAAAATCATATTCTAAAATCACATTAACAGTCAACACTTCGTCCAAGTTGTATTTGATTGTCCTCTTCCTTATGCTCTATTGCTCTTCAAAGGATTTGTAATCATTCTAATCATGTTTAAATTTGAGATACCCATTAAGTTAATTTTTGATAGGTCATTAATTATCCATTATCTATAGTATTGTTAATACCAAATCAAACATCCGCTTAATATAGACAAAACACAATTATTAGACTTAATTGGGTAAGTTGCAATCTTTCTCTCCCTCGTACCCAATCCTACCATCCATGAGGAAAAATGTATGAAAATAAAAACAAAATAAAACAAAACAAAACAAAGAAGCACCTATGCATAAAGATCCACATTTTAATTTCCATTTTTGTCCCCAGAAAATAGTCTCAGCAACCTAACCAAACAAATTAAAAAATAGTATGAATCATGAACTGATTATTCTTTCTTTTGTTTCTTTTAATTCCTCTGTAAAACGAAAAGGAATTTCAAGAATCGCCTCTCTTTAGAAAAAAGTGCACAAGTACGATTTTGCACCAGAATCTAGTGTAAAATTGCACCAGAATGCTTACCATATGACAGCGAAAATAGCTCCAAAATTTTGAATAAAGTTTAATGTGATTTTAAGCCAAATCAATTTTGTAAGTTTTAGATTTGAAGTCCAAATAGTTGGGAAAAAATGGAAGAGACTTTAATATCATTCTGCAAACCCCACCTGGTGAGTGAATAGTGAATGTTCTTGATGGCAGGCAAAACCAACTTAGTTCCTTAATCGTTTTTACATGAAAGATCGTGATCAATAATAACGGAGATCTAAGCTGCGCGGACAAACGACACGGACACGTCGATACGTTGACACGTGATTTTTCAAAAAATAAGAACACGACAAGTTGGGACACGTAATTTTTTTTTTTTTTTAATTTGAATTATAACTTAGTCGAATATTTGTATCAAATATGCATATCAAAAAAATAAACTTGTAATTGAGCCATAAAATTTTAGTCACATCACAAATTCAACAAAATGTAAAAGAAAAAACTTACAATTCAGTATTATAAATACAATTGACTATTTATATAATATAAAGGGAAAAATACATAAATAAGGTATTTTAAAATACAAATTTCAAAAATAAGGTGAATCTTATATAATTTCAAAAATCAGGTCTCTAATTAGAATTAATTAATTAAATTAAAGAAATAAAAATATTTTAATATATATATATATATATATATATATATATATATATATATATATATATATATATATATATATATATTAAGGTCACAATATTGTATAATTGCAGGTCACAAAAGATAAATATTTTAGGTCACAAATTTATTTTAAGTCACAAGTCAAGTTTTTTAAGGTCGCGAACTTATTTTCAGGTCACAAATTTTAATTTATTTTAGGTCACATCTTATAAATTATTAAGTCACAAATATTTTAAATGTCTAAATTAATCTTTTAGGTCACAAATCAAAAATTATTTCTAGGTCACAATCACAAATTACAAGATCGCAAATTATCAAATATCAAGTCACAAAATGTATTTAGGTCGCAATTTGTTAAATTACTAGGTCACAATTCTTTTATATTTTAAACTTATTAGGTCACAACTTATCAGGGTAGGCACCAACACACCACCACCATCACGAAGCCCCCGCCTCTGCCACCCTCCCAACGCCGCCGCGCCGCCACCCTCCCAAAGAATAAAAATAAAGCAGGCACCAACACACCACCACCAGTCCACCGCCACCGCTCAACGCCGCTGTCGCTATCCTCCCAACGTCGTCGTCGCGACGCCTTAACCAAAAGGAAAAAAGAAGAAGAAGAAGGAACTGTTGTTACTGCAAAACCAACAGATCCACATTCCGCCAGCACTTCACCGTCGTCGCCACCAGAAAACTCATGAACGTATCAAAAACCAAAAATCACAAACCATCCGCCCCAGTCGCCGGCGCGACCTCCCATGGGGCCGCCTCTGCCAGAAAATCCCTAACCATCTAAAAATTAAAAAATCGGAGATCCCCTCCAAATGTCAAGGTCACAGAAACAATAACAACCACCACTGTCGCCGCCGTCTCCAACTATCATCCCCGACACATCACCATCACCAAGACCACAGCAAACCAACACCACAAAGCGCACCACGCACCTTCAAGTGTAGATGCCACACCAATCTCCCTACAGTGGGAGGGCAACCGCGCGGCGAAGTGATGGAGCTGATAGGCACAAGGCTGAGCAGCAGCAGCTGCGCCGTCGCGCAATAAGTTGTTGTGGCTGGAATGGGGTGAGTTACTAGAGTGCCATCGCTATTTGTCGCCGCCGTCGGAGGTGTGGATAGAGAGAGTAGAGTGTGTGCCGTCGCAGAGGTGTGGAGAGAGAGAAAGTAGTTTGCATCTGTTTGCAATGTTAGGGAAATAGGGTTTAATTTGGTATGAAATTGGGTATTTAATTTAATATTAGATTATTTTAATTTATTAATTAATTATTTTTTATAATTCTATTTATCACCTCAAAATTTGAAATTATTTAAGTTTCATCTTATATTTGAATTTTGATCTTTAAAAGTAGGGCTCCTTGTAATTCCCACTAATATAAACTTATTAAATCCAAGCACATCCATTAGACCCACCCATGACCCAACCCGTCCAAGCCCATTAGACTCGCCCACACCCACACCCACACCCACACCCACACCCCACACCCTAAATCCATATACGTAATACCATATCTACCACATAAAATACAAAATTATACCGACACCACCATAGCTTCAGTGCCACAGTGGAAAATGGGAGAGAGAGATCGCTGCTCCGAAGCCGCTTCTTCTCCGACGCTCTTTCTTCCTCGACATCGCTTCTTCTCCAGCACTGCTCTGACTCGACTCCTTTTCCGATGATGCAACTGTTACTTTGACGATGCTTTGACTTGACTGCTGTAAAAACATGGTTCTGGACCAAAGTTTCAGCAATTAGAAAATTGTTTGAAACATTCTTGAGGTACTGATTTTCCATTTGAACTGCAACTGGAAGATTATGAGGTAAATCTTTAAGGGCCTCTGAAGTTGAGTAATAGAGGGTTAAAAATCCCACTGATTCCTGACATGTAACTATGGAGAAAGAAATGTAAGGAAAAAGTAAAGAAGTTACACAAGCAGATATGAAAGTGCAAGTATATTGGTTGAAGAGAGAAAAGTCTTGATTTTTGCTTACCAGTTGAAGATGTCTTGTTAAAATAGGTGTATCTTTTGAAATCTATACAAAATTGTGCCAGATTCCAGTTGAGTTTTATATCCCCAACCAGTGTTGGTCCGGCGGAGTGGCAAAATTGGAGTTTTGGGTTCGTGCAAAAGTAGAAAAACGAAGAGGAGCGGAGTGGAGTTGCAATGTAGAAATGGAAAATTTTGATTATAGATTTGCTTCTTTTCAATGGTTTCTCCACACGTTTGCCTTTCGCAGTTTTGATGCATAACTAACTCAGTTTTCTCCCGTAAGATAACCGACTAATTTAGTAACCGTGCAACCCCACGTTACACGAGTGAAATGGAATGGAAAACTGCATACAACTCTTTTTTGCGAAAATTCGAAGACAATTGCCAAAAAATCCTTTAAAAAAATGGTGACTAATTTTAGAATTGGTTGACAATTGAGATTCTGGTTAAAATTAATTGGTCAGAATCTCAGTTGTCATTATATACATATAGATGAGTTTGCTAACATGCTTTTATTTTTATTTTGGTAAAAAATAGTTAAACTATTGGTTAAAATCTGTAATATATATTTTGCATATTTTGATTATTTAAATCTATAGTATTAAACATAATTAAATGAACAAAATGAGTAAATAAAAAATTAATTTTAAAATGACAAATGAATTGATTGAAATAAGAAGTTGCAAAAATTATTCAGATATTCATTATTTCTTTAATTTGATAAGAAAAGCAACTCGAATTGAAATTAATCATTTAGGACCAAATTAGATTTAATTAAATTATAAATCATTGTAGGATTTGAATGAAACAAATTTGAAATAGTGGGACATTGAGAAAAAATAAAAGATACAAAAGAAAACTTTTACTTTCAATTTTTGATGTGATTTTAGGGGTGACATGTTTACAGTTGACTCTCACTTGTGAGTTCGTATTAAAGTTCTTCGTTGAGATTTTCGATTTAATACTCATATTGCATATTTTTTGATTTTAAAATAATAATGTAACTATCGAAAGTATTACAGTTCATTTAAATACTTCTATTTTAGGAAAGATAGTTTAGGCGAGAAAAGTTTCAAAACATGTTTTTGAGAAGTATCTTACTTTTATATATAGTATGAAATATGATTATATGATGTGCTCTTCAAATATAAAGAGCCTATTGGAGATGCTCTAAGGCTCTGTCTGTTAAAAGTTTTGTAATTAAAAATATGTTTCTTTATGTTTTCGAAGTAAAATATGTGGTTGAAAAGTGAAAAGATAAAATATATGTGGTTAAAAAGTGATTTGAAAAATTGTGTTGTTTAAAAACATTTTTTTAAGCTTGCCAAACAGAGGCTAAATTTATGTTTATAAATTCGATTGATTACTTAAGTTTAAAGTATCGACTTTTGATTATTAAATTTACAAGTTAAATATTTCAATAATCACTGAACTTATGTCTAAAAGTTTAAAGTACAGAACTTGGTCACTAAATTTATAAAATATTTAAATTTAGTCATTAATTTAATTTTCGTAACGAAATTGATGACGTGACAAACAGAATATACACGTACGTCATTTCTATCCAACCGATCACAACAAACCAAACTACCATGTAAAGAAATTTTAAAAGCGTCTTTGATTGATAACTAGTGTGGAACTATTGAAATCATACTAGGCAGGATGTTCATCCCTAAGTTCGGAGTTATTTCTTAAAACAAGGAAATTTGCTTTTTCTTAGGAACTTTTTTAATGGCACATCATGTATGTGATGCTGTAACACCTATATTATTAATGAATATGGATTATAGAACACAAAATATCATGAAGAATCACCTAATATCGTGATAATGCATCATTAGACATCTTATCCAGTAAAATTTACATTCCAATGGAGCCTCGAGAAAATCACGGACGCATTAGTTCTCCACATCCATTTATGAAATCCCCCCCCCCCCCTTCTTTTTTTTTGAATTTTGGATTGAGGTGTTCATTTTTTTTTTTTAATCCTGTATAGAAGTTCTGCATAAATAATGTTGACGTCACTTTTTGTCACAAAGTTAGTTAATAAATAAAATGAATTGATCTTTGACTCATCATGTTGAGATAACTTGATTTTAAAATTTTTGGCTAAACAATCATGTCATATAACTGAATTCTAGATAGTATGTAAATTTATGCGAGGTGAAACTTCATATCACCAATTAAGGTCTGCACGTGTATGTCCTGATACTCAGGTCGGCATGTGTATGACCTGACATTCAGGTCTGTATTGTGTATGACCTGACATTCAGGTCTGCAAGCGTTTGGACCTGAGCATCATGTCTGCAAGTCATTAGAAGTCACCGCCGTACCTTCCTTGAGGTCCATGAAGCCACTGCCTCAGGGCCCACTGCACTATTATTTTTTAGAGGCCTTTTTTTTTTGGTTTTCAGCCCAAAATAGGCCCAACCCACTGAAAAATTGGACAATAGTAAAGCTCAGTTCTGTGAAATCAGAGGTCCTCCTGGAGGAAGGCTCCTTTGGGGCTAGAAGTATAAGGGGTGCTCTAACCCTAGTCAACTTGGGCATAACTCGCGGTTTACATCCGCGAGGGGCCGGTGGTCCAGGATTAAGTCTGGCTAAGCTGGGATACCTGGGTTAAAAAAAAAAAAAAATTCCTCCTCGTCACTCAGTGCCTGCTTGAAGTCCGACTCCTCCACAGTGCTTCCAGCTTCTTCACTTCACCTCCGTCATCGTGACTCCATCGACGGTCGATCATCGCCTGCCGCCTTGGATTCGTTTCATCGGCTTGCGTTGCGGCGCTGGTGAGTGATTTTCTTCCAATTTCAAACCGCAGACGGCTGACTTCATTCTTTTGGTTTCCTTTTTTTTTTTTTTCTCGGTATTCAATTTTTTTTGGTATTATTAGGCTCCATGAGCCAAGTTACTTTACTTGTTTCAGATCTGTATTGAGAATTACCAAAAAAGGTACTTTGATTCAAGCTCGCCCAGCTTATATTTTGGTGTTCTTTATATGTTTATTGTGTAAGGTGCAATTTTCAATTTCAATTTTGATAATATTATTATGCATTGGATCTAGTTATTGATTATGTTTCTGGTATTGTATTTTGTAATGGGGATTTATTACCTATTCGGGGAATTTTGAACGAGTTTGATTATCTGTGTGATACTTTGGTACGCAACAATCTGATAACACAAAACTTGTGGGTTTTTCTTTTAATAGTTAAGATTAGAATTTAGATTTAATTGGGATATCTTTCGGCATTAACCGCATTATCTAAGGACGATCTGATTTCGATTTGCATTTGTGTGTAGCATTAAAATTTGAATCAATTAATGCTGATCTATGATGCTGTTTTTAACTGTCTCGAAATCATTATCGGTCTCAAGTAATACAGATTTAGTCTTCTAATCATTAATCCAGTGAAGAAAATCTGAAAATGGCTTGGGAAGATATTTAATTTCACAATGTGTTATTATTCACATTTCAGGTGTAATAAGCTCCGTATTCTTCATATAAATCATGTATATGTTGAAAATTGAATCTTGGATTAGTTAATTACATTATTGGGTTTTCAGTTTTCTACATAGGGCTCCCTCTTATTTTGATTTTCCCAATTTTATTTGTTGAAATTTGAGTAATTAAGATGGATTGATGGAAATTTGAAGAGCCGAACAGTGAAGAAAATGTAAAAAAAAAATGTAGTGATTCCATTTTTTTTTTATTTTCAACATAGCCGGAGTACTAGACCTCTTGTATCATCTTTCTGTCACTACCGCTTGCTGAGGAAATCCGCTTCTGTTTTGGTCCAATTATTTTATTGCATCACATTATAGTTAGTTGCTATAATTTATTTTTATAAAATTAGTCACTTTTAGAATATTTAATTTTAAGATCAAGAATATTTAAAACTAATTTACTTTTTCAGTTGTGTTGTAGTATTGTGATTGAATTGCAGTGAGTTTTTGTGGGTGATGTAAGATTGCTGGTGGGTGATGTACTGCTTGAAATTATTGTTATTGTTTGATCCTAATGGAAACACTCCAAGGATGCTCAAAACGCATATGCTACTCCATATCTGCTTTTTAGCTTAATTATCATAATGCCGGTAAGTTTAAGTAACTAGGAGTGAAACATGGAATAAAACAAGTGGGGACTTTATGCTGCCAAGTTTAAGTTTCTTGAGACTAAAGAGGGAAAGCACTCTTATGTCTTGCGATTATTTTATTAGCTGGGCATCTTAAATACTTAAATGCCTCATCATATATTTTATTAATTTATTTATTGAGGCGGGTCTGTCTATAGGATTTTTATTTTTTTTTATTTTTTGGTTCAAAACGAGATATTGGGATTCTAAAAGTGTATAACTTTGTCAGATTCTAGAACTACTAACACTTGTTTTTCATTTCACTGCCAAGTTGAAGTTATGATCATCCCTCACTATTAGCCCTCTCAAATGGCTATTTGTTTATTTCTTTATCTGTAATTTTCTTTCAGTTTCAATCACATACTTCATTGTTTCTTTTATTCTTACAGCAATCTTCAATTTTTTCTTGGAATCTTATCAGACTTCTACATAGGCATTGAAAATTTTAAGTGGGGAAAAGCCTTCCAAACCTTTAAATGTGTATAGAAATAGTTTGTTACAATATATGTAAATATTGTGTATCATTCCAAGATGTGAAACTAAATCAATTATTCCCCGTAAAACTTTTCTCGTAGAGTTTTCAAACTTTTCTTGATCATCATTTTTAGGTATAATATCGAACAATGCCTCCTAAACATCAGTCTGGAGCTCAAAATAGAAAAAAGAAACAAAGGGAAAATGCATTAATTCAAAGTCAAGGGGGAGATATTAACAAATAATTTAATAGAAACATAGAAGAAATACATGAGACAGTGGTGATTGGAGATGACCATGACCAGAATGAAAATGAGGAAATGTATGAGATTGTGGATTTGAATGAATCGAGTGATGAAGTTGTCAACGTTAATGAATTGCATGACAATGAGGGAGCTCGACCTGAAGAGATGGATCAAACAGAAGGTTCGACTTTGAATTTAGAGGATCCCGTGAATTGGAATAGATTATTTAGTAGAAATGGGTCCAAAGAGAGTGGATGGTATTTTGTTTCCTAAAGATAGTAACAACAGGCATTTTGATTCATCATATTACACACAGGTACTAACAAATGGGTAGACATGTGATAGGCGATGGATAGTATATTTCGTTTCTCTAGATAAGATGTTTTGCTTTTGTTGCAAACTGTTCAAGACGCAACAAATGATGTGTAGAATTGGGCAATGATGGATACAGAGACTGGCATAATGTGCATAGGAGTCTTAGAAATCATGAAGTTAGTAAGGACCATATGGATTGCTTGTTTACTTGGATTGATTTGGAAAAGAGGCTGAAAAAGCAACAAACAATTGATCATAGAGTGCAACTTCAAATCAGCAAAGAGAGACATCATTGGAGGCAAGTTTTAACAAGAATAATCTCCATTGTGAAAAGATTGGCCAAAAATACTTTGGCCTTTTGAGGAAGTGATGAGAAGCTCTATGTTGAGAACAATGGTCTATTTTTACAAATGATAGAAATGGTTGCTGAGTATGATCCAATAATGGAAGAGCATGTTAGGCGTGCCCAAGCACGGGAAATTCAGTAAACATACCTTGGACCAAAAATTCAAAATGAGTTGATATTGACTATGGCAAATGAAGTGAGAAGTGCAATTATTGCGAAAGTTAAACATGCAAAGTATTTTTCGGTCATTTTTTATTATACTCCAGACGCGAGTCACGAGGAACAAATGTCACTAGTGCTACGATGTGTGGATGATTCGTCAGACACGCCGAAAGTAGAAGAATATTGGGTATAATTTTTGAAGGTAGATGACATATCAGGAATTGGATTGTCAATTGAATTGAAAAATGTGCTAACTAGACTTGGAGTTGACATTGATGATGCAAGAGGACAAGAGTATGACAATGGAGCTAACATGAGTGGAAGACACAAAGGTGTACAAAAAAGAATACTTGAAATGAATCATAGAGCTTTCTACACTCTATGTGGTTGTCACAGTCTTAATTTGGCTATTGTGGATATGGTGGAATGTTGTTCTAAAGCAAAGTCATTTTTTGGAGTGGTGCAACACATCTACACATTGTTTTCTTCTTCTCCAAAAAGATGGAAACTTTTAAAGATATGGTGCCCGGTTTGACTCTTAAGGCATTATCACAAACACGGTGAGAAACTCATGTTGAGAATGTAAAAGCTATAAAAGAGCAAACTGCACAGATAAGAGATGCTTTATTTGACTTGGCAGAAAAAAGTGAAGATTCTAAAACAAAAAGTGAGGCTGAAACCTTGGCAATGTATGATCTGGAGAATTTTGAATTCTTGCTTGGAATTGTGATTTGGTACAAGTTGTATGCTATCAATAGTGTAAGTAAATTTCTTCTGTCTTAAGATATGAATATTGGCCTTGCAATCAACCTCTTACAAGGACTCATTGCATTTCTTGATGATTATAGAGAACATGGGTTTGATAGTGCTATAGGTGAAGCTAAGCAACTGGCAAGTGAGTTGGAAATCGAACCTAAATTTCGGGAAAAACGCACCATTCGAAGAAAGAAACAATTTGATGAAAGTGGCAGTGGAAATGTAACACAATCAAGTGAAGAATATTTTAGAGTTGAATATTTTTTTTTTGTAATTGATCAAGCTCAATCTTCCCTTCAAGTCCGATTTGAGCAGTTTAAACAATATGAAGAAACTTTTGGGTTTTTGTTGGATTTAGAGAAGTTAAAGAGGGAGGCGCCTCTAACTAGTTTACAGATATCTTGTAAGAAGCTTGAGAAATTTCTGAGTCATAATGAATGTTCAGACATTGATGGCGATGAGTTATGTTCAGAGTTGATGGTTGTGAGATGTTATTTAACAAGTGAAAGAACGGCAAGTGACGTGCTACGTTTTTTGGCTAAATTGAATGGTTTTTTCCCAAATACTTATATTGCTTATAAAATTTTGCTAACCATACCAGTAACTGTGACATCTGCAGAAAGAAGCTTCTCCAAGTTGAAATTGACCAAGAATTACCTTCGATCAACTATGTCGCATGATAGATTAAATGGACTAGCTATGTTATCTATTGAGAAAGAAATGGTTGAACAACTTGACTACACTGATTTTTTTTGCTTCTAAAACAGCTAGAAGAGTAGTGTTTAAGTAATTTTTTTGAACATTTTGTATCTTTTGATATTACAATGTAAGTATTTGGAATATCATATTTTGTTGGTTGTTTTATGTTAGTTAATAGTTTTGATTTTTTTTTTTTTTTTTTTACTTTTTGCAATTTTATGGTGAATTTGGATATCATTTAGTACATTTGTCTTTTGTGAATATGAGTTTTATTGTTGTTTTTCAGCCTACAAAAAAAAAAAATTTCAGGGGCGCTGCCCCCGAATCCCCGTAAAGTCCAGGGCCTATTCTTTCAAGAATAAAGTGTTTGCCTCAAGCCTTCAAAACCGTAGGTACGTCTCTGTTTGAATTAAAGGTTTTTATTTTAATCAATCAATTGCTATCTCTCAAATGAATATTAAATCCCCCTATTTATAGGCAAAATGGGGGTGGACATATTTACATATTTGGTCATTCATCTAATAATTACACAATGATGCAATCTCTAATAGTAACAGGCAATTTCACCCATATCTTCATAAATTTATCATATTGACCATTTGAGTTTATCTTGAGTAGTCTTGATCCTTAGTTTAACGTGGAACTTGACCAATAAGATTGTTGACCACTAAATAGGCGACTCTTAACCTTAACCCGAATTTATGGGGTGCAACAAATAATTTGAATGAAGAAATTGGAGAGAGAACCATTGTCAAAATTAGCAACAAGTCTCTCGACGTCTTACATTTAAAAATCAACACGATTAATAAAAATACATGAAATAAGCTTGGAAGTCAGTCTTCTTGAAGCCTGAAGGTCATGCCAAATTCATGGCTCAAGGCAATACCATGAGCGGCTGTTGACATAGGAAAGAATATTGAAGGAGAATGTACATATTTCAATATGATATATTTGCATAACCCAAATGAATTACAAGTGAGGAATATATAAACCAGAGTCACCAGACCTATACATACATACTGTATACGATACACAACTAAGAATCGTTATTCCACATGACAATTACTCAGCTGCACATTTCTCTTTCATCACAGAATCCCTTAATTATTGGAAACCCTAGCTGAAGAATTGGATAAGGTTCAGCTGAACAACAGAGGCTGGTGAATGGCAGTATGAATAATAGTATAATACACACAGCAAAGTTGCACTTCAGCATATCACGTTTTATCATCTTTTGCATAATACTCAAGTTCATCCTTTGACTTCTGTTTTGATGAGTATTGGTCCTGATCTTGAGTTTTATCTGACATCAACGGTTCTCAAATCAATTCCATTTTGTAACATTGACAGGAACCTCTGGTTGAGTGGAAATGATATCTTAACTGCCACAAATCCAGCGCGCAAAGAAGAAAACGTTAGCTTGTTTATAAACGATAACATGACAACATCTCGTTGATTAATTGATGTGGAAGCAATGAATAAACTTCTAGGATGAAAATTACTTGGATTATTCGATCCAAAAATTGATGCTGGAGAGCTTACATATTTAAAGGAAAAGGAAAAAATGTGGGCCAATAAGAACATGCCACGTCATTAAAGAAATAACAGAAAAAAGAACAAATAAGATGGAAGAAACGTAATGAAAAGAAAACACGCTTCTACAATAGAAAACAACAAATAGAAAGAGTCTGCAGTCCGCTTCCTTTCCTTCTGCTGGAGCTTCCACTGTATTGCAAGTGTAGAACCTGCATGCATGCATTTATTCATATATTTCTACACCCCCCCTCAAGATGGAGCATGGTGAATGTCTTCCATGCCCAGCTTGAAAAGAAGATGCTGGAACTGTGGAGCAGCTAAAGCCTTGGTGAAAATGTCGGCTAACTGAAGCCGAGAAGCAAGATATTTGGGAAGAACAAATCCTGACTTAAATTGATTGCGCACCACATGGAAATCAATTTCAAGATGTTTAGTGCGCTCGTGGAACACTGGATTTGCGGTGAAATGCAAGGCTGCCTTATTGTCACACCACAAAGTTATTGGTAATTGAACTGGGACATGAAGATCCTGAAGAATATATGTCAACCATTGCATCTCGCAAACCGTGCTGCTCATGCTTCTATACTCGGCTTCTGCAGATGAATGGGAAACCGTTGTTTGCTTTTTTTGTTTTCCAAGAGACAAGTGCTGGACTAAGGTAAATGCAAAAACCAGTGAGAGATTTCCTAGTATCAAGGCAAGAGCCCCAATCCGAGTCTGAATATCCTTCTAACTGGAGATTATTCTGTGCTGGGAAAAGAAATCCTTTCGAAGGGCAGCCTTTGAGATATCTGACCAGGTGCAAAGCCATTTGCCAATGATCCTCACATGGTGCTGTAATAAACTGGCTTAACCGTTGCACTCCATATGTTATGTCTGGAAGTGTAAAGTTTAGATAAAGTAATCTTCCAACCAATCTTCGATATTTAGCTGGATCAGTGAGCAAAGGCCCCCCTTTTCCGTCAATTTAGCTCCTTTAGGAAGAGGAACATTTGTTGACTTCGCTCCTAACAAGCCAGTGTCTTAAATGATATCAAGAGTGTATTTTCTCTGATTGACATATATCCCCCTGCTGGACCGAGCAACTTCAATTCCTAAGAAGTATTTAGCATGACCAAGATCCTTGATTGTGAATGCCTCATGTAAAAATTGTTTGGTAGCTAAAATTCATGAAGTTTAAGGCATAACTCAGTATTCCATTACGGTGAGGCTTGTTTCAAACCATACAAGCTTCTTTTTAGTTTACAAACCTGCCCTAGCAAGGCCTTTTCATATCCCTCAGGTGGAGTCATAAACACCTCTTCATCCAAGTACCCATGGAGAAACGCGTTGTTAATATCTAACTGGTGAATGGCCCAGTTATGTGCTGAAACAACATCCAGCAGAATTCTGACTGTTACCAATTTGGCCACTGGAGAGTAACTATCAAAGTAGTCCACACCTTGTAATTGATGGTATCCCTTTGCAACAAGCTGTGCCTTGTATTTATCTAAAGTACCATCTGGATTTAACTTTACCTTAAAAACCCATCTTGACCCAATGGCCTTTTTTCCACGAGGCAAAGAAGTCAGATCCCATGTGTGATTTTTTTCCAAGGCTTCAATTTCCCTTTGCATGGCTTCAACCCATTCTTTACTTTGACTGGCTTGATCATAAGAACTTGGCTCTTTGAGAGTAGATACATTAGCTAAAAACATGGTGTATGTGGGGTCAAGATGTGGTGAAACAAAGAAGGGAAAAGTTGTAGGAGTATACCTATGAGAAGATGTGTCCCTGCAGCATGAACTATTTTTGACAGCCGGTAATGCTGGGGTAGAGTGTACTTGTGTAACAAAATCTTGCATCCATATAGGTTGATTTTTGGTTCTTGTACTATGTCTGAGAGTTGGTGATTGTGAAGTTGGGACATATGAACGATCTAATGATGCAATGTTGTCATCAATAGGAGCCTGAATCAGAGGTACAAAATCAGATGAAATGTTTGGTGAAGAAGAGAGTTGTTCTTCCTGGTTCATTGTTTGAGAATATGATGAGGTTGTTATATTTGGAGAATCAGAATTTGGTTGCTCAAAAAGAGCTGAAGGATAGGTGGGCAGAGTAATGTCTGACTCTGACAGAGGGATGATTGGCAAAGAAGTATCCTTTTGTTGATTCAAAATTTCCTTGAATGGAAAGGTGTTTTCAAAGAAAATTATGTCTCTAGAAATGTGGATTTGTTTGGTTGATATATCATAGACCTTGAAACCTTTTTGTCCCGGATTGTATCCCAAAAATTACATTTAAAATTTGGAATAAAAAGAACATCTGATAGTATGAATTTTGTATTGATCTTAACCTCTCCATATTGATTGACTGACTTAACTGAACCATCTGGTAAATAGACATGAACATGGTATGAAGTGGTCTTTAAGTTAGTCATAAGGTTCCTATCTACACATATATGACTACTAGCTCCTGTAACTATTACCCAAGTGCCTGGTTTTAGATGATCAAGCACTGCAAAGGTAAATGAATGAGAAGTCATACCTGCACATTCTTTGATTTGAGCAAAGTTCACCTGATTATCAGCATTCACCACAAGTTTTCCTTTCAAAGCCTTCATGAGTTCTTGCTTCACAATGCTAGCAATATCAATGTCTAGCAATATCAATGTCTGCTTTCTTTGTATCAGTCATATCATCTTCATCAAAATCCAGAGGTGAATTCGCCATGTTAATCATTGTTCTTCCTTGACCATAAGCCTTATCTCTTGTGTCTCTGAGGTTCCTAAATCTTTCTGGATATCCATTTAATTTGAAGCAAATCTCTCTCGTATGTCCATTCATGTTACAAAAGTCACAATAGTTATTTTCCTTATCCATCATGTTGTTTCTGCGGAAATTTCCTCTTCCTCTATTGAAGTTACCTCTTCCATATCATGTTCTTCCAGATCCACCTCTCCACTGCCCAGATCTACCACCTCTTTCTCTTCTGTAATCATATCCTCTAGTCATCATAACTGAATTATCAATGTTGTCTGTGAATATTGTATGTACCTCCCTCTGTTTCTCCACACTGAGAATCATTGAGTATGCTTTATTCACCGAAGGCAAGGGCTCCATGACAAGTATTTGATTTATGATATTGTCAAAAGTATCATTCAATCCCATTAAAAACTGTATCAATCCATTCGAAGAATTCAAATCTGAGACTTCTTTTGAAGCATTGCAGGTACATGTTGGCATTGGAATTAAACACGTCAATTCATCCCAAAGTTTTTTTAGTTTTGTGTAGTATTTTTCCACAGTCATCAATCCTTGTGAAATACTACTGATCTCTCTTTGTAACTGATACAATAGAGGTCCATTACTTTCTCCATACCTTTCCTTAAGTTCAATCCACAGATCTTTTGCAGACACAGTATAAATGAAGGCATCGACTATTTCCTTAGAAATCGAATTAAGAATCCATGACCTAACCATGCAATCGACTCTTACCCACTGCTCAATTTTAACCGGATCCTCAGCTGGTTTTTCACACACCCCATTAATAAATCCAAGCTTAAGCTTAGCTCCCAATGCTATCTTAATTGAACGACTCTAGCTAAGGTAATTACTACCATTTAAAGGCGATGTGACTAGCAATATACCTGGGTGATCCGAGCTTTGAAGATCCAGAGGATCTCCATTAAAATACCCCTTCTTAGATGGAGCAGTCTCTGTACTCGTATTCACATCATCTCCTTCTTCTTCATTCGCTATTGACATTTTTAATCAAAAAACCTCTCCCTCTCCATTAAAATACCCCTTCTTAGATGGAGCAGTCTCTGTACTCGTATTCACATCATCTCCTTCTTCTTCATTCGCTATTAACATTTTTAATCAAAAAACCTCTCCCAATAAATTGAACTGCTCTGATACCACGTGGAAGAAATGAATAAACTTCTAGGATGAAAATTACTTGAATTATTCGATCCAGAAACTGATGCTGGAGAGCTTACATATTTAAAGGAAAAGGAAAAAATGTGGGCCAATAAGAACATGCCACGTCATTAAAGAAATAACAGAAAAAAGAACAAACAAGATGGAAAAAACGTAATGAAAAGAAATCACGCTTCTACAATAGAAAACAACAAATAGAAAGAGTCTGCAGTCCGCTTCCTTTCCTTCTGCTGGAGCTTCCACTGTATTGCAAGTGTAGAACCTGCATGCATGCATTTATTCATATATTTCTACAATTGTTTTAAAATGTTAATAATCTCAATTGGTCAAAAATTTCTATTGACCATTTTTTATCTTCCAATTTTATTTTTCAAAAAATTTGATGGATGAAATGTTGACATGTCTCTATTAATAAATATTATTTATAAACAACTGTTTATTATAATTGATTCCAATAGAGACATGTATGGTATGATCATTGAAAGATTATTTTTCATCAAATCCAAATAGATCACAAAATAGGTATAAAATTTGCTGCCCTCAAATTCCTTGCCCTAAATATCACTTCTCCTTCTCTGACTATTTTTGGATCAAGAACTTGGCCGCCCTCAAATTCCTTGCCCAAATTATTACTTGTCCTTTGGCCATTTTTGGATGAAAAACCTGGCTGGTTCAAGAACTTGACTGGAGGAGCACGCGAGCTTGGATACAAAATAACGGAGGATTCCGATGAACACCATAACCACAGATAGTGGTATAAACACCGCGCGTCCAATATCAAATCTTTCGCCATTTTTAACCGAATACAAAATATTTCACCATTTTTAGTCGAATACTAATGATAGAATTTTTTCCATTTTTATTTTTTTATTTTCAAACTCATCACCTGTACAAATTATGCATTTGTAGATGATTTTTTTAAAATAACATTGAAGCTACATCAATCTTTTATGAGCCTTGCTACATGCACAGGTCATGTACATCAGTAAATACAGAGCTCTCACTGTAGCAGTGCTACAGTAATCGCTACAGTGTCACTATAACACTGCTACTGTGATACAAGGAGCTTTTTCCATCTTTTATTTCAAGTTGTTAGATGAAGTGAAAACCCGTTAAAATTTGTTTATATCAATACAGTACTAAACTTTACACCACAAGACTACATATATATACATATGCTCGTAACTAAACATCTTCAAAACTGAAAAACAAAAAATACAACGCATACTGCACTTTCCACAAGACCCTCATGCACTGACCTCAAAACCCCGCACTACCTAAATGCGCATAACCCTTTTCGTTGATCCTGGCGGCCGCCGCCACCGACGCCGCCACTCCACCAGGATGCGCAGTCAAATTAGGATCATTCCGAAGCTCCGCACTCAAAATCCCTTCTGCGTCTTCCCTCGTTGCAGCCTTATCCGCCGGCAGTTTTTGCTTTGCTCCCTACACATAGAAACACACACATCAAGACAGTCTTAGAAAACGTTTTTTGTTTCATTTATCTTCTTGATTTCATATTACATACCGTTAAAACATCTTTGAGTTTGACCTTGCCTTGGTCACCAATCAATCCATCATTGTAAGCTGCCGCAGACTGGGCAGTGGCGGCGAGGCCTCCCGGAGTTATGATGTTAGAACCCGTTGCTCTGCATTCTGCCGCCTGTATTGCTGCGGCATCGCTATGATCCACCGGTTTATCCCCTACAGATTGTGCTGAGGCTTCGAGGGCTTCTCCAATGGTTATGGTGGACTGGACTTCTCTTGATGCTGTCACTATCGGTGTAGATTGAACATACTGGCCTACAACCTATTATTACAGTCAAATATTACCACGACAGCATATTCTTCTAAAATCTTTGGCAAAAATAAGAAAATTAAAGTGCTTTACAATAAATCATAACTACCTGTCCAGCAACTGATTCTGTGACTATACGAGCTCCCGGAAGATCAGTCTCTGTAACAGCGACACCTTCCTCTCCGGCTATGTCGGTGACATCGCGGTGGCCGACAATACCAGCCCTTTCATTAAGGGCGGCAGCAGCCTGCATGAAGGCGGCTATGCCACCCTTCTGGGTCTGACCGAATACGGTAGTTTCAGCAGACTGCATCATGGCAGCATCTTCAGGCGCAACTGGCTTGCTTGCTAGCTCGCCAGAAACTTGAAAAACATCCCCATATTTCACAGGTTCTTGCTCCGCCGCCTGAGGCCTTCTTGGTTGTTCTTGACTCATTTTTTCAGCCCAAATCCTTTTTTTTTTTTTTCTGATAGATTATCCGGATTATATTGATGAATAATGCATGCAAAAGAAAGTGTATATGTATAGGTGACTGGTAAAAGCGGTGATGACACATAGGTTTTTTAGGACACGTGGTGTTGGGAGAGTTATGTGAACTGGGGTTACGGATACACGTGGCATTCAATTATGTTAAGTCAACCTCACAATATTTGACTTTTCAATTAAATTTTAATCATTCAGAGCCTGTTTGATAATGTGAAAATTTTGATTTTTTTTTTTTTTTTTTTTTTTTTTTAAGGATGTGTGGTTTAAAAATGTTTGAAAAGTCAAAAATGGTAGACTTGACTAAGAATGGATGTTTGAGATTAAGTTTAAAAAATTGTTGTAAAAATTTTACCACTACCAAACAAGCTCTCATTCTCCTAAAAATCCTTTTTTTTTTTTTTTTTAAAAATAATCCGTTAAACAATACCAAACACATTCTATATGTGGTTCTTGATATTTTGGATGATAGGTTAATTTTGCCCATGTTTGGTTTATAATAAAAATTTCACTTTTTTCTACAGTACTCATATTCTGTTTGGGATCGTTTATTTGCCAATTTCTGATACAATATTTTTGACTTCTCGCGGGGCCCACAACATTTCTCTCTCTAGTGCCCATTGTGGACTATGTTTTAGAAAACTTATATTTTTGGCCAAATAAAGGGTCCCAGGCAAATGCTCAATCTCAATTATTCATTGAAAGTCTAGCTCACAATATTTGATTTTTAACCAAATTTCAACAATTCATTCTCCTAAAAATTAGTCTTCATTTAAAAAAAAACTCTTTTTAAACAATACCAAACACTATGATTTCTCACTTTGGTAAAATTTGTTTATAAATTGTGACATGAAAATATTTATTGGATTTTTTTTTTTTTGAAAAATTAAAAATTTTGACTGATAAAATATTCTCGTCCACTATTTTTTATTTTTTTAAAAAATGAACAAACGAAATGGTATTGCATTGCGTGCATCTCTATTTATAAAAAAATATTTATAAATAAGCTCCTGGGGATTAAAATAAGATTTTTAGTATATCTTGATAGAAAAATGATGAAATGTGTGGTTAAAAATAGTGAGTCATATAAAATGTATGGTTAAAATAAATTGTTGTAACTTGGATTGATTCTAAGTTCTACGAGGGGCTAATTTATAAATGTTTTACTAAACAAAACGTAATTCATTTACATGTTACAAATGTTATTTAAATAGACTTAGAGTAACTCCAATCGTGGTTTAAATTTAATGTCGATTTACACATCCGAAAATCACTTTTACATCCCAATATACATTCCAGTGGATCTAAATCAAATTTATGCTCCAATGGTAAATGTAAATTAAAACTTATAAATTTCATTTTTTTTTAATTTACACAAATATTCTTGCTCGTAAATTTTATAATTTATTTTATTTTAGAAAGTATCTATTTTTATGTAAATTACGAACAAATTCATCTAAAAAATTTTAAATTTGGTTAAGAAACTAATTTTTTTTTTTTTTTTCAAAAGACCTCTTGCATGCTGGAATTTATCCCCATATATGGTGATATATGAGATTAGGATATATGAGATTTTATACGGATATATGCTCATATATCCGTATAAATCCCGATTAAAATCATGCCAACTGTGGTAAAGTGTGGCAAAACAGCGGGCCATGTGAGTTGTAAATTTGGATGCAAATATGCATCTAAATTTACATTTTCTATCGAAATACTAATTTACATCAACTTTACACAGCCCCATTGGAGATGAATCTGACGGTTTTGGAGGTCTAAATGACTAATTTGGTGTAATATACACTTTGACTAGAGTTGCTCTAAGAAGAATATAAGAGCTTACCTTAATATTTAGGAAAATGATTCTTGTACAGAATCTGTACTTACAGATGTCTCGTTGTAGATGAATAGAAGGGAAGACTTCTCTATTACAGTGAGACACCTGTAATTGGCCTTTTTTTTTTTTACAGTTACAGAATTAGTTTGTTAGTAAAATAGCAAGTAGATTTCAAGTTAGTGGGTTGTAACATTTGTTCTGGTAGTTAACTTTTGATCCAATACAGAGGAGTGGCAGTTCTTGATCAAAGCCAGCCCAACGGCCTAAGACTCTTTATAGAAGATTATCCTTATGCGGTCGATGGGCTTGAAATTGTCGGCAATTAAAGATTTGGTTGAAGAGTATTGCTCATTCTATTACTCCTCATTGTTGAAATTTAAACTCATAACTTTCATTTTTTATTTTTGAGTTAAGTTTGATTTAGTCCTTTCAGTTGAATAAGTATGCAAATTTTTTTGGTGCATATCTCTGCACTTAACAGTAAGGAGTAGTTGCCAGTATATCAGGACATTATCTTAGGAGTTTGTTGAGTTTTTTTTGTTTGTAATCACCTATAAATAGGTGCCCAATTTCTATTTAGCTTCTTATTAGAATAAAAAACGTAGATTATTCGCTCTCATATTTCTTCCTGCTGTTTTTTTCTACTGGAACATTTAGTTCTATTTTGTTCCTGATTGGAAGTTCCAGCTTCCTGCATTTGGTATCAGAGCCAGGTTAATCCAAAGTGTCTTGTTGTTCCAGATTGCTTACAAGCAGGCTACAACATGAATGGATCAATTCAACCTCAACTCCCAATGTTTAGCGGATTTTTTTTTGATCAGTAGTGCATCCAGATGAAGGCATTATTTGGCTTTCAGGAGTTGACTGAGACTATTGAAGTTGGATATGAAGAAACAACTAATCAAGCTGCTGTAGCAGCTCTTACTCAAGGTCAGAGAGAGAGAGAGCTTGAGGGAGAACATGAAGAAGGATAAGAAGGCCTTGTTTCTCCTTTACCAATCTGTAGACGAGGATGTCTTTGAAAAAACCTCGAGTGCAACTACAACTAAAGGGGTATGGGAGATATTGCAGAATTCTAACAAAGGCGATGACAAGGTAAAGAAACCTTAAGAGGTAAATTCGAATCTTTTTGTATGAAAAATTCTGAAACTATATCTGAATATGTATCCCGGGTTCAATCTACCGTTAATCAATTATGGGTTAATCGTGAAAAACTGGATGACTTACGTGTTGTTGAAAAGACTGCAAGATCTTTAACATGTCGTTTTGATTATGTTGTTACTGCAATTGAAGAAGGAAGGGGTTTTTCAAACTTGACTATTGAAGGACTGCAGAGTTCATTATGTTCCCATGAACATAGAATGAACAACAGGGAAACAAATCTTGTGGAGCAAGCTTTTCAAAGCAAGATCAACTTGACCAGCTCAAGCAAATTGGATAGTGGAAAAGGGCCTGTAGAGAGAAAAGATTGTAACAATAAAGGCTACAAAGTGCGACCTCTTCCAATAACAAGAACTCCAGTCACCACACTTCTGAAAAAAGAGGTATGTTGACAAGTCCAAAATTCAATGTTTTTGGTGTAAGAATTACGGTCATTATAGATCAGATTGAAGAGTAAATTTGAATAAAATAACCTTTCAACATGCTCATTATGCTGATGAAGTACAGGAGAAAGAAACTTTGCTATTAGCTTGCAGTGCCTCAGAAGAAGAACATCTTGGGGATTCGTATTTGGACACAAGATGTAGTAATCACATGTGTGGGAAAAAGGAGTTATTTTCTCAACTAGACGAGTCAGTTCGTGGAGAGGTAAATTTTGGAAACAAAGCGAAGGTTTCAATTATGGGAAAAGGTAAAATTCTTATGCAGCTAAAACATGGTTCCCATGAACATATTTCAGATGTTTTTTATGTTCCTAGCTTGCACTAGAATTTGTTGAGTATAGGCCGACTCTCTGAAAACGGACTTAAAATCATTATTTACAAAGGAGTTTACACAGTTGAAAATCAGAAAAATGAACTTGTGGCTAAGATCAAAATGACAAAAATCGCATGTTTCCTTTACTATTACGAACTAAAAAGATTTGTTTCCTTACCTCTGTTATTTTGGATGCCAATTGGTTATGGCATTTGTGTTTTGGTCATCTAAACTTCAGTGGTTTAAGACTTTTGGCAAGTAAGAAAATGGTTACAAGGTTACCTTTATTGGAGAACTCTAATTAGTTGTGGGAAGGTTGTGTTTTGGGAAAACAACACAGAGACTCCTTTCCAGTAGGAAAGTCAAGAAGGGCAACGCAACCATTAGAGCTTGTGCGCTCAGACATTTGTGGACCAATGGAAACTGAATCACATGGAGGTAATCGATATTTTCTTACTTTCATAGATGATTACAGTAGGAAAACTTGGGTCTGTTTTTTAAAAAGGAAGTCTGAGGCTTTTGACATGTTTAAAGACTTCAAAGTCTATGTGGAGAAACAAAGCGATTGTTTTCTGAAGGTAATTCGTACAGATAGAGGTGGTGAATACACCTATAAAGATTTCGCTGATTTTTGCATACTTCATGGAATTAAACAATAACTTACAGTGAGATATACACCGCAGCAGAATGGAATTTCTGAAAGGAAGAACAGGACAATAGTTGAAATGGCAAGCAGCATGCTAAATGAAAAAAATAACCAAAATTATTTTGGGCAGAGGTGGTGTCATGTCTAGTTTATCTATTAAATAGGTGTCTTACAAAGAGTGTTCGTGATATGACACTCGAAGAGGCATGGATGGGGCATAAACCAGATGTTCAGGCTCTTAGAGTCTTCAGTTGCATTGCATATGCTCATATTCCAGCTAAGAAACGGAAGAAGTTTGATTGTAAAGGTACAAAATGCATTTTTATTGGTTATAGTGTTTCTACTAAAGGCTACAAGTTGTTTGATCCAGAAAAATGTGAAGTAATTGTGAGCAGGGATGTAGAATTCAATGAAATCGAGGCTTGGGATTGGACGACTAAAGGGAAGAAGCAGATAGAGGTTGCTATAAATGAATCTGATATGGGCGATACTCATTCTGATGTTGCAATACAAAACTCCAACACTACAGGATCTTCTTCTTCTTCTTCTTCTTCTCATATTGAAGCAACTCCTAGTTCTTCTCGCAGACGTGCTATGCCAGCTAATTTACAGGATTACATTATAACTAATGATAATGATGTACTTGATGAGGAATTGGTAAAATTTGCATTGTTTGCAGATTGTGATCCTCTCACTTTTGCAGAAGCAGCTCAAGATGATAAATGTTTGTGCTATGAATGAAGAAATTCATTCTACAGAAAAAATGATACATGGGAGCTAACTTCCCTACCACATGGAAAGAAATCAATTGGGGTAAAATGGGTTTACAAAACAAAGTTCAAACCAGATGGTTAGGTTGACCGGTTGAAGGTTTGGTTGGTTGTAAAAGGGTACAAGCAGAAAGCAGAAATTGACTATTATGAAGTTTTTGCACCCGTGGTCCGACATGACACCATTCGTATGGTGATTTCGCTAACAACTCAAAAGAAATGGCAGATACATCAAATGGATGTGAAATCTATATTTCTAAATGGTTTTCTTGAAGAAGAGGTCTATGTTGATCAACCTGATGGGTATGTGAAGAAAGGTCATGAAGGGGAAGTCCTCAAATTAAAAAAGGCCCTTTACGGGTTAAAGCAGGCGCCAAGAGCTTGGTATACTAGGATTGACTCATATTTCCTAGAAAATGGTTTTCTTAAGTGTCCTTACGAACCCACATTTTATATCAGATCTAATTCACATGGAAATATAATTATTATATGTTTGTATGTGGATGATTTGATTTTTACAGGAAATGATCCAAGTATGTTTGCAGAATTTAGGGGGGCTATAACGAGCAATTTAGACATGACTGATATGGGACTCATGTCTTATTTTCTTGGGCTGGAAGTAATGCAACGTGATAAAGGAATATTTATCTCACGGAATAAATATGCATCGGACATTCTAAAGCGATTCAAGATGGAATCGTGCAATCCTATCAAAGTTCCTGTTCAAGAAAGGCTTCATTTGGATAAGCATGGAAATGGTGAGTTTTTCAGTCCATCTTACTTCCGCAGTCTCGTTGGAAGCTTACGTTATATAACTTCTACTAGACACGATATCACATTTGGAGTTGGCATTATTAGCTGGTTTATGGAGACACCAAGTCAGACTCACTTGCAAGATGCCAAACGGATTTTAAGATACATAAAAGGTACTCAAGGTATTTTTTATTCATGTGTTGATAATTGCAATCTTGTTGGATACAGACATGACTGGACTGGTGACATTGAAGAAAGGAAAAGTACTTCT